>OX403599.1:15098197-16372747 GCA_948107665.1 Lomographa bimaculata
ATACTTTGGGAATCCTTCTTCAGATCTTGAAATAACTTAGTATTGTATAATCAAAATTGTTAAGTTGTGGCTCTCAGATTTGTCCGCGTCATGAAAAAGATAATGACTAATCAAGATACAAAGTTCATTAAAAGTTGTATAAGTTCTTCTTTATTATTTAAAACTATATTCACACAAATTTCAAACAAGATCAATCGTGCGGTTTATCTATAAAAAGGTATCAAACTGATAGAGACAGAGTTACTATCGGGCTTGTATTATAAAATTGATGGATAGATAATGAGATAACTCATTATTGTACCCACAAATAAAGGAAAATACATTAAAGACCTAAAAACTAACCAAGGTTAGTACAACGGGCGGTATAATGGGCTAGTACAAAATAATTATTTCTTAATAAGGTTCTCAACCATTTTTTCTACTTTTTAACCGACTACAAAAAAGGAGGAGGTTCTATGTTCGACTGATGTATTTCTTTTTTTTTATGTATGTTCACCGACTCCTGCCCTTTTGTGGACCGATTTTCAAAACTATTTTTTTGGTTTGGTAGATTTTACTTCAGAGGTGGTCCCATTTTTAACGAAATAGTTCAAGCCAAAACAAATTATTTATTTTATTTTATTATGGTTATAATGTAGATAATGTCACAAACAATTGATTGATTGAAAAGAAAGGTAAATTTAATTTATGAACAAGGAAAAATTTTTAAAGTTATTTTTAAATCAAGCTAACCTGGTTATAAATAGTTATGTATACTAAAAAGTTATATAAATAACCACAGAACTTATCAAGACGAATTAAAAGAGCCCTAATTTAATCGGTTTATCTTGTTTAGTTCAGAAGTTCGTATGGCTATCTTCCGTTTCCATCATCAGATCAGCTCCATTGTACCATATCATTGTATTGCCACCGAAGATACATAATTACACCAAATTTACATTAAAGTACACAAATCGAACAACGGGAAGTGGGTCTAATTTAGCTTGCAAGATTTGATTACAGACCAACAAATAGACAGACAGGTCATGTGAAACGAAATAAAAGCTTGTTAAAAGCTGGGGTTCTATAATATATACGTCATGCTGAAAGATTCTTACAGACTGTAACTGGAAATGGGACAGTTTAACATCAAAATATTTATTACCTCAGATTATGAATAACGGAAAATGCATACACTTTATATTATGTACAATAATTAATCTTTGGTGTCCTAGATTATAAAAATTAAGTAGGCCATTTGGGTACCGTGTTCCTTGCACAGGATATTAGTTTTTTTTAGTTTTAAATGCGATACTGACGCATCCCTCATTGAAATATATTAGCTCCAATGACTCATGTTGTAAACATGTGATTTGCAGCGGACAGCTCATCTCACCTCAATAAGGAATATCCTAAATATTTGTATCTATTTCAATAAAACTGGGTATATTATTTTGGGGGCTGAGTCACCCACGTCCGTAGGAGGATACCCCTTAAGTCTGACTCCCTACACGTGGTCCCCGGGTGGTGCTAATCAGGTGACATTTGAGAGGTGGTAGAGCATTTTGTGAGTTGCTCGCCTGGCTTGCTACCAAAGTAGCTTACCACCATCAAGTTGAAAGTCTGCCGCCAAGCCAAATTCGGTGTTCCGGCAGTTATCCTTGAGAGCCTGCGTATTCCAGGTCTAGTGTGTTTACCAGCTTCGATCACATCGTCACTTACCATCAGGTGAGATAGTGGTCAAACACTAGCCTGTCACAAATAAAAAAAAAATTATGTATATAATAAACGCCTTGTAGAAATAATCTCGCAAATATCTTGGTTGGTTTTGCGCGTAGTGTTTTACTTCGATCAAGAGGTCGGAGCGAGGCGCGCGGCGCGGCGTCGCGCTACTTATACAATGTTATTATAATCTGGGAGTCTTCGAGTCAAGAGTGAATAGGTATCTTCTAGAAAAGCATGTTCACTATCTATTCCAAAAAAAATTGTACAATACAACATTATGCACATGTTTGGTATATTATTAAAATATATTTAAATATCTTGTGGAAACAAAGGTTGTTGTTTCGCTAATACATATCAATACCACAACGATGATTTATTACTGAATATGTGCTATGAGCTATATTTAGCTGGAACCCGGTAACACAATAGCTGAATTGCAATTAATAAAATATTCTCTTGATATGATTTAGACCAGCTACGCTTCAATCAACTCAGATTATCGCATCCAGCGGTAACAGCTCAACAGTTTAACTTTACTGTCATTGCGTCAGTATACTTGGCCTTTTGTCCCGTCAGTTTATAAGTACCTTACACTATTACATTCGCTTACAAATTGACTATCACCAATTGCATTATTATGAAACCGAATTTGCCCACAATTTAACGAGTAAATAGGTTACGTATTGGTTTCCTTATGCATTTAAAATTGCATTGGACGCTTAAGCATTGGCGATTGAAAAGGATTTTAGTGCATATTTTCTACGTTATTTTAATTCCTGACATTTCGAAGACTGCAGCAGTCGTATTGCCTATATTTATCTATGTTTTGTTAGGAAATGTGTTCAAGAATGAATCAACAAACAAAGGCATCATACACAGCCCTACTCAAATTCAAAGACATGTATCGTGTGTGCTAAAAATATTTAAATCACACTTACAACCAAAGTAGCCGGAACACATTTTCAATAACGAGAAAATGTGGATTTCGATACGAGCATTGCTAACAAAATTATGAATCCATCAAATAGTCGACGTAGCAGTACCAACACTTATCGTCTACACAAGAAGAGTCCATAGTATATGCCTAATTCTTATGCAACTTCTTAAGAGGTCATTATTATACACTTCACATATTAGATTCGATTTAAAAACTATCTACGCAAGAATAGTTTTTCAATCGATCCGATGAGAAGGAGCACTGAAAAAGTATCTAACCAAACTACTTGCGATTTTTATGATTCATGATCACCGTTGACCTACTGACTTGTTTGCTTACTTGTGCTGGATTGCAGTGCTAATTGAGAATGTGGGTGAAAACTGACACTCGAACGCAAGAGCAGCTGCGTAACTTTAGCTGTAATTAAGGATATATTGTGCGAAATATGTTGCTGTTGATTGGTAAGTGCGATGAATTAAATATATAGGGTACTAGCAGTGCCCGCGACTTCGTCCGCGTGATTATTGGACTTTAAGTAAGGATCCCTAATTTTTTTGAAAATATAATATAGCCTATAGCTTTCCTCGATAAATGTACTATCTAACACTGAAAGCATTTTTCAAATCGGACCAGCGGTTCCTGAGATTAGCGCGTTCAAACAAACAAACAAACAAACTCTTCAGCTTTATAATATTAAGTATAGATATATAGCATACCCTTGATTTTTTTGGCGTTTTGGGTAGTAGAGCTATGCAGCATGAATGGGCGCTCTACTCACCAATTTTTCCTCAAAATTTTTAAACAAATATTCGGGTTCGATTCCCGGCAGAAAAACAATCTGCCTTTATACCAAAAGCAATTGTAATTTATGTTCCTGCGCGATTAAGTATTTGATATAATAATTTCATTCGAACTAATTGCAGCAAGTGTTTGTTTTGGGTAAAATATTAATTAATAATTGGGCTGTTTTTGTACCCATTCTATGACGTCTAATTCCATGACCTTTTTAGTGAACCCAACATAAATTGTATTCTCAACTCAAGCGACGGCATTGTTTCCATTATATATTCTCAACTCAACGGCAATCTATTTTTAACTTTCTAAATTTAAATGCAAAATACATAAAGGTGATTTGAAATGGGCATGTACTTGTAGAGTAGAAAACGTCAACTTAAAATGTAGTGTATTAGTAATAATTAAATCATTTTCTGCATGTTACATTTAGATAACATTGCTCCATCATCATTTGCCAACACTAATAGATGTTTGAATGTTATTCATAGAATTGTGAACAGCCTTAGTTATCGATGTCATTCACCGCACTGAGATTTCAAGGTTGTCGAGTTCGCTTTCGTAACGTATCTGTGCAGAAGAAACTGTATTGACGTTATGTAACAAATTGAGTTGCCTTACTGACTTTTTTTGGAAGTTTCATAAATAGGTGTTCTCAATTTGTAGTTGGTAATAAGCATAAATAATCCTATTTTAATGATTGTTCGACAAGGTGTCTCAATTTATTTTCTAAAATAATATTAAAACATAGTAAAAAATAATTTTGCACAAAAATAACTTTTTATTTAAGCTTATTTAATTTTGATTAAACTTATTTAATTTGCATATTAGGTATTATAAATATCAATGATGTTTATGAACTTTGGCAGCATTTCACATAGGTATTGCCATTATATGTAACATACATTTTCAAGTATTTTTTTAAGTCACAGCTAGTTTCCCAAACTTATTAAAAGCTAAAGTACAGAACAGGGAGCCTCACCCAAACTAGGTAAGTTTGGGTGAGGCTCCCTGTTCTGTACTCGAAAATAAAGTGATTTTTCTTGAGTAGCCGTTATTAGTTATCTAAAATTTCGCTCGTTTTTGCTTTATTTACAGGGAAAGTTCTACATAGATTTATATCATTAAAACAAACAATGCTATCGCAATAATAAGGAAACTAACAGTTCCATATATTTTTGCAACTGTTTCCTGAAACCTTTCGTAAACAACTTAATCAATGTTGTTTATTAAGGTGAATGTCGTACGTCGATGGTTGGGTATGCTTATCTAAAACTTTAAGGTTTGATTCGGAACTCCGCTGCACCCAGCAGTGCTGCTGCAGCACTACTGATCCCCATACATTCTCTATAGGTTTATATATGTGGATTACATTCCAAGCTACGCAGCAATGCCGTGGGAGCAATGCAGCGGCAGAACTGCTGCGCGGCAGTGTCGCCCCGTCGCCCGCCTCGACATATTGACGCGTCCACCGCCCGCAGTGATAGTATACACGTGAAAGTTCATAACAAAAAGATGAATTTTGACCAAGAACAGCGCAACACTGCCGCCTTGCTCGGAATCCGGTGCGGCAGATAGCACTGCTGCGGCAGCCCTGCTGCGTGCTGCCGAGGTCGGAATCATACATTTACTGATAAAAACAACTAGAAATATGTGGGCAAAATCTAAATTTTGAAATTACCTCTCATTACCAACGCGACGGCTGCACCGACTTTCACCAAATATAGCTAAGATGTACAGTGTCGGTCAAGAACCTTTAAAAAAATTCGCCAAATGGTTTAAAAAAGTTATATATTGCACACAATCACTCACACGATTCTAAATAGTTGTGGGAACTGTTCCATTTCGTTATTTCTTGTAGATAAGCAAGCATATTATTGCCTACTGACATTTCAGACCTACCACTGTAACAATTTAAAAATAAAACAAAATATTTTTTGTAAACAATTCTTTCTACAGCCTTAATGAATTTATGGACATGCACTTAAGTAATAATTCTTTTGATAATGACTAAATTACCTCTAATATATTTTGCCTGTTAATCAATTACTTTTTTATTAGTCATTTTATTCTTGACATACCCAATGCTTATAATTATATATTTTTATTTCTATTACCTGATGTCTGACATATGCCTTATTATAGTATCTATTGTTATTTACAAATTATTACATTGTAATGTGACATGCCTAGAATAACGATCACTGTTATTATTAAGGTGAATAAAGAATCTGAATCTATTACTTTTTATGTACTATAATGACCCAGATAGATGCTAACAATGTTCTGTTAATAAATAATCAAGCCATGAATAATTACGACATCGTACATGATCATTGGTAGTCAGGACGCAACGCTTTTGATTTCTCGTGGCTTAGAGTTAGCACGACTATCTGTAATAAAAGCCTATTGTGTTTACCATCCTCGATCACGTCATCACTTACTAACAGGTGAGACATTGGCCAAACGCTAGCCTATCAGAGATAAAACAGGCTATAACAAAATTTATTAAATATGATACGTATATTTTTACTGTAAAATTAAATGATTTCTGCACTGTGAACTATTAATTCGATAAAAAAACTAATTATATCACACTGGTCTCAATCAGTGTAGTCTTCTAGAAATTATTATAAAAATAGTTGAGGAATTCGTTAATGAAACATGCGAGCCAATCAAAGGAGCCAATACATTGACCATAAACTAGCTACCTACATACTTGCAACTTGCAAGTAATTGGTACCTTATTTTACTACACAATAAACTGTAATAAAGACTACAATTATTATTCGATATTAAATATGTATGATTTCTCAAGTATTTTTTTTATTACTTTATTTGTAAATTAATTTTAGTCTCCTACTTTCTGTTAACGCATTTCTATTCTTTTTATCCAAAAGGTTGTCTGGAAGAGATCGCTCTTAGCGATAAGACTGCCCATTGTACCTATTTATTAGTAATTTCTTTTCTGTACTTGTTATTATTGGTGTCAATAAAGAGTTATTGTATTGTATTACCTAGCTGTACGCCTAAACAATTATCTTACACGACCAGAAAGGCTAGTAGATAATGCATCATAGCTTATTCCTTGTACTGCTTTATGCTTTAGACACCTCTTAGTTAAGCAGCTCTTAAGCCCATAATCAATGATTAACTTTTTTAAACATTTGTTAGGCGCTGCTTAGCAGAGAAACGCACAGAGAATCAAAAATAATCGAAATTAACACGATCGCCATAGGTTATAACCAAAATTGTCACTAAAAGTGAAATTATACGAATACAGCTGCCAAAAATGTGGTTTTATTAATTTATTGAAATGAAAATCAAAGACAGGTGATTCAACGGTTGTCGAAGTAAACAATTTTGCGCCTTACGTAAAAAGTTTTGACACATTTATTATTGAAAGATATCAGTCCCGCCACCTTGCCTCTTAGCAAGTTTTGAACTAGGCAATGGCGGTGTTTAATTTTGACAACTATTTAAGCATTTCTTAACGCTAAATCGCGTTTATGAGTGAAATTTTTGTTAAACTGTAGCCAAGCAATTGATTAAAAATTAAAAGGGTTTTATAAGTAAGACTGCAAATGTTTGATATTGAATGTTCATTGTTAAACATACATGCTTAACTCAATTATACGAGTATTTATATTAATCCATATTAGTTACTCATGCTCACGGAACACAAGAACAAGTTCATATTAGCCAACATAATGATATATTGTTTATTTTTTATTGTATTACGATTTACTTACCTACTTCACATTTTATTTCGAAATGATATTTCCAAACTGGTTGGTGGTGGAACATTTTTTGGACGTTGCAGGTTGCAAAGCTGTTTTTCGTTTTATTATGTCTGCGACCTGTTTCAGTTGTTTATTACATAAACAAATAAATTATTTAACC
Organism: Lomographa bimaculata; assembly: GCA_948107665.1. NCBI lineage: Eukaryota > Metazoa > Arthropoda > Insecta > Lepidoptera > Geometridae > Lomographa > Lomographa bimaculata. The sequence goes on from OX403599.1 coordinate 15,105,534, forward strand.
ATTCTGTGAGCCAGACCGTAACTTGATTACACATCACTGCGATTTTATACATTGTGAATACGAAATAATGATGAATCGTAATTATTTTCGATTGCAAGATATAGTGACCGTTGCAGCAGCTTTTATAGGAGTAAAGCATCTCGTTAACAAAATATTTATTTTGGCAGTATTTGTTCTTAAGACAAAACGGCTTCACTTCTAAATTCATTCTCCGATTATGCCAAAGCAAATTTGAACGTTTTTGGCGCATAAAGGTACTGAGTACTGACGCACCTATATGCAAATGCCAAAGAGATCGCCGCATGGCAATGGCTATCCACACTTGCCTTAGGCAAGTGAAGAGATCTCCACAACAGAATAAGCAGATTATGATACACTGACGAGAGCAATGCGCTTAAATTTAAAGAAGACTGTGCATGAAAATGGTGCACTGATTTAAATTATATCTGGAAAATGAGTTCTAACCGTCTACGTGTTATATTGTGTCTTGTAGTTAAAGATAATGAGAATAAAACTCACGAAATAAAAATAAAAGGAAAAAAAAATCAGCCGGATTTTTGTTCATTTGTTCCTAAAATAAATGCCACTGACTTACCACCAAAGTCAATAGGTGTGTAAGTCCTAGCATGGCTAGTGCAATATAAATAAAATCAAAGGTCAATAGGTATTAGTTGATAGGAACTACTGCTGATATTTTACCGGAAGTCCGCCTCAACTTCATTACCTATTATCATTATGCAGCTAAAAATGCAAATCAAAATGTATTCGACTGTCCAGGAAGCTCTTCATAATTGTGACTATTTGTGACAGACAATAGATTGCTTCATCGAATTTTCTGTCAGACATATTAACATAGTTTTGATTCTCCGACGATTTGATTGAAACCGGATAGTGAATTACCAAATGACATAACGTGTAAGAGAACATCAAGGACACAGCATTCACTCGGAGTCACCGAGGGTGTATTATATAGAGATGAACATATTGCGCGCGCGGAATACGTAATCAGAGACTTTTTACGAAAGAAGACAGATTCGTTTTGTGACTTTTGGTTCAAGGGCATCGCGATTGTCAAAAAGTGATTAGTGAAGAAAAATAGTTATAAAACATTTTCGCAAGTTTTTAGCAACTAATAGTTATGTGTCGCAGAAGAAAGCAACCTGACATTGATTTCTGAATGATCTATCGTCGTACTAGTTTCAATCTAATGTTACTAAAAATATTTTACTATTAGAGAGTAGTCAAGTATTTCTCAATTTCTATGAGGTCCTGATCAGGACCTGATTTTTTTTTTTTTTTTTTTTATTTGTGACAGGCTAGTGTTTGACCACTATCTCACCTGATGGTAAGTGACGATGTGATCGAAGCTGGTAAACACACTAGACCTGGAATACGCAGGCTCTCAAGGATAACTGCCGGAACACCGTATTTGGCTTGGCGGCAGACTTTCAACTTGATGGTGGTAAGCTACTTTGGTAGCAAACCTGGCGAGCAACTCACAAAATGCTCGACCACCTCTCAAATGTCACCTGATTAGCACCACCCGGGGACCACGTGTAGGGAGTCAGACTTAAGGGGTATCCTCCTACGGACGTGGGTGAAATTGATGAAACATCCTACTCGCTCTTATAAATTATATCCTACTTAAATGGTTTGCTGGCAATCAATTTCTATCAGGTGAGAGGACCTGATTGAAATTGATGAAACATCCTACTCGCTCTCATAAATTATATCCTACTTAAAGGGTTTGCTAGCAAAATCTCTGTGAAGGGTTAAGCTAGCTTTTGTACATCTTTTGCTATGGCCTTATTGTAAAAAAAAAGAAAAATGTGTGTACAATAAAGAATACAAGAAACTTTGTACTGATTTACTTTGTTCCCAGTATGATGTACTGACAAATATTGAAGTTCTGTGAAAACGCCCTTCGCCGCAAGGCTGTGTTTCAATGTCGAAAATAAGTAAATAAGCCGAAGTATTAAACACATTAAACCTCTGTTGTTATATTGTATATGTATAACTAAACTCGTCTATTCATAGGAAACCTTACTGGATGTATCGAATTTCTACCAGTATTCCGCTCACACGTTTAAGTTAGAAAGGTATATATGGTTATTGCCTACTGAGCATTGTGAATCGACCGTGTTCACGTGTTCAATATTGATATTATATTATTGTGTAACAAATTATGTTCAGCTATTTTCTAGAATTTTGGAATATAAATTTTAATTTCTTTACACGTCCCCATTCACTTACTACCCCATTCACGTCCACCATTTCACTACTGACACGTCCCCGACAGTTTAATCTGGGAATCTACAAGTCTAGAGTGAGGCAAGCATGCTACTTCTGCGGCCGCATAATCGCTTTAAGTTAGAAGAGGTAAAGACCAAATGCTTGCTTATCTCGCTTAAAAAGTCACAGGATATCAGGTTCATCCATGATTTGATGTCCAAATCCTTTCAAAGTTTAGCCTTTATGTAGAAGGAGTAAAACGTCATGGTAAAACCTGAACCTGAAACTCAGCATAACGTAAAACGTGCCTTTGTAGAGTTTTTTGGCCTGAGTTTTATTTGGGGTTAGGTTGTCCTAACCTCAAAATTAAGACCCCATTAGCGTTATCAATACGTCCAATACATCCATCGGAACAGCAATTGCTACACGCAGTTGCAGCATTGGAAAGGCGATTCTTACGTAAGCTGCTTGTGTAAGCCGGTGAAAGAGTGGCCGTTTGCCGCCTGCTGCAGTGTTGCACTGGCCCTCACCACGGACGGACGTCTATGTATGGTGTGAACAGACTCTAGTGTTGTGATTGTGCAATCGGAACGTGATCTGTAGTCGGTACTGCTTCGTTGTGATGATGTTTTGGTACTTTTAGTTCTACTTAAGTAGGTTTTGATTCGATGTTGGCGTAATTGTTTACGAGAGGTTGAGCTGTTTTGTTCTCCTTTGACAAAACGGCCTTTGAGAAACTTTTGGGTTGCTTTTATTAGTAGTAGTTAGTAATTCGCGATTGTAAATAGTTTTGTTGAGTGTGATTAGTTTCGAAACATCCACAGAGTAGAAGTTTTTGACGTATGAAATAATTGTCAAAGTTACGACAATGTTAGTGTTTAACTAATATTGTTAAACGTAACTAATGTTTATTGAAATTAGATGTGAACTCATCATAACTTCAGCTCACATTTGATACAATGGATAGATTCAGTCCCCCACGGATGTTTCATTTAAATACTAATGTTTTATATGATTATACCTGCATAATGGAGCCCCTTTTAAGTTTCCAAGTATTACAATTAAAACCCTTTAAACCTTTATGCTAATTAGGGCAAGTCTTTAACGCTATGGTGTAGTCCATAAAGTCGTATAAGAAAAGTCATCATCTATGAAAAGATATATGTTAAACTTACTTGCATAATAATCCTACTAATATATAAATCCGAAAGTTTGTGTGTAAGTATGTTTGTTCCCTCTTCACGTTTAAACGGCTCAACGGATTTGGATAACATTTTGAATGTACATAGCGTATTCCTAGGATTAACACATAGGCTACTTTTTAACTTGATAATAGCGGGCGAAGCCGCGGGGCACGGCTAGTATGGTATAAATCAGAATCTCCTTTTTAAATTCCCTAGTATAGAACTTAAACCCTTTATTTCTTTAACCCTTTATGTTACTAGACAAACATTTTAACATTATGAAAACAAATGCATTTTGTTTATTGCAATATCACTATTGGTAATATCACAACCTTTTATTTAGTTACTGTTTGGTAGATGAAAAAGAAAATAGTCAAGTCGCGGTGAGGCAACAAGTTAACAAACACCATTGTGCGCTTTTTCTTTGTCTCGACACTGTAACTCTCTCCGAGACACTGAACAATGACGGATAATGAATATGTAATGTTCTTAGTCTAAGTTAGAATATCTTCATTTGTATTGGTGGGCGTATAAGCCTTGGTTGTAACTCGCGACCATACCATTAACAATATTTCACGTAACAACTCAATGCAATAAAGAAGTGAAAATAACGACGCGTCAACTTGTATTGTCCAGTGACAATACTACGGAAATCTGTTGCAGCCGTAAAATATTAATGTTTCAACATAACAATAACGGCATAAATATACAGAGTTATTATCGAGTTTCCTACTTCCATTTCATAGTAAATTGAGGATAAGAATCTTGAAATTAGTCTTTGAATTTGTTTATGTCGACTGTGTTGACATTTAGAGGTCCCAATTCGTGTATTCCGCTTGGTAAATATCCGCTGTTGGCACATTTAGTTTGTACACGTACAGTCCTTGTCCACATATTTATTGTTAGGAGTAGGTTATTTATTTAGTCAATGTATAACTTTAATATACTTTTTCATTTTTTTTTTATAAATTTGCCAGGTTCACGATTGTATGAGTTTTATGCCTTTTTGAAATTATTTTGGAATAGCAGTGCCCCGCGGCTTTGCCCGCGTTAATAAAGTTAAAAAGTGTAGCCTATGTGTTATGCCGGAACCTAAACTATCTACTTTCTAAATTTCATCAAAATCGGTTTATTCGTTACGGAGATACGTGTTAACAAACATTCACACACACACAAACTTTCGCTACACTACTTTTAATATTAGAAGGATTTTACTATGAATTGGCTTTAGCCTATAGTCGTCAGTTAATACTAACAGTTAGAAAACATAGTTTTTATCTGCTACTTAGGCAAAATTTTGATGTACTTCTTACTCTTCGATAATTATAGGAATAACTTTAAAATGTAGACAAGGCTGGCAGGCGCGACTCTGCGTAACCATAAACATAGTTATACTCCACTTATCGCACTTATATCTGCTATGGCATACCTTTACTCTATAATCGCTTGTGATGAAAATTGTGCTCAGACTGAAACGCAGCCTGCTCTTAACACGAAAACATGTTTTTTTTATATTTTCACCTTATTTCTTCTGATAGACCATTACGTCATGTCATGTGTCCGCTATAAAAAAAAGCATTCGAATATTTCTTCAAGGCTTCGTTCTTTGAAAACTCAGATGAATGTTTCATATGATAATTAACTCGACTTGTTTAATTTAAATCGTATTATTTAACGAGTTGTGAAAGGATAGTCGGCCGACATTTTTACAGTATTTACGAATCTTTATGTATACGGAATTGAAAGCAGTAGATCCAGTTTAAATATATGATGTAGTTACTCTGCTGTATGTTAAATACAAGATTAAAGGTATAAGTAACTATTATATCATCGATGGCATAGATATATTGTACGAGTAACTTAATTCTAAAACTTATACCAGAATAGGCCCAAGTGTTGAAGCTTGAGAGCTTCGACACCCCCGTATTGAAGCCCTCAAGGTTCAACACTCGGGCCTATGAGCTGGTAGATTAGTACTACTACAGTAAATATATTATTTTTTTTGAACTGCCCGTTGGTTTAGTTGTATGAGCGTTCGCCTTCTAAGCAAGGGTAGCGGGTTCGATTCCCGACTGAAACACAAGTTTTTTCCCCAAGGAAAATGTGTGTTTCTGGTTCTGGTTGTCATTGTGTGTGTGATGTGAATGTTTCCGGCACCAACGACACAAGTCATAGAACTTAGTATGGGGCTGTGAGTGTGAAAGCGTTTATGTTATGATTGTTTTATTTGGTATACAATAAAGCGTTTTGTATTGCATTGAATCGGTCAAGTCACTTTAAAAAAAAAAACAAAATCGGTCGTGCGGGGCTACAATAGTCAGACACAGACACACACTAAAAACTTATAACACTATTCTTTTTCGTCAGCGGTTATTAATTACTCACCGTAGTCTCCTAATTGCCACTATAATTGACTAGAATCTAGATGTTAAAATTATTTCACGTCCATGAATTCTTTTGCAAATATTTTCTGTTGTCTACTTCCGCGATTAACATTTTATGCGATCGTGAACTTCATATTGAGTGTTTGTCATTACTGCTTTAATAAGAGTTGTTGAACTTGAAGTTTTATTTGAATTCTGAAGAAATATGCTTCTACTTAAAAAACTTGCAAGTTTTTAAAATATCTGTTAATGTACCAATAAGACAACTATATAGTAAGTGGTGGTAGAGGATGGTAAGTTTTTTTAATTCAAGATATCTAAATCAAAATCGTTTATTCACATGAGCCCCAAAGAGGCAATCATTAAAGTTTATGACTCAACTACCAGATTATATGCAAACATTTGTTCACTATCTCACCTGATGGTTAGTGATGATGCGATCGACGATGGAGCATGTTTGCCTAAGAAGATACCTGTTCACTCGTGATTTAAAGACATTATACTTATTGGGAAACAGACTCGGGCAAGGAATTCCATTCCTTAGCGTAATAAGTACGCTAATAGGATTAGATTGGGACTGTCTCTCAAGTATATGAAGCAATCATGATATGAAATTAAGTACTATTATTTGGCACTATAAACAAAACATAACATAAGACAGTTTACAAAGAAACATAATAATCATTCTTCTTCATTCTTCTCTTCAACTGCTCGTTAGCTTAGCAGGTGTATCTGGTTAGATTCCCAGCGGAAGCACAAGTTTTCTCCCCAAGGAAAATTTGTGTTTCTGGTTCTGGTTGTTATCGTGCGTGATTTGAATGATTCCGGTACCCACGACACAAGTCATCGAAGTTGTGTGGGGCTGTGAGTGTGAAAGCGTTTGTTTGTGTCATAAAACTAACATCCTCGACCACGCATCACTTATCATCAGGTGAGATAGCAGTTGAAGGCAAGTTTATCAGAGATGACATAAATTAGCATAAGTAATATTATATTACTCCATCCTTTTGGGAAGCTAAGTTAATTAAACAAAGTATATATATATATATATACATACAAACAGATATACTATGTTTAAATTACACTTTTCTTATTTAGTACTAGCCGTGCCCCGCGGCTTCGCCCGCTATTATCAAGTTAAAAAGTAGCCTATGTGTTAATCCTATGTATAATCTATGTATATTCCAAATTTTATCCAAATCCGTTAAAGCGTGAAGAGGGAACAAACATACTTACACACTTACACACAAACTTTCGGATTTATAATATTAAAGTAGGATATGTAGTTAGTAGGTAGGTTCGTTTAATTACCACTGGGCAACAATTTTTATGATATCGGCAAATGTCTTGGAATTCTCCACGTAAGACTTTATTATGTTTACACTACTCTAATGACAATATGATTGGTTTAAAATTCATCCAAATTAATGGAATGTTTGACACACGTCAATACTAATCTAGAAATGGATTTACGTCACCTTAATAATATAGATTCTAGCTAAACAGTATAATATTATGAGTCAATATTATGAGCCAATAAAATACCACCAGTGTCATATGTGGAAAAAAAATAAAAAAGAACTTCAGTCTGAAAAGTTTTTTTTTTATGTGTTACCTCATTATTTCTCTCCACGTGAGCCGATTTCGAAAAGTGGACAGGTGCCCGCCCTCTGCGCCGTGGATCCTGAGTTTGATTACCGGCAGGAGCACAAATTCCTTCCCAAGGCATATTTGTGCTTCTGGTTCTGGGTGTAATGTGTGTGTGATGTGAATGTTTCCGGCACCCACGAACTTGGTGTCGGGCTGTGACTGTGAATGCGTTTGCAAAAAAAAACATTGCTATATTTGAGTACATATATAGACTCAAGCGGTTTAAATGTCGAGACCATGTGGTACATAGTCTGACATTTAAGCCGTTTTTGAGTCCCCCGATAAAACCAGATCTTAATAAGAAAACGCATTACAATCGTTTTATCTCTTTGGAAGCTAATAGAATAGACCCAGTAATAGTTAAGTGTGCCACAGGTAACAGGCATACATAGCCATACAATGTCTTTATAGATAAAAAGTGTTCTTATAATATATAAACAAGCACACATGAATCAAAACATAATAATAAACAGAACCGTTGCTTAGTGGGATATTTAGACATGCTTATAGAGTCAACGACTTTACTGACTCATACTTTTTTGAGCTTATTTTAACAGTTTCAAAAAATATGATTGCAGTTCACCGAACCAAATAAATTTTGCTGCGCTGTACTTGTTTGTTGGTTGAAATAATTACACCTAAAGTTATTGGAGACCACAGACAAACCACAGAGGTATGTGATTGTGACACTTCTGATAACTTCTGTTATAATTGATTGCATTTGTTTTATTAATTTAACATGTCAATTTTACTAGAAATTCAAAACGCTACTGCGTAAATGTGAACTTACTTTTTATTTCACACTGTTTCGTTAATAAGACCCATTATGCGATTATATAACAATTTTATTACACCGCTTTATTATAAGTAGTAAAAATGTAAGTGACTGGCTAACAAACTTTAAATCGTTATAAATTCTGCATAGTTATTTTTATTGAAAAATGGCTAAAGAAACCTAAATATGATTTTCAAATACCTATTCAATGATACTCCCACTTGACACAGTTCGTCATTTTTTTTTAAATTTTACGTTATTTCGTCTCGTTGTTGCCATGTTGAACTTTGATTACAGTCATGTGTCTTTAACACAACCACATAAACATACATACATAAATAGGCTAATAAATACATTACACTCCTTAGCGTCGCGAAGTCAGGTAAAAAGTGGTACAGTTGTAGCAATTTATCCGATCTTATTATATATTCAAAATATAGTAGGCAGCTTGCAGAAAGTCTGTCTTCACAAAAAAAAAAAAAACAAAACAATTTTTTTTTTGTTTTTTTTCATCGAAAGTCTTTCGTTCTAGTTGCGGTTTATTGCTTTTGCAAAAATTGCATCCGAGCCAGTTGTGAAAGGCTTACCCAATTTCTTTACACTTAATATTTTCGAGACTGTAATTGAAGAGAATGGAAAGTTGTACCCACATAATATTATCTGGTTCATTATATTGTGATCATGTAATCGGTCTTGCTTAATCTTAGGTACATATGTATGAAACGATTTCATTATGATTGCCTTAATGCGATATTAGTATCGAAATGACCTTGCCCAATATTAAAGTCGATCCTCTCTATCGATTATGGCATTTAGATTAAGCAAAACGAATAGATCTTTTATGGCAAATGGGGTTAGATTTTACAATAGAATTCCTAAAATCGTAACTGAATTACCACTGAGGAAGTTCAAATCTGTAATAAAACGGGCATTAATTAAGAAAGCTTACTATAAAACGATCGACCATATGAATGACAAGGATGCATGGTGGCAAACTGCACAAGCTCTTTCTAGCGACCATAATAACCCCTAGGTTAATAAAATTATGTATTAGAGATGAAGAATGTTTTTAAAAAAAATGTATGAAAAAAAATGCGCCGCCGAGTTTCTTGCCAGGTTCTTCTCGAGATGGCTGTAATTTTGCGAATCTGGCAATAGAATCATTAACTTTCATGAGTGCCTCTTTGGGGCCCATGTGAATAAACTATTTTGATTTTGATTTTAATGGATGTCCTAATAACATACAAGTATTTGATAATAATTCTTAGGTTGTTTTAGCATTTACTATTGCGGTAATAATCAAAGGACATTCAGAGATTAAATTATTGTCCATTGTTCGTAACTAGCGATCGTAAATTTATAGACGTGTGCGACGAAGCGTAGAACTATCGATTATGTTGTAGACTCCTCCGTCCATATAAGACTCCATGGGTTTTTTTTAAAAGCACAAGCGATAAATAAAACTGTATGCGTGTAACATTAAAGACAGGTATAATTTACAATACCTTTTACGTCTTTCAATTCCAATGACCTTCATCCATCGGTTTCTCCATCTAGCAAATCACAGTCTCCTTAAGAGGTAAAATACATTTTTCTTTAATATATCATTCATAGTAAACGTTGCAATCCATTTCTACGAAGAGACCAAGCAATTATTTTGTTTCTCATGATTCATTGTTGCCCTTCGGGATATTTATAGCGTCAACATCTTCGGAAAGATCAAGAGTCGCTATACAGTCCCCGGATATAAGGACATCGGACTTTCGGACATCGCCTTGGTGGATTTTTTAGAGTTTCGATATTTTATGCCTTGGTACATACCAAATGAGTACTTAGGTCCGTTCCTCAATCCTTTTACATACTTCCGTGGTAATTGTCGAAACTTTATCGTTTAACGGCAATTGAGAAACTACTCTCATTGTAATAAAATAAAAACCAAGTGCAAGTCAGACTCGCACACGAAGGGTTCCGTACAAACGTCCGTCTATAAAAACGGCAAAAAAAACACGTTTGTGGTATGGGTCCCTTAAATATTTATTTTATTTTGTTCTTTAGTATTTGTTGTTATAGAATCCCGTTTTACCCTTTGGGTACGCAACCTTAAAAACATGTTCTTTTCGCGAATATCCTATAGTATGTAGGTAATATAGGCATTATTAATATTAACCTACATTATAAGACAAACAATTAGTATATGTAATGTATAAGTTTGAAGAATATGTAATTCTTGCTAATAGAAACTGCTATTATGTACTTGAACACTCCTGCGATTTGAATAACTAATCAGATACACTTCCTAGAAAAGAACGACGTCAAGTACACCTGCGGTTAACCCACAAGTATAATATAAATATTTATATTTAAAATAATGCACATTGTCTAACGCAGTATCTTAGAAATAATCTGTTACAAATTAATTCAGTTCCTCGACTTCTTCGGAGTAGCCAGGACGTGTCTCTCTCATTAAAGTATTACTTAGGCGAATATTGTTACAATAATTGATGATGAGAAATCTATGACAAAAGTTAACGTTCTTATTTTTGAATGTTGTTTTTTTTCCTCCAAATAAATTAATAGTTTACAAATAGACAAAAAATTCACACAATTACCATCACAACGAAACAGACCTTGATTTTTTTTATAAATCCTAATTGTGAATAAACTATCTGTGTCAATTCAGTGCTGAATAACTAAGCAGTGAATATAAGTTTCCTGCATAAGTGTAGCGATGTTTTAATGCAAGATGTCTGCTGGTGTTTGGGATTTGATGCCTGTCAGGTGTCGCTGGATTGAAACACTGAGGCACTGCGGCAAAACGCTGCTGCGACGCCAACGGAGGCTGCTCAGACGTTTGAAGAAGGTAATTTGGTAGAAAAACCTAATCCTGCTACCTGGGACAGTAAATTATCATTTTGTATGAATTATTAAAAATAGCCATAAAAGTTTCACACTCACAGCTCCACGCTTGACCCCAAGTTGACTTGTGTCGTGTGTGCTTAAGACATTCACATTACACCCAGAACCAGAAACACAAATTTCCCTTAGGGAGAAAATTTGTGTTCTCTGGATCAGACTTGATTAAACTTTATAGGGAGATAGTAGTATATTAAAATCATGGACTAGTATTTTCATAAGTACTTTTTGGTCCTGATTCGGGCAAAGCCACGAAGCACAGTTAGTTGCGTATGTGGCGATAATGTCAGTCAAGGTGTCGGTATGTGGTGTAACCGAGATGTTACGATGACCTGGCCGTAAGTCAAGTTGTTTACTAATCTAGTCTTCACTCAAGTTTGAAATAAAATTAGTAAGTATGTGCAATTTATTGAATAAATATATTCGTTTCATTAAAATGTTTAAGTTTTTATCGAAGAAGTTTAACGGCCTGACCTTTATCAATATGATTACGTAAATCAGTGCTATTGAACCTTATCATATTCTTTTGACATTGGCGTATTATTGCTGCGTTTTGACTCAAAAGAAACCTTATAAGTCTGCATATACTTAAATGAATATAACTGTGGAATATATATATTTAAGTAAGAGTAATAACATGCATAAATGAGTATCGGGCTCGACATGCTCAGCTGAACTAGCATATAGCTATACTATAACTATCTATTGCCCCTTGCTTCGTCTGCGTTTTTAGAGGGAAAAGTAACCTATGTCATATTGCAGGGTCTGAGACTATCTACATACATTTCATTGTAATCCATCTAGCCATTAGAGATCGTTGTCGATGATGATTTTGTTATAAAAATAAACATGTGCTCCCTTATCCATGATTCTTTTACCTATTATTATTTTTGTTCCTCGAACGGTCTAATCTGGGAGTCTTTAGGTACCTTCTAGGGAAGCATGCTACATCTTCAGTCGCATCATCACTTTTCATTAGGTGAGATTGTGATCAAATGTTTGCCTATCGGGCATAAAAAATTATCTACATGCAAAATTTCAGCAAGATACGTTCATAGAGTCAGGTAACAAACATAAACAGTTAAGTACTTTATTAATGCATTACTTATGTTTTCTTCCTAATTTGTGTCAGTCAGTACACAATCTACCGGTAGTTTACGAACACAATCAAATGACTGCCTAGATTCAGCACAATAGAAGTTAGTTTACAAATTTCTAGTGACATATAGTAAGTAGGTACACACGTGGTGGCTTCACACGGATTTTGAAGTTCACTTAATTTATTGTACGAATAATCGATTCGTCACATAATGATTACTCACGGCTCAACTGCGCAACACCCGGGTCACCACCCAATAACAATAAAGAATAATTGTGAAATATTTCAAATTTTATCCTTGAATTCTCATTGTTTTATTTACTTGGATATGTGTATATATAATTGGGTCGACTGGAGTGGATCTGGTTCAGTATCGCGTCAAGCTTCTTGGTGATAATAAGTATCTACTGTGATTTTTGTTCGCGGCTTGCGAGATTCTGTAAAATAACTTTTGGATCTTAGCAATTCCCTCAAATCATACGTTGGAAGTTTGTTATTGTAAATTGAGTTTTTATAGTTAATTGACTCGCATTTCACGGTAAGATTATAAGAATTAATACTCTTATTTTAGTAAGACACACAAAGCTTTTGTTTATTGATTATTGGTGATTTTGTGTTGTTGGTGATATTTTTACCCAGCATAGTAATAAAGTTGCAAATTGCTTTTAGCATGGGGTTTGTATTTTTCTATTTGGTTTTAAAAGCACACTGTTACGTATACAAGCCCCCTTGGTCAGGTTGTTTGAATCATCGATCTTAACGATCGTTTATAAAGATATATAAGGATGTTTATGTCGGTAATTTCATCCTAGCCGTAAGATTATTTACTCATATATATTTATCAACAAATACCCACTGTTTTGGGACTCGTTTGATGCGGACACTTTATTATTTGACAGCTGTCACAGATGTCTCTAGTTTTTGTGATATGATATATTCCTTACGAGATTTAACTTTGACTATATTTAGCGTGATTGCAAATGCAGACATAATTCAATATTCATAAATGAATTTAAGCATAAGTTATTGGACCCTGTTTATGGACCCTGTGCGTGTAGCAAAAAGTTTAACAGTCTTATTGTTCATCGGTTTTTCATTATTGTAGGTATACCTAGTAGTTCTGTTCATGAAATTCTACCGTGGTAATTAGTAATTGGTGATAAATGATTTTCAATTTGAAATTGGAATATAAGAATTACTGATTATATTTTTATAACATTTGCCATGATAGAAATAAAGTAGTTAATTTAGAAAGGAAAATTTAGGCAGGGCCTGATATGCTCAGCGGTTAGGAGCAAATAGTGCACGATGACGATACCAATCATTACATAATATGATCAGGCCGCAGGATCAATCCCCGAATCAAGCGATAATTTTGCCCTTCTAAATTGACTGCTTTAATATAGGTAATCATTTAAATATATTATTATGTAAAAATAATGTGAACGTTATAATTCAATCATTTTTTGTATTTTGAACTTTTGCATGGTTTGATAACGAGGAGGTAACCGCTAAGTTGTTCTTTACTTACGAACAATACTCATCACTAGTAGCCCATTACTTTGCACTGCTAGGTTACGGTGTCTCCTATCAAGGAGACAGAGACTAGACCCTCCACTTAATTAGCTCAGTGCTGATTGGTGGATCACAGAATATGCAGAGTCAATTGCGATTCTTGACGATGCCGCTCAATGTTTGATCACAAACGAGAGTGTACCGTGGTGTTACTGCTAGAGAATGTAAGCAGAATTGTGATCTTTGAACTCAAAACTGAAATTACTCGTTATCAATGCGACGAATAATTAATAATGATAAGTTATACTTACTGTGATTCATAATTAATTGTTATAATGAATCATTGATTGCGTACAATCATGTTTGGACAGAGACATTATTAATAGTACTTACAATTCCTTTGTATTTTAGTAAGTATATTATCAGAAGATTATTTGGAACTAAATTAATTACTCCGCTTTGATATTTTTTAATTATCCACACTAAATTATATGCCATAACAATTTACACAAAAACAGACTTAGGCGCGTAGGTACCCTAGGATTACATTCGCGTTTGAGAGGCACAGGGTAGGGCTGAGGAGGCTTATACCCAGCAGTGGTTCAATAAAGGCTGATGATGGCTGATATATCATAGGAGAATAAGCTTTTAAGTCTCTTATTATTATTTTTTCATTAATTCGTGACGAATCATTAATTTGTGTTCGAAATGACATTTCTGAAATCATGAATCATTATTCAAAATAACATAAAATATTTATTTATACCTTATACATAATAAATAATCAAAAAAAGGGCTTGCATTAACGATTTCATTTATATTTTTATATGTACGAGTATGTGTAAGATGTTTGAGTGAGAGTTGTAGGTGTGAAACGAAGTGTCTCGGTTGAAAAGAAAGATTTATCAATGATCTAAGTAGGTCTACATTGTCTAACTATAAAAAATATATACTCACATTTTATATTCTAACTAGCTGCGCCCCGCGGCTTTGCCCGCGTAAGTCCCGGACCAGCCAGAATTCGGGGTTAAAAAGTAGCCTATGTCCTTTCTCAGGCTCTAGACTATCTGTGTACCAAATTTAGTTTAAATAGGTTCAGTAGTTTTAGCGTGAAAGCGTAACAGACAGACAGACAGAGTTACTTTCGTATTTATAATATTATTATATAGTAAGGATTACCGTAGGTTAAACCAGTTTATCGAGTTATGTCATTGCGCTCCACGGCTATTGTTCTCGAACGTTTGAATGTCCATACTTTGAATCCACAGGGCTCCATCGAACAAAACTTAAAACGATATTTTTAGTCGACATCGCTCCATGGAATTTTGTGCATCTACGACCGTTGTCGATGACATCATCACTTATCAGTGAGATAGTCAAACGTTAGTCGATCAGAAGTAAATAAATAATATATTTAAAAAACTTATTAAAAACAAGTTTTTTAAAAAGTCCGCCTTATTGGATTTAAAGTGACGTCACTTTATTTTTCAAGTTATTCTCACTCTCAGCAAGCCCTTTCATCTGCTTTAAAAGCGAGTTGCAAGATTCCACCCGAACAAACATAGTTACATACATACGAGTACATTGCAAGTTAAATAAAAGCTTGTAAAAAGCCTCGGCTTACAGCTGATATTTCGAGTGGGCATGGACAATCGTGTAGTAATCATAATGATAAACATACTCAGCATGACTTTGTCTTAACAATCTACGTGTTTATCTATGTAGTTTTCCATTGTCACATTTAATTGACGATTTCGTATTCTAAATCGGTGCTAATCTATTCCATTGACAGTTCAATTGGTTCTTATTATTTCGATATCATGTTGTTTATGCTATATGCAATTCTAAAGAGTTCTTGTTGATTTGGCTTTGAATTCGTCTGTTCTCTGTCGTGTGCACACTACTGCCGGATCATATCTCATACATTATTGAATATGGGAATGCATAATATAATTGCATATGTGTGTCAATCGAGAACATATATTTTATATTACCAGCTTTAATATTTACCAGCTTTGCCCCTTGTGTTCGCAAGCATTCATGCTGATGATGGATCAGGATAAAAGTAGCATATGTCATGATATTTAAAACTATCTCCCTAATAATAAAATTTGATTCAATAACGATAGATGTTGCGTCCAGCAGCTTAGGCGTTTAATGATAAATAAATAGATACAGAGACATTCGTCGGATTTATTATAAGTACCTACTAGTAAGTTTCTCTATAAGAAATTGAGTGCATTGTGCTATTTTTAAAGAGCATTAAAAATGTTAAGGTTAACCGGGCATTCGTTCTTCAGATTTGTAAACAATGCAACTCCAACTTAGCCCAACATACCTACTTAGTTTTGTAAGAGTCAACCGGCGAACGTTACGCCATACATGCGTCTCGGTCGCTTGCCAAACTGCACTTGATAATATGTATATTTTGTGTTATGAGATTTCACTCTTGCCAATATTGATAAAGACTTATTTAGCCGGAGATTTTATCAGTCCTACTTCGATTCTTCCTTCTTGAGGAAATGCACACATAAAACCCTCCTCAGCTTGCCAACCTTGAGAAGCTGGTTGAACAAGCTCCGCTCGCGGTAAAATGTATTTTGTTTTCGAAGATGACACCGGGATGTAATTATTTAAAAAAACCGGCTCAGGTGTGCCGTAGAAACAAAAAATATTAAAGTATAACGAGAACCTTCGCCTTTAAACTGCACTGCCCTTACAATCCGTTATCAAAAAAGTTAAAAATATCCTTTTAATATCTACTCGTAGGTTCATGAGGTCATGCCTATGACAGTGCACTTTTAGCACTTACGTATAAAAAGGCGATGTTGGCTGTAGCATAAACTAAACCAGTGGCTGAAAGGTAAAGCTTTTGAGGGACGCCTGTTGTGACAGTTTACTTATAAGCTTGTTTGTAGCCGCCCTGAAAAAACCAATTATATATTGTCAAACAATAGAATATTTACCATACAAACCTTTTGCAGAAAATTCACGTAAACTTATCTTGTTACAGGCGTACCTGCACAGTTGGCGCTCTGCAGACGAGCTGAACATGTTAGTGGGTGCGAAGGTGGGCGGTGCCACTCCCCTGGTGATCGCTTGCAGGAATGGACATTACGACGTCGCCGAGTACCTCATAGAAAGGTGTAAGGCGGACATCGAACAGCCTGGCTCAGGTAAGACATATTTCTATACAGTGTGAAGATGTCAGTGGTTTATGTTCTTTCTGACTTTTGAGCTAATGTTGGTAGTATAGCTTTTATGAAAATCAAACACAAGAGGTAGTATGTTCCCTTCCGATTGTTACGG
The DNA here is from genome assembly GCA_948107665.1 of Lomographa bimaculata. NCBI lineage: Eukaryota > Metazoa > Arthropoda > Insecta > Lepidoptera > Geometridae > Lomographa > Lomographa bimaculata. Next base: position 15,122,595 of record OX403599.1, read on the forward strand.
GAATGTGGTGCACTCTGCTGGTTATCAGCTGAGGAAATTATGATGACTCCACTTGAATTTTTGAAACCATGTGCAACATGATGGCAAATAATGTGCTGCTTAGTTTTGTTTATCGCTAAAAGATCATTGTCTCACATATTGGTATAAGTGCTGATGTGGTCGAAGGTGTCTAACACGCTTGGCTTAGAACGTGCTGTTATGTGGAGTGCGTAATCAGACATGCTTAATACGAGATAACGCAAATGTATAAGTTCGAAAGGTTCAAGTGCTTGACGAAACCTAGCTAATTATTAAGAACGAGGGATCAGGCCGCTGCGTGCTGTGGGCTGAAATCCACTAATGAGTAGATTCCAGTAAAAGGGCCATGCCATCATGGTCAGCCACGTTGAAAGGATTGACGTTAATGGATTACGTTCGTGGGAATGATGGTAGACTATTAACGCTCCGTGACGTGCGTCACATTACAATACAATACAATACAAAACACTTGCACCAAATAAAATTACATAAAAAACAATCATATTATTTATATCTAAGTACAATGGGCGGACTTATCGCTAAAAGCGATCTCTTCCAGTCAACCTTTGGATGGAAAAAGAGAAAAACAATATAAATAAGAACGTAGGTCGGTTTACTAGCCTCATCTAACTGCAAAATGCAGACGTAATATATTTAGTTCTTTGCCCCTTTCATGGAACTGAAACACAACTTTCGAGACAGCACTGAAAACAATTCCTTTCAAACATTAACACAAGCTGCTAGAACCAGCCGAACGTTCAAATTGTAGCATTTTAAATGTGAAGCAATGAGCATTGGTATTTCCAACACGCTTCGTAATTCCAGTTATATATAGTCGGTTATTAAAGCCCTGTAAATTGCACTTGTTACGTATTCTGTAGAAAGTGCATTCGATTACCGTCACGCGTCACTCGCATCATTCACCTTCAATTACATGAGTTTTTGCGAATTAAATAAGATTTTTTTTATATAACTTGTGTACAGTACATCACGTATTGGCGTGTCGCTGTGGTCGCGGTGAAAATGGCTATGTGCCAATGCTATTGACGTAATAGGAAAGTAATTACGTGTGTTGTTGGTAACAAATGCGTCGAGTACAATCGCTTGATGATAACAATTTCCTTATGGTACGAATGTCAGCGACAATTGCTCGATGGAACACTGCGCATTCAGTGATTTTTTATAACCATTTATTAGATTTTATAACGTGATAGATAGACTTGTATATGGCCTCATGTACGCTCAGCATGGTCGTATGATTACCATAAACAACTCGCTACGCCCACTCATACTATTGGAGATTGTTTAATCTTATTGCACTACTAAGGATCGGTTTTACAGTTAGAAAATTAGTTTTTTACTATTTGTTGTTTATTACCCGTGTACCACGGGAAACTTCTACTAAGTTACTTACCAGTACAAAGTTGTGGAAAGAGGACGTTCTTCTACCTAGCATGCCTACAAACATCATTCCGTCTTACTCCGCCATCTTTCTAAAATTAAAATTTTGTCCTCTTTTTAATAACAGCGTAAATGATTATGATAATGTATACGCCAAAATATTCGTTTTCGTCAGATTCAGAGAGTCCAAAGACAGGGTAAAATCTAGTTTTATAAAAAATACCATCAGTGTAATTGATTCTTTGTTTGATACATATGAGATTTTCGTCATTTGTTTTAAATACTAAATACATAAAAATAAATCAGAAAGTATTTTTTTTAGATATATTACCCCAAACGTGGACGAAATAATATATGGTTCTACCAGAAATCGAACCTCGTAACTCGAGGCTGAACCCCTACGCACCACACTAAGTTCGATGACTTGTGTCGTGGGAACCGGAAACATTCACATCACACACACAATCTCAACCAGAACCAGGAACACAAATATTCCTTGGGGAGAAAACTTGTGTTTCAGTCGGAAATCGAACGCAATACCCCTGCTTAGAAAGCGAACGCCACCCAACTAAGTTAAAGAGCAGTTCAATATTTGTATGGACATTTCTATTTTCCAGTGACATTCGACGGCGAGACGATAGAGGGCGCTCCGCCACTATGGTGCGCCGCCGCGGCCGGTCACCTCCCCCTAGTGAAGTTGTTAGTCCGCGCGGGCGCGAACGTTAACTCCACTACACGCACGCACAGCACGCCTCTGCGGGCGGCGTGCTTCGACGGACACTACGATATCGTCAAGTTTCTAGTCGAAAACGGCGCAGGTAAAGACTCATTACAAATACATAAATGCTAACACACTCACAGTCCCACGCTAACGATGGTTTGTGTCGTGGGTGCTGGAAACATTCACATCACATACACAATCTCAACAAGGTCCAGAAGCACATTTTTTTCCTTGGGGAGAGAATTTGTGTTCCCGCCGGGAATCGAACCCATTACCCCTGCTTAGAAGGCAGACGCCTAACTAAGCCAACGGGCAGTTCAATGCTGAAGTTTTGATACTCATAGCGTCCCGTATCATAATAGCGAGCTTGATTAAAGGATTCTTTGTAACAAGAAATTTATAACGAAAAAGATTTCACATTCACAGCTAAAATCAAATGCCCGGTGCCGGGAAAATTAGCATCACCCACACACACACACACTCACATACACACACACACACTCACATACTCACATACACACACACTCACATACACATACACACACACTCACATGCACACACACTCGCATACACACACACTCACGCACACTCACACACACACACACACACTCACACACACACACTCACACATACACATACACACATTCACTCACAGATACATATAATTATACTAACAACTGAGCTCGAGCAATAGGGATATACTGAAAGCCCTGCGTGGACAAAGTCTGCGCACCAGTATTCCTATTGCTAATTTTATTTGAAAGCAAATAATTTTAATTTTTATTATGTATGTCTAAGATCTGTTTTGTTGTATAAAATGTTTACTTTGTAAATGTTAAAAGCTTTTTTTGGCGATAAATATTTTTACATACACATACACACACAAACACATTCAGAATCTGAATTCTCGACCGAAAATGTATTCTTAGTCAGGATTTTTAAATTGCTTCGAGTTGGCCTGAAGGCATCCGACTCTTTTTCTTTATTCGTTTCACATAGAGTATTGAGCAAACACTTCACACATTCGAACCTTATGTAGGCAAGGGTGATAATCATAATACCAATATTTTTCTATACCTTCCAGACATAGAAATAGCGAACCGTCACGGCCACACCTGCCTCATGATAGCGTGCTATAAAGGCCACATTCGGATCGCGAAGTACCTCCTCTCACTCAACGCAGATGTCAATAGGAAGAGCGTCAAAGGAAACACGGCGCTTCACGACTGCGCTGAGAGTGGATCGCTGCATATACTCAAAATGTTGTTAGGACATGGCGCTACAATGGATGTAGATTCCTATGGTAAGATATCTTATATCCACCGATATCTATCTAATATCTTTAAACGAGCAATTCTTGTATATATATATATGTATGTGTGTGTAATCAGGATCTCTGAAACGGCTCCAACGATTTTCATGAAAGTTACAGATTAGGGGTTTTTCGGCCCAAGGAATCGATTTATCAAGGTTCCAGGTCCGAGAAATGCTCGGTTCCTAAACTGCATTTGAAAAACCGGACTTAAGAAACTATCAGCGCCATCTATTACGCCATGACCGATGTAAAAAACTGTTTCTACTCGACACTAGATGAAGCTGTGTTTGAGTCTGTATTTCCAATCTAGGAGTCTTTAAATCTCGAGTGAACAGGTATCTTCTAGGCAAGCATGCTCCATCTTCGACCACATCGTCACTTTCCATCAGGTGAGAAAGCGGTCAAATGCTTGCCTATAGAGAATAAAAAAAAAAAGCTTATTCAAATACATTCTACCAAAAACAAAAAACCGAGCAAAGCTCGGTCATCCGGATATTATTTTTTATGCTAAACGGTTGAAGATGTGACATGCTTGCCTAGAAGATACCTATTCACACTTGATTTGAAGACTCCCAGATTATATCCCTCGGGGAACAATGACGCAGGCAATGAGTTCCACTCCTTTGCTGTACGGATGATGAACGTAGAAGCAAACCCCTTCAAGCGAAAAAATATGATGTTCACTTTTATGGTCGGAATTTCTATAATTTTAGCACATTGACTCGTTTTAATTAATATTATTTATCTATTCCAGGAATGACACCACTATTAGCGGCATCAGTGACCGGCCACAACCACATAGTAGAGCATTTAATTAACGTAGAATACGGACTAGTTACTAGGCAACAAAGAATAGATGCATTAGAATTGTTGGGCGCCACATATGTCGACAAGCGGAGAGACATGGTCGGCGCACTCGCGCTATGGAAACGAGCAATGGACGACAGGTACAGCTTTTTTTTTAATGTGAAATAGGCAAGCATTTGACCACTATCTCACCTGATGGAAAGTAATGATGTGACATGCTTGCCTACGGCAATGAATTCCACTCCTTCGCTGTACGGATGATAAACGTAGAAGTAAAACGCTCTGAGCGAATTGGAGGTATGTCGACGATAAATGGATGACGTTTGATTGTTTGTCTTGTTGTTAGATGGTATAAAGGGCATGGGGGAATTAACTCATGTAATTCCTGTGCACACTCTACAAAATGTAAGCGATAGAATACCGATAAGCTTGCCGCCTTACGTCGGTGATCGAGACTTTGCAACCTGGACTCGATTAGCTTACTGTAGCCAATGAGTCTTTTGGCTCGCCGGGCAATAGATTCAAGAGCTTCTAACTGGTACTTAGCGGATCCATCGCAGAGGTGACCGCAGTACTCCACACACGATCGGACTTGAGCTTGATAAAGGTTAAGAAGCTGTCCCGTGTAATCTACTTTTTAACCAACTTATAACAGCCTGGTTTATTCTATTCATTTCAATTGAAAGTCTTTTATTCTAATGGGAAAGAAGTACTTATGAAAGTTTAAAATAATACTTTTTTTTTCATGAACTAAAGTATTATCTATCTATCTACAGCGACACTAAAAGAAGGGTTATGTCTATGGCACCTTATGTATGTATGTATATATCCATGTTGTTTGTTCATAGCGTCCAAATTAATTGGCTTAGTTGGGTGTGCGTTCGACTTCCAAGCATTCGGGGTTAGGGTTCGATTCCCGGTGGGAACACAATTTTCCTTGGGGAGACGGCAAGGATTATTTGTGTTTCTTGTTCTGCTTGTGAGTGAGTGTGTGTGTGTGTGTGTTTATGTGTGTGTGTGTGCGTGCGTGTGTGTGTTTGTGAATGTGTGCGTGAGTGTTTGTGTGTGATGTGAATGTTTCCGGCACCCACGACTTAAATCATCGAACTTGTGTGGAGCTGTGAGTGTGAAAGCGTTTATGTAATGAAATGATTGTAACATATTTTATAGAGTATCGTTGAATTTGTCTAATTCTAAGTGTCATACGTTAAGTTGTTATTCGCAATCTTACTGATGAAAAGTGATGATGCGGCCGAAGATGTAGCCTAGAAGACCTACCTAGAAAATACATATTCGTCTCGTTATTTATATGTTTATTTATGTTTCGCATATTATTTCAGATTTCCAAGTGACGACAGCGAACCGATTCCCAAGCCTAAAGACGTGCCTCGTATCGAGGCTTATGACTATGCGGTCGAACCGAGCGATGCGCAACAATTGGAAGAAATTCTGGCTGATCCTGACGCCATGAGGATGCAAGCGCTAGTCATACGTGAGAGAATCCTAGGTACGGGTTCCTACAGATTAAAAACTATAAATTATAGGGAAAATCCATCATCAAAATCAAAATCGTTTATTCACATGAGCCCCAAAGAGGAGTCACTCATGAAAGTCAATGACTCTACTGCCAGTCGCAAAATTTCAGCCAGAACAGGAACTCAGTGGCGCATTTTTTTACATTCATTTTTTAATCATTCTTAAACACTAATATAGTGTTTAAGAATGTAATTATGATAACCTAGGTACATCTATATTATGTTGTAGCTAGAAAGCGCTTGTGCAGTTTCAGTAGCATCCTTGTCATTAATGTAGTTAATCGTTTTATAGTAAGCTTTCTTAATTAATGCCCGTTTTATTACTGATTTGAACTTTCCCAGTGGCAATTCAGTTACAATTTTGGGAATTTTATTGTAAAATCGAACCCTATTTGCCATAAAAGATTCATTCGTTTTGCTCAATCTAAATGCGCGCGCTGTAATTTTATGCTTATGTCTAGTATTAAGATTGTTTGTGTCGCTTCTTAATTTATAATTATCAACATTTTTGCGAACATGCATAATATTTTCAAAGATGTAACGCGAAGGCATGGTAATATGCTTGTTTCATTAAAGAATTCCCAGAAAGATTCCGGAGCCATAAACTGCTCTCTTTTGTACAATAAAAATAGTTTCAACATCGGCTGCAGATTCCCATAGCAAAAGTCCGGTTTTTTACATATACCTTTATTTATTGTGTTATAAATTAGTGTTTATGATCGATTGTATCAAAATCTTGGTGAACCAAATCTTATTCACATATCGAGTAACGGCAAAATAGGAGATCTCAACATACAAAATACTATTTTACCGATTTCACAAAAAAGGAGGAGGTACTCAAGTCAACTGTATTTTTTTTTATGTGTATTAACCTCATAACTTCCTTCCACGTGAACCGATTTTAAAAAAATTTGTTTAGTGGGAAAGATGTTGCTTTCCAACGGGTCCCATTTAAATTTGATCAAGATCTTACTAGAAGTTTTTGAGTTATCCTCAATAATGCGTATTCTGTGGACTACATTGACGATGTTCTCGTTTTTAACTGACGTTAAAAGTTACCTCATAACTTTTTTTGTGCGCCGATTTCGATGATAATTTATTTATTTGAAAGCTGGTGCTTTCCATGTGGTCAAGATCTGGTCTCTAGTTTTTGAGTTATCGTCAATAATGCGTGTTTAATACGTTAAATCTGATCAAGGTTCCGAAGATAAAGCGTTGAAGTCGGTTTTTTATCTGCTTGCGTTTAATTATTCAGTGAATACATTGCATTTAATTGATGTACGTTCCGCTTGCAGGTCCGGCGCACCCCGACACGTCGTACTACGTCCGCTACCGCGGCGCGGTGTACGCGGACGCCGGCCGCTTCTCCCGCTGCCGCCAGCTGTGGCACCACGCCCTCGACATGCAGCGCTGTGTGCTGCCGCCCTTGTCTCCACTCACGCAGTCCTCGCTCTACTCGTTCGCGGAGCTGTTCTCGTACATGGTGGCCGAGAGAGCGAGACCGCCGCTCAGGGGACGAGTGGTTCCCCCGGTGACGTTTGATGATGTCGATCCTGTGTTCAGCAAGGTTTGTTTCTTCATATTGCATTTTCATTTCGGAACCAAACATTTGACCTATAAAAAATATTTTAGATAAATAAGTCCTCATGAAAATGTTTCCATATTCCACATTGAGCATTTCACCCAACTCCTTAAAGTAACTGAGTATGCTTTGAGGGTCTCGTAAAGTTCTAGCATTGAAGTTGTTACATGGTATTATACCAGCTTCACCACCGGAACTATTGACTACGGAATATTGCTTAGCCCAGGTCAGCTTTAATATGTTCTAGGGTTTGGTTTTACTTCATACATTCTCATGATTCCGTAGGTAAAAAAGTTTCCCAATCATCCTACAGACTGCTTTTGTTGGGTAACTTGTAGTGTGTAAAACCTGACTTATCTATTAAGATCACCAACGTTGCATAAGTACCTAGACACCTAAGCCACTCATCATGTAGTCTCCACGTAATAAACACCTATCCATCAATATATTTCTTCATACAACAATACCATCTAATTTTGGATACCAACCCCCAATAGGTTGACATCCCTTGGGCTCATCCTATGTCACAAAATGATTGATTTCTCGTTTATTTTCAGGCTTTAGGCGAGTTACGTCGAGGCGCCGCATTAGAACCGAGAGCCGACGCCGACCAAACTCTCGCGGCATTGCAACGCGTCCTCGTGATATGTCTACACTTGGCGGCGCTCCTGGCGAGATTACTCGAAGACCCAGAGACGGATGAAACGGTCTCACGGCGGATACATGAAGCGGTCTACTCGCTTGTCAAACTTGATGTCAAGGTGAGACTTTCAATCTATCCATTTATTTCCCGTATTCTGATAGATAAATATTCCTACAAGACTGTCCTCTTCTTGTTTCGTTGCTGACGTGGTTACTAGAAGACGCATAGACATACCTTCCTAATCGGATGTCCGAGTCCCAGTGAGTGATCAGTGATCTCACACTTACATAAGGGGGCGGTCGTCAGGCTGCGTCACTTCTCTTCGTCTATCCCACAGTGCTTACAGACCAAAGTCTTTAATGCGTGCGTTCAGCCTGTTATGACCTACGGAGCCGAAACGTGGACACTGACAGTAGGACTAGTCCACAAATTTAAGGTTGCTCATCGAGCTATGGAGAGTGCTCGGTATTTCTCTAAAAGATTGAGTCCGGAACGAGGTGAATCAACAGAGAACTAAAGCCAAATAGCTCAAAGAATTAGCAAGCTGAAATGGCAGTGGGCTGGCCACGTCTGTAGAAGGGCGGATAACCGCTGTAGTAGACGCATACTTGAGTGGAGACCGCGACTCGGAAAAAGTAGCGCAGGACGCCCGTCGGCCATGTGGAGCGACAACCTACGAAAGGAGGCCGGCAGAAACTGGATGAAAAGAGCCGAAGACTGGGCTCAGTGGCGTTCATTGGGAGAGGCCTATGACCAGCAGTGAAAAAATAGGCCGATGATGTCTGATGAGGTTACTTGAAGACGCAGAGATGGATGAAATTGTTTCATGAATAATACATGATGCGGTCTACTCGTTTGTCAAACGTCAAGGTGTACCTGTCCATCTTTCTCGGTTGTTCAGCTTCTATTTATTACATGTACTCTTTGTATATGTACACATCTGGTAGCGTTGCTGAGGAGAGTACTTGAAGACCCAGAGATGGCAGAATCGATTTTTTTGACGGATACATGAAGCGGTCTACTCGTTTGTCAAACTTGACGTCTAGATCTTGCTTGTCAATGTCTATCTATCTCGTTTGTACTGAACAAAGTGTGTTAGAACAACATTTAGATTTTTGAACAGTAGTTATATGAGAACTTTTCAACATGATCATTTCCAGGATGGGATTAATAGTAGGGGAGCCTACGATGCTAAATGGAGATTTACTCGAGCGTCATAGAGACTTATTGGGTTGGAAAGCTTAGATGATAAGAAAAAAATGTTATATAAGTATACCTTTTCATCGGTGGGGGGAGCGGCTACTGATTTTCAAATATGTAAAAAAAAACTGTTGCATGGGCATACTCGAGCGCGTCAGATATTGATAGCATCAATGTCCTACGTATTTTTAATAATGTACATATGTTAATCTGATCGTTTTCATGATGGGGGTGGTCGTACGTAAGGGTTGAAAATGAAAAAAAAAAATTTTGTCGAGCGCGTCAGATTTTCTAATGGGGTGTTAAATGTACCTAAAAAAAGCTCTCTTTCAATAATCTGACGATTTTGATGTGACGCAAATTCGTGGTCATTATTACAATATGCAAAAAAAATTCGCCATTTTGAAATACTCAAGCGCGTCAGATTAAGATATATATGGTTCATCTTTATGTCCTAGACGTGCTGTCTCATAATCTGACCATTACCTAGAGGAATTCGCCTAATCTGACAAATAAAAATATTTTTTTAAAATCCTTGTGTCATCAGCTGTGATGGCGTCATGGCAACCGAAACCAGAGTAGGGACGGAGTGAGAGAGTAATATATAGAGAAAGAGTGAGAGTAGAATAGAAACGCGGAGAGGGGAATATAGGCATCACGCAGTTGCCCGCATTAAACTTTATTGAGGAATTTTTGGTTCTTCGGCTTGTGGAAATGGTCAGATTATATATTTTTCGTTACCGTTACCGTTTATTTTGAAGGAAATAATTCAAGATTATTTCCTTCAAAATAAAAAAAAAATTAGCCACGCTGGAGAATGTCGAGATGACGTTATTTTTTACAACTTTTAGCCCTCCCCTTTCTTTACGTCACTCTCAAATTGTCAGATTTGTGGAATATACACTTTTTAGCATGTAATTAACTCACCCTACCTTAATCTGACGCGCTCGAGATTTTCTGATGATCAATTTTTTTTTACTAATCTGATCCTTTATCCTTGACGGGCGGCCATATATATGGGGCTCATATTTGGTGGAGGTACTTAACCGGGTACAAGGTCGCTCCCTATCTGTCGCGCTTTAGTAAATCCCGAAATCCCCGCTTGGGCTACTATAATAAGAATTGCTAAATATAAAAATATTTTATTTGTGAAAACTGAGTAAAATATACACACAATATTCTATATCAGCATTTGCATGCTAATATAAAATATTGTGTGTATATTTTACTCGGTTTCACAAATAAAATATTTTTTTATATTTATAAATACGTAAATACGATTGTCATGTTTTGTTTAGGTGAGCGTACAAATTAATCGGTTACATCCATTTGTGTAAATATTAGTTGTACTTTTATCGCTATACTTTTGACGTGATAACGTCTTATAGATCGATGAACACCGGCTGCACGCACGAAAAAATGTCACGTTCCGCCTGAGCCTGAGCGTGCAAGCGAGAGCGCGGAACAAGCGATAGAGAGGCACGATTGGCGTTCGTCTTATGACGTTATCACGTAAAATTATCGTCCGTAAACCGACTTTACAGACAACCTTTTTTTAAATATAGGGCCAATAATAAAAAAAATTGCGAGATATATTAAAAAATAATGTCGGCGGCGACGGCGTGTCGCGTCGTCTGGCTGTGTGTGCAGTGCACTGGTGACTGAACAGTAACATGTCGTGTGGCAGGTGCGTCTGGGGCGCGGCGCGCTGCACGTGGCGTGCGCGGGCGAGGGCGGGCGGCGCGGCGCGCGCGCGTGGCTGGCGGCGGGCGCGGCCGACGTGGCCGCCGAGCCGTGCTGCGCGCGCCTCGTCGCACTCATGCTGCGCCTGGGCGCCGCGCACCACGCCAGGGACGCCGCCGGGAACACGCCGCTGCACCTCGTGTGCAAGGTACGTGTCTACTGCCGCCTACTGCCGAGCCGTGCTGCCGACTACTGCCGAGCCGTGCTGCCGACTACTGCCCAGCCGTAAAACAATGTAACGATTCCTTCTTTTTGTAACTTAATAGTACATAACACAATGTGAGGGCAGATTATATACAAAACTATTATTGAAATCTTAAAACTAAACTAAACATTATAATATATAATACAGCATTGGTGCTATATTGCCCATAGCTGTCAGTGTGGTACTGCTATTGACCAGCTCGGTCACCACGGACTCGCGTGCCAGAAAAGTGCTGGCTGAATTTCCCTCCACGCCAGCCTCAACGATATCATCTGCCGGGCTTTTACCAGCGCCAATATTCCAGCCATTCTCGAACCGAATGGTCTGATACGTGACGATGATAAAAGACCCGACGGCATGACTTTAATTCCATAGAATATGGGACGGTCTTAGTCACATCTTCCTGAAACACAGAATGGGGTTGGGGCCTCGGCAACTTCGGCAGAGCACCGTAAACGGCGAAAAGAGGGAACAAACATACCTACACACTAACACACTTACACACAAACTTTCGCATGTATAATATTATTAGTGTTATATACGTTACAATATAATTTTCCATTGCAGCTAAACCCGTGCCCCGCTGTAGTAGTCCGCGAATTACTATCCCGCGGCGCACACATCGACACGGTTAACTACGACGGAGAAACACCAGAGTCACTCCTACGGGCCACCGGCCAGACCCTCACCTCTATAGTAAACCCATTGCAACACACCACTCTCAAATGCCTCGCAGCAAGAACTATCAAGAACTACCGTCTGCCTTACAGACACGTGCTTCCCGCGTGTCTGCATTCCACAGTCATCACGCACTGAGTGATCCGAACCTCCACTCTTCACTGTTGGAAGATGGTTTGATTGACGACGCCATTGGAATCACGGAAGATCTTTGAAGCCATCCTATGTTTAGACTCAGGAATCATTGTGAAGTGTTGCCCCTTATTGGAACGAACTGTCGCTGAAAAGTCGATAATTGGACGTCATCTTCTATGTGTAGCAATTTGACAGAAAAGCCGATGTTTCTTGAGTTAAATGACTGAATAGGAATCATGGAAGATCTTTGAAGCCATCCCTATATCTATAGACTTAGGAATCTAAGTGTTGCTTACCGGAAACTGGAAAGAACTGTCGCTTAAAAGTAAAAAAGTCGACAGTTGGATCTTTCATGTGTAGCAAAATAACAGAAAAGCCGATTTTTCGTGAGTTAAGTCACTATATAGGAATCACTGAAGATCTTTGGAGCCACTTGAGCTGTCGCAAAGTTGAATGTTAACATCCTATGTCCATAAGCTCTCTCTGAAAACTGGGAACCGTTATAAAAGTGATTTCGTGTATGGAGGAGGTATATCATGTAAATAGAGAATAGAATCTACTAAATTTACATCAAAGACAGAGACTACAGCTTGGATTCTAGTTTTATCGTCGTCTGTGAGGTTTGCTTCTGGAATCAATAGCTTAAGGCTGGTACTAAGCGAAACAGTCCCAGAGATCGTATCACTCCATACACGGATTTGGGCTTGATACAATTAAAGGAGTTATTTTGGAAGTCAGTTATCTTCTGACCGCATTAAGCCGCAGAATCATGAGAAAACGATTTACGACCGTGTTGCCTTGAAGTAAACAGCATTCTGTCTTTCGAAATAGACTTCCAAATATCTGCTACTGTTGCACATTAGACCAGTGTGAACAAAAGTTTAAAACGTTTATCGATACGCAGTTTTAAGAAGCCATCGAAATTGTGTGCCACGGAACGTTAGCACGGAGCGTACCTGATATGTGATACTATCTAAAAAGCAATAACACCAATGTTTATAGTTGATAGAAGGAAATGTACTTATATTTACGAACGTTTGTAATTGTTATTTTTTTAAGTAAAGATAGATTTGCAAACTTCTGATCGATTTAAAATCGAGCTATCTCAGTCTAAGGATGTCCGATATCTATGAAAATCTATAAAATATATCATCTCTGTGTTGACGTTATTCTCTAGTGTAATTAAGTAGCAGAATTCGATTTAGACTAATAAATATTAATTTCGTAACTCCATGATAGTGAGAGATAGCTTTGGATACATCACGTGCCATTTGCGACGCCCAATAGTACGTTATTATATTATTCTGATTTGTTTTCATATATCCCAAAGTTTGTATTGCTATCGTCTGTATATTTAAGATATTTTCGAGGCTACGTATTTTTTTTTAATTCGATTTAAAAGCACCGTTATGCACGGTTTATTCGATACTATCAAAAATGCTCATTATTTTCCTCGTTTCACGTACTATATTATGTTCGTAGGATCGAAGGTATTTGTATATATTAATCGTAATTTTATATAGAACTTTGAACAGGAATTGATTACACGTCTAATTTTGTAACGAACACGATAAATATATAAAATTTTACACATATTTTTATATAAATCTGAGAATGTATTATCATTGTCACAGTCATTTTGTATACAACTCTACTAGCGTAACTTTAGTGCTGTTGTAGAACTAAATTCGTTGTAAATTTCATATATTTAATAATTTCTAAGGGCCACGAATATTCGATGTAAACGTTTAAATAATTGTAATAACTATATAGTATTCTACTTTGCATTAAGACTCTATTAATTATAGTTAACAATGTGTAATCACGTTGACTCAGATCGGCGTTCGTGGTCACAAGTTAGCAAGTAAAGTGTCGATATGAACGCTTTAGAGCATTAGTGTTGTGCATGTTTCTCTATACGTGGTTGTATGCGAGGCCACCAGGTGATATTCGCTTTTAAAATGAATATTGTTATATAGACTAGAGCCGACGCACTAGACAGTGCTCGCGCCATCTCTAGTCCATTGTTATTAGTACATTCTTCATAATATAGATGGTCTATTTAGCAATATTGTATCGTGACTTAAACATTTGGTATATAAACAAACTAGTAACTAGGTTAATCGATAATTATAAATTGGTATTGTATATAATCTAGTACTAGAAGGGTAAATTGTTAGAACTGATTATAAATGTTAATTTTGTTTGTGTATTGTGCGGCGATGGTCCGTCTATGATAATTGTGTGTATTTTGTCATAGTGATAGTAATATTGCGTGATGATTACATGCTAGTTATTTTTTGAAATTAATAAAATGCTTTAAAAATTATTACCATTTTTTTCATTAACCCTGTTCTTTCAGACGTGACGGATTGAAAGTGAAGTAAACTATATAGTCTATTGGTAAAATGAGTAAGTAACTGAAATGCTCTTTGAAAATCCGGTCAAGTCCGAGTCGAACTCGCGCACGAAGGGTTACGTACCATTATTTATAAAAAAAGAACAAAAAGTCACGCTTGTTGTATGAGAGCCCGTAAATATTTGCTTTATTTTAATTTAATTATTTATTTTATATAATTATATTAAAATAAAACAAATATTTTAAAGTGAATATGTAACTAAATATTCTGTGAATATTTCAAGCGTCTACCTGTTGCATGGGAGCCCCCTAAATATTTATTTTATTCTGTTTTTTAGTATTTGTTGTTATAGCGCCACCAGTAAAAACATGTGAAAATCATGTATGTTTTTCTGGTGGCTCTCTACCTCGGTTCATGAGATACAGCCTGGTGACAGACGGACAGACAGACGGACGGACAGCGGAGTCTTAATCATAGGGTCCCGTTTTTACCTTTTGGGCACGAAACCCTAAAAAAGAAGAGTCACGCAAATTAATTTTTGAATGTGGCTTGCAAGTTGAAGTTCTTTTAAATCCTTGTATGTCTATAGGTATAGGCTAGGTTAGAGCCCTACGGAGTGATTACATTATCTTTGAGAGGCACTAGGCTAGGCCATAGTATCGTCGCCGATGGGTACTCACTATTATCTACCTACTGAAGTAAGGGAGGATCAAAATTCAAATACTCTTATACTCTTATTTGTGTAATTATATAGCCAAAAAGATTAAAATGTATAAATTTAAAGAAAGAAAGAAAGATAACACATTTATTTGGCACTATAAAAATTTAAAATTACAATTAACTTAAAAAATAACATTAAAAATATAGATTTTTTAATCATTAATGTGAGTTTTTGTATGCCAAAAAGGTTAAACTCAGGTTTTTGCCGAGCAGAGAACTCGACACTGATTTTCAGTTAAACCTGAACTAAGCGGGAAGCATAAAGCATAAACAAAATATCATAAATAAACAAACAAACGCATTCACACTCACAGCCCCACACTAAGTTCAAAGACTTGTATCGTGGGTGCCGGAAACATTCACATCGCACACACATTACACCCAGAACCAGAAGCACAAATATCCCTTGGGAAGGAATTTGTCCTCACGGCGCAGAGGGCGGGCACCTGTCCACTGCACCAACTGGGTCGTCAAAATAAAGTAACAATAAATATAATCTTAACCTTAAAATTAATAATTACAATTTATGATACACACATGATTATACATACATCGTATTCATAGATCATACATAAAAAGAAATAGAATAGAATAGAAAATTCTTTATTGTACACCAAATACAGTTAGTACCAGAGGTAATCTTATAAAACTAAAGTACAATGTGCGGACTTATCGCTAAAAGCGATCTCTTCCAGTCAACCCTTGGATGGAGAGAGGGATAATTTTATAATAAATACATACATATTATTATAAGCCAGTAAGATAAATAGATAATATAAATAGGTTAAATATATCGAGTCGGAACTTCCAGGTCTTTGTTTCAGGGGTGATGATTACGTTCATTATCACTAGCACCGATTAGTTTACCCCTTGAACTAGTGGGAGTTTTTGTCTCAGTAGTTCAACTGAGGATGTCGTTTTTAAGAGTTGAACTACTGGGACTGTAGTTCGTTCATTCTCATTGTACACCAGGATACAAATGAAAGTCGGGGAGCATCTGGGCTATCAGCAAGTTTTCCATGATAAAGTGAGAGCAGGGAATTTTCTCATGCTCGCCTGCTTTGGTACAAAGTATGTATTTCGAAAAATATTTCGTAGTTGCATATACGTATTAGTATACATAAATTTGGTAATGGTATTTAGTCTAAATGCTTATCTTATATCTATAGATATGTATCACTGTTTGTTTTGCCGATTAAAATTAAATAAAAATATGGAAAATGTAAAGTTCGTCAATGGTACAGGGTGGTTGCCTCTTCTTTTATATGGTGGTATTTTTTATTTGAGACTAAGCTAGCCTGTCCGTTGAGATTGTGGTCAAACACAATCTCAACGGAAAGCGACGATGCGGTCGAAGATGGAGCACGCTTGCTCAGTAAATACCTATTCACTCTCTTCTTGAACAACCCGATATTATACTTTTCGGGAAACAATATATGGGAGGGCGCACTTATACTGGCCGATTTTGAAAACCACCTTACATTCTAGGTCTATCGCGTTGAGTTGCTTAACATCACCGGACACTTCAACACATACAAATTTAACAGCTGAGCTAACAGTTGACAGGTAAAAAGCTGACCTATCATGCTCATCATCACAGACTAGTACCATAGTATAACGTGCTGAGGCACGTGCGTACGGCCGTGCACACATACAAGCCGCGTTTGGTACCACTCTATGAAGACAACTTACTTATATATTTCTACTATGCTAGAACATAAAATATTTGTACTTATGCTACCTGCGCTGTTAAGCCACGGAGGAGCTGAAGTCAGTCTAGCCTCCACTGCTACGTGAAAGAAATCAGTAACCACTGTCACATTTTTAATAAAGTAGCGATTGAAATAGATGCGGGTTAATTGAGGCACTTTCTAACGGATCATAGTATCGGATTTTGATATTTGTCGATAACTAGCTGCGCCCGCGGTTTTACCCGCGTAAGTCCCGGACCTGCGGAAATTCCGGGTTAAATTTTCCTTTCTTACGAACCTTCTCACAATAATGAACACAACAAAAAAATTGTTTGCGAAATAGTTCCATCCGTTCACGCGTGATGCGATGACCAAGGGAAATAGAGATTCTTTTTTATTTATATAAGTCTTCCCCATCTGATCCTAAGTTCGGCAGCAAGATGGAAACGCTATCCGCTTGTAGTGGGCTTGAGAACTGAGCTACAAATATTTTGAATAGTAAAAATGTCTACGGGTCTATTACCTATATTTCCACAAACTAAATTAAAACAACTTACACATCTAATATACCTACAGTCCAAACAAAAACTCGATATTTTGCATCAGCAGAAACAAGACAGAACTGTGTTTATCTATGCAATTTTTATAAAGGGGGGTAGTATTTATCTCCAGCTATCCAGTGTTGTTACGTATAACGAAACATTCATCTGTCACAATTACCGTTCGCGCGGAATAACTAGCGGCAACCCTCTTGTTAGCTGCGCTGGTCATCTCATACATTTTTATGAGTTTTATGTTGTTATCCACCCATGTCTTGTTTGTTCTAAACGATGAATAGACAAGGACGAAGGCCTTTGGCCGATTCATAACTTTTGTCGGGTAGAGCGCGCGAGTTCTCTGCTCAGTAATGTACTCGTTGCAGCCCCGCACTGTGATCTGTTCACGAGTGAGATAGCATGCGTGACGACCGAGTGCCGGACGAGGTATGAAAATAATAGGTACCAAAAATCATGTATTTTTTATTTATATAATGAAAAAAAATTCAACATATAACACTCGAAATTATATTTTAAATGGTGTTCATTAAGTTTATTGAAATTTTAATATTCAATGACATTTTATTTTTATTTTAAGAGTTTTGTTAAAATTTATGTTATTTCTCTTTTATAACGACAATTTGTAACTCGTTGGTTTATTATGTTAAGTTACAAATGATGAAATAAATGAAATTGATGTACTTGTCGGTATGAAGAATCAAAATCTTTAAATAAATTGTATTCGCGAGTGTCCTTATCTGGGTTTCTGCATACACACATATATCTTGAGGCGATTTAGTATCGGCGAGTATAATAATAATAGTTCGGCTGAATTATAACAGTTCGGTGATTTTAGCTAGACTGACTGGCTGGCCGTCAAATCAGACCAACATGTGGCAATACAGCAAAAAAATGCAAAAAAAATGAAGCGTAGAAATATCGCCATTAAATGTCGCGAACAGTACCTAATTACAATACCTATAGCTTAGATCAACCTTTACTCATAACAATTAAATATATGACAACGAACCCAGAATATTATAATATTTAAATCGATAACCAGCTACCATATAAAAATATACATTGTTACGTAATACAAAAGTCTACGTTTCGGGTTAAACGGGTCCCATTGAACACGGCACACGCTCATAGCAATAGAATACGTCGTTAAACAAAGAGGCCATTGTATATTTTACTAAGCGATTTCATCCCCTATTGCTTCTTCATAAGGTCTAAATGTCAGCTTTACAAAGTTTCTTCACAGTGGGTAGGTCCCTGGCGAGCAGTTATTGCACAAATACGGCACGATTCGCGGAAATCCGGGGAGATTGTTAAAATTTGCGGGAAAAAATGCCGCGTGGGTACTTTCGAGCGATCGTGTTAGGGTTGTCATTTTTAATATTGCCGCAGATTGACGTAATTAAATCACTTATTGTTCGAGCAAACAGAGATCTCAAGTTGACTTGGATGGTTCAGCACTTTTTCCGTCCGCCCATCCGTCTGACAGAGGGATCTAGCGTCTAAACTATACATGCTATTAAATTTAAATTGTCATTGAATATATAAGCTAGCCCAAAGACATAAATGGTAATAAAAATTAAATAAATGAAAGAAGTAAGAGGGCCTGTAAGCGGGGAAGAAAATATTTTTATTTTTTTTATCTACCTATCGTTGAAATGGGCTTGGCAACTAGAGTAGAAAACTTCTTTTAAAAAAATCCATGTAAGGAAAAAATAATTTGGTACACCACCAAAGTCACTGTTTTTAGACATTTTTGTCTCGGGGTCTATCTCAAAAACGGCTCCACATTTAAAGCTGAAACTTACGTATAATATTCGTTATATCCTGTACTTGAACAACAAATACAGAAATCAAACAATTATTTTAGAGAAAAAAGTTATAAGCTCTTAACCTCTCTGTTAGACCAAATGTCGATGTCGGCACAAGATCTTAGTTCGGCGCGGACGAATAGTATTATAAACACACACACAAACGTGTGAGTGTAAATTTACTTTAGTTAAATGTTATTATTAAAATATTTGGCATTGTACTTTTATTAAAATGTAACTTGTAGGTAAAGTAGATAAATTTTAACTAAAGAAGTAAATTTAAGTATTATTTATAATTTAAAAATTGTAACTTCCTCGTTTTAATAGAACGCTACGATCTTTGTATTAAAAGTTGGAAACACAGTGTGTAGTACCATTTTAGAATTTCAATGAAATGAGCAATTTATTTTATATATATATATGCACTCTGGTGACAGTACAGTTTTACACCACAAGAGGATAAACTTACGATAAATAATTGCAAAATATCTTAGAAAAAAATAAACAAGGGAAACAGAATATTAGTTTTCATTCGAAAATACACTTATCCAAGACTATCCAAAAAACAGATTTAGAAAATTCCTTTAGGTAATTGCTTACTTTTCTTTTAACTACTACTCGACGTCAAGGAGGGTAATGTGTTTACGTATGTATGTCTGTTCCTTTGTGGCTCTCTAGAGACCAGACGCGTAGGCCGATTTTGATAATTCTTACGTCAATCGATTTGTCTTGCAAATGTCACTGAAGACAAGAAAAAAGGGAAAACATTAAATAGTTATTTTAAAACCATCTTTTGGTTATCAGCAGGAATCTGCCTAACGGGTCTTCACTTTTTTTTATGTTCGATAAGCAAGCATTTGACCACTATCTCACCTGATGGAAAACAATGCGGCTTCACCCTTGACTTTAAGATTCCCAGATACCGTTCGGGGAACAAAGACGCGGGCAATAAGTTCCACTCCTTCAATGTACGGTTTTTTTTTTATTTTATTCAACTTTTTTTTGGGACTTTTTCTGTACGGATGATAAACGAGGAATCGAAACGATTCGAACGAACTGAACGTATGTCAATCATAAATGCATGACGTTTGTCAGTTTGTCTTGATGTTGTCACTTTCTTTCACCTTTTAGTAAAGTAAATAATGTAAATTGACGCAACATTGATAACCCTACATTGTCTCGTATTAATAACAGTACCTCTAGCTATTACATTCAATTTGAGCGCTCGGGCTCCGGTAATCCTACGTAATCCCCCGCAGATAAACTGAACAATTATATTAAAAGCAAACATGAAATTTTCAAATCCGCAGCTAAACCGACGAATAATTGTGTTGTCAGCGGAATGGTATAATTAAGCTCTTATGATAACGCTACCCTCTGGTAGTGGGCTTGAGCACTTGAGTTATCTAAAAGCTTGATGCCTTGTAAGTAGCTTAGGTGTTTGCTGTAGAGGTTACAAGTGTAATAAAGGTATCACACGGTACCGAATACCTATAGGGTGACGGAACCATTAGATGAACATTTAAGCGGAATTCAATATGTTTAATTTTTTTGCAAAGTTACTAATGGATTCTCGATATTTATGGTTGTATCATTAGATAGATATGTGACGCACTAACTTGATAGATTGTTTTTTCTCTAAATTCAGTAATTGAACACTCAACATTTCAAAAACCTTATAGAAAGTTTCTTTTATTTGATTTTTCACTTAAGATAATTAGTAGTTTGTAGATAAACATGAACTTTGGGCCTAATGATATCAACAAATCCACAATTAACTCACCTTAGCTCCTCCGCCATACAAAATCCAAAATCACAAGCACGTGTGTTTTCAATCTTTTTCTGGAACTGCAACTGATTGTTAAATAACGCTTTCTTACAATACAATACAATACAATACTTCTTTATTGAACACCAATAAGATAGCTAAGTAACATGTTAATAACATAAAATCTAAAAATAATAATTGTTGTACAATGGGCGGCCTTATCACTTAAAGCAATCTCTTACAGGCAACTTTTGGATGGACAGGATAGTAATAATAGACATTTTTTGCGGTCGGTGGTGTTCTTTAGTGAATTACGCTACACATGCATTATATACAATTTAAACATTACTTACATACAAATAAAAAATAATACATAAATAGTAGAACTTTATATTTATATATAATATATATCTGTAAATACATATATATACATTATGTAAACTTAATAAATAAATAAAATAATACACATATACTTTTAATACGTATTGACAATACAAAGATAACTTTACAAGTTAAAATATTATATATATACATATATACACTATTTGAATAATAGTGCTTTCTTGGTTTTAATTGGAGGGTACACTAATGCCGCTTCAAAAAAAACATTCACTATTGTGGGTATAGGTACTAATCAATTGTTATAATTAAATACTATGTGCATTTTTTTCATCTACTGGGGTGTGATCATCTTTTAGTTCCGTCACCCTATACCTATATCTTAGCTAACTTTTATTTCTGGTTCTGGATGTGATTTGTCTGCGATTTGAATGTTTCACACCATAAATAGCAACCAAAACAATTGATCGAACTTAGTATGTGGCTGTGAGTGTGAAAACGGCTATGTTTATATTTAATAGGTAGTTTATAATCCGTTTATGTAATTCTTACAGGCGGGGTTACGCACCGTACCGCGTGATCGAATTGTGAAGCTGTAATCGGTTTACTCTAACTAAAGCCATTTGGCGGTCCACTGGGCCGCTCTATTTCTGTTATAGATGAAGACCAGTCTGCTTACAGTCCAGCAGTTATTATAATAAAGGAACCAGACACTGCAACAGTTATAATAATAAATGAAGTATGGCGCGTACTTCAGTAATTCGCGTCGCGGGTACGTAGCGCATAGGCGTCTAGTCGCTATTGTATTATTTAAGAAGAGAAAACCATTATTATTTTTGGAATGCCTTGAATTAGACTCGCAAAGTTTTAATTGGGTTTTTCGCGAAAGTGAAAAATTTGCCATTGTTGATTGTGTGAGCACTAATTTACAAAACCTGTGATTTTTCGAGTGTTGTAATGGTGAATTATTAACCTTTATACTTAGTGAACGTGCAAGAGGGTAATACAAAATTTTAAAACGCTTTCTAATTTTACTTGATTTTGACTTGTTACTTCTAATATGAAACGAGTAATACAGTTCATTCTATAACTTGATACTGGCTAAATGCACAAGATTGGAAAGCCAAAAAAAAGTTGATACTTGTTAATACTCATTTGTACATACAAATCGAAAGAAATCATTATATTATTCTAGTTGGTATCGACTATAATTTCGGCTTTATTCGCTCGTGAGAACTATGGGAAAAGCGTTTGTCGACTTTGAATAAGTTAAGGCGATATTTGTAAAAGGGTATGTAGAGTATGTAAAAGCAACAACCTTTTTTTCGTTTTGAAGCTGTGATGTCGCTCCCTATGATTCTCACCTTCTAATCGATGGTTGTGGTTTCGAATCCTACCACGAATTTGATCTTCCGGTGAAGAAATCATCGTAATAAAATCTTTTTAATCTTAATGACTTTTTTTAGAATATAGATAATGATTGACCTATGATTGCATTGACATTTCTTTGTATATTTAATAGTAGCCGTGCACCGCGGCTTCGGTCGCTTTTATCAAGTGAAAAGTAGCCTGTGTGTATAAGCTATGTACATTACAAATTTCATCCAAATCCGTACAGCCGATACTGCGTGAAGTGAAAACAAACATACTTAAGTACACACTTACACATAGTGGTCAAACGCTTGCCTATCAGACGTAAACAATACATTAGAATAATTTTTGCTTATACCAACTTTATAAAAAGTATTGTATGGCTGGTCGTGACATTATAAGACATGCCTATATAAACATCGTTATGTTAATTCAGAAATTATCTTTAAAAAATGTTATTTACTAACATTTATTTAAATCTCCTTTGTTTTTCGAGTCATAACAATGCGTTTAATTGAATTCTCGGAAACGGCCATGGTCGAGGAAAGCTGGGGGGTGCGGCAGGGGGTGGGGAGGGCGCTTCCCGTTTTAACTTTCCGGACCGGTGCTCGCACCATTCGCTACTACTGCTTCTCGTTAGAGAGACACAAATAAACATAAACGCTTTCACACTCACAGCCCCACACTATGTTCGATAACTTGTGTCGTCGGTGCCGGAAACATTCCGTACACATAATCACACCCTGAAGCAGAGACACAAATTTTCCTTGGGAGAAAACTTGTGTTCCCGCCGGGTATCGAACTCGATACCCTTGCTTAGAATGGGAACGCTCATCCAACTAAGCCAAAGGGCAGTTCAAGAACGTAGTTCAGAAAATATAGCCAAATACCATGACACCTCTGAAGTATAATTTACCAAACAAAAAAAAAACATAAAAATCGATTCATAATTGGCGAAATTATCGCGTAAGATACATACAAAAAACATACAGTCGAATTTAGGACCTCCTTATTTGAAGTCAGTTGAAAAGACAAGCGATAAGCTAGAGCTTCACTACAAAAAATTGACTACTCGGCGGGAGTTTTCTTCGTTGTCAGTCTACAATAAATTAGTTTTGTACAAGCAAGTCCTCCATATGAACGTACTGCAATCAGCTGTGGGGCTGTACTAAACATAGCAACATCGAGATCAATTAAAAATTTAAAATTAAAGAACTAAGAGACATTGTTAATGCACCTTTGTACATTAGAAATGACGATGTTCATCGGGATTGAAAAGCGGAACTCGTCGCTATGATATAAAAAGACTCGCCGAAGCTCATAAACAAAGACTTCATCACCCTATGAAGGTTGAGGCAATCCAGCTCCTCGACAATACAGACTTAATGAGAAGACTCAAGAGAACTAAACCTTTTAAGTTAGTGATGTGATGTGACAGTGTAATATAGCGAGTTCTAATAACAAAGAACACAAGAACATAGTGGCTTCCCTTAAATAGAGACAGTAAAAAAAGTATTATTTGACACATTCTTAGTATACTACTGTACTTAGCA
Source organism: Lomographa bimaculata (assembly GCA_948107665.1). NCBI lineage: Eukaryota > Metazoa > Arthropoda > Insecta > Lepidoptera > Geometridae > Lomographa > Lomographa bimaculata. Next base: position 15,146,745 of record OX403599.1, read on the forward strand.
GTTTAGGTCTAAATTAAATCACTTATTAGTAAATTAATTAAGGCAGTTAGGCGTTACTTTTCGGAAATCAATAATCACAAAGTGCTACTAGTTAACACTGACGTTCGCACCCAATGACACTATGTGCGGGCGTGCAGGTGTTGCATCCTGCTTGAACTCTTATTTAAACTAAATTAACACTAAATATAATAAATTAACTTTTCTATCGACTTCAAAAAAATGAGGAGGTACTCAAGTCGACAGTATTTTTTTTTTATGTTTGTTACCTCATAACTTTGTTCCACGTGAAACGATTTTGAATTATTTTTTTTGTTTGAAAGAGTTTGCTTTCCAATTGGTCCCATTAAAATTTGATCAGTAGTTCTAGAAATATCGTCAATAATGCCTATTTTGTGGACTACTTTGACGATGTTCTCGTTTAACCGACTTCAAAAGTTACCTCATAACTTCTTTCGTTGTGAGCCGATTTTAATGATAATTTTTTTATTTAAAAACTGGTGCTATTCATGTGGTCTCGATCATCAAGATCTGATTTCTAGTTTTTGAGTTATCGTCAATAATGCGCGTTTAATACATTAAATCTGATCAAGGTTCTAAAGATAAAGCGGTGAAGGCGGTTTTTTTAAAGCTTTGCTTGCGTTTAAATATGTGTGTTACCTCATAATTTTGTTCCAGGTGAACCGATTTTGATTTTTTTTCGTTTGAAAGAGTTTGCTTTCCAATTGGTCCCATTTAAATCTGATCAGTAGTTCTTAAAATATCTTTAATAATGCGTGTTAAGTACATCTAATCTGATCAACGTTCCGAAGATAAAGCGGTGAAGTTGGTTTTTTTAAGCCTTGCTTGCGTTTAATTATCTACTTATAAGTGTTAAGGCGAGATCGTAATTCGAATGGTGAACATACCGTAATTGGTACGTTATTAAATAAAATGTGTGCAGTGGTAGGGGCCAGTATTCAATTAACTTGAGCCTCGTTGTAGTGCCTCGCACTTTTAGTTATGTCTGAGAGCGCTTCGTAAAGACCTATTGTTATGTAAGCGCAGTGTTTTATTAAGCTCCTCTGTTTCTTTACATATTTACTGGTGACACATGATGGAGCTTCACAGCTTGTGATGGTAGCAAAGAGATATTTGAGATTTGTCATTTTTTTAAAACATAAACTCTTTCACACTCACAGCCTCTAACCTCTACTGCAAGCGACGAGTCGTAAGCTGTAAGGTGTCGTAAGGTCTGTAGCTTCATTTAAAAGATTGCAAAATTTCCTTCCAACCACCACTAAAATTGCACTCGCTCAAACTATTTTGCTTCCAGTTCTCGATTACGCTGACGCCTGCTATTTAGATGTTACTGAGAACCAGCTCAATAAACTTGAGCGATTTCAACATTTCTGCATTCGATTTATTTTCTCAATTCTAAACTCAAGTAGCTTCCAAAACGCCTTCGCCGGAATATTCACTTCCCTACTTTACAATGTTCTATATAATCCTTCGTTCCCGCACTATCTCAAGGAGCGTTTTTCGTTCCTCAACTATAGTTTAAGGTCTTCAGAACATTTCTACCTGAAAATACCTTCATACTGTACTACCTTTTACGATCATTCCTTTACAGTACAGGCTATTCGTTTGTGGAACTCCCTTCTTGTTACAATAAGACGTGCTCAGACTGTTCATGCATTTAAAATTCAAGTTAAAAAAAAAAATCTTCCAATAACTTTTCTGTCTCATACTGTTCTGCTACTTATATATCATAATATGATTCAATATAACAAATATCCATATAGTTTATTATAATATATATTAATTATAAGAGAAACACATATATGCTATGTGTATATATGTGTTTATATTATCATTGCCTTATAGAATTTATTTTGTTTAAGTATGTATATTTACCTTACTATATATTTTATTTTCTCATAAACTTGTATTTACACACCCGGTTCATCGAATTATTAAAAATCTTCACCATCCATTCTCCATCCAAAGGTTGTCTGGAAGAGATCGCTTTTAGCGATAATGCCGCCGATTGTACACTTTAATTTAAGGTTTTTAAAATTTTGCGTGATTTATGTAAGGTGTGACAGTAAAGCGTTATATATCTATCTCTAAGTTCTATAACTTGTTTCGTGGGTGCCGGAAACATTCACATCACACCTTCGATCTTAGAAGGCGAATGTCCACCTAACTAAGTCAACGGGCAGTTCCCTAGTATATTAGGTATATTTATTGTAGGTGTGTTGTGTGTTATGCCATTTGTACATACTATTGCACAATTAATCATTCTATCAATTGGAATGGCAGACGCAAACGGTCAACACTCTCAATAAACGCTAAATATAACGCTTTTACACCCACAGCCCCACACTAAGTTCGATAACATGTGTCGTCGGTGCCGGAAACATTACAATACTTAATACCTAACATACCCAACTCAATCATACCTAAAACTAGAAACATACATTCCCTTGGGGAGAACACTTGTGTTTTAACCCGGCGAACCCGCACCCAATTACGCTAGAGGACAGTCATAATCACGGCATAATCATCTAACTAAGTAATTAAAATTTAACTATAGATTAAGCACTATTCATAACGAGAGGGTATTGCAGCAAAATCTAAATACGTCACTTGAAAAGGATTATACCTTCGACCGCAAAGTCTCAGATCTTACTCTATCAAATGAGGTTTATTGTAATGTCTTTAAAGTTGATATTCCTTCGAAGAGTTAGTATTTTTTAATATTTTGATTGGTAACAATAAGTCCAAAGCTATATATCTACCCCCGGATCTTCATGGCTCCAATTAACGGGGGATTTGGCGGCGATCTGTGATAGAAAGAACAGTTTGAATAGACGGACGTCATGCAGGAGGTGGCTAATTGCCTCATAGAGTGTGCAATAAGGTTTTATAGCATTGAAGCAGGAAAATATACCTTGGTTCACAGTGATTTTTTGCTAAATACCAGGTTGGTTTTTAATGATGTTTTTTTTGTATTTGGCCAGTACTTCACCTTATAGAATTGATGGCGCTGCTAAAATGTATGTCAATATACTGAACGCTTTCACACTCACAGTCCCATAGTAAGTTCACCCCCTATAAAAAAAATGTCTAATGGGAAAGTATTTGAAATTAAATATAAACTTATATTGCTTAAACAACAGACGCATTACTTTGAAATAACTTTTAATAATTCTACCGCGATACCAGTGTGATAGATAGTGATATAGAGACATAACTTACATAAATGCTCACACAAATACACCCACACACACCAACACACACACACACACACACACAACATACACACTCACACACTTTTAACTTAACCTGAAACCCGTGACCTACTTACTTATATATAATTTTGAATTGTTTATCTAATAATGTACTACACCGATTAATATTATAATTCTGTCAATCTAATTTATGAATTAACATTATGTTTTACCTCGCTATATCACTATTTTTTTTTCTATTCCGGTATAAATATCTAAGGTCGAGGATCGTGGTAAATTGAAAACCAGCACTGTGTGGTCATGTAAATGAACACGCAGTACAAAGCTGAATTTACTCCGATTGCTCTATAAAAAGTATATAGTTAAGAATTTTAGTTTAATTTGATATATTTTTGTTTTTTTATAGTAGCAATAAATATCTTTCTTTCTTTCTTTCTTTCTTTGTGTGCAGAAAACATTCACATCACTCACGCACTCAATAGAACGAGAAACACAAACTTCCCTTGGGAAGTAAACTTGTGTTTCCACAAAAAATCGAACCTGATACCCACCGATTAGAAGGCGAACTCAAATAAGCCAACGGACAGTTCAATCTACTAAGTAATCCAGTGTCTTAGAAATAAAAAAGAACCGAGTACCTACTTGAAAGTGTAGGTAACACATGCACAGATACGTGGCAATAAAGTGTCTTAAAACCTGTTTACCTGTGCCGTAAAAGAACTGAGAAAGGAAAAATTTAGAAAGGAAAAATTATCGCTTGAGGCGGGATTTGAACCCGCGGCCATAGGGTGTCATGCCCTATTGCTCTAACCGCTGAGCTATTCAAGTCCCGCCTGAAGCGACGAAATTAACCTTTCCTAATTATTAACGTCTTACGGGTACGTGCGACGTCATTTACCGAAACAGTTTATAGAAACTACTACGGCCAACGAGTCTAACATTGCAGTTAGTTCCACGTTGTGTTGAGAACGTCTACCCAAATCAATTGATTTTATTTTTATTAATATAGCATTAGCCATGCTTGGCAGAATTATAGCGATAAATTTAGAAAGGATTTTTTTTATCACTATAGTTCTGCCTAGCATGGCTAATGCTATATAAAAATTAAATCAAGTAAGTATATAAGTAACAAATAAGTTAGTACAGCCACGTAGGCATAAATTAACCCAAAACAAGACGAAGCTGTTGGCGAGACAATACAAAATGTGGTCCAAGCAATCAAGTGTCTAAACTGGTTCCCCTTACCGGAAAAGAACCGAACACTTGTAAGTTTAATCAATAAATAAGTAAGTACAGCTGCGTTAATATTTTTATTTATATCTACGTACTGTACTAACTTATTTGTTACATATACTTCCAAGTGGAAAAACAAGGCGAGGCTGTTGGCAAGATGTTACAAAATATGGTTCCTACAAGCGATGATGTCTTAAAACCTATTTACCTGCTCCGTAAAAAAACCGATCACTAGTATGTATAAGTAACAAATAAGTACAGCCAGAGGTATAAATGAAACCATAACAAGACCAGGCTTTTGGTAAGCTGATATACAGATCCAACCAATTAAGTTCCTCAAAAACTGGTTCTACACACCATAAAACGCATTCACACTCACAGCCCCACACTAAGTTTAAAGACTTGTATTGTGGGTGCCGGAAACATTCACACCACACACGCATTACACCCAGAACCAGAAGCACAAATATCGGCCGGGAATCGAACCCAGAACCCACGGCACAGAGGGCGGACACCTGTCCACTGCGCCAACTGGGTCGTCTAATAAAAGAACCGAGGACTTGTAAATATAAACAAGTACAGACACGTAGGTATAAATGAAACCAAAAAAGTCGAGGCTATTGGTCATAATATGATACAAAAGCCTACACCATAAGAGAACCGTTGCGCTTGTAAGTATAAGGGACAAATAAGTAAGTACAGCTACATAGGTATAAATGAAACCAAAACAAGGCGAGGCTTCTTTGGCACTGAACCAACAGATTAGTTAATGAAGTGGTCACGGCGCGGTTTCGGGTTGCCTGTCGTCAGGATAGTGATTAAACCGGCCAAACATGCTTTAGTTTGGTCATAATACGTTTGTTAAGCTATTGCATAGCTTCTATTGCGGGCCTTGAGCGTGGAGACCGAATCCAGAAATTCCGTAACGAAAATAACCTAACACCCCCCACTCCGACCGGCACAGCGGTGATACTTTTTAGTTTTGCTATCTATCGATGAATAGCAGAACTTTTAATGACTTTTTTGAAATATCACGCTTGTCTCTTTAGTTCAGCAACTCGCCTCTAGGTGGCAGGAAAATAAATACTGCATAAATAAAATAAATAAATAATTATAATTGCGTAAGTTGATAAAAAATGCTATGCAATAGCTTTACCGCGGCAGTCCCCGAATGCCACACGTCTTTTTTTTATGTAATTGAAAGAAGAAACGAGCAAGCCATTCGCCTGATGATAAGCGTCACACTTGCCCATTACATTTTTTTCTTATTATGATATACCAATTACGTTTGGTACACCATTGGAATTACGAGCTAGCCTTAAGACTAATAGGTAATTTAATTTTGACCTAAACTGCTAAGTAGAGTAATATATTAAGAATGTGTCCAATAACACTTTTCTTAGTCTCTATTATCGGGAAGACACTTTGTTCTTGTGTTATTTGTTAATAGCACTCAACATATTACACTGTCACATCACTACACTAGCTCAAAAGGTTTAGTTCTTTTGAGTCTTCTCCCATTACAGTTTAGTGCCACCCAGAGTTTTGAACATAAATAGTTCAAAATCCTGCGCGGCAAAGCACTGCTCTCATCACTCTGATATATAAGATGATCTCTGAAGATCTTTTAATAGGTACTCTGTAATTTTACTGTAAACATTTCCCTTCAATCCAAAATTCAGTAATATATGGACACTACTTAACTGTTTACGGTTGAAATTCTGACAATGGTGTCGTACTTGGACGTCGCAAAATAATCCTTCTACTACAAAAAGTTTCTTTGTGTTTATTTATTTTCATTTAAGGTTTTATAAATACGGATTGCCGTATTAAAATGAGTCTAAGCCCCATTAATGTATTGTGTTCCTAAGTCTACTTTCCACTTTAGATATATGAGACCAGCGCCATGACATATGGTACAGATATATAAATATACATATGGTAGAGATATATACATACACATAGAAGATAATATATTCTACCCGAGGTAGAGATCTTCTAGTCTAAATTTATGCTTGTATTCCACCAAATTTGTTAAACGATCGTCAAAGTCAAAATATGAATGAAAATGTTTGTGAAGGGGCGTATATTTCTAGATAAGACTAAAAAGATGTATACTTTGGTTTTTTGTTTCTGTAGTTTTCTTGCTAAGTAATATGGTACTCACCATCGAATATTTGGATATATCTTATTACTTTAATGAGTACTGCGGCAGCCATTATGAATTAAAACATAAACGCTTTCATACTCACAGCCCCACACTAAGTTCGATAACTTGTATCGTGGGTGCCGGAAACATTCACATCACACACACAATCACAACCAGAACTAGAAACACAAATTTAACTTGCCGAGAAAACTTGTGTTCCCCGGGAATCAAACCCAATACGCCTGCTTAGAAGGCAAACACACCCAATTAAGCTACCGAGCAGTTCGAAACAACAATAATAATACTTATTCTTTTTATAGTGCTCTGAGGAAAAAAGACATCTACAATATAATAACACATTAACAAACACAAATCATAACATCGTATCCCTGCTTTATACTTTGCCGTAAGGTGACAAGCAGTAGTTCCTTCGACCTACCAAAAAAAACTGTATTTAACCCCCGTGATATTATCACAAAAACTATGTGTTTGAATCGCAAAAGTTTAAAAGTTACAGCCACCGATAGAAACTGAAAATGCTGTCTACCAACCTAACTAAACAAAACTAAATTATTTGCTACCATAGTTGAATATCAAGATAAGACGACACAGAAAAAATCAGTCTCAATCCAAACATCCGACAATCTCACAATGAGCTAACGACAATAACAACATAAGGGTCATCGCACACCAGGCAATCGACAATGACTACAACGGCCGAGTGCGGCGTGACAACACTTCATTATGTCAGTATTGAACAACAACATGACAACTAGGGATGAATCGTGTCGATAAAAATATATCGGTATCGATTATATGTTGATTTTGATTTGTATCCTTTTTTTAACGGTGTGAGACTCACAACCTAAGTTCAAAATTCACCTTCACCCTGCATATAAGATTACAGCCAAAAGCAGAAGCAGAAGGTTATTAGGAGAAAAAATGTCCTAGAATGGAATACGGATCCCGTGGCGAAGTTCTAATAACAGCTTATTCAACTTTACGACTAGACTTTTCCAAATAGAAGTCTTTTATTTTATTCTGTATTGTCAAACGTTTGACCACTATCTCACCTGAAGGTAAGCGATGAAGCGGTCAACGATGGAGCTCGTTTGCCTAGAAGATGCCTATTCACTCGCGACTTAAAGACTCCTATATTGTATTTATCAGGAAATACCGACTCAGGTAAGGAGTTCTATTCCTTAGCGGTTATATATTCATAATGTATGTGGAAGCAAAACGCTTCATCCGCATATGTGGAATGTCTACCAAATAAAATAAAAAAGTAAATAACGGAGATCGGACAATCTTAAGACCGAATTTTTAATAACGGCCTAAATTAGTATACTAGTTTTGAATTGTAACTATTATATAAACATTGATTTTGTTATAGAATGCTATATAATATACCTAAACAACATTTTTAATTTTACAATTATAAAAGGGACACTTCCTCAATTAAAATGTAAAATAATCTACAAGTGTTTCTCTCTTACATAATTAATCTAGTAAAACCATCCTAATTATTAGTATCATAACTGATTTAATACATTCTTACAAACATCGATAATTGCATTGATAATAGTTCAACCCTATTCAATCAATTGATGTCGCTCCAGGGGTGCGCAACCCTTCAACGCGGCTTAATTCCATAATTGAGGGTTAAATCTCTCCGACTACGCGCCGTATGTTCATTATCACACTGTTTTTACATCGCAAGGGTTGCGTTATCTTTATGACATTTTTCATCATTTTTATTGCAAACTATAAATCTGCGAATGTAGTGAGATAAGTTTTGAAAAGGTTAACTATCATGATGTAGTTAATAAGCTGGTATTGTTGATTATGACATTATATTTATACGTACGATATATGTACTAATTACAAATTAACATAACATAACAAAGTTTCCACACTTGCAGCCCTACACTAAGTTCGATGACAGTCAAATCACAGACGCAATCACACCCAGAACCAGAAACACAAATTTCCCTTGAGGAGAAAACTTATGTTTCCACAGGGAATCGAACCCGATATCCGTTGCTTAAAAGGCGATCGCGCCCCCAACTTAGCCAACGGGCAGTTCATATGATTAAATATTATCAATATCCACTTATGTTTTGTACCGTGTTCACACTAAACCACAAAAATTCGTTAACTTAGGTTATTTAACTACGCTATATTTAACTGACCTGGCTCGCTACCTTATTTCAACTTCGTTGATAAAAATAGGAAGAGTAATTATAATTAATAAGAAAAAGAATTATAATTAATAAAAAGATTTTACTTCTATTCACTAAAGAGTTCTAGATATCCATCTCCTGGCTTCACCATCGATTATATCATTGAAAATATTTCAGGGCAAAATTATAGTTTTATCATCTACACATAACATTTTATTTAAACTATGATGACCTATTTTTTGAGAACAACGAAACAGTTAACCCATTTAGTATTTGGTTAACAGAAAATGAAGTAAATAACAAAATACGATCATATTAAAAAGCACCGTCTCGCACAATCGAAGCGGTGTTTTAATCGAACGAGCCAGGCGCGAACAAATTAATACCATAATACTTGTAATTTCAATCACAAAATTAATTCAGTTCTGCCACCTTAAATAAGTGCCGGGGTTGTCCAATCGATACGAGGAGAGGCAGATAGCGGGCGGGCGATAGAGGTAAATAATGTTTTGGTGCCAGCCCTATTCGCTCTTTGCCGTCGGAGGGCGGGGTTTGAGGATGTGGGCGGGGCATATATTAGCTGTCACTTTTGGAACTTGACTGATGCAGTGTGCGCGCACCCGTTACCGTAGCAGGGTTGCCCGTCGCGAATTATTTGACGTTATACAAATTATGTTTTGATTGTGCAGTGTACAGTGAAGATTTTTAAGGTAGGTGAGATTTTTTAAAGTTAGAATTTTGTTCAGATTTTGTTAGTGAATAATTGTCATGAAAGGCTGCTATATAGGTGACGTTGTTTCAAAAACTTTATTTTGTCCTATGTGTCAAGTTATATTTTTGTGTAAATAGTATTTGTTTTCTAAATGTTTTATTTTGTACGTAGGTGTATGTCATTTATAAGTTCAAAATAATATATTTTATATTATTAGAAAAACAAGGAATTAGAAAAATATTCAATTTATAAAAATATATGTCAATGCTTAAAAAAGTCACATTTGAATATTACATTTATAAACCTAGTACATGGAAAAAAAATTGGATGATGCTAATTATCTTCACTATTTCTCTTTATTACCTTACTGTTTATACGAATTTCAATACATCTGTATGTGACTTTTTATATATTTAAAGGCAAAATATATAAAAAGTCACATACAGACTTTTTTATAGCGTACTAATATTTATTTTTAGTCATAAAATGTAGGGCCAATTAGGAAGACTTATTCGCGCAGCTCATCTCAAAGTCGTGCAAATTTAATTTTAGAATTATTAATGCTATGATATAGTGCTACCTAAAATACAGTATTATAACAAGTATAATATAGTTACATAAATTATGTGTTAATCTTGAAGGTGTTAGAAAACAAGCATCTTTTAAAAGCCGTAGAGGCCCGTAGCATATTTCGTAGCAGCTGATGGCTACAGAAATCATATCTAAAACGCCTGTGTATGAAAAATGTGGATAACGAGAATTATGCAGAATGCCTAGAACATGTCGAACATAAAGACAATACTTATTGATATGTTATAAATTATTGCACATGTATTACGAGATGTAAGCCGTAATAAAAACCTCACCATAGATTATAACACATATATTGATCGTTATAATTGCATTCGAGTGTAATGACTATTTAAATAAATAAATAAAATATTCTTCTGGTACTTCGCCGGTCACTGATCGTTCGGCTCGTGCGTTGTTGTCAATAATAACCTTAACCGTACCTATACTTATAATATGAATTTGTTTTATTTGAAACATTTTCCGTAATTTCATGATACGCCTAGACATTTCACAAAATCTTCGGTAGCAACATTTCTCATAATTAACGATGGTGACAAATTGCATGGCAGCATCTGGTTTTTGTAAGAGAATTAATTTATTTTAAAAATATGTACGGTGCTTTTTTTATTTTAACTGTAACGGTAAACTGTATAGTATAATTGGTTCATCGTCACAATTTTTTACTGTCTCCCAAAATAGATGGTGTTTTCAAATCGCATTTAACATAGATTTGTTGGCTGTGTTTCCGCATAATAATTCACACCGTAATTTAACAAGAGATTCTTAGTTTCTCTAGAGCCCAGTAGTTTTAGGTCCGTGTTAGGATACAATAGCAGTTCATGGATCCACTCTATTTTTACGTGGTGCATACTAAACCAGACCAGGTTCTCTCTGATCACCACATCGGTCAGTACTTTACTAACATGGATTTTATGTTACGAGTTATTTAAAGAAACCTAAAAGAAGCTACGACTGCACTACAGTAGAGTTGTAGTTACCAATTTGAGCATTTAAAAGGCCATCATCGATTGCATCACGATGATTTCAGCGAATCGTGCTCATACATATATATACCTGCACTATTGCCAGTAGCCTACCTCCATTATTAGAACTTAAATGTAAGGGTGTAACCTGCCGACGCATCGTCTAGATATGTACCATCAACTGTACCGCAAGCTATTGAGGCCTTTGACGTTTCTGCTGTGATGATGCTACAATTTGAACAGAACAGACGTCAAATTTTTGTTAAAAAATCTTTCATTTTTCGTAGAAGAAATTACTTTTCACTTTTACTCGGAGCATCGACCTAAACTTATTACTTTTCTGTGTCAACATTACAATTGTTTAAGGTACTTACTTAAAGCTATAACTTGAACCACTCGTTGGCTTAGTTGGGTGGCGTTCGCCTTCTAAGCAGGGGTATCGGGTTCAATTCCCGGTGGAAACACAATTTTACTTCCCAAGGAAAATTTGTGTTTCTGATTCTGATTGTGATTGTGTGATGTGAATATTTCCGGCACCTACGACACAAGTCATCGAACTTAGTGTGGGGCTGTGAGTGTGAAAGCGTTTATTTTATTTATTTATAAGACTGATAACTTTGACCTGGTTATGGTGTACAAAAATCTAGAGTTAAATTAATTTATTTAGATAAATATCTACAAAGGAAAAGCATTTTATATAACTACAGTTCAAATTTGAACTTACAAATGTGAATTTTAAGTAATTGGAACTGTTAATGTATACATCGCTGACATATTTTGATACCAGTACGCTGGGCATAGATACATATCGGTGATAAACATGGACAACATTCACACTCACAGTTCCACACTTAATTCAATGACGTGTGTCGTGGGTGAGGGACACGTTCACATCACCCATTTTTTTTTTTTTTGTTATTCATAGGCAAGCATTTGACTACTATCTCACTTGATGGAAAATGATGAAGCGGCCGAATATGTAGCATGCTTGCTTAGAAGATACCTATTCACTCTTGACTTGAAAACTTGCATAAAATCACACCCAGAACCAGAAACTAAATTTTCCCTTTTGAAACTTGCGTTTCCATCGGGAATCGCACCTAAGCCAACAGGCAGTTCACAACAATCAAATGTTGCTGAATCGATTATTTTTTTATCGCAAAAAAACATCGAGAAGGATCGTTGCAATCGTCGAGTACCTACCTAAATTATGTTAATCGTTAAATAAATTATGCAGTCTTCACAAATGACTTATTGTAAAGCTCACTGCGCCCGAAAATTGCGTCTGTAACGAGACACAATAATCGTCTGATTTAATTCCTGTCCCTCCTTAAATATCCGCGGTGTTGCGTTGTTTAAACAGGGGCTGGTCCGCGGAGACCCCATAATTGAAAGACAAACAGGGGTCGGACGATTCGCAGCGAATTCATTACTTCCACATTAACTTGTAGGTCGGGAGCGAAGGGACGGATAGATTAGGGATGTGGATTGTATAAAACGCACTCCTAAATAAACCAACGGGTAGTTCGTTAGTTTGTATATATATAATTTTTTACCGACTTCCCAAAAAAAGAGGAGGTACTCAAGTCGACTGTATGTTTTTTTTTATGTGTTACCTCATAACTTCTTTCCACGTAAAACGATTTTAATTTTTTTTTTTTGGTAGATGTTGCTTTCCGATTGGTCCCATTTAAATTTGATCAAGATCTGACTAGTAGTTTTTGAGTTATCCCCAATAATGCGTATTCTGTGGACTACATTGACGATGTTCTCGTTTTTAACCGATTTCAAAATTACCTCATAACTTCTTTCTTTGTGCGCCGATTTTGATGATATTTTTTTTATTTGAAAACTGGTTCTTTCCATTTAGTCCCATTTAAATTTGGTCAAGATCTGATCACTAGTTTTTGAGTTATTGTCAATAATGCGTGTTTATTACGTTAAATCAGATCAAGGTTCCGAAGATAAAGCGGTGAAGTCGGTTTTTTTAAGCTTTACTTGCGTCAAATTAATATATATGTACAAGCTTCACTGCCACTATCTCTGAAACCTTTCATCTTACAATTATGAACAAGCTCCATAAAAATTTTGATATTTTGCAATGATATCCTGAGCTGATCATTTATTGCATCAAAATATATTCTATTTTTGAGGTTTTTTTCTATCCTCTATTTAGCAACATTACACACAGTTACACGATTAAATGAGTGTCATTCGATAGATTTTTTCAACGATAATTCTGCCTTTTGTTTATGTTTTACACTTTTCATTGGATTGGCTTTAGCCTTATGCCGTAAATAAATACACATATTTAGGAAACATAGTTAAATTTGTTATACAGCCAAAATTTTGAGATATTGTTTTTCTTTCAGAGTATTAAAAACCTTAAAAAAATACGGCACAACTTTATTAATAAGGACTGAATTATTTATTCATCGAAAATATATCTCTCCATTTTATAATGAAGTTTTGATAATATCTTCCAGATGCCTCCAGCCTACATTAAATTGTTTTACTTATACGTCATTCAACGGTCGGTGCTACGAGATTATATACAGTGGTTTCAAAATAATTGCTATTTAACAAGATCGTGATAGAGTTTGTATAAACTTCGCAATGTCAAAACTGAGGAGTCGAATGAGACAGTTGGTGGTGTCTGAGTATGATATTTAGATAATAATACGTTGATCAAGGCTTAACAAACTGTGGTGTTACCGTCTAAGTGACAGATATTCTTTATCTAATAATTATATTTAGAATTCTTATAACCTTCTTATAACTCTTCACGATATTGACAATTTACCTGCGACAACACTTTAATAAGATAAATTGAGTTATATACTTATTAATATAAAGCGTATCTCGTCTAGTATAAGCGTCCGGCGGATGTTCGGCTGTTCCCTTCCAGGTCGCATTTCTCAATTGATACTCGTAAATTTGAGTTATTTTTAAATAATTATTTATAATATTTGTCGATTCAGTTTTCGGAAATGTATCAAAATAGATTTTGAGATACGGGGGTTGAAATCGTAAAAAAAGCATATTTTAGTCATTTCACAGAGTCATTAGTACCTTATCAAATGATCCTAAATGTATACACACTATATATATAAAAGAATGTCGTGTTAGTTACACTATTTATAACTCAAGAACGGCTGAACCGATTTAGCTGAAAATTAATGGGGAGGTAGCTTAGAAGCAGGAGACGGACATAGGATACTTTTTAGGAACGGCACATTTTTTTTATAGGTATATTACGTCACTCGGATTTGGTAAAGTACTAGACAAACATAAACATGAAGGAGGCAATAATATAGTCACGTGGCATTGTAACGCATGCCGGGTATGGCTTCCTAAACATGCACATTCATTGACTGTTAGGCGGAACGAAGGTCGCCGGGACAGCTAGTATCTGAATAAATAAATAAATTAAATACGGAAGCGAAGATTATTTAAATGTAATTTGGCTGTCCGTCGGCGTAGCACTTGCTACGGGTTGATTCTACGAGCTACGGCTAAGGCTGTTACGGCGCGGCGCACTACGTTTTAGGCTATAATAAGTTACGACATTAAATATTAGTGCTACAGCGCGTACAACAATAACTACATTTTCAGGGTCTATCCTATGTGAACATTGACCTCTTATCAAATTATAATGAAACGCAAGCAAAGTTTAAAAAAACCGACTTCACCGCTTTACCTTCGGAACTTTGATCAGATTAGATATACTAAACACGCATCATTGATGATATTTCAAGAACTACTGATCAGATCTTCATCAAATTTAAATGCAACCAATTAGAAAGCAACATCTTTCAGAGAAAATAAAATTTCAAAATTGGTTCAGGTGGAACGAAATGATGAGGTAACACACATAAAAAAAAAATACAGTCGACTTAAATACGTCCTTTATTGTGTAGTCGGTAGAAAATCAAATTCGTTTATTCTTACATTATTTTTAAAAGATATCCATAAAATATGTAGCGTACTAACAAATATGTTACAATATAACATAAACAATTATAAAATACTTAAAATTGTACTGTACAAAAACTAAAAAAAAGCACGACAAAAGCTCTTCCATGATAATATTGCCTTTGTACGCATGAGTATCATTACTCTAAAACATTGTTTTATGATATTTGGTGTAAAGATATGAAAGTCATACGAAAAGAGTTATCTTTATAAATATATAATTCTTCTGTATGTCACTGAACTCCTCGTAAGCGGCTGGACCAATTTTGTTTAATTTTTTTGTGTGTGTTGAGTTGGTTTAGATTCACAATCCGATGCTAAATAAAGTTGTTTAATTTATGCGGGCGAAGCCGTGGGGAGAAACTAGTATTTGTATATTTTTATGTATAAACATCTTAATGACTTTAGATACTTCTTTTATAAGTTTTTCCTCATATTTTCAAAATCAATAGAAGAAAGCAAACAATCAATTTATTCAGAAGAAAACCAATCAAATACAATTTGATTGGTTTTTTGAAATGGAACAAACTTGGTCCATATTCTGTCGCAGCTTTAGCAGAACTTCAATTGAAAATTAAAAAGTTATATCCGCGTTATTTTTATCGCCTTTACCTTTGAATCACAATTTATTTTCCTTTAATAATTTTTTGACTCTGACAGGCTAGCGTTTGAACGTTATCTCACCTATATATATAGGTAATCTACACATACCTATATAGGTATGTGTAGATTTGGTCACTAGGTATAGAATGTAGCTTTTAAAGATAACTGTCAGAACTCCGTGTTCTTGGAGACAAAATTTTCTCCTTGAAGGTGAAAATTTACCACATTATTTCAGTACGGGGTTGCTAGCCAGGGAACTATGAGTCCTAATACTCAGTTTTGGTTCGATGTCTCATTCAGCGGAAGCTGAAGCGCAAGCCTGTTATAGGATTCAAAACTGTGAACGTCCGATCAGGGCTAAATCTAATACTACTGCACTATCAGTTCACAAGGAAGTCCTTGGAGCAAACTAACCTAAGAAGATTCTTAGGTATGCTTACTTCAAGTCATCGGAATAAGAATAAGAAAATTCTTATGTATGCTTACTCTAAGTCATTGGAATAAGAATAAGAAGATTCTAAGGTAACCTTGCTCCGAGTCATCGGAATAAGAATAAGAAGATTCTTAGGTATGCTTGCTTCAAGTCATCGGAATAAGAAAAAGAATTATAAAAGCATTTACTGTAAAACTGTGTACAATTTTATAGTAGTTCTTACATAAATAAATATGATCTATCAGTTTTGTTCATTTCGAACATACAATCATAAAAAATATATAACATACAGATCATACACATACATTATATCGAGTATATATTCAAGTTTTTTCAATTTTTCATGTTCTATAAGCAAGCATTTGACCACTATCTCTTGCAGTAGTTTTCGTTTGGAAGCATTTTGGAGAATCGTTATTGGATCGTCTGGGGCGCGTGCCCGCGATATCAACTTATACATTACTTTATTTATTACTTATTGAGACAAGTATCTACACGCCAAGTGATTATTCACCCCTAAACAAAGCCGGGGGGTAAGTTAATAAGACCTTCCTAATTCACATCAAATCAAGTCAGCAGATGTCATTTCTGCCGCGGCTGCCTATTCAATTACTTTTATGAACATATTCACAGGAATTTGCATGTTTATGTCGAGGAGTTGATGATTGCTTAAACTTTGTTGGATAAAAACGTCGAGCACAATTTGAATATTGCTACGCTTAGTTTTATGAGGTTTGTTAAGAAATGTGATTAGGTTAGAATGGTGGCTGGTTTTTTTAAATTCGTGTTGCTTCAGCATTTGTTATAAAACATCGAAATATTCTACTTGAATTAGTCCCCTGCCACTTTTTTATTTAAAAACATGTTCAGAATTAAGGAACTTGGTTACTTACATGTAGTGTATTAGTAAACACAAATTATTTTAAATATCTATGAGTGACAGTCAAAATGCTTGGATCTGATAAGAAGATATAAGGACTTTACGTAGATAACTGATCACAATGCTTGAATTCGAAATAACATTATTAGATATATCTAAATATTGACGTAGCCTCTCTTTTAATTCCCTCGGTGATGAACCAGTTTTTTCTCTTTATTCGATTTATAGCGTCAACAAAAAAAAGATGGTTAAAAGAATTAATCAACAGTTAGATCATGCAACTGTACTACCGATGACTCGCCATTTTAAACGATGTCGTCATACTGGCTGCCCCTTTACTGGGTTGCGTTTGCTGGGTTACTCTGACAGTTAATCGAGTAGAGAGATAGATCGCTCGAAGCGATTCGCTAACGATTTTTCGGCGGCATCATCGCTTCCCATCAGATGAGATGGATGTCGAATGCTTGTCTATCTAGCATAAAAAAACCATAAGCGTCAACACAAAAAAAATACCGGAAGATGCGAGTCTTGACAGCCGGGGTGAGAGTCATAAGGGTTGCTTTTTACAAGCTTTTACTTAGCTTCACCTGTCCCGTTGTTGTTGTCTGTCTGTCGGTCTGTGATCAAATCTTGTAGCTAAATTAGGCCCACTTCCCGATGTCCGTTTGGACTCAAATTTGGTGTAGGGACTTATGTATCTTCGGTGACAATACAATATATGGTACCATGGAGTTAGTCTGATGATGGAGATGGAAGATGACCATAGAAGCTTCTGAACTAAAAAAGATAAGCCTATCGAGTTATGGCTTTGTTGATTTGCCTTAACAAGTTCTCTGGTTATATAACTTTTCTGTCCTATTTTAAACCGACTTCAAAAAGGAGGAGGTTCTATGTTCGACTGTATGTATTTTTTTATGTATATTCTCTCCCATTTGTGGACCGATTCTCAAAATTATTTATTTGTTTGGTAGATTATACTGCAGAGATGATCCCATATACATTTCATCGAAATCAATCAAGCCAAAACCAAAATATAAGCGGTGAAGTCGGCTTTTATAAGCTTTACTTACTTTAAATTATTATTATTTACAACTGGTTCAAGGTTTCATGTTAAAAAACATTATTCCTTTTAAGGTACGGAACCCTTATAGCAATACCCCTTCTACTACGACATGAAAATCTTTTGTAACAGTTCATAAAATGATCTCGTTTCCGAAAATATCTCTTCTAACCCCATAAAGTTTGAAGCGTATAATTTCCAACAAATTAATTTTGTCAAATCAACAATGGATGGGTTAGTTAGGCATTCAATTGTGCTAAAAATCCCGAGTCCCGACTGTCAACACGGCTTTTGTGCCGGGGCTCGCCTAAGAGCTTAATTCTATATACCGGGATTTCCGAGCCCGTATTATGTGCAATTTTATTTATCTTTTTGCAGATTTTTGATGTGTGGAACTGGATATAGTGGGAACAGTTTTGGTTTATTGCCAAATTCGTTTATGAACTACGCTGAAAAAATACCTTTAAGATTCACGTTGGTTTGTCAATTTGCATTCAGAAAGTTGACCAACTAAGTGCCGGTTTTTTGGTCAACAGTTCGAGTACTGTAGATGTATATACCATATACCTAAGCGGGAGTGTCGCATACAATTAAGACTAATTTCCCCATTATTTTATTTCCACTGTAGAACATTTTCTATTAGCATTTACTTTACTCGCTAATTTTTACCGACTTCACATAAAAGATGGAGGTACTCAATTTGACTGTCGTTGGCTTTGCTTGCGTTATTGAATTATTCTTAATCGCAAAATGTTTTTGTAGAAATATTCCTTTTCTCGTTTTACCTAATCGCGATATTTCTTTGTTGCAAAAAACTGTTTATTATTTCACTGATTTCCAGGCGATTTGGGTTTATATGATAAATAATGGATTAAAAAAAAATGATTTTTTTTCATAGACAGTGACCAACAATGTTAAAATTAAGGTTTGAATTTTGCCGATTGATTTGTGATTCTTTGACTGTCCATGTGTAATAATGGTGGATCATTAACCGTTAATACTAAGTGAACGTGCTTGAGTGTAGGTAAATCATACAAAACGTGATTTTTGCCTCTGCTTCAAAATTCCATTAGAAGTACTAGTAAAGTTTCTACAACTTTATTACGTTTAGTCGCGGAATGTCCAAAACGTGAAATATCCAATACACGGAATGTCCAATTCCTGAATGTCCAATACCCGGATCGTCCGATTCGCAAAATGTCCAACATTCAGGGTAACTTACAAAATTGACTTGACTATGACTCTTTTACTTGACTTTGGCTGTGTCTTGTGACTAGGACTTCTCGTATAAACCGTGTACCTTCAAATATTTTATCACTTGACACTGGCTAAATGCACAAAATTGCGACGCCAATATTAAGAAAAAAAAAATTCTAAACTCTAATTTTTATATAGATATCCATCATACAAAATTTCAGCGCCATAAAAACTGGATCAAATTCATTAATATGAATCTCGTAATCGAGATTTGTCATAAAAAGTGCATAAATAGGTACGCAGAGTTGTGATGGGAATAAAAAAATAGAAACAATTCGTTTGCAACTATGAGGCAGTTATAACCTGATAGATCAGGTTTACTTAAGTTGCAAACGTTTGATTTCCTTGTCTTGTATCATTTTACTTACTCGGTTTTTTTTTTGTGTTATAAGGTAATGTTGTATACACTACCCCTTCTATTTTAATTAATTAAACATATAATTTCGCCGAATGAAAAATTCGGTGAACTTTCACATAAAAAAAAATCTCTAGCAACATTTTTAAACATTAAAACTAAATCCATTCATCATTCCCACCCTCTCTACCTACAAGCGTCAATACTGGGAACAATAGTCCGGGAGCCGGGGTACCTTTAAACAAACTACGTTTCGGATTGCTGGTACAAAATTAATTCGCACTGTGCCGTTATTTACTTTGCTACTTTGTTCGCTTAATTGGAGACGGGCGAAGACGGAGATAATTTGACAATTAATATTTAATGGCTCGACTGTACTCATAGACGGTATTTAGTTTGTTCGGTTCGATCAGAGGAGATGGCTTTATTTATGTAGGTAAGTTTATGTAGGTAAGTTTAGACGGGTGAAATATTTATATAAATCTTATTTTTATACATTAATTGGAATGAAAATGAGAATCCTTTAAGCTGACTTATTTAGTGGATCGGTAGTTCAAAATTAATGATTGTGCATATTATTTGTAAGAATTTAGGGATAGCAGATTTGAGTTTCTATTCATATTATAATCAACTAGTTATGTTCCGTTAATTGGATGAAGCAAAGGGGAACAACTAGCAAATATCCATTTAGTTGAGCTCCTTTGCAACAGTTACTTTCTGTGTAGATTTAAAAAATGCCTTTAACAGTGGAGACCATTTCAGCAATTTATCATGACAATACATTTATCTATTGCCCTATTCAAGATTAAAATGCTTTTAAAATAAACTATCTCCAATGCAGCTTATTATAAACCATTGCATTTCCAAATAAAATGCAGTCTATAAAAATATGATTGTACAATCTAGCGTAAAATCCACCCTTTACCAAATCCGATTGTGACCGATATTCTAAAGTAAGGGTCTTCAAGGGCCATAGAGACCCTTAGCGAAACTAACAAATATCCGAGCGTAACAATTGAAGGGACCAACTGGTATCTATAGAGATTAAATAGTATTTCGGAGCACAAACGAATGGTGGATCTCAAAGGAGCACTTGCTTAGACTCGTGGACATAGCGTAGCAACGGATTTTGGTAGGGTGACCATATGACTTTAGTGTAGTGCCTACTTTTATTTAATATTATTATGTACAACTAGTAGTTCCCCATGGCTTCGCCTACGTAAATTAAAATATATTTTTTATTCACGGATCCACCATTCTTGAATCCACCTGAACACACACAAAAAAATCTTTAAAATTGGTCTAGCCGTTTAGGAGGTGTCACATATACACGTACAAAAGAATAATATACATAAAAAAGATGTCAGATGAAAGTAAAGGAAAATTACGCTCAGAGCGGGATTTAAATAGTAAATTTAATGTAAAACTCTTTAGGCTAAAAAAAAAACAGTTAACAACGTACAAGTTCCCGACATCATAGTTTTAAAACAGTCGCACTGATATGCGCTAAAAAACAAGTGGTTTTTCATTAAAAATAGCTGTGTATTAAAATCATCCGTTCATCCGTTTAGAAGTTACAAAGTTATAGACAAAGATAAACACAAAATGGCGTCAAGCTACAAAAATAAAAAAAATACGGTTTGTGGAGGACAAAAGCAAATATTATTACGCCTGACATTAAACAACATACCAGTCTATGTTATCGGCACTCCACAATACCATTTATTCTGTGAATAAAATAATTTAAAAATACATTTAAAAAGTGGTATTAAGATAGCGAAATCGAATCAAAAATTACGCATTCAAAAAGTTTATTCATTCATACAACTTCGTATAATATAAAAAAAAGATGCAAATAATAAAAATACCCGTAACTAATGGTGACCATACCCATATTCACTTGACGCGCCCGCTGGGGGGATTATCCAGGAAAATGCACAACATGTTGTCATGTTGTCAATAGGGCCGATCGGTTGCGGCTACACTTCTTTGTTAACGAATCGGGACATCCATATTGGGACACCCGGTCAACGTTTACAGGGATTTTGTGGATAGATTAGTTACCGATCACTCTTTGTCGCGCTGTAAATAATAACAAGAGTCGCTCATTTATTTTTATATTCAATAAGATATGAAATGATAATTTAATAATTTCGTTGTAGTCTACTGATGATAAACCTAGAAAGGTTGATGGTGTTTGAGGTCTCTTTGATACGCTTACATTACCTAATACCAATCATATAGCTATATCTAATACCTATCATATGTTTACTGAGCGTCTGCATAGTTTTTAAACCAACCAAGGTCATTGCTTATTTTTTTTTAAAACATATTAGTGAATGAAATAAAAATATAGCAGGGTTTAAATGAAATAATAAAAATAATACATATACATATACTATATATACAGTAAATAATCACTACTATTTAAATTATCTATTTTAAATTGACATTCTCCTTCATTTAATTCAAACATAGTAACTATCATTTTACTGATATTTTTTGGTCCATAACTTAATGGAGGCCATGGTTGTTACAATATATTATATCTAATATTATGTAATGTATGTCCCGAACTATTTATTAAACCATGTTCAAACATAACTTAAACAATCTCTAAGCGCAATGTACAAAGAAAGTTCGATAGTCCCTTGATATAAACTTTCTTTAATGTAGAACCAGTTATGAAAATAGCAATAATGAACTTAAAATCATCATAAACAGAACTAGTATAACCATCTATATACAAACTGAACTAACCTACTTACTTAATGCAAAAAGTCTTTGGTCGGCAGTGTTGCTAAAAAATGAGTAAATATCATAATAAAAAAATAATCGCAAATATAAAAAAGGCTCGTTAAAACACAAAAAAATAAAAAACATCCACCAAACAATCAAAATAAAGCCGACAACCGTGTCGAAAAGAGATAGTTCTGAAACAGATTAGTTCCGAAACCGGCGGAACACATGCGCCGTCCTTAGGGATCCTCATGTATCACATCAACACCATATGGCCCCTTGTAAGGGATCTACGATTACAAGTGAATAATAAAATGCATTGTCCGCGAATTATTTTAATTATGGACAGCTGAGCCGTGAAATATGGATGGGATGCTAGTGATATGAAATTATTAGGACTCAGATCCTGGCCTAATTATGGAAACAGGATTCTAACAAATTAGTAAATTTCAAAGAAAAATATTTTTAACGTAATCCATATTACGTACCTATTTTACTAGAAAATAAAATGGAATATATAATTTTTTTTAATGATTTCTTCTTTATCCTTTGAAAATAATTCGTTAAGTATTTTTCGTTTATTATTATTTCGTAAATTTTTTTATTCGTAAAGTTTTTTTTATTTTTTTTTTATTTATTCGTTTTTTTTTATTTGTGACAGGCTAGTGTTTGACCACCATCTCACCCGATGGCAAGTGACGATGTGATCGAAGCTGGTAAACACAACAGACCTGTAAAGTATTTTTCGTCCTCCTAACCCCACCCTCCATTATTTGAACGCGATTTTTTTTTTGTATGAACAATATCTAAAACGTGTTAAAGTAAAAGGCGACCATAAAAGTGAAAGAGGTCAAAGAGGCCTGAGTCGCAATGCCACGTTTAGAAAAAGTGTTTTACTTTTTATAAACTTTTTTTTATGTTTAATAGGCAAGCATTTGACCACTATCTCACCTGATGGAAAGTGATGATGCGGCCGAAGGTGTGACATGCTTGCCTAGAAGATACCTATTCACTCGAGACTTGAAGACTCCCAGATTATACCGTTCGGGGAACAAAGACGCAGGCAATGAGTTCCACTCCTTCGCTGTACGGATGATGAATGTAGAAGCAAAACGCTTTGAGCGAACTGGAGGTATGTCGACCATAAATGGATGACGTTTAATAGTTTGGCTTGTTGTTAGATGGTAAAAAGGGCATGGGGGAATTAATTCATGTAATTCCTGTGCATTATATAAACGTGGCATTTTTGCGACGCATGCAGGTACAGCTAGTATCTTATATTATTATTACGCATAAAAAATATTTTATGCAATATTAGGTTTGGAATAATGCAAGTAATGTTACTTTTTCGCAACATAAATTAAATACCATATTGTTACCGACTTCCCAAAAAACGAGGATGTTCTCAACTCGACTGTATTTTTAAGTTCGACTGTGTTACCTCATAACTTAAACGTGAGCCGATTTCGATTTTTTTTTTGAGTTTGAAGGTTGTTGCTTTCTAAATGGTCCCATTTAAATTTGATCAAGATCTGATCAGTAGTTCTTAAAATATCGTCAATAATACCTATTTTGTGGACTACTTTGACGATATTCTCGTAACTTCTTACCTCATAACTTCGTTCGTTGTAAGCCGATTTTGATGATTTTTATTTGAAAGCTGGTGCTTTTCATGTGGTCCCATTGAAATTTGATCAAGATCTGATTTCTAGTTTTTGAGTTATAGTCATTAATGCGTCTTTAATATATTAAATCTGATCAAGGTTCCGAAGATAAAAAGGTGAAGTCGGTTTTTTAAGCTTTGCTTGCGTTTAATTATATACTCGATTGAGCGACGCAAATTTTACCTTCAAGTTACGCGTTTGAGTTTTGGTCCTATTCTGCCAGCAATATAGCAACTTTTTAAGTTTGATTCCCCAAACTATTTACCACTTAGCCAGTATCAAGGATAAAAATTTCAAGTTTGATTTATAAAACAATCAGTCGCAGTCAAGTAAAAGAGTCAAGGTCAAGTTAGTTCTCACCCCGTTCTATTATCGGACAAGCAGACAAACTGCTAATCGACACCGCTATATGGTGGACATTCCACAAATGCGCACGAAGCGTTTTGCTTCCACATTCATTGTGCTAACCGCTAAGGAATGGTACTCCTTACCTGTGTCGGTGTTTCCTGATGAGTACAATATGGTACTCTTCAAGTCCATTGTCGACCACATCGTCGCTTACCATCAGTTAAGATGGTAGTCAAAAGTTTGCCTATCATGAATTAAAAAAAATCTTATAGAACTTGTATCGGAGTTTTGGAGCGAGAATAAAAATAACGTTTTTAACTTGGTATACTTTACCTACCCTTACGCACGTTCGAGACCTATTAACGGTTAATAATCCACCATTCCACGTGAACACTTAAAGAATCACAAATTTTGGATAATATAACAATTTGGACTCATTAAATATTTTTATTGCAATAAACTCCATAAATCAATGTTGCCCTCACAAAAATGCAACATATGCAATCATTATCATAATGTAATGCCGTTTAACTTAATCAATTATTTTGGCAGGCGCGCCACCCTAGCCCACTGCGTAGGGGTGCCACAAATTGACTAATCACACCCTGTAATGATCTCCGAGTGTCACTGAGAGCTGACAACCCTGAGGAACAACCCTATGTTGATTTTTGACATTAGGGCTTGTTTAAAGTGGCCGTTAATCATTTTAAAGTGGTGAAGTGTGTTACTTTTGATATGATACTTTTAGTGTTGCCTTACCAAATAAGGTGTTTTTAATTAGGCTTTTTGGTATAGAGAAATTTAGAACAAATATCGTCCATTATATATTTTATATATAATGGACGATGTTTACTAAATAATTTAAGTCGACAAATATAGCACAATTAGTAACAGCAACGACCATGCAACAACCGAATATGTCCGGCAACGAATTTGTCAGTAACTCCGCGTATCGTGCGTCTGACTCATCCTGATGAAGGACAACTAATTTGTCCGAAACTAGTCGACTACAAAGTAAGACATTTTTTACGTGTTTTAAGCCGGATATAACATTGAAACATAATGTATAATACTCACGATAGTTTTAACTTTAAAACAGCAACTATACATTTTTCTGTGCCCTATAGTTCAGTATGAACCCCACCACAACCACGTTTGCCGATATTATTTGCAAATTGCTATTATTTCCAAAACAGTTAACTCTGAACCCGGGGCAGATCTCCATACATCATCACACCCCAAGGCCAATTGTATTCGACAAACATATTCACACGAAACATTTGTAGAATATCTTTTCTTCTATTATTTTCGACATTTTTGTCCCAATTTATTTCGCCAATGTTCAGAATAGTGTGGATTTATTGACCGGCAGCGGTGAATGAAGTCGTTTTGTTAATGTACTGCCATTGTTGATTTGTTTCGTGGTAATGGCAGGCATAATGGGTATTAATTTGGTGACTGATGCGGAATATTGCGGAGTTAAACTGCTTAGGCTTCAGCAGTACGCGCAATCAATTTTGTTAATGTATTAATGAATGTGAAGCATCAAAAAAGAAAAAAAGTTTATAAAATCTCACGAATATTAAACTATTGAACAAAAAACGACAACTGGCATGAATTACGCGTTGGCGAGTAGAGCGCTCCTTTCTCATCCTGAAGATGGCTTCCGAATAAAGCCGTTTAATTTGATTCACCGGAGCCTCGTTTGTTGATTGGCAGGTTATCACGTACAGGTGAAGTGAGTTTGGGTGGCAACGTATATGTATATGGTATACCGTTAATTCCTGTTTGTATAATTTAAAACACTTGTAAGTGGTTGGTCCCGAATTGAGACCTCGCATCTACATTTTCTGGTCCATAACTACCATATTCTGCCATCATCATCGCCAATATGGTTGATAGTGTGAGCCATAGAAAAGAAAATATTATACCAAGTGTGAGCGCAGCTAGTTATGCTTATTTTCAATAATAATTTTTTACAGAATGGAGGCAACAAATTTGGCAATGTCACCGAGAGAAACTTTGAAGCCCAGAACTGAAAATAAAGGCCTACAGCTAAGCAGTAAACCTAATCAGGTAAAATATTACAAAAAAATATAATTGTTATATCAACGGACAACCAGCTGCCAAGAAACTTGGCATTCTGGCAAAGGTCAGGCAGTACTTCACACCTGGACAGCTTCTTAATTTATATCAAGCCCAAGTCCGATCTTGTATGGAGTACTGCAGCCACCTTTGGGATGGATCAGCCAAGTATCAGCTTGATGCTCTTGACTCTATTGATAGGCGAGCAAAGCGACTCATTGGTGATGACAAGCTAGTTGAGTCCAAGTTGCAGAGCCTCAGTCATCGACGTAAGGTAGCTAGCTTGTCGGTGTTCTATCGCTTGCATTTCGGAGAGTGTGCACTCGAATTACACCAGTTGATTCCCCCTTGCCCTTTCTATAATCAGACCACAAGACAAACAAACCAACGTCATCCATATATGGTTGACCTACCTCATATCCGGTCAAAGCGTTTTGCTTCAACATTTGTTATCCGTACGGCGAAGGTGTGGAACTCACTGCCCGCATCCTTGTTCCCCGAACAGTATAATCTGGGAGTCTTCAAGTCTAGAGTGAATAGGTACCTTCTAGGTAAGCATGCTTCATCTTCGGCCGCATCGTCACTTTCCATCAGGTGAGATAGCGGCCAAGTGCTTGCCTATCTGTCATAAAAAAAAAAAAAAAACCAGCAAACTGCTACCACTGGGACTGTGAGTGTGAAAGTGTTTATGTTATGTTTATAGGAACAGATACAAAAATAACTTATTTATAACATTCACTTGGTATTACTTTCCCACAGGTGGGCACAGTGCTCTTGTACGGAGTTCCAATCGTGTCCCTGGTTATAGAAGGAGTGGAACGGCTGTGCCTGGCGCAGATATCCAACACTCTTCTTAAGCAGTTCTCTTACAACGAGATTCACAACAGAAGAGTGGCACTGGGCATCACTTGTGTACAATGCACTCCAGTTCAGCTCGAAATATTGAGGAGAGCTGGGGCTATGCCTGTGTCTTCTAGGCGGTGTGGTGAGTACATTGAATCTGTGAATTCTATTCCTTCGTTCGATTTAAGATATTGATGCCTTCGGTGACGTAACATTTAACTTTTTTTTGGATAAAATCTTAATTAACATATTAAAAACTTGTGATGGTAATCCATATAGATTGCCATCGGAGGGGAATTTTTAGGTATTGTTAACTGCAATTACAATTTCACATTATATATATTACATAGGTGGTATATAATTATTAACAAATGGCTTTTATAGAGAAAATGACATAAATGTTTTTGAAAAGGCATTGCTTTTAGTGTACATTTGCTTTTACCTCAACTTTGCTTTAGCTTTAGGGCTTATGTGTTGAGGGAAATAGGTGGAAACTTTGCATAGATCTGATAATATTTCAGTGACTCTAGAATTAATTTATGACTGAAATCGGGTTTTAGGAAATACTATCGAGAAGTGATTTAATGGACGAATTTAAACCGGTGACGTATATTTGTGATTAGTTTCTACAACGAATGAGTAAATAGTTTAATTATGCAGGTATGATAACAAGGCGAGAAGCGGAGAGGCTGTGCAAGTCGTTCTTGGGAGACAATGCACCTCCAAGACTGCCGGATGACTTCGCGTTTGCTGTCCACCACGAATGCGCTTGGGGCTGCCGTGGCGCCTTCTTACCAGCTAGGTAGGATTTCATTGACCAATGGAGAAATTAATAAGAGTTAACTAACATGCTATAGGAGAAAATGTGGTTATATATAAAGCCTCTGAGACCAGATAAAGGCTAATGAACTTAGAGATTATATTGTAAACAAGACATATAGTGAAAAAAACTAACAAAAATAACCATTCAAAAGTACGTTATTTTCTAGATCTTGACTAATTCGGCCGCCATAAAGAAAAAGATTATATACATTAGAAATGTCCTTACTATTTAGTATATGTATATACTATTTAGTTATAACTTGTAGCAGATGCGTTTAAATTAAAAGTAAGATTTAGTAGGTAGCGTTTGAATATTTTAAATTAAAAAAAGACGTGTGGTACTCGGGGACTGCCGCGGTAAAGTTATTGCATAGCATTTTTTATCAACTTATGCAATTATAATTATTTATTTATTTTGTTTATGCATTATTTTTTTTCCTGCCACCTAGAGGCAAGTTGCTGAACTAAAGAGACAAGCGTGAAATTTCAAAAAAGTCATTAAAAGTTCTGCTATTCATCGATAGATGGCAAAACTAAAAAGTATCACCGCTGTGCCGGTCGGAGTGGGGGGTGTTAGGTTATTTTCGTTACGGAATTTCTGGATTCGGTCTCCACGCTCAAGGCCCGCGATAGAAGCTATGGCTATATAAGCAATAGCTTAAAAAAATACTAGTAGATGTGTCTATTTTTCCTGACTCCGATGACTCAATTTTGACAAAAATACAGGCGTATCTGCATTTTATCCTTATGATGGGAGAACTATTTATAAGTGCTTAAACTACCACGGTCACTTTAACTATATATGTATGTGTCAATAACGGGATATTTACCATGTATTTCGTTAGTTTTGCGTTTCCGATATTCTGCACTGTTGCAAGCGCCATGATCACGGAGTAACTGGAGTAGTGCGGGTGGATGAAGATTTAGATTTACGAGCTTAGGAAACGGTCTACCCGCTTCAATACTCGTTTACTGTTTAGACACCACTACCACTACACATCTTCTTTAATCATTAAGAATCAATAGGCGTTAGATAATTAAAAATGTATACCAATCTAATAGATCAGGCTATTATAACTGCTATTATTTCTCCAGGTACAACTCGTCCCGAGCAAAGTGCATCAAATGCGCGTATTGCGGACTGTTCTTCTCTCCAAACAAGTTTATCTTCCACTCTCACCGTGTGGGTCCCGGAGACAAGTACGTGCAGCCTGATGCTGCAAATTTTAACTCATGGAGACGGCACATGAAGCTCAGCGGGACACCGCCGGATGAGGTAAGGTAACCCGGCAAGAACAACATTTTAGTAATATATTTTTATTTTTCTGACACAGATCCTAGTGGGCTCGCGTGTCGCACTCATTCGTTGGTTAGTATTGTAGGCCTAGAATACTGATAGTTTTGTTTTATTCAGTATAGGCAAAGTTTGACCATTATTTCACCTAATGGTAAGCGACGATCCGGTCGACGATAGAGCATGTTTTATTTTTACTTTAAACTGCTGTATTTTGGCAACAGACAGTTTTACTTGAGGATTGATTGGTAAACTGCAACTGTAATACAAACGTGAATAAAGTAGATAGATCCTACTATTATTATAAATGCGAAAATGTTGTGTGTGTGTGAATGTTTGTTACCACGTCCGTAACTACTTAACCGTTTTCAATTAAATTTGGAATGTAGGTAGCTTATACTCTGGATTAGGACATAGGCTACTTTCATCATCAGCGGGCGGAGTCGCGGGGCTCAACTAGTTTAAATATATATACAGATTGAAAATTAAAAATTTCATTCGACTGTTTAACTTTTACAATATTAAACCATTTGCGGGATTATTTGCAACAAATAGGTACCTTATACAGTTTAGTTATTTCTCTAGAGGTACATAGATTATCTATTTTCAGGTGGTGCATGCTTGGGAAGATGTCAAGGCTATGTTTAATGGAGGAACTAGGAAAAGGATGCTTTCAGCTGCTAGGTAAGTTTTATTCTCCAAAGCGACTCTTGAGTCTGAAGGTATTGCCAGAATTTAAAATAGTGTCATTGTACGTAAGTAATTAAGTACATGACTTAAGGACTGGTCCGATTTATTACCGATTTCACAAAAAAAGAAGGAGGTACTCAAGTCGACAGTATTTTTTTTAAAATATGTTTTTATGTGTGCTACCTCATAACTTCGTTGCACGTGACCCGATTCTGTTTTTTTTTGTTTGAAAGATGACGTTTTCCAATTGGTCCCATTCAAATTTCAAATTCAAGATCTGATCAGTAGTTCTTGAAATATCGTCAATAATGCGTATTCTGTGGATTACATTGACGATATTCTCGTTTTTAACCGACTTCAAAAGTTCCCTCATAACTTCTTTCGTTGTGAGCCGATTTTGATGATTATTTTTTTATTTGAAAGCTGGTGCTTTTCATGTGGTCCCATTGATCAAGATCTGATTTCTAGTATTTGAGTTATAGTCAATAATGCGTGTTTAATACATTAAAGCTGATCATGGTTCCGAAGATAAAGCGGTGAAGTCAGCTTTGCTTGCGTTTAATTATCAGCATATCCCTTGCTCGAGCTGAGATGGTTGTCGAGCCGGAAAAAGTAATTTGCGGGATCTAACTTTAAAATTGTAAAATATTTACAGCTGATTTATAAGTTTAAAATAAAAGTATATAATAGGTATGTACTTCAGCGCGTGCATTTCTTGTAATACGAAGTTTAAAGGCAGGCCACATTGTATGATTGTAGCTACTATTGTTGAAAACACGGTAGCAAGCTTTTAGTAAATCATAGTAAATGTGTAATTAATAAACAAATATCGTAAAAAAACTTATAAATATCTTCAAAAACCGGCATGTTTTTCTTAGTAACAAATAAGTACCATTGTCATATAAGTCTAAATAGATATCAAATAAATATTTAGGTTTTTTTTTTTGTTATGCCTGATAGGCAAGCATTTGACCACAATCTCACCTGATGGAAAGTGATGATGCGGCCGAAGATGTAGCATGCTTGCCTAGAAGGTACCTATTCACTCTTGACTTGAAGACTCCCAGGTCAACGTATTAGTATTGCATTCGAAAAAGCAATGCGGCCCGTATAATGATAACACTACCCACTGGTAGTGGTCTTGTAAGTGCTCAAGCCCACTACCAGCAGGTAGCGTTAGCGATAGATACCTATAAGCTCGGTGGATTGTAGGGAACTTTGCTATAGTTTTAGGTTTAGGATATAATAGCTGAGCCTAGCGGCGCTACCCGCTGTGCCGGGATAAACAGCCTATGTGTTAGCCTATGTGCTAATCCAGGGTGTCAGCTACCTCTATACCAAATTTCATCAAAATTGGCCCAGTCGTTTGAGCGTGAAAAAGTAACAAACATATAATCACACTCGCTAACTTTCAACTCTATAATATTATTAACTAGGATTGGATAGGTCCGTAGGTTGAACCTGATATGTAATAGATCTCTAACCAATTGGACTAGTACAGCTTAAAATTGTGCCTCAGAAGAGTTCCGTTTCGCAGACCAGAGCCCGAGGTGGTCGAGGCAAAGCGGCCAGCGCCGAGCCCCCCGAGCGCCCACGCGCCCGTGCCTCGGCTCGCGGACTACGTGTGGGGCGCCCGGCTGCCGCTGCCGTACGCTATACCCTGGCTGAAGCCCACGCTGTGGACACCAGGTATAGATCAAAACAGAAGTATAGCAGCTGCAAGTTTTTTGCCGCACGTATCTCGCAGAGTTAAAGAAGTGGCCAAGCAGTTGAGGGGCTTTTTAGATTGACATTCTCTACTTAATTTGATCCAGATTTCTTGTACGTGATATTTTCCGAGACCCCGTCCCCAAACGTGGGAATAGATTAGGTTCAGCTTGACATGCCAAGGCTAAAACCCATGCTATACCAGATACTACAATGTTAAAAATGTCCAATCTGCTATTTACATTCCAAGGGAGCCAAATTACAGTCCGCATTCGTTTGATCCAATTAATAATCTGTATATTTGAGGATCCCCAGTAGCTTACTAATGTAGAAGCTATTAAATTTTCGAAAATAGCCATATATTTTTTTAACCCATGCATGATAATGTCGAAATAATAATAGATCTCTTCTTCACTGAGAAGCGTGAGGTCAATAGAAGAGCCCAACCCAAGACTGCATGATTATGTCGAAACATATAGATGTCTTGCTCACAGGAGCCCTAACTGCACTGAGCAGCGTGGGGTCGATAGAAGAGCCCCGCGCGTTCAGGCCCGTGCGGCGGATGGAGTCTCCGCAGCTGTCACCAGGAGTCTCACCCACGAGGTCACCAAATAGGTGAGACGTTGTGTTTTTATTTTCATTTCTGATAGCGTTTGCCCACCATCTCACCTGTTGGTAAGTGATGATGTGATTGAGTATGGTAAACATGCTTAACCTAGCATGTGACTGGAATATAATATTTAAAGAAACTTTGAATTTAAGCAAACGTTGAATTTTATTATATTTATAATTTAGGTATTATATTTTTACAACAACCAAACAACAATCCTAGTCGTTCGTAACTAGTCATAGATTTTTTATCTTATTTTTTACCACGGAAACGAGCTCTCGATGACGAGATGAAATCGATGTAGAGTGCTCTACCACCATCGATTTCACTACGAAAATTTGGTCTCACCTGCTGGTAAGCACAGTTGGTGACTGACTTTCAAGGAAAGCTGCTAAGATAACTTTTGGTGCTTGGCAATTTTCTACTTGAAGATGGCAAACTATGCAATAAAAAATACCCATTACAAGCATAACCGTATTTCACACGAATATACATCGTGGAAATTGAAAACAAGAGCGGTGTGGTTGGAACGCGGCGCCGTGGAAAAAATTAAATGGTCTACTAAAGAAGATCAAGTAGAGTTATGAGGTGTAAGCGCTGGGTACGCCTCCACGCTTACCTTTCAGCTGTTGACACCCTGTTTGTCAGTTCTGCATCAGGACAGGATAAGACCTATAAACTCCAGTCATGCTACCATTTCAACAATTATGGTACTACCAGCAGGTCACCACTGGCCTCATCATCACCCCGCAGCCGCTCCCCTCCACACACGCCGCTGCACTCGCCGGCTCGCTCGCCGCCCCGCTCTCCGCTCCGCTCTCCGCTCCGCTCGCCGCTCCGCTCCCCGCCCCACTCGCCCAAGAGCGACCGCGACAGCGACGAGAGCGTTGACATCGAGACTACTGAAGAAGAACAGCCTCGAGATGTGGTGAGTTATGTTTCGTTTTGAATTTGTTATAACATGTATAATTTATTTTAAACGTTAGCACAAGGATTTATATGAATAAAGTGTGTCGCACATATAAAAAATCGAGCTATTAATATTTATTTTAGTTTAGTTAATTGTAAATATAGTGTAGTTAGTTAGTTATTTATCCAAGTCTCTCGTCTGATGCTAAGCGTCACTTAGAACTGAAAAAATAGGTCCTCTATAACTACATCTACCTTCCAGAGACACTAAAAACTATTTTCTTTGTAGTTTATACCTATATACCTATTGTTTTTTCTTTAAGCTTAAAAACTTAATTTGACTCCATTTTTTTCATTTTTATGTTAATGACATTTTTAAAGAGCCAACTAACACTTAAACCCTTTTAAACTAAAAAATAAAGACTAAAATGTTCAAACTGGGCGTGTAATATTCTATAAGAACATAAAGCTACATCTTTTTTGTCAATCATTCATCGGTTAAAAATACAAAACATTTTCGAATAAAATAAACCGTTCAATCCATTGCTCCCACAGATAAAATAACTGAAAATCCTTTTATAACATCCGTAAACGTTTTTCAAAGATGCAATTTAATAAGTATTGAGTGAATCGCATTATCCACTTCGGAATTTTCTGAGCTTTCGAAATTCGAAGCAAACGGAGCCAGTTGGATCCAATTTAAAAAGTTGGAAGAGGAAAATTTTTCCAATCACCTTCGTTGAGCTCAGTAATTGAAGTCATTAGTTTTTTTCTTCCTTGAATAGTTACTTTGGCTTACTTGATTGAAATTTTAAAATTTTCTATTCTATAATAATAAAAAACCATGTAATTATAAAATGTACCTAGCTTTATTTACCTGTCACTTTACAACAAAAGTTGCAAACCCTATTAAAGATTTTTTGCCGCGAAAGTGAAAAAATGGCGTTGTTAATTTTGTATAATATTCCAAAACCTGAGATACTTCGAGTGTTAATGTGTAATAATGGTGGATTATTAACTGTTAATACTTAGTGAACGTGCATAACTGTAGGCAAGTCATACAAAGTTGAAAAACGTGATTTTCGCCTTCGCTTCAAATCTCTAATAGAAGTTCTAGTAAAGTTTTTACCACTTTACTAGGGCATGACTTGACTATGACTGGACCTTGACTGTTTTACTTGACTTTGACTGTGACTTGTGACTAGGACTTTTAATATGAAATACACTTGAAATAAAACATACTTGACACTGGCTAAATGCACAAGATTGCGAAGCCAATATACAAAGAAAAAAACCCTATTAAAAATAATCTACGCTAACGCGTTTAAACATACCTACTCTTCAACGTCGACTTCATTTATCCCTGTAGAGTATTTAATAAAAACTTAAACAGCCATAAGAAAAACTTGAGTAATTAATGCATTGATTAATTTTATTCAGTTTCAAACACAAGCTATTTAAGTTCAGACAGCGTCCGCTTTTCTCTCGGGAGGCCAAGCGCCGCCATTTTACAAAATGGCCGTCGAGGCTTTCGCACATCGTAGACTCTGTAATTACTGGCAGCCGAATTCAAATGAACTTCATTTCGGTTTTAAATAAGGGAAAATGTTTAATTTAGTACCGATCGAGTCGACGAGGACCAATTAATTGGGGATTTACGTTTTAGTCTGAACTTTTACGGTTTGCGCGCGCTTTTCCTTTTTCGCATGACCGTTGAGTAAAACGCGGGAGATGTTGCTTGGCAATGGCGTAAAACTGTAATTATCCGGGTTTTTTGCTTGTACACACAAATTTAGTTTCTACAGTGACGGCGGTTTGGGGCACAGCAAAACTTAGCTTTGTTATGCCAGATAGGTAAGCATTTGTCCGCTATCTCACTAGATGGTAAGTAATGATGCTGCCGAAGATGTAGCATGCTTACCTAGAAGTTACTTAATCACTCTCGACTTGAAGACTCCCAGATTATACTGTTCGGAGAACAAAGATGAGGGCAGTGAGTTCCACCCCCTTCGCTGTACACTATACAGATGATAAATGTAGAAGCCAAATGCTTTAGGTATATCAAGCATAGTTGGATGACGTTGGTCAGTTCGTTTTGGGGTCCGATAATAGAAAAATGATCAAAAAAATAAATAATCAAAAAAAAAAGACGTGTGGCACTCGGGGACTGCCGCGGTAAAGCTATTGCATAGCATTTTTTATCAACTTATGCAATTATAATAATTTATTTATTTTATTTATGCAGTATTTTTTTTCCTGCCACCTAGAGGCGAGTTGCTGAACTAAAGAGACAAGCGTGATATTTAAAAGTCATTAAAAGTTCTGCTATTCATCGATAGATGGCAAAACTAAAAAGTATCACCGCTGTGCCGGTCGGAGTGGGGGGTGTTAGGTTATTTTCGTTACGGAATTTCTGGATTCGGTCTCCACGCTCAAGGCCCGCGATAGAAGCTATGCAATAGCTTAAAAGTTCTGAGGAAACACACATAAAAAAACAGTCGAAATGAGAAACTCCTCCGTCTTGAAGTCGGTTAAAAAAAGCCAGTCTTAATCAAAGAGCTACACCTTATTTAGAACAATCATCTCGAGGGCTCGTTTCATTTCGCATCGGATCGTAACACCCGACCCACGCAAGTTATTTACGTTATTTACGCCGTGAAAAGGCTGTAAGTAAACAAGCATTGGTATTGAAACCAACTGTAGGCCGAGAGCACACTAATACTTTTGATCAACCTTTTACGTGTAATATGAAGTAACTAGTCGTTCGCGCCGAACTGAGACCTCGCGCCTACATATTGCCTCATAGAGAAAAACTTTGAGGTAACTTGATTATATATTTTTTAAAATGAAATTATTGTTTGATTTCTATATTTGTTGTTCAAGTACAGGATATTACGTAAGTTTCAGTGTGAAGCCGTTTTTGAGTTAGACTCCGTGACAAAATTGGTCTAAAATAGTGACTTTGGTGGCCTACCAAATCGTTATTTACCAACATAGATTTTTTTAAACCGGTTTCATACTCTACTTGTCGAGTCCTTTTCAACGATACCCCACAAGGGTAGATAAAAAAATATAAATAATATTTTGCTCCCCACTTACATGTATAGGAGCCCTCTTAATATTTTCATTTATATAATTTTAAGTGTCATTTATGGCATCGAACCGTAGTTTTACATACTCTATGAGAATTCGACGTTATTTGCTTATATGGTTTAGACGCTAGATGCCACTGACAGACGGAAGGACGGACAAAGTGCTTAACGACCCAAGTAAACTTAGAGATCTCGCTTCGCTCGATCAAAGAAACAAAATTGTAGTCACTATAGATATACTGGGTATATATAATAATATATTAAAACATGCTACGACGATTCTCTTGATATAAAAATATAGATAATATTATTGTACAAAACTAGCTGTACCCGGCATGCAATGCAACACCACGTTTAGAAAAAGTATTTTACCTCTTTCACGTTTATGGTCGTCTAGCTCTAGTCTAGTCTTATCATACCTACCAAATATACAAAAAAATGGTTGTCTGTAAAGTCGGCTTACGGACGATAATTTTACGTGATAACGGTCATAGGACGAACGCTTAGGCCGATCGTGCCTCTCCGTCGCTTGTTCTGCGCTCTCGCTTGCACGCTCAGGCTCAGGCGGAACGTGACACTTTTTCGTGCGGGCTGCCGATGCCGGTGTTCATTGATTTATAAGACGTAATTACGTAAAAAAAAATCTGTTAAGCCGATTTTGAAACAATAACCAATAATAATAATTAGTCAAATAATTTTACTATTAAAGTTTTCGTGAGTTTGACACATTATACTTTATATAAATGAAACGGCTTGACTCACGATTTAAGGTCGACTCTTGCGGACTAGGTTTCGGGGATGTCCGATCCCCATCATCAGGCGAGTTCACGACGGAAGGTCACGGACTCACTGCGGACGCGAGCACGCTCGGCGCGGAGTGGGAGGGGCGCGCTAGGTGGGGTGGCATGCCCTCATCGACACTACTTGGTCACGATGGTCCTGGCGCCAGCCGAGATTGTCCGAGTGTGGTGGTAATTGATCAGCGTCATCACCTATTTCGTCATCACCTAGGTCGCAAGAGTCGACCTTAAATCGTGAGTCAAGCCGTTTCATTTATATAAAGTATAATAGTCAAATAATGTTATCACGTATGTTATTGGCTCTCGCGCTATAGTAATTAAGGGGCGCCAAGAGCCTACGTAATCCCTTCAAAGCGGGGTTGCCAACGTTACGAGTAATTATTCTATTAGGACACGGACTTGTCAATACGTATGTTCACTTAAGTAATGATTGGGCCGATGTAAAGTATTTCTACGGTCTGTCTTTTGAACCGATAGATTTCCAGCTGAAAATTCAATACAATAATAAACGCTGGAAACATTTACGTCACACTCACAATTACATCCAGAACCAGAAACAAAAATTGAGGAGAAGACTTGTGTTTCAATCGTGATTTTTTTTTTGTACTTGGGGGCAGAACCTCTACAATGTTAAGTATATATAATAGTATAAGTATATACTGTGTATATATTTGTAGCTTAATATAAAAAAGTCTATATTGATAGTTCGCTGGACAATGGCCTCGATTCTGATGTCACACACTAAATTAAATTTAAACGATTCCTGTTTTTTACAAAATAGGAACACAAGACAGAGATAGCATACTGCTGTGCCGTCAAGTTAGTCAGAACTTAGATGTCTATGCAAGCTTAGTCGAGTATGTGTTGTATTGGTGTTAACTAAAAACAAGCGCCCTTCTGCTTCTGCTGTTCATATTTTAATTGATAAACTAGCGTGACAGCTCTAAAATGCATGCTATCTCTGTCTTGTGTTTTATTATGTAAGAGACAGGGATAGTTTAAATTTAATTTAGTGAGTGTACATCAGAATCGAGGCCAATAACAATTATAAGTGGTTCTGCCACAGAGCATACTCTCCAGCACAACCACCTTGAATTAGCACTTATTTTACGCAGATTAAACACACTTCATAATAAAAAATATATTTTTATTTATACATATTATTATTTACTGACGCTGCTTATTAATTATAGGCTCAAAAACACGAATAATAATGTAATAGACCGAGCAAAGCCTGGCGTTTCATCTTGGGCAA
Source organism: Lomographa bimaculata (assembly GCA_948107665.1). Classification (NCBI taxonomy): domain Eukaryota; kingdom Metazoa; phylum Arthropoda; class Insecta; order Lepidoptera; family Geometridae; genus Lomographa; species Lomographa bimaculata. Next base: position 15,185,232 of record OX403599.1, read on the forward strand.
AAAATATTATGGATGTCCAGCTGGCATCTACAGGTCACATTTCTCAACCTTCTACTCTTCTTCTTTGATTCCCGTAAATTTTTAGAGTAGGTTTGATAATTATATGGAATTATTTTCTCAATTCAGTTATTGGGAAATGTTCGAAATGGCGATGATACGGGTGCTGAAAACATTTTAAAAAAATAATTTACTGTCATTTCGAAAAATACACGACGCGACGTCTACAGCTCACAGAGCCACTAATTAATTTTTATAAACCCATCATCATTCATGTAAATAATTGCTGCAGGAATATTGTTAACATTGCTAAGCCGCACTCTCAATCTAACAGAGCATTGCATTCGTATCACAAACAATTAATATCGCAAGCGGACTATCAAATCAAAATCGAGATTATATTGTAATCGCTAATCGGATCCGTGCCGACCGGGCACGGTGACTAGACCACCGGACGCACCCAGGACTTGATTTAGGGGGTCTGTGATAACCACACCGACCAGAGCAATGTTCTTGTTGAAGGAAAATGCAGCCCCTAACTAAATCCTTCACTAGCGTATGTAAGAGAAGTTTTTGAATGGTTACCATGGATCGAAATGCATCAAGCCTAATCAGGTAGATCCCTCGGTCTACTAGGTATCTAGTAAGACTCGCCGCCCGGGACAAACTCGGTAAAAACCGCTATAAATGTTTCATAATGGTGTTTTAAGATGAAGATCTATTTTCAGCATTAATGTTTCATTTTCTAGCGGACGAGCATGACGATGATTTAACAGGAATTTAGTTAAAGACCCCATTATTGGCAATAAGGATAAGTCTTCCTAATATTTCAAACTAAAAGATCCCATACTGGACTTGGAACAACTGATTGAATGTTTAACATAATAATTAATGTTATTGGATCTTTCGCAGAACTGGGAAATAGTCATTTAGTATTTATTATCTACAAATATTACCTAGTTGAGAACTACCACAAGACAAATTAAGGTATTATTTAAAATAGATGATACTTTCTAGCAGCACTTGTGCCCATACAAGCCTTGCCCTAACTACGCCCCTGTGCGACTAGTCAATCCGCTTACCAGCGACGCCGGAGGGGCTCTCAACGTATTGAATTATTTGGATAGACTGTTTAGTGTTCAGTAAGTGCACCTGCCTTTGTTTTTAGGTATCGGACCACTATGGTCAAGGGTGCAGGGTTGTGATGACGATTTAAAGAATGTAATATATGCAACTATGTTATTAAAAGCGGGCAGATATGTTGTGATAGCTTGGCCGGGGGCTTGTACTGCATTAATTAGGTGTAATGCACTCACATTGCTTCTGTTATCATCGGACTAGTGATCGTATGGCACGTAAAATCAACAAATAGCTCAAGAACCAAATAAAAATTGTATGCTATGGTATGTCTTCGCCTAATAGTTGAGTCTAGTCGAGTTTTAATTCATGTTTATGTGATGTGAATGTTTCCGGCACCCACGACACAGAAAATCTTATTGTGGGGCTGTGAGTGTGAAAGCGTTTAAATTTTTGTTTTATGTTTTTACTAGTCGTGCCCCGCGGCTTCGCCCGCTAGGTTAAAAAGTAGCCTATGTGTTAATCCTATGTATAATCTATGTACATTCTAAATTATATCCAAATCCGTTCAGCCAGCGTGAAGAGGGAACAAACATACTTACACACTTACACACAAACTTTCTGATTTATAATATTAGTAGGAAGGATAGTAGGATTGTACTTACCATCTTTTTTTAAACAACGTTTCTTTTTAACCATAATTTTACTACTATTTTAACCACCAAAACTTGTATTTTTTACCATCCCTGCCGTCGTCGCCACGTGCCTTGCACAAACAAAGCTGACAAACACCGCTCCAGGCCACAATGTAATCCACAGTCCATCTATTAAATTAAAACATCATATTTACGAGCACTACTTGTAAGTACTTACGGTAATAGATAGGATCAAGTTTCCTATGCTCTGTCCATAGGGTTGATCAATAAAGGACCTACCTAACTTTTTCTACCTTCAGACAAGAGGACAACTTCGATCTTTCTATAGACTGCCCGCTAGCGTACCTACTCATACTCATACTCATACGTTTATTTGCAAACTAAGTGTTACATGGATCTTATTCTAAGTAATCAGAACTTAAACTTAGCCGCCTTTTACAAGCATAGCAAATTATTATACATAACATCATAAAAAACAAAGACAAAATATTAAATTATCCGTAGCTGGAGAATCAATACCTAGTTGTAAACAAAATTCTTCTCAAAACTTCACCGCTTTATCTTCGGAAAGAAAAGCACCAGCTTTCAAATAAAAAAATAATCATCAAAATCGGCTCACAACGACAGAAGTTATGAGGAAACCTTTTGAAATCGATTAAACGAGAACATCGTCAAAGTAGGCGTACACAAAATAGGCATTATTGACGATATTTCAAAAACTACTGATCAGATCTTGATCACATTTAAATGGGACCAATAGAAATCTTGATATTTCAAACTAAAAAAAATTTTTGAAATCGCCTCACGTGGAGAGAAGATATGAGGTAACACACAAAAAAAAATACAGCCGACTTGAATACCTCCTCCTTTTTTGGGAAGTCGGTAAAAAGAAACGGCCGATTCGAATTATTCAATACTAGCCGTGCCCCGCGGCTTCGCCCGCTATTTTAGTTAAAAAGTATCCTAAGTGTTTATCCTAGGTATAAGCTATGTACATTCCAAATTTCATTCAGATACGTTCAGCCGTTAAAGCGTGAAAGGGAACAAGCATACTTACACACTTGCACATTTACACACAAACTTTCGGATTTATAATATTAGTAGATTTATACTAGACACACAAGCATTCGGCCAGCATCTCACCTGATGGAAAGTGAAGATGCGACCCAAGATGTAGCATGATTGTCTAAAAGATACCTATTCACTCTAAACTTGAAGACTTCCAGATTATACCGTTCGGGACTCAAAGACCCGGTCAATGAGTTCCACTCCTTCGCCGATAAACGTAGAGGCGGATAGCTTCGATCGAACAGGAGTTATTTCAACCATAAATGGATGGCATTTGACAGATTTTATTTTTAACCGACTTCAAAAAAGGAGGAGGTTCTCAATTCGTCGGAATCTTTTTTATGTATATTCACCGATTACTCGAAGACGCCTGAACCGATTTGGTTTTTTTCCTATTTTAAAGCTGTTAAAAGCTGTTAAAGCATTTAAATTTTAAGATTAAGATTAAGAAACAGTAGTTTTTTAGTTATCCTTAAATATTTTTTTTATTACATACTAAGCAAACGTTTGACCACAATCACACCTGATGGAAGGTGACGATGTAGTCTAAGGTGGAGCACGCTTGCTCCACGCTTTTGAACACACCCAAATTGTACTTTTCGGGATACACAGACGACGGCAAAGCGTTTCATTCTTTTGCTGTTCTATAAATGAACGAGGACGCGAAACGTTTAGTGCGAATGAACGGTATCTCAACCATAAATGGGTGACGCGACGCACGCCGTTCTTCTAGATGTAAGGTGGAAAAAAAGTGAAGCGAGAACAAGGTTGTGTAGTTCCTGAGTTAATATTGCGTACTTAATTCATTTACTCTGATCAAGGGTTCAGTAGATAAAGCGGTTAGTTTAAGCTTTGCTATAGCGTTTAAATTATATTTAATGTCTTTGCTTGTACATCTTTACTTGCACTATTAAGTATTATATGCTATTACTCAAAAATCGTAATCCGCAAACATGAACAATACCCAATTATGCGTGATTAAAGAACAAACCCCCCGTTAAGTTTCAAAATTAAACGTCGACATCGCACGTAGTCTCAAATCTCAAGACGAACATTACAGAAAAAAATTGTTCAAAAACCCGCTCCCAATACTAAGTATCCGAGGCACGTAGCTTATAGATACTTTACAGGGATTGCGGCAGACGATTCAATTGCACCACTTGATGTTAGTATAATACTCGGTATAAATCACTGGTCTGAGGGTATTTCGAGAAAAGTTTGCTTGAGTCACGTAAAGTGATTATGGGACGCGTAGACGTGGGTAGTTTTCTTTTATTGTTTTTATGTCTTGTTGGTATGAGGGTTAGGCTTGTTAGTTATCGTAAAATACTTGGTTGGAATCCTACTCCTACTAATATTATAAATGCGAAAGTTTGTGTGTGTGTGTGTGTGTGAACGTTTGTTACTACGTATCTTCGTAACTACTTAACCGATTTTATGATTAATTTTATGAAATAGAATGTAGGTAGCTTATACTCTGGATTAGGACATAGGCTACTTTAATCATCACCATCATCATCAACGGGCGAAGCCGCGGGGATCAACTAGTGTAAACTAAATGCTGTTCAATGTTGGGCAGCATGTCATGTCAGCATGATAGGAACGCTACCCATTGGGATTGAGCACTTGAGTCACCTATAAGCTTGTAGGTAACTTATGTCTTTACTGTATATTATAGACATATAGTTTTAATATATATAAGCAATTGGCTTTTAGTAAATATAAGCAATTGGCTCGTAGATCAGCTTCGAAAAAAAATATTAAACCTAGCCATTTTTGAGTTTTTGCGAGACTAACGTACGGCAATTGATATATAAATACTACCTAATAATTGACAACAGGCAAGCATTCTATATCCTAAAAAAAATTGTGCTTACTAAATTTACTTACCATGTAGTATAATTATATAAATTTTATTTCTACCCGAAGAAGTTTCTTCTTTATTAATTTCGTAAACGACTTAAATATTCCTAGTTTTACTATTTGCACCTTTCGTGAAGAGAAATAAACTTGTTTTTTAATTGATTTGATTCTTTAGTTATAATAATGGTATAATACATAAAGATCCCTCGACTTTTAAATTAGACTCGTGAAAAAACAATTTCGCTTACAAATGTTAAGTAACCAAATAGGAATCACAATACGTCGTGTCGAGGGCGGCCATCTCTCTGGGGAGTTGCCGCAGGGAAGTTAATTACAATCGTGACAGACAGACTGGCGGACAATACAGTCGTTTGATATTAATTGTGTTGAATGCCTGTTGTGGAATTTTTGTCTAGTCTTTAGTAATGCTGTATATAGTAACTAAGTAGTACCTACATTTTGTTAAGCTAATTGGTACTGAATTAATCCAATGGAGTGTGGGATCTAGTGATCTGTAAGTCAGGTTTTTACAAGACCTATATTAGGAAACAACTCTCAGTTCGCAAAAGTAAAAAAATATTGTACACAATTTATAATTACACTAGTAGTTCGCCCCGAGCTGAGACTTCACGTCTTCAATTTGCTTAATAGTTTTTTTTAAGTTCATTGCTTATAACCTTTTTCCTTACAAAAATAGTGTGATTCTTGTTATGGTTGATGGACGATCGGACGGACAAAATGCTGAAACAACCAAGTCAACACAGATACTTAATTTCGCTAGGTAATAATTATAAGAGTGTGTTTCATCTATATATCTTTATATATATAATTCTACTGTACGTGTGTATGACATTGAACACCTCCTAAACGGCTGGACCGATTTGAATGAATTTTTTTGTATGCGTTTGGGTGGTGCCCTGGATGGTTTAGATTCACAAATCAGCCCGGCAGATGGCGCTGCAGGGGTTGCACACAGGCGAAGCCGGGGCAAATCACTAGTATATATATATATAAGCAGTTAAAGCCTTAAAAGCCCGAAACAATACTAGATAAATTTGGCAATATACTCATGTGGCCTATGGAATGGGAACAAAATATATTTCCAGCAAACTTAATAAAAAAAACTGATATTAATGACTCACCTACTTCAAAGTAGGCTATTCAGCCTTTGGAACAGATGGCAAACCTTCGCTATTCTCGTCGTAGAGCTTTTAAACATTACACAATAGAATATGAAGTATAGGCATTCGTATAGTCCATATGCCAGTGGGTAAACGAAATTATAATTATAGCTTCCCGTTTGCTTAGTTGTACGCGCGTTCACCTTTTAAGCAGCGGGTATATACATCGGGTTCGATTCCCAGTGAAAAGTTATCTCCTATATAAGAGAATTTGTGATCCCTGTTCTAGGTTGTGATTGTGTTTGTGTGATGTGATTGTTTCCGGCAACCACGACACAATTCATCGAACTTAGTGTGAGGCTATGAGTGTGAAAGCGTTTTATGCGTTTATCTTGGCGATATATTGGGCAGATGCGTAAACAACTAGGGGTATTAGGCCTACGGGTAATTCAAGTGTGACCCTATAATTTTAACGTAAGCAAAGCTTAAAAAACCGACTTCACCGCTTATATTTTAGTTTTGGATTGATCGATTTCGACAAAATCCACCAAATTTTTCTGAAAATCGGTCCACAGATGGGGGAGAAATCGATGAACATAAATAAAAAAATACATACAGTAAACCATAGAACCACCTCCTTTTTTGAAGTCGGTTAAAAAGTACCAACTTCGATCACATCATTATTTACCATTAGGTGAGATAGTTGTCAAACGCTAGCCTATTACTGAAAAAAATGGTCCGACCGATGATAGCTTTTATAACATATCTATAAATATTTAGAAAAACATCGAAATATATTTATCTGCAAGCCAATTTAATTGCCTATATTTCCTAAAACTATATGCAGCAAAGTTACCTACAATGCATCGAGCTTATAGGTAACTCAAGTGCTCGAACCCACTACCAGTGGGGAGCGTTCCTAACATGCCGGCGGCATTGTCTCTCTGAATTCCAATGCTAATACGATGAGCTAAATAAGTACCTACCAGCATTTTGATCACGCGACGCCTCAACCAGGCGTTCCAACAGATTTCTGTAAATAGAATGGGCTCCCAGTCCCCACGGGAACAGTGCCTCAACACCAATCGGCTCAAATATGTAACCATTGCAAGATATCCATATCTTCACCGTTTGCGCTACCGAAACACAGTTAAACTAATTCCATTACAATAAACTAAAACAATTTATAAACGAAACAAACACAAAACCACCAAACACTTTCATTAAAACAAAGGGTCATTATGCTGATCTATAATTCATTCGTCCGGCTTCAAATATTGTCATAATCAAATTCAAGCGCATTAATGACAATAAGATCTTTATCTAACTTATGAAATGTTATTACTTGTGTTGAATATATCTTTGGTTATAAATGCCGGCGTGGCATTTAAGTTTTTTTATTTACCTCATTTGGGAGATGGCATTTGAGCGGCCATTTTTATTGGTGGCAGTGTGCGGAACATTAATTTTGTTCGTAGAGGAAATGTTTGCCCCCAATTCTTTTGTTAGCGCCTCGCAATTGCTTTGGATTTTCACACTGTCGTGATTTATTTGATTACATTATTCGGAAATGTTATTGGGGACAATCATTAGCTTTGTTTATAACAAATTTTGGCCTATTAGAGATTTGGAATAGAAATGTATCTCTATCGCGGAGCCGAAAATAAAAGAAAACATAAAAAAGGTATCAGAGCTTAAGTAATAGATATTCAAGTATTTATTTTGGCTACGCAAACTATGTGCCTGTAGCTAGTGTCAAGCAATAGGTATTCAAGTATTTATTTTGGCTACGCAAACAATGTGCCTGTAGCTAGTGTTAAGTAATAGATATTCAAGTACCTATTTATTTTGGCTACGCAAACTATATGCCATTAACGAGCGCCAAGTAATAGATATTCAAGTATTTATTTTAGCTACGCAAACTATGTGCATGTAGCTAGTTTTAAGTTATAGATATTCAAGTATTTATTTTGGCTACGCAAACTATGTGCTTGTAGCTGGTGTCAAGTAATAGATATTCAAGTATTTATTTTGGCTACGCAAACTATGTGCCTGTAGCGTCAAGAAATAGTCAAGTATTTTTTGTTCATAAGGGCTTTGCTCTCATTGCACGCCAATTTCATTCAAATCTCTGTAGAACGATACAGTTAATTTCGTTCAGACATTCCATAGACACGAAATTTGTATCGCGCTATCTATTAGAAAAATAATCGTCAGAAACATAAAGCTTATAGAAAACGTAAATAACTTTATGAAATGTTTAATTTGCCGCCGCACGCGACTGTCGGCAATTGTGTTAATCGTACACAAGCACCATTGATACAGTGGACGTATTGAAGGAAGCAGAAGGAGGAAAACACTTATTATGCTAAATATTTTTTAGAATAAAGCGTTAATCAGGGCAAAAACATCTGATGCCATTCGCATCAAAATACCTATTAATTCTATTCCAGGGTCTAGATTACCTGTATATCAATATTTTTCAAATCCGTCCAGCAGTTATAGATATCATTTTTAGACGTACTCATTGATAACATCTCCTAGCATTACCAATGAAATACACCATTCTTACACGAATTTTGTTTTATTTTAAGTTTGTTTAAAATCTTGTAGTTGTATAAAACAATTGATCATTCATTTCAATTCTTCTAACAAAAAAAAGCACCAAATAATGAGACTCCGTTTTTGCTGTCTTTTTTAAATTACTTACTCATTCATTTAGGTTGTAAGAAAAATGATCTTTGCCCCCAAAGATTAAATCCTTGGTACGCTCCTGCACATTAGCTGTTTATTTATTAAATAAATGCATTATATCGCGCGACAAAGCAACAGCATTACGTAAATAATTGTACGGAACCGTCGTTGAATTTTTAATGATTGCGCCTGTCCATAGTTTCGGAAACAATAAAAATATTGTTATTTAAATGAAAATATTTTTTCTGTAAGGCTTACCAGTTTAATATCTATTTTCATCAACTAATAGGGGAACTGTATGGTTTGATAACTTAGGTATAGATCCTAAATAGTCATACGAAATGAAGAAACCTTAAAATGGGAGTGAATAGGTCTCTAAAAAATGCTTTTTAAATACTTATTCAATAATACCCACTTATCATAGTTCGTCGATATTTAAATAGTATGGTGTCTAGTTGTCACGATATTGAATTTTGATTACCTACTGTGATGTCTTTAGTCTCGAAAGAATAAGACAAATTGATTGACGTAAGAATCATCAAAATCATATATACATAAAACACATTGGCTGATAAACACATTGCCCTCCATAGAGAGCCTGGATTATGAATTCATTTGATTACTCTTAAATGTTGTTAATTTATATCTGTGTGCCTATTATATTTTAATTGATCGAGCGAAGCGAGATCTCTAAGTTGACTTGGGTTGTTGCACTTTTTCCGTCCGTCTGTCAGAGGCATCTAGCGTCTAAACCACATAAGCGAATGACTTCAATTTGTCCTCAATAATGCGTATTTAATTCATTTAAATCTGATCAAGGCTTCCGAAGATAAAGCTGTGAAGTCTAAGTCGGATTTTAAGCTTAGCTTGCGTTTAAATGGTTGCTAAAGCAGATTTATTCATCGAAACTCAAAGGTTGGCCGCCACTGTCAAATTCCAGTAATAGTCAGTAGTTATTAGTTAAGTGAGCGGGGGCATTATTTAAGCGAACACTCGTGTCCCATCAGATAACAGATGGCGTGATCCGCAATCGAACGTCACGGAACGTTCGGGCATGACATGATACAACTCTGTTAAATATTTTACACATAAAGAAATCCCCTACAAGTAATTCGCGAACTTTCAAAGCTACAAAAACGATCACGATGAAGGTATTGAATAGACATAAAGATAGATAAACTCTTTATCGAACACCATATTTGTGACAAAACATAACATAAAATAATTACTTACATAATAAGTGTAACAATAGGCGGTCTTATCGTGTGGCACTCTAATATACTATTATTATGATTATGTATGCTATTATACTGAGGCAAGTTGCATATGTTGACATTATCTAGTAGACTGTGCTGACTGGAGCCTTGGATATTCTAAGGTGTTAGTGACTGATAATCTGGGAGTTTTGAAGTCACGAGTGAACAGGTATCTTCTAGGTAAACATGCTCCATCGTCGATCGCATCTTCACTTACTATCAAGTGAGAAAGTGATATGTTTGCCTAAACCGAATAAAAAAAAAAAACTCTTGGACCAAAACCTTGTTTTTGCAACGGGAATGAAACACGATACCCACTCCTTAAAAGGCGAAAAATATATATGGTGCTTTTTTCAATTGTAAACGATGCTCCTTTCAGCCGTGTCCCTGGCCTTGCCGCAGCGCTCCCACACCCCGGCCGGAAGAGTGCTGGGGTGCCCTGGTGCCCAAAGTAGAACGTGATGAGGACCGCGAGCCGTGGCGCCTGCCTGATCTGCGTCCGCAACTGCACTACATGCACGACCGCGGTAAGATAGTGTAGGATCTATTCTAAGACAGTCTAAGTCACAGTCTAATCTACATTCAAGACAAAGTATGTCTAAAGACAGTCTAAGTCAGTCTCGAAGTCACAGCCTAGTCTACATTTAAGCCAAAGTATGTCTAAAGAATCAAACGCTTTACCGTCATCTGTATTTTCCAAAAGGTACAATTTGGGGGAGTTCAAAAGAATACTGGTTAAGTACTTATTGAGTAAGCGTGCTACTACATCGTCACTTTCCTTACCTTAAACGACATCGTCAAGTGTGCTTGTAGTCAAACGTTTGCTTAGCAGTTAATAATTAAAAAACTTCACACGACCGCGGTGAGTGGTATAGGTAAGTAATGTTACGGGAAAATAAGATAGTTGCTTACTCAAAGTTATACTCCCTCATACATCGTGACCTGTTCTATACATGGGTCATGACATTAAAACTCTTATTAGACCCACAGTTCACATACAGTACAGAATGAGTGCTCGTAAGAGTTTTATTATATTTATTTATTCATATGCATTACATGTACAGTAAGTCATAAGACTAAACTTAAAAACTAAAGACATTCACCCTGTATAAGCAGGTATGTTATCAGCTATCTAATATAATATTTATGCCAGAATACATGTCAAAAAGGTCGTACAATTTGAAACAATAGACACAATGTGTTCATCCTGAATTCAGAGAGGAAATATTAAATAATATTGTTAGCACTAAAGTCGATAAATACTTTAATGAAAAAATTAACAATCCGAGATTCTAAATCTTTAATCTTTTTAGGTATTTTATTATATAAATATAGAACATAATATGATACACATTTCACTAACAAATACTTTTTTTTCAAGTACGTTGATTAAGTACATTGGTAAATTTTGCACGCTTTTATATTTCTACCGACTTCACAAAAAGGAGGAGGAACTCAAGTCAACTGTATTTTTTTGTGTTACCTCATAACTTCTTTCGTGAACGATTTTGAAATTTATTTTTGTTTGCAAGATGTTGTTTTCGAATTGGTCCCATTAAATTTGATCAAGATCTGATCAGTAGTAGCTTAAAATATCGTCAATAATGCGTGTTTAGTAAGTAACTACATGTAATCTGATCAAAGTTCCGAAGATAAAGCGGTGAAGTCGGTTTATTTTAAGCTTTGCTTGCGTTTAATTATTATTAATTTCATGCATATAGATTTGCTGCATTATGATGATCATAACTCTTGAATAGCAGCTTAACAACCCTAACCAGCGTTCATTTAGAACTCCAATTAGTCCGCAATTAACCGAGGATTATGTGCAAGCGATCGATACCTCCACGGCAAACGCACCTTCAGGAGTTACCTGTACGGAATTGAAGGGTGAATTGAATAGGATACGGAATTATATTTGCATTGAGTAAGGAGCGAACTTGATCATAAACAAGTTAAGGCATGTTCACAACAATTGATTTATTTTTAATCGACTCCACCAAAAAAGGTTCTCAATTCGATTGTTTTTTTATGTGATCCCTCATAACTTCTTTCCATGTGAACCAATTTAGTTATTTTTTTGTTTGAAAGCTGTTGCTTTCTCATTGGTTTCTTTACCTAAATTTGATCAAGATCTAATCTGTAGTTTTCGAGTTATCGTCAATAATGCGTGTTTAATACATTTAATCTAATCAAGGTTACGAAGATAAAGCGGTGAGTCGGTTTTTTAAGCTTTTTTTGCAAGAAATGCAGAGAAAATTGGACACTCCATCTCACTAATACCATAAGTATAACTATTTAAGAAAATTTTATGAACTTTTTATTATGTGGCAGACAAATCTAGAAAGATAATTAAGACACAATTACAAATTGTTACTAATAATAATTAGTAATAATAACACCAGCGTGTTATTTCTCCTACAGTATTCGGTAGGTACATATCGATCCTATAAAGCGTTTTCAGAATTCAGTGCATTATAAGTCCCATAAAGCACTGAATATAGGCTATAAAAAGCTTGTCTGTAAAATAACAATATCCACAAAAATATGCTACTTCATACCTTCCCTGCCCACCTACGCTCTGTGGGTATTATTATTTCTTGGAACAAGAATTCAGTAGGTTCCATGATTTCTTTGAGGATTACTCTATATGAAAATAAGTATGTAGCCGAGAGATATCAACCCACATGTAAAATGTATTATTGCTTCGAGTTCAATAACAGCTGATAAGTAGCACTAGGAAGGTACCTACTCCTTACATGATTACCTGTATTGCCTAAATAAAGGCAGAAAACATACTTTTATATGCCTGTTAGGCAATCATTGATCGAGCGAAGCGAGATCTCTAAGTTAACTTGGGTCGTTCAGCACTTTGTCTGTCCGTCTGTCATAGGCATCTAGCGTCTAAACCATATAAGTGAATGACTTCAAATTCTTATAGAATATGTAAAACTACGGCCCAAAGCCAGAAATTACATTTTAAAATTATATAAATGAAAAAATATTAAAGGGGCTTCCATACATGTTAGTGGGGAGCAAATTTATTTTTATCTACTCAGTGTAGGTGCGAGATCTCAGTTCGGCGCGAACGACTAGTTTATGTTCGTGAACGTGCAAGAGTGTAGGCAAATCATACAAAGACGAAAACTAGAGAAAAAATAGACTATGACTGCACCATTACTCTTTTACTTGAGCTGGGCTGTGACTGTTCACTAGGACTGGTTTTATGAAATATCTAAATTAAAAAAATATAGAATAATATATTATTTGACACTGGGTATATGCACATAGGTTGCGGAGCTAATACCTAATATTATGAAAAAATCCCTCGAAGTTTCGACTCGAAATCTTGTGTACCTACACTACATACTATAATCTTAATTTATGTTTTGGTTCCAGAGAGGGACAGCTGTGTCGCTTGTGTAGCCCCATTACCTCTGATTCCCCAGCCAGCGCCCGCACCACATTAGCTCACTCCACCAGAAGCTAATAAATATTTAGTCACCTAGTCTAGTCTGTGCCTATTCTTATTATACGTTATTCTATTATACGTTTGGATTACAAACCTACACTCTACAGCTGCAAACTTTTATTTATCTAGAATTATGTAGACATAAACTTGCATAACAAATATAGTAGTATTACATCAAAAACCGCAATGTTTACTTTAGTAAAAACTTTAATAAATAATTGTTTTATATAAATCTTAGGTATTTATTTTCGGCGCCATTGTTCTACGTTAAATGCTTTTCAAGGGCATCAAATAGATGGCGCTTTTATCCGACAGGAACATTTGGATAAATATTGACTGTTACACCTGGACTTGCCAGGTGCAATAAATATTAGGAGAAAATTTTGCAAATAAATAATTTATTGTCCTTATGTAAAGGAATTGTATAAATTTTAATATATATCATTATATAATCAAATGTTTCATATGAAAATATGTATGTACTAATAAGGCATTCTATAAATATTTCTTAAACTGTGATTAAACTTATTAGATATGATATTGTAAGTATTTTTTTGTTAACGATGTATAGTCCGTCAAAAATGTGTAATTAAACGTTAACACATAGATATAGAAAGACATGTTTTGAGTTGTTTAACTGGGTACTAATTATGTACTTAGTAGTGTATACCTACCTAATTAAATACTTATTTAGTATTTAAGGTGGAACACTAAAAATGAAATGCGTGAGTGTCACAAAACCGGAACTAGTCAAGCTGATATGCAACCATTTCGGTCTTTAATTACTTTACCTTACTTAATTTTTAATTTAATAAGAATAGTTACATTAAATACGGTAAAATTAAACTACTTACTGCAATGTATTTAAAATATTTTGAAAATAACCTACGCCCATAGATTCAAAACCCGCAAAATGCAATGCAATTCTAAAATTATTGGTGAGGCTCTGTAAAAGTCATTAGTGTTGTAAAAAATATACCTTACATAATAATATTTCATAATACATGTCGAGTACACATCATTCGTAATGAATTATGTAGCAATTGTTAAATTAAGTTAATCATACGATATAACAACAAATCACTTCTTGTAGGCTTACCATCTCTACCAAACATTAATAAAATATTGTAATTAGATAATATGTAGCTGTACAATTAGATGCACAAATAAATACATTTTTCAGTTGAATCTATGTTGTATGTGTTTTTATCTCTATTTATCTTGGTAAGTACAACGAAACCCTCGTATCGACATTTAGAAATCGTTCGTTATATGTTATATGGTTATTTATCGCGCTTATCCACCTGCATGCTGTGAGATATAAACTTTATTAACTTGGGAACAAGGTGTACAATAAAACAAATTAGCTTCATACGGGAAATGAGCGGAAGAAGGACTGCACCTGCTTTGTAACTCTAATTATAGTCTCGTTATATCTCAATTCAACAATTTCACAATAATAATTGCGTTCCAACAGCACCTTATTCAATATTTTTGATTGCAAAAAATTGATACTTACAACTATGTGTGGTTTATAGTACACGTACTTACATACATATTTCAATTGAAAAGCATAACTGATATGAATATTTACTAATCCAAAAAATGCAGTTAAAAATATTATTAAACAAATAAGTTTTTATGCCAATTAACGAAATGTTATTATAATCAAAATCCAATATCGTTGTTTATCTTTTGTTTATTGACTTTATTTGACACTTCACCTTTAAAAAAACTATAATATAGTAAAAACAAGGAAGTATGTCAAGTCGAGGCCCGTAGGAGATTCAAATGTCTACTCTTGCCGAATACGCAGGGTTGTCACAATCTGTAATATTATAGGTACATATATAGGATATCTATTTGTTTACAAAATGTTACATAATTTATAATTATTTCTATGCGAATGGCGCGAATACTGCGAAACAACGACGACTTGTGCAAGCGCGGCCCCGACTCGTGTTGGCTTTGCCGGCTAGGTAGGGCTCTGTAGGTTTTCATAGTGTGCGTGCTGAGGCACGTGCGTACGAGCATGCACACACACAAGCCGCGTTTGGTATCACACTATTAAGATAACATACTTCTTATGTTTGTACTATGGTATTACCATCGAGATAGGAAATAAACCTTGGGAGAGCTTTGCCGCGAAAGTAAAAAAATGGCGTTGTTGATTTTGTATAATTTTCCAAAATCTGTAATTCTTGGATTGTTCATGTGTTATAATGGTGGATTATTAACTGTCAATACTTAGTAAAAGTGCATAAGTGTAGGCAAATCATACAAAGTTGAAAAACGTAATCTTCAGACTTCTTCGCAACGATCGTATTGGTAGTGGTGGTGGAGGCGTTGCTATTTATATCCGTAACCATATTCCTTTTAATGTTGTAAGTATGTCAGCGCAACCACCGCCTTCCAATGCTGGTGAACACCTATTTATAGAAGTTTGCCTATCTCATTCTAAAGTATTACTTGGAGTGTATTACTGTCCTTCTCTTCGTATTGATTTCTTTGCTTCCTTAGAGAATCTTATAGAAGATTTTGCACCATCCTTCGATCATACTATATTAATGGGTGATTTTAACACCTGTCTTCTAAAGAAAGATTCACGATCTCTTAAACTTGAAACATTGGCAAGGGCTTGCAACATGACCATACTACCCTTAAACGCTACTCACTTTTTTCCAAACTCTGTTCCATCCCTTCTCGATCTTATTTTAGTTTCCTCTAATAATCTTGTCTCCAAACATGGTCAATATACAGCGGACGCGTTTTCCAACCATAATCTGATTTTTCTATCGTATAAACTACGCCCACCAAAAGCTAAGCCTAAAATCCTTATGCGGCGCTGTTTTGGAGGGATAGATCAAGAGCGTTTGCGTGCAGAAGCTCTGGAAACTGATTGGTCTGTTATAATGAATGAAAACAATATGGATGACAAAGTTAATAGATTCAATAGTATTTTACTCAACCTTTATGACAAGCATGCCCCTCTTCGCCCTGTCAAGATTAAACATCTGCCTGCACCTTGGCTAACCAACGAAATAAAAGCTATAATGCATAAAAAACTTGTTGCCAAGGCCAGATTAAAGTTACGACCGTCTGATCAAAACAAGGAAAGATATTTAGAAAGTCGAAATCATTGCAACAAGGTGTGTAGGAATGCACAACGCCAACATATCTATAAATCGGTTGACAATGATGACCCGTCAAAAGTGTGGAAGTTTCTACGAACTTTAGGCGTTGGAAAACAGCGTCAAGACAATTTTCCGAAACATATTAACATAGATTCACTAAATCAGCCTTTTTCAAAGACTTCTAATTTTGATATAACCACTAAAGCATCTACTTTAAACTATCTTTCTTCTATTCCAGCTCCTAACTATTCTTCTTTCACTTTTGGACAATTTTCTGATAGAGACGTCAGGAGGGCTATATCCTCCATCACGTCAAATGCAGTTGGTAGCGACAGCATCAGTCGTTGCATGATCATGCCTATCTTGGACGAAATCCTTCCTGTTATTCTATATATTCTCAATGAATCCATCACTTCGGGCACCTTTCCATCAACGTGGAAAGAGGCTCAAATTATTCCTCTTCCAAAAGCAACAAATCCTTCAGCTTTTTCTGATTTTCGCCCAATATCAATTTTACCTTTCCTTTCCAAAGTCTTAGAGCGCCTCATCCATCAACAACTCAGTTCTTTCCTAAATAGAAACAACCTTCTTAACCAATTCCAATCCGGCTTTCGTCCTGGCCACAGCACTGTTTCTGCTTTGGTAAAGATAAGTGATGATGTTCGGAATGGTATGGCTAACGGGCAAGTGACTGTACTGTCGCTACTAGATTTTAGCAACGCATTCAATAATGTAGATTTTGACGTTTTATTAGCTCTTCTCGACTCACTTAATGTATCTCATAAAGAAATTGACTGGTTTCGAAGCTATCTGCATGGACGTCGGCAGCGTATCCGCCTAGATGATACATATTCATGTTGGTGTCATACGAATGCTGGTGTTCCTCAAGGTGGCGTTTTATCTCCCCTTCTCTTTTCCATTTTCATAAATTCTATTTCTGCTCATCTTACTTCTTCCTACCACCTTTACGCAGATGACTTACAAATTTACAGGCACACACCAATTGGGAAATTAGATGAGGCAATTGACCAAACTAACGCAGACTTGGACCGTATCCTTAGCTGGAGTAAATCTTTTGGAATATGTATAAATCCTCATAAAACCCAAGCAATTATCATTGGCGGTTCCAGGATGATTTCGAAAATCGACTGGTTCCACCTTCCCCAAGTAATTTTCGACGGAAAGCTTATTCCTATAAGTGATAGGGTTAAAAATCTTGGAGTGATTTTTGATAAGCAATTATCCTGGGTACCTCAGCTGGCTGAAGTCAGTCGAAAACTTTTCGCATCTGCCGGTTCACTACGTCGTTTACGCAACTTTCTGCCAATTGCCACCAAAACAGCTCTAGCGCAATCTCTCTTGCTCCCCATCCTGGACTATGCTGACGCCTGCTATCTGGATTTGACTGAAGAGCAGCTTAATAAGCTCGAGCGTTTGCAGAACTTCTGTATCCGGTTCATATTTGGACTACGCAAATATGACCATGTGTCCGAATTTAGAAATGAGCTAAAATGGCTACCAATTCGACTTCGCCGGAATACTCACTTATTATCTCTCCTTTACACTGTCCTGTTTCATCCTTCTACTCCTTCCTACCTCAAGGAGCGCTTTGTTTTCCTACACTCCTCTCATTCTTTATCCTTACGCTCCTCAGAAACCCTTGAGTTACAGATCCCAGTGCACGCTACACGGTTCTACGACAAATCCTTTACGGTACAAGCAGTTCGTTTATGGAATTCTTTGCCAGTGGACATCAGGCGTTCTAAGTCTTTGGAAATCTTTAAGTCCACGTTAAAAAAAATCTACCTATCCCAATCCTAAAAAAAAAAAAAAAAGAAAAATTGCTGCACATTGCTATTTATGTATATAATCTTATGTATTATTTTTTATGTAATATAACATTATGTTTAGTGTATATTATATGTATATGTGTATTAATGTATGTATATATATATATACATATATATTTAAAATAATTTATGTAGTTTATTTTTAACACCTATGTACTTTTCATGAATATCTGTATATTAATAGTTCTATTCTCTATTTATTATTTACTTTTTAGTGTACACCTCCGCCAGATGCTGTTCTTTATAAAAAAAAAAAAAGTATACATCCATGCTAAGGTTGTCTGGAAGAGATTGCTTTATGCGATAAGATCGCCTATTGTGAAACCTCTTTAAGATTTATTTATTTAGTTAGTTCTTAAGATTTTTGAATTGGTTTTTCAATAAAGAGTATTTGTATTGTATTGTAATTTTCACCTTCGCTCCAAAACTCCAATGAAAGTTCTGGTAAAGGTTCTACCACTTTACTGGGGCATGACTTGACCATGACTGGACCTTGATTCTTTTACTTGACTTTGACTGGGACTTTAAATTTAAAATACCGTTTAGTCGCAGAATGTCCTATTCGCAAAATGTCCAGTGGTCGCGGAACGTCCAATTCACGAAATGTCATATTCCTGGATTGTCCAATACGCGGAATGTTCAATCCGCGGAATAACCAATTCCTGGAATTTCCAATATCCGGATCGTCCGATTCGCAGAATGTCCAACATTCACGGTAACATACAAAATTGTTTCGTTTGAAGTACGGAACCTTGTATAAGTTTGTAGTTATTTATATTAATTTTCTTTATTTATTACCGCCGCGCGGTTATATCCACTGTGATGATAATGATGTTTATTTTTTTCTTCAAAAATAAAAACTTATCTCATTGCTTTACTTAAAGCCTTTGTAGTAAAAATTGAAGTCCCTTCGTTAGCTTTGAGCATGCAATAAGCAGCTCATTAAGAATGAACACCACATAGACGCGTGTGCCGGGTGCTCACATCTAACCGACGTGATGCGTCTTATAAATGATAAAGAATGAAAATGTTTATAACAGTTAAAAAATTACATACAATTTTATTAAGAAAATAGAATTTACATTCTTAAAACCGTTCGCAACAGAGATAGGTAATAGAGAGTCTGATATCGCTGGATCGGTGACACGTCGCGTATAATGCGTCGCGTCGCGTAGTGTGCAGTTTCAAAACCAAAGTCACTGCCACCATACAAATGTATGGCGCGACGCGTCCAGCGTATGAGGCCGACTTATGAAGCCGACATGTTCCCCTGGCTGGTGCAGTTCGACTTTATTACTACATCTGCATAGACAATAATTTGGTTACAATAGCCGAACTCTATGTAGAAATACTTTAACACTAGCAACACCAGTTGTCAGTGTCAAAACGTCAAAAGTGTTTGTCAAAGTTTGTCTATTCCTTTTCGTGTAAATTTTTCCCTGAGAGGTTGGTTTCGTGTTTGATAAAATCCGATTTAATCCCAAAAAGTACTGAGTTTTGAAATAAAACAAGATAGGGTGCTCTCTAAAATTGTGTTTCTCAGTTATTCACGTGTTTATTTCCACGAATGTGTGAATTACTCCGAAGAAATACGATGATAACCTCGGAGTTCTCGTATATGGTGATTGTGACAAGCCGCTCTGTGTTTCAGAATAAAAATGGGTCGTTACTCTCGGGAGCCGGATAACCCAGCGAAGTCATGCAAAGCGCGTGGCTCAAACCTCCGTGTTCATTTCAAGGTTGGTTTCAGTTGGTGCCGAATGTTTTTGTATACAAACTAACCTCCACATGTCTGTTTCACGTCCCTTTACGTGAAATTTATCTAACAAAAACTTTCTCACTGCTACTATGTAGCTCAATAGTGGGTACCTATTTACTGAACTGCACCTGATCCCTGTGCTTGTAGAATTAAACATACACAAAATAATTCTACTCATAAACCATAGGCAAGTCGTCATGTATATATTCCTCTATTGTATCTATTGTAGTAAATAGTCCAGTATGTGGAGAGTAGTAGGTAGATTCATATTGAGCCTACTGTGCCATGAAAACATGAAACATCTATAACCTTAGTGCTATTCTACTAATATTATAAATCCGAAAGTTTGTGTGTATGTTTGTTCCCTCTTCACGCTTTAACGGCTGAACGGATTTGTATGAAATTTAAAATGTACATAGTTTATACCTAAGATTAACACATATGCTATTTTTTAACTTGACAATAATGTACGAAGCTGCGGGGCATGGCTAGTTAAAGACAGAATTATACTTCTCATCCCCTTATGTCGGATAAATGACACTGTTGAAATGCTTTCTTCGCCCCCACAATCGCCTTGCCAGCTTAGTACAGATTGCTTTATGACAGCACTCTTCAATCCATTGACATTTTTAAATGTTTAAATTCCAGAACACATATGAAACGGCAATGGCCATTAGGAAGCTGCCTCTCCGCCGTGCTGTCCGCTATCTCAAAAATGTGACAGAACAGAAAGAGTGCATTCCATTCCGCCGTTTCAATGGAGGCGTTGGACGTTGTGCACAGGCCAAGCAGTTTGGCACCACACAGGGTCGTTGGCCCAAGAAATCTGCTGAATTCCTGCTCCAACTCCTCAGGAATGCTGAATCTAATGCTGATTACAAAGGTCTTGATGTAGACAGGCTGGTCATCGATCATATTCAGGTAAGGAGTGTTTGATTGTTAAACGATTTTTAAAATAAATTGTGGAGGGTTATTCTATATTTTTACAAAAAAAATCATTTTTACTATTTTTAACCGACTTAAGAAATGGAAGTTCACAATTGGTCTATATGATTTTTCTTTGTTTGTAATGTGATTATTTTTTATTTGGTAGGTATACTTCAGACATGGTGTCATTAATTTTATTAATATTTTAATAATTATTGTTACAACTTGTTGTATGTACAAAGTGTATGAGAAAGGCTAAAGGCTGATTATATTTAAAAAAATAAGTATGTTTGGAACATACTTATGTTCCCAATTGTTAGAATTGGGAACATACTTATGTTCCCAATTCGTAACAATGTCATCATATATTTTTTTTGTATTGAACGGTATCAAGTTCAAAGGTTTCATAGAAAAATTGACAAGAATAGATCAAGTGTTCCGGATAAAGCCGTGAAGTAGATTTTTGGAAGTTTTGCTTGCATACTGCACTGCTTGATATGATATACAACTTCTGAAGTATATCTATTATAAATGCATAATTATAAATGCAAAACTTTGTGTATGTTTTGCATTTTCATGCTTTTAGGGCTGAATGGATTTGCAAAGTACATAGCTTATAATTAGGATTAAAACATAGGCCACTTTCTAACTCGAAAATAGTAAGTGAAGCCACTGAGCACGACTAGTAATCTATTGTACCGACTTCACCGTTTATATTTTGGTTGTGGCTTGACCAATTTAGATAAAATTTATATGGAACCACCTCTGAGGTATAATATACCAAACAAAAATCATCAAAATCCATTCATAATTGGCGGAATTATCACATAACATACATACAAAAAAAAGTACAATCAAATTAAGAACGCTCTTCTTCTTATTTCCTTTTTTTAAGTCGGTTAAAAAAAGCTTTCACATTCTTAGCTCCACACTGAATTCTAAAGTCTTGTAGGAGCCGGAAACATTCACATTTCACATATTCACACCCGGAACCAGGAACAAATTTTCCTTGAGTAGAATACTTGTGTTTTCACCCGGAATTGAACTCGATACCCGCTGCTTGAAAGATGAACGCGCCTCCAACTAAGCTATCGGCTTCATCAATATCTAATATATTATGTGATACATCTGAGTGATATGGACAAGATTCTGATATTGTTCTGCTTATGTTTTGCCTTTAAGCTTGTCAGTGTGTACTTGTGTTCAGACTGTTTTCGAAAGGCATAAAGTATCAGTAACAAATGCACTGGAAAGATTCACCTAAGAACTTTCTAGCTATTTGTCACTAACAGTTTCTTGAGTTAATTTAGTGTATAACATACCTTATTTACCTATCTCTGTTGTTGTGACTACAGCTACAGATAGGTTGTTTCTCCATTTGAACCCTCGAAAATGCGTCCTGTGTAGCAGCTATTACAATTTATCCTTAAAGTCTAGTATCCATTACCAGACCTGCTATGGTCATATGTTATTTAATTACTTAGAAGACACTACACGAAAATTCTTTTTTATTTTAAGTGTTAAGTTGATCTTAGAATACATTGTCAGCAGGTATGATGGGTTCAGGAGATAAGCGGTGAAATCGGTTTATTGAAGCTTCGCTTGCGTTTAAATTATTTTTAATTAGGATTAGTTAAATGACAATTCTACATAGAAGTAAGGTAAAATTTAGCTAAATTCAAATAGAAACTGCTTGCATCAGAGATGGGTTCTGGACTACACTAGTTCATATGATAACTAACAGTACCAATCATTATTTCAAAAGTACTCAATAACAGTATGATTAAATACTTGCCTTGAAATAAGCAAATTCAATATCCTTTTTTGATTCTATTTTTATTATGTACGAAGATTACCTTCTCACCTGTTTATTATAAGGAGCGTTTTAAAATAAAATAAAAATTGTTTATTATGAACATTATCGGATTGAATTTAGGCTATACCTAGAAAGTTGCTACACTAGCAGGGATAAATTGAATTTACAGTACTAGAAGATCATTAGAAAACATCTTGTTCCCATTTATTTGATTACCAAGCTACCTTCACCAATACCTCAAACCAATGGTAGAATTCGAAACTGCTACTTGAGACAGTTATAAACAAATTCATAAGATATTAAGAATGAAAATAAAAATTCATGCAAAATCATCATCATTAAATTACACCTTTCCTTCTTTGCTAATTAATTACTATTCCACACCTGGAATAAACTATAAGATGTTCAAGTCATTCATTACATCAAGCACTTCTAAGAACAATATGAATAAGTGATAAGCTTGTTAAGCTATAAGTACAGAAAAGAAATCTCTGCAGCTTGTTAACTTCAATCCATCCAAACAATGAAGTAATCATACCAACACTGCGCTGGTTGTCTATAAACAAATCGTTAATTCTAAAAAATCTGCCTCCAATTGCAGGTAAATCGCGCGCCGTGCCTTCGCAGACGCACGTACCGTGCTCACGGTCGCATCAACCCCTACATGTCATCTCCTTGTCACATCGAGGTTTGCCTGAGCGAGAGGGAAGATGCCGTTGCCCGCGCAGCGCCTGCCGATGACGCCCCCGCAAAGAAAAAGCTCTCGAAAAAGAAGCTCGCTCGCCAAAAGGAGAAGATGATGAGGGAATAGACTAAGCGATAATAAATGACTTTACCATCATGCTGGGTTTTATTTTGAATTTACGGTTTGGTTAATGAACCCAGGATAGTTATGCAAGAGAATCAGTAGTCAATGGCAAAACGCAAAACAGTTACTACTGCCTTAGTGTGTTCCTAGTGGTAGAGTACAGATTCCATAAGATTGACAAGAGATCAGTGAATTGTAAAAACTGCAAATAAATTCTTTGTATTACACTATATTGTACTTGTATTTAGTATGTGCGTAAAACTATATGTGGGTCATTATTTTGGACAGGTTTTTCAAGCGGCTTTAATTATAAATAATAGAAATCGAAAAGTCAGCAAGCCATTTTTTTTTTCGCGCGTACCTTTAAGCCTCTTTTAACTGGGTTACTGATTATTATTCAATTATCTTTGTTATTAAATATCATAAAAAAATAAAATACCCTCATTCTTTGATTTTCGTGGAGTGTCCCAAGCCCCGATCTGGTCACTTAGTAAATTATATATTTTAAACTAAGCGCTACATGCTTACCAAAAAAATAACACTAAGTTCTAAGAAGTTTAGAATGCTATGAAAAATTAGACCATAGTTCTAAAATAACCACATTTCCTAAAAAAAAATTAAATGTAACTGTCCCAAGGTAGTTGCTGATTTGCGTGGATTTTTATAAATTCACTAGCACATCTCTAAATTTCGCGGCCTGACTTGCGTCATTTTAATTCAAGTTACAACTAGTCGCGCTCCGACGACCGGGCAGAGAGCTTCTGAGATGGTGCGTCGAGTTTTCAAAAAATAGAGGCAAGAACTTCATTGCGTGGGTTTGGTTCCACAAAACTTTGATTGCGTTAATAAAATATTGTAGCAAACCAATAGAAGATAACGTCACTTATAATCAAAACACAGTTTATTTGCTTAAAAGGTTTTTGTATATTTTTAGCATAAAGGATTTATTTTGATTTCCGTGGTCGTGATTTGCGTGGTTTACGTGGTAGTTTTGACCCACGCAAATCAATTTTTGACCATGCAAATGAAATAACTTTGAATTTTGTACTAGTTATGAATAATAATATTTTTTATTACTTTAGTTAAATGTAAATTCGTTTAAATCAAACTTAAAATGTGGCATTCGATGGGCTTCTGACTTTATAAGTACCTAATAATATTAAGAATAGATAACTGGCAGAGAATGCCATATGCCATTAAGTTCGCGTTTGTAGATTAATCGTGCATAAATAAAACTAGCGTTAGATTAGCTACCTATAATCATGTTTAGTAAAATTATAACGGATTAACATTTTAGACCGAAAATGCCATTAACAAGAGAAGAAAAATTAGAAAGAAAGAAGAAGAGAGAGGCTCAAATTATATAATAAGAGAAAGTATTCTTTTTTTGAAATGTTTAAATTAGTGTTATAATTTTGTAATTTCTTTAACAAATAATAAATAATGTTGGACTGATTCTACTAAAAAGGGTTTTCTGCCTTAGTAACCTACCTTTTATTTTTACCTTATAATAACAATAACTTCTTTTCAATATACGGTAACAATGAGTAACTCATTTTAGAAAGTTAAAATAAAATTTTCATTTTCGTGGGGTGTTTTGTAATTAGCGTGGCTTCCATTTTTTTAACCTCGATTATCTCAGTAAGTTGTTAGCAAACAACACCAACCTCCCACACGTCTATCAGTCATAAATATAAAACATTATAAGTTTAATTTATAGATAGATTCATATCATTATTTTATATAATTATTGTAATTATAAAGTTATCTGTAGCAGTATTTCTACGGTTTGTATATTAAAATTGTTTAAATGATGGCAACATTTATATAATGTTTTGGAGGGGGTAGATATATTTTTTTATGTTGAGAAAAGGTTCGATATAGTGTGGGTATTATTGTTGTGGCAATCCGTTCGATTTAAGCAAAAGATGAAGAGCTGTTTGTAAATCTTATTGCATTGCTGAATATACAATTTAATCAAAGTGTGACGCTGGTGTGATTTATGATCATCCTGACCTTATTATAAAGTATATCGCTCTTTGAGGTGCCACTTTTATAAAAAATATTACTTTTACGTATATTTTAAGATTCTGAAAGCCAATTTAAAAAAAATCATAACTTGAAAATTGCCACGAAAATCACCAAAGAATGCCTTACTCGAAGAAGCACCCATGTACGAGGGCGCGGGGCGGTCCGATAAGTTCTTAGCCTCACCGCCCGACGGGGCGCTACCATCGCTAGAGAAATTTACTATCATGTAATACTTTCTGTAGACATGTACTCTGAGGCAGAACCACTATAATATTAATATGTAAAAAAAATTTAAATAATTTGTATATTTTTGTAGCTTTATCTCTAAGTCTATATTGATAGTTCACTAAAAAATAATGTAATGTGCTTCTGCCAAAGAGCACTCTCCAGCACAACCACCTTGAGCAAACGGCTATTTCACGCAGACACAGTTCATATAAAAAAATATATATATTAATTGTACGTCTAAATAAACCTACAATTTTAGGTTTAAGTCTGATTTTTGGTAAAAGGCATTGAATAGTTTATTTTAGCTGTATGCGTCTGAAATATATTTCTTAGCAAATGTGGGATAAAACAATTGTCTTTTAACATTGACTAGGCGTTTCGGCATTATGAAGAACACACACAATGTAATCATCTATTTTCCTATAATGAGTAATGCATTATAGTAATTACATTTGTTACATATTTTATGACATTACTGGATTTGGTGTAATCGACAAAATAGCTACGTGTAAAAATAATCTGATTTAAAGAAAAGCACATCTACCCTCATTTTAATCATTTAGCATCAAAACTAAAACTTAATCCGGAGGTTGAAGTTAAATGTGCGAGTTGTGAAAATGAAGCGTGGAAAGAGACTTTCAGTTAGTTTAGAAAAACAAAGAAGTGAATTTCTTCAATAAAAGGATCATTTCAAAGATTAATCTGAGTTGCCATCTTCGCGCAGTGCGATTTACAAGAAAATTACGAATGTCTGCACTGTATTTTTCTGCTAAAAGGAATTTTAAGTCGTTTTTGGGTGCAAGGAATGAAATAAATAACCCGAAGAAACAGACGAGTGTTGAAGATTATTCTAGCCAAAGTAGTACCAGTGACTCTGATGAGGAAGATAAAAGTAGTGATAACAGTAGTAGGTAATTATAGTGTCAAAAATTCAGTATCTTTTAAAATAACCTTAGAAGAGTGGGAGCATAAAAAACCACAAACTTATTGTGATGCCAGAAGCAACAAAAATAAATCGAACGTTAAATATCGTAATAAGAAAAGATTGCCCATAAATAAATGGACAGATTTTATGAAAGAGTATATATGGAAGTACGTATACGT
The DNA here is from genome assembly GCA_948107665.1 of Lomographa bimaculata. Taxonomy (NCBI): domain Eukaryota; kingdom Metazoa; phylum Arthropoda; class Insecta; order Lepidoptera; family Geometridae; genus Lomographa; species Lomographa bimaculata. The sequence continues at coordinate 15,212,090 of OX403599.1, forward strand.
CAAATCGATGTACAAAAAATACACCGAGTAGTGATGATTATACCGTTAAATTAACAGGATATTGTAAGCAATGCGAAGCCAAACTTTTCTTTAATACTGTAAGAAAAGACTCCGTTGTTATCGTAAATTGCTCAATAATAAATGTGAATCCTCAAATGCTACATGATCCTATAAAAGTTCGAGTGACGAAGTTTAATAAACAAGAATTGGCATGTAAACTAGAATATCAGTATCTTGTTGTAGTCAGAAATAAATAGATAAATTGTGAACTCACTGATGATGATACAATACAACCTCCGTTTGTTCCCAGTCTCAAAACCTTACGAAATATAAGAAACATGACTAACACTTTCAAATATCTTCATAAAATTGTGGTTCTTGCTTTGTGGATGATGAGTTGTACCCCTCCATTTGATACAGTGATCCTTGCATCCCTTTTTTGTCTTTTACTTGACAGAATTGCAGCGGAACTTTTATCAAAAGTTTTCAAAACCACAATCTAAAATAAAAAAAAAAACATCAATCACAGCAATAAGTATTGATGCCACAGGATCCTTGTTTAAGAAATTCACCCCCCTACAAATGTATCTAACCAGCAGTATCAATTAAAACACCTGTTTTTGTATATCGCAGTTCTTAAATTAAAAAACACATAATACCTACCATTGACGCCAATGATATCTGCAACCCAAAAAATTGATAATATTTATGTGGTTAAAAACTTGGATTGAAAATATGATCAAACCAAAATAATTATAACGGATGACTCTAGTGCCTTAATAGGAGCAAGTGTGAAAGCATAGTTTTTGCAACAACAAGAGACCCATGTTACCATTTTACAAGGAAACAAATGAATGTACCAATATAAAAACAGGCGGCACTCATCACGAGCAATCCTTTAGGAGAGAATCTGTATTTCAAAATACTCAAATTAACGAGGAAAACTGGCGGAATAAAAATTATGAGGGCAAGAAAAAATCTCTAATGGAGACAATTAAACCAAAAGTAGACAATAAAATGGTGCAAATAATACCAAATGGGAATAAAAGTAGCTCTCTCGTGTTGATCAAGTACTTCAAAACACATGTGCTTTTGATGCTGTGGTGCATGCATTTGCGGTCGCCTACAAGGAACATCGGAGTGTTCATGAATTTTATTCGAAGATCAAGATTCTAAATTTGCTACCCTTATAAAAGCTCTAACGAAACACGATAATACTGTAGATGTATTTAGTTTAAGGACAGAAATTCTGCCAAACTCTTTTGACAAAGTAATCAGAGGCAATATTCTCGTTTACAACTGTACATGTAATCTTACCAAAATTTTCGAAAGTAAATAAATTGATAACAGAGTATTCCAGTGCCAAAAACGTAAAGAAATGTACAAATTGTGATTTTAAATCTGAAAGGTATTGTCAAATTTTGTCACTAGATATAGGGAGTAATAGTATTCTGGGCTAGATATTGTGATATTAGCGGATGGAAAAATAGCAATATCGGTCGGTGATTGTTTTTGGAAGGGAAATCGCGCCGCGAAATCAAAGAGAACCTGGAATCTGTGTCTTCTCCTTCGATGGTCACCGTCAAAAATTTGTTGAAGGAGTTTCGACGTGGTCGCACGTCGTGTTTTGATATTTAAATACATGAAATTTTGGGCATTTAATACATGAAATTTTGGGCATTAGAAAGCTGTCGGCGCGATGGGTGCTGCGTTTGCTCACTCCGGACAACAAGCGCAACCGTGTGACCACTTCAGAGCAGTGTTTGACGCTGTTTAAAGCGCAATCCGAAGTAGTTTCTGCGTCGTTTCGTGACCGTCGACGAAACAAGTGTGTAGACAAACGTAAGAACAGTTCGGTCTTTGTTTTGTCTTACCAAATTGTATAAGAATTGAAAATCCAATGTTTTTTTTTATACATTTCTTTTTTAGTAAAGTTTGTTTTATTTCGTGAGAGCGTGGTCTAGTTACACTACCTTACAAACTTAGGGTTGGATTCACAGATGTCATGATAAGATTCATTGTATTTTTTTAGTTTATAAAACTAACAATTCGGTTTGCTTTGGCGTAAATTGCAAAATCATTTTTTAAATCTTATTCAAATGTAAGAAAACGAATTTCCATTGATTATTTTGGTGGATCCGAGTTGCATTAACTAAAATTAAAGATTTTTCACCCTCTATTAACGATATCATGTGGTTGGTATTTTTGCTTTAGATTTGAACAAGCAGAATTGTTTTTCTATCTTCTGAAAATTTTTGGTGGATTCCAAAACATAGAACATCTCTTAAAATCACTTCCATATTCATCAGATCCATTTGTTGACGTCAAACGCTTGAAAGTCGAAATACTTAATGGATAAATAAAAAAATGTGTTGGGACAATAATTTATTGGTAAATAAACTAGATACCTAAGTACCTAGTTTATTTAGTTAAGTTACTAACACATAGATATGACAATTAATACGTATACCAAGAATATATCATTTATACATTCCTAAAATCCTACTACTGAGACATACAATAATAATTACTAATGAGCAATGATTATTATGTCACTATAGAAATAAATAACAACAAGACATTCAGGATTAATATGCAAACATGTTACTATAAGATATTTAGATAATGCCAACATGCATTATCTAATTTATTTTAGAGATTTTTCTTCTGGCTCGGTACAACCTTCACTGAAATAGACATGTTAATCCACAAAAAATATTTTACATACTTAAGTAATTTGTATAGTAGGTACTCTGAAAAAAAAAAACAGTTTTAAGACAATACGCAGGTAAGGAGTCCTCATTCAGTTGGTGTGAATCTATAAGATCCGCATCTGAAGAAGGTTGACTTGACCATTCACATCATAATAGAGGTGAGATTTACCTTCCTATTGGAAGGTAAAATTCCCAGGATAATGAGAGAACCTCCACGGCCTAATGGCCACAGAGATGAAACTCCGTGCTTCATTGCAGTGCCAAGCAGAGCATTATTATGCCAAGTCCTGAATGCCATCACTGATATGATGGGCAGGCATGAATCTTACCATCGAAGGAACAACTTTCTTGTTCTTGTTCACTTTATTTTGTCGTCATTTCTTCTTTAACCTAAGGATGAGTAAAGCTTATATACTTCTCAGACACTTGTGCCACCGTCGCTGACGAGGAAGCAAGACACAGGTTTTCTCGCTAAAATCGTAGACCACGTGCTAAGATCATGGCCACAGAGGAGACAGATTCCATTCCCGAACAGCCGAATTACAGCACTCAAGTAGAGCTGATTTCGGCTGAAAGAGCGAGTGAACAGTTTAATTGTATACTGGGTAAGAGACGTAACAGCTTAAGCTTTAGTGCAGTAGCAAGCAGAGCATTATTATGCCAAGTCCTGAGTGCCATCACAGATGTGATAGGCAGGCTTGAATCTTACCATCGGAGGAACAACTTTCTTGTAACCTCTTTATTTTGTCATCCTTTTTCTTCTTAGACGCACGTCCCACCGTCGTTGATGTGGAAAGTTTTCTCGTTAAAACCTTAGACCACATGAAAAGAGCCACGAGGACGGCCTAGTGTGCTCAAGCAAATAGATGCAACCGGATCAAGCGGCTTAAAGCGCACCTTGTCCGCTTGATCCAGTATAATTTCAATTTTCGTCGAAAGCGCGCGTCCTGTAGGTGACGCTTGATTTAAGTTCCAAAAAGGCACGGTAAAAGTTATTAACAGAAATAGACTCAAGCAAAAAACTACTTGCTTGAGTCAATCACTCTGAACCGGCCGCGTGGCTCTTAGCTGAAGACTTTCTCTCTTTGGTCGCAGAGAAAAGTTTCTTCGTCTTGTTCAGAACTCGCTCAGTGATTAATATCATTGATCGAGTTCAAATAAAGAACCAGCCACTTAAGAAAGGCTGCCTCGGCATCTAGAGGAAAATCTTAGGAGGTGGGCGTTTGGATGGCTGCTTACTTACCACTCCCCAAACAAAGCTATGGTGCCAAGTGATTTGCTTTGCACCTTGATGTCCGGGCTTGCCGTTTGAATGAGTTAAGTTACGCTGCTTCACGTCGAATGGTATTCTAAAACTGCCCGTTGGCTTAGTTGGATGAGCATTCGCCTTCTAACCGGCGGCGAGAGCACAAGTTTTCTCCTCAAGGAATACTCGTGTTTCTGGTTCTGGTTGTGTGTGAGATATTAATGTTTTCGGCACCCACGACCCAAGTCATTGAACTTAGTGTGTGAGTGTGAAAGCGTTGTTTTTTTTATAATGCTGCATGCGGTAACCAAACTGCGGACAGTATCGATATCAGTCTCCTTCTGCCTGCAAGTGCAAATCTCAAACAGTATCAGTTTATTAATAATCTTAGTATAAACGCTGGAAGAGATGACGAGAATATAAGTATGAGTTTTATACAACTTGATTTTTAAGGAGTATACAAGTCCGCACCCTCCATGTTTCACCCGGTTGGAGAACTTGGGTAGAGCATGTAACCGAGGAGCTATAAGAGTCCCGACCTTCACCCAGGTGAAGATCTTAGGGAAGCACATCAGAGGTATTCTTTTTTTATCTCTGATGTGCTACCGTTAGACCACTATTTCACCTAATGGTAAGAGATGATATGGTCGAGGATGGTAAGCACGCTTTGTCTAACGACTGGCTCTCAAGGATAGTCGACGGCAGCCAAATGTTCAGGGAAATCAATGCTCACCACCAGGATAATCGCTATTCCCAAAGTAGTACCCTGACCGCACTAGAAGCTGTCTTTCATCATGCGGAAGTTTGGCTTGTCGCTCAAAAAGTCCTGGTCCAAGCTCCTACCCTCTTCTCCAGTCCAAGCTCCTGGTCCAAAAAGCAGCTAGAATACCGAATGTTGATGGCTACTCAGCTAATTGCTTGAACATTCTATTGAAAACTGCCAATCAGATACAAGGTCTGTTTTACCTTCACTTGATTGCTCTAACTACTTTGGGGTAGTCTGTATCAGCTTATTTAGTCAACGCCCGAAGTCCGTCTCCTGGTAAAAAGGACCCCGACAGACCAGGTATGATCATACTGAGTTGATTGGCTAGAGATGTTCGCCTATCCGATAACATGCCTTAGGTAATGCTACGTTCGTAAAAGATAAACAAAGCTGTAATTTTATCCAAAAAGTTCTAAAGAAGACTTAGACGTTTCGAACACGTAAGCTGAATGGAGGGTAATTTTTGTTATTTCAGATAAAGAGAATTTCTACAGTCACTGTTTTGAGTCGTCCATGGCCCGAAAGCGATATACCAGCCATTCTGTTCAGTGCTCAGGACATGTGCGCCTGAACCGACTCCCGACATATTGTCTGAAAAGCATGGAAATTTGCCAATGTGCTGTATTGCAGCCTGAGCCCCAAAAAGACAGTTGTGCCGACCCTGCCCATAGATGCATATCGAGCACGTCCATTCTCTGCAACACCCTGGAAAGTTATGCTGAAAAAGAGTTCTTCGGCCACTTTCAAGGTGATCTAAGAACTAAGCGACCGCCCATACAAGCTTCGCCAAAACCAGTCAACTGAAGGCTTTTTTGTCTCTACCATTAGTAACTATATGGGACGTTTTGGAGAAACAAGGCAAAGCGCTCAATAGATATTTCAAACTTTTGATCTAAGTATGATATGATAGCCTTATTGGCAACATTCCAGCTTAGGTTAACGTATGGATTATCTGCATAGATATCGAAATTCTTGAGACAACGCTCGGTTAGATACATATCTATTGTATTTGACTTGATGAAACTGGTATTTCAACAAGTCCAATCCCAAAGAGAGGCAATGCTCTAACGTCTAAACTGGGGGTCTATTCCGGGCATCAATTATCTTTACATCGACGTCGAAATCGAAATATTTTTTCTTTTGAACCATCGAATGGACTGAACTTTCAACCCATTGACGTTGTATCAATTCGAACAATCGTAGTTTGACGACCAGAATAGATCTACTGGAGTTAGCCGTATCCGATAAGGGAATCCAAATTTAATAAGATTCAGTGCATTAAACACAATCGTCTTTTATCCGCACATAGACGTTGCTGTACATTTGCGACTCTTACAATAGCAAAGAACTTGAATTGACTGGAGTCTTTCATACAATCTATAAATAATGAAAAAAATATAATAAATATTTCAGACTATTAAACCTAAATTAGAATCATTAAAAATATACATTGCATTCAAAATAAAAAAATTATAATGTGCCTACATTAAATAAAATTATTCAAATCTACACTTTGATTCTTACATCAAAGCCAGGTTAAGAAAGTTTATACCTAGGAAGGACATTATACTAAGGTACTTTGTACAACATTACCTATTCTATAAGGTCGATCTTTTGGCGTTATGATTATGTCTCTTTTTATTCTATACGGTTAGTATTAACTTAATGTTGTTAGTTTTATCCACACCATGCAGCATATGGAAAAAAATGGTGCCGCTAAATATAGCCCGATTAGTACCACTCACCAAATTTATAGGGACACGTCTATGGTATATCCGTCGATTAAAGTTTTATCGAATGTATCTGTGCAACGATAAGGAAAATATTTTGAAATATTCAAGCGTTATGCCCAAAGCGCATATTATTTATATTTCAATGAAATTTTTAAAAACAATATATACATATATCAGCTATACCCGGGATTTGTCTATTTTATCTATCTATCTATCCATCTTTTTGTTAATATTTATTGTGATACTAAATCATTGAACGGATTCGAATCAAATTTCTGAATTTGATTCGAATCCGTAGCCTATTTTTTAATACTAGGTATTATCTATGTACATTCTGATGTACATAGATTATACCTAGTATTAAAAAATAGCCTACTTTTTAACTTGATAATAGCGGCCGAAGCCACAGGACACTTCTAGTAATAGTACCCGGATGACCGAGTTTCGCTCAGCTGAAAACACGGATAAACCGACGTTTTATAAAACTGAAACCTATTTAGATCGATTTATCGCCCCCGAAACCCCCTGCATACAACATTTCATGAATTTCCGAGATCCTGATATTATATATATATATATATATATATATACATACAAGAATTGCTCGTTTAAAGGTATAGATGTAAAAAGGATACCGACACATTCGTGTGCTGCTCGGGAAGAGTAAAATACGACTTTCGCTCGATCGTCGTCTATCATCTCCAATGATTTAACCTCGCCGATTACACTTAATTTTTTCTCGAATTCTTTCAAGTCAAAACTAGGTGGCAGCTGGAATAATATACAATATAATAAATGATGATTTTAAAACTAATAGTCCGATCAACAGGGAGTCTAAGCTACTCTCATACATTTCGGAGAGTGTGCAACGGAAATACACAATCTAATTTCCCCATCCCCATTATATTATCGGATATCGAGGGTCTATTCCGGGCACCGATTATATTTACATCGACGTCGAATATGAAAGATTTTCTTTTCTTATGAACCATCGAATCAACTGAAATGTCTACCAATCGACTGTCGTATCGACGTCGCATCAATTCGATCAATCGTAGTTTGACGCCCAGAATAGACCTACAGAGTCTTAAGCGACACCGCTATATGGTAGATATTCCACAAATGCGGACGAAGCGTTTTGCCTCCACATTCATTATGCGAACTGCAAAAGAATGGAATTCTTTACCCGAGTCTGTGTTTCCTGATAAATACAATATGGGAGTCTTTAAGTCGCGAGTGAATAGGCATCTCCTGAGCAAACGTATTCCATCGTCGCTTACCATCAGGTGAGATAGCGGTCAAACGTTTGCCTTTCTTGAATAAAAAAAAGTTGAGTAAGTATCATTTTTGTTTTGGTTAAGTATTAAATGAGATAATTTAAGTGCTTTTTAATTAGGGATTTTAATATAAGTGGAAAAATGCAAATTCTAAATAGCGTTATTGGCTAGACTGATTTGTGACGTCAGTTCACTGATTTTTGATGTCAATGATTGGTCATCTTTCCTTGGCGGTGCACGGTGATTGGATTGTCGATATCATAGAAAGAAAGTCTCTAGACTTGAAGACTCCCAATTTATGCTGTTCGGGGAACAACGACAAGTTTGAAAAAAAAATTAATCAATATATTATTATAGCTACAGTTTCAAACTTTAATGTTATGTACTAGACTAATGTATTGTTGTGACGGCCAGATTGCAGAATTCTTCCAAAATAATGATGTAGCATTCTCCTATTACTAGGGGGCTACTGGTGACCCCCTATTACCTATCTCTGTTCCAAAAGGTTTCAATTCAAAGCTCCTAAAAATAAGGTTCAGTTTTGCTAAATAAAATAGGAACCAATCGCAACGAAGATAAGTAATAAGGGTTTGGATAAACAGTGTAATCGATATATTGGAATTACTTACATAGCTGATGACCACAGCCCGATGTCTTTCCTTTTGTTTTTTGTTTACTTTATCTGTAAATAAATCATCAATTAATTTAGCTAGGATCTAATTTGCTCTTAACACATTTTATATGAGGTCCGTAGCGTTCTTTTTCAACCGACTGTATGTATTTTTTTTGCATGTATGTTACGCGATATCTCCGCCAATTGTAAATCGATTATGATGTTTTTTTTTTGTTTGGTAGATTATATAAAATTTATCGAAATCGATCAAGCCAAAATCAAAATATAAGCGGTATGTTTTTTTAAGCTTTGCTTACGTTTAAATTATACGTTTACTAGTCCGTACTGCGAAGGAGTGGAACTCATTGCCCTCGTCTTTGTTCCCCGAACTGTGTACTCTAGGAGTCTTCAATTCAAGAGTGAATAGGTATCTTCTAGGCAAGCATGCTACATCTTCGGCGGCATCATCGTTTTCATCATCGTTTTCGCATCATGTGATATTGTGGTCAAAGGCTATCGAGCATAGAGAAAAATCGAAGGTGTCGATCAAAAACACGCTGTCATAAATACCTCCTCCTTTTTTGAAATCGGTAAAAATCATAAGCGCGAGTAATGACTGTTATAATTACCAAAGAATAATTCTATACTCTTTTTTGTGGATGCTAAATTAGTCCTTTTATCTGGACTATTCGGTCCAGTTTGAGTTTTTTGCATAATTTGCGAATTTAAATTGTTTCCAGCTTTCCTGACAGAGGCAGCTCGAGGATTGCCCGGGTCTTCAGACGAATTAGGAGCTTTCTCATTGGACCCCAAATTATTTCGTGAAATGCATGACACAACATTTTGCATCGCCGGAGGTTTAACGACGCGATTGATCAATGGATTACTTTGGAGGCTTAACATAGTCTTTAAAGCAGCTAGCAGATTAGCTTTCCGATTCTTTTCACTTGCTGTCAAAGACGTTCTTGGACTGTCTTGATTTTTTTGAAACTCCTGCCTTTCATTCCTACTTCTTGCTTCTTTGGTGGGGGTTTCTCTTTGTGATGCGCCCGTAGGTGGCCCTGCTTGGCATTCAACGCTGCACAATACATCCATATGCCGCTTTCCACAGTTAGCACAAAGGCTTGGGTTAGGACAATAATGGAGGCTATGGCGTCCTAGGCAAGTGTGACACAACTCAAGTGCTCTGGCAAAACGACGGCGCGACCAAACATTAATTGACACAAATGATTCACATTTATCAATTTTGTGCCCAGTTGATTTACAGTAGGTACACTTCACACGACCCTGGGCATCTTCACGTGTCCGAGTAAAACCCTGATCTCGTGGTGTTTGTGGATATTCTCGTCTCCCATTTCCATACCTTTTTTGCATTTCGTTCGATACCATTGCTTTCACTTTAAGAAAATCTATTGTACTTCGAACGTTGGTTAATGGGGCTCCGTTTGGACCTAGGCCGGGTCCGAAAGCTTTTAAGTCTTGAGGTACCGGCTGTCGGAAGGTTACATTCGAGTCTATGATCACTTTGAGTGTTTTGCCGCACAGCTGTTGATTGTTAAACATAGCGACGGCCTGGAACAAATGTTACTGGTTCAATGAGGACTATGGAAACATCTTTGCCTGATAGAGATCGCTATTAGTGATAAGGCCCGTTGTGATACTTTACGTATAAGCTTGTTTGTATAATCTCATCTTATAAATTGGATCAATAAAGTATTATCTATCTATCTATCTTTATAAATTACTAGCTGACCCGGCAAACGTTTTGTTTTGCCATATACATTACTAGCCGTGCCCCGCGGCTTCGCCCGCTATAATCAAGTTAAAAAGTAGCCTATGTGTTAATCCTATGTATAATCTATGTACATTCCAAATCCGTTCAGCCGTTAAAGCGTGAAGAGGGAACAAACATACTTACACACAAACTTTAGGATTTATAATATTAGTAGGATGTAGAACTATAATATTTTATAATTTGACACTGGCAAAATGCACAAGATTGCGGTGACAAAAAAAATAACATATTTAGAGCGGTTTTTTTTCTTCTATATACTTCACCTGAACAGCTTCTACAGGATGATCATAAGTCACACTAATCTTGTAGAGCCCATTATATACTTGATATCTGCATACTTCTGTCGATTGGATATATCCGGCGTGGCCGAACACATTGCGGATTTCTTCATCATTGGTGTATTTGTTTTTCACCTACAAACAATAAGATGAGATATTGATCAAATGCTAGCCCATTAGGCGCAGGCCAGACAGAAAAGACATAAGGCGTTGATAGGTCGCGGAGTTCTCTGAAATGGACTTTCATAGAAAATGTAGGGAAGTCTCGCATTGCAAATAATATAGATAAGACCCCCATCATATCTATATGATTGCTTCGACGTCTTTGTCCTATCGCAAAACACACAGAAGCGACGAGGCGCAGACGGGGCGTGGACACGTCACAGACGTAGGGGAGGAGCGGATAGGCCGCGGGGTTCGTACCAAGTGTTGTATAGCTAAGGAGGAAGCTCAAGGCCGTCATATGATTCGAAACCACGAACCACGGGTAGAAAACGCGTATACAACGAAGGCGCCACCGGAAGCTCAAGGCCGTCATATGATTCGAATTGATGACCCCACGGGCCTCGGTTAGAAAACGATTATACCACGTAGGTGCCACCGGAAGTTATGACCCTCGGTTAGAAAGCGATTATACAACGAAGGCGCCACCGGAAGGTCAAGGCCGTCATATGATTCGAAACGATGACCCCCCGGGCCTCGGTTAGAAAACGATTATACCACGTAGGTGCCACCGGCAGTTATGACCCTCGGTTAGAAAGCGGTTATACAACGAAGGCGCCACCGGAAGCTCAAGGCCGTCATATGATTCGAAACGATGACCCCCCGGGCCTCGGTTAGAAAACGATTATACAACGTAGGTGCCACCGGAAGTTATGACCCTCGGTTAGAAAGCGATTATACAACGAAGGCGCCACCGGAAGCTCAAGGCCGTCATGATTCGAAACGATGACCCTCGGTTAGAAAGCGATTATACAACGAAGGCGCCACCGGAAGCTAAGGCCATCATATGATTCGAAACGATGACCCTCGGTTAGAAAACGAAGGCGCCACCGGAAGCTTAAGGCCGTCATATGATTCGAAACGATGACCCTCGGTTAGAAAGCCATTATACAACGAAGGCGCCACCGGAAGCTCAAGGCCGTCATATGATTCGAAACGATGTCCCCCGGTTAGAAAACGCGTATACAACGTAGGGGCCACAGGAAGCTCAAAGCCGTCATATGATTCGAAACGATGACCCTCCGGGCCTCGGTTAGAAAACGATTATACAACGAAGGCGCCACTGGAAGCTCAAGGCCATCATATGATTCGAAAAGATGACCCCCGGTTAGAAAACGCGTATACAACGAAGGGGCCACTGGAAGCTCAAGGCCGTCATATGATTCGAAACCACGACTCCCAGTTAGAAAGCGCGTATACAACGTAGGCGCCACCGGAAGCTCAAGGCCGTCATATGATTCGAAACCACGAGTCCCAGTTAGAAAGAGCGTATAAAGTTTTAAAAACACTTACAATTCCCGCAACCTCGTCTCTATATAGAGGATGTTGAATAAAAGCGGAGTTAAAGTTTACATCCCCGCAAATATTTAGCTCGTCGCACTGATAGCTTCCCTCGGCCCCGCTCTATTAATTTTGCAGTTTTAATTGTCAAGCTGTAAGACGTACTCTGTCTCTACCCTGTCCGCGACGCATCCTTGGTCTCTTGTATCTGGCCTGCGCCTTAACCTACGATTCCGATCTCAGCAGCACGCAGCAGTGCTGCCTGCCGTGTTGATTCCGAGCAAGTCGATAGAGTTGTGCTGTTCATAATTACAAATTATCTTTTTGTTGCCAATTGTCACTGCGGGCGGCGGACGCATCCCTACTGGTCTGTCGCGGCGATGGGGCAGCCGCGGTATTGCTGCTTAGTTCGGAATGTAATATCCATATGAATGAATTAATTTGAATAAAATATATTTATTTGGCATTATAAACATAACATATAATGGACAACAAAAGCAGCTTACAAAGAAACATAAAACTAATTATACTATAAGGATCTTAATCCGAAAGTAGTGTATGTAATTATTTCTGTAGGTATGTCGATTGTACTTACATTGTACACAAAAATAGTGCTGCTGATGGGGGTTCGAACCCCCAGTTTATTGAGGTATTGATGCCTTAAACCGTAAGTCTCAGAGATATTGTCATATCTCATCTTTTCTATAGCGTTCAGGAACTCTTCACTCCACCTGTATAGTAGAAAAAAAAAAATAACGTTAAGTGGTAATATTAAAAAAAACAGACTTTATCATCAATATTCCCAAACCCTGTAACTTGTTATGACTAGTTCTGCAAGCGTATTATGTATGAAGTCAACAACTGTCAAAAATGACATAACTATCAAAAATGACATAACTGTCAAAAATGACATAATAGCGTCAAATACAAAGCCGACTCAACGACAAAAACAAAAGAATGAAACAAAGAGAATACAACAACATAAACCACAAAACAAGAAATTCGCTCATGCTGCTACTAGAGGCGGAATTGTCTATGAATTACGTGTCACATATATATTATACATATTTTCGACGCAGTGCTAAATTGAGAAATTTACCAATTGATTGGGTGAACAATAGTTGAAGCATATTTACAGCTAAGGCGCTAAGTCTAGTAGAAACGTCAGCGATTGGATTTGGGAATCCCATGACAAACTCAAATACAGAGCATATATTGAGTGTACAGTTTAAGATATCAGACAATTGGCTGATGTCAAATGAATGCAGGCGTTATATTCAGTTTATAATAATTTAATCATTCGGTTTTATTTTATTTATACGTTTTCAAAGATTAATCACTCTTTTCTCTTGAGTGTTTTCTTTTTTCAAATACTGAATGATATTCAAATTCAAATTATTTAAAATAACAAGTGGGCACTTACAACAACGTAGACAACTTAAATAATATGACTGCTGTTGAACTTATAGGCTCTCTAGTTCCCACACTAGGATACCCTGTGTTGTGGGCAACCAGTCTCTTCCATGTTCAGGCACTTACAATTAAACTAATAAATGTTAAAAACTGGATCTTATCACATTAATACTATAAGTCTAAAGAACAATAGTAGTAAGTCCCGCGGCTTCGCCCGACAAACGCGGGCAAAGTCGCGAGGCATAGCTGATACAAAACTACTAATAATATACGAACACAAGTATTATTAGCTAACCACTTACATTCATTCTACGAACATGTTCAAGCTTAGGAGGCTAGCTGTATAGCTAACAAAGCAAAAGACGGCCTCTGATAAGGTAATTTTTAAAGACCCGATATAAAATCAGCCAAGAGGTAGCGATTATGTCCACATACTGATACTTACAACAATAAATTAAACTTAAAATGACTTAGTTTAAGCCTATTTATTTCCAATGAGTTCAATAATGCATTAGGAACTCGATCCCACAATTAGGATGAAACAAAACGATTTTGCTATTATTGAATAGCTATTTAGTCTGTGGGCTAATACAGCTGAGATTTGTCTATCGGCGCGACTTACAGAATTAGAGGGCTGGTTGTGATTGTGTCCGTGATATGAATGTTTCCGGCAACCACGACAAGTCATCGAACTTAGTGTGGGGCTATGTGTGTGAAAGCGTTTATGTTTGTATTTAAAAATTTAATACATAAAAAGCAACGGGCCAATGGAAATCTTCGTGACTAGATAAAAACACATGGCGTATTAATATCGAAATTGTCGTGCTGATCTGAGCTGCTTACGTTTCCGATAAAAGTTGTTTTTCTCGTTGTCTTGTTTTCCATTTTAATCCTGATGGCTGAGTAGGAAATGAGACAGGAGATACATAAGACGAAGCTACTGGCGAAGCATAAGCTGGAGGTATGGGCGAAACGTAAGATTGAGATATGGGCGAAACGGAAGATTGAGATATGGGCGAAACATAAGGTGGATATATGGGCGAAATATAAGAAGGAACTACGGGCTGGTGTCGATTTATATTCGGGTTCTTCTCTTGTGTAGGCCTCGTGTTCCTCTTGAACATTCTAATTTTCAGCTCCGCGCGGTTTGGTTCACCGTTTTTTAATGTATACGAGTATTTCGCTGGAAATAAGTATTACACATAACTCTAATTGCATTAATAAAATATATAAAAAAAATGTTCAATAAACTGCCTCAAGAATTGGTAGATTTAAACAAAAACGTTAAATACTTTTTTGTTTAAATCTAACACTTATAATAAAAATGTTTTTTTTAAATGATCCTTTTTATAATTTCAATGAGTTCAAGGTTTTAAAATTGCATAAATCTTCATTTTATTCAAAGGAATAATATTACGCTTTATATTGATTGTATAATTTGTTTTTATTATCATTACTTACTTGATTAATGTTATTGCATATATGTGATTAATTATTTACTATATATTATTTGACAATTGTTATTATGTTTAATGTAAATTGACGTACCTACCTAGTATAACGCACATTGTTATAATGGTGAATAAATGATTTGATTTAATTCTAAGCTTTTTATGATTCTACATCTAATTTGTTCCCTCTCCACGGGTTTGGGTGAATTTACTTTTTAAATCTGTTCAGCCGTTAAAGCGTGAAGAGGGAAAATCCGAAAGGTTGTGTGTAAATGTGTAGTGTGCAAGTATGTTAGCACACTTATACATTTACACACAACCTTTTGGATTTATAATATTAGTATGATATATTATATTATAATTAAGCTGTGTTAAACTTCTTATATAATCGCTTAATAGGTCTTATTAACGAAAAAGTGTTAACTAAGAAAGAAGGTACACTTTTTACGCAGACGGGTTTTTACCGACTTCCCAAAAAAAGAGGAGGTACTCAAGGCGACTGTATTTTTTATATTTGTGTTATATCTTCCTTAACTTCTTTCCACGTGAACCGATTTCGATATTTTTTTTAGTTTGAAAGATGTTGCTATCCTATTGGTTCCATTTAAATTTAATCATGATCTGATCAGTAGTTCTTGAAATATCGTCAATAATGCGTATTCTGTGGACTATATTGACGATGTTCTCGTTTTTGACCGACTTCAAAAGTTACCTCATAACTTCTTTCGTTGCGAACCGATATTGATAATTATTTTTTTATTTGGAAGCTGGTGCTTTTCATGTGATCCCATTGAAATTTGATCAAGAACTGATTTCTAGTTTTTTAGTTATCGTCAATAATGCGTGTGCAATACAATACATCTGATCAAGGTTCCGAAGATAAAGCGGTGAAGTCGGTTTTTTAAGCTTTGCTTGCGTTTAATTATTTGATTTTTTAGTACATTCGACTTAAAAAGTACTTACCAAACATTGCATCCATTTTGACAAAGATTCCGTCGTGAGTCGGCAACAGTGGCACTTCTCTTAACAATCTAAACGCTTTCATGCAAGATCTGCTGCTGTGGAACCTTACGATGCATGATCCGGTAAACTTCTTCTTCACGGTCGCGAGGTAAACAAAATGGAGGTTTTCCTCATATATATACTGGAACTTAAAATGATGCAATATTATTAATCTATTTAATTATTATGCATAAATCAGTGTACAAAGAATGGCCTTTTACCAAATAGCGTTATCTACTAGCGTTCTCTAATAGCCTTCTTAGTCGTGGAAAAGATTCTTACATTACACGTTTTTACCGACTTCAAAAAAGGGGGAGGTACTATGTTATTTTTTTTATGTATGTTCACCGATTTCTCTCCCACATGTGGACCGATACTTCAGAGGTGGTCCCATATAAATTTTATCAAAATCGATCAAGCCAAAACCAAAATATAAGTGGTGAAGTCAGTTTTTTAATACATTTTTTAATATAATAAAAACAATTGAATCAGTAACAGAACGGACTGTTCTGTAGGTTACGTTACAATTTTAAACAGACTTCAAAAAAAGGAGTTCATATTTACTGTAATCAACTATGGGACTGACGTAGTCGATGGACGACTCAAAGACCTCAAAAAAAATAGAAAACAAAATTACTGTATTTTTTTCTGTGTTTCCTCAGGTTTTTTTCTAGGTGAACCTATTTTGATGATACTATTTTTAATTGAAAGCTGATGCTTCCTATGTGGTCCCATTGAAATTTGATAAAAATCCGACCAGTAGTTTTTGAGTTATCTATAATAATGCGCATTTAATTCATTTGATAAGATCAAGGGTTCCAAAGATAAAGCGGTGAAGTCGGTTTTTGTTAAGTTTTGCTTACGTTTAAATTATTTAACTAAGCAATTAAACATTTACAAAAAACATAAATTTTAAAATTAAATACGTTGCATGAACTTACTTCATTCGTATTTACTTTGATATATTCTTTTATGTCACTAACGTTCCATGTTTTCGGTACACCGTGAAATATCAGAGTGTGGCATACATTATCAACGACTGGAGTAGTAGAACCTTCTTTTGACATGATTTTATAATCCGTTAAATGTACTGGACGCGCTGCAATAAAATACCTACATAATATACAGGGTAATAATTTGTTAAACACGAGAAACCTCTCATCATTTCAACCATTGATACATATAGATATAAAATGTGTAACGAAAAGGTGTAGTAATACTTAAGCCACGCATCTAGCTACTTGTATGGAGTCTAACAAGAACACCTAAATGCTCGGCAGCAGCATGAATATGGAGTTATGATGAATTAAAGTTTCTAAAAATTATTTCATTTGCAACCCTATTTCATCAGCTACCGTTCTACACATAGCCTTTGGACCTAGACGTCTGACAGTGGTTGCCATCACAAAGGTCAAGGTCACGCGCCACAGATGTAATAGTAGGGTTGGCAAATTTTTTAATTTTTTTTTTTGTTATTGGATTTACGTATAATATTTATGAAATACCTTACCATTTTTAATCTGTGGATTTTATAACACAAATATATAATAAAAAATTGTGTACAGAGTACTTACATGACCAGTTATACTCGAGATATTCGCCATCGACTGTCACATTGGAGACTTTCAACATTTTCATAGCTTTTTCAGCTATTACATGCGAGGTAAACTCCACACAGCTCGTTAGAGAATTATCGATATCTTTTGTTGTTATATCGACTTTTACTATTTTTCCTTTAATTCTCTGCAAAGTTTAGATTCCAGTCAGCTCATACATTAATCAAACAAACACTTTGAATAAAAAAAAACTTTCGCACTCGTAGCGAATATGTATGAGATTTAAAGGTTTAGTATTTTTTTAAATCTTTAAGTATAGATTTTATTTTTTTATGTAATTGAGAGACGAGACGAGCCAATAAAAGAATCACACCTATAACATTATTATCTTATTAATAAAACTAATCAGTTATAAATAAGGGTGTAATAATATTTATTGACATTATTTTGAGAATTGACATTGAATTACATATTAATAGTATTTAAAATCTAATATCTTTAAACGAGCAATTCTTGTATATGTATGTGTAATCAGGATCTCGGAAACGGTTCCAACGATTTTCATGAAAGTTACAGATTAGGGGATTTTCGGCCCAAGGAATCGATTTATCAACGTCCCAGGTCCGAGAAATGCTCGGTTCCCAAACTGCATTTGAAAAACCGAGATTAAGAAACTATCAGCGCCATCTATTACGCCATGACCGATGTAAAGAACTGTTTCTACTCGACACTAGATGCAGCTTTCTGAGGCTACAAATTCAAACACATTCTACCAAAAACAAATCATCCGGATATTGTATTTAATTAGTAATGTTTATAGATAAAATGTAACAAAAATGCACGGGCAATTCAATATAGCAAAATGCATGCTATTGGCTAAACTCATTCGTGACGTCTGTTCAAACATTTTTGATGTCAATGATTGGACAACTTTCCTTGACGGTGATTGGATTGTGTGAAAGAACGTTTGCTTTTACCGTCGCTATGACTTATAATTATTGTAAAAAAAATCACTTAAATAAACATAAACGCTTTTAAAATTCAAAATCCTTTATTCATATGGGCCCAAAAGAGGTTTTGGTAATGTTGCTATTGTAGGCTCCTACCTATAAATGCTTGTTTGGATGTACCTGTAATAATTATAATTACGTAAGAATTGTTTTTAAAATTTGAATTTTATTCCAAATCGTTTATTCACATGGGCCCCAAAGAGGCTCTCGTAACTCAATGACTACTGTCAGAATCGCAAATATACAGCCATCTCGAAAAGAACCTGGCAAAAAACTCGGTGGTGCATCCTTTAAATTTCTTTTTTAAAACACTCTTAAATGACTAATACAGGAATTATATTTAAACAATATCTATATTATGTAGTCGCCAGAAAGCGCTTGTGCAGTTTGCCTCCATGCATGCTTGTCATTAATGTAGTAATTGGTTGTTGAACATACATAAAAAAATACATACTACAGTCGAACATAGTAAGTCGGTAAAAATACGCGGTCTTCAGATCAAAGAACCACTAGTAACAGTAGAGTGAGCACATAAGTGTACCTACTTTATTTGTATTCCTTTTTATAAACTTCTTTATATCTTTCTTGTCCCAATCCAAGGGTATATGCGATATGGAAATGGCTTTGCTTTTGTTTGGATTCTTTACTTTAACAGAATAGTAGGCCACTTCATCATCTTCTATTGTAGAATGGTCACTTTGGTGGCCACTTGAAACACTGCGAGCTTCATCAACTGCTTGGATATACCTCCGAAGCTTAAACCTTAATGCAGATAACTGCACATCCCAATGTTCTGGAAGAGCTGTAAATAAATATATAAGTTCTTTTTAACTGCTTGATTATTTATATTCATTTAGCTTTGAACGATAAGACCTCCTTAGTGCTCCTATGTTATGTTTAGGATTTCTTTGTAAGTGCTCTCTTTTGGTATGGAAATGAAGCATTTATCTGTTTATCTATACATTTTAGAGTATCTTCATTGCACTCAATCTCTTAACCTCCGATCTTCAGAAAACCTCAGTTTGATTAATAAGCCTGTCCATAAAAACGGTTTTTATGACGCGTCCTTTTCTGTAGAGACAGTGCGTTTATGGAATGGACTTCCTGTTACAATCAGGCAAGTTACTTCGGGCCTACTGCAGGAGGCGGCCGATGATGTCGGGAGCGGGACGTACGACGTGCACAGCTGCTCGCCACTGACGACTACGCGTTGGACGAGGCGGAACGATATGAAGGCAGCCGAGAAGATTATGAAGAACCAATGTATCAAATGTCGTTAACCAAGTATAAACCGGTGCGTATAACAATGTTAGTGCATAAAACACCGTTAGACGTGGAAGTGAATAGATACTGGAGCCCTCCTGTCTTGTATTAGTAAAAGTACATATAAAAACATTTTAGTGACCTTGTCATTAAGCCTTGTCCCATGAATTTGAGTGTCTACGATGGCTCAATCGTTATCGCGCGAGAGACATTATAGCCAGATACATAAAGAAGCGTTAGCTATAGTTTTCGCCGTGAATAAATTTTATCAATATCTTTATGGCCGTAATTTTACTCTTCGCACGGATCATAGCCCGTCGTTGGTAAGTATTTTCGGCCCCAACACGGGCGTACAGTGCTCAGAGCCCAGTCCTTTGCAACGATAGGCCATTAAATTGACAGCATACGATTTTAAAATTGAAAACTTAAAAACGGACCAAAATATGGCAGATGTACTCTCGCGATTAATCAAAACGCACAAAAAGACGACAATAGATGAACGATTACCCGAACAGACATATTTATATTTTGCGGCGGAAGGCCTCCTATTAGATTACGAAATGGTATCGAGCAGATCTTTTCGGCGCCCTACCATCCCGCATCGAATTGTGCCGCCGAAAACGCAGTTTTATGTAAGCGCGTTATTAAAAAAGTTCTAATACGGCACTCTGTAGATTTTTACTAGCCTATAGAAATACTGAGCATTTTATATCCGGAGAAAGTCCAGCAAGAATTTTGCAAGGTAAGAAGTTGCGTATGAGATTAGATATATTGAAACCAAAACGCGAAGCACGCGTCCAGGCGCGGCAGACTCGTAATGAGGGGACGGCGGGGGGCTCGCGCCGCCGGCTGGGTCCTAACGAGCCCGTGTGGTCCAGAGACTGGGTGGACGGAACGAGTTGAAAGAAAGCTAGCACGACGGAAAGATCATATCTAAATTCTGATCTTACCATTTTTGAAGTTAAAAATATCGTGAGTATTACACATTATGTTTCAATGTTACATCCGGCTTAAAACGTTTTCGTGTTTCGTAGTTGTGACTACAAAGTAAGTCGACATTATCGTGTTTTAAGCCGGATATAACATTGAAGCATAATGTGTACTAATCACGATAGTTTTAACTTTAAAAATGGTAAGATCAGAATTTAGAACTGAAGTACACAGGCATGTCGATCAACAGTCATCGCTCACGGAGCTCACTGGTCTTCCCCGCTGTGAGCGAGGAGAGGTCAGGTGATTTGGTCGACGTCGTCGGGGCGATGGTGCCGGAGTTAACAGCTGTCTCAAAGTCTAGCTCGGCTGACACAACAAGCTGTCTTTATAACACGTGCTATAGAGACTTGTACACACAACGTTAGATTACGTCGCCAATTTTAAGTAATCATAAGCCCGCATTACCCCGTCTCCGTATCCGACCCTATTATAGTTACGACTTGCGACTGATTTAAATAACCATCGTGCATCGTCAAACATCTTTTAGGTAGAAGCTAGAGACAGGCATAAGAGAGTACGTAAAGTAAGGCTTTGAAGTAGCAAAGAAAATTACGTTTAAATTATTACTATGTACCTACATATTATAATTACTTTTATAGCTGTTCTGTAAACTTGAAAAAATATATATTATTGTTAATGTGGGTAGGCCAGTAGAGAAATACACGTCTTAAGAGAAGCACGAATTTTATTTATCAGTATGTATGTATTGATGTACATAGAGAGGTATCTAAGTTGTATTTATGTCTATTATTATGTATTTACACCACCGTCCTCATTATATAAAATTATCCCTCTTTCCATCCAAAGGTTAACTGGAAGAGATCGCTTTTAGCGATAAGTGCGCCATTGTACTACAGCAGTTTTTTAAGATAATCTCTGTAACTAACTTGATTTGGTGTACAAACAAACAAAACAAAAACAAACGCATTCACACTCACAGCCCCACACTAAGTTCGAAGACTTGTATCGTGGGTGCCGGAAACATTCACATCACACACACATTACACCCAGAACCAGAAGCACAAATATCCCTTGGGATGGAATGTGTGCTCCTGCCGGGAATCGAACCCAGGACCCACGGCGCAGAGAGCGGACACCTGTCCACTGCGCCAACTGGGTCGTACAATAAAGAATGTTCTACTCTATTATAGCTCTGAGGCTCAGAACTTTATGCAGGTAACTTCACATTGCTATGTTCTGGACGAGCTGTAAATAAATACATTATTATAAGTTATTTTTCAACTGCATGGTTGATTATAGCTCTGAGGCTCAGAGCTTATTGCAGTTATCTACACATATGGACGAGCTGTATATAAATATATAAGCCTGAACGAGACAATTATTAAAAACTGTAGCCGGGCCATAGAATTATCGTTAGAAATGTTCCTATGTATTTTTGGGCTGCAATTGAGGACATATTTCGACACCTTCACAAGGGTCATTATAACGGGAAATAAGTATTTGCGGATGGATGTAGAAGCGAAACGCTTCGAGCGAGCTAGAGGTATGTCGACCATAAATGGATGACGTTTGACTGTTTGTCTTGTTGTTAGATGGTAAAACGGGCTTGGAAGAATTAACTCGTATAATTCCTGCGCACACTTTCCGAAATGCAAACGATAGAAAACCTCTATAGGTTTATCGTCGATGACCGAGACTCGACAGTTTTGTCTCAATCAGTTTATTATCACCAATAAGTCATTTGGCTTGGCGATCAATGGATTCCAGAGCTTCAAGCTGGTACTTGGCAGAGCCATCCCAAAGGTGGCCACAATACTCCATCGGAGTATGATCGGACTTGTGCATGGTACAGATTTAAAAGGTTTTTAAATCTTTAAGCATTTAAGTGTGGGCAGTTCTAGATTGAATACACATCTTCCAATCAAGCATGCCTCATCATGTTCCATCAGGTGAGATAGTGGTCAAATCCTATCCATTAACAAATTCAAATCTAGTGATATATATGTGAAGAATACTCACATGACCATGCATACTTGAACATAACACCAAGTACTTTGACTTTGAGAGCCATTAACAATTGCATAGCTGTTTCAGCCGCTACATTTGAGCTAAAAACCACATAGCTTGCATTAAAACCGTCCTTCTCTTCTATGGTTACATCCACAACACTTTCAATGATTTCCTGAAAATTGGAAATTTAATTATGTATAGTGTAATGGTAAAATTTAATGTTGACTGCTTTATTGGTGAGGAATTCAAGCTTCTGTGGTTCTGATTCTTAAATAATATTCGCGTACCTTATTAGTCCTTGTGTTCCTTTTGATATACTTTAGTATTTGGTTCTTGTTCCACTTCAAGGGAATATTTGTTACATAAATAGCTTTACTTTTGTTTGGATTTGTTACTGTAACATAAATACAATAAAATGCATATAAAACTTTTACACTTACAGTTCTGTATTATATTATAACATTATATAAATGGTATCACACTCATAGCCTCACACTAAGTTCGATGATTTGTGTAGTGGGTGCTAGAAATGTTCACATTAAACACATAACTACACCCAGAGCCAGAATCACAAATTTTCCTTGGATGGAAAATGTATGTTTTCACTGGGAATCGAACTCGATACCCTCTGCTTGGGACTTTGTAAATATATTATGCATAAATATATGTGTATCTAAGAGAGGACCAAGTAAAAAGATGAACGCCACCAAGACACAGGCGTGTTTATTCTCTGCTAAACGGAGTCAATTTGAACTTACTCCAACTTTCCGAAATGTATCCCTACCAGTAACTGACCATCTCGAGTTACTCGGTATGACTCTAACTTCAAAGCTCAATTTTGGTA
Organism: Lomographa bimaculata; assembly: GCA_948107665.1. Classification (NCBI taxonomy): domain Eukaryota; kingdom Metazoa; phylum Arthropoda; class Insecta; order Lepidoptera; family Geometridae; genus Lomographa; species Lomographa bimaculata. The sequence continues at coordinate 15,235,518 of OX403599.1, forward strand.
CTTTCATCGAGTCAAAAGCCCAACTAGCTGCAAAAAAGCTGGGAATCCTTGCAAAGGTGAGACGATACTTCACACCGGGACAGTTGCTCAATTTGTATCAAGCACAAGTCCGATCATGTATGGAGTACTGTTCTCATCTTTGGGACGGTTCAGCTAAGTACCAGCTTGAGGCTCTTGATACCATTGAGCGTAGAGCCAAGAGACTTATTGGTAGCGAGCAGCTGACTAATTCAAAGCTTCAGAGCTTGGGTCATCGCCGCATGGTAGCCAGTCTCTCGGTTTTTTATCGGATACATTTCGGAGAGTGTGCTAAGGAACTGTACGATCTAGTTCCCCCATCCCCGTTCTATCATCGGACAAGCAGACAAACTGCTAAGCGACACCGCTATATGGTGGACATTCCACAAATGCGCACTAAGCGTTTTGCCTCCACATTCATTGTGCGAACCGCAAAGGAATGGAACTCCTTACCCGAGTCGGTGTTTCCTGATGAGTACAATATGGGAGTCTTCAAGTCACGAGTGAATAGGTATCTTCTAGGCAAGCTTGCTCCATCGTCGACCACATCGTCGCTTACCATCAGGTGAGATAGTGGTCAAAAGTTTGCCTATCACGAATAAAAAAAAAAAAATGAAGCAAAAACTTAATAAAATATGAAACAAAAAAAGGAATTAGAAAGCCTTTTCGAAAACACTTTTTTTTGTGTTGACATTACAAAAAATTGTTGGAACGAGTATAAGTACTGATACAAAGAGGCTTCAAAAAAGGAGGTTCTCAATTCGATTATGTTTTTTTTTGTATGTATGTTACGCGATAGTTCCAATTATGAATAGATTTAGATTTTTTTTGTTTGGTATATTATACTTCAGAGGTGGTCCCATATACATTTTATCGAAATTGATTAAGCCAAGACCAAAATATAAGCAGTGAAGTCGGTTTTAAGCTTTGCTTGCATTTATAAATTATAACTGTAAAAAGTTGTAGTGTGAACAATAAAAAATGTTAGGTTTATAAAATACTGAACAAAACAAAAATAGATATAGTAAAAATAAAAAAATTTAAAAACTTTAGTTTTACACACGCATCAAGTTAAAGTTAAGTTTAAATATAAACCTTTACTTTTAATATATATATTATATTGTTTCATGATTACTACTAGATAAAATTAATAGGATCCTTTTATTGAATGCTTACTCTGCAATTCACTTGCTTCATTGTTCTTTTCATTTACAGGTTCCTTATGGATGGCAGACTCTTTTGAGCTGTTAGAATCATCTTTAATTTCTATTATGTCTGTCGCAGATTGTTCATGTCCTTGAGCTACTGCTGTAAGTAAATGATAGTATATAAATTATAAGGATCACTGTTTTTCTCATATGTGATATTATATAAACATACACATAAAATCAGCTGCATATCTGCAATGCTTACGTTGGAGTACATTTGAATCATTAGAATCCTCAATTGTCCATTGGTTGGAACCTCCATCAGATACATCTTCAATTTCTACTGGACATGCTTCATGCACACTGCTTTGTTCAGTATCTAGTACATAAGGAAGTCCTTGGTTTTGACTGCCTTCTGCACCACCTTGTTCCTGGTTTATTGATACCTTATGGCTCTGTTGATATTCATTCTGAATGTCTACTGGAGAATGAAATCTCATTCTTTTAGGATTAAGTAAACTGTAGTTGTTCTGGTCGTCTTCTGAAATTTTTTTTTATTACTTATTTGCTTTAGCTGAATACAGAAAAGATAGTTATGAGTCGTTTTTTAACGAGACTAGACAAGATAATTGTTTGGTATAGTAAATGTTTTAATATTTAGGCATAGCCCCATACTACGTTCGAAGACTATCATATCTAGAACCAGGAACACTAATCCACCTTAGCGAGCGATGGGCTGCTCAGAAGGTGGATGGGTATTCAACTAAGTCAACGGGCAGTTCACCAATTGTGTTTGGTTCTTGAGTTCTTAGTAGATCATCTAAAAGCTCGAGTAGGCATAGATGCTGCATCTTTACAAAAAAAAAATTTTTTATTCTTGATAGGCAAGCATTTGACCACTATATATATTACCTGGTGGAAAGTGATGAGAAACGCTTTGATCAAACTGAAGGTATGTCAACTATAAATGGAAGACACTTGACAGTTTGTCTTGTTTGATGGTAAAAAGGGCATGGAGGAATTATATCATGAAACTCCTGAGTACACTCTCCAAACTATAAACAATAGAATACCCGTAGGCTTGCTACCTTACATTGGTGGCCGAGACTTTGCAATTTGGACTCAATTAGCTTACTATCGCCAATAAGTCTTTTCGCTTGCAAGTACTTTACTTCTACCTAGTCCTGTTTGCAGTGATTAATTTCTATTGTCTTTTATTATTGTAAATTCTGATATTTATAACGATGTTGTAATTTTTGTGTGACCATATGATTGCTTTTTGTCAACTTTTATTTAGTTAAATAATTTGTATAATATTGTAAGTATGTCCGAAATGGGAAAACTGTTGTAAAAACCTATTTATTATTATTAATATTGTTAATACTAAGCAGCCTATTTAGCTGATGTGTGTATATCATTTTTGTACACTTTTTAAAAATGTTTGTAGAGCTTACTGAGGGAGCACTTATCACTGTCTCTGGTAGCATATTCCACACTCTAATTATGCAGTTTGGCAGGAAGTGTTTATGAGGATTATTTGCACTTGCATACTTGATCAGATTCCTGGAATGCCCTTAGTACCTTGTTTGTGTCCAACTGAGAGAGTTTACTGGAGAGGTCTATGTTGTAATGTTTGGTCAAACTCTTAAATGTCTCAGTTAAGTCACCCTTTTGACTGCGTTGTTACAAGAATTTGTAACACCTTTTATGCACAATACCAAAAAGTTTATTTTGATTTTATGACATGAACACTAAACCAATTAAACGTTATGCTAAAGCATGTGCACATGAGGCATAATTGGCCTGGGCTGATGCTTGTCAGCATAAGTCTCCTGTCACAAAGGTGTTGAAGCGAAAATTTTACGTTGCTGCCAAGATATGCAAGAAAGCCTTAAAGAAGGTATTTTGTTGAAGGTCAGGTGGTACTTCACACCAGGACTGCTTTTAAACTTGTATCAAGTGCAGGTCCAGTCGCGTATGGAGTACTAAAGTCACCTGTGGGATGATTTCGCTAAGTATCAATTGCTGCTTTGGATTCGATAGTGACATGCAAAGAGGCTAATTTGAAGCTTTAGTTGAATCCAGATTGCAGTCTTGAACATCGGTGTAAAGTTGCAAGCCTGGCGGTATTGTATAAAATACATTATGATGACCTTGTTACCGCTTCCGCTTTTTTCCACCTTACATTTTTATTTTTTTTATGACAAATAGGCTAGCATTTGACCGCTATCTCACCTGGTGGAAAGCGACGATGCGGTTGACGGTGGGACATGCTTGCCTAGAAGGTACCTGTTCATAATTTCTGTTTTCTTTTCATTCATTCTGTACATCCACACGAACAGCGTCGCGTCACCCATTTATGGTTGAAATCTGTGGTTGAAATACCGTTTATTCGCAAGAAACGTTTCGCGTCTTCGTTTATTTATAGAACAGTAAAAGAAAGAAACACTTTGCTGTCATCTGTATTTCCCGAAAGGTAAAATTTACGTGTGTTTAAAAGTAAAGTGAATAACTAGGTATTATACTGAGCAAGAGTGCTCCACCTTAGACTACGACTCACTTTCCATCAGGTGTGATTGTAGTCAAACATTTGCCTAGTTTGTTATAAAAAAAAATATTACTGTGGCAAATTGTGTGTGTTGCACCTAAATTATGCTGTCCGCGTCTTAGGAGGTAGTCACTATTATTTATAATTCTCTAATTTAACAACATCATTGACAAAACCAATTAAATAAGACCAGTGTAGACTTGGTACCTACTGTATATTAGATCTCTTTAGTTGATCTGAGTTGTAAATAAATTTGTGTTACATCGGGATGAAATGATTCCCTTGATTATCATGTACATATGTAAATAAGCTTACCCATTGCTTAGCTAAATGAAGAACGAAGAAACTTAAGTCAATGCATACTGTATGGACGTTCCAAAAGCGCTGCAAAAAGTGAAATAACTTTTCGTGAATGAATATTATAAAGGAACAGTAACTTTAAACTCGTTATTATAGTTGGTAATACCTAGTAAATAGAGAACTTTTAGTTTCATATGCGAAGTAAAAATTTTCGCTGTAAAATACGTTTCCCTCCATGATTCTAGGGAATAATCAATAATACTGGAAGTCTGGAACTTCTTTTAAAATGTTGGCTTAGCATACTATTTGTATTTAGCCAGCGTCAATTTCAATATAATCCACCATTATTTCTCGTTACACGTTATCACTCAAACAAACACAAGTTTTTATAGTATAGGATACTGGATATACCTAATACTATATAAATCGACAATGTTATTTTCCATTTTCGCGGCAAAACTTAAGGTAATATACACACTCACAGAGCAAGTCAGGAAGCTTGCGCAGAAGCGTAAGTGAGTTCCATGCTCTGTGTTAATATTATTTACAAGCAAGCATCGAGATAGGAAACAAACCTACGTTTAATTACTTTAGCTACAACATCCTTGCAAGCGAGTCACCAAAAGAGAGTAGGCAAGGATTTTGTAACTAAGGTTTGTCTCATAGCTCGATAGTTTGCGTAGGTATATTATTTTGAATGACCCGCAGGTAAATAAATAAAAATATGTGAGTAAATGTAAATCAAAGAGAATACAATCATATCCATCGAGATAGGAAACAACTCTACGATTTTAGCTACAAAATTCTATTATATTTTATATTTATTTATTTATCAATCAATATTTATTTATGAATACAATGTAGAAACAGTAAGTCTATGGTAGAAACTCAATATATACCAAAGATAATATTAATATAATCACTGTTTTAGGCTGAAGGCGGAGCGGTTGCGGTGAAGGCGGATCGCGTTATCGCGCGCTGCACTGCGCCTGTCACCGAGGCGCGGTCCGCCTTTGCCGGCTGCCTGTCGAAGGCAGTAGAGGACACTAGAGAATATTGTAATCACTCCGTGAAGGACACTTCTGTTTACCATGTGTGTGATGCTTACAACACAGTCAGGCAACACTTCGATATACCTATTTCATTATGGTTCACTAACGTCAATTAAATTAATTCTTAAAAAATATATTTTGTCAACAGATAAGCAGTCACTCCATTTATTTGTTTTTTTTTCTCTAGTCTATTTCTTTCTATCGTTACACTCCATCTGCTGTATTCCATTTGTATTTGTTATATCTTTTTAATTGTTTTTTTCTTTTAGTCTCAAGCTCAAGTTATATGCTCATTGGTCTCAAGTTTTATTCCAATTAAGCAAATATATATAACACTAGCAGTCTTACTTATAAACCCCTCTTAATTTTTAATCAATTGCTTAGCTACAGTTTAACAAAAATTTCACTCGTAAACGCGATTTAGCGTTAAGTAATGCTTTAATAGTTGTCAAAATTAAACACCGCCATTGCCTAGTTTAAACCTTGCTAAGAGGCAAGATGGCGGGACTGATATCTTTCCTTAATAAATGTGTCAAAACCATCGAGATAGGAAACAAACCTACGGTTTGTTAGCTACAACATCCTTGGTCAAAACTTATTACGTAAGGCGCAAAATTGTTTACTTCGACAACCGTTGAATGTCACCTGTCTTTGATTTTCATTTCAATAGATTGATATATCCACATTTTTGACAGCTGTATTCGTATAATTTCACATTTAGTCGACTATTTTGGTCATAATCTGTGGCGATCGTGTACATTTTTATTATTTTCGATTCTCTGTGCGTTTCTCAGCTAAGCAACGCCCATCGAGATAGGAAACAAACCTACGGTTTGTAAAAGGAGAGCTGACTCCGCCGAAAATCTGTGTCCTAGTGAGAGGTCACAAAAAACCCCTGTGTCCCTTTTCTTTAGGGTGACCCTGATTTTGAGATTTGTAGGATAACCTTTTGAGCCATTTGAATTATGTTCTACTTGAATGATATTTAACTGTGTAATCATGCTGCAATATGATATCTAATAAAAATATTATTATGTCATTCATAAAGATATACTATATGCGTAATTAAAATGCACGCTGATGTTTCAAAATTCATTTAAATTTAATTAACATTATATATATTTACTAGTATCTATCCGCGGCTTTGTACGCTTATCCGACTATAAAAATATATGTGTTTGTTTTTATACCCAGGCGAACGCCGGTTGGGTCAGCTATTAACTATTATGAAAGACTAAATTACTTTCGGTTTAATTGGCCGAACGAGCGCAAAGCGGGAACGAAGCGTTTTTATTTCAGCTTGGGCAAAATTGCTTTCGTAGGTCCGGATTTCCGGTTGTTCTCCTGTACAGGTCGCATTTCTCAACCGATTCTCGTGATATTTTGTGAGCAGATTCGATATTTTTCAAAATGGCGGAGATATGTGCTATAAATTGTTGTAATAAGCTTCTAGATACATTTACAACCCATTTTAAAATTTATATCCTAGAATAAAGATAATCGATGACATATATTATTACTACATTGATATGTCAGAATCTTGGTAAATATTATTATTATATACTTATATTAAACTAATTTATTCATCCGAAAGTTTGTGTGTAATTGGGGCATTATTTAAGTATGTCTTTTTTCTCTTCAAGCGGCAACGGCTGAATAAATTTGGATAAATTTGGAATGTACGTGGCTTATGCCTAGGATTAACAAATAGGCTGCTAATTAACTTGACAAACGCAGACAAAGCTGCGGGGTGGCACGACTAGATCATCAATATATCCATAAAAAATCCAATGAAGGTAAACCCTAACTTTTATGACACCTAACTGTCATAAATTGTTGTGTACACATTGTTGTCAAAAAGTGTGACCCAATGCAAAATTAAAAATTACTAAATTCTTTAAGCCAACGCTAACACAACATTTTAAGAATAAAACATTTTGGCCTATAATAGTTACATAAGAAAAATATAGCAACGTTATAAATTATCAATAGGAAATAAGCATACAATTTACATACAGGTCAAGTATTTTTTTTTAATCTTTATTTTTTCAAAATTACTCCCATAATATGATTTTCTTCTTTAATTGCGTTTTTTTAGGAGTTTTAATAATTAAAATGGATGGAAATTTCAAAATAGCAAAACGCTCGCTATTGGCTAAGCTGATCGTGACTAAGTTACACATTTTGTGGTCACTGATTCGTCAACTTTCCTTAAATTATATTTGTTTTTTCAAATCGCTGTGTTTAAATTTGCTAAACTTTTTTTCTCCGATATACGGAGTCAATTTGAACTGACTCCAACTTTCCTAAATGTATCCCTACCAGTAACTGACCATCTCGAGTTACTCGGTTTGACTCTAACTTCAAAGCTCAATTTTTTTACTTCCATCGAGTCAAAAGCCCAACTAGCTGCAAAAAAGCTGGGAATCCTTGCAAAGGTGAGACGATACTTCACACCGGGACAGTTGCTCAATTTGTATCAAGCACAAGTCCGATCATGTATGGAGTACTGTTCTCATCTTTGGGACGGTTCAGCTAAGTACCAGCTTGAGACTCTTGACACCATTGAGTGGAGACCCAAGAGACACATTGGTAGCGAGCAGCTGACTAATTCAAAGCTTCAGAGCTTGGGTCATCGCCGCGCCGCATGGTAGCAGCTAGTCTCTTGGTTTTTTTATCGGAACATATTGGAGGATACATTTTGGAGAGTGTGCTAAGGAGCTGCACGATCTAGTTTCCCCATCCCCGTTCTATCGTCGGACAAGCAGACAAACTGCTAAGCGACACCGCTATATGGTGGACATTCCACAAATGCGCACTAAGCGTTTTGCCTCCACATTCATTGTGGGAACCTCAAAGGAATAGAACTCCTTACCTGAGTGTTTTCTGATGAGTACAATATGGGAGTCTTCAAGTCGCGAGTGATTAGGTATCTTCTAGGCAAGCTTGCTCCATCGTCGACCACATCGTCGCTTACCATCAGGTGAGATAGTGGTCAAAAGTTTGCCTACTTGAATAAAAAAAAACCTGATTGCATTTCCCAATGCCTATTTATTTCGATATGAGATGTATTGTTAGGAAGAAAAACTTTCTTTCCGGCAATGTATTAACGGCAACAATCGAATAAAAATGTATGCATATTCCATATTCACAAACGTATTCATTAATATAATCATAATTGAGCGTCAAGAAGGAACAAACTACAAACACACTTACAAACTTTTGCCTTGATAATATTAGTAGGAAGTATGATAGCAGGATAACTTTATTTTGTTTGTACAAAATATTTTTATAAATGGCGGACGTAGTTGTGTAGCTTGGCTTGTATACCCATATATCAAAAATAATATCATAAAACCTAATACTATAAGGAAAAAAAAACGGTTTATTGAGAATAGTTTGATAGTAGGTAGTTAGAAACATATTCTGTAAGGTTTCGATTAATCAAATAATTACGACAGATAAGATCTTATTATTACTACAGACTATAATTTCTACCACTGGGAAACTTTTTTAGAATTAGTCGCTCTTGTGCGAGAGGGACACAGGGGTCTTTTCTAACCTTTCACCCGATTTCAACGGGACCGAAACCACGATTGGTTCTTTATGCAATTGATGAAACGATTTGACATTGTAAATACGCTCTAAGTCAGTTGTGATAAGATTCCATGCATGTTTGATATTCGGCACTGTAAGTTTGTCAGTTATCCATCCTATTACTTTAGCTACAACATCCTTGGCAACGCCTAACTAATGTCTATGAGTGAAAAAAAGTTAATAATTGATTTTGGGCTTAAGAGCTGCTTAACTAAGAGGTGGCTAAGCATTGCTTAGCGACATTTTTATAAGTAAGACTGTAATAGTATATATTATTATGTAAGCTAGGTTCACACCTAGAAGGATACATGATGCACTTCATATAATTAAGTTTATTATGTAAGATAGTCATTGGCCTCGATTCTGATGTACACGAACTAAATTAAATTTTAACTATCCCTGTCTCTTACAAAATAGAAACACAAGACAGAGATAGCATACATTTTATTGCTGTCAAGTTAGTCAGAACTTAGATGTCTATGCAAGCTTACCTTGTATTAACACACAGGCTACTTTATTATTCCGGAATTCCCGCGGGTCTGGGACTTGCGCGGGTAAAACCGCGGGGCTCAGCTAGTACTTATGTACAACTTTACTCCGGACGTTGCCTTCGACACATTACCCTTACCCATTCTATAGAAACAAAGCATTGAGGGGTGCTTCCATGATTCGATTCCACGGTATTACAGAATTATACTTGATATACGTTATACCTACCTAATACTTGTAGATACTTGAAAGTACAAGTATATAATATACTCTGTCATCAATGCTTTAGAGTACGCGTGAGTGTCGTAAAATTGACGAAAAGGGAAAAGTTTAAAAATTCAAAATCTTCAGGATGACACATGTAGTATATTTTTCACAAGCGGCACTTCGTTTCTAATTATCTGGACATGAGAAGACGATCACTACAACGTATAATAGGTACGTTTACAACGTTTTATTTCCTTACACACATCTCTATAAGCATTTTCAAGGCAATAATTTGCTTCAGCTAGCGCTTTTGCATGTCTGCTTGCTTCTTTTCGCTTATTTATAGCCTTAAATATTAATTCTTTTAAATAATCGTTTTCTTGCTGGATATCATGCATTTTACTCTCGAATGATAACATTTCATATATCATTTACGTTCTAGAAATCTCGAGAAATTTACTAGCTTCCAAATTGGCTAATTGCAGTTGCTTTAATAATATAATATTCTTTTCTTTGAGTTCTATTGCTCTTGACATCTCCTGGTGTTGTTTGACAGTGGCTTCGAATAACTTTTTCTTCAGTTTTTCATTCTCTTCTATAAGTTTTTTTAGATTTGTAGATATAATAAACGAAGGCGAATACGTATTCTCCGTTTTCGGATATGCTTTTTGGGTTTTCATTCTAATATTCAAGGTAATTATTAAAACTTAGAGATTTTGGATTTGGAGCCGAGACCATTTTGTTTTTAGCATAGAGTAAGTAAATTTATGGTTTGGTTTTATGGGTTTTTTTAATAAATAATAATGGTTCTGCAATCTTTGTGCATTAATCAAGGAATAAAATATTTTTATATAAAAATAAAGCATGTCATTGATGAAATCTTAGTAGTCACAGTAAAAGACGAGTAAAAGAGTCACAAAAGCCAATCACAGTCATGTCATGCTTATAGTCTAGAACATCTATTAGGGTTTTAGAGCGAAAACTTAACTAACCATAGGTTTGAAAGCTTAGCAGATAATGCTCTCCATTTTCAGTATACCCTACATGACCAAAGAGGATCTTTAGCTTAAGAATATTCAGCTTAATTAGGTAGCGAATTAGCAAAGTACTTGGTCAGTGGTCTTTAGAGTTCAGTTAGTTTGTAACTGGCCTCGGCAGAGCACGCATGTCTCTCGCCAGTATCATATTGTTGTGTTACGCGTGCGCGTTGCTTACAAGGATAGAGGCAGCGCCGGCGCCACCTAAAAGGCTTCAAATACAAGGTACGACAAATAGTTTGTCTTTTTTGGAATTCTTTCAGTCATAAATTAGTATTTACGTCCTAAAAATTAAAATGCAGTGATTTGATTAATGATAAAGACACTAGCTGTCTATGCAACACGGTATACTTTATTTGCATAAATTATACCATTGACAAATATTATCATGAATGTTTTGAACGGATTCGTCTAAGAAAATACTATTTCAGAGATTCCAGTCCAGAAATATTTTCATTTTCTGTTGATTGTAATTCTCTCCCTATTCTGATTGTTTTTATAGTAAAAAAAGGTCATTCGTACTTATTGGTTAAAGTTATTAAAACCTTTAATTTTGAAAACTGTGAAAAAACTGAGTATTTCGTACTTTAAAATTTAAATTTGTAACCCCTAATTTAACCAAAGAGTATGAAATATATATTTTTTTCTTTAAAAACCCTTGTATATTGGGATTATTATTATTTCTTTAACTTTATTGTAAATTTTTATAAATGCTAGTTGCATTTTGTGTTCTAATGTGGTATACAATGTGAAACTTTTTCAGGAAAAGCTATTTATAATATATTACCTTATGGTAACAAATCTAAATTTTCATGCATATCGGAAAATTCCCTTGTTGTTAATTTTAAGTTTAATTTTAATATGTATGATGTGGCAGTGCTATATTAAATAAATTTATAAATAAATAAATGATATTCCGATATGATAATAATAATATATCCTAAATTTAAATACGATAAAAAAATATTGTATTTTGCTATTAATTATAGAATTCAACAGTGGTTCCAAATTAGACGAGGGCTGTTTTAAACCATGAATTTCCTATAAGATTTATAATTCAAGAATTAACAATAAATTTTTTTTTTCTTTTAATTTTGGCTTCGCAATCTATTGCATTAAGCCATTGTCAAGTAATAATATATTTAAAGTTTATTTCATATTAAAAGTCCTAGTCACGAGTCACAGTCACAGTCAAGTAAAAGAGTCAAGGTCAAGTCATAGTCAAGCCATAGGTAAGTAGGTACACCCGAAATTATGGTTATTATATAATATAGATACTATCTAATGTACACAGGTACTGCAATAAATATTATTCTATTATTCTTTAACCATGTAAATGTATATATGGACAAACAAACATTATTGTTCACCGCTGGGTATAATCTGGGAGTCTTCAAATCAAGAGTGAATAGGTATATTCTAGGCAAGCATGTCACATCTTCGGCCGCATTATCACTTTCTATCAGGTGAGATAGTGGTAAAATATTTGCCTATTCATCATAAAAAAAACAAATAAAAAAATTATTAGGTCATTTGTAAGTATCCTACTAATATTATAAAAGCTAAAATGTGTATGTGTGTGAATGTTTGTTACCACGTGCCTTCATAAGGAATAACCCGATTTTGATGAAATTTAGAATGTAGATAGTTTAGGTTCCAAAATAACACATGGGCTAATTCTAACTAGGCTATTTCAAATCTTACTCAAATTACAATTGTAAAAATATATCTATAAGACGTGTAAACAATGTTTATCAATAAATGAGTATTTGCTACTTTTTAACTTAACTGAAGCAGGCGAAGCCGGCTTCGCCTGCTTCCTTTATAAGGGAAAGCAGTTTACGGGAAGCACCAGCTTTCCATAAAAGAAGAACCACCGAAATCGGTTCACCTAGAAAAAAGGTCTAAGGTACTCTTAAAAAAATACAGTCGAATTGAGAACCCCTCTTTTTTTGAAGTCGGTTAAAAAATATTTTCGTATGTCAAGGAATGACGACCCAGTTGGTGCAGTGGACAGGTGTCCGCCCTCTGCGCCGTGGGTCCTGGGTTCGATTCCCGGCAGGAGCACAAATTCCTTCCCAAGGGATATTTGTGCTTCTGGTTCTGGGTGTAATGTGTGTGTGATGTGAATGTTTCCGGCACCCACGATACAAGTCTTTGTACTTAGTGTGGGGCTGTGAGTGTGAAAGCGTTTGTTTGTTTTTTTTTGTTAAAATCGATCTTGTTGCACCAGTAATCGTGTCACTATGGTGATCTATTTAGGGCGTTGACACCGCTCCAGCGAACCGTCGAGTGACCGAGTCATTTCTGTCGGCGCCTTTGATCGCGCTTGCCTGACCCATATCACCGCCAGCTTCACTGGCAGGAAGCTGGGAAACATAAGGAATTAAGGATACACTGACGTTCTTGCTTAAAAAACAAAACAATTTCTGGTAATAAGTTTGGTTTTTTTACCGGTGCATAATTTTTTTTATGGTAGATAGACAAACATTGTGGGTTTCACGTGATGGAAAGTGAAGATGGGACCGAAAATTTAGAATGCTTGAAGATTCACTATTCACTATATAACATTAAATTAATTTAGTCCCAATGAAACTAATATATTTAATTTTGTTTATCTATTTTTTTTTTCTTAGCGGTTATTCTAGCTTGAAAATACAATTCTATGCCTATATTGCTTATCATTATCTATATAATTTAAATAATTATATTAAAATGAATCCTATATACGAGTACCTTGGTCACGCCATAACTTTAGAATGATTTTTCCGATTTCATTCATCTTTTTTAGAAAGAAGGCTCAAGGTTCTTTGTAGAAAGAAGGTTCATACGGAAAAAAACATACGGGGCAGTCTTTGGGGACTGCCGATAGAAGTGAAAACTATATAATATAATATAAATATTATTATACACAGTAAACATATAGCTCATGGGAAGCGTGCAGTGACGACGACGCGAGTTTCACGCTTTTTGTTCACCCAAAAAGTGATCAACGTGCCTAAAGAAGTTTTCACTTCATAAATTAAGAGAAAATTGGTAAATTTCAGATAACGTAATGATGATTTTTACCTCGCGCGTTTGATGAATGTGTTTATCCATACAGTATTTAATAAACTTAATACTTAAAAAAAAATATATAAGCAGAATAAATATTAGAACAGAAAAATGGACTGTTAATGAAAAAAAAAAAGATTTTTTCTTGGACAGGAATACGTCATCGTCGTCGGATTTGGTAAAGTACTAGGTGAACATAAACACGAAGGAAGTAATAATTTACATAATAAGTTTTTAGTAAGGTATTAAAGTACTAGGCAACCAGAAACGTGAAAGAGGTAAAATGCTTTATTTCTTTACGAGGCATACACACCCCAGGTATAGCTGTACAAGATAATTAAAGTTTGATTGATGTGAATGGCGCCACGACACAAGTCATCGAACTTAGTATGCAGCTGTGAGTGTGAAAGCGTTTATGTTATGTTTAAATAGCCGTTTCGGCATTCCTATTAGACTTGACCTTCTCTATTAAAATATACTTATCTGTATTTGCCGAAATTGCGCGTAGGTGCTTATATTGGCAACTTTATAGTTTTAGGTTACGATTTGCAAAAATTAGGTCAACGGTCATTTTTATATCAAGTACCCGTCTTGGTGTCTCGTTGAGTAATGTGTACTCAATTCGGGAGATGAGGGCTCGGATTTTGTTCTTTGATTTGTAATGTGATGGAACGTGGGACTCAAGACGCGTCTCAGTGATGCTTACAATCAGTCACGTTATATCCCATCTGTCTAGATCTATTTGCTAGCACGTGCTCTAAGTACAATAAACACTCGTTTTGTATGCGGCTTTACGTTCACATTGTTTACCGACTTCACAAAAAAGGAGGAGGTACTCAAGTCGACTGTTTTTTTTTGTGTTACGTCATAACTTTATTCCACGGGAACCGATTTTATATTATTTTTTGTTTGAAAAATGTTGCTTTCCAATTAATCCCATTTAAATTTGATCAAGATTTGATTAGTAGTTCTTGAAATAATGCATGTTTAGTACATCTAATCTGATCAAAGTTCCGAAGATAAAACGGTGAAGTCGGTTTTTTTAAGCTTTGCTTGCGTTTAATTATCATACGTTCGTTCTTGACACTGGCTGAATGCAGATTCGCACAAAGGTAGATTGCAAAGCCAAATATAAAATTAAGAAAAAACCACATGTCATACTCATAGGTTACTAAGCATAAAATTACAGTGCGCGCATTTAGATTAAGCAAAACGAATAAATCTTATATGGCAAATGGGGTTTACAAATAGTTTTACGATAAAATTCTTAAAATTGTAACTGAATTACCACTGGGAAAGTTTAGATCAGTTATAAAACGGGCATTAATTAAGAAAGCTTATTATAAAACGATTGACTACATTAATGACAAGGATGCTTGCAGGCAAACTGCACAAACGTTTTACAGCGACTACATAATATAGATATACTTAGGTTACTATAATTAATGCTCCGACTAAAAAATAAACTTCTTATTTAGCCTATGAATTCATGTAATAGTGAAGAATGATTAAAAAAAAATTTACGAAAAAAATGCGCCGCCGAGTTTCTTGCCAGGTTCTTCTCGAGATGGCTGTAATTTTGCGAATCTGGCAGTAGAGTCATTAACTTTCATGAGTGTCTCTTTGGGGCCCATGTGAATAAACGATTTTGATTTTGAAGCCAAAAATATATCAGAAATAATTTAAACGTAAGCCAAGCTTAAAAAAACCGACTTCACCGCTTATATTTTGGTACTAGCTTGATCGATTTCGATAAAAAATTATATGGGACCTCTGAAGTTTAATCTACCGAACAAAAAAATTATTTTAGGATTCGATCCACAAATAGGGGCGAAATCGGTGAACATACATAAAAAAAAATTACATACAGTCGAACATAGAACCTTCTCCTATTTTGAAGTCTGTTAAAAAATGCGCCGCCGAGTTTCTTGCCAGGATCTTCTCGAGATGGCAATTATTTTGCGAATCTGGCAATAGAGTCATTCACTTTCATGAGTGCCTCTTTGGGCCCCATGTGAATTAACAATTTAGATTTAGATTTAGATTTTGAAGCCAAAAATATATATGAAAATCAAACAACACCACGTGAAATTTAAATTTGTGTCCTTGGACCACAATTATGTAACAACAGCTATGGATCCCGAAGGACAAACCATTTTAGTCGTAATTGCGTCAAGTTGCAAACACTGATTATATTATTACCAAGATCAAGTAACGGACATCTGCAATCATCACTGACAAAACTGAATCCAATAAATCTGTTGCGCATGTCCGTGTTTGTGCATTTGTCTCAAGTGAAAAATGGTGATTAGTTGATTACCCACGCGTACCACAAGGAAGCAGTTAGCTCTGACGACGTAGTGGATGTTTGTGGTAATCGATCACTTTACATTCTTACTCGTTGTTGTTTGTTGTCTGTGGTCCTGCTGCGTTGTTTTACTAGTACGAACACTGCGTAGTTTTTTCTCTTGGGATTCAAATTCAAAATCGTTTATTCACATGGGACCAAAGAGGCACTCATGAAAGTTGATGACTCTACTGCCACATTCGCAAAATTACGGCCATCTCGAGAACCTAGCAAGACTCGGCGCCAGATTTTTTCGTTTTTTTCCTTGATTGTATATTATGTCTGTTACTCAAACGGCTTGACCAATTTTGACGAAATTCGGTATGGGGGTAGCTGACACCCTAGATTACCACATAGGCTTTTTATCCCAGAATTCTCACGGATCCGAGACTTACGCAAGTAAAACCGCGGGGCGCAACTAGTACTGAATAAGAGTTAGTATGAAAAGTCGCAATTAAAGCCATTATTAATTCAAGTTTTAATTAAAAGAATATTTACTGTGAATCAAACGTAACAGATAGACTTATAGTTTTCTTGAGGATATAATGATACGCAAGCAAATCTTAAAAAAATCATCAGATCTGATTAGATGTACTAAGCACGCATTATTGACGATATTTCAAGAACAACTGATCAGATCTTGATCATATTTAAATGGGACCAATTAGCAAACAACATCTTTCAAACAAAAAAATAAACAATTTTAAAATCGGTTTACGTGAAACGAAGTTATGAGGCAACAAACAAAAAAAAACAGCCGACTTGAGTACCTTCTTTTTTGTGAAGTCGGTAGAAAATTATCTCTCCCTCCATCCAAAGGTTGACTGGAAGAGATCGCTTTTAGCGATAAGTCCGCCCTCTGTAACTAACTGTATTTGGTGTACAATAAAGAATGTTCTATTCTTATCATTGCAACAGATACATTGACCCACCGGTATAAGTGGTACTGTGTGTCATGAGAACAACGTAGTTACGTATCATTTGATAATCTCTACGTAATTTCGAGGCCACAGGGGCTCGCTTCCAGAACCCTACCTACCGATAATAACGTAATTCTTCCTATAGTGTTATTAAATCACATGTCTGACTTCCTAGTTGTGATATCTTCCTGGTTCTATCAATCCAGGAAGATCTGATCAATCAGTAGTCTTCCGCGTTACTAGATTTGCGCGTGATTGGTCTAAGTATAGGTACAGAGAGAGGTACAGAGTATATGTGTTCCGTATACAAGGGATTACAAGGGACTAAATGATTTTCATGTGGATTTATTACACGCCTTAACTTTAATTGTATGTAACTAACAAGCTTAGTACGTAAACGAATCTAGGATAAGCAAAATGAATTTTATAACCACCCCTGCCAATTTATGAAGATCCAATCAACTAAACCTATCGAGTAGGGTATGAATAATTGGAACGCTTTATCTTTGGAATCTTGATCAGGTTAAATGTATTAAACACGAAAAAATTAATTGAATTAGGCGTTACTTTTCGGAAATCAATAACGACAAAGTTAATTTATTATATTTAGTGTTAATCCCACTAAATATAATAAATTAACTTTGTATTAAACACGCATTATTGACGATAACTCAAAAACTAATGATCAGATCTTGATCAAATTTGAATAGAACCAAGATTAAAAAAAACAAAGAGAATTTTTTTATCGGTTCACGTGCAAAGAAGTTATGAAGTAACACTTTGATGTTTTTTTTTTGTTTGGTTGATTATACTTCAGAGGCGGTCACATATAAATTTTATCGAAATCGATCCATCCAAAAGCAAAATATAAGAAAGAAGTTTTTTTTTGATTTGCTTGCCTTTCAATTATTAAATACCAGGTATCTGACATTTTAAAAAAAGCAAAAGTAAGTTAGCGCTTCTACTGATTCTGGCTCCGGTAGTGGTTTCAATAACAGCAGGCCAAGAGGTGCTGAATCTCTGGGAGACCGAGCTTCAATACTAATAAATTAACGACCTTGATACTTGACCCTGGTGCTATGCGAAGACGGTGAGAAAGGTCAACCGCAAATAGAGACAGTTAAATGGGACGTGATAGGTTTATCGGAGATTCGTAAATAGGGTTGTAAGAACCTTGTTGTTTTTGTCTGGAATTCTTTAGTGTCGAGGTAATGCTGGAGCTGCATTAGCGGGTGGAAATTCATGTCGCGTTGGTGCGCTAAAACATCCGTTTGCCTACGAGCATACGCGATGTTTTTGTCTAAATTAGGCGGGGGAAGATTCTTCGGGCCGCATTGTGTTGTTCTCTGTTGTGTGTTCAATATGGATGAAGTAGTGGCGTTGCATTATATGTCGGTAAATTATTATTTATTACAATTGTACGAGTATCAGTTCCAAAATAATATGAAATAGAGGAGATGGTGCATGACTACTAAGTCTGGATGACACTGAAGCTTTAGCCACCCAAGTGAATATTGTCGCGAAAAATCCCTTTGATGCGCGCCATTAGGTCTATTCTGGTCGTCAAACTACGATTGTTCGAATTGATGCGACGTCGATACGACAGTCGAAAGAAAATTGATCGTTTTCGACTTCGATGCAAAGATAATCTATGCCCGGAATAGACCCCCAGTTTACCAACAGTGCCCCGATAGTACATCATCTTAGCCCTAATACTACGCGTTGCACTGATCTGAGCGGAGTGGCATAACCCACGCTAATAGCGTTGCAATTCAGAGAAGCAATGCCAGCTTGAGCATTTGCTCGATAAACTCGACGCCTTGTAGTACTTAAGTCTGATGTATACCCTTAGCTTATTTAGTAAAAGTATTTTTAACTACACTGTCCCGCAAATAAAGGCATCAACGCGCCGCGCCTCGTGATATACACGCTAACGCCATTTGACACTTAACACTTTAGACTTAATAGAAAATATAAATAATATAATATTTTAAATTGTAAAACAGAATTTGCAATTACCGAACCGTAAAAGACTTTGGCCTCAAATGGTTGGAATGATTATCCAAGAGGTGTCTGGTATTTAACAAATTACCTGTATATATGTTTTTTCATTTATATTTTTTTATTCGGTGTTTATTAGAAAAAAAAAACAATAGCTAGGAATCCTCAAAATGTCCTCCGTTTTGAGCACATTTTACTAATCTCTTTATTAATAGTATAAATATAGAGCTATTATTATAAATTAAAGTAACACACAGTATGAATATGCACACATAAAGAAAGAAAGAAAGAAAATACATTTATTATTTATGACACACTACAAAAATATACATATCGATAGATATTTATTTTATTTATTTATTAAATTCCAATTACAACTATAATTACAGGAATATATAAACAAAAATATACATACATAAATAATCAATAACAAAAGAATTAAAAGAAAGGTAATTTTAATGTTGTGAGTATCGTGAATATGGGTCGCGACTAAGCATACGACTAAGGTTAGACCTTAGTCACAACTTAGTCATTTTCAGACGTAGCCCATAGTCATGACTTCACGAACTTTAGGACAAAATAATACCAAACAAATTCATTTAAAAAATACAATCAAAACAATGAATAAACTTATTATAAAACCTTATGTAAAACAACATTGGTATTTTTGGGCTACCGCTTACATGGACTTAGTCTATACAGGGTGGCCCAAAAGTCGTGGATCAAACGCAACTAGGGGTTAGATGGGGTCACCAGCTGCAAAAAGTTGTTCTACGGGAGGTTCTTAAGGTCAACCCCTGCAGAGTTATAATTTATTTTGTTTTTATGAGAAAATTGACTTTTTTTTTACTAATTCTTATTAAAATTAGAAAAAATCTACATCCTGTATCTTTTTTATAATTTTCACTAGATTGGTACTGATCAGTCCTTGCGTTAGACATGCTATTTATGGTTGTTTATTGGTTGTGTCGAAGATAACATTAAGTTTTACGATTTTTGTTTTTCTCAAATCATAACTTTTTATTTACTTCGGACCCCACTGTGAAAAAAAAATACTCTACCGAAAAGTGACCCTGTATTACAAGTTTTGGCGCATTTAATAGGGATTCTGAAAAGGTATTACACATGGCCATAAGTGGCTCTAATATCTTTCTAGGACGAAAAAACAAAACAACGATTGTGAAATAATTGTTTTATTAAGCAAAACATTTTACAATAAATGCTCAAAATTCCTGCCTCTGACCATAATACATAATCTGCACCGTCTAATAAAATTCCTACGTAACCTACGGAATGCACCTCTGTTGTTAGTAACTTGTACCCTAGCAAATTCGAGCTTTTGTCGTAGTTCTTGTTCGCTATTGTTCTCTCCTTGGTAAACTATTTCTTTAAAATAGCCCCAAAGAAATAAATCTAATGGATTTAAGTCGGGCGACCGGGGTGGCCACGCAATATGACCGCCTCGACCTATCCACCGGTTGGGGAAGCGCTCGTTCAAATGATCTCTAACTGCTCGAGCGTAGTGAGGCGGGGCGCCATCATGTTGCAGCCACATTTCTGCTATTCTTTCTTCTGGAACTTCAGCTTCGTTAAGAATATGGTTTAAATTATTTTGCAAAAAATTTAAATACTGAGCACCATTCAGCCTTGCTGGCATTTCATGCAGCACCAACGCCCCGGCCGCGCCGGCCCGGCCTTTGTTTCCTAGAAAAGATATCGCTACCTGATCTGACGGGTGAACCGGCCTTTTATTGACAAAAGATTAAATGGTTAGTGTAAAAGAGAGGCAGAGAGTCTTTGTCATTAATTGTATTAGTTCCAGTTTATTTTTAAATAAGCCTAATCGAGTTTTATGGTTGGGTTAACTTTGGCCTTGCTACGAATAATCGTACTAGAAAGATATTAGAGCCACTTGTAGCCATGTGTAATACCTTTTCAGAATCCCTATTAAATGCGCCAAAACTTGTAATACAGGGTCACTTTTCGGTAGAGTATTTTTTTTTCACAGAGGGGCCCGAAGTAAATAAAAAGTTATGATTTGAGAAAAACAAAAATCGTAAAACTTAATGTTATCTTCAACACAACCAATAAACAAACATAAATAGCATGTCTAACGCAAGGACTGATCAGTACCAATCTAGTGAAAATTATAAAAAAGATACAGGATGTAGATTTTTTCTAATTTTAATAAGAATTAGTAAAAAAAAAGTCAATTTTCTCATAAAAACAAAATAAATTATAACTCTGCAGGGGTTGACCTTAAGAACCTCCCGTAGAACAACTTTTTGCAGCTGGTGACCCCATCTAACCCCTAGTTGCGTTTGATCCACGACTTTTGGACCACCCTGTATAATATAGTTTTTGTTCTTTTAGTTCCAGATTATGCAATGGCGCAGGAGAAGACGGTGATCGTGAGAAGACTGCCTAAACCTTACTTCTTTCCATTCAATCTAATGCCCGTCCCGAAGTTAGCAAAAGGTATTTAAGTAACAAATAAATTAACAATCATTTATGACAGGTTAAGATCAAACATAATTTTCTAGAGAAAACATAATAACATCAATAGATAGATTAATAATTAAACACAAGCAAAGCTTAAAAAAACCGATTTCACCGCTTTATCATCGGAATCTTGATCAGATTTAATGTATTAAACACTAATTATTGACTATAACTCAAAAACTAGAAATCCGATCTTGATCAAATTTCAATGGGACCACATGAAAAGCACCAGCTTTCAAATAAAAAAAGAATCATCAAAATCGGTGCACAAATGAAGTTATGAGGTAACTTTTGAAGTCGGGTAAACGAGAACATCGTCAAAGTACGCAATATTGCTCACAAAAATGGCATTATTGACGATATTTCAAGAACTACTGATCAGATCTTGATCAAATTTAAATGGGACCAATTAGAAAGCAACATCTTTCAAACTAAAAAAAATTTCGAAATCGGCTCACGTGGAGAGAAGTTATGAGGTAACACACATTAAAAAAATACAGTCGACTTGAGTACCTCCTCCTTTTTTGGGAAGTCGGTAAAAATGGTACACAAATGCTAAGTTCAATAAACTGCCTATTGGCTTAGTGGGGTGAACCTTCTAAGCAGGGGTATCGGGTTCGATTCCCGGCAGAAACACAAGTTTTCTCCCCAAGGAAAATTTGCGTTTCATGTTCTGGTAGTGATTGTGTGTGTGATGTGAAAGTTTCCAGCCACGATGCTGGGGCTATAAACATCCAAGCGTCATCGCTGTCCAAAAAAAATCCCTTACTCGACTGCCAAGGAAGGGTTTTGTTTTGTTTTTCTCGCGTATCTTAAATGTATGTACTGAAGTACATTTGTAAATTTCATATTACCTCGTATCTTCCATATTACCTCACCTCACCTGTTCATATTACCTCGTATTTTCTAACCGGCTAGATGGATTTTGACAGTTAAGGTATCGTTATAAAAATTTAACTGTCTTTAGATAAGTTCGAAAAAAACCAAAATGGCGGATTTTTTATATCAAGTTAATAAAAAAAAAATAACCAAGCCTCTCGAGTAGGATATCAAAATAAAGGAAATTAAAATAATAAATTGGGATTATATAAAATTACATAAAAAGTAGGTTCACATTTTCACAGACAGGTTTTTTAAATTATGTATACATTGACTGGTTTAGACTTATTACACTATTTTGTTTTAGATAATGGGCACGGAGAAGCATACCCCTGCAGAAACTTACAACACAAAAAGAAGGGGAAGACTAAGAGATAGCATATACACGTCTTAGATATTTTATTAATAATTAAGTGTTGTTATATTAGCTTGTTAAAATTAAATAGACTTAATAATTTACGTTTATTGATTATTTACCTCCTTCCATTTGTATTAGTACCCGGATAACCAAGCTTAGTTCGGCTGAAAACACGAATAAAACGACGTTTTCTAAAATTGCAATCTTGCTAGATCGATTTATCGCCCCCGAAACCGCCTGCATACAAAATTTCATGAAAATCGTTGGAGCTGTTTCCGAGATCCTGATTATACACATATATATATATACCGATATAAATACAAGTATTGCTCGTTTAAAGGTATTAGATAAGTGTGACTGTATATTAGAAATAGTAAACACTAAATGTACAGAAAAGTAGACAATAAATTTGTGTTTATTCTGATTCCTTAATCCCATCATCATAGAGATAAAGATAGTGGTAGAGGCAGTGATATGTTAGTGGTCAAATGCTTGCCTATCCAACATAAAAAAAACATAATTGCTGTTTTGAACTTTGATTATAAGATACATTTGATTGTAAGAATCAAATTATTTTGAGCAATAAAATTTTTTATATTTATCATACATATAGTTTTTTTTTTATTCAAATATATTAGGCATCAACATATTAGAGTGTAAATAAGACACTTCTCTGATCAGAATTCATAGACATTACATGTTTAAGTTAGCGCCATCTGTCGACACTCTTCAATACTAAGTAACATCTTACCAAGATGAATCTCGTAGCGCTTTCCTCATCATGCCGTATCTCGTAGCGAACTTTTTAAACCGTAGTCATAGATTTAGGTCGTAGCTAACTCGTAGCGCACGTGTCTGTAGCTCGTTGCTACGCAGGGCGTAACGTCCGTAGCAGTGTTGTCAAATATTGATCACGCATGCGCGTTACTGTCAGTGTATATTTAGGTTCATCTTGAATAACTAAAACATGTTGGCCTGAATTGGAGCTGAAAATAATACAAAAAACACAATAATGAAGGTTGGGGTTATATTTCTGTTTTTGACATACGTCAGAAACAGTTTTGGTAAGTAAAAATTAAGTTATTATACTGTGTGTTTATGTATTTAGGTTCACCAAATATGTAAAACTAAAAGACTACTAAATACATGTTGATGAGATTTATCCGCTTTTTAATTGCAAGTAGGGTAAATTAATTAACATGAAAAAACAAAAAGTAAATAAATAGTGATTAGCTTCTCTTATGATTATTGTCTTTAGTACGTTGCTAGTATAATTAATTTCTGTGAATTTTTATTTTTAATGAAACATAAATGTCTTTAGACCTAGTTTTCTTAATAGGTAACTTTAGCACTTTACACACTTTTGATCAAGTACAAATTATGTAAAAGCATGGATTTTTTCAGGAGTAAAACTTCTTGAAGCTAACCCGGATGTAAAACGTCTCTACGATGACCTGCTTAGTAACTACAACCGTCTGATCAGACCCGTGACCAACGTCAGTGACATCCTGACCGTCAGACTTGGCCTGAAACTGTCACAGCTCATGGAAGTCAACTTGAAGAACCAAGTAATGACCACCAACCTCTGGGTTGAACAGGTGAGTCGAGTGAAATAAGATTATAACGGCTTTACCGTAACCTAAGTAATAACTACAATCAACTAATCAGACCCGTGATTAAAGTCGGTAACATCTTGTCCGTCGGACTTGGCCTGAAACTGTCACAGCTCGTGGAAGTTCACTTGAAAAACCAAGTCATAGGCACCAACTTTGACTGGGTTGAACAGGTAAGTCGAGTAAACAAACAACTTCAACTGACTGATCAGACTCGTGATCAACGTTGGTTGTTATTGAAGAACCAAGTTATGACCAGTGTCCTTTCGGTTGAATAGGTAATTTGAGTGAAATAATATTACAACGACTTTACCATGACCTTCTTACTAACTACAACTGACCGATTAGACCCGTGGTCAACGTCAACTTGGCTTGAAACTACTATAGCTCATGAAAATCTACTTAAAAACAATCAGGTGAGATAATGGTCAAATGCGTGCCTACTGCTCATAAAAATTCCTCTGGATAGAACCTCTGGGTAAAAAAGTATTACTATCTCATTTCTTGACTGAAGTTCATCTGTGTGTCATTGAGCCTTGTAGTCCGCTGATGGTATTTTATTTCGCTCCTTCCTTGGAGACTTATCTCTTAACGCAAGTTTCTCTATCCCGTATAATCAACACAAAAACAATTTATCTTATTCCAGAAATGGTTCGACTACAAGCTTCAGTGGACCCCAGAGGACTATGGTGGCGTTGAAATGCTGTACGTGCCGTCTGAACACATCTGGTTGCCTGACATCGTGCTTTACAACAACTGGGATGGGAACTACGAAGTAAGACAATTTATCTACTAGTGGCTTTGTGAGCTGAAGACGTATTTCCCGTTATTTTCGAAATGGCTGAAAGATGTTTTTTACGTTTTCAAGCCCCATATCTCCGCCATTAAAAAAAAAAAGACGTGTGGCACTCGGGGACTGCCACGGTAAAGCTATTGCACAGCATTTTTTATCAAATTATGCAATTATAATTATTTATTTATTTTATTTATGCAGAATTTTTTTTCCTGCCACCTAGAGGCGAGTTGCTGAACTAAAAAGACATATGTGATATAAAAAAAAACATTAAAAGTTCTGCTATTCATCGATAGATGGCAAAACTAAAAAGTATCACCGCTGTGCCGGTCGGAGTGGGGGGGTGTTAGGTTATTTCACGAGAATAGGTTGAGAAATGCGACCTGTTGATGAGAACAAATTCTAAAATCCTCCGGACATACGAAAGCAATTTTGCCCAAGATAAAATTGAGACGGGGACGTATAAGTAACGTCTAATTATGGTCAATTAGCACCGACAAGATTCTCAAAGAAGCTTTAATGAAAAATTACTCTATAAAACTAGGTAAACGCAAGCAAAGCTTTGAAGAAACTAACTTCACCGCTTTAGCTTCAGAACCCTTGATTATAGCTTAGTATTTTTAATATGGCACCAAGTCGACACACAAACGACTCAC
This sequence comes from Lomographa bimaculata, assembly GCA_948107665.1. NCBI lineage: Eukaryota > Metazoa > Arthropoda > Insecta > Lepidoptera > Geometridae > Lomographa > Lomographa bimaculata. The sequence goes on from OX403599.1 coordinate 15,261,037, forward strand.
TCAAACAAAAAATAATTTTCCAAATTGGTTCAGCCATTATTTGACCACTTTTTGACGATGTGATTAACGGTGCAGCTTGTTTGCCTGGAATATAGGTACCTGTCTATAAGACTCCCGGATTATGTTTATCAAGAAATAGGGAAACAGACTTAGAATAATCGAGTAACACATATAAAAAAAAAAATTGTGACGATTTGTGAACCTCCATTTTGTTAAAAATATTGAATACGCAAGATTATTCCTGATGTAGTAATTTTTACTAGTCTAAAAAGTAAGTGTTACTACTTCTAAATGACACTTTCTCAATAATAACAACATGGTTTAATGTTCCAGGTGACTCTAATGACGAAAGCCACCCTCAAATACACCGGAGAAGTGAACTGGAAGCCTCCAGCCATCTACAAGTCTTCTTGTGAGATCAACGTTGAATATTTTCCATTTGACGAGCAAACCTGCTTCATGAAATTTGGCTCTTGGACATATAATGGTGCACAGGTTAGTAACTCTGTAATAGTACTCTTTTCAGTTTGTTTTGGGAAGTACCTAGAGACAAATTGACAGTGAGCAGTTGACTGATGCGAAGTTTCAGAGCTTAGGACGTCGTCGCTATGTAACTATACCTAGCTATAACTATAGTCTCTCGGTATTTTATCGGATACATTCCTAGTGTGCCAAGGAAAATGCTTAGCACTTCCCTTTCTTCCAAGGGGTGAAGGAAGAGGGTGTGTGAGGTTCGAAAATACAACAAACCCCTACGTGAGTAGTTTCTCACCGAGGTGTGGCCCAGATACATACCGGGCCACTGAGCCCATGGGGGACCTTGGTCACCAAGGCCACCCTCACGGTCTAGTTCCCCTATCTCCATTCTATAATCAGACAAGGAAATTGCTAAGTGACACCGGTATATGGTAGACTTTCTACAAATATGAACAAAGCGTCTTGCTTCCACATTCATTGTGCGAAAGGCATTGCCTGAGCCAGTATTCTTTGATAAATACAATATAGAAGCCTTTGAAGGTAGATATTTGAAAGTTTAGATGAGGATCTTATTTTGATTTTCGTCCTTTCGCCTCGTGCTTATTTTCACATTTTTAACAATATGACTTTTGCATAGAAAGAATATAACATAACATAAAGTAAACGTATTCACACTAACAGTCCCGTTCTAAGTTTGATGACTTTCGTCGTGGGTGCCGAAAATATTTACATCATCACACCCAGAATCAAAAACAACAATTTCTCTTGGGTAGAAAACTTGCGTTTCTATCGGGAATCGAACCCGATACCCGCTGCTTAAAAAGCGAACGCGCACCCACTAAGCCAATGGGTAGTTCAAACAATATTTATATGTGCAAGTGTTTTAACTTTTGTGGGGCGAGATATGATAACAATATCATTATTTTGCAGGTGGATCTCAAACACATGGACCAGTCACCGGGAAGCAGTTTAGTTCACGTTGGAATAGATTTGAGCGAGTTTTATTTATCAGTTGAATGGGATATACTAGAAGTACCAGCAACGAGGAATGAGGAATACTATCCATGTTGCCCAGAGCCTTTCTCGGGTAAGCCGGTATTACGTAGTTAAGAACCTCCCAGTAGTTAAGAAATAGCCAGTTTTCAATAAAGTAAAGAAAAAAATGTTAAAATGTTGTATGTGATCCATAGGCTTCTGAACTAGTGAGTACATCGACGACCCAGGTGGACAAGTGTTTGCCCTCTGCGCCATGGGTCCTGGGTTCGATTCCCGGCAGGAGTACACTTCTTCTTCCCAAGGGACATTTGTGCTTCTAGTTCTGGGTGTGATTGTATGTAAATGTCTCCGGCGCCCACAATACAAGTCGCTGAACTTAGTTTGGAGCTGTGAGTGTGAATGCGTTTGCGTTTGTGTTGCGTTTGTATTTCAGATGCTAGTGGCTTCTCCCAATGGTGACACTGATTTATGTCTTTTTTTATTCATAAATATATATATTTAGTTACTTATATACAATATTGAACTGCCCGTTGTTTGCTTAATTAGGTGCGCGTCCGCCTTCTAAGCAGAGGTTTCAGGTTCGTTTCCCGGGAACACAATTTTCTCCTCAAGGAAAAAATTTGTTTTTGATTCTGGTTGTGATTGCGTGTGTGATATAAATGTTTCCGACACAAGTCATTGAATTTAGTGTAGGGCTGTGAGTGTGTACGCGTTTATTTGAATAAATATAACTAGTAGCTCTCCCTGAACATAGACCTCGCGACTACATTTTGCTGATAAACATAAACGCTGATAATGAAAAACTTATGAGATGAATTGCTTATAATGGTGGTCCCATTTAAATTTGGTCAAGACCAGATCACTAGTTGTTGAGTTATTGTCAATAATGCATGTTTAATACGTTGAATCTGATCAAGGTGCCGAAGGTAAAGCGGTAAAGTCGGTTTTTTAACCTTTGCTTGCGTTTAATTATTATTGTTAAAGTACAGGATATAATGGGTATTTTTCGTAATTTTCAGCTTTTATTCTTTTGCATTTTTGTTACAGACATAACATTCAAACTGACGATGCGACGAAAGACTTTGTTCTACACAGTTAATCTTATCATACCCTGCGTTGGACTAACTTTTCTTACTGTATTGGTATTCTATTTACCGTCCGATTCTGGTGAAAAGGTTAGTATATTATTGGTACCATTGTATGTATGTTTTATCATATCTATATATATATATATAAATCAATGCCACTTTACGTTGTAATTTTATAACTCAAGAACGCTCACTATCCAAACCAATTGTTTAGGCTTTGTTCGGACTATTTAGTAGATGGTTTATGTGATAGTTTGCACAGAATCAGTCGAGCGGTTCTCCATTTATCACAGACGGGCGAAGCCGGGGTGGATCGCTAGTTTATTATATAAAAGTTATAGCATTATTTTGGTCTATACAAGATTACCTTCAGCCGGTATATAGTCGAGAGGAGTGTTTATTTACGCACTTCACCGATACTGATAATTTGTAGCCAACAGTCATTCTATACAATACAAATTCAATATTTATTTTTTCATTATTCTTAGTAAATAGCGGTACATATTAGTTAAACAATAACACTTAATACTAGGATTTACAGTACCTTCGTGAACCTATGTCCTAGGTCACGTTAGTTTGTATTGTTGGGAATAGTTGGTATTATAAGTTATTTTATTCTGGTAATTTAACCGAATAATTAACATTGCACTTAAGTTCTAAAGTAAGTATAAAACGGAGCTTCCAGAAAGTTCTATTTTATACTTGCTTTAGAACTTGAAATATTATCTATGGTACTTCCAGAAGTTACATGAAAAACATTTCATTGTTTAGTTATACAATGACTCACAATATATATTAAGAGTAATTAATTAATACAATATAAAAAACGAATAAACAAAAAAAAAGATCGATTGTTTTACGAAGCGAGCTCAAGTGGTAAAACGTTGATGCAGTAAAAAGCTTTAAATGTATACGCTATTTGTAAAATACCAAAAACCTCTTGGGACATGATTCTATAAATTCTGCTTTATAGTTTTTAAATAAAGTTTGAAATATATTTATCATGTCCTCTGTTAAGTGTAAAGTGTCAAATGGCAACCGGCGTTGACGTGCGTTTGGCGCGCCAGAGCGATGCTGTTCCTTGCACAGTCCTGCAAGGAACGGCATCGCTCTGGCGCGCCAAACGTAGTTTAAACAACTATTCATTATATATTGTATAGAACACACCATTTTCTTATTACAGAAAATATAGCATTCAGAATTAAGCCGTAGAACTAAATCAGCTACGGTTTAGAAATAATTAGGGTCTGTGAGCTTTCTGGTATTTTACAATCTACCCTGAATAATTACGGCATGCTCATTCTAGTCTGAATTCCGCCCATCCCCACTCATCCATCCGACAGTCTTTTTTGTTTTAAACATGTATTAGTTCCATTGGATTGTATTGGGTATTATTGTCTTTCCACATCTTTACGTCATAAAGTTGCGTTATTATTGGGAATTTAAAAAACAAGGCGATATGACGTTGTCATCGGGATTTTTTTTAAAGTGCTGTCCTTATTCTGCTTTTAAAGAAGGAAAGAACCTTTTCTGCGTATGTGAATAGATGTAGGTACTTCTTAAAAAAAGGCATTGCCAATACAAGTGTATGAATATATAACTACTCCAAATCCAAATATTCTCTTCTGATTTTAACTTTTAAACTTTCCCGATTCGAACATAATAGTTTAGGTAATGTCTCGGGGCTTAATCGCGCTAAAAACTATTTTATTTACTTATCCTCTCATGTCAGTCTTGGGATTCAGACATAAGCTTCATTGGAGACATTCTTGCCTATGCTAGGCGCCGAGGATAATTAGCCTCGGGTTATCATGGCGGAAGCTCTTTGTCCAGTCTTGACTTGGGCTGCACTACTCCATACTGAGGCTCCCATTCCTCTTTGAACCATTATACTACTAAACTAAGCTAATAGAATAACAGCTGTCAACCGCAATAAAGACACACACAAGAATCAAAGCAAAAAAATCTTAAAAATCAAAATCGTTTAAACACAAGGGCTCCAAAGAAGCGCTCGTGTAAGTTAATGACTCTACTGCCAGATTCGCAAAATGATTATATTCCTATTAAATGATAATGTTGCCTGCGTTTCCCTTATTTTTATTAGAACTACATGTTTGTTTGTACTCTTGCATGTAAAACTGTGTTTGAAATTGGAATAGCATTGGACGTTTGAAAGTACAATAATCCTATTTAATGTTTGAATTTTAGCAATTCAATGCATCAAGTTATCATCCTACCAATAAGCTATGCATCGTCCATTATATCCATCAGAATATATTTATTGCGTGTATGAATATTAACATAAGTAGCATGTGGAAAGACAATTTCGCAAAATTTAAAACTGAGAGGATTTTAAGTGCACTACCAGTACATCTATAAAAAACATACTGCTATAAATAAAACCCAGATTAATGATGACAAATAAAAATGACACTTTTGATACAGTGACGGTACTGAATTGCTGTCACTTAAATGTTTTTGTTAAAGATCAGGATAAAGCACTGAAACAATATTGTTTTAAAATAACCTAATAAATCAATGAGCGTCTTTCGAAAGTAATGCACATAAAATCCCACCGTTCAGTGATTGCGTAACTCAAAAGAGACTTCTCTTCCCTAGATATCGCTCTGCATCTCCATCCTGGTGTCCCTCACTGTGTTCTTCCTTGGTCTGGCTGAGATCATCCCGCCAACCTCCCTGGCGATACCCTTGCTTGGGAAATATCTACTATTCACCATGATACTGGTCTCACTCAGCGTATTGGTTACCGTTTGCATAGTCAACGTGCATTTCAGGTAAAATATAATTTATTTCTTTCTCCTAGATATCGTTAAGCATCTCGATACTGGTGTCGTTGACGGTATTTTTCCTGCTATTGGCTGAGATTATACCACCGACTTCGTTGGCGATACCGCTGTTAGGGAAGTACTTGCTGTTCACTATGATATTGGTGTCACTTAGTGTTTGGATGACGGTGTTAGTCCTGAACGTTCATTTTAGGTACGTATGGTTCCAGCTGGTTAAGCACAAGCTGACTTCCTGCACTGAACCTCCGCTACTTGTGATGACCTTATAGCGCTGACACTTCCTCTCTAGTTTTTTTAACCATAAAACAGCTTTCTATTCTTAAAATTCGAATAAATGCTGAAAATGCTTTCTATTATTTTTGGCACTAAATAATGTAGACATATTAAAAGCTATAATAATATTATTTTAACAAAAATGAACTTAAAATTAAATACAAAAATAATTAATTTTCAAAATAACTCACAAACACACATTTATAAATAACGCACTAGAAAGTATGTATATCCTAGCCATTGCAGAGTCTACTTCTCCCTCTAGGTTCTATCACCAGACATTTGTCTTCAAGTCTAGAATGACCTTCTAGGTAAGCATCTTCCATCGTCGGCCGCATCGTCATTTTCCATCTGGTGAGATAGTGGTCATATGCTTGCCTATCTAGCATTAAAAAAGTGTAATGTATTGGACTCATCAAAACGGACCAAATGAGGCCAAACTAGTATCCTTTGAAGAGTTTTACTATCTGTCTCGTGGTTTTATCATCAGATCAGCTTGATGGTAACACATTATTATATCGTAATTAAGATTATAACTAACGCTGGCTTAGTTGGGTGCGTTTGCCTTCTAAGCATATGTATCGGGTTCGATTTCCGGCTGAAACAGAAGTTTTCTCCCCAAGGGAAATATGTGTTTCTGGTTCTGGTTGTGATTGTGTGTGATGTAAATTATTCTGGCACCCACGACAATTCATTAGAGTCTGTTAAAACGTTTTTATATATGTTTGTCGTGATTATTACTCATAATAAATGAATGTTGTTTACGGCTCCAAACACGTAAATAACGTCGATATATTTTGTAGTCGACTAGTTTCGGACAAATGGGTTGTCCTTCTTCAGGTTGAGTCAGATGCACGTAACGCGGAAGTGGGCGTGCGTGGCTATTTGTTCACAACTAGTTGACAACGTTAACTACGTCGATTTTTTAAATAATCATAGTTTAACATTTAAATTAAATGATTACTTAAATCGTATTTGGTAAAAATTCCTCAGTCATTTGGCTCGTAAACTTAACAAGCCTCGTTTTGTCGTACGAGTAAATTTAGCCTGACTATTTTAGTTATGCTGTTGTTGATGAAGTATCAAACTGATAAACTTCTTCTTGTATCCAATTAATTTATCTACGTTTTATGATGGTACTTTTTTATGCTCGTTAGGCAAGCATTTGACTACAATCTCACCTGATGGAAAGCGACGATGTAGCCGAAGATGTAGCATGCTTGCCTAAAAGATACCTATTCATATATATTATTACTATAATAATAATAATAATAATAATAAGCCCCCCAAATCCTACTTTACGCCCGAGTCGAACATCAGACCTCGTGGGGGGCGGGCAACGCGTAGAAACAAAACTTACGCGGCTAACAAGGTAGGTAACCCATTAATATGGAGACACGTCGAAATAAATTACGTATAGGGCCGCTGCCCGAGGGTGATCGTCGGGGCACGTCTGTTGCTGGCCACGGGCGTGACAGCATGCTAGCCAGTGACTCTCGGCTGGACGGCTGGGCGGGAGTCGGGGACGCGGGGGGTAGGGGAATGTCCTCAAGGACTACAGCCGATTGTAGTGAGAGTAGCAGTAGAATAGACACTCCGACTGAGGATGTTTCGCAGGCGACTTTCGTCAACCAGCCTGCGACCACCAAAGCCGGAAAACCCAGAGTGCGCATGAGATGGGATGACGAAATAAATTTATTCATCATGCGCACCTACTATCAAATAACAAAACTTGAAACTGACAAGACCATGTATTGCAAAAAGCTTTTTGACCAATTCCAATTGCGATATCCACATTTAAATGTCTCTGCTCAGCGCATTGCTGATCAGAGAAGGGTTATTATCCGAAATAAACTTTTATCTGATAATATCCTAGACAACTTAAAAAAGGAAATATTAGAACTACTAAACAAGGAAGAAGAAATTGATACTGTATCCAGTACCATGAATATGCCTCTATCAAATGCAAACTTCAAATCACAGACTAACTATCAACCCACACAAGCATGTCTTACACAAAATTCAATAGATACGCTCTCAATAATAACCGAAATGACAACGAACCAAACTTCTGATGTATCAACCCAAACAACTATTACACCCAATTTACATGATCATGTAACACATGTTTTACACCAACCACAAGCTGCATACACAGACATATCTATTCAAAACCTCTTGAATGAACTAGAAACAACACTTACCTTGTACACGGGTACAGATCCCAAGGCTCGACCAAAATTGCCTAGACTAAAAGAAAATAAGAAATTGTATCAAATAGTTGCCATTTTTAATAAAGAAATACTAGGTCGATTTGTTACTATAGATACAAAATTAATAGATATTCACACACTTATATACTGTAGTGCTATGGTAATCTGTAAGAATTTAGGATACAAAATACAAACAGAGCAATCAAATAACAAAAATGCTAATAATAAAACAGAAAAACCAGCGTGGCTCATAAGAATTGAAAACGATATTGAAGAATTAAGAGCAGACATAGGAAGAGTAATGCAGTACATAAATAACAATAGGGCTAAAAAGTTATTAAAAAAAATTAACAAGATATTAGCTGCTACAAAAGTACATTCTGCCCACGATAAAGACAATATTAGACCAGAAGAATATTTGGATACATTAAAACAAAAATTGGCTCTTAAAACACAAAGACTAGCTAGATATAAAAAAGCTTTGCGACGTAAAGAAGACAATAGGTTATTTTCATCCAACGAAAAAGGATTTTATAGATCACTTTGCAACGAGATTTCTAACAAAACATCCGAACTACCCAACCCAGAGGAACTAAAAGACTACTGGACAGATCTATGGAAGAAACAAAATGAGCACAATGATAGCGCGGATTGGATTAAAGACGAAGAAAAGAGATGGGAGTATATGGATGAAATGGAATTTACAGATATAACAGAAGAAGATATAGAAATAGTCACGAAAAGAACCAAAAATTGGAAAGCAGCTGGAATTGATGGTGTCCATAATTTTTGGTATAAGAAGTTCTTCATATTACATAATACTCTAGCAAAAATAGTAACAGATCTTATCAAAGGAACCGACGAAATCCCTAGTTTTATTACAAAAGGAATAACCTACATGCTCCCAAAGAGTAGTGATACAACCAACCCTTCTCAGTATAGACCAATAACATGCTTACCGACCATCTACAAAATTATTACTTCTTGCATTACAACCAAAATAAACAACCATCTTACCTGCAATAACATTATAGCTGAAGAACAAAAAGGCTGTAGACAACACCACAAAGGATGCAAAGAGCAGTTAATTATTGACTCCACAATACTCAAACATGCACAAACTCATAACAGAAACATTCATATATCATACATCGATTACAAGAAAGCTTTTGATAGTGTGCCACACTCATGGCTGATACGGATTTTACAAATATATAAAATCAATCCAACTATCATCACCTTCCTTGAGAATGCCATGCTCGAATGGAAAACAAAACTTTTCATATCTAACAAAGCTCAGTCTTTCAGTACTGATGAGATTCCAATCCAAAACGGCATTTTTCAGGGAGATTCACTCAGCCCTTTGTGGTTTTGTCTTGCCTTAAATCCATTGTCACACTTACTTAACAACGAAAATAATGGCTATAAGTTGACAACACATATGCAAATAAGTCATCTTATGTACATGGATGACATAAAACTTTTTTCCAGATCTGACAAAACTCTAAAAGTCTTAATACAAAAAACCACACAGTTCAGTAATGATATAAATATGTCATTCGGCTTAGACAAATGCAAAACTATTCATATAAATAAAGGTAAAGTTGTATCTAAGTGTAATAACAACGAAGGAATCGATTTCACTCACATGGATGAAACAGACACATATAAATATTTAGGTATATACCAATCAAAAATCATTAATCACACACAAATAAAAAATAATTTAACAGAAGAATACATAAGAAGACTCAATTCAATTTGCAAGAGATCTCTATTTTCTAAAAATCTTTTTAAAGCTATAAACACATTTGCAATTCCAATACTCACATACTCATTTGGCATAATAAAATGGTCCAGAACTGATATAAATAACCTTGAAATAAAAACTAGAACCACGCTTACAAAACACAATCACTTACACCCAAAATCAGCCATTGAACGGATGACAGTAAAAAGACCAAAAGGTGGTAGGGGTTTGATAGACCTGAAAGTTCTGTGGCAAAGACAAATCAACAACTTGCGTAAGTTCTTTTACAGCAAATCAAAGAACAGCAAGATTCATTCAGCTACAATAGAATCAGACAGAAACTACACCCCGTTAAACTTGGAAAATAGAGACTCCCAAATAAACCCAACAGAAAACCCAGAGTCCGATAAACTGACCAACTGGCGCAGGAAAGAACTTCACGGCAGACACTTGCATGATCTCGAACAGGCACACATAGACCTAGAAGCCTCAAACAAATGGTTAAAATTCGGATCTCTATATCCTGAAACTGAAGGATTCATGATGGCAATCCAGGATCAAGTAATTAATACTAAAAATTATAAAAAATATATTATAAAGGACCCAAATGCATCAAATGATAAATGTAGAAAATGCCACCGACACCCAGAAACTATCCAACATATCACAAGCGCTTGTTCAACTCTCGCACAAACGGATTACACACACCGGCACAATCAGATAGTCCACATAATACACCAAAAACTTGCTTCAAAACACAAATTAATAACTGGGAAACTTGAACCATATTATCAATTTGCACCAAAACCAGTTCTGGAAAATACCAATCACAAAATGTATTTTGATCGGGCAATATTGACGGATAAAACAATACACAATAACAGACCAGATATTACACTCATAGATAAAATAAATAAAGAAGTTTACTTAGTAGATATAGCTGTACCAAACACACACAACATACAGAAAACAGTAACAGAGAAAATACATAAATATACTGAGCTGAAGGAAGAAGTACACCGAATCTGGAAAATGAATAACGTTTATATTGTACCATTGGTCATATCCAGCACAGGCGTTATTCCAAAATATTTATTCAATTCCCTGAAAACGATTGATCTTCCTGAATCCACCTACATATTAATGCAAAAAGCAGCTATCTTAAATACTTGCCGTCTTGTACGAAAGTTTTTGCAAGAGGATTCATCTTCACTCTTATCAAATACTATCCCAGACCATGCAGCACACTTGGCTTAGGCCCGTGGGCTGTATTATTATACCGAAGTATCATAAATACTTCGAGAATGTCGAAACATAAATGGAAAATAATAATAATAATTTATTTCATTTACAAAAAATATATTACACAGACTAACATTATATGTAGGTACACATAATGTTACAATTAGCTATAAATATTACTTAGACTATACGTTTATATAATTAAACGCAAGCAAAGCTCATAAAAACCGACTTCAACGTTTATATTTTGGTTTCGGCTTGATCGATTTCAATAAAATTTATATGAGACCACCTCTTGAAGTATAATCTACCAAACAAAAAAAAACATCAAAATCGATTCATCATTGGCGGAGATATTGCGTAACATACATACTAAAAAACATACAGTCGAATTGAGAACCTCCTCTTTTGAAGTCGGTTAAAAACTATATAATTTAATCAAAGTAACATAATCAAAAACAGATGTAGCGACGCACAGTCGATTTGCTAACGTTTTGTCACTCATAGCCCCACACTAAGTTCAAAGAATTGTAACGTAGATGCCTGAAACATTTACATCAGCCACACAATCACATCCAGAACCAGAAGCACAAATGTCCTTTGAGAAGGAACATTTTGGTTTTGCCGGGAATAGCACCCCAGACCCACGAGTCTGAGTCACGAACTGAGTCATCAAAATATAGTAACAACCATAATATAAATAATTGCCATGGGTGATCCAGCACTTCGTTCGTCCATCGTTTCGTCTATCAGAGGCATCTAGTGTCTGAAATATACTAGCTGATAACTTAAAATTCTTAGAGAATCTAGTGTCTGAACCATACTAGCTAATCTTCAAATAGTTAGAGAGTATGTAAATCTGGCCAAAAACCACAAATGTCAATTAAATAATTAAACGCAAGCAAAGCTTAAAAAAAACCGACTTCATCGCTTTATCTTCGGAACTTTGATCAGATTTGATGTACTAAATACGCATTATTGACGAAATTTCAAGAACTGCTGATCAGATCTTGATCAAATTTTAAAAAGCAACATCTTTCAAACTATAAAAATATTTCTAAATCGGTTCACGTGGAAAGAAGTTATATGGTAACAAACATAAGAAAATACAGTCGACTTGAGTATCTCCTCCTTTTTTGGGAAGTCGGTCAAATAATATAACCGAAACTATTAAGGTACCCAAACATGTAAGTGGAAGGCAAAATGTTTTATTATTTACTACCCGTGTAGGTTAAAGTTGAAAAGAGCTCTGCAAGTAGAGTGCAAAACCGTTATTTTTGAATAGTTATATTATGTAAAATAACAATTTAGCTACATATATTGTCCCGGGGTCTATCTCAAAAACGGCTACATATATAACGCTGGAACTTACATATAATATCCGTTATATTATCTTCTTACAACAAATATACATATCTAATACCTTTAAACGAGCAATTCTTGTATATATATATATGTTTAATCTGAATATCGGAAACGGCTCCAACAATTTTCATGGAATTTAGTATGCAGGGGGTTTCGGAGGCGATAAATCGATCTAGCTAGGTTTCATTCTTAGAAAACGTCATTTACCATTAAAAAAAAAACCGAGCAAAGCTCGGTCTCCGGGTACTAAGCAACTAACCCAATAAGTTTTTCTCTATTACGTAAAATGTATGCACGAGTCGATCTCTGTTCGAGGCGATCGGCTAGTATATCTATGTCACCACTACCACATTTCAAAATTATATTAAGCAAAACTCGTAAATACGTAAGCTATAGAGATTTACCGTAATTGATGATACGAGCATCCAAACATTAAATTGTACCAATTCTAATCAACATAATACGTATCCCTTGATTCCCATTGTAATGAGTATCACATTTCACGTATCAATACTCAAATGAATCCTGTTTCGAACCAATTACTCGCAGATATCAGAAATTGTTGTGGTTAAAGGGTAATGTCGATCGGGGCTTTATCGGGAATGTGTATCTGACTTAGGTATTTCCCGATTGATTCGTTGCGGTGACATATTTGTCGGATAAACTATCGATTTCATTCGTGATTTGTATGTAGGTATAAGAAGATTTAGGAGCTTTGCCGAGAATGTGAAAAAATGGTGTTGTAATATTTTCTAAAATATTATTTATAAAAAACGATTTCACACACACAGCCCCACACTAAGTACGATGACTTGCGTCGTGGTTGCCGGAAACATTTACTTCATACATTCAGTCACAACCAGAACCAGAAACACAAATATTTTTAGAGTAGAAAACTAACAATTGTGTTCCCGCCGGGAATCGAACCCGATCGAACCCCTGCTGAAGCTCCACCCATCTAAGCCAACGGGCAATTTACTTGTGATTCTTCGAGTGTTAATATATTATTATATGTTACCCGAACAGTATAACAGTATCTGGGTATATATGTATATCAGTATATCTGGGAGTCTTCAAATACAAAGTGAATAAGTACCTTCTAGGCAAGCGTCTTACATCTTCAGCATCAAATTCCCATCAAGTAAGATTTGCTATACAGCGTGGTAATGCAGCAAGCATTTTGGGCACTTTGCCGAACATTAAAGATCGTCTAAACTATCTTTAACCTTTTTATTACAATACAATAACTCTTTATTGACACCTTAAAAGCATTGGTACAAAAAAAATACAATTTTACATGAAAGGCTACAATGGGCGGTCTTATCGCTTAAAGCGATCTCTTCCAGACAACCTTTGGATGGACAAGATGCAGATAGAAGGACTAGTGTCGGGTGTACTATTGATTAAAAACTATAACGTTATAACATATTACAGATAACATAATATAATTAAATACGAATAACGACATATTACACAAATACTCTTACATATATAAATATTAAATACCATAACACATAAACATACATAAATATTTACATACAATACCTACATGTGAGTAAAGCATAATTTTTTTTTTTATATTAGCAGTTGAGAGATAGATAATGCTCCTTAACCATATTTTTAAAAATGTCTAATGATTTGGCACGTCTTATATCGATAGGCAGCTTGTTCCTTTTTTTAACTTTAATATTTATATTGTAAAACAGTTAATTGTAAACCAATGAATTTATATAATTGATATAAAACTGTGAATAGAACTGAGATAGTAAGATAGTAGTCAAATGCTTTCCTGTCTAGAAAAGTTCACTTACGTCTGTTGCTATATAGATTTTAATAGTTTTAGAATTGTATTGTCAATTGGTCCGTACTTAAGTGTGCCACCAAGAAACTTAATCAGATACAGTCTTACAAAGTTAATAAAGTGCAATATATCCTTAAATAAGGAGGAAATAATAATGGCGGTCGGTGTAAATTGTACGCTTTGTATTGGTGTCGGCGATAGAAGGGACAATGGTGGTGAATTATGGACGTCGCACGAGATAACGCTCTTTATTGAATGCAAGGTATAAGAATACGTATATGGGAAAGTATTAAAAACTGTGGCTACATTTTAGAGCAAAACATCTATTCGTGCCAACGAATGGCACTATTTCTATATACCTACCCTCAATTTTTATCCGACTGCGCGACGCAAAGAGGGTAATGTGTATCAGCCCATGTATGTATGTTTGTTCCTTTGTGGCACTCTAGAGACCAATCGCGTGGGCCGATTTTAACGTTCCTTAATTGTACGAGTGTCACTCAAGGATTATGCAGCTAAACCGTAGGTCTGTCCCTGAGGTAGGTATATATCTTATTGATCAAACGTAGCGAGATCTCTTGGGTTTTTGAGCACTTTGTCCGTCCGTCCGTCTGTCTGTCAGAGGCATTTAGCGACTATACTATAATAATATGACTGAAAGACTTCAAATTCTCATAGAATATATGAAGCTATGGCCCAAAGCCAGATATGGCAATTAAAATGATATAAATAAAAATATTAAGGGGGCACCCAAACACGTAAGTAGGGAGCAGAATAATTTGACTTGTCAAGTAGAGTACGAAACCAGTTTAGAAAAATATCCATGTCGGAAAATAACAATTTAGTAGGCCACCAAAGTCACTCTTTCAGACCTAATTGTCCCGGGTCTATCTCAAAAACGTCTACACATTTTAAGCTGAAACTTTCTTTTAATATGCATTGTATCTTTAGTTGAACAATAAATACAGAAATCAAACAATTATTGCAAAAAATAAAAACCTATAAGCTATTAACCTCAAAAGTTTTTATCTATTAGGCATAATGTAGGCGCGCGGACTTTTGATGCGAACAACTAGTTTATCAATGGGTTTTTCGCTTGTCTCGATGGAGCCACTAAAGATATGACAGGCAAGGATGTTTTTACAAACCATAGGTTTGTTTCCTATCTCGATGATGACAGGTATCAAAATTCAATATGACCGCCAGACGCCTTATTGTCAAACATAAAAAATGTAATTAATTTAAAGAAGAAGTCGAAGTTAGTTGACTAACTGTGTTCAGGTTTTTTGACGTGAGTGAAAAAATGGCGTTGTTGATTTTGTAAAAATTTCCAAAACCTGTGATTCTTCGAGTGTTAATGTGTAATAATGGTGGATTATTAACTGTTGATACTAAGTGAACGTGTATAAGTGTAGGCAAATCATACAAAGTTAAAAAAACGTGATTTTCGCCTTCGCTCCAAAACTCCAATAGAAGTTCTAGTAAAGTTTCCACCACTTTACTAGGGCATGACTTTACTATGACTGGACCTTGACTCTTTTACTTGACTTTGACTGTGACTTATGACTAGGACTTATAATATGAAATACACTTGAAATATTATATTACACTGACACTGGCTAAATGCACAAGATTGCGAAGCCATAAATAAAAAGAAGAAGAAGAAGACTAACTGTGTCAAGTGGGGTATCATTGAATAGGTATTTGAAAATCATCTTTACATTTCTTTAACTATTTTTCAGTTTTATATAATCATTTAAGATCTATAAAGATTTAAAGTTGGGTAGAAACCAGTCTCACTTAAAACTTCAATACTTTTACGCTGTGGGGATTTTCAATTTTCAACCGACTTCAATCATTCTTGTTGAATTTTTTTTGCTTCAGTGTTGGTCCCACATAAATTTTATCGAGATCGATCTAGCCAAAACCAAAATATAAGCGGTGAAGCCGGTTTTTATAAGCTTTGCTTGTGTTTAAATTATTAGAATATTAACTTCAACACTTCAACATATCTCATGCTCAATTCGATTCAAGCAAGTGCTTCGAAAAAATGTTTTGTACCGTAAAGAAGAATTCGAAAGAAGTCATATCGGTTTGAATTTGTTTTTTCTACTATAAGCGGTATAAAGTTATAGTTAGGTATAAAAGTGTCATAACATAACGTGCCAGTGTCCCCATACGTCACGTATGCATTCAATAAAGTCCGCGCTAGTCGAGTGCCACCATATTTCACCCCCTATTGTCCCGCAATCGACGTGCAGTATCTACTGGACGACGTTATGAAGGACCGAAAATTACGATGTTGTTTCAATATTCGTATCACTAAAGCGGTAATAGCTCAGTGGTAGACGAGGCCACTAATCGGGCGATCACGTTTTCGAAACATATTGACGACCTAGTTGGCGCAGTGGACAGGTGTCCGCCCTCTGCTCCGTAGGTCCTGGGTTCGATTCCCGGCAGGAGAACAAATTCTTTCCCAAGGGATATTTGTGCTTCTGGTTTTGGGTGTAATGTGTGTGTGATGTGAATGTTTCCGGCACCCACGATACAAGTCTTTGAACTTAGTGTGGGGCTATGAGTGTGAATGCGTTTGTTTGTTATATCACGGGTTTTAACTTCAGCTGTTTTGACCGTAAAATCGTGATAAAATCCAGGGGTGTGATATAAATGTTTCCGGTATCCACGACACAAGTCATTGAATTTGTGTGGGGGTGTTAGTGTGAAAACGTGTATGTCTAGGTAGAAGAAAATTTTCTCATGATCGCTTAGTTTGCTGTCCTGTACCAAGAAAACCTCAAAATAATCTCTTAACTGCCCGCTGGCTTATTTGAATGCGCGTTCGCTTTTGCTGCAGCTAGTATAGGGCTCGATTCTGCTACTTTTTATCTTGATAAAGTGGGCAAAGCCGTAGGGCACGGCTAGTAATAACATAAATAGGTTTAATATGAACTTTTTTCCTGATAATGATGGAAGATGGCTATAGCCAACTTCCGTCTCCATCATCAGTAGGTCTATTCTGGTCGTCAAAATACGATTGTTCGAATTGATGCGACATCGATATGACAGTCGATTGGTTGAAATTTCAGTTGATTCGATGTTCATAACAAAAGAAAATCGTTCCGACGTCGATGTGACGCCCGGAATAGACCTCCTGACCAGTTTCATGGTACCATATCATTGTATTGTCACCGAAGATACATAAGTAAACCAAACTTGAGTCCAATCGGACATCAGGAGTGGGACTAATGTAGCTTGCAAGATTTGATTACAGGCCGACAGACAGACAAAGGGACAGGTAAAACTAAGTAAACTATTGTAAAAACAAATTACTAATTACTAGATGATTATAGGTAAGAGAAGAAAAAACATAAACTTATCAACATGAACGCTTTCACAATCACAGCCCCACACAAATTCGATGACTTGTGAGAACGCGGACTGCATACAGTCACTTTACGTATTTATATCATAACGACCGAATAAATAGTAAACCGTTGTGTTCTGTTGCGAAAGTGTTACAGTGTGCGCTACTCCGACTGTAGTACTTGTGTGAGTGTGCGTGAACCTAACAGTCGCATCAGTGAGCTATAAGATCCCTTTGTTTGATCGATTCTCTCTGATTCGTTTTTTGAAGGTAGGGTAGTTGTATGAACATTTCACCAACACATCAGCAAAGAAGTAAAAAACATTATTGCCGAACAGCGCCATCTAGCATTTCACTTCTTACTGCTGTTGAACTCGGTTACATTATTGACTATCAATCATACCACATTCCGAAATGGCAAAGTGCGCAGCTTGTGGCAAGTTTATATCCCCGTCAGGGGCCGCCACCTGTGTGTCGTGCCCTTGTGTATTTCATAAGGCATGCGTAGCGATACCGGATAACCTTAATGTTAAAAAGGACTGGGTTTGTCCTGAATGCAAAAACCTTCAAAGAAAAGGGGATAACAGTAGTACACCGGTAAAAGGCCTAAGCGACAACCTCGCTACACCTCACATTCGTCAATCTGCTGATATCGATCCGCCATTGACAACAGAGGCGCCCTCTGTCGTGGACTCGGACGTGCGCGAGCTGCGGCTCGAGCTGGCTAAATATATGGCGGAACAGCGGGAATTCAGAAATGAATTTCGCTCTTCTATAGCGAGTATGGGGGAGCGCATGACCAATTTTGAGAAGAGACTGGAGGCACTTGAGAACCGGGAAGCGTCACAGGGATCGGCATCAGGCTCGGAAGATATTCAGGTCCTGCAGAATACCGTCGGGCAGCTTAAGAAGGAGCTTAATGACCGAGATCAGGACGCCCTACTCTCAGACCTCGACATTGGCCATTTGCTGGAAGAGAAAGGAGAAAATGTTGTCCACTCAGTCACTATTCTGGCTGCGAAGTTGGGAGTTACGCTGGACGATCGAGACATAGTGTTCGCCGAACGTGTTGGAGCGGTGGACTCAAGCGTGGCGGCAGATGGCGCTGCCCACGCGACTGGCGGCCGCGGCCGCGGCGGCGCCGGCGGCTCCAGCGATGGTGAGGCGGGCGTGCGCCCGCGTCGCATCATCGTACGGCTGGCGCGCCGCCATCTACGCGACGAGCTACTGCGCGCCGCCCGAGTGCGCCGCAACCTCACCACGGCGGACATAGGCCTGGCGGGACCGCCGCGCCGAGTTTACGTCAACGAGCGTCTAACGCGCAGCAACCGCCAGCTCTTCCAACGCGTCCGCGAGGAATGCCGGAAGCGACAATGGCGTTACTCCTGGACAAAGGGAGGCCGCGTATACGCGCGACAAGCAGAGGGGAAGCCTGTACATCCGATCCGAACAGAGGCGGATTTTGAGCGGGTTTTTGGAAATCACACAGTTTGATTGAAGTGGCGTATAATTTTGTATCGGCTCCTATTTTTATTGCATTATTAATTATATTATATCTAGCTATAACAACTTTTATTAACATTATACAATTTATCACAAACTGCAAAATTATTTATAAATGTATTAGCTTATTATATTATCACAATAGAAATATTATACTGTTTGTTATCATTATTACTAATTCTCAAGCTCATTGCAAATATCTACTGATTTGTTTTGTAATGAACTGCGCTCGTGTTACTCGACTGGCTCTTATTATTATCATTCACAATGGTTAACACAAATAATATAAAAGTTGGTTTGTACAATGCAGGTTCCTTAGGCACAAATCATGACAATTTTGTAAGCGCGGTAACCCGAAATGATATAGATATCCTTGGTATTAACGAAAGTTGGCTGCGCGCGGGGGAGGAGGGGCGCGCCCCCGATCTTCCCGGTTATCGCTTGCGTCACATACCGCGGCCGCAACACGTACGCTCGCGCGGAGGTGGTGTCGGCTTCTACATCAAGCGGAATATAAGCGCACGCGTCTGGTCTCACCCGCTAAACCCGTCATATAGCTCCGTAGAGCAAATGTGGCTTTCTGTCACCATTAACGGAAGGAAGCTAATGATAGGTACTGCGTACCGCCCGCCGTGGATGAATGTGGATTTGTTTTTTGATGCTTTGTCAGATTCTATAAGTTCGATTCATAAATATGATAATTTAATTTTATTAGGCGATTTTAATATCAATTTATTCAATAATATTGACACTAAATATTCTAAATTTATGACATTCATCTCTTGTTTTAATTTATCACAGTTAGTAACTGAGCCAACGCATTATACCGATTCTAGTCAAACATTGATCGATGTTGTGTGCACAGATTTGCGTGCTAAGAAAGTAACGCTAAGTCACGTGGGGAACCTTATGGGTCACTGTCTCGTAGCATGTGAATTTAATATTAAGCGAGAAAAAGTATTACCCGTTACGATTACTTACAGGCCAAAGAAATATATTTGTTTAGATAACTTCAATAGGGATATGCATAACGTTAGATGGGATTTAATATCAACGTTTACCGATATAAATGACAAAGTCGCTACATTAAACCATTGCATCGCGTCTCTATTTAATCTGCACGCGCCAATAAAAACCATCGTCATTAAGCATCAGTCTTACCCGTGGATTACTGATACAGTCAAATTAATGATGAGTATTCGTGATGAGGCCGCCGCCGCCTATCACAGAACTGAGTCTGAGGGCAGTAAGCAATACTATAAGAGTCTGAAATCAACTGTTAACAAAGCACTTTTTAATGAAAAATCTGCCTATTTTAAGTTTAATATAAATAATAAAATAAATGATCCCAAAACATTGTGGAAAAATCTTAAAAGTACTTTGCTGCCTAGGAAAAATAATGACTT
Organism: Lomographa bimaculata; assembly: GCA_948107665.1. Lineage (NCBI taxonomy): Eukaryota > Metazoa > Arthropoda > Insecta > Lepidoptera > Geometridae > Lomographa > Lomographa bimaculata. The sequence continues at coordinate 15,281,322 of OX403599.1, forward strand.
ACCTACTTCATTCAATAACCCAAATATCATAATTAATCATTTTTTAAATATTCCCGGAATCCCAGATGTTAGTATTTCACACCTAACGTTTTTTGAACATCATAAATTTACTGAAGCCATTTTTCATATCGATATGATTAGTTTGGACAGAATGATGCAAATAGTAAAAAGCTTGAAGTCAAATGCTGAAGGCTGTGATTCTGTAACACTGGATATGCTGCTGATGTCTTTTCCTTATACAGTAGAATGTATAAATGACATAATTAACACTTCTATTAGTACATCAATTTTCCCAGATATTTGGAAACACGCAATAGTTCTCCCATTACCAAAAAATCCTAACCCAGTCGAGCTTAAAGACTTAAGACCCATAAGCATATTGCCTTGTTTGTCTAAAATTATGGAAAAAGCAGTGTGTAAACAACTTACCGAATTTTTAGAAAAAAATAACATATTGCCAGATGTTCAGTCGGGTTTTAGAAAGGGACGTAGCACCGTAACTGCTCTGCTAGATGTGACAGACAATATTCTTTGTGCTCAGGATAATGGCATGTGTACACTGTTGGTGCTGTTGGACTATTCACGTGCGTTCGACTGTTTGAATATTAATTTGTTGCTTTCCAAACTAAGCTATTATGGGTGCGACTCGAAAGCACTTCAATGGTTCAACAGCTACCTCAGCAATCGTTGTCAGTATGTGAAACTGAGTCAAAGAGATGGTACGTCGCTTGAATCTGAGAAAGTGACAGTGAATAGAGGTGTTCCTCAAGGGTCGATCTTAGGTCCAATTTTGTTTATTTTGTATACAGCCGATATAACGACTCAAATAAAGCACTGCAAATTTCACATCTACGCGGACGATACACAAGTTTACATATCCTGTAAACCGGCCGAAATTGACAACGCTATCAATAAGCTTAACGAAGACCTCACAAGGATAGCTACCTGGTCAAAGGATAATTGTCTGTTACTCAACCCTAACAAAACTAAATACCTCATCTTTGGTAGTAAGCACCAGTTAAGTAATATTGACCCCTCTTTAGTAGTCTCCCTAATGGGTGAGCCTATTGAGCGTGTGTATGAAGCTCGCAACCTGGGCTTGTACATGGATAGCGGTCTACGATACGAGAAGCATGTCGCGACCTCAATTCAAAATTGTTTTTACAAATTAAAGGTTTTGTATAAGATGAGACCTTATTTAAAAGAAGAGCTCCGTATCCAACTTGTCGAGTCTCTAATCTTATCAAAATTGAATTACATGGACTCAGTAATTGGGCCGCGATTGCTAGCCCGTACACAAACGTTAATTCAGCGAGTTCAGAACGCGTGCGCACGATTCTGTTTCGACATTCCGTTAAGGGCACATGTAACACCATTCCTCAATGAGCACTCCATTTTGAAGATGAAGCATCGGCGGAAGCTTCACTTAGCCTGCCTACTTTTCGGAATTATAAAATACAGAAGTCCGGTATATCTGTACGATAAGTTGTCATGGGTTAACAGTCGGAGATTACGAGCTTCCCAGCAGTGTGCGATGCAGCTATCTTCACAACCTCATAAAACAGTAGCTTTTCGTGGCAGTTTCCGATATGCTGCATCCAAATGCTGGAATAACATCCCGCCGCCGATAAGGAACCTGCAAGGTATTCTAGGTTTTAGATTAAAATTAAAAAGATTCCTTACCGACCATCAGGTGAACCAAGCCACCCTAAAGCACGACACCAGCGCGTTATAGAATTCAAAATAGTAAGTTTTAGAAAGTAATTGTATACCTACATACCTGTTATATTACTTTTCTTTAGTTGTTTTTCTCACTACACATTTTATACACTGTCATGTTTTTTCTGTTATTCTATGTTCTATTTATAATCTCATACAATGTTGTTATTTGCTTAAATTTCATGTATACTTTATATTTTATCAGTTTTTAGATTTATCTATACTTGCGGCCACTTTATCATAAATTTGCTTATATGCACCGTATGCGGGCCGTGATCTCACTAGAATGGTTCCAACAGAATACCAGCGTCGGAGATAGGTGGGTGACTACCTTCTTCGATATTATGCTGAGTTGGGACCATTTTGTGTGAGTGCACATTAATTATTAGGGTAGTTCTAAGTTTTTTTAATTTCATTGTATTTATTCCTTATACTAGTAATTGATGTAGCTCATGCAAATAAATTTATATTCTATTCTATTATATTCTATTGTGTCATTGCAATCACACCCAGAACCAGAAACACAAATTTCCCTTAGTGAGAAAACTTGTGTTCGCCGGGAATCGAACCCGATACCCCTGCTTAGAAGGCGAATACGCACCCAACTAAGCCATATGAATTTTTAATTTTTTTGACCTTATCTACTTAAAAGCAACGTGCAGAAACATTTTCCAAAGTAATTGTTGCGCCTAATTACGTGAGAAGATGTCACATAATCGTTACATACATTGTGAATGTTAATTATAATTTGTCTGGTGACGTAATGACGTCATTAACACTTGGCAACGACTCGACGAAATGGTTTATGGGTTTGTTAAGTTTTATGTATGAAGGTTATGGAGGTGGGTGGCTTTTGTATGGGTTTGGAGGTTTAGAATTCGAGGGTAATCCTCGTAGTATAGGTAGTTATTGTAACTTATATTTACTTTGACGTTTTGGGTAAGTTGCATTAATAAAGAAATAAATCTATGTCATAATCCTATCCATGTGGATGTCGAAGCCATTAATGTGTAATTCCAATAGTGATCATTTAAAAAAAATATGTTTAAAAAGACGTGTGGCACTCGAGGACTGCCGCGTTAAAGCTATTGCATAGCATTTTTTATCAACTTATGTAATTATAATTATTTATTTATTTTATTTATGCAGTATTTTTTTTCCTGCCACATAGAGGCGAGTTGCTGAACTAAAGAGACAAGCGTGATATTTAAAAAAAGTCATTAAAAGTTCTGCTATTCATCGATAGTTGGCAAAACTAAAAAGTATCACCGGTCTGAGTGGGGGGTGTTAGGTTATTTTCGTTACGGAATTTCTGGATTCGGTCTCCACGCTCAAGGCCCGCGATAGAAGCTATGCAATAGCTTAAAATTTCTCAAATAATTTGATTATAAATTTGCCATGTTGTGGATACCCGTAAGGGTTAAACTGTATTCACCTAATGCATTTCCACCTTGCAATGTTATCATAACAATTTCCCAATAAATAGTTATTCTATTCTATTCCATCCAGCTGTTTGACCTCACGGATTTATGGAGAGGACTAAAAAGAACGAAACCATTTGAACTAGTGTGGTGTTAATGTGATAGTGTAGTGCTACGGTAAAAAACACATAAACAAAGTCCCTTCTCATTAATAGCAGCAATAAGAAAAGTGCTAATGGAAACACATTCTTAGTTACTGATGACTCTAGAAATCTAAGTAATAAGCCAAATACAGGCTAGATTGTAATGAAAATAGGAAACATGCTTATATAGGTCTCCTAGAAAGGGGGACTAAAATAGTAATAGTAAAAATTAATCGACCGGCGAGCAAAAAGGCTCATTGGCGATAATAAGCTAGTCGAGTCCAAGTTGCAGAGTCTCGGTCATCGACGTAAGGTCGCAAGCTTATCGGTATTCTACCGTTTGCATTTTGGAGAGTGGGCGCAGGAATTACATGATTTAATTCGCCCTTGCCCTTTTTAACAACAACAAGACAGACAGTCAAACGTCATCTTTATATTGTTCACATACCTCCGGTTCGCTCGATGCGTTTTGTTTCTACGTTTATCAACCATACAGCGAGGGAGTGGAACTCATTGTCCGCGTCTTTGTTTCCCGAACAGTACAATCTGGGTGTCTTCAAGTCTACAGTGAATAGGTATCTTCTAGACAATCAAGTCAAAGATGTGACTTGATTGTCTAGAAGATACCTTTTCATCATAGCCGCATCTTCACTTTCCATCTGGTGCGATATTGGTCAAATGCTTGCCTATCTATAATTAAAAAAAACCGTAAGTTATTAGTCGACTACCTAGAATCAATCCCTTGCTAGTTCATCTTCATCAACTTCTTGCTAGTTGATTTAATGTGCACTCACTAAGTTACGACAGCTTCTAGATCACTTTTTCTATAAAAGCTCACCACGCCCTTACCACCAGGTCACCGTCCACCCACAACCTACCGCCCTGGATGAGGAAGGTCTTCCTCCAGCTGATGCCGAAGCTGCTGATGATGAGAAGAGCCAAGTATGCCATGCCAGAGTATGATGACACCTTCGTTTCTAACGGATACACCAACGAACTTGAGATGAGGTAAGTGTATATAGCTAAGTGAATTTTGAAACTTAAACAAAACAACAAACAAACAAACGCATTCAAGCTCACAGCCCCACACTAAGTTTAAATACTTGTATCGTGGGTGCCGGAAACATTCACATCACACACTTAATTCCTTTTTTTTTCCCTTTGATATATTGTACTATCTACGGGCCAATTGCTTCTATTTCCTAAAACTATATACAGCAAAAAACTAAGTTACATACAAGACATCTAAATTCCTTATATGACACTTGGTAAATAAGAGGAAGGCCGAAACCGTGACGACACTTATGCTGTCTTATGTTATGTATAGAAAAAATTTTGCAGTTTAAAATGAGCAAGTCTGATCCAGCCGAAGAAGGCTCGGTTTAAACGCTGAAAGACGCTGGTGCGAACCACGGGTTCAAAAAAAAAAAAAAAAAATTTAATGAATTTTTGAATTAGATACGCATTATTAAGGATAACACGAAAACTACTGGTAAAATTTTGATCAAATTTAAAAGGCTTTCAATAAAAAAAAAAAACCGGTTCTCCTAAAAAAAGTTAAGAGGTAACGCACATAAAAAAAAAGTGAATTAAGAACCTCCTCCTTTTTTGTGAAGTCGGTCAAAAATATGACTTTTACATTTCCATAATCGCATGCTACATCTTCGGCCGCATCATAGCTTTCCATCAGGTGAGATAGCGGTCAAGTGTTTGCCTATCAACATAAAAAAAAAATACACGGTTAGCTTTTCAATAGAGCTCACACGTGAAGCGTAAACATTCTATTTTTTGAGATAAATGTCGTTGTACCTCGTCCGCAACATCTGTTTATCGCGTAATTCATGTGGAATTGTTGAAAGCCATCGATGTGCAATTAATTACTGAAACAAAGCTTCACAAATTATAATCTTCGAAATGATTTCTATTCATCGTGCACAATTTATTGGTTGCCTACACGCGGCTGCATGCCGGCCTGGCAAGCGGGGAATTCACGATAGGGTGACCAAAGATAGTACGGAGTGTCTTTATTTAATTCACTATTATAGATACAACAGGATATAATATATTACATACAATACAAACTAGTGTTTGTGTTATTATTGATAATAGTATTATTAATAGAATATTAGTTTTTTTTGGACTACCAAACGTCCAAACCTATTAAAAAAAACTGTTATTCTATTCTCCTATATCTAATTAATCTATTATAATTCCGTAACTTTGTATGTAAGCATGTTAGTTTAATGTAATGTTAACTGTAATGGCTGAACGGATTTGGATGAAATTTAGAATGTACATAGCTTATACCTTAGATTAACACATAGGCTACTTTTTAATATCTTGATAATAGCGGGCGAAGCCGCGGGGCACGGCTAGTAGTATATACTTTACGAGTATATAGAAGAAACTGACATTGGTTTCCCACTGTATATGTTATAGGACTGATTGTCATAGCATTCGTGTCAAATTAAATAATCAAATTGACCTTTGTCCGGTGTAAACGTATCAGTTGGTCAACCTATCCCTTACAAATCCTGTTAATACCAACGCGGCTGTTAATACCGCGGTGCATCATACCGATGCTAACGGACAGTATAATGACCGAATAATCGGCGCCCGACGAAACGGCTTTCGATGCAGATGATTTTACACGTGATTTTGGTAAGGGGTCAGAATCAGGATGAGAATAGGGGTCTATGCTGTATAACTGTGTTAAACAAACAAGGTGTAAAAAAACATTTTTTCTATTAGTGGCAACAGTTTGCCCATTTCAGGCGTACAGTAATAGGTACTAACATAAAAATACATACTTTGGATACGTCAAAATGAAGCTACAATTTGTACATAATTAGTTACAAAATAGGTACTCATTATATCATGATTAGTTTTCGACGACCCAGTTGGCGCAGTGGACAGGTTCAATTCCAGTCAGGAGCACAAATTCCTTCCCAAGGGATTCTTCTGGTTCAGGGTGTAAAGTGTGTTATGTGAATGTTTCCGGCGCCCACGACACAAGTCTTTGAACTTAGTGTGAGGCTGTAAAGTGTGAATGCGTTTGTTCGTTTGTTACTATTATAGTTCATATTTACAAATTATTTAGACCTGTTATTTAGCACCTAATAACCTACTATTTATTTTATTTGACAAAGAACGATGCATAAATTGAAGTGCAATAGCACTCGTGTCGAATTAAATAGTGATGCGCTAAAAGCTCATTGTCCAATGAATAAACTGCAGTTGGGAAACCTATCTCTTACAAATTCTGTTAATACCTACGCGACTGTTAATACCGCGGTGCATCATATCGATGCTAACGGACAGTATAATGACCGAATAATCGGCGCCCGACGAAACGGCTTTCGATGCAAATGATTTTACGTGTTGGAATAGGGTTAAAATGAAGCAAGAATGTATACATACACTCATTATGACTTGATTTGTTTACTATTATAATAATTTTTTTACCGACTTCCCAAAAAAGAAGAAAGGTACTATATTACTTTATTTTTTAATTTTTTTATGTGTTACTATTTAACTTATCTCCACGTGAGCCGATTTCGAAATTTTTTTTAGTTTGAAAGATGTAGCTTTCTAATCGGTCCCATTAAAATTTGATCAAGATTTGATCAGTAGTTCTTGAAATATCGATAATAATGCCTATTTTGTGGACTACTTTGACGATGTTCTCGTTTACCCGACTTCGAAAGTTACCTCATAACTTCTTTCGTTGTGAGCCGATTTTGATGATTATTTTTATTTGAAAGCTGGTGCTTTCCATGTGGTCCCATTTAAATTTGGTCAAGATCTGATCACTAGTTTTTGAGTTACTGTCAATAATGCGTGTTCAATACGTTGAATCTGATCACGGTTCCGCAGATAAAGCGGTGAAGTCGGTTTTTTTAAGGTTTGCATGCGTTTAATTATTTTTTAATAATTTTGCAACTGGTATTCTACTATTTATTATTATATCGGACTGCCTGTTGGCTTGGTAGAGGGGGCTTTCTCCTTCTAATAGAGTTATCGGGTTCGATTCTCAGCGCGAACACAAGTTTTCTCCCTAAAGAAAGTTTCTGGTTCTGGTCGTGATTGTGTGTGATATGAATTGATATATTTCCAGCACCCACGACACAAGTCATTGAACTAAGTGTTGGGCTGTGAGTGTAAAAGCATTTACGTTATTAGACAGAAAACGGTGCGTAAATTGAAATGGCATAGCATTCGTTTCAAATTCAGAGAATTTTTTTTTGATAAATTTTGTATAATAATATTTATTATAATTATTAGACAGAAAACGACGAATAAATAGAAATGCGATAACGTTCGTGCCGAATTAATAGGTGTGCTAAATAGATCATTAGTCGGAGAACAAACCGCAATTCCAGAAACAGTAAAATGAACGGCAACCGACGAAATGGCTTTCGATTCAAATTATTTTAAATAGAAAAGGGTAAATATGAAGCAAGACTTTGAATATTTATTCACTAGGTCGTCATTAGTATTTTATTTTCTACTAGCGATCCGCCCCGGCTTTGCCCGGGTATGATAAATGAAGAACCGCTCGACCGATTTTGTGCAAACTTCAAAAAACCATTTACTAAATAGTCCGAACAAAGCCTAAACATTTGGTTTGGATAGGTGAGCCCGTTCTTGAGTTATACAATTACAACGAAAAGTGGCATTGATTTTTTTTATATAAAGATAGATATATATACAGATATTTTTTTATATATAAAGATAGATAGATAGATGAAGAATTTGGGCTTGTTAGGCGTGATCAAAATGCTGGTACTTATTTGGCTCAACGTATTAGCATTGCCAATTAGAGATGCAGTGCCGCAAGCATGATGGGAACGCTGTGGAAGTGGGCTTCAGGACTTGAGGGTATAGAAGCTCGGTACATTGTAGGTAACTTAGATGCTTGCTGTATACGTGTATTATTTTGTTATAGTTTTTCTTATGGGAATATAGGCATTTGGATTTTTTTAGTTAGTATTCCACTGTACTTAGGTACACTTTGTATTATGTGACATAAAACTGTTTTGCATAGAAATACCATAGCATTTGTGTTCAATTAAAGAGGTGACATGCTAAAAAGATCTTTATCCAGATCATTGTACATCGTACCGATGCCAACGGACAATACTCGTTTAATAACCGAATTACTGGCGCCTGGAAAAAACAGCTTTCGATGCAGATTTCATATTTACGTTGGAATAGGGTAAAATGAAGCAAGGACTTGTCTGTTTTTTAGTTGAGTAATTGACGCCCGACGAAGTGCTTTTCGATGCAGATGCAGATGATTTTATGCGTCGAAATAGGGTCAACACAAATAAATAGATCAAAATGATTTATTTCAGGCAATGAGAAACCCATATTGCAGATAAATAAATTTTAAAATATAACCACTTAAACTTAAATATTAAAATATCGCTATGTAACCATACCTAAATACCTAAATCCTTCAGATTTTTAAAGAAATGTTACAAAGATTTTGTTTGGATTGTTTTTGAAATAGGTATAACTAAATTCACACATTTTGGAGCAATATATACGAAGCTCGTAGAATGTTGGAAACCTCTCATAATTCTCTGTCGTAATTAGTCCGCGCATGTGGCGTCGGAAGTATAGAAACAACAGTCCGTGCTGACGTCACTTTCCGCCATTTTGAAGCGATCTTGTCGTGTATTTGTTTGTTATCTTTTGTAGAAATAGTTTTGTTATTCTAATTTCAAGTTTTGTTCACTTCATTTTGTTTGTTGTTGACCTTTCACTTAATATTATTGGTGATCGAGCGAAGTCTCTAAGCTGGATTTACCTAGTCCAAGATAACTTTGTAACATTTCCATCCCTCATAGGTTACCTAAGTATGTCAAATAGTATGTCATACATTCATGCTATCCTACTAAAATAGTTATAAGTTTGCAAGTGTGTAAGTATGTTTGTTCCTTCTTCACGCTTTAGCTACTGAACGAATTTGGATGAAATTTTGAATAAACATAGCTTTTGCCTAAGATTAACAGATAGACTGCTTTTTTAATTAATAATAGCGGGCAAAGCCGCAGGGCACGGCTAGTAATATAAATGCGAAAGTAATTCTGTCTATCTGTTACGTTTTCACGCCTAAAACACTGAACCGATTTTAATGAAATTTGGTACGGATATAGACTAGAGCTTGAGAAAAGACATAAGCTACTTTTTAACACAGAATTACTGCGGGTCCACTTACGCGGGTAAAACCGCGGGGCGCAGCTATATACGAGTACCTATATGATCAGCACGCATGTCATGCGTGTCAAATAGATATTATTGGTCATATAATAGGATAGGACTGGATATTAAGGATATCTTGATAGGTGTACTTATCGAGGATAAGACGTCATACAATGATTATTTTGTATACAATTAGAAATTGCATGAGTTTAAAGCAGTTTAACATTAACTAATAATTATTTGAATCATATTTAAATAATTTCGCTCTCACTGACTGAGAATTCTTATCTTGTAAACTGGATATCCTTGACATAGGATATGTCTAGTTTGGGACACACTGGAAGTGATATTTTACTATGTACTACTATGTTTCCCTTTACTGGTAACAAAATAATTGATTCTCTAACACACACACACATACAAAAAAGCAACAATATGAGTAGTTTTTGAGTTATCGTCAATAATGCGTGTTTAATACATTAAATCTGATCAAGGTTCCGATGATAAAGCGGTGAAGTCGGTTTTTTTAAGCTTTGCTTGCGTTTAGTTATTTACAATTTAAAAGTATCTCCATAATAATTTAGTCTGCCGCCAAGCCAAATACGGTGTTCCGGCAGTTATCCTTGAGAGCCTGCGTATTTCAGGTCTAGTGTGTTTACCAGCTACGATCACATCGTCACTTACCATCAGGTGAGATAGTGGTCAAAAACTAGCCTGTCACAAATAAAAAAAAAAAAAAAAAAAGAGTCAAGTGTAAAAGTTGATAAATATATCTTGCAACACAGCAAAGCTCTTTTCAGCGCCATTTACGAAAATTGACTGAAGTCCCGTAATTCGTTAACAAATCGCTCGCGGCGTAAACATTCCCGTTACAGGCTACAAAGTTTTACTCTTAGTCCAATTTTCTGTACATTGTATTCGGAATGTTATACCTTACATTGTTTGGGTTCAGATTTATTATTTATCATAGTTTAGCAATATATTATTATATTACTGACTGTGTTAAACTGCCCGTTGGCAAAGTTGGGTGAGCATTCGCCTTCTGGTTCTGGTTGTGATTGTATGTGTGATGTGAATGTTTCCGGCACGTACGACACAAGATATCGAAGTTAGTGTAGGGCTGTGAGTGTGAAAGCGTTTATGTTTATGTATGGGAATTGTATGGTATTACATTTTGGAGAGTGTGCGCAGGAATTACATAACTTAATTCCTCTTTGCCCTTTTTACTATCCAACAACAAGGCAAACTGTCATATGTCACCCTTGACTGACATACTTCTAGTTCGCTCAAAGCGTTTCACTTCTACTTACGTCATCCGTACAGCGAAGGAGTGGAACTCATTGCTCGTTTTTGTTCACTAAGCGATTTAATCTGGGAGTCTTCAAGTCAAGAGTAAAGATGTATCTACTAGGCAAACGTGTTACATCTTCGGTTGCATTATAGAAAAGAAAGAAAGAAAGAAAAATAATGTGTTTCGACACGTAGCGAAAATATAACAATAATATTGAAACACTAATGAATTTATAATAACTTATCATAACGCATGCCGAATTGTGTTTGCCTCAACATAAAAGTCAAGCATAAAACTCGACGCTGATTTTCAGGCAAACTCGCGGGTGATATTTAAATGCGTATTATATACTAATATTTATCATTATCATTATCACTTTCCATCAGGTGAGATAGTGGTCAAACGTTTGGGAATTTAGCATAAAAAAGCTGTGCCCCTCGGCTTCTGTTATGTGGGCTTGATGGAAGTTTTGTACAAACACATTCACACTCACAGCCCCAACACTAAGTTCAAAGACTTGTATCGTGGGTAACGGACACACATCACACACACACACAATCATTCCCAGAACCAGAAGTACAACGGCCCCTTGGGATGGAAAAAAATGGTGAGAATCGAAACGAGGACACGCGGCGTTGACAGCAAAGGTTTGCTTACTATGCCAACTATGTCAATCGAATAGTTAAACAAAGATATGTATGTAGGATGCTGTTTTGTACTAGTCAGGCTAAAGTTCTCTTTTATTCGTCTACAGTAGCCGGGATAGTTTGACTGATGCCTTCGGGAACCCAAAGAACGATGACAATGGAGATTATCGCAAGTCGCCAGGACCTGAAGATGACATCCTTGGAGCAAGCGCCCATCATCACCAGCGGCATTCTGGTAAGTCCTGATATCAATAAACATGTTTTATCATAATTATATTATAAAATTGGACATTATGCAACTAAACGGGAGTATAAAAAAAAAAAAATCGGTCGAGCCGTTTTGGAGGAGTGCGGCCACAAACACCGTGACATGAGATTTTTTTTTTATTAGATTTTTATGTTTTATATCAAAATGAACATGCTAGGAATAATCTCCATTCTTGGCGCCTTTAAAAGTAATCAAAATCGGTTTAGCATTACAGGAGCTACGATGCTAAAGACTGACGGATGCCGCAGGTATACTCGTTAAACATGTAATACCTCTCTGTTTGCGTCGAGGTCAAACAAAGCATTGAATAGAATAGACGACTCATTTTTGAACTGCCCAATGGCTTAAGTGGGTTAGCGTTCACCTTCTAAGCAGGGGTATCGGGTTCGATTCCCGGCGGGACCACAAGTTTTCTACCCAAGGTAAATTTGTGTTTCTGGTTCTAGTTGTGATTTTGTGTGCGATGTGAGTGTTTCCGGCATACACGACACAAGTCATTGAACTTACTGTGGAGTTGCGAGTGTGTTTATTTATTAAAGAGTTCGTTTATTTTGGAAGCTCCGATGAAGACAGAGGTACCTAAAGACAAATAGGTTACCTAATTTGCGGCAGGTTTGCGGCCATGGATAAATTTCGACTTGCTAGGTTGTTTCGACATACTTGTCACAAATTTGAACGAAATGTTGGTTTACTTATAGGGTAAGAAACTCCCCCCTCACTGAGAAAAATATCTCTTTGCTGTAACTAACATTCTAGCATATGTATAACATTCTATATGTAAATCTATCAGAGCGCCTGGTTGAGGCGACACGTGATCGAACTGCTGGCCCTTATTTGGCTCAACGTATTAGCATTGCAATTCAGAGAGGCAATGACGCCAGCATGATGGGAACGCTACCCACTGGCAGTAGGCTAGAGCACTTGAGTTACCTATAAGCTCGATGTCTTGTAGGTAACTTAGGTCTTTGCTGTATATAGTTTTAGTTTAGTTTTAGGAAATGTAGGCAATTGGTCCTTAGATATTAGCGACGTGCCTCATTGGTCATATGTGACAACTATAGTTTATTAGTAACAATCACAAAGTTATTGGTAATCAATAGCTTATTTTGTAAAAAGAACGTGGTAACTGTAATTATATATCTATATATATAAAAATCAATGCCACTTTTCGTTGTTATTTTATAACTCAAGAACGGGCTCACCTATCCAAACCAAATGTTTAGGCTTTGTTCGGACTATTTAGTAGATGGTTTATGTGAAGATTGCACAAAATCGGTCGAGCGGTTCTTCATATATCACATTTTTTGTAGGCAACTTTTATTGGCGGTACGAAGTTCGCCGGGTCAGCTAGTACTGTATAAACATATATACATACAGTATATTATATATACTGTATGTATATATGTTTCTGAGAACTTCAGTAGTCTAGCTGTCCCAATTTTTTTCTCCGTGCACATCTTAAATTTTTTTGACTACTTGTTTTTCTTATGTTGACCTTACTATTGGCGCTAGTATTTTAGCAATGATATTAATGAATTTGTATTATATTGTTATTTGTTTTGCTAAACATAGATTTTTATCGCAGTTACCGAGTCCGTGAACTTCATCCCCCGCAACATGTCGCCGGAAGTAGCTGCTGCGCTGCAAAGCGTGAGATTCATCGCTCAACACATCAAAGACGCCGACAAAGATAACGAGGTAAGTATTGTACATAGGAGTACATTAAAACTCTTTCAGGCAACCTTTTAACTCTTCCAATGCTACCATGACTCTTTTTTAAAGTTAAAACTATTATTGAGTATGATGTGTAAATTTATGGCGGCTTACTTTTTGTCGACTAGTTTCGGACAATGTGCTCATCACGCGACTCGATGTTGTTTTTAGAGTCAACATGAGTTATTAAGATTTTGATTGGAGAATGATATGACATTGAGAAGTTGGAACAGTGTCTCACTCCCACTATATATACTATAATAAGATGCTGCCTATTGATAGTGGCCGCAGAAGCACCATAGAAGACTTCTGAATCCGCTTAGTTCAGGTCTAACTGAAAATCAGTGTCGAGTTATCTGCTCGGCAAAAAGCTGAGTTAAACCTTTTTGGCATACAAAAAACTTACAATAATGATAAAAAAACTGTATTTTTAAATGTTCGTTTTTTAAGTTAATTGTTATTTTTTTTATAGTGCCAAATAAATGTGTTTCTTTCTTTCTTTCTTTCTTTGAATAAATTGCTGAGTAGCTTAGGAAGATAATAAGGAACAGGCGAGTTTTACCGCAATAGTGGGAAAATGGCGTTGTCGTTTTTATATTAATTGACAACTTGTGCTTTGAAGTCTTGTGTTAATGACGGATTACTAACAGTTATTGAATGCTTATTGTAGACAAATCATATAAAGAATAATATGAGTTTTTCGTATTCGCTACCAAACTCCAATATATAATGAAAATAAAACATAAACGCTTTTATAGTCACAGCTCCGCACTAATTTCGATGACTTGCATGTTCGCCTTCTAAGCAAATCGGGTTCGATTCCCGGCGGGAACACAAGTTTTCTGCCCAAGTGTTTCTGATTCTGGTTGTCTATGTCATCGAACTTAGTGTGGGGCTGTGAGTCTGAAATTATGTTATGTTATATTTTAACATACAAAAACGTACTTAGGTATACCAAAACCGGAGTGTTTTATGACAGTCTATCACTTGTTTTCCTGTAACACGAAGCCATTTCGAACAGCCGCATGAATATTAATCCATCCCCAGAATATTAATGTTTTCCTCATTTTATGATTACCTAATAATAATTAAGGATGTTTTTCATTTTATTTTATGAATTGTTAATTATTTGGCTATAAGTGATGCTAGGGCACTGTAATTTTTTCGGGTTTCTAATACGTTTTTAGCTACTTTTTTACCCGTCTGCCAAGGAATGTTTTTCGCGCGATCTGGTATGTATATATATATTTGTAAATTTCTTTATTAAGTTCCTCGTATATTCCAATCGGCGGGACGGATTTCGACATTAAAAGAATCGCTATATTCGTAATATGGCGGAATTTTGTATATATTATCGCGAAAAAAATAGTAGTAGGGCATCAAAATGAAGCAAATTATAAACTAGCTGCGCCTCGCGGTTTTATCCGCGTAAGTTTCGGACCCGCGGGAATACATTTTTCTTTCATTAAAACCTTCTCCTGACAATAATTCACACAACAAAAAAATAATGAGCGAAATTGTTCCATCGGTTCACCTGTGATGCGATGACCAAGAGAAATAAAGATTCATTTTTATATATATTGATAGATAAATAAATGTCAATCAGATGAGAACGATTGCCTTTTTTAGATTAAAAAAAAAAGATGGCTTCCAGTGTTAATATTCGCTATAAGCATTGCTATAAAAATAAAGTACGCCATGATGTGCATCGTTTAGTCGTCCGATCATCCAATCCGTGTTCGAGCGAAAATGAACTGATCGCAATCAATATAGGTACAGTCAGCTACATTAAGCGTTTTCATATCAAAAACTGATCAATATAGAATATGCATTAGATTTAGGTATAAACAAAAGACAACTAACGCATTCACACTCACAGCACTAAGTTCAAAGACTTATATTGTGGATGCAGAAAAAAAAAACATTTACATCAAACACACTATCACACCCAGAATCAGAAGCACAAATGTTCCTTGAGAAGGAAAAGCTCTTGGTGAGAATCGAACCCGGGACCCACCGTTCTAAGTCTTACTGGGTATCGGTTGAGTATTACTTTTTTTAACCTGTTTAGCTATAGAATTACACCTGTAACCTTATTTTCTTATTTAAATGCTTTAGGATCAGGTATTAACATATAAAAAGTGATTAAAGTACATAGGACATTTAAAATAGCAAAACGCATCCTATTAGCTAGACTGATTTGTGAGTCAGTTCACACATTTTTGATAACTATGATTGATAAATTTTCCTTCATGGCAGCATCGGACCGAAGGCGTCACAGGAAGAACGCCAAAATGGACATGCATTTATATATATTCTCTTCTAATCAATTTTGTCCCTTTCATCCGTCATACGACAGTCACAACCATCTCTACCTCCATTCCCCAAATATACCCGAAAAGCAAACAAACACGTAGGTAACTTTTACGAGTCCCGTTCTGGTCAGTTTATAATGCAGCTGACTGTACACACCGCAGGGGTAGATAAGTACGTGATATTAAGCAAACCTTGTATGCATTCGATATGGGACGTTAGGTGGAATACGCGTTCACACTAAACTTCTGTAGAATCCGTAGGTTTATAAATAGCATGCGTTAGTATGTCCATGTCTGGAACATAATTATTATGAGAAGATTTAAGAAACTTCTCATTTAAAAATGTTGTTCCTATAATGTTAGACTTTTTTAACCGAGTTAAAAAAGCAGGAGATTCTCAATTCGACTCTTTTTAACGACTTCCCAAAAAAGGAGGAGGTACTCAAGTCGAATGTATTTTTTTTTGCGTGAGCCGATTTCGAAATTTTTTTTTAGTTTGTAAGATGTTGCTTTCTAAGTGGTCCCATTCAAATTTGATCAAGATCAGTAGTTCTTGAAATATCGTCAATAATTCCTATTTTTGTCCTATTAATGCGTACTTTGACGATGTTCTAGTTTACCCGACTTCAAAAGTTACCTCATAACTTCTTTCGTTGTGAGCTGATTTTGATGATTCTTTTTTTATTTGAAAGCTGGTGCTTTTTATCTAGTCCCATTGCAATTTGATCTCTAGTTTTTGAGTTATAGTCAATAATGCGTGTTTATACATTAAATCTGATTATGGTTCCAAAGATAAAGCGGTGAAGTCGGTTTTTTAAGCTTTGCTTGCGTTTAATTATTCATGTGTGTTATCTGTGAGGTTTTTTCAAGGTGAACCGATTTTGATGTTTTTTTCATTAAAAAGTTTGTGCTTCACATTTAAAACTGAAACTTTCGTATAATATCCGTTATATCCTGTTACTTGAACAACAAATACAGAAATCAAACAGTTACTTTAAGGAAAAAAGTTATAAGCTATTAACCTCAAAAGAATTTCTCTATTGGCCAAAATGTAGGCGCGAGAATGAGATCTCAATTCGACGAGAACGTCTAGTTTTAATTTAAGATTTCAAATGTTATAATTTTTTACAGGCGATAACGTAAACAATTGAATAAAAAATACTTAAAATTAGGATAATAAAAAAAATAACTAAGTACACTTACACGTTTCGACTCCTAGAGAGACACGATTCAATTGCGTGGTGTAAGCACAAATGAAAGTCTTCTATGTACTACCACTTACAATGCACAAGCTTGCTTTATTCTTTTTAATATATGCTTGTGTTTGAGATATACTACTTATTGAACGAGAAGTATACTAGCTAGTAGTTCGCTCCGAACTGAGATCTCACACCTACATTTGCATAATAGAGAAAAACTTTTGAGGTTAATTGCTTATAACATTTTTTCTTTTTAATAATTGTTTGATTTCTGTATATATTGTTCAAATACAGAATACAATGGATATTATACGTAAGTTTAAGCTTTAAGTGTGAAGCCGTTTTTGAGATAGATCCCGGGACTAAATAGGTCTAAAACAGTAACTTTGGTGGTCTACCAAATTGTTATTTTTCAACATATATGGTTTTTAATACCAGTTTCGTACTCTTTATGTCTTTTAAAAAAAAATCGACGAGGGTCGATAAAAAAATAAAAAAATATATTTTCTCCCCGCTTACGTGTATGACTGCATCCTTTATAAATTCATATATATTATTTTTATTCCATTCCTAGCTTTGGACCATAGCTCTATACATTATCTGAGAATTTGAAGTTATTCGCTTGGTTTAGACGCTAGATGCTGACAGACGGACGGACGGACAGACAAAGTGTTTAAATCACACAAGTCAACTTAAAAATCTTGCTTCGCTCGATTATTAAAACAGCTTAGTGTAAATGTAAGCTTTCGTTCTAATAGTTAACTACTTATCTTACAAAAGCACAGGCATCCCAAGGCGGTGAGCTACACAGTAGTTAGCAGCGATTCCACTGGATTCCCAATAAATTCCACCAAGCAGTTTGTATCGTGTTTACCGAGCACGCGACTGCAGTGAACCTGATGCACGTTCCCACTATGACTAACGATGTAATGGGCCTTAAGAGGGTGTATTCCTTATGTCTTCTCTCTCGCTCGCACATTTCGATATTTTTAATAAATACAATTAGCTACAATACAATACAATACAATACAATATTTCTTTATTAAACACCAATAAGTAGTTAAAAACAATAACAATAAATAACCGAAAAACTATAATATTTACAGCTACGTATGTTTTTGAAAATGTTTTCAACCAACTATATGGACATTAATACAATTAATTTTTGATCTACTTTTCGTTTTCCATATCTTTAAGTTAAATGAACAAAGCCTGAAAATCACATTGAAATTTGGGAACTGTGTTATTTCTCATCTTATTGAAGGATATGATACCGAAAAGAAATTTGAAACATCCTTGTATTCATGTCCATATAGTTGGTCCATATAGTTATGAAAACATTTTCAAAAACACACGTACCTACATAATTTATTAAAAATCCCATTGTGCGAGCGAGCGAGAGAGAAGACAAAAGGAATAAAGCCTCTTAAAAAAATATTTATTAATTTAGTTAGATAAACCGAAACAGTATAAACTTAAAGGTTTTTTAAGAAATAAATTAAAATTATAAACAATGGATATCAAACTGTCCCTCAAAATGTTGACTTGTTGGAAATCGCGTGCAAAATTGTTTAAATTGCCCATAAGTCTGCGCGCATACCGTCCTAATATATTGAACTGCGTCCTAATATATTGAACTACGTTGGGTTAGTTGGATGAGCGTTCGCCTTCTAAGCAGGGGTATCGGGTTCAATTCCCGGCGGGAATACAAGTTTAATGAATCCGCAAGGAAATGTTGGGACAGTTGCTCAATTTGTATCAAGCACAAGTCCGATCATGTATGGAGTACTGTTCTCATCTTTGGGACGGTTCAGCTAAGTACCAGCTTGAGGCTCTTGACACCATTGAGCGTTGAGCCAAGAGACTTATTGGTAGCGAGCAGCTGACTAATTCAAAGCTTCAGAGCTTGGGTCATCGCCGCATGGTAGCCAGTCTCTCGGTTTTTTATCGGATACATTTCGGAGAGTGTGCTAAGGAACTGTACGATCTAGTTCCCCATCCCCGTTCTATCATCGGACAAGCAGACAAACTGCTAAGCGACACCGCTATATGGTGGACATTCCACAAATGCGCACTAAGCGTTTTGCCTCCACATTCATTGTGCGAACCGCAAAGGAATGGAACTCCTTACCCGAGTCGGTGTTTCCTGATGAGTACAATATGGGAGTCTTCAAGTCACGAGTGAATAGGTATCTTCTAGGCAAACTTGCTCCATCGTCGACCACATCGTCGCTTACCATCAGGTGAGATAGTGGTCAAAAGTTTGCCTATCACGAATAAAAAAATAAAAAAATGTGTGTTTCTGCTCTGGTTGTGATTGTGTGTGTGATGTTTCTGGCCGACAAAAGTCATTGAGCTTAGTGTGAAATTTAGGGAATGTGAGTGTGAAAGTGTTTGTTATTATTTATTTATTATTAACAGTGAAGGTTTCATATTAATTTATATGCTTTTAAATCGTTTTACGTTAATACTTTGCCGAAAAGATGTCATTTAAAAAATATTAGTTGTTCCCCGCGAAGCCCGCGTTTATTTTCGAAATATCATCAAAACTCCCATTCCGTTACAAAATGTAAGAGATTTTTTTTTTTTCATAATTTTTCCGATGTGTTAATAGTTCATCTGCTCATCGATGTCTGATTATTTAAATGAAGTTTTTAGTTTCATTTAGTCTTGAATTATTGGGTAATTAAATAACAAAATAAATTTTGAAAACTGCGTACACGCATCTGCGCATGACCATGGTATATATAATAATAATATATAAATAATAATCAAATCAAATTTAAATCGTTTATTCACATGGGATCAAAGAGGCACTCTTGAAAGTAAAATAAATACTCTATTAACTAAACTAAAAAACTCTATTGCCAGATTCGCAAAATTACAGCCATCTTGAGAAGAACCTGACAAGAAACTCGACGGAGCTTTTTTATTAAACGTTCTTATATATAACTAATACCGAATTATATTAACTTTGGTTTATCTATTATTATGCAGTCGCCAGAAAGCGCTAGTACGGGGAACCTAGGACTGTTGTCCAATAACAAGTCCATAAACTATATTCTGTAATAATATCATGTCCTCCGATCCCTTCGTAAATCTTTAGTCATCACTTCCAACTCGACATAGAAGGAACGACCACCACACTCAAGGTAAATTCAATTTCTGGCGCGAATGCAGGAGATGCACGGAGAAATCGTACACTCCCACATCTCACATATCGTTCGCGTGCATTCCTCACATACATACAAACATACATAAAGCCTCCTTTATGTTCATTTGTAAAGGATAGATGGATGAGGGAAATCAAAGTGTAGTTGGATTTACTATTGCGGTACTTGTGTGATTTTTTCTTGAGGTAAAGAGTTTTCTCTCGTTTCTTCCTTGAGTTGTGATAGGTTGTATTACGAAATAAATGATGGTTAATTGAGTTTTATTAAATGTGTAACAAATGTGTTATGTTATGAGTAGATAGACAAAGATTTTCGCTTAGGCACTAATATAGATTTTTGAGAGGTGGTAGAGCATTTTGTGAGTTGCTCGCCTGGCTTGCTACCAAAGTAGCTTACCACCATCAAGTTGAAAGTATGCCGCCAAGCCAAATACGGTGTTCCGGCAGTTATCCTTGAGAGCCTGCATATTCCAGGTCTAGTGTGTTTACCAGCTTCTATCACATCGTCACTTACCATCAGGTGAGATAGTAGTCAAACACTAGCCTGTCACAAATAAAAAAAAAATAAATAAAAAATAATAGATGAAATGTAGAAAAAATATCTTTTACAATATAATTTGCTACAACTAACATTGCTGGAAATAAAAACTTTTGTGACGTACTTCAGGCGGGATTTCAGTAGCTCAGTGGTTAGAACCGACATGTTTACTACTATAGTTCTGCCTAGCATATGATAAGAATTTAATTATAACACACATAAAAATACAGTCGACTTGAGTACCTCCTCCTTTTTGTGAATTCGGTAGAAATAAAAAACAATTCTAGCAATACAACAGGCATTTGTGATTTCTGAGTAGAGGTGCACTACATTTAATTCACTTGAGTAAGCATAAGAAGAAAGAAAATGAGAAAGACGTCAGAGACAATTTCCTCGGCTTGACTATCAGACTCCTACCACTCTAAAATATCTCCAGTATCTTTTTCAATACAGCTCCCATCAGTCTATAAAGGAGAAATCGAGCCAAAAGCCGTTACTAACAATCGTGAGATAGTGTCAACGTTAACAATGTTGCTCGTTGGTTGCAACTTGCAACTGATTGCGATGCAATTTATTTAACAACGCTTCCGTTCACAGAGGTCTGTGGGTTCGTATTTACCTACCGAGGATCGAACTTAATGGGGATCGGTTACATTGAACAGAATAGATCTGTAAACAGGGGGTCTATTCCGGGCATTGATTATTATTTACTTCGTCGTCGAAGAATTTCTTTTCTTATAAACCGGTGTTTCCTGATGAATACAATATGGGAGTCTTCAAGTCGCGAGTGAATAGGTATCTTCTAGGCAAGCTTGCTCTATCTTCGATCACATCGTCGCTTACCATCAGGTGAGATGGTGTTCAAAAGTTTGCCTATCATGAATAAAAAAAAACCATCGAATCCATCGAACTGTCAACCGGTCGACTGTCGTATCGACGCCGCATCAATTCAAACAATCGTAGTTTGACGGCCAGAGAATATACTTACAGAAGCTTAATGGTTTTTCGAATTGACAGATTCAACAGATTTTTTTTTAATTTTGGCTCCGCAATCTTTGTGCATTTAACCAGGTGTCATTATAAAAAAACAACGAACATGTCACCAACCAATTATTAAACATTTTCACTCAGTGGGGCCCATCGATTGATTGATAACAGATCAAAACCAGCTTTTACTAGCTGGTGCACGCGACTTCGTCTGCGCAGGATTAGTACTTCGAGTAGCTTATTTTCTTTTCCAAGGTCCTATCTATTTTTAGGATCTTAAAGAAAAAAAAAAGAATAAGTAATACGTGTAGTTCTAACGGTTTTTGCAGCTCATGCCAGAATAGCTCGCAGATGGCAGAAGTTTTCCAACTTACTTGACACTTATCGTGATATTTTGTTATTTTGATGTATAAGCTATACTAGCCTAGCCCCGCGGCTTCGCCCGCTATTATCAAGTTAAAAAGTAGCCTATGTGTTAATCCTAGGTATAATCTATGTATATTCCATATTTCATCCAAATTCGTTCAGCCGTTAAAGCGTGAAGAGGGAACAAACATACTTACACTCACACTTACACGCAAACTTTCGAATTTATAATATTAGTAGGATTATTGTAAAGTTTCACTAAAATCCATTCAATAGTTTTTGCGTGAAAGAGTAACAAACATCCATACTTACAAACTTTCGCATTTATAATATTATTTAAGTAAAGGATGTGAATTCGAAAACTTTCCGCTAATACGAGCATATTATTATAATAATCTCAAAATCCTCCATCAGCTACTTACATGAAACAAGAACAAAGAACTACAAGGCAAGTGCTCCGGGCTGATTCCTTCGACATGCCCTACCATATCTCAAAGGGCTTAGCTAGTGACGTGTACTCCTATATTATTGTATTAACAAAGATTTAGATGTAGTCGTTGAAAATGTGCTAAATATTCCGACGCTTCGTCAACTAAGGCCTGTTGAATATTTAAATTGGATTTAACGCGATTCAAAAGACATTCTCTGAATAACGCCTTGGGTAAGTAAGGATTCGGAATAAGTATGAAGCTTTATTCAGATGGGAGAGTACGTCGGGTTGTTCAAATTATATTCCTCTGTGGTGTAAAATGTTCTGCCTTGTACAGTCTTTGTAAATTTTTACACTTTTGTTCATAGGTTCGTTGCTGTAGGAAAATTAGGTACTACTTTTGGCCCTGTTTACACCCGAGCCTACAACCGGGTGACTGCTGGCGCGACCCTATATTGCCCTACCTTGGCGAGGGAATGCTCACGAATTTGGTCTTATATGTTTTGTAACTAATTATGTCTACTCATGTAATGTTTGAAACATGTCGGATCTGGAATATAGTTGATGAACCAGTTAAACCTAAATACAGACTCTCTGCGAAATACCAACTGTTATAACTTTCCATACATGTGATCGTATTGTGAAACATTTATCAGATTTTAGAACATGAGATTGCGGTATGCTGACAATTTCATAGACCCTATCTCGGCTATACAATTGAAAGTTCCCCTGAAACACTTAACACAGTTGGTTCTCAGTTCGATTGTGTTTTTGAAATGTGTGTTACATCAAATATTTTTTTGGGTAAAAAAAGAATCAACCATATCAATTAGATTTGATGATTCTTTTTATTTGAAAGCTGGTGTTTCCTATGTGTTCCCATTTAAATATGATCAAGATCTGACACGTAATTTTTGAGTTATCCTCAATAATTCGTAATTAATTAATTTAATCTGATCAAGAGTTCTGAAGATAAAGCGGTGATGTTGGTTTTTAAAGCTTTGCTTGCGTTAAAATTATTTTATATTAAGGTTTAGGTACTAATTTAAAGTTGAACGTAATGAAAGGAGAGTCGGTACCCAGACAACTGCGTCAGGCATGCTATTGTCTTGACTTTAGTTTTAATTTGATCTCAAATTTCTATTAAATTCCATAATGCTAAGGCATTTTTAAAATGCAGTTAAATTGGTTATTTATTGATCACCAACACAATGAACGCCGTTACAAGCATGAAGTTAACATGTTACTGTTGAAAAGGTTCATGACATTACAATTACAGGTGAAGACTGCATGCAGATTAATTTAGAGCAAGTAACAACAGTTATTATTGTCTATCTTATAAATTTCATTGTAAATAAAATAATAGTTAAACGTAATCGCGTTTGTGATTTGATTCTACATATAAGATCGGAAATATATATTTTTTTATATAATTGTGCTCAGTGGGCTTGAGCACCCGTGGATATCGTTCCCGTCATGATGGCGCTATTGCCTCTGGCGTCGCCTCATCCAGGCGCTCTGAAGGATTTTTGAAAATAGAATGAGCTCTTGGTCCCCTTGGGCCCAGTGTCACAACACCAAACGGCTCAAATATGTAACCACTGCTGAGGTGTCCATATTTTTGCCGTTTGCGGTGCTCTGTCGAAGTTGTCGCGGCGCCAACCCCATTCTGTGATTCAGGAAGATGTGACAGAGCTAAAGTGTCGACACAAGATGCAATCCACACTAAAGGCCGTCCAATGGAATTAAAGTCATGTCAAGTCAGACACGTAGCTCGATGCATGCCAATAATAATTATCTATTAGGTCTCCAGCAGAACATAAACATAAACGCTTTCAAACTCACAGCCCCACACTAAGTTCGGAAACATTCACATCACACACACAATCACAACCAGAACCGGAACACGTGTTTTCATAGGGGAGAATGCTTATTTTCTCGCCAGGAGTTACACCCGATACCTTTGAAAGCAAACGTGCACACAACTAAGCCAAGGGGCAGTTCAAAAGACAAATTCAACGGCAAATAAAAAAGCACAGGATATATTCAAAGTTAATTAAAAATGAAAAATACGACAAAATTAGCCAAAGTATTACGCAAGATCAGCCGAAATAATGGTATCTTAATTACTGGCATTAGCAACGCGAATTATCGTCAGAATTTATTATATAACACGAGCCGGAGGAGGGGAATATGAAATTAGATACACGACGAAGAAATCGCTTCATTTGAATTTAACATTTATTGGACTGATCTTTTTTGTGTAGTCTCGTAGAACAACTTTGTAGCAAGAATTCGTTATTTGCTTTCCAATTTTGAGACAGCGAAGGAAATATTGTGAATAAGCCGAATTATTTCGTTTTTGAACAAATTTTTTTAGCATTCTTGTATTTTCCGAGGGCATGTGTAACAATTCGTCTCATTTGGTTAGAGCGAAAGGCTTTCTCTTTTTACTCACACTTTCTTTACACTTACAGCCCCACGTTCGCTAACTTGTGTCGTGGGTGCTGGAAACATTCACATCACACACACACAGTCACAACCAGAACCAGAAACACACTTCTTTGGGGAAAAAACTTGTGTACCCTCGGGGATTCGAACCCGAACCCGCTTGGAAGGCGAACGCTCACAAAGTAAGCCAATGGTGCCGATTCTGTTGTCCAGAATTAGACTAAACTAGCCTAAAATTAGTTTTAGTCCTGCTTTAGTCCAAAATCTATTCAGAAAATGCATGATTAGACTAAAATTAAGTTTGACAGGACTAAGTTAGTTTAGTTACTCTATTTAGTGAAAATGACCAAATTCTTATTCTGATAAACATGTTTTACGACAAATTAAGACTAAAAATAGAAATTTTAAACTGAAATTAGTCTGTATGAAAAAGGTATGGATTATTTTTAATGTGATCTTATACTTGAAAGAATAACACGTGCAATTAATGAAGCAAATACTGACCTACAAAGTCTATAATGGAGGAATATGTGATTGCTCTTGTGAATACAATTCAATTTGGTTGCTGTCAAAATCTATGTTAGTCCTGTCATTTCAACTTTTAAATTAAGTTCAATGTAAAATCAGAATAGCGTTTAGGTATTCTTTGACTAAAATTAGTTTAGTTTAGGTTAGTTCGGAGCTCAACAGAATTAGCACCAATGTGACTGTATGTGACTATTTATAACAATAATGCCTAAAATCTGTAAAACTAACGTTTACTTACGAACCTTGACATATTTTTATTAGAAACAGACTTTCTCGCGCTTTTATCTTCAAAATTAGATTATATTGAATAACCTCGACGTTTCCACTTGTTGTTATTTTTTTTTTCTTTCCAATATACGGGCCAATTGCCTATATTTCCTAAAACTAAACTAAAACTATGTACAGCAAAGAACTAAGTTACCTACAAGACATCGAGCTTATAGGTAACTCAAGTGTTCAAGCCCACTACCAGAGGGTAGCGTTCCCATCATGCTGGCGGCATTGCCGACAAATTCCGATTTATTACTGCCCACACGTAACTGCTCGTTCAATATTTTTTACCGCCCATTTAATTATTTTCCTGCTCAATTATATTTTCACTGATCCATTTCATTATTTTTTATTACTCATTTTTGTTTACTCTTCTGCTTAGTTTTAACTGCTGAAGTAGTTATTAAACGTGCCATTTATAATTTTTAACTTACCAAAACCGCTATTTACAACTGCCTCTTTAAATCAGTGCCTTACTATTATGACCAAGAGTGAACTATTGATTCACTAAGGGACATGCTATACAATGCGCCCGAGGCGCACGCCCCGGGCGCTGTGAAGGTAATATGTATGGCGCGAGAGACCTTGATATACAAAGCGCCCGAGCGCGGGTGCGCGACCGCGACTCTTCCCCCCGCGCTTTCGATTGTATTATTACAGGGCGCGCGCATTGGGATTTTTGTAAATCACTGTTTATACTCGTACCTATACTTGAAGCAAAGAAAAGCATATAATTTTTTTTCGGCAGGGTTGCACCATAATTACAAGAGACGTGAAAATAATTTCTCATAAAAACACGATTACATTTCGCGAAACTTTAAAAAAGAGCCTTGATTAAATAATAATAATTAAAATTATAAAATTATTTCTTACGTAAATTATAAAAAGGCACATCCATACAAGCATTAGTACCTACAAGAACAACATTACCAAAACTAGCGCATTAATACAAGTAATGTATGTGGGTCATTGTACCCGCCGATAGCTCCTCAGGGAGCGGGGCGAGAGGATGCTGGGGTAATGTCGGCCGTAAAACAAAAATAATCTGCTGAGTAGTTTAGGGAGATAATAAGGAACAGGTGAGTTTTGCCGCGAAAGTTAGAAAATGGTGATTTTGTTTTATTTCCTGCCTGTGCTTTCGAATAATCGTGGATTATACCGTTAATAGTTAGTGAATCCATGTAGGCAAATCATACTAAGGAAAAAACGTGTTTTCGCGTCCGTTCTGTAACTCTAATTCTAAATACGATAATAGACGACCCAGTTGGCGCAGTGGACAGGTGTCCGCCCTCTGCGCCGTGGGTCCTGGGTTCGATTCCTGGCAGGAGCACAAATTCCTTCCCAAGGGATATTTGTGTATCTGGTTCTGGGTGTAATGTGTGTGTTGTGAATGTTTCCGGCACCAACGATACAAGTCTTTGAACTTAGTGTGGGGCTGTGAGTGTGAATGCGTTAAAAAATAGTAAACAAAATATTAAAAGTGAGTAAAATGTAATGTTTATTGGTTTAATATAATGGCTTTGAACATAATACATAAACGCTTTAACACTCACAGCTGTACTCTTAGTTCGATGACTTGTGTCGTGGGTGCCGGAAACATTCACATCACACAATCACAATCACAATCAGAATCAGAAACACATTTTTTTCTTAGGGAGTAAACTTGTGTTTACACTTGGAATCCAACTAATATTATAAATGCGAAAGTTTGTGTGTGTGTGAATATTTGCTACAACTTATCTCCGTAACAAATAAACCAATTTTGATGCAATTTAGAATGTAGATAGCTTAGGTTCCGGAATAATACATAGGCTACTTTTTAACTTAGGCTACTATTAACTAACCATATGGGCAGTTCACTAGATAATGGTACCCACCATTATCATACTGAGCTGCCGTTATTGAGTTGCCGTATTTACCGTTAATAGTTAGTAAGTACATTAGTGTAGGCAAATCGTACAAAGTTGAAAATCGTGATATTCGTTTTCAACCGACTTCAAAAAAGGAGGTTCTCAATTCGACTGTACGTACGTTCTATCTTCGGAACCCTTGATCAGATTATATGAATTAAATACGCCATATTGAGGATAACTCAAAACTACTGGTCAGATGTTGATAAAATTTTAGACCTCATGGTAACCACTAGCTTTCAATTTTTTTTTATTTTTTTTATTTGTCACAGGCTAGTGTTTGACCACTATCTCACCTGATGGTAAGTGACGATGTGATCGAAGCTGGTAAACACACTAGACCTGGAATACACAGGCTCTCAAGGATAACTGCCGGAACACCGTATTTGGCTTGGCGGCAGACTTTCAACTTGATGGTGGTAAGCTACTTTTGTAGCAAGCCAGGCGAGCAACTCACAAAATGCTCTACCACAACTCAAAAAAAAAAAAAAAAAACATCAAAATCAGTTTACTTCGACAAAAAAGTTCTATGGTTAAATACTTACATTAAAATAAATACATTCGAATTGAGAAATTCCTCCTTTTTTGAAGTCGGTTAATAAATACAGTTGAATTGAGAGGCTCCTCCTTTTTTTTCAGTCAGTTAAAAAGGAATACGTGGTATGTTACCGGTGATGCCGGTTGTTATAAAGTCCAGTCTGTTTGTTTTGGTACGAGGTGAAAAATTGGGCTGTATTTTAACGAGCTAGTACACTAACGATACAATTTGTATATTTTCAAAGTTTATATTTGGAATTTTTCACTATGATTTAAATGTTATTATGATATCACGAATAAAATCGCGGGATATCGATTTATACTTGTATTTAACGATTTTCATTTGTTTTAAAAGGGTTTATTCCTTTTGTCTTCTCTCTTCCTCGCACAATTCTATATTTTTATCAAATTCAATTCCAACAAGTCAACATATTGAGGGACAATTTGAGATCCATTGTTTATAATTTTAATTTATCTCTTACAAAATCCTTAAGATAGTTAGCGCTTTGGTTTAATCGTCACCACTGGGGACGAACGAAACTTTTTTTCCCACTCGTACCCAGTGGGGACGACAGGGTGGGGACGACCGGGAATAAACCGTTTATACTGTTAACTTACTATGTTTATCTGACTAAATAAATAAATAAATTTTTAAGAGGGTTTATTCCTTTTGTCTTCTCTCTCGCTCGCACAATGAGATATTTTTAATAAATTATATACGTGTGTTTATTAAAATGTTTTCAACTAACAATATGGACATTAATATAAACTGAATACCCAAATTTCAATGTGATTTTTACGCTTTCTTAGTTTATCTTAAAGATTTGAAAAACGAAAGGTAGTTTAATACATTCAATGTATAATTTTTTTTTTTTAATTTATTTATTTCTAAATTTAATAATAATAATAATAATGTATTGATTAAAAAATATCTAAATGTGCGAGCGAGATCGAAAACAAAAGGAATAAACCCTCTTAAGAGCTGTTTTTTAATATTTTAGAGTAGTAACATGTAACATATGTTTCATGTGCTTTACTCCCAGTGAAGTTGTTAGTAATGATGTTGTCGAGGATGGTAAACGCTATAATATTTCGAATAGAATAAATACTTACTTACTTATTTACCGCTAGCACAACTCCAAAGTGGGTCTTGGCCTCCAAAACAAGAGAACGCCGCTGGTCTCAATCCCGCGCTTTCTTTTTTTTTATGCTAAATAGGCAATCATTTGACCACTATCTCACCTGATGGAAAGTGATGATGCGGCCGAAGACTTATCAAAGACTTATGCTTACTGCACTTTATAGAAAGACTAAGCAATCTATTCTTAAAACCTTGTTACCAACTGCGACGCTCACATCAGCGCAAAGCTTAAAGTTTTTCCACCTCAAGCTATCTCTCCCGCCGTCCTTCCCACGTTAAGATCACCTCTGGGACCTTAAGCGAATGATTGCATATCTAAACGTTCCTTTAAATTCATTGCATGAACATCCGCGGTTTTACAGCACACTGGAGTCTCCTAAGGCAACATAATGTTTAACAGTTGTTAAACTTGATACAAGCACTTAAGACAAGGTTTTAAGTACCTACTAACTGATGTGGCATAGGTAATAGAACATAATTTAGCAGTACACTACACTAGAACTATTAATTTCTTAAACTGGCACTCACTTACGTATTATTGTTAAAGAAAAATGGTTCGACCAGATTTTGGACATATCCAATGTCCTTCTTCTGGGAGCTACGTTTACAGATCACGGAGCGCGCGTCTAGCTTCAAAACACAAGTTAAGTTGCTTTTTGAAGCTAGACGCGGATAGAATAAATAACTCTCACGACAGTTTTTAACCGACTTCAAAAAATGGAGGTGGTTCTCAATTCGACTGTTTTTTTTGTTACCTCATATCTTTTTTCTTTGTGAGCCGATTTTGATGATATTTTTTTTATCTGAAAACTGGTGCTTTCCTTCTGATGTCTAGTTTTTGAGTTATTGTACAGATCAAGGTTACGAAGATAAAGCGGAGAATTCGGTTTTTTAAGCTTTGCTTGCGTTTAATTGTTAGACTAGAACTAGTCTACCAGAGTGACAGACTGACTTACAAACTATATTGCATACTGGGTATGTATCTCACCCTTACGGGTTGGTATATAGATTTTCTTCGTCTTGGAATAAAACATAGGCTACTTTATGACGTGCTATAGTCACAAAAGAGATAGTGGGCTAGTAAAACTCAAAGTTTCAGTTCTTTTAAACTGATAAACTTTTTATAGATAATTTGCCTTAATACGTCACGCAAGAAATATATCATGTAGTTAAGTAAATACTTATTGATATTATTCTATATTTTTTCGTAATAGGAAAAAAAAACGACGCAATTTCTAAGTTCATTAAATATTAATTTTAATATAGAAATAACTTTATGGGTTAAAGAATTCTTCAACATAGAACGTGTTGTCGGACAGGCTTTCAATTTTAATTGGTCGTCACCATGGTTACCTGTTCGGTTTATTTTTGTCAACGGTGGACCCATCGCGTGCGTCAATTTCCCAGACCGTTTTACAGATATATGTACTACAATTAATATTTAAGAAGGGCCGAGCACAGGCGGGTATTCACACTCTTGAAATAAAATTCCATCACGTAGCAAAAATCTACTATCCTGGCTAATGATGCGCAGCGGTAGAGGATGAGCAGCCTCCAAGGTCCATCGATAAGTTACCTCTTTCTACCATCGCAGTCATAACAAACTTTAGTTTTGTTATACCTACGCGTATTAAAGTAATTATGTAACTTGGATAACTATGGATTAAGGTTTGTCAGGTGGGACTACTTCGTAGGATTTTGATCAGATAATATAACCAGCTAAGTTGTTTTTTTATGCTATATAAGTAAACATTTGACCATTATCTCATCTGATGGAGAGTAATGATGCGGCCGAAGATGTAACATGCTTGCTTAGAGGGTACCTATTCACTTTAGACTTTAATATACCGTAGAGTATATTTACAGATAAAAAACTAAAGTATTATTCTAGAGTTTATCAGAAAACAGACTCAGACCATGAGTTTCACTCCTTTGCAGTATATATATATATATCCGCACGAAGCGTTTAGCTAGACGCGAATAGAATAAATCACTCTATGCTAAAACTTCGTGCGGATATATAGAATATTTACCATATAACGGTGCCGTTAAACGGTTGTCCGACGATGGAATTCATCGCTTTTTTGAACGATCGCGATTTTGACGGTTTTTCAGACACTTGACCGTTTGCGTATTTGACCATCCCCGACGGAACGTGGCGATAGGAATGGTGGCGTTAGCTTTGACAATTCCGCAGCGAGGTATATTCGATAAAAAACTGATAGGACTATTCTGCGTCGACCCTCCAAGCTTTGTATATAGATACTATTGGTTAGCCGAATGTTATATTTTGCAAATTATTGATTTGGTTTTACTCTCAACTGTTACCGTGCTAAGGCATCTCAAGGCTTCGAATGCCTCGAGAAAAATATTAACAAGGACTGTCCATTAGTCATGTATTTATGATTAGTTAGCATGACACGGAACTGCAAACGTCTACTTTTTTTAGTTTGAAGCAACCATAAATACTGACTCAATGGATTCTAAACTAATTTCACTTTCCACCAAGAGGAAACTGGTGCTTTCCATGTGGTCCCATTTATATTTGATGAAGATCTGACCAGTAATTTTGAGTTATCCTCAATAATGCTTATTTAATTAATTTAATGTGATCAGGGGTTCCGAAGATAAATCGGTGAAGTCGGATTTTTTAAGCTTTGCTTGCGTTTAAATAATTGTATCATGTTACAGTAACTTGGTCAAAATTTAAACATCAAAGTGTCACTCAAAGAACTGCTTACAAATCCACTGCGTGTCTTCGAAGGTATTTCCTGCGGGACTCAGAATCGATGCCAATTTAAATTGTGCTGATTTCTCCGATCGTAACGAGTAATGAGACGGTCGTAATTAGATTTAGTCTCGATTTCAAGGGATGAATTAAGGATAATCCCTTAGAAGGGAACGATCTCTGCTGCGGAGCGGATTCGAGGATTTATTTGATGCGTTGTAAGTTATGTGGGTGACATTTGGTTTAAGAAGTTTGTAGACCTTCCTCTTTCTACTTTACTATTGAAATGTTCGGAAGATGGGTTTTTGCAATACGTAAGGATAGAATTAAGATAAATACTTGCACACTCACATCCCTGCAATAACTTTCGAAGAGTTGTGTTGGTGCTGGAAAAAAACGCATCACACACGAAATAAGATAAGAAAAGGATTGATGGGCACATTCTTAGTAATAGCAATATAGCAGTTTAAGTTATAGTTAAATTACTGATATCTCATATTTTGGTTAGATTGTAATCATAATAGGTTACTTGGTAAAAGTTACTTTAGAAGTTAAAAAAAACACGAAATAGGGAATATGCGTGAAATATAAATATAGTCCAAGTATTTTTTAATCATTGTAGGTATAAAGTTATAGCAAAACAGCTTCGGGAATTAAACCAGGTACCCATAGACGTGAACGCCAGCGGATAGTTCATGATAAGTATTGTTAATATTTGTTAGCCAATATTTGTATAATAAAACTGTGGCTGTTGTACCTTATTATTCATTTCGTGTACAAAAACTGTAAAAATCTTCCAATGTCAATAATTATTTATCCACCTTCGATTGCCAATACTTTACTAACGTTTAGTCAGCATATTGCATCCAGTCGTCAGTAGTTTTCAGCGAATTACTTGTATCGTTTTGTTTTTGCAAGCCGAATTGATGTTCGTTAGCCATGGCTAGCATGACTAGCATGCTAGGCAGTTCTAATTATAGTAACTTTGCTTGGTCAGCTCAGTGCTAAATAGCAATACGTTATGCCCATGACCGCGGGTTCAAAGCTCTAAGCGGTATGTTTCTAAAAGTTACTGTAAGTGTTATTGTGTACATACATTACAATATAAAAATAAAACATAAACGCTTTCATACTCACAGCCCCACACTACTTGTGTCGTGGGTGCCTTCACATCACATACACAATCACAACCAGAACCAGAAACACAAATTTTCCTTGGGGAGAAAACTTGTGTTCCCGCCGGGAATCGAACCCGATACCCCTGCTTAGAAAGCGAAACGAAGATTAAGCCAACGAGCAGTTCACACATATGACTACAATAATAATTATGTCTGCTTGTCCATCGATGATCATTAGATAAAAGACTCCTCAATCATAATTATACAAAATTTTTCCAAGGGATATTTGTGCTTCTGGTTCTGGGTGTAATATGTGTGTGATGTGAATGTTTCCGGCACCCACGATACAAGTCTTTGAATTTAGTGCGGGGCTGTGAGTGTGAATGCGTTTGTTTGTTTTTGGTATAACGTCCAATGTATCGTGATCTTAGCATTCTCTAAGTGCATTCTGCGAACTTACCACGTTATTTTGATACACATAATGTGTCAGTAATCACTAAACGTGTTACCCTAATGCTTCTCTATTCGTAGAAACGTTTTATACAGATATTGGCTCCATTTAATCTCGAACACAGTAAAACTCTACACTCACTACGTGACACTCGATGACATGGATCGTTTACTGTAAGACTGTGCCAGTAGCCGAGCTCGTGCATTTTAATATTTTTACAGTTAGTCAATAGCGATTTTAAATTATAAACTTTTTGTATTTCAGGTCATTTAGTTACTTAAAATTTAATATTTAAAGTAAGTTGACCCAAACATAGATATGAAAACCTAAAACTAAAGTACATTATAATAAGTATATATAGTACTTAATTAATAAAACTTATCATGAACAGTACATTCTTGGTACACGTGCTGGTTTGTTATTACACTGGTTCTTCTTGAAATTACTGTAATTTGTGAATCTGGCAATTAGAGTCATTGACATTCATTAATTCTTCTATGGGATCCTTATGAGTATTGTGTTTTAACATGATTTGATTAAAAATTAATCAATTTAAAAATATGTCCATTAGTAGACATCGGCATAAATAAATACTCTGAATGTATTAGTGTTACCGTACAGACACTTCAATAAATGCTTATCGTGTGTGTTTTTTCGCATATTGTAACTTTGTGTATATGAATATTATTATGCATACCTTGTTTCAAACGTAACACGCTCACAGCAGGTACAAACTTTGATATTCTTATTATGAATGTTGTAAATAATACCAAGGACCTTTGTACACTTGCTTATTTGGATCTTTTTAGGTTACATACAGCTGATACACTTGATAATAACTGACTACACTCCTGATCAAAACGTCTTATTCCTATGGCTGTTACAACCAGACTGTCCGCCTTTTCCCAACGCACCTCATTTCAGAAATATCAAACCGAAGTCTGCTATGATTGGACAATTAGCTGACAGCAGACAGTTGCCTGCGATGGGCTGTCAGTCCTCGTTCAATCACGCGCTGAACGATGCTGCCATCAACTAGAACGCCCCTCGTGATTGGTTGAGAGCCCTTCCGGTCAACCACGCATCTACCATTTCTGCTAACAAACTAAAATAATAATTTCACTTCTTTTATTAATTAGTATAATTCACATCAAATTACTAAAGTCACGACATGAATGTGAGTAGAATTACTTTATCATTATAAATTATGAATAACCTCAGCTAGAACTCTGCTACTGTCTTAAGTAATACTGTCAGCGGTTTGTTCTATAGTGACCTAATTTTTTTAGAATAACTGTGACCCAAAATCTGCACTCCCAACAATTCTGTCAGATTGCTCGTTTAATCTAGTGCTTGTTTGATGAGAGATGGAATAGTTTATAAAATATGTTCATTGTTTGGTTTCAAATCAAAAATGCATTCTCTGCTCTGTATTGGCTTTGTTTTCAATATATGGTAAATCAAGGAAAAATAGATGATGTTGTAATGGTAATTAAATATGTGAGCATTAAAAACACATTTACACTCAAAACCCCACATTAAATTACTTACAGAGATACTTGTCTCATAGGTGCCAAAATCATTTAGGTACATCACTCGCAGAACTAGAAAAATGTCTCTTGGAATAGGATGGAGTCAATTTGTTCCCATTCTCGCGGCATAGGAAGCGAAACTGCACTAACAAGATCGTTTGGAGAATCGATCTCGCTTCCAGAAGGCGAACGTGCACCTAAATATTCCTAAAATGCGAAAATTTTCCTGTCCGCATTTAATTACTTTTATACTCTTTGGTACCTAACTTATTTAAATACTCTTTGGTAAATTGTGCGCGTTTGAAAAATGTATAGGTACATACGTTCTTTGAACTTGGGACAATTTCCTGGAGCCCGGACTCCGAAAAACGTTTATAGCCATTTCTTAACTTGGCAGAAGTTAAACCAACTCCATACAGTTTCCACGAATTATTATTCCGCCCACGATTCTACGTCTCCGAGATAACCTCACTTCATTTTTGAAGCGAAAGATATAAATAGCACCCCAAGGCCGAATATATTTTAAAACCATCCTTTAGATTGGGATAGGTATCCATTTTTCGTTGGTAGTTTTTTTTCTTAATTTTGGCTTCGCACTCTTGTGCATTTAGCCAGTGTCAAGTAATAAAATAATATTTCATGTTAAAAGTCCTAGTCACAAGGCACAGTCAAAGTTAAGTAAAAGAGTCAAGGTCCATACATAGTCAAGTCATGCCCTAGTAAAGTGGTAGAAGCTTTACTAGAACTTCAGTTGCAGTTTTGGATCGAAGGCGAAAATCACGTTTTTCAACTTTGTATGATTTGCCTACAGTTATGCACGTTAACTTAGTATTAACGGTTAATAATCCACTATTATTACACATTAACACTCGAAGAATCACAGGTTTTGGAAAATTATATAAAGTAAACAACGCCATTTTTTCACTTTCGCGGCAAAACTCCACGTAAGTCATTGGTAGTTAATTAAAAGCATTTTTAACTCTAACTGATCACAAAATGTTAAGTGTCAAAAACTGTGTACAACAGCAGTCGTCCACTCGTTACTACTAGAACCAAATACCGTAGGTTTGTTTCCTATCTCAATGACTAGAATTCTTTAGCAGAGGCCGTCTGGGGCAGAAGTAACAGAACGTTGGCAGTTCAGCTGCCAAGCAGCAGTAGGTAAACATAACATTATTTCGGATTTAAGGGTATCTTTTATAGCAGTAAAATTGCTTGGTTGAACGATACGAGATATCATTACCCCGCGCTAGATTTTGAACTGTTTGATTTTAAAACTACTGAACGCAAATGAGCAATTTCTCAGCGTCACCTAAGCGTCATCGCTTACCATCAACGGAGTAACCTAGTCTAAGCTGCCCGTTGGCTTTAGTTGGATGAGCGTTCGCCTTCTAAGCTGTAGTATCAGGTTCGATTCCCGGCGGAAACACAAGCTTCCTCTCCAAGGAAAATGTGTATTTCTGGTTCTGGTTGTGATTGTGTGTGATGTGATTTTTTCCGGCACCCACGACGCAAGTCATTGAACTTAGTGTGAGGCTTTTATGTTTAAGTTAAGTCTCTCGGTCGTATAAAAGAAGTACTTGTGACTATTTCCTATTCTCTCCCTCTGTAATTAACTAATGGATGTTAAGATAATATTTCATCTTTCAATCATATCCCTAAACAGCTTAATTTATACTAAGCTTAGTTGCAAAACATCCCCTACATCCCTCATGAAATCCAAACTCCACCAGACCGCGTCATTATGAGTAAGATATTTCATCTACTTGTCATTCCAGCCCTGTCCGCCTTGTTGAGATAAAGGCCCACCATTAATATAGGGTCCAGATGGCAAACAAAGTGAATGGAGCATTTTTACGCCGTTGCCTCATTGGGAATATTAATGGAGGAACTGGGCGTTTGAAATAATCGAGATAGGCCGTTTGACGGAGTGAGGCGATCTACGGGAATCGATGAAACATCGTCGGTGACGGAGTATCTTTTTATCAATTTTTGGGATGGTTTAGATTGATTCCTGGCGAAACTGCTAATTTATTTTTAATCATTAAGGTTTTGAATTAACTTAACTGGTTTTGATTGATTTTCCACTTATAATTACGGACATTTATCAACACACAAGAAATGGTTGCGTGATATGTGGGGCTGTGTGAGTGTGAAAGCGCTTAAGTTTGTGTCAATATAATTATATCGTCTAAATAGGAACACATAGTTCTCGGAACGAATTGAACAGTTAGAAACGGTTATAAACAATCTCGTTCCATACATTTTACACTACAGCGTACACTTTACACTATACTTCGATCCATGAATAATGAAACGCAAGCAATGCTTAAAAAAACCGACTTCACCTCTTTATCTTCGAAACCTTGATCAGATTGTATTGTCAAATGCATTAAACACGCATTATTGACGATAATGGAAAGTGGAAAGAATACGATAATGGAAACGTTACGATAGTGGAAAGAAGGTATGAGGTAACATAATTGAAAAAAAAAGAAAAGAAAACAGTCGAATTGAGTACCTACTCCTTTTTTGTGAAGTTGGTATAAAAGAAAAATTAGTACACTAATATATTTCTTTGTAACGATTTCAAAAAAGAAGAGGTTCTCGATTAGATTAACTTTTTTCATTGACATAAGAGGGTAAGCGTATAAACAACTCTGAAAAAAAAAATAGTAAGAATATTTTTAAATTGTCCCATAGCTATTTCATCAAAATCAGTTGTGTAGTTTGGTTTTAAAATCAATGTTATTGGAAAAGTATGTCATACATGTAAATCAAATTGCGTATTTTGCTTACGTGCGACCTTTATTTATTTTGTGCGGACCAAATATTTATACAGCATACATTGTGAGATATGGATTTGTTATTTGAAATCGTATTTTATTAGTCCCATAAAATGCTAATCAAAGTAAGTTATAGAGTTTTGGAAATATTGCCGATTAAGACACTTAT
The DNA here is from genome assembly GCA_948107665.1 of Lomographa bimaculata. Classification (NCBI taxonomy): domain Eukaryota; kingdom Metazoa; phylum Arthropoda; class Insecta; order Lepidoptera; family Geometridae; genus Lomographa; species Lomographa bimaculata. The sequence continues at coordinate 15,319,362 of OX403599.1, forward strand.
TGGTGTGTATATCTTTTTCAAGCAGCAACTGATCTCACAAATACTGCTACACAATTCTCGGCCGAATAGAGGAGAGTATCTTTCAAATAAACGTCTTTAGAATCTTTGAAATAAACTGCCTGTATCTATTCAATTCGAAATTCAAACCATCTGTAGATCGCCATCAGAAAATTCAAGCAAGCCTGCCATTCATGCAAATCGACTTATATTTTCTTTAAGCCTCCACTCCCACGAGCACAAATCCCCATTCTAGAACCCTGTACACTTCTCCTGCGGATTTTTCTCGTGTTACATACACATTGCGAGTTTACGTTGTCACGCAAACCACGAATCCGAGGATAAGCAACGGTGTATGTTGTAGAGAAAATATCGGTGGGATCGTGTGCGGGGAGAATTTGAAATTTTCGCCGTTGCCAGGTGCAAGGTGTAAGTGCATTGGGTTTATTTTATGTTAAGCTTATTCGAGATAGATGGCCTCTTACCTTATGTTTAGAGTCTGTTGGTGCACTTTACTAGAAATGTGCTAGTATATTTTCAAAGTAGAATCATTTTTAGAACTTTTTATTTGTGTGCTTATACCTCAGCTGTGTATTAAAACTGGAGCTCGCATGGAGAGAGATATGCATGCTTTTAATTTTACAACAGACTTTTTATATACAGATACTAAAACCCGGTTTTGTTGAGAAAATTCGTTGCCTTACGACGGTTTTCCTTGAAAATCCCATTCAAGACTTTATACCATCCTACATCAACACTTATCAAACGAGATAGAAGTCAAACGTGGCTAGTGTTTGACACAAATTATAAGACAGACAAATGTCTACATTTCCAGCTTCGATCACATCGTCACTTACCATCAGGTGAGATAGTGGTCAAACACTAATTTGTCACAAATAAAAAAAAAAAAAAAAAATTTACCTACAATAGCGATATTCGCGGTTTGTGCGTTTCAAAAATGTAACTATAGCAAAGATTCTATATACCGTCATTGGTAAGTAGTGCAAAATTCTGCAGGGGTGGTTCATAACTAAAGAGGAATAAAATAAAAACACCTTTTTTTTTTCCTTTTTTTTTATTCTGCTCCGTTGTCGATTCTAAACCACCTCCTGCAGGATTGTCCACTACTTATCAATGACGGTATATATATCTCTCTTTGGATAACAGTTATGTCATCGACATGGCCATCGAGCCACTGGGCTGCGTTCAATGCCTACGCTCTGATTGCAACCTTTCACTCTAGCTCTACAGCGTTCAGTTAGTGCGAATTGAAACGCTTTAGCGCGTTTAGTGCCTCGATTGATCACAACCAAACCTTGAGAGACGGTTGTAATACACTCTGACGCCTGTCAATGTCAAATTTCTATGAGAATTCTCGCGAAAAGCCATTTACATGAAGTCAAACTGAACGTTAAAGCTAATAATTGTTGGATAAAATTGACTGTCGTATGAAGATTACTATTAATTATTCCATGATGCCATCTCGTTCGGAGAGTGGATAAAAAACAACCAAACAACTGAAATTGTAGGCACTGAACGCAGCCCTGTACTGACCAAATAAAGGCTCACGTCACCGGAAAACGGCCACCAAACGTGATTTCGACCAAAAACGGGCAAACGACTTGTATTCGCGTCGGCACTCGGAATGTGGTTACGATTTGCGAGTTGGTCGAGTCACAACGGATATCGAATTTCAATTTACACTCGAGCCTGGCCTCACTATAGAAACTCACTTCGAATGTAGCACCAAATTGCTTCCGGCTTTTTTGTACTCGTTTAAAGACGTATTGACACGTCACTTCTGAACAAGTTTCGTCTAATTATCGCGGAGAAAAAAAAATGGGACAACTAGACTACTCAGAAACGTATTTTCTAGTCAAAATTACACTTAGGTACTATATAGGCAAAGCGGTGAAGTCTTTTTTTAAGCTTTGCTTGCGATTAAATAATCTTTGACTATCTATACTATAATTATACATATATTAATATATATATTCTACTCTCGTTTTCTTCATATTATTTACCATCATACTAATATTATAAATCCGTAAGTTTGTGTGTAAATTTGTAAGTATGTTTGTTCCCTCTTCACGCTTTAACGGCTGAACGGATTGGATAAAATTTTGAATGTACATAGCTTATACCTAGGATTAACACAGGCTACTTTTTAACTTGATAATAGCGGGCGTAGCCGCGGGGCACGGCTAGTTATATATATTTATGATTGTATATTTATATGTCTAATTCATATTTATTTATTGATAGCGGTAAGTTACAAATCATACCATAGATATATTAATAAATTACACACATTGGTCATAATCTATATATATAAAAGAAAGTCGTGTTAGTTACTCCACTTATAACTCAAGAACGGCTGAACCGATTTAGCTGAAAATTGGCAGGGAGGTAGTTTAGAGCCAGGAGAAGGACATAGGATACTTTTTAAGAACGTACATTTCTTTAAATATTTTTTTTACATTTCGACATGTTTTCCATTTTCTCATACGTCACTCGGATTTGGTAAAGTACTAGGCAAACATAAACATGAAGGTTGTAATAATATAGTCACGTGACATTGTAACGCATGCCGGGTATGGCTTCCTAAATATGCACATTCATTGACTGTTAGGCGGAACGAAGGTCGCCGGGACAGCTAGTTATCTAATAAATGAATTGCTGAAATTTATCGCCAAGAATTATTTTTTCGGTGTAGTTAGTCAATAATTCCACTTCAACCCACGGGTGATCAGTGTCAGGTCAGTGATTCCCGCTAAAGTAGCCAATGGGTGCACAAGGCATGACTCGAATATTTCAAAATCGACTTTGCGTAGAAGCTATTATATTTTCAATCCTTGAAGTTTTAATGGCTTTTGATTTACGACTTAGTGTAGTTTGTACATGGCCTCATATATGTAATGGGATTCACAGCATCTAAAGTTTGTATGAGCAGAACCCCGCGGGTTTGCTTACGGTAATCGGGAGAAAATTCTTTTAAAAAGGCTATTCCCAATATAAGTCTTATATTTATTTGAAATTCTGACATAGTCTTTCAAAATCAGAGCATTATACATCTGAGTAATCATAGAAAATCTTCTAGGCAGGCGTGCTCCACTTTCAACCACATCGTCACTTTCTATCAAGTGAGATAGTGGCCAAATGATTGTCTAAGCATTTTTTAATACTAGATAGGTAAGCATTTGACCGCTATGTCACCTGATGGAAAGTGAAGATGCGGCCGAAGATGGAACATGCTTGCCTAGAAGGTACCTATTCACTCTAGACTTGAAGACACCCAGATTATTCTGTTCAGGGAACAAAGACGCAGGCAATGAGTTCCACTCCTTCGCTGTACGAATAATGAATGTAGAGACAAAACGCTTCGAGCGAATCGGAGGTATTTTAACCATAAATGGATGACGTTTGACAGTTCGTCTTGATGTTTTTTGGTAAAAAGGGCATGGTGGAATTATATCATGTAATTCCTGAGCACACTCTTCAAAATGTAAGCGATAGAATACCGATAGGCTTGCTACCTTACGTCGGTGACCAAGACTTAAAAGCAATATAGACTATAATAAGCACAAGTTTTACATTGAAGTTTAACATAAAGAGAAACGAAATAGTACCTACGGGCAGGTACTGAAATCAATATTCAAATGAGGTTGGAAAAACTCGTGCTATTTCTCAGAACGTGGGCTATAGAAATACCTAGAATATTGAATGTTGAATGTGGTTTGATTAAGAATTAGCCTGCTCCGATTTAAATTCAATATTTTATTCCTTTGATAGGAAGCTAATGAAGCTTTTCTTATAGATTTGATTGCAATTTGTTCAAAGGATATTTAAATGCTTTTAATCGATTGCTTATGTCAGTACAAACAGTTTGTTTCGAGCATAGCTATATATATTCTCTGAAATTTTAAAGTTATTCACTTGTATGGTTTAGAAGCTAAATGCCTCTGACAGACAAACGGACGGACAAAGTCAACATAGAGATCTCGTTTGGCTCGACCAAAGCGACGCGACGATCACTACTTTAATATCTAGTTATATACTTACCTAAAAAAAATACCGTCTTCTATCGGAATAAAAAATCGAAGATACAATCTCTTTTTGATCCAAAACCTTTCAGGAAAAATACCCTTTCTTACACAAATATTATAATTCCGAAAGTTTGTGTGTAAGTATGTTTTCTCTTCACGCTGTAACAGCTGAACGGATTTGGATGAAATTTGGAATGAACATAGCTTATACCTAGTATTAGCCGCGGAGCACGGCTAGTAATCTTATATGGGGTTAGTTCATGATCCGTTCCATTTCCTATTTCCTACCCAAACCTTTCGTTTACATTTCATCTTAAATTAGTATTCATTTTGATACAAAATTCCGTATCAAAGTTCAAAGATGGCAAATGAACCAGCGACGTCGCCGAAATTGCTTTGAGTGCACGACGCCCCGGGGGTTTTGGTTAGCGGGTTCCTCATACAAGGTACCTTGGAGATTGACTGAACGTTTACGTCGCCTTGTGTTGTTTGAAAGAGTTATTAGAAGGCAAACTGGCATGTGATGACGATTTAGCTATGTATTACCCGACTCGCAAGAAAGGGACTATTTTTCGCGCGTATCTTATGTAAGTGTGCATTGATATTTGTGAAAATCTTTATTACCTTTCAAGTTGCTGGTTCGATTTCGACATGGACACAAAGTGCACAAAAAAATAACCTAACTTACTCGCTATGGTAAGATATGAAATGAGGAAAATTCAAAAGGGATTACATAAAATTACTAATTAACTACTTTCAAGTAATAAAATCTACCGCGACGCCTTTAGTTATGTTTCGGCAAATCCTTGTGCCAGTTATTCTGGGCCTTCAGTGTTTACCAATTTCGACCACATCGTCACTTGGTGACAACACAGATGAGACAGTGATCAGTCGCTAGTTTATTAAATATGAAAAAAAAACTACATAGTATAAAGTTATGAGTATACAAATTTTTTTAATGCTCTTTTTATTATTTAACCACTATCTTACCTGATGGAAAGCGTTGATGCGAAGGTTTAGCATGCTTGCTTAGAAGATACTTATTTACTCTTGACTTGAAGATTCTGGTAGCAAATGATAGATAGAAGCAAATGGTTGTAAAGCTGCTCTATAGAATATAAACATCACTTTAAAATCACATTGGCTTTCATACAAATCAGCATAAGCCATACTGAATATTGACTGGCATTGAATCCCTGCTTCCTCCAATCCATTTTATTTTCGTCAGCTTTACTAAAAATGCATGAAAATGTACTGAAAAGTGTTCCAAATAAATAGCTTACCGGACAGCCGCCCGGGGAATACCCGCGGGCTAACATATTACTCTATTTGCTGGAAATGCATGTACGTAGCTTTAAAGTTGGAGTTTGTATTGTAAAGTTAAGTGGTTACTTCTTCACTGCCAACTGTTCTCATGAAATGGAGAATTGAATAGTGAAAGGATTTGTTCTAGGTTCAAGAACGAGACAATAATACCTGTTTAGCAGAGGATAAAGAGAGAAAGCATGTTATTTCCTAACACATTTTTTTATTTCTGATAGCGTTTGGCCACTTTTACTGACTACTATAAGAAATGATGTGGTTGTGAATCGTCAGCACGCTATCAGGCTTAGAATCGGACTCCTAATTATAGTATCCGGAACCCAATTTGGTGCTTAGCAATGTATTTTCTACTTGAAGATGGTACTTTAACTATATTTCGGTATAGTAAGAGTTACCCTTTTTTTTGGAGGATATGCCTAGTGCTTTTTCGTGCGTTCTTTCCCAGGGGTGAAGGAGTATGTGGGGCTCGAACCCACTAAAACCTCCCCCCGTGAGCAGTCCCTTGCCGAAGTAGGGCAAGATAGGGTCGCGTTAGCAATCTTGCCCCGGCGGTAGGCCCGGGTGAAAAACCGGGCCACTGCGCCCATTTAAGTGTGACCTTGCTCACCAAGGCCACCCCCCAGACGTGTGGAGAGGTGCAAGCCGGTGGTGAGCCCCCTGTCTCTCTACCAGTGGTCCCTACTACTACAGAGGAGGAGAGAGGAGGCAGGCGAACTGCCTCCTCCCTCCTGTACGTTAGCGCCGAAGCTGGTCAGACTGAGTGTCGACCTCTCTGGCCTGCTCCTGCGCCTCTTTCTGTGGCATCACCGCATCACAGAAGGAGACTACCGCCTGCCACGATCTCTTGCTGCCGAGCATGGCGTTAACTACGCTCAGCAGGGAGAGATCTCCACCTATACGCGCTTAAAGTGTTTGCCGCTGTAGGCCCCATGCGGCACACACCTCCAGCGTGTGGAGCGCCGTATCCTCCAGCGCCCCACATTCGTAGCAGGCCGGGGTCGGCTCCCGTCTCGCGATTTGGTGTAGGTATTTTCTGAAACATCCGTGTCCGGAAAGCACCTGCACCAATCGGATGCCGCACCCACCTTTAGAGATCTCGCGCCTACATTTTGCCCTAATTTTGCCTAATAGAGAAAAACTCTTCAGAATAATGTAGGCGTAATCTTCTAAATGAAGGCGCGAGATCTCAGTTTGGTGCGAACGACTAGTCATTTTACATCTACGACGTTAGAAGCTGGACGCCGTTTTATGCTTGTAATAAGTCGACAAGCCTTTGTATTCATCAAATAAACTATAGACTAGTGCATGGATGAATATGGTTTGATAATAACGGTGTGATATATGAGAGTAAAATCTTGGGACTCCTATATTAATATCAAATTGATTAAATGAAGCCCAATTCAATCAGATAACACTTAAACCAATTGCTTTTAACTGCCTTTGTATACAATAGGAACAGACCCAAACAATAAAACAACAAACCGATCTAGCTGTACATAAATCGATTCTCTTTGCATTGAAATTTCTCAAAGAATAGTCCAATTATGTTAAGGAGCCAATTTTAAGATCCTTGTTTACTTGTTTCTGGAGGGTCTAGTTTAATTGAACCCTTTGGAGGACGAAGGTTTGCTAGTGACGCTTTTAGGGTCCCTTATAAAATGTAGGTATTATGGGAAAATACTAGCCTATAATAGCCTAGAAATGCCCGTTGGCGTAGTTGGTTTGCACAACTTCCTTCTAAGCTGAAATTGAACCGAACTAGGGTACCCTTGTACCCTTGTACAGATTCGACTCCTGTTGGAAACAGTAGTTTTCTCCCTTAAGGACATGTGTGTGATCCCACTGGCTCCAGAAACACAGTTTTTAACTAGTTCAGGAGCCTATGGATTCAACATTAACGATGTACTTACTAATTATGTCATTATAGTTATTTGTATTTGTATTTAGGTATTTGATTATGTTTTTGTGATGTGATTGTTTCCAGCACCCACGACATAAGTCTTCGAACTTAGTTTGGGGCTGTAAGTTTGAAAGCGTATAAGTGTTTATTATTATTTCCATATCAATGGACAAGTAGGATTGATAGATTATTCTTACTGATGATACATAATGGATCAATTATCTATTGGGAGCGAAATAATTGAAATTAATCTTTTTTTTTTAAAGTATGTACAATATTTGTGTCTCGTTGATTGTGCCCGATCGGAAGTAAATTTATACAATCCGGTCACAGGTAATAAAGGAGGCAAGAACATAGAGTTTATAAGGTTATGTACTTAAAGGTGAGCTAAGCTCATCCTGCTCTGTCGGAACCACTCCACAGTTGGATGGAGACGCTTCCGCAGTGATATATCCGCCTTATCCACTCATTACTTTCGCCTCTTCTTCGATGTGTGAACGTCATCAAGCGCACCATTTACTCCCTATGACTTTATTTCAAGTCTGCATACTGTTCCGTATAAAAGTATATATCAATACCATTATTGAATAATATTAAGACATATTAAAAAACTTAAGAATCACTAAAATTAGCCAAGCGTTTGGTCTCGTGAAAGCTTCAAAAGAACGAACGTTTATACATATCTCTTTTGCGTCGCGCAGTCGGGTAAAAAGCAACAAATGCCAAAATAATTTCAGAACTAGTAACTTCAAACGGAACCTCTACAGGGGTAGCACCGGCTCGTCTTATCCGTATTCCATTATTTTCCTACGGCGACAACGCTCGGCTGAATAATGGCTCAAGCGTTAAAGAAACAATTTCCGTGCTGAGATTAGCACTTAAGAGAGCTTCAACAATACGTCACAGTGTCAAAACGACGCAAAGTTGGCGTATAAAAAAAGTTAATCTGAATTGTTTCGCGTAACTACGTAGTTACGTACGCTGGGATGGTTTAAACTCATTTTAGGACGAAGCAAACGCTTTATAAACGCAAACGGTTTTTCACTTACAGGCCCCGCATTACGTTCGAAGACTTATATCGCCGGTGCTTAAAAAATTCGCATTCTCATTTCAACCTTCTTACCACGTCTTTTTTTCTTTCTAATAGGCTAGGTATTATGAACATTATCTAACCTATTAGTAGGTGAAGATATGGATGAGAGTGGTAAGGTTGCTAGCCCTAGAACAATATTGTCTCTCAATAATAGGTGTAGGTGGTCATTGATCAGCGTCATCACCTTAAAATGACGCAGGCAAAACACGAAAACTCGAAACAAAAACAGTTTGACGCTACTGAAGTTCATGAAGACACGATCTTATTAAACTTGCATTATAAGCAAATAAATGATTTTGACCCTTTTGTTCACAGGTAATCGAAGACTGGAAGTTCATGTCCATGGTTCTGGATCGCTTCTTCCTCTGGCTGTTCACGATCGCCTGCTTCGTTGGCACATTTGGTATCATCTTCCAGTCACCTTCCCTCTACGATACCAGAGTGCCGGTCGACCAGCAGATATCCTCGATTCCCATGAGGAAGACTAATTTCTTCTACCCGAAGGATATTGAAACTATTGGTATTATTAGTTAAATTATTAAATACGTAAATGACCCGGGTTTCTTATAATATAAACTAGCGACCAGCCTAATTTCGAACGGGTGTAATTTAGAAAAAAAAAATAGAGGTGTAAAATGTGAATTGACTTTGATTATAGTATTTCTTTATAAACAACAGCAAAATAGTGAATCAACCGTTTCAGATAGAGATATGACATCGCAGAGTTTTCTTTGGGATATTAAAAGAACTACAATTATCTAGTACATTGTTTTTATGGTATTCTGAGTTTTTATGTATCTCTTAAGAGGCCGGGGAGTCTGTGAAACGAGTCTATGGCTGTCTCTGTTTAACTGGCAAACTGTGCCCATGCTTGTTGCGATAGCACTACCGACCGAACACATTATGATAGGTGCCGTATTACTAAAAATTATGAATGAAAATGTAATGTTAGCCATTGTTTTTTTTTGCATTAATATGACCTTGAAATGATAATGTATGTTCCTGTTGTAATGACAAAAGAAATGTGTTAGTTTTTAATACATAACGAATAAGTTAAAAAGATGCGACATTTACATCGTAATAATGTGTAAAAATCAATTGGTTTATATTTATTTTTAGGTAATTATTATGGAATAAAACCTATCCAGGAACCTAGATTAATATGTTTTAATCTGAATAACAGAACAGTATGGTGGTAATATGCTTGAATTATAAATAATTTCGGTATTACGATTGTATGGGCAAATCAACCACCAGAGGCCCCTTAAGGTTCAGCCTACGTAAGTCATGTAAATTATTTTTTAAGCGACATGGTTGCAAAATATTGTTTCTTTCTACTTACCTACATATATACTTAATTAGGTTTTATTATACTTATATAAAATTTTCCAGAACAAATATCTAACTGAACTAGAGATCCGCATCAAAATCCGGTTTAGGAGGAGTAAGCGGATAAACAAACAGACAGACGCGAAAAGACGTTGTTTAAATACTATATAGACATTTGGAAATTAAAACTAGAATTTAGTACTTAAAACGTACACGTACTTAAACTACTTTGTATTAATAATTATTATTAATAAACCTTATTTGCTCATACTGTGTGTTGTCCTATATAATTATGTAATCCATTGTATAAGCCTTTATACTAAAATTATTTAAATAGCGTATATTAGAGAATCATAAAATAACTTAATATTAATGCAAAAATAAAAATAATGTTATAAATGGATCTAATAGTGCGGACTCCATAAACAAAAAATATATCTCAAAGTAAAAACACGAGAGAACAAAACGTGAGATAATTTAAGTCAGCAACTCAATAAAATACTCAGAAAAAATAAGTATGTTATTTCATAAGATTTTTAAATAGTCAAAAATAATGTCCTTTATACAATCGGAAAGGCGGTAAATGCGTTTCTTCACTTCGTCACTGCTATACATTACTTATTGTCAACGGGCATGTCGCTTTGCAATTGACAGCGGAAAACTCGGTCGCAGCTCTGCTAAAACAGTACATATTCTTTACTCAACAGCAAGAAAAAATACTTAAATATTACAGAATATAGTGACAATACAATCTGCGTTCTTATCGCTAAGCAGCGATCCAGCTATAGCAGTGAGGAACCGCCTTTACCGCGTTGCGCGATGTGCAAAAGACCTTACATTGTATATATAAGGGGTTTTGCTCACCAAATCTATCATAGATCTATTTATAAATTAGCGTAGACATAAGTTAAGCATAGTAATAATTATCTCGTTTAATAATTAGCCAAATTATATATAAGAAAACGTGGTGTCAAATCTTTTGGACGGCTGTGAAGTTATCAAGTTTTAAACGAATTTTATGAGTCTAAGATGTTTACTTCGTACATGTTTACTCACTAGATATTAAAGCACATTAAATACTTAATTAAAACTGTATTTTTTTTTCAATTATCCTATTATTATTATTAAACTGATTTTGAATCAAATAATATATACTCTGTTTAATTGTCTGTTATTACAGGTTATAATAAGCTTGCCTGTCTTGCAAAAAAAAAAGAGATTAAGCATATCACATCTTCGGCCGCATCATTACTTTTCATCAGGTGAGATAGCGGTCAAATGCTTGCCTATTTAGAAAATAAAAAGTAATTATATACTTATGCATAAGCCGTGTTGGAGCCGTGGTAGCAAGCCCGTGTTTATTTTACCGATTTGAATCCTTAATACATCTATAATACATTATCTTAATTATTACGGAAAACATAACATTAAGAAAAAAGTTGTAGATTAAATGAGTAACGGGTTAGAATAAGACTCACGGTCCGAGAGCTTTCTGGTATTTTACGAATAACATAAAATGAAACTAAAAATACAAAGCTCAGTATCCATTTATTTCAAACCATGATTCTAATGTTTTATCTCAACCAGCCTGGTGATCAAGTCAAACAAGCTGTACGGGCAGTCGTCCAGGTATCTGTCGCAGTTCCCTCGCTGGCCTTCAAGCTCTGCTTCGTAGTATTCATCGTCTAGACCCTCTTCTTGTGATGATGACGGGCTGAAATGACGAATAAAGTTCTTTAGAAGACAAAAAGTAAACTGATATTTTTCTGTTTCGGTGCAAATTATGCCTATGATGGGCGCTGTGGCAATGACAGATCACCATCTTGAAAGCGAAATCGGTAATGAGAATTCGTTTTACGTAAAACTCTAAGTATAAAAATAGTAAAACATAAACATAACATAATCGATTTCACGCTTTTGATGATATGTCGTGGGTGCCGCAAACATTCGCATCACACACCCAACCAGAACCAGGAACAATTTTTTTCCTTGGGGAGAAAACTTGTGTTCCCGTCGGTAGTCGACCTCTATTAGAATGCTTAGAAAGCGAACACTCTCTAAGCCAACGAGCAAAGGTTCTTTTAAACATGATTTTTAATAGGATCTAGCTGATATATGGGGTAGAGAACGGGGTTGCCAGTCTTTTTAGGCTGGCCCGCTGGCTTTAATATCAAAGAGCAATTCAGACACGGATCCCTGGAATTAGCTTTAGCTGCTACCAAGCAATGCGCGCGGTGTTTCATTATGTTAGTTGTCGGCAGAAGACGTCACCGGTACTTTGGTTTTTCCAATAGCACCACAACGTCTCTAAACAGGAAAATTATAAATAATTTGTTAAAGTTAGAACTGTAAGATCTTCGTTTGATGATACACATAACAGGTCACTATAACATAACCTCAACTTGGTAGTACAGGTTACAGGGACAAATTATGAGTCTGTGACTCCTATCTGGTGTAGGTGGTTCTTCACAAAAGCCCTCTGTGTAGGGAATGCATGGAGAGAAACCGTAAAACATATGAATCCCTCAGTGCACAAGAAATTAAATCATTGGAATGCTAGAGCAATATACCACAAAAGCCTTACAGAAATCAAATGCAACAGCTTCACCACTGGATCAGTTATGCCAGCACCCCAAAACCACACTCCGTTATTCTAAGGAGCTAGGGTGGATGGGGTAGTTCCTGGTAGGGGGAAATGCACAATACACTCCTAGCGGGACGTCTGTGCAGGCCTTACCACCCTCACATTGAATAAGAAATATGCACACTTCCATTTGTTGGCTCCCCGAAACTTTCATAAGGTTAGTGTCAGTTCACTTGGGCTTCCTCTGAAACGTCTGTCTAAAGAGACTTTCTGAGATTGTACCCATGTACAATATGTACAATATGTGTAAACATACTCAACTGAAAAACCCATGGGGGTTTTTCAATTGAGTATGTTTACAGAGTTATTTTTTAAACTTTTTTAGATTTTCCAACTTGCCCACTTCCACGCACTTAAATGCGTTAATGTCTAGTGTTATTCGATGTCCTAGTAAAATGCACACAAATGATAATTGGTAATAAAATAACCAGATGTTACTTACGTAAAGATAATGTGCATGATGTGTCCTAAAAGCCCATTGTGATGAAGAGGTGTTTCAGCTGCTTCACAAATGTTCCTCAGCAGGCATTCTCTGCCGTTCATGCCATTTCTAAAAACCAGAATTTCAGTGAATGCGGATAAAACATGGAAGAATATTCACTTGTTAGTCATCGAACTGAGTGTGGCTGTGAGTGTAAGGGTAAAAAAATGTTATACTTATGTGAATGACAGGAGTCCGGAGTCTCCAAGACAGGTTAGATTTTCTTCCTAACACCGATATGAATTTTCAACATAAGATTAATTGCAATTTAATATCGATCGTTAAAGAACAAGCCGAAAGCAAGACTCATAGCTTCCGGTGTCTGAAGTTTGTAAAACTATTCATAGTTAAAACCAGTTTAAAACTTCTTTAAGTTAGACAGTAAAAGTTTTAAACGGTTTTACTTCCGGATCTTAAGACGGATAAAAAGTACTGGAACATTTAGAATGGAATGTATTAAGGAGATGAGATTTATCTTTGGCGGGTAATTTACTAATATAACAGATTTCAGACGACCCAGTTGACGCAGTGGACAGGTGTCCGCCCTCTGTGCCGTTGGTACTGAGATCGATTCCCGGCAGGAGGACAAATTCCTTCCCAAGGGATATTTGTGCTTCTGGTTCTGGGTGTAAGGTGTATGTGATGTTAATGTTGCCGGCACCCACGATATAAGTCTTTGAACTTAGTGTGGGGGCTGTGAGTGTGAATGTGTTTGTTGTTTGTTTGTTTTTGTTATTTTTACGCTTAGCAAAATACAACAATGAGAAAATGTCTCGTTGCTATTACTAACATTATAGTGCTATATGTGACAACTATAATTTATTAGTGACAATTACAAAATTATTTAGTAATAACTAGCTTATTTTCTAAAACGAACGTGGCAACTGTAATTTTGACTAGAAAATATGTGTCTAATAATTTTACTAGTCTAGTTGTCTCAATTTTTTTTCATCGTGTATAAGTAACATGTAATTCATAATACTAGTAGTTCGCCCTGAAGACCTTGCGCAATACACATACTACATATGCTTTTAACTTTTTTTTAAATCATAATTGTTATACATATTTTTGTATTTGTTGTTGAAGTACAGGATTTAACGACTATTATATGCAAATCTCGGCTTTCAATATACAGTTATTTTTAAGATAAACCCCAGGATAAAATATTTCTAAAAACAGTGAGGTCCCACCAAAATTTTATTTTACAATATAGATTTTTGTTAAAAAACTGTTCCGTACTCTACTTGCAAATTTCTTTTCAACGGAAACCCACACGCTTAGAAAATTCTAAAAATATTTTTGCTCCCCATTTACGTATATGGGATAATATTTTCATTTATATAATTTAAAGTGACATTTCTGGCTTCGAGCCATGGCATTGCATATTCTCTGAAAATTTAAAGTTATGCACGTGTACGGTTTAGACCTCTCCTCTGACAGATGAACGTACGGACCGACAAAATACTGAACCACTCAAATCAACTTAGATATCTTGCCTCAATCGATCAATAATTCAAAATATTATAAAGTTACGTAGTACCTATCAGCATAATGAGTATCAAAAACCTTCACTGAATAATGTAGAAAATATATTCTTTGAATGTTGGAAACCAGATGATCAAGTTTATAATAGGACCTACCCAACCTGAGAACAACATTGATGATAGATAGTAATACATTATTGTTGAAATTTATAATAACATAATGTACATAAATGCTATAAATTTAAGATAACTTCCTCCCTTCACCTTAAGAGCGTTTATTCCGTTTGTCTTCTCTCGCTCACATATTTCGATATTTTTAGTATGTACAATTAGCTACGTGTGTTTTTGAAAATGTTTTCAACCAACTATATGGACATTAATACAAATAAATAAAACGAAGAAAGCCTGAAAATCACATTGAAATTTGGGAACTGTGTTTTTTTTCATCTTATAGAAGGATATGAAAGCGAAAAGAAGATTGAAACATTCTTGTATTAATGTCCATATACTCGTAGTTAGTTGAAAACATTTTCAAAAACACACGTACATAATTGTATATATTAAAAATATCGAATTGTGCGAGCGAGAGAGAAGACAAAAGGAATAAACCCTCTTAAGTTACGATGCTTACTCTTTGAATCTCGTTTCCAACACAGTGTATGCTAGCTCTCGGGTGATACTTCGACTTTGGCGCGAGCTGATGACCTGAAATATAAACATACAAACAAATATACATATCGGGTTTATTTTAAATAACTGTTTGCATGTGTTTAAACAAACAACAAACAAACGCATGCACACTCACAGCTCTACTAAGTTCACAGATTTGTGTCGTGGGTGCCGGCAACATTTACACCACATACACAATCATACACAGAAGCAGAAGCACAAATGTCCCTTGGGAAGGAAAATTGTGTTCCTGCCAGGATTCGAACCCAGGACCCATAGAGAGCATAGATCTGCCCACTTCGCCAATTTGGATCAACGTTTGTTTTGCGTTTATTTAGCACCAGTTTTTATATAGTTATCTTTTTCCAGTGTTAGATTCTAAAGTCGATCAATTTTGTATTTGAGAGACGAGATAAACAAGTCGCTCGCCTGGTGGTAAGCGTCACTCTTTCCCATTACAGTTTAGTGTCTCCCAGAGTTTTCAACTACCTAATGATTTAAACTAATGTGCGGGAAAGCACTGCACTCATCACCCTAAGGTATGAGATTTAAAATCTCTTTATGTATTAGAGATTAAGAATGTTTAAAAAAAAAAATGATTGAAAAAAATATGCGCCGCCGAGTTTCTTGCCAGGTTCTTCTCGAGATGGCTGTAATTTTGCGAATCTGGCAATAGATTCATTAACTTTCATGAGTGCCTCTTTGGGGCCCATGTGAATAAACGATTTTGATTTTTGTTTTTTTTTTTTTTCTTTAAGCCCTATAATTTCACTGGAAATATTGCCCTTCAATCCGAAATACAGTGATGTTTGTACAATGTGCTTGGTGGTGGAATTTCTGGCAATGGTGTGATACTGCCCTAGCCCGATTCTGTAAAAGGGTCCTACAACTCCAATATTACTTACCAATACACTGGTCAAACACTTACCTATATATCTATATGAATTGTTATCATATTGTTAACTTAATTGATCGAGCAAAGCGAGATCTCTAAGTTGACTTGGGTCGTTCAGCACTTTGTCCGTCCGTCCGTCTGTCAGAGGCATCTAGCGTCTAAACCATTCAAGCGAATGACTTCAAATTCTCGAAGGATATGTAAAACTAAGGCTCAAAGCCAGAAATGATATTTAACATTATATGAATGAAAATATTAAGGGCGCTCCCATACATGTAAGTGGGGATAAAAATATTATTCATTTTTTTATCTACTTTTGTGGGGTATCGTTAAAAAGGGCTTGACAAGTACAGTAAGAAACCGGTTCCAAAAAAATCTATGTTGGAAAATAACGATTTGGTAGGCCACCAAAATCACTGTTTTTAGACTTATTTTGTCCCGGGGTCTATCTCAAAAACAGTTTCACACTGAACGCTGAAACTTACGTATAATTTCCGTTATATTCTTTCAAATCATTCAAAATTTCTCTATGGGGCAAAATGTATGTGTTATAATGTGTTCGGTGCGAACGACTAGTTAGAAGAATTTCAATAGGGCGCTATAGATACTTACAGGCAAGTTAGGAAACAGTACGTCATCGATCTCGGTGATGTTGTTCAGCGTACTGTAGTTAGACTCGAAGTTATATGAAACAAACACGTTTTTATCAGGAATATCTATCGGCACAGCTATCGCCACGAACGTCTGAAAACGAAGAAAATATCAATAAGATTTGTTTTCAATTTAACGCTTTCACTCTCACGTTTACTCTATACCTACTGAGTTTGATGGCTTCTGCCGAGAGGGCAGGATATATTCACATCATACACACAATCACAACCAAAACTAGAATTGTTAAGATACGTTCGCACGTTACCTGTATTTCAGAAAGTATTATATGGGGTTGTTCAAGATGAAATCGAATAGGTATTTACGAGGCAAGAGCAAGTGTTTACAAGGCATCTTTGATCGCATTGTCACTTTCCATCAGGTGAATTTGTAGACTGACGCTGGCTTGGTTAAATATCAAAACAAAATGAAACATAAATCCCTTGGGGAAAAGCTTGTTGTGTTTTCACTGGGAATCGTACTCTATAACCACTGCTAGAAGGCGAACGCGCTATCAATACTAAGAAATCTGCAAGGATCCAATACATACTATGTTCAAGATCCTGATTGAGTTAGATCACCGGGCACTGCTTGAGTGATGTAAATAAATGTAATGTAAATGAGTAAATATTTATTATCTGCCTGCTTCATAAAGCCGTACCTGGTGATAAAACTCAATCTTCCAAGCAGGGGTTTAGGGTTCGATTACCGGTAGAATGACACCTGTAGTTAGATGTGAATGTTTCCAGCATCCACAACTCAAGTCATTGAACTTAGTGTGGGCTGTGAGTGTGGAAAGCGTTTATATTAATTTATAAACAGGTAATCTGTTTTCGAAACTGGATTACTCTACTACGTCAGGGCAATATGCTAATCAATGTTATAGGAAGTACTTCTTACTTTTCCTGGAAACACTTCGAAATTGGATCATATCTAATTAAAATCAAAATATTTTCCTCGACTTAATGAAAAGCTTCGAAATTCTCCATAAACATCCAATTATCTCCAGATAAGATAATTTACGAGTAATTTTAGTAAGTTGAAGTATGGTTCTTGTTATCTTTGATATCTAATTTTAATAATTTGCCGAGCAAGCGCTAAGCGCGAGCAAATTGGGCAAAAATGCTTTTGTGTCTGGATTTTTGGCTTTTCTCCTCGACATGTCGCATTCCTCAACCGGTTCTCGTGAGCAGGTTTGATAATTATATTGTTTTTTATCGATTCAGTTTCTGGACTTTCTCCGAAAATGGCTGAGATAAGTATGAAAATCACATTCGCAAAATACGAGGTCATCAGTTCACAGACCTACTAGTAATATTATGAGTAAAGTTAAAGACAAAGTTAGTAACTTTGACTTGTGAAAGTTTGTGAGTCTAGACTCAAAAAATCAAATTAATTCTAGAATTAATTTGATTTTTTTGGGTCTCATTTGTTTGTCCTGATTTTCCGGGTCGATACTTAATTTATGTGTGAATGCGTAAGACGCATTCACACATAAATTAAGTGCTATACAGTCCTTATTGGACACTGTAATATAAAAAGCTTACCCCGTAAAGACTCGTCGGTGGAAACACGAGGGATCGTTTTTGCTCACTTTTTCCTGAAGCTAAATTAGAGATGAGGTATCTGAAATTTAAAATAAGAAGTAAAAAAAGGTTTGTTGGTCGTTTAATGACGTAGAATTTTGACAGCTATCCAACACATTTGAGAGCCAGTTGTTCTCGCCCATTTGCCATCCTCGACCTCATCATCACTTACCACCACGTGAGATAGTGGTCAACTATAGCTAATCAAAGATACTAATCATTGAAACACACACAGAGCTTAAAAAAACCGACTTCATCGCTTATATTTCGGTTTTGGCTGGACCGATTTCGATAAAATTTATATGGGACAACCTCTGAAGTTTTTTAAAGTCGGTTGAAAACAAAAAAGGAATCTGTTGAAATCGGACCTGCGAAGGCGAAGCGCTTGCCTTTGCATCTCACCTCGCAAGCCTCCTAGCTTCCGAATGAAGCCGTAACAGTTGTCGATCTAGACATCGATAAGCGTAAGTCACGTATTGCCAATTTTCATTTCAATTTGAATTTAAATTGTAGTAACAATGTTATTCTTCTATGCTAGTTAGCAGGCCCTTTCTTCTTTCGCCTATGCGTGTATAGGTATATCATTGAGATAGGAAACAAACCTACGTTTATTACTTTAGTTACTAAATCCTTAAGGTATATACTGACAAATTAAATTATGCTAATTCAGTGACACAAAAAAGTCTAGTGTACACATTTAAACATTAGCCTACTTAAGGTGTATACTAAGACTTCTTTTAAGAAGAAAATGCATCGCGAAATATTAAACAACAAGTCACAAGCTGGAAACAAGTTCACAGAACTCAAACGAGCTCTTCAATGAGACACAATGCATTTTCCAACGCGTAAGGTGTTTAGAGTTTCATAAACAATTCTTGGATATAGAGGAGCTAGTTCAAAGGATATTGCTGATCGCCGTTAGTTATTGTAAAGGCTTTACTAGTACTTACAAAATAAAAAATGTTGAGACAGCCTTCATTTTTCATAAAATCTTTCCACAATCCAAAACAAACACGGCACTTTGTATACGTATAAACAACGACTGAATTTTTTTTGTTGTACACACGTTTTCGTGTTCTAAATTGTCGTCACTTTCTGAAGAAAATTATCGCCTATCCGCTAAAGAGAGATGCACCGTTTGTTTGACGATAGAAAAAATGATTTCGAGTTCAGATCGTTTGCTTGATATTTTAGAAATTATGAGGGGACATATGAAGCTAAGAGTTAATTAAATTCTGCTAGGCAAGCATATTGCATCTTTAGCCGCATATTCACATTTCAAAGGTGAGATAGTTGTCAAACGCGCATATCTATCACAATATAAGACATACGTAAACATAAATATGAAGACGCGTTTATAACAGAATAATAAAAACACATAAGTAGGCAAGCAAGCCCCATCGTAGACAGCATTGTCACTTAACATCAGTTGAGATAGTGTTCAAATATTTGTCTATTATAGAAAAAAAGTGGAATTAAATTCTTACTGAAAAATATATCTCACCTGATCGCACTATAGTTATCCGTATGCACTGTACAAGCGTCCCGCTACGTGAGAATTGGACTCGGCGACGAAATGGTCCAGTTAAAGCGATAATTGTCCCAGAACTGAGCGAAAGTGACCCGCAGGCACGTGAGATGCCTCTCAATGTCCTAGGTATAGAGATCTGAATCCTACCTTTTGAGTTCTAAATTAAAAAGGTTTTCTTTATTAAGCTCTACCTTAAGATAGAGAGCTGAGATATAAGTAAAGAATAGAATAGAAAATTCTTTATTGTACACCAAATAAAGTTAAGTTACAGAGGTACCTAAAAAAAAAGTACAATGGGCGGACTTATCCCTAAGGGCGATCTCTTCCAGTCAACCTTTGGATGGAGAGAGGGATAATTTTAAATATTGAACTCGGTGGTGGAAACAGGACCCTATTACTAAGACTCCGTTGTCCGACCGTCTGTCTATCCATCTGTCACCAGGCTGTATCTCATGAACCGTGATAATTAGACAGTTGACATTTTTCTGTTTCCGCCATAAGAACAAATACTAAAAAACAGAATAAAAAAATATTTAATGGGGGCTCCCATACAACAAACGTGATTTTTTTGCTCCATATTGATAACGGCAACAGGTAGACGCTTGAAATATTCACAGAATATTTAATTATATATTCAATTTAAAAATAAATAATTAAATTAAAATAATACATATACTTAAGGGGTGCTCTCATACAATAGACATAATTTTTTTGCCGTTTTTATAGATAGGTAATGGAATGGAACCCTTCGTGCGCGAGTCCGATCCAAATTTGGCCAGTTTTTTCTATACGGTTTATTTCTGTATGGTCTAAAATGAGGTAATACGACACAACAAATAAATAGTGAAACAACCAATGACACGTGTAAAGACAAATGTAAAGCAACACTAAAGAAGTGTGGTTGTAGTTTCGAGAGTTTATTTTCGCTTTATTCGAAAGCATTTAACTACTTTATCAACTTTTGGTAAGTAATGATGTGGTCAAGGGTAATCAGTCTGTTAGTTACTTATTTAGGACCCAACCATTGAACCAATAGTGCCATTGTCCATGAGGATATAATATCATGGACATGGGGTATTTATCAATACATATATTGACATAGATACAAAATTTTTGAAGTGAAAACTGCTTTAGCGGCGTTTTGCACTTTTTTGGGATGGGTAAAACATTTTAAACTCGCATCGGGACACGTGACCTGATCGAAAATTCGTAAGACGAAAGAGAGGAAGTAATATCCCCCTCTCTTTAAACCGTGCGGCGAAAATGTATGTTTGCTCCTGCTGTTTACAACGTTAATGTTGAAGTTTTCACTTCTGCCGGCACTCCTCGAGTGCAACCCGTTGTTTTTTTTATTGCTAGATAAGCAAACATTTCACCATTATCTCACCTGATGGAAAGTGACGATGTGGCCGATGATGGAACATGCTTGCCTAGAAGGTACCTATTCACCCTAGACTTGGTTAATGTAAAACACATAAGTTTTAAAAAACCTTTGTTTCTGGAGCCAGTGGCTTCTCCCATATATTCAGTTATAATTACGTGTATTTCTGTCTGAAATCATAATTATCAGAAAGGAGCTAAAGCGGCAAAGCACAACTAGTGTCAATACATTTATTTGAATATCAATTCGTGAAATCAATAAATAAGTCAAAGCGAAGTTAGATGTAACATTCTTCTTCACAATTCATAATTTAGTACCGAACGCTATCAAAGCCGGATCATTATATATTTTAAAGTGAGTTTCGACGATAACTCTTCGAATTTCCATGATATATTAAGCGGTAAATGCTCTTAGGTCGAATTATATTTCATAGTATATTACCTATAATGGATTAGTTATAAGATTATTAGATATATGATGATATCAATAAAATGTATATAAAAATATGATATAAAAAAAAATGTTTTACACACTAAAACTTAAAGCTAAAATCTTTTAATATTAATGTAGATGTATAATTTTCAACCGACTTCAAAAGAGGAGGTCAATTCGACTGTATGATTTTATTTTTTATTTTACGCAATATCTCCGCCAATTATGGATGGATCGATTTTGATGGTTTTTTTTTGTTTGGTAGAGTATATGTATTATTCTTTGCTTGCGTTTCAATTATGTTATTCATGAAGCTTGACCATAGCTTGACGAAGCCTCGTGCGCCTTGTCATAAATCAAATATCAAAACAAATGTTAAAGTTGAGGGTTTTACTATTATAGTAGCTACTGAAGAGTTCCACTATCCATTGCCTGTCTTCATCATCAAATCAGCTCCAAGATACCAAATTATAGTATTGTCATCCAAACTACATATATTTACAAAGTTTCATATTGATACGACAATTAGAAGTACCTAGGTTAAAATTGACTTCGAAGATTTTACTATAATGTTGTAAGCGTGTTAAAAATAAAAAATGTTGGTATCCTCCATGTATCTTCCTAATATAGTATATATAATAAGCGATTGTGAATTTACTATTTACCAGGCCTCCATATTTATGGTGACCTCCTTGCTATCTAGAAAGGAGGTGTAACATAATTTTTTTAATCATTTGCAAGATATCAAATTGTACTACGGAGTTTTAACGCGAAAGTGAAAATAGTCGTTGTTGATTTTGTATTATTTTCAAAAACATGTGATTCTAATCATGTTATATGTAATTATGGTATATTATTAACAGTTAATACTTATACACATTAACACTCGAAGAATGACAGGTTTTAGAAAATTATAGATAATCAACGCCATTATTTCACTTTTGCGGCAAAACAACTCCGACTAGGACTTTTATTATGAAATATATACAACTAGAAATATGTTATTGCTTGACAGTGGCTAAATGCAGAAGATTGCGGAGCCAACATAAAAAACAAATGTACTACCACGTAATTTACTACCAATTGTCATGATTTAACTCGAGTTCAAATCAGCAAAGCTACTTGAATTTATTTTGGGTTTTCGTTACAAATTAGCCGTGTCGTTTCAACATAATATGTAATACAAGTTTAAGCGTTTAAGTACGTGTTAACTGTGTAATGCGCATGTGAGCCCTTCTTAGGGCTATTAGAGGTCGAATAATTATATGTCTACTCGATTAATTCGGTACTGACATCATTATACAATGTAAGTAGTTAATCCTCGATGTCGTGCATTGGGATTCTTGCCTTCTTCTTCTTTTTCGTCGTGTCGATGGTCCAAAGTATGTTTTTTATAGTTTTTCGGATTTTAAGGACATCCGAAAAACTGTATAGCTCTAAATCTTTTTAGCCCAGAACTCAGCAACTGCAACTCCAAAATGGGAAGCTCCGTTCAAGTCTGTTATCGTACATATGTTAGGGCATTGAAGTTAAGAAAAAAGGTGCTCCATAGTTTGTACAAGGGCGCCACAGGCACATAGAGTCGCTTTTGTGTCTGCATATCCCCGCTTTGCTAGGTTTGACTTGCAGCGGCCTACTTGGGTCCGGAGTAGGTTTAGTGACGTCCATGTAGGCCATACTGGGTCACTGCTGTGGGAATTTCTTTGGCAGGAGCTATGAAGCAGCTAGTGGAGTAAAATCTTCTTGCCACAGATTGAGGCGAGCTTCGTGGGGGGGATTATATTAAGGCAGCTGTTGACCTTAAAAAAACTCCTTCTGCTCTTAAGGCGAGTCGCAGGCGGTTGATACTGGAAAAGTGAGTGTTGTCCAGTTCCTGCTTTTGTTTTTCGACCGAGCAAGCGTCACTCCTGTGAACATGTGGTGAAGCGATACCAGCTTGTGGATGTAACATGACCAACGGCGTAGGTTTAAAATTCTCGCCTACTAAATAATGCTTTCAGGCTTAGGACCACAGCGGGTAGCGGTGCAGCAGCGATAGCGACTTGGATATTGTCGCTGAGTAATTAATATACCCGTATAGCCGCCACTCTCGCCCTTGCTGCCGCCTCGCTGCATAGAAGGTGAACGTGCACCCAACCACGCCAGCGAGCAGTTCTAAACTGTACGTAAGTTTAGCTAGATTTTTTAAGGTCTACCCAACTACTAGGTAAGATCCGAGTTGGCAGTAACTTTCATGAGTGCCTCTTTGGGGCCCACGTGGATAAACGATTTTTGGATAAAAGTTTTGATTGTTTCGCTTTCAATAGCCAGAATAAAATACCTACTTCTGTCCCATTTCTGTTCCCAGACTATCTATGCACGATATTTCAACAATATCCCTCCAGCCATTACATAAGCACCACATTTCAAACGTAATATTATAATTTTAAAAATAATTTTGTTAGTGCAGATATTTCTGTAGGTAAACTTTTGAGAAAAATATTATAGACTGTATTATATTTATTCTTATTTTAAGGCGTCTTGCCGGAAAGAGATAGGTACTACCTTTTTCTGTCATTAGCAACAGTTATAAATAAAAGCTGTATTAAATAATCAGACTCAGTCAAAACAATACCTAATTGCTTACGTAACCCAAAAACCAGCCGAAGGTCCATTCCCACCAAATTAACATTGTTTATCGAGAGGCCATTGCACAGCTCTGATGATCAATAAAGATACTTCAACGGTGCTTCGGTTTGTTTGTATCCATTGAGATATAGCAACTAGATAAGACACTACGCTATCCTGGTGCTCAACTGTAATGACAAAAATGTCATTACACTTGAACAGTAATAGCATAAATAATTCTACTATGGTAATATAGTTAACAAACTATATTACCATAGTAGAAATATTTATGCTATTACTGTTCAAGTAAGATCACCTAAATAAGTCACATCTAGATGTGCAGGCTAGATAATGTACTACGCGTTGCCTAGAAACTGTTGCATGCCACCGCATACAACAGTTTCATACGTGTTGGCATTATTAAACTAAGGAACATAAAAAAATATTAAGTATATATTTTTTTTATTTAAGGTATTCATATGAATATCTTGACTAAAAATATGGTGGTCAACAATTTTGCTGACCACCATCTCACCTGATGGTATGCGAAGGTGTGGTCGACGATGAAACCTAGAAGATACCTAAAACGAGAATAACTAAAAAAAAAGAAAAATGAAAGAGGACTTTTTTTATTAATTTATTTAATTAAAAATGAAGGAGGACTTTTTTATTAATTTATTTAATTAAAAATTAAAAACATATATGTTAGTTATACTCATTTATTCAAATTAAAAACCTGTCAATAAATTTACTTAGGAACATACGTACCAATATAATAAGATATGTAACTATCAATAATGGTGCAAGTGTGTTGGTATTGAAACGAGCTATTAGTTAAAATTAACATTATATTAATATTAATTGCTCTTGTCAATGTAGTATTGGCTTGTTTTAACGAAATGTATTGTGTTGTGTTTCTGCTTTGATTGATTATTTAAAAATCCTTGCAATGCAATAGCACAAACAAGAACAAATTGTAAGTACATAGGCGAACTTAATGCTACGAATCATTATCTACCAGTTAACCTTGTTGTATCGTGTAGATTTTAAGTGGTAGTGCACATGCTATAGAGTATACCTAAGTTTTTATGCTTTCAAGTTCCTTGCGCAATATATATAAGTTGTAGCTTGATGTTGCATTGTCACTTCTAACGCTTTTTTTGTGTAAATCAAATGAATGTTTATTATATAACCGGTGCAATGTCGATCAGGTGTTTTCATAGTTCAGCCGATTTTTGCACACAATTGTAGGAACAGGCGATAAATTTTGATGAATGCTTGCATTTTTCATTATTCTGTTCAAACAACGTGACACGTCGATTTTTGCAAATAAAGAAGGAATTGAAGGCCATTGCTTGTAGTGAAATTACAAAACTTAAAGATTTAACATCTAATATCTCATTGTGACGAACGCAATGCTTTGCCACGCACGATTTTAACCTAGGTCCAAAATTCTGGGTAGCACCCAACTGTAATACAATACAATACAATAATTCTTTATTGCACACCAAATAAAAGTAAAATTTTAGAACTTAAAATAATACAGTTATATGAGGTAGTACAATGGGCGGTCTTATCGCTTTAAGCGATTTCTGCCAGACAACCTTTGGATGGACAGAAAATGTGCAGGATGATTTGGGTTGGTGTGGCGTTCTATACTAATATAATAAATCTAAATAAATAAATAAAAAAACATACATAATACACATATATACAATATATACATATTACAACATAATATGTAATTGATTTTATTTATATAGCATTATCCATGCTAGGCAGAACTATAGTGATAAATTTAGAAAGGAAAAATTATCGCTTGAGGCGAACTTCACAGACTTAAAAAAGAAGAACTTCAGTCGTGTGTGTCACCTGATCCGTGTGGTTGACAAACCCTCCGCTATTGAATTTTGTGACGTAGAAAACTAATTAAATAATTATCATCTAATTAACCAGGACTTAAAATAAAAACTTCATCGTGTCTGTTGTGATCGACCGCGTGAACTGTGAGGTGATTGAGTGTTCCGTGCCTCGTACACTCTCGGATTTCTTCGGATTCAAACTCGCCGGCCGGCGCGACGTGGAGTTGTGTGTGTGCGCTTAGGCATACATACAGTTTGCTGTAGTTCCTTTCTTGGGGAGCTCCGGAGGCGGTTTCGAAGCGGTCTAAGGTACGTGGGCTTAAATAAACACTGTAAATTGATTCGTGTATCCCTACTGATTTTTGCCAATATTTTAATCCAAAATAATTTACCGCTATCATTAAAAATATTAATACGTAAATGGTGGGCTATTTACACGCCAGCGATTTTACTCGCGCCACCAATATGTAATGCCCATTGTACTTTGATATAAATAATATGATTATTTTTTATGTAATTTTATTCGGTGCAATAAAGTGTATTGTATTTTAATGGCAAGCGTGACGCTTACCATCAAGCGAGCGACTTGCTCGTTTCGTCACAATGTGTTGGCTATGTAATTATCAAATTCTACTTTACTAATAATTGAAAATACATTCAAATTCAAAAAGGGTCCCAAAGACACTCCTGCAGGTTATAAATGCTTATTCCTATGTTCATAAAATTACAGACATCTCACGACCTGGTTAGAAACTTGGAGAAACAGTAATGTTTAACAGAAGTGAAACAAGAAACTTACTCATTAGAATTAAAGTTTTCCAGTCTGAGAATGTGTCATGTCTATGTGTAGGTATGTAACTAGGTTTGTCTGTAATAGCTGAATGTATCTTGGTAAAATATTATTTTTATAGAAATAATATATCCGAGTTAAAAAAACAAATAACCGAAATAAATATCTCCAAAACACTTCATGAGATGTTCATCAACGTTACAACTGCAACGGAATATGTCATATATACCTATTACTGCCTTATCCACGGGAAAAGCTATGTCTGCCCTAAAACCATGCATTTTCGTAATTTTTTAAAGGTCCTTCGATTTTAACTTCAAACATTTTAAAATACATCTCGTATAAGCCGTTACAGTATTATCGGGGTATTAGATCGTCTTTCCGGTTAGGGGACGGTTTTGCCAATATTTGAATTTGCTGATGCAGCGCCATGCTGCCATGTATTTAGCAAGTCATGGCGAGCTAAAACCTTATATTAATAGATTTTAAAGTAACCAACTGATTTTTAAAGCAGAAAGTGGATCTCAAAATGATTTTTGGAATTGCCTTTTGCTTGCTTGCGTAAGCTGGACATAGTAAGTAGAGTATGTGATAGTTGAAAAGGAGTGGGTTTTTACAATGTCTTATTCCTATTTTTTGTTTGGTTGACGATCCAGTTGGCGCAGTGGACAGGTCTCCGCCCTCTGCGCCGTGGGTCCTGAGCTCGATGCCCTGCAGGAGCACCTATTCCTTCCCAAGGGATATTTATGCTTCTGGTTCTGGGTGTATTCGTGTGTGTGATGTAAATGTTTCCGGCATCCACGATACAAGTCTTTATTTAAACTTAGTGTGGGGCTGTGTGAATGCGTTTGTTTGTTTGTTTTGTATAGAAAAGCAGTTATTTCAATCGAAATAAGGTGTTATAACTCAATCTTTATTTTCTTTGGCAAAATATACGAAAATAAATAAGGTTTAAGCGATATCTATATAATACAAAAAAAAAAATCTTGTCCTTTATAGACATTTAAACTACCCAACCGATATGCACCAAACCGGTTTCATTTGAAAGGCAATAATGCGAAGATAGTTTTAGTCACTCTTTTCAGCGTAGTGGCACACGCATGGTATCCTCTAGTAGTATATAACTTAGTCGTTTGCGCTGAACTGAGATCTCGCGCCTATATTTTGCCTCATGGTGAAAAACTTTTGAGGTTACTTGCTTATAACTTCTCTTATATATAATAATTGTTAGATTTCTGTATTTATTGTTTAAGTGCATGATGTAACGGATATTATACGTAAGTTTCAGCGAGTGTGAAGCCGTTTTTAAGATAGGCCCAGGGACAAAATAGGTCTAAAAACAGTGACTAATGTGGCCTACCAAATCGTTGTTATCCAAAATAGGTTTTTTTCCGGGTTTTTAACGATGCCCCACAAGGTTAGATAAAATATAAAAATAATTGTGCTCACCACTTACATGTATGGGAGCCTCCTTAATATTTTTCATTTATATGTTTTAAATGTCATTTCTGCCGTAGTTTTACCTATTCTATGAGAGTCCAAAGTCATTTGCTTATATAGTTAGGACGATAGATGCCTCTGACAGACGGACGGACGGACAAAGTGCTGAACGACCCAAGTAAACTTAGAGATTTCGCTTCGCTCGATCATAAACTATGCAAATTAATATTATTGTATTCAACAATTCATACAACCTATACGAAAACAGAGTAACTCAAGAGGCAACTCTACAACTTGACATTGAAATGTTTGTTTTATTAGTTAGGATATCCAAGTGTTAATTTATAACAGATGATCGATATACATCGAAATTTTGTCTAGAGGGCTAGATGGACACTTCTTGTAGTAGGAATTACACAATTTATCCAATCCGTAGTACTCTGCTTCGTAATAGCAATCCTCCACGTCATCCTCTGGTAGAGACGCTGATGGCCTAGAAAAAAAACAATAGTTATATCAGTTCATTTAAAATATATAGTAGTTAATCCGAAGTTTGTGTGTAAGTGTGCAAGTGTGTAAGTATGTTTGTTCCCTCTTCACGCTTTAACGGCTGAACGGATTAAGACGAAATTTGGAATGTAAGTACATAGCTTATACCTAGGATTAACACATATGCTACTTTTTAACTTGATAACAGCGGGCAAAGCCGCGGGACACGGCTAGTTTAATATATAAGGGAAAGTAATGGTGACTCTCGCTCCGGCTCGTTTCTGGTGCAAAGGCTGGCTATTGCCATCCAGCGTGGAAATGCTGCCAGCGTCATGGGCACCTTCGCACCGGGTACAGTCAGGGGTGGGTTAATGAAAATGTTTAATACTGTACCTACTACTTAGTTTTAAGATTCAACCATTGTTTTTTTTATCTACAGGTAAATAATTATAGACTGGTATTTATCTTTGTTTATTTAAGTAAATATTTGAAATATATGACAAACATTATTAAGATTAAGCTGTTTTTTTTCTAGCTTGAGAGGTTCTGCCGTAAAGTGTAAAATATATAAATTAATTATGCAGTGGCCGCTTGGACTCTAGTATATAACAAAATTAGAAGAAGACATTTTGTCTAATGACAAAGAATAAACTGTAGTACAAGTACCAATGCTGAAAATTATAACCTAATTAAATAAAGATAAACACCAGGAAATGTCAAAATCTGTAACGCTGTTTCACTTCCACTATTACCGTTAATCGCTTGTGGGAGTGAGACGCAATGTCAGCTGTTGTATACAACCTGTAACAAAAAGGTGTAGTAATACTTTGTGCTGTGTATGTGTATCGTGCCAGGAATTGTCTGCCACAGAACGAAAGTCGAAATTGAAGATAATTTTTTCCAAGCAAACTTGGAAAATATATTTTTCAAATATGTCAACCAACATGACAACCAATATGACAACCCTACGGTTACATCTGTGGAGCTTGATCTTGACCTTTGTTATAGTCACCATATTCAGGCATCTAGTATCAAAGAATATATTGTGGTGTACAACGGTTGCTAATGAAATAGGGTTGCAAATGACATATTTTTTTAGAAACTTTAATTAATCAAAAGTCAATATTCATGCTGCTGGCGCGAATTTAGAAGTTTCTGTTAGACTCCATACATGTAGCTAGATACGTGGCTTGGGTATTACTACACTTTTCTGTTACACATTGTATAATAATATCAGAACATTGTTATTTTTTTATTAGCTTCAGATTCACAATTTAACAATATTTTACAATAAAGTTGTATCGAATAACCACTGGTAGGTCATTGAATCGAGTCATATCATTGACTTACGTTAAAACAAGCTGAAACAAGTCTCCAAGCAGCCCGTTGTGTGAAAAATGAGTTGTGACACTCTCGCAAATGGACCTTAGCAAGCATGCTCTACCATGATACCCGTGTCTGGAAGAAAAATATTAGATAGATAGATAAATTCTTTATTTGCACACAAAAAATAACACTTACAAAGAAATCTTAAATATAACATAGGAGCACAAAGGGCAGTCTTATCGCTCAAAGCGATTTCTTCCAGACAACCAGAGAATAAGACAGACAAACCAACATATTACATATATACATATATTACATGTTAACCTCGTACTGTTAGGAAGATGGACTTTTTGCAGGAGAAATTGAACTTGAATCCAATACACGAATTCATAGTGATAATACATATTATTACGATTTTTGTAGTTATTAAGCTAGTTTCATTTAAAAACAAGACGTAACTTTTAAAACTAACGACTGCTATTACAAAAGGTTTTCCAATGATTTAGAACAAAAATATCTACATAATGATAATTATACATACTAGATTTGTAATTGTATTTTAGATAATGGCGTGATGAGTATCAAGCGAAAGGGATTTGAATAATCATTAAAGGTTTCTTTATGATAGAAAGACTAGCATTTGACCACCATCTCACCTGATAGAAGGTGAAGATGCAGCCAAAGATGTATTATGCTTGCCTAGAAGATATCTATTTGCTCTAGAGTTGAAGACTCCCAGGTTATACCGTACAGGAAACAAAGACGCGGGCACAAGAATGAATGCAACTAGCACACACAAGCAGTACTTCACCCCGGGGCAGCTGCTCATTTGGGGGATACATACGATGCTAAAATCATAAACCTCCTATTTGCCCCGCCATATTCAGGTAATTGAATAAAATAGCATGCTAAAACATTGTTTAGTATATATATAAACCCAGCTTACATGTCACAGTGAATTACCCAATAAACACGTCGTACAAGTGTATCGAATTGAACATCTCAATTATAAGCATGATTGAATCCCCCAATCAAACCTCACCCTTGGGAATGGATCACACCTCCCTGTATTAGTAAGTTGTAGCCGTAATTCGAGCTACATATTTGTAAATACAATATATGATACGTCTTGTATTAAACAAATAGCTACACAATATATATTATGAACGAAAGTTCCTTATCGCGCGTTGCGAAAGGGGAGTAGACGGAAAAAATGAAGACCAAAAGTTGTAACGACACTTTTTGCTATAGTTGTAAGCCATACCACGTTCTCGTCCGATCACCGAAGTTAAGCAACGTCGGGTGCGGTCAGTACTTGGATGAGTGACCGCTTGGGAACACCGCGTGATGTTGGTTTTTGCATGTTTCTTTTAATTTTGGAACGAAAGTTCCTTATCGCGCGTTGCGAAAGGGGGCTAGACGGAAATTGAACTTTGTTCCATCCGGGTGTCCCTTGACACCTCTCAAGTTTTTTTTTTGCTTACTAACCGGGGTTTGTCGGATTTTCCGACTAGTTTCGGGCATGTACGATGCTCATCATCTGGGAGGTGGCCGATTGACAACATTCGCGTCACCTCTCCGCACGCACCTCTTCGAACTCAAATAGTTACATGCTTGAAATAGCATATTAATCTCGAGTTTTGACTGAATTAGGCCAGGTAACTTTGTCGTCTCCAATAAGTTTAATTTCCACACAGTTGGTATTTTGCTCTTAAACAAAGCACCGACATACATTTTAAAAACCAATTTTAAATATATATTCTTAGTAGTGAGATAAAAATGTCTACTATCGGATACCACTAATATTAGAGCATCTAGGCTCTGGTATTTATGCCGGTGCTAAGTAAACATAAAGCTTATTTCTTTTTTTTTTATTAAGTGAGATTGTTCAAACGTCTTCGTGGACAAACATTGAATAAGGTTTGTGGAAAGGAGATAGATGTTTTCATGGTCGGTCAGTTACCAGTAGTAGTACTAGGAGGTCATAAATCAGAAGTACAGCAAAAACTGCAGTTTCGTAGCACATAGTATAAAAAAAAATGTTTGACGTATATTTACGTCGTTTATGATTAATTCATCGAGATAGGAAACATTTACAAATCTACAGTTTGTAAAAGCTACGAAATCTTTGGATTAATTATTATAGTCAATACTGCACATTCGTAGCACTATCGTAGCTGTACAGTTACCGTTTACCGAAAATAATGTAAATATCTATAATAATATTATGAAGAGGTAATATAATTTAAAGTTACTACTTCCAATAAAATTTATTCCCGCACTTTCCGTTCAACTCGTTTACCGTATAAGTAGGTATTATTTATATAGTATTGTATTACAAGTACACATACTTTTTCATCATAGCTTCGATAAGGGTGTAAAGCGAGCTTCGAGTCATGATATCGTTCCGCTTACTCGCTCGCTCTTCACGGCTCCTTGAAATCTGAAATAAGGTATCGATCAGTAAAATACGAAAATATTTTTAGGGTAAAAAGGTTCAATATTAAACGCTGTGAGTATCAAGAGCGCATTTATTACATTAGACACTTCGAATAATTTGCCAATGTCAATACTTTGTAGGCGTAATGGCGCTATCCTCCTACAGATCAGCTTGGTTTCGAATCGTATGATGACTTGAGATTCTAGTGTGATGATAACATTTATCGATATAATTATTTCAATATATCCGAATCTAACATCATGATAAAATCCATGATTGTAAAACCATAGTTAAACACGAGATATAAAAACTAAGGGGTAGGTGTGGGGATTATCTAGCGCGCAATCACTACTAAGTTATAGAGAAGTACCTCTTCTTCCAAGTCTTGAGGTCCGCGGAAGGTGTTTGCCTCCCTACACGAAAACCTTTATCTTCTACCTGGGAATGTAGCCTCAAAGGTAGATTTAGGATTTTTGTGTGTGATGTGAATGTTTCCGGCACCCACGATACAAGTCTTTGAACTTAGTGTGGGGCTGTGAGTGTGAATGCGTTTGTTTGTGTTTATCATAATATAAGAACACCTATTTCGTTGTAGCCGCAAAAAATGGAACTCCTTATCTGAGTCGGTGTTTCCTAATGAGTACAATATGGGAGTCATCAGGTCCTGATAGAATAGATATCACATCGACACTAACCATCAAATGAGATGGTGATTAAGTTTGAAGAAGGTGAAGTTTGCCTATCTTGAATTTTAAAAAACCTGTGAATTAATAAGATTTTACTCACGGTGAAAATATCTCCCAGTAAGGGATCGAAGTAGGAGGAGTTTGCGACGTTGTAGTAGTTAGCCTCAAAGAACCATGCGACGTTTACCAAGTTATTTGGCTCCGGGAGGGATATCGATACTGTGGCGAACACCTAGAAATGCGGAGCTGATATAGACATAGAAAGATATTTATTGGATATATATATTACAGGTCATTCAAATAAAAATCAATAGCAGGTACATAATATAAAACATATCATTGAATAAAAAATATTGCCGATATTAACATTAGTTAGTACAATACAAAAGTGATACTTGCGCCTAAGTACTTTTTCAGCACGAAACTCTTGGTATGATTAAGAGGGTTTATTCCTTTTGTCTTCTCTCTCGCTCGCACAATTCGATATTTTTAATAAATACAATTATGTACGTGTTTTTGAAAACGTTTTAAACTAACTATATGGACATTAATACAAGGATGTTTAAAACTTCTTGCCGCTATCATATCCATCAATACGATGAGAAAAAGTTCTCAAATTTCAATGTGTTTTTCACGCTTTCTTCGTTTAACTTAAAGATATGAAAAACTAAAGGTAGATTTAAACAATTATTATTGTAATAATGTCCATATAGTTGGCTGAAAACATTTTAAAATCACACGTACCTAATTATATTTATTAAAAATATTGAAATGTGCAAGCGAGAGAGAAGAAAAAAGAAATAAACCTTCTTAAAAGGCCTCCTTCTTATAAGCCAATTTCTCAATTTAGATTAATATGAATTTTAGCTTGGAGCTTCAGTTATGGCTTAAGGGAGTCTATTATAAATATCAGGTATCATCACATGGAGTGTTTTTGCGTTTTTAGGGTTCCGTACCCAAAGGGTAAAAACGGGACCCTATAACTGAGACGTCGCTTTCCGTCCGTCCGTCCGTCCGTCTATCACCAGGCTGTATCTCAAGAACGGTGATAGCTAGACACTTGAAATTTTAACAGATGTATTTCTATTGTTGCTATAACAACAAATACTAAAAATAAAATAAAATACATATTTAAGATGGGCTCCCATACAACAAACTTGATTTTTTATAGATAATGGTACGGAACCCGTCGTGCGCGAGTCCGACTTGCACTTGGCCGGTTTTATTTGCTATTGTGCGCGGTACAGCGGCAAGCAAATTGGCATTCCTACTGCACCTGTTCCTGTCTCCTCGTCTCGCATGTGCATCTAGGTATTCGCATATATTGCTACTTGGAGGATAAGGAGACTGGGTAGCTTATATAAATAACTATAGTTTAAAAGAGATAAAAAATCGCCCGCTTGTGCGCTCACACACACCAACACATCAAAATAATACTACAAAAATTACTACATTTAATGCGCGTACTCGTACAAACAATAATAGTTTTTGTTTCATCGAAATTGTGCCAGGGTTTCCAAAGTTACAGTGCTGTAAAGTTGTACCGCTTTTTTTAATTTATGTTCATTCGTGCGCTACTACGGTGATGTCACGTCGCGAGTGTCATGTCCGATTGTGGGCATAGCGGAGTGCTTACGTTCATAATTTTTATTTTTAAAGTGGTTTGCACTTATTGTTTTAAGTGTTTGTGTTAGCGTTTGCATTAAATATTATTGTTATTAAATTAACATATAAAAATTAATACAGCGAATAATTAACATAGTAAAGTAGTAGTATTAAGTAAGTATTCTAAAGTTCCTTCACAGTACGAGCTGTTCGACTGTGGAATACTCTTCCCGCGAATGTAAAACACGTCGAAACTATTCATATTATCTTTAAAAATCTGGTCAGTTATACTATCTGTCAAATAACTTTTGAAACTATTATTCAAATTACTTATATTACATAATATTTTATTTATAATGCTTATTGTATAAACATAGATATATTTATATTATAAAAAAAAATTATTTTGTTACCCACTATTTATATATTATATTTATAAGCATGTTAGAAGTATTTAAATTACATATTAGTATTTAAATATATTTTCTTTATGTTGCATGCGCAATTTTGTTGTTTTTGTTGAGAACAACTACAGCAAAATATTTTTACTATCCTGTCCAAAGGTTGCCTTTAAGAAATAGCTTAATGTGGTAAGGCCGCCCATTGTACAACAATTAATATCTTTTGTTTTTACTCTCATAATTTTACTTACTTATTGGTGTTCAATAAAGAAATATTGTATTGTATAACGATTAACATATTATTACCGCATAGTTTAGAAAAAAACTATTTATGGAGTGTTTTTTCACTGGAATTGGTACACATAAGCACAATACACTGTTTATTAACTATTTTAGGGATCCACTATAAGAAAAATATTTACATTTATAGCGAGAGCAACGAGCCAAAGTATGTAGGCACGCCAGCGTTGACTCGCGGCGTGACGTCACACGTTAGCGCGGTCACTTAGTTGGATTTTTCCGTGGAGGCTGTACTTTAACGTCTAATAACTTAGTTATTATTGAAGATAGGAAAAGAAAAACAAATTCTTTATAATTTAAATAATAAAAATGCCGACTTAAAGAAAAAGGAGGAGGTTAAAACTATCTTGAGTATTACACATAATTTATGTTGTATACGGCTTGAAACACGTAGAAAATGTCAACTTACTTTGTAGTTGACTAGTTTCGGATAAATTTGTTGTACTTCAGGATGAGTCAGAGGCGAGCGGCTCGTGCCTCGGCGTATACAACATAAATCAGAAGGAGGAGGTTCTCAATTCGACTTTTTTATGTGTGTTACCTACTAACTTTATTCGTCGTGAGCCGATTTTACTGATTATTTTTTTATTTGAAAGCTGGTGTTTCCCATTTAAATTTGATCAAGACCTGATCACTAGTGTTTGAGTTATCGTCAATAATGCGTGTTTAATACATTAAATCTGATCATGGTTTCGAAGATAAAATGGTGAAGTCGGTTTTTTTAAGCTTTGTTTGCGTTTAAGTATTTAGATATGCTGATAAAAAAAAAACATTGGTGTGATTCATTACATAACTGGTTCTCCCATCGCTTCGCTTGTCGTCGCATCTACTGATGGTATGTATTTACTGACTTACTTACACCAAACTGAGTATTTGGAGTGAAGAGTAAATATCTTCTCTGTCTATCGCCAACATTTCCATGCACCAGCTTTGTAAGGAGAATTCTGAAAATATACATGAGCTTTAATACTTATATTCTTTTACACCTAAGCGTTGGTGGTGAACACTATTGTGTAGTGTAGATAGATCTAAAATGGACGGTCATTTGAGACTTTGTTGGTTTGAGTCTAATCACGAATATATTATTAAACGAATAAGAAACCTTCGGCGAATAAGAAGGAAGCAACGATAAGTGTAGCCATAAAATGAAATCAAAATTCTATATTAATAAAATTTCTGTCGCATGTACACATGATTTTGACACCCGCTTCGCCACACCATATTTAAAGATTTGTGGCCAAAACTTTACATTACTGTGTAACTTGATTTCGATAAAATTTATTTGGGACCACCTCTGAAATATAATCTACCAAACAAAAGGTATATAGGCGGAGATATAGCGTAAAATAAAAACAAAAAAAACTGTCGAATTGAGAACCTCCTTTTTTGAAGTTAGTTGATAAATATATCCCAAGCACCAAACGATTTTCAGCTATCTATCCTTAAGGTTTTGTCTCATTTTGGCGTAGCAAAGCGTATACTGTCTCCCACCACTTCTTCACTTGCCAAACAGATAAAATAATAGCTGGCGCTACAAAGGACGCACCTAGCTCAAGCGGATGACGTGCGGGGACGCGGGCGAGGTCGCCTCCTAGTCAGCGTACTATATATTTGAAACAAACGTGTCCTATGTGGCGAAACCTTAAAGTTCAAACGAAATTTTGCTTGCATATAAAAAAACACACACACAATCACACTCAGATCCATAAATACGTAAACATATACAAACAGCAATAAGTAGTTTAAGAACATTTTCCACCCGGCCAAGCTGCTAAGCTACATGTGTAAACTGAAAGAAATTAAGGCACGCCAAACACGGGAATACTCGAAGCTTAACGAACGCCCGACGTCTTTATTTGCACAAGGAATTTGTGAAATCGTCTCTACGTACACTTTGAATCCCAGGTGCAGTATACTTCTTTACAGTAGTGGAACTTTACTCTATCTAATACTGTTTTTCTAAAAATGCTTGTAATGTGGTCATTAATTTTACATTATTTGTGCAAAGTCGACTTTTCCGTGCTTTTCAAATAGGCGCTAGCAAATGAAGTTCATTTTCTGTTACATTGAATTTAGATACCGGGAATCAGCTACAAAAATCTATTACTGTCGAGTGGTTTCAAATATAGTCAGGTGCAATAAGTTTTATTCAGAATTTGGCTTTATATATTATACCTATATATAATGAATAAATAAACAATAGTGCGGGAAAGACACAAAACGCGGTGCGGTGAAATTTTTTGCAATTTTCTATATTGTATAACGAGTCGTTTGCCTTGGACTGAGATTTCGTGCATACATTTTACTTAACAGATAAAACCTTTGAGGTTACTTATAGCTTTTTTCTTAATAATAATTGTTTGATGTTTGTATTTGTTAGTTTAAAGGATATAACGAATATATAAAATGTAAGTTTCAGCTTTCAATATGAAGCCGTTTTTGGAATGACTAAATCTAGAAGTATTTCAGTTTAGAGTGAAAAAGTACCTTCTAGGCAAGTATCTTCGGCTGCATCAGTGAAGCCGTGTTAGCAAAGACCCTTAGAGTGTTTAGCATCCCTGATCACGTCATCATTTACAATCGAGTGAGTTAGTGGTCCAACGCTAGCC
This sequence comes from Lomographa bimaculata, assembly GCA_948107665.1. Taxonomy (NCBI): domain Eukaryota; kingdom Metazoa; phylum Arthropoda; class Insecta; order Lepidoptera; family Geometridae; genus Lomographa; species Lomographa bimaculata. Next base: position 15,357,356 of record OX403599.1, read on the forward strand.
TATTGTCTCTATGTTGTATTGACAAGCCCGTTTGCGCAATAGCCAAGTGTTTCTTACCAAGTGACATTTCCGGCAACCACTATACAGGTATATGAACATAATGTGGGGCTGTGTGAGTAAATGTGTTTGTTTAATTAGTTAAAGTGTGACCCTAATTCCACAACTAGCTAATTGTAAACAAATAAATTTATAGCTGTTACAATTAAATCTAAATATATATAACTCAAAGGTGACTGACTGACTGACTGACTGACTGACTGACATAGTGATCTATCAACGCACAGCCCAAACTACTGGACGGATCGGGCTGAAATTTGGCATGCAGGTAGATGTTATGACGTAGGCATCCGCTAAGAAAGGATTTTGATTAATTCTAACCCCAAGGGGAAAAAATAGGGGATGAAAGTTTGTATGAAACTTTGTCAATTTTAAAATAATACTTTTAACGCGAGCGAAGCCGCGGGCTAAAGCTAGTCTATATATATAAAGCGAAGTCGGGTTAGTTACACCATTTATAACTGAAGAACGGCTGAACCGATTTTTATGATCTTTCATTTGTTGGATTTATCATCGCCCCGAATAACATATTGACTCGTATTAGAATATCGAAAAATTCAGAAAATGAAAACTATAAAATATTATTTTTCTTGTACATTATGTTTGTAACTGCTATTTTGATCATATCTCAAGAACGTATTGGTAATTATGATGAAACACTGTGGAGTTGTTCTGCGTATGCCAGCGAAGGTCGAATGGAAAATTGGAAAAGTTGCAAATTATTATTCGTGATATATATATTTTTTTCAATATAGGCAAACTTTTGACCACAATCTCACCTGATGGTAAGCGACGATGTGGTCATTATCACGTCTGTCGGATTTGGTAAGGAACTAGGCAATAACAGACGTGACAGAGGTAAAACATTTTTGTTCTTTAAGTGGCATTTCAACGCATGATACAGATGAGAGACATGTTACAGATAGTTTAGTATTAGTAGATTAAAACGGGAATTGGCGTACCTTACGCATTGTCGATCTATGACAATTGTTTCGAATTCAATCGGAAGCCTTCTTCAGGATGATGCGAAGCGCTCGCCGTCGCGTCCCACTGTCACACCAATTCCCGTTTTAATTTGAATCTGATAGTTCAAAATGTGCGTAAGGTTTTATCAAAACATTTACATCTGTATATAGTATACTGTTTTCCACATCACTGGACTGGTTGGTACATGAAATTTCCACAGCGTTTGCGTTATATTCTGTCTCAACTTCCAACTAAACTTTGTCTGTTGAGTTATCAGTTATCACTTCAGCTGCACAATGACAAAACGGAACGTGTCCTCACGTGCTAATCCAATTACAATGACAGATCATTCAACTTGTTTTATGTATTGAGATCATTCCCGGGCCAACTGCTTATATTTTCTTAAACTAAACTAAAACTATATACATCTATAGGGTAAACCAGGCATATGTGCCCCATTTGGTAATGTGCCCCACTCTTGCAAGTCGCAAACTAATTTCAAATTCGGCGCCAATTTAGTCGGAACGGTCAGTGACACCAATATGGCTGACATGTAAACAACACTGTGCCGATTTTATTTTGATTTAAGTTAGAAAAAGTGACTAAAAGGTATGTACAACATTGTGAATTTGTTTTATAAGTTATGTAACGTAATTTAAAAGTATTTGCCAAATGAGTTTTTGTTTTTTTCAAGTTTTTATTTGAATCTAACCTTTTCAAGCAATTTCGTGTTTACAATTACGTTTCGTTTCTGCTTGTTTGTGTCTCTTTCGTTAAGTGAGGCACATTACACTGAACAATGGCTAACGTGCCCCGATTTTTGTCGGGTAATGTGCCCTAAGTATATTTTTTATTATTTTGCTATAATTAAGGTTTTAATAAATGATTATTATATTTCAGGAAATGGGGAAGGTGAAAGCAGTAGACCCGAGAAAATGGACAGAAGAAAACTTGAAAACAGCTATAGAAGATGTAATTTGTAAAAAAATGGGAGTTAATGAGGCGAGCCGTTTTTATGAGATCCCGTCGCGAACTCTACGAAGACACATTCTCAAGGGCCTACCATCCACCAAAAAATAAGCAAGAGAAAACAAAATTCTAAAGTTTTGAAATCAGATAAGCGTCTTACAAGTCGTCGACTATTTAAAGAAAAGAAAGAAACGCAACTGAAGAAGACGGTTATACCTTTACTTTAACGCAAGAAGTATTCTCCTAAAGTCTTTTCTTTTTCTTCAGAAAGTGAGGAAAACTTGCAACTCGGCTCATCCAGTGAAGAATGTTCCGATGAAAATGAAAACATGTGTGTAGAATGTCAAGAGTCTTACGACCGTACAAAAAATAAATGCGACTGGATTCAGTGTGTGCAATGTTCCGGTTGGTTACATGAAGATTGCACACGTTATCAGGAAAAGGGTAATAAGTGTAGCGAGAAGAATAAAGGTAAAGGGAATGGAAAAAAGACTGTAAAGTAGGAGGCTATACTGGGGCACATTAGACAGACGTATCTGTCTAATGTGCCCCACCAATGTTTACGAATATTGTTGATTTTAGTTGAATTTAATTACAATTAAGAAGATTTTTTATTTTTTTGTTATGCCAAATGAACCAATAATTAAGACTGATTACTTGATAAACATTATTAGACTATATTTGATTTTTTATTTCAACTCATTGAATAGTGGGGCACGTTTGCCAGGTTTACCCTACAGCAAAGACCCAAGTTACCTACAGGGCAAGTTTTCTTTTAACAAACAAACAAACTCACACTCACAGCCCCACACTAAGTTCAATGACTTGTATCGTGGGTGCCGGAAACATTCACATCACACACACATTACACCCAGAACCAGAAGCACAAATATTCCTTGGGAAGGAATTTGTGCTCCTGCCGGGAATCAAACCCAGGACCCACGGCGCAGAGGGCAGACACCTGTCCACTGCGCCAACAGGGTCGTCAAAGCTTATAGATAACTCAAGTGCTCAAGCCCACTACCAGTGGGTAGCGTTCCAGTGCTTGTTCTAGTGCGTTCCAATTAATCCTTAATTGAAGCTTAACATGCTTATCACTGTCTGCCACATCATCTCTCAACAGGTCGGATAGCGGTCAGAAATACTTGAGCATATTTTTTTAAACAATTTATCTATAACGCTAAAATATAATTATTTGCCCATATTTGTCTTTATACGATAGGCTAAATAGCGTTTGACCACTATCTCACCTGATGGAAAGTGACGATGTGGTTAAAGATGAAGCACGCTTGACTAGAAGATACCAGTTCATTCAACATTTAAAGACTTCTAGATTGTTATTATCAGGAGCAATGACTCGGGTAAGGAGTTTCACAAGAGTGAAAGCAGTACGTATATATATAATTATAATCAATGTGGAAGCGAAACGCTTCTAGCGCGTCCTATTAATTTCAACCATAAACCGATGTCGCATGGCTGATTGTCTGGTTATCCGATTAACGGAATTATTATTAAAAAATAACAAAAAGTCAATTGTTTATTAATATGTTGCTTACATGATTAATGTCTACAATTTGCCACGTTTGGATTTCTCAGCAGACCTATTTATCTAAGGAATTCTCGAGACCAAGTTTGGAATACAGCCCGAACTCAAAGGCAAATTAAGGGACGACAAAACCCCTGTTTCACCACTGCTGAGTAGGTTTAGTTTTCGGCTGACACTTACATTTGAAAAATGTTTACTATTGCTAATAGTGCATGTGCACATGACTTTGTTTTGGAAAGTAAAGAATTTTTCTTCGTTTTCTTATGGTAATTTAAGGCTACGACAGAGTTACGTATAAGTAAAGTAAAATATCTTATGGGAGCTCTTTAAAATTCTGATCCGCAACCTTTTTGTGTGACGAAATTTGGTCGGAGCAAATACTGGGATGAATAATTAAAATATTTCCATGAACAAAAGTTTCACTTCTATCGTGTCCCTACGTGTCCTGTTACTTCCTCGCAACAAGAGCTCATGGACGCTGCACCAAATGCAGTTCGGGTGGCTGAGTTCTGGGCCTCAGCTATCCCATCGACAAGCTAAGAAGACTTCTATCGTGTGTCTTTACGACACAACCTTTTTTTTTTAAACAACCGTTTATTACTTGTAAATCAAAAATATGAAATAATAAAACCAAAGAACTGGTCAATACGTTTGAAACGAGCCCAAACTCGATGGGTGCATCATTTTCAATCAACATTTTCAATATACGTACAAAAAAGGAGGTACTCAATGCGACTGTATGTTTTTTTGTATGTATGTTACGCGATATCTCCGCCAATTATGAATCGTTTTTCATGTTTTTTGGTAGATTATACTTCAAAGGTGGTCCCATATAAATAGATAAGTAATACTAAGTAATAAAAGGTTGTTTCGAATGAATAAACGCAAGCAAAATTAAAAAAAACCGACCACACCGCTTATATTTTGGTTTTGGCTGGATCGATTTCGATAAAATTTGTATGGGACCAACCATATAAATTTTACCTGTGATGTCAAGGGTACGAAATGAGACTGATGACTAAATTAAAGCTTGTACTAAACAAACCGATTCTAGACTTAACATAATATCTTTCATAGCATCAGCACTCAGCCATACGATCCCTTAAAAACATGACTCTCTTATTCGAATGATATATTATATATTCATAAGTAGGAAAACGTACCCAAATCGCGTGGCATCCTGCAGGACTAATCAAGTCAAGGTGCTCCTCTTCGGACTTTAAAACAAGTCTCAAGTTACAGTTTAAATCAGTTTTCCAATTACATTGCGCTGGAGCGGAGTGTAATGGTAGAATGTAGAAGGGTAATTTTAGGGAAGTACCTTGGATACTTTGTTAGGGCTTTTAAGTACCATCTGTGCACAAAAAGCTTGCTTAGGAATAACGTTAAAAGTTCGTGTACGATTGTAAAACAAGTCCGCAATCTGAGCAGATGTTTCGATATTTTTTTATATTTCACCTAGGTATAGTATTTTTGGTCTTTTTTTATTTCTGCATTCTTCCCCATTCATTTTAAGGGCTAAATAATTGACATTAAACGATTAAATGGCTACACGTTTAATAACATTTATCCCTTCGCATAATTAACCAATAAGGGACTTGATATACAAACCGTCCGAGGCACGCGTACAGGGCGCGCGAACGAGGCGCGCCTCTGGCGCTTTGTATATTTTCTACCGAATAAAAAAAAAAGAAGACGGCTGTATTCAAAATGACGTTGATTCCAACATTAGTCCATAGTCATCCACAAGTTCTCAAACCACTACTGCAGGTTGTGAGAACAAATCAGCACAACACTTCGCGGCGGCGATATCAGCAAAGTTCCCTAATTGGGAGTAATGTCCATGTCCGCAAGTTACAAGCAACCACCTGGGAGAGGTGCCAAACTACTGCGGGCAGCACGGGAGCTGTAGAATAGAGAAATTACTGATGAACCTGTTTTTTTAGCGTAATTTTGCGAAGGAGTGGAACTCATTGCCCTTGTCTTTGTTCCCCGAACAGTATAATCTGGGAGTCTTCAAGTCAAGAGTGAATAGGTACCTTCTAGGCAAGCATGCTACATCTTCGGCCGCATCGTCGCCTTCCATCAGGTGAGATTGTAGACAAAAGATTGCCTATCGTAAAATAAAAAAAAAATTACGCAAATTGATCTGTAATTTATGAACTTGCATACGTGCAGATTACGTATTGCTGCTAAGGAGATGCCAGATGTAGTCATGCTTTAATTGTAATGATATTTTCTTTGACGTATCTTGAGTAAATCTCAATTTTATTGCAAAGTGTAGCATTAAAAACTGTTTTACATATATTATATAAAAAAATCATTTGCAACAATCACTCTCTCAGACAATTTTAAATGCTATTTTATTTAGGTACCATACATTAACTAGAGTGTCATGTAATGTGCCAATGTAAATATTGTGCCAATATAAATAAAGTTGGTATAAGTTTCAGCTTGGGCAAAATTACTTTCGTATGTCCGGATGTCCGGCTGTTCTCCACTATATGTTGCATTTCCCAAACTCGTGAAATTTTGTAGCAAGATCAATAATTATATGGAATTTTGCAGTCAATTCAGTTTTTAAAATTTTTAACAAAATTACGGCATCACTGAAATCTTAATAAACATATTTCAGTCATAAAAAAAAACATTTCGAATAATACGCGAGATCTTCGAACTCACAGAGCCACTAGTAATACAAAGTGAGTGAAGTGATAAAAGCTACCTTCGTAACTAAGTCATCCTTCATCTTCCTACCTAACTTTGTTAAGAACGTTTTCATGTGAACTAGCATGTGTGGCAATGGGAATTGGGCAATAAACACAAATCAGATTTGATTGGTAACCCCCATTTACTATAGGCATTGAGCGGTCGTGGCTTTGCTAGAATGCATTTCAAACAGACACAAGGACGAATTCGATCACAAACTCTGCCCGTGTATCTAAGTTAAAATTTAAGCGTAGAAGTAAGATAAGCGCACAGGCAAGTTTTTTTATGCTGGATAAGCAAGCATTTGACCACTATCTCGCCTGACGGAATGTGACGATGCGGCCGAAGATGGAACATGCTTGCCTTGAAGGTCTATTCCTGCTCTAGGCTTGAAGATGTCCAGATTGTACCGTTCGCAGAACAAAGACGCAGACAATGGTTCCACTCTTTCGCTGTACGGATGATAAAAGTAGATGCAAAACGCTTCGAGCGAACTTGAGGTATGCCAACCATAAATGGATGACGTTTGACAGCTTGTCTTGTTAAATGGTGAAAAGGGCGGAGGAATTGTATTATGTAATTTCTGAGCACACTCTCCAAAATGTAAGCGATAGAATACCTATGAGCTTGCTACCTTACGGTGAACGGGACTTTGCTGGGGTTACTAGTGTGTGTAAGCCCTTGTGGTATTTTAACAGTATACCAAGCTAGTGGAGTGGTCAGCGCATTACAAGTTAGTTTACATACTTAGTCTGAACAAAATTGTATAAAAATCCTATTAATTGGCTTCTACGCTGCTGGTTTAATATATGTGAATGAAAAATGAATAAAATCTGATTTTTTATTTAAGATTGCTTATTTAAGTATGCACGAAGGTTGGCACTATTACTACTATTTATTTATGAAGTCATAAAACAGATTATAACACTTATAGCCAAATAGTACTTAATAAAATGTAATCCTAATAAAATTTGATGTTAAGAGCCACTTCACACGTTCAGTGAATAATCGAAGATTTTGAGGCCCTAATTTACTTCTTACCTTGGGAAAAGATTTCACACTGTTTTATATCTGTTATATAAAGATCGATCTTTGAAATTGTCACATAATGTAACAGATTTTTTTAAATATCTCTAAATATTTAGTATTATTTAATCTTCAGAACTTAGTTTTACTAAAATTGACAATAGAGTAAAATTGTATACATTGACTAGCTGCGCCCCGCGGTTTCACCCGCGTTGATAATGATGAAAAGTGATGATGATGATGATGATGAAAAATAGATGTTGGCCGATTCTCATAGATACCGGATAAGCACAAAAAATTTCATCAAAATCGGTCAAGCCGTTTCGGAGGAGTATGGCAACGAAAACTGTGACACGAGAATTTTATATATTAGTTTAAAATGAATTGAATCGATTAGTTAAACATGCTTAAATATCAGGCACGTAAAAGTATTGTCACGTGATGTAGCTGAATTTTGAATTTTATTCATGTTGATTAATAAAAAAAAACAAAATAAAACCCAATTTTAACCCTATTTTACTTTATTTTTTTATTGACAATAGTCACCCTTTTGATCCAAATCTCGTGTGTTTATGTGACTTTGGTCTTAATTGAATCTAAATAAAAAGTTAAGAAAAGAATACATTTATTACATTACTAACAAAATAATATTAATCATCACTTGAAACTGCTATAAATTGCGATGTAAATGTAAGCGCCGTACATTAAGGCGCGAGCGGCCGAATTTGGCGAAATGGCTCTTAAGCCGATACAGTTTCTTTGTCTATATTTTTATTGCTTCTATATTCTTTCATAATAAAATATATTGCTTCTGTTTATAAAAATCACTCGAACTTTTCTTTTGTAAACCAATAAAATACCAGCTGCAGCGTATCCAGCAAAGCAATAAAGAAAACATGTAAATTAAAAATAACCGATTCCGAAGCACTTGCGATTCTTTAGAGAATGCCGCATTGAAAAAACTTGGAAAAGCAAAAAGGAAAAAAGGTGGGTAAAACACATTGTGCTATGTGTATAGTCAGCTCGTACTAGAGGAGAAAGTATCACCGTAAAACTACACATCTATAGTCCTGGCTAAACTATAGTTTAAATTAAGAAAATAAGAAAAAGTTTCAAGATGTTAAAATTATTTTTACACTTACGCTTTTACTTTCTCTGTCCCACAATAAATTCGAAGACTTGTGTCGTGGGTGCGTCAGCGTCTTAGATAATATTTATGAATAATAGTATAACAAATATATTTTCGACAATAATAACTATCGGGCGTAATTGTAAATGTTTCCAGCACCCACAATACAAGTCTTCCAATTTGCTGTGAGTGTGAATGTGTTAAGAAGAAAATAATTTAACTTATTAACTGTAGTCTAAATAAACTATTAGACAGTACTTCCTTTCAATAAGTTCATATGTCATTCAATATATTAGTTTTCGATTTGTTAACGCGCTGTTGTTAAATACCTCGGTACTTACAGACTTAGATTAGTCAATATAAAAATCAAAATCGTTTATGCACATAGGCCCCAAAGAGGCACTCATAAAAGTTAATGATTCTACTGCCAAATTCGTAAAATAACAGCCATCTCGAGAAGAACCTGACAAGTAGATTACATTATATAAAAAATGGTACAAACAAATATGCATTCTAAAACACAGCCCTTGACTTAGTTAAAAACTTTTATAGTAAGTTCAGGAAACATTCACCACAAACGCCATCACACACAAAACCAGAAACATAAATATGTTTCTAGTTCTGAGTGTGATTGACATATTTTGTTCCTTGTATCCAGGACACGGCGTAAAATACAAAAACTAGCTAATAAATCCGTAACACGTCAATAATTATTGATCCCATTTTACTAACCTGCAATATGTAACTAGAGTACTACCGCGTAAGATGTAATTTAAGACACATTATATAGAGGAGGTACTCAAATCGACTGTATTTTATATTTTTGTTACCTCATGTCTCCGTTCCACGTGAACCGATTTAATTATTTTTTTTGTTTGTAACAGTTTTCTTTCCAGTTGGTCCCATTTAAATTTGATCAAGATAAGATCTGATCAGTAGTTCTTGAGAAATCGCCAATAATGCGTGTTTAGTATATCTAATCTGATCAAAATTCCGAAGATAAAGCGGTGAAATCGGTTTTGTTTAAGCTTTGCTTGCGTTTAATTATGTTACACTACAGCCTAAACAAAACTTCGGCAGCGCGGGGGAAGCATCGCGGTCGCGCGCCCTCAGCCTTTATTCCTTAAAGGTGCACTTTTTATACTCGAAGTTCATATTCGTAATATTTGGTGCCAACAGTGTCCCCTCTTTACCTATTATCCACAGTACAGTGGTAAAGCATCTGTTCAACATACTCGTACGGTGCGACCGCAGGTTTCCATTTAACCCTTCATTTCAATAAATTGCTTCGATAGAAAATACGCCTTTGATGCGGCGAGTTAGACTAATGTTTGTTTCAGAAAATGCAGTGTGTACTCTGAAGCACAACATTGAAATAATTTAAACGCATGCAAAGCTTAATACCGCCTTTATTTAATTATTATCTTAAACTTGGAACCCTTGATCAGATTACATGAATTAAATACGCATTATTGAGGATAACTCAAATACGAATGGTGATATGAAGATAACTCAAATCTTGATCAAATTTAATTAGAACAACTTGTGAAGCACAATCTTTTTAAAATAAAATCTTTGAATTTGGTTCACTTAGAAAGAAGACGCATATAAAAAAAATTAGTTGAACTGAGAACCTCCTGCTTTTTTAAGTCCGTTAAAAAATTTTGTTCGTAGAAGTTACATCGAAAATTAAAGCAAAAAAGGTGGCGGAAAATACAAGCGTCTATAGTGGCCTAAAAGAGTTTGACTCTAAAAATATAACTTTCTAATTCTAATTTTTTACCATGGATGGCATTTTTAATTTTACGTTTATACAATTATTACAAATATCAACCACAAAGATGCAAAACACACTCATAGAAGTTATAATATAGAGCTACACGACATTATTTCGTCTTTTTTCTGTTTTTGGTTTTTTCATTATTAATTAGGGTCACAAAATATTTTTATAATTCAGTATTTGAATAATTAATTACAAATTTGAAAAGAGAGGGACTATAAGAAATCCTATTTCTTTTTCTGAAAAAATTTGTAGACCGCTTGTCAACAGAAAAGTGCCCAGAATATGGTCTCCGCTTCCACTTAAATAGCAATACTTATCACTAAATTTGATACTTATTTCTTTTTTTTTATGCTAAATAGGCAAGCATTTGACCACTATGTGATGATGCGGTCGAAGATGTGACATGATTGCCTCCCAGACCATACCCCTTGAAAACAATGACGCAGGCAATGAGTTCCACTCCTTCGCTGTACGGATGATGAACGTAGAAGCAAAAAAGCAAACCACTTCGAGCGAACTGGAGGTATGATAACCATAAATGGATGACGTTTGACAGTTTGTCTGGTTGTTAGATGGTATAATGGGCATGGTGGAATTAACTCATGTAATTCCAGCGCACACTCTCCAAAATACAAACGATAGAATACCGATAGACTTGCGACCATACGTCTGTGACCGAACTACATTTCAAACTTAAGTCCAACATCAAAAAAATACTTGGTACCAAAATACTAGGTACTAAATCGTTAGTATATTTTGTTAAACTGAGCCATGTAGGTACCTCCGAAGTAGGCCATTCGTCGCAGCCCAAATCACTGAGAAAACATAACGGTTCATTAACTAGGCACTGCCGTAGGCTCAGTGCAAACATTCCATTCTATCTTATACTGTATTTACACTCCGTCGACGCCGGTGCTGAACAAAAACGATGTTATTCCCTTTAATTTTGCTCAATTTGCTCTTTACGCTTGGAGCGCAAGGGAACCGACAGAAGAGATATCTCGTTTATCCGAATGGTGGACCAGCTAGAGCTCAGGTACCTAATGCTTTTGTTCTTTTGTAGAAAACATTTCACAATTAATCAAGCACTAATGGTTAGCCCCGGCTTCATCTGGGTGCAATTTCCGTTACATGAAAAAAAGTTACATACAAACCTTGTCCTGACAATTATAAACACAACAAAAGAAATCAGTCGAGCCGTTTTCGAGTTTTTGCGAACTAATGCAGAACAATTTTATGTTTATGTTGGTATATATATAGATAGATTATCCAATGCGAATTTGTTCAAAGTTTTCTCTAACGTAAAACCATTTGATTTCAAGATATCCGGTGTAGCGTTTCGATTATATGACCCTTCCCGCCCCGTGTTTGATGCTACTTGTCAACACACGTAGAATCTTTAAAGGTCCTGAAACAAAGGTATTTCAAAAGAAAATTGCTTGTAAAAACAAGCAAAAGGAACACTAAAGCACAGTTATATGTGTACATGCAAAACTCATCTAGTCTAAATATAAACTGCAGCAAAGTTAAGCCATTTAGTTTGTAAGCTCAGATGGTAAAATATTTATTTACCAAAAGATTCCACCATTTTACTGTTAATAAATAACAGTAGCGAATGATATACAATATACATTTTTTCATAGTTACAAACTAGATAAATTGGTCATTTTAAAAATGGCGTGAACCCGATCGTATATCTGTCCAATAAAAATTGTGATGGAAGGATTAGAATTATTTTCCAAAAACCTTCAAGCTTTACATAAAGCTGATTTAACTTAAGTAAATGATGTTTTCTTTGCACAACGGATAGGGCTTAACGAACCTGTATTTTTTGTTCGTGAATTTAAATGCAATTAGGAGCTCCTGCCTTTTGAAGTATAGAATGAGCTTTTTGTTTTACGTTTACTTCTGTTTTGCCTGATTTGCTCGTCGCTATTCAACTTTTATGCCGTTTGTGATTTCTTTTTTGAAGTTAATGTTTTTATATTTAACAAGACTTTCGTTGTGTTAAACGCTAAGTTTCTTTGACGGTGTAAATCAAACAGCTTTTAGATCAATTCAAGCCTGGTTTTTGCGAGCAGGTTCGACTGATTACGTTACAAAACTATTTCCTGTTGTTAATCACAGTACTGTTGAAACGGGAATTAACCAAGTTAACCTGTTTAATTACGGACAAGAATTTAACAACTACCGAAAAACGACCGTAACTACCCTTATTAACCAAACAAGTTTACATATTAATGGGCAATGTTAATTTGTTCAAAAAGTCCCTGCCATCCTGAACAAAAAATAAAAATTTATTGATTATGTTTAATTTTTTATTTCGTCCATTGTAGCACTTGTGTATTATGAATATTACCTATATTATTTGTTTAAAATTTTCATGTTAATTCTGTTTTAATATTACAGTGTAATAAAATACGAGCTCAAATTAAAATTCAAATGCATGTCTTCACCTATAAATATAGTGACATTTTGTTTAATTTTTTTTAGATAATGCTCTTGTGAATGTTACGATGTACACTACGTTGGTGATCTTATAGATAAATAAATAAATGTTGTAATTGAAGAGTGTGCGCAGGAATTATACGAGTTAATTCCACCTTGTCCATTTTACCATCTAACAACAAGACAAACTGTCAAACGTCTTTCATATGGTTGACTTACCTCCAGTTCGCTCGAAGCGATTCGCTTCCACGTTTATCATCCGTGCTGCGAAGGAGTGGAACCCATTGCCCTTGTCTTTGTTCCCCGAACGGTATAATCTGGGAGTCTTCAAGTCAAGAGTGAATAGGTACCTTCTAGGCAAGCATGTGGAAAGTGATGATGCGGTCGAACATGTAGATGTTCGGCCGCACGCATAATCACTTTCCATCAGTTGAGAATGTGGTCAAATTATTGCCTATCAGGCGTAAAAAAACTGTTAGAATAATCTTATGAATTCATGAACCTTAGGGCAATAGACATGGCGGTTAGAAAATACTATAGGATATGAGTGCTATTAATATATTCCTAATACATTAAAAGCCACTTAGTCATAAAGTATTTGTAGCCCTTCCTGAGACAAGGATCTAAGTTTTATTTTATAATTTTCAGTTCATTATAGGTCTTGGAGTACCAGTAGATTTGAAAGAAGCTTCAGTAACTGTCGGTGCTGTAATTAAATTCCAGTATGACTTACCTACAAACAGTTCAGAATATACTAGCAGAATCTACGGGTTTGCCAACACAGTCTCAAGAGACATGGATGGAGAGAACCCAGCAGATGCTGATGAAACAAATAATATTGATCCTGATTCAAGAAAACTAAGCGACAGTGATGGCAACATACAAAACAATGAAGAAGAAAGAGATAACGATACGTTAGTCGATATCACATTTGACGAGAGACGCAAAAGGTCTCTGATTTATGCTGAAGGTGGAGTTAGTAGCTCTGTAAATGATATTAATACTGAACTGCCGTTAGAAGAAGCTATAAGAAGACAAGAGTTGATAGATCAGAATAATTTGGAAGATCAAGAACCGCAGCGGATGAATCGTTGGGATTTCTATAAAGTTATCGAACACATGGCTGAAAGGTGAGTTAATCGAATTTTAGAGATACATTTTTGTTCGAATTTAAGGGACACGATATACAAAGCGCCCTAGGCGCGCGCCCCGTTCGCTGTGAAGGTAAATGTATGGCGCCAGTACCATCTTAGATAGTAGTACCTACTACGGGAAATATGTTTTAGCCTATACTTCTCTATATTTGTAAAAAAGCTGTTAATAAACAAATGAAAATCGGTAAAAAACTATTGAAAGTTGTTAAAATTGACACCAATGTTACTATGTGAGAAGACAATATGTGACTAGATCCTAAAATGGGATTAGGTGCAACACAAAATTAGCATCAGTTACAAACGGACAAACGTTCGTGACGCAGGTGAGGAGCTTTAGTTTATTTTTTGTAAATAAGGAGGATAAATGCCTCCTATGTATTTTTTTAGATCTACAAATGGCTCAAAACAGAAAAAATGGCAAACAGAAATGGTATGGTATGGAAACTCTTCGCCTAGAAGATGCTTCTGGTCCAGTTCTTGTCCACTGTGCTATATCTAAAAGCCAATTGCCTATAACAATTTTCTAAAACTTAACTTAAATAATTTAAACGCAAGCAAAGCTTAAAAAACCGACTTTACCGCTTATATTTTGTTTTTTGATGATTTTCACAAAAACCGTTAAATCAATTTCGATAAAATGTATATGGGTCACCTCTGAAGTATGATCTACCAAACAAAACAAGAATCATGAAAATCGATTCATAACTGGCCGAATGATCGCGCAACATAGGTACATACAAAAAACATTTAACATATAGTCGAATTGAGAGCTTCCTCTTTTTTTTAAGTCGGTTAACTTATTACAGCTTTACAGCAAACACCTAAGTTACAAGGCACCGCTAGCTTAAATGTTAGTCAAGTGCTCAAGCCCACTCCTAGTGGGTAGCGTTCCCATCATGGTGACGACATTGCCTCTCTGAATTGAAATGCTAATATGTTAAGCCGAAGAAGTACCAGCATTTTGATCATACGTCACCTCAACTTGCTCTGAATTTTTTTTGAAAATATTTCTTGTTAGTAATTAATCGATTACTTGATGTTAGAACATACATATATCTTTTCAAATTTAATAACACCAGAGATTGACACGGTCTACTTCATAGTTTTATTGCATCTTAAAAATATAATCCAAACATGTTCCAGCGTTCCACAACGTATTCGTAAATATATAATACTCTCTTTCTAACCGTCCCGCTTCATACAGTACTTAACAACACAGAAGTTTGCTTTCTGAAGCTCTTTACAAAATCGTTTTAGAATATTTTATTGAGGCATGCATTGAAAATTTCAGGTACGGGTATTCAGGACGGCCATGCTTGCTTCGTACAATCTGCGAGGCAGCCGAGGTTCCTTTTACTCACGAAAACGGCTTGCTTGGAGAAATTGGACATATTCTATTCACGTAAGTATAAAATTAACAGAATGTAATTTGACAGAATGTCAGAGCGTTGACGGAAGAGATCGCTTTAGTTGTTAAAGCCTATTCAATAGTTATTTATTTTCTGTACTTCTTATTATTGGTGTTAATAAGAGTCATAGCATTGTAATTCAACAAAATTATACCAGATAATCACAAAAGTGAAAGACGTAATGTGTAACCGTCAAACAATAATTTTTCGCCGTAGTATGAACATTAAACAATAAGGAACATGATATTCAAAGCGCCCGAGGCGCGCGCCCCGGGCTCTGTGAAAATGTATGGCGCGTTAGGAACTTTGATATACAAAGCGCCCGAGCAGCGGCCCGCGACTCCTCCACCCGCACTGCCGTTTTGTATACTGCCATAACAATGAAAAAAAGATGAAATTACATTATTGACAAAATTGAGTACTTTATCGGCATCAGAGAAAATAAACGCATATAGTATTTTTTTTATATTCAAACGCAACCTACTTCATCTTACTTTTAATTTAGACACATCTGCTTCAAGTCATAACATATACTAAATAGCAAAGACATTTCTGATGTATATAACTAAATTTTGACAAAAATATACATATTTACTTCTCTTTCTTCGATCACATCGTCGCTTTCATTCACGTGAGATTTCAATCTACTACAGTCAAACGCTGGTTTAGTTGGTGAGTTGTGTATTTAAGGAAAATTAGTTATGGTTTAACTGGTTACAGAACATTTGAATAAAGTAGGAATTAAGAACCTTTATTCACACGTTTATATAGTTTTTGTTTTCTATTTTCTTTTTTCCAGGCCATCAACTACAAGGGACGAGGTCTCTCATCACACTGACAACGAGTATCACGCAGCAGAGAGGCTTGGAAGAAGCTCTGGAGTAGATTGTGAAACTCTGTTCCCGGACTGCGAGGGATCCATTTTGAGTACATTCACCGCAATTGGAGAAGAGACGATGCATAAGTTTGGACTGATGTAAAAAGGCTGATGAAGAATTCAGGCCTTTACTGAATAAGTAGTGACCTGCGTTGTTGTTTATGGTCAGCCGTCAATCTATTCCAGGGTTTTGAAATAGGGTTTCTTTAATCAATTTAATACATGAAATTTTAACTTAATAGAAAAAAAATGCAATCAGACTAAATATAATTACACTAGCTGCACCCCGCGGTTTTACCCGCGTACGTCTCGGATATCGATAAAAAACCTATGTGTTAATCCAGGGTGTCAGCTACTTCTACACCAAATTTCATCAAATTGTCCAGTCGTTTGAGAATGAAGAAGTAACAAACATACAAACACGCTCACAAACTTTTGCCTTTGTAATTTTAGTGTTATTACCAAATATATTTCTAGTTTTTTTTACGCCCGATAGGCAAGCATTTAACCACAATCTCACTTGATGTAAAGTGAAGAAGCGGCCGAAAATATAGCATGCTTGCCTAGAAGGTACTTATTCATATAATACCGTTCCGGGAACAAAGACTATATAGGATAGGCTCGCGACCTTACGTCGGTGACTGAGACTCTGCAATTTGGACTCGAATAGCTTATCATCGCTATAATTACTATTATTAGCTAATTATTTATATTATTTGGATGACTCTTTATATACGCCAGCAGTTACAGCTTGGCAGCATACGTATCACTTAAGTTTCTTATAAGCTTGGTGGCTTGTAACCTTTGTTGGTGAATAAGTATATATAATTTTATTTTAGTCTCAGAAAATAATATAAATAATTTGCTAGTAGCGATGCGTAGAAGTGCAATTTTACATCTATTTTTGAGTTTTAGTAACTGAAATTATCACTATTAAACTATATAAGCTCACTCTTAAGGTGTTCTAAGCATTTTAATATGTCGACCAGAAGGTATGTTGATTCAAAATGCTTGACAAATTGAAACGCTTCGACCATTCTAACTATAAAAAAAAATGTATTAAAATATTTAAATGTATTGTATTACAGATAAATTTAAAATATGCCGCCGTTTTTTTACCTGTCCTGTCATTACGGCATACATTCTTTTTGCGTAGTATTTTGCGCAAAAGCATTTTTCATCGCCTGTATTCTATAGTTGACATCGTCACATAACATCATGTATCAAAATGCTTCAGAGATCTTTGAAGGGTACTTCCCAACGGATCATAGTATCGAATTTTCACATTAACCGATCATAAAAGTTGTTCCCATCTGATCGTAAGATCAGTTGCAACTAAAATAAATTATATTTTATTCTTCCCAACTGATCATAAGATCCGTTGGGACTCCAGTAAACTATATATTTTTGTTCTCAACCGATCATAGGATCTGTTGGAACTTAAATAGGTACGTATTTTACATTCTCAATGGATCATAGAAATATTATGGTTTGATTTACCTTGTATTTTGTGAATCTATTTTTAATGTGGATACATATATTTTCGATAGCTTAGGTAGGCTACAATAATTACAATAATTGTGGATTAAACTTTTCCTATTAAACTGCCAAATAATAAATGTAACAAATAAATGCTAGGAACAGTATATTGTTTGAAAAATTACGAGCATTAAATATCAAAAAGCTTTACAACGGAAATAATAATAACAGATACAGATTTTCGTAAATATTTTTTTACAGGGGGCTTACCACCAACTTTTAGAAAACAATCTTGTTGCAGGGAAGTTTTATTGTAGTCTTAAAATAATATTACTTTGATTCATACCATGATCATTTTTTATCATAGAGTTTATAACATTTCAATCTTACTTATTCCGTGTTTGTGACGTCACCCTGATAAGTTCATTCAGCTTGTACCACGAGGTGATTTTTGACAGAAAGCAATATTGTTTTTGTGTCAAATTTAACAATGGTAAAAAAGTTACTCAAGAGGAACTTTTTTAACATGTTTTTGCAATAAAAAGGCTTGAATTATCATAAAAGTGTATGAATAGTGGATAAAAACTGTAAAAAACCTAGTTACTACTAAAATTTGATCGGAAGATCTTAATTGAAATGATTACGAGTTTCTTGAAGTTATGTTAAAAGTAGTGTACCTACCGAACAATAATTTGTACGTAAAGTTATGGACGATCAGTGTTCTATTAATACTTATGTGTGTGTGTTATATTATACAGAATGACGTAAAATAAAGACTTCGTTGGTGACAATTAATTTTAATAGTTTATTATTCTGTTGAAGTTTTCTTTTTTACATTTTAATTATAAATCGTTTCTGGTTTCTGTTTTACATCATAATTATAAATTGTTACATTTCCCGTCGAATTATCTAACATACCTCTATCTAGTAGGCAGGTACTTGTATCTTATTAATTACCTATATAGGTACTACACTACACAAAGAAAATATTTTGTGTACAATTATTTGTGGCTACACACCTACCCTGTAAATACTGTCTAACCTTATTTGGCATCCTAGATTTAAATAATCAAATATATATATATATATAAAACAATGGTAGATAAAATCAATGTCTTGTTTATTTTGGATCCTATAACAATAACCAATTCATACAAATAAATAACATAAATGTGAGCAAAATTCTTAGAGCTCACGAAAGGTCATAGCCACAACAACTACGTCACACCCAATATGCACTTACTTACTTACTTACTTACTGCTACCCACTGGTAGTGGGCTTGAGCACTTGAGTTACCTATAAGCTCGATGTCTTGTAAGTAACTTAGTTCTTTGCTGTATATATTTTTAGTTTAGTTTTAGGAAATATAGGCAATTGGCCCGGTAATAGTTCCCTATCACCAAAATAAAAATGCACTTTGAAGAGGTACCTTATTACCATATTCAATCGCTTTTTGATTAAAAGATATAGTAGCTACTGTTGCTAGGAATTTCTTGCTATTTCATATATTTAAATAACATTCATAAAATCATATGTTGTCGAACAAGCCTTTAGGTAAACGTAAAATTAGTTATAAGAACTGTTTAACGAAAAGCGCGCCAAACATAAGTTGTTTTTTTTATTGCGCCGCGCCAGATGAGTCACGCCGCTTCGCGCGGCGCGTAATTATTTTTGCTTAAAATGATAATTTAATAATACCTATGCGCATTATAGATTTTTTACGTAAGCATGTAAGAATATTGCTATTGTATAACTATTAAGTATATTTTATAGTAACTTCGATTATCATACTCATTATAATATTATTACTTACTTACCGAATATTTGTGCGAGAGTTCAGCTTATTAATATGTAGTATGTATTGGTGTTTGGATAGGCGTGCGTGCATCGAGATAGGAAACAAACCTACGATTACTTTAGCTACAAACTCCTTGCATGCGTGGGACTCACTTATAATATATAATACTACTCTATGGGTGTCCGCCAGTTTCCATGCCTCGGATAAAGTCTATTATTTTCTATGGTCAACAATATGCGATGTCTTGTTCTATGACTTCACAGGAATAGATTATCATTCACTCTTTTAGCGTGATTAAAACGATAATGTGTTTATATGGTCATGGTATGACAAAATGGTAATGATATTTTAAGCCTGCAACAAAACGTTCCTGTAACAAAACTGTTTTTAGGTCTCTGCTATTATTCTGCAAGATGTTTATTATAAATCTGCATTATTCTTAAACACGGATAAACTAACTTGCGAAAGATATCATTAATATGATATAATGAATAGAAGCAAAGGGAATAATGTATCCTATGAAAATTAAAACTATCGTGAGCATTACCTACACATTATTTATGTTGTATACGGCTTGAAACACGTAGAAAAATGTCGACTCACTTTGTAGTCGACTAGTTTCGGACAAGTCCGATCGTGTATGGAGTAATGGAGTACCACCTTTGAGATGGATCAGCCAAGTACCAGCTTGAAGCTCTTGAGTCCATCGACCGACGAGCAAAAAGAATCATTGGCTTTGATATTGAGTCTAAATTGCAGAGTCTCTGTCACCGACGTAAGGTCGCAAGCCTATGGGTATTCTATCGGCTACCTACATTTTGGCGAGTGTGCACACAGGAATTATACGAGTTAATAACCCCATGCCCGTTTTACCATCTAACAACAAGACAAACTGGCAAACGTCATCCATTTATGGTTGACATACTTCCGGTTCTCTCGAAGCGTTTTGCTTCTACATTTGTCATCCGTACTGCCAAGGAGTGGAATTTATGGCTCGCGTCTTTGTTCCCTGAACGATATAATCTGGGACTCTTTAAGTCAAGAGTGAATAGGCAAGCATGCTACATCTTCGGCCGCATCATCACTTTCCATCAGGTGAGATGGTGGCCAAATGCTTGCCTATCGAGTATAAAAAAAAGAGTTTTTTGGGTTTCTCCAAAAGATTAGTGAAACGTTTTCTTTTTAACGCAAAGCGGCTCCTATGTGTATATTCAGTCATTTAATTTGGGCTAGTGAAAGTGGTTTGGGTTGTTAGAGTTAGTTACGTAAATAAATAAATAATAAAAAATAATCTACATCGGTCTGTAGTAGCGTACTGTAGTAATTATAGTGCATGAAGCGGGATGGCTTTATAGACTTTATATGGTTGTAACTATCCCGCTCTATTATAAATAGTAGTAGATATGAGAAACGTTTACGGACTATCAACGGTTAATAATTCACCATTGGTGCACATTAAAACTCAAAGAATTACAAATTTTGGAAAATCGTGACTGCCTGCGGCGGACAAGGTAGCCACTAGACCACAAGACCCTACCAAACAGCCCTACTGGCAGCGCTAGACTACATAATAAGTATATATATATAGATAGGTATACATTGCCTTTTCCGCCGCAGACGTTCATGATTATCCATATATGTATATTGAATAATGGTGAATTATTGACCGTTGATAGTTCGTAAACGTACCTACATGAGTGGCGAACGCCACCCAACTAAGCCAACGAGCAGTTGAAATAAATAACGTATTTTTATAAAATTTTGTATTTGTTCGATAACTTTTTCACTAATAATTTTAAATTAATATACCTTTGAATCAATTAATTTTAACTTTTATTTTATGAAAACCTATTTTAGCTATGTTACGTCAAACCCTCGAATTTAAACCATAAAGTTTACAATACAGACGTTCAAACAAAAAGAAGCTGACAGGAATACGCCTTATTGAATGAACGTTCTAGTGTGACGTAATCAAAATTGCTAAGCAATTTTATGATAAAATAAGCTTGTTTTATGGATGTCATAGTACGAAAATGCACTGCATTATTAAAGTAAGACTGCTATAAGAGGTCGTGGTAAGCCCCAGGTTTATAAAAATATATTTAAAATCAACCCTATGTACTAAAATTACACACAAAATCAACAATAATATTTTTAAACTTACTGGTAATAATCAGTCTTAAATTAAACACATGATGTAAATACTAATTTAAAATTTGCTATTTACATAAAATAAAATCAGTCTTAAAACAACATATTCCACCTACTGTGATTTGTAGTTGGTCAAAATATAACCGTAGGGTAAGATCACTTTTTTTTTATATTATGTAGATAACAATTTTACCAGCCATGTAATCTGTGAATCAACTTCAAATATAATTAAACGCAAGCAAAGCTTAAAAAAAACCAACTTCCCCGCTTTATCTTCGGAACTTTGATTATTAACTTTGATCATTTTTTCAAGAACTTCTATTTCAAAATTAATCAGATCTTGATCAAATTTAAATGGAACCAATGGGAAAGCAACATCTTTCAAACGAAAAAATTCAACAACAAACAACAAACAACATTTCAAAATCGGTTCATGTGGAATAAAGTCATGAGGTAACACACAATAAAAAAATAAAAATAAATTCGACTTAAATGAAAACAATAAAGAATCGTAGATGCGAAGAATCGCGACAAAATTAGTCAAAAACAAAAACATAATTCTTATGATCCGATGAGAAGGTATAACAGATATTTATTTAAGTACCAACAGATCCTATGATCGGTTGAGAACAACAATATATAATTTACTGAAGTCCCAACGGATCTTAAGATCAGATGGGAAGAACCATATATAAATAATTTTAGTTGCAACTGATCTTATGATCAGATGGGAACAACTGTTACGATCGGTTAATGTGAAAATCCGATACTATGATCCGTTGGGAAGTACCCTCTTTGAAAGATTGAAAACCACTCAAATGCATCTGCCATGACTAATCAACAACTATCTTACGACTAAAAGCCTAAACGGTCATCCGTTCAAGCATTGAGGACAAGCTCCCTGAAAATTATAATAAACGTAAACAAAACATAAACGCTTTCACACTAACAGCCCCACACTAAGTTCGATGACTGGACTGGACTGCCGGAAACATTCACATCACACACACAATCACAACCAGAACCAGTAAAACAAATTTTCCTTGGAGTGAAAACTGGTGTTCCCGCCGGGAATCGATCCCGATACCATTGCTTAGGTGGCTAACGCTCGCCCAACTTAACCAACGGGAAGTATCTTATTCAGTCACATATCCTTTCAATGTAAACTATTGTACATGATTTTCGGACCTTTTTCTGGCATTAATCCAAATGCTCGAATTAATTTCACTTAATATATTTAGTACCTGAATGATCTTTATTTGGACGTTTTCTAAAAATGAGACCTAGCTAGATCGATTTATCACCCACGAAACCCTGCATACTAAATTTCATAAAAGTCGTTGGAGCCGTTTCCGAGATTCAGATTATATATATATATATATATATATATATATACTTATGTACAAGAATTGCTCGTTTAAAGGTACCTATCAGATAGATAGATATATAGCAGGCAGGCACTTAATTAAAGATAGCAGGATTTGAGCAAAGCCCGGCGACATCTCGATGACTAGCTTCTACGGAGTACAAGTAACATTAAATTTTAACTTTCGATGAAGTAACCTATTTAATAAAAAATATTATCCGGATGGAAATAAATGGTAATATTCCTTTACCACACCAACAACCTGTCACCTTATATATACCTTCTCCTTTCCGTATTGGATAAAAAAAGCTAATGTGTAACCATAGATGGTTACACATGGTTACACTAGTGAGCAGTTTATATGGCGGATGACACCCTTGTCGTAGTCAGGGGGAGGGACCTCAGGGAAACGGTGCGGTTGGCTACGGTGGGTGCAACTCTCGTGGTCGGCCGCATACGCGCCCTGGGACTGGAGGTCGCCCTCTCAAAAACCGAGGCCCTATTGTTCCATGGGCCTCGGGGGGGACCCCCTCCAGGAACGCGGATTGAACTGGACGGGGTCTCGGTTCGGGTTGGGACCCAGATGAAATATCTGGGTCTCATCCTGGACGGGCGGTGGGCTTTCGGGGCCCACTTTTCCCAGCTGGCCCCAAGAGTCGTGGGGGCTGCGGCAGCCCTGGGAAGGCTGCTTCCCAACGTGGGTGGCCCAAGCGCGGCTTGCCGTCGGCTTTACTCCGGAGTGATCCGGAGTATGGCCCTGTACGGGGCGCCGGTCTGGGTGGACGCCCTCAACCGCGGGAACAAGACCCTGCTGCGACGTCCGCAGCGGGTCATCGCAACGAGGGCAATACGCGGATACCGGACGGTGTCCTGGACGGCGGGCTGCGTGCTTGCGGGTGATCCACCTTGGGAGCTCCAAGCGGAGATCCTCGCCGAAGTGTACCACTTTGTGGCGGCGAGGAGGTCTCGAGGTGACCCCCCAGCGTGGGAAGAGGTCACCCTGTTGCGGCGGCAGGCGCGGGCCACCCTGTTGCGGCGGTGGACTGAGGACCTAGCTCCACCTGTCCCCGGGCAGAGGACGGTGGAGGCCATCCGCCCGGTCCTTCAGAGGTGGGTGCGGCGACGATTTGGCTCGCTGACCTTCCGGTTGGTGCAGGTGCTTTCCGGACACGGATGTTTCGGAAAGTACCTGTACCAAATTGCAAGACGGGAGCCAACGCCGGCCTGCCACGAGTGTGGGGCGCTGGAGGATACGGCGCTCCACACGCTGGAGGTGTGTGCCGCATGGGGCCCACAGCGGCACACACTTTTGTCGAGTATAGGTGGAGATCTCTCCCTGCCGAGCGTAGTAAACGCCATGCTCGGCAGCGAGAGATCGTGGCAGGCTGTGGTCTCCTTCTGCGAAGCGGTGATGGCGCAGAAGGAGGCCGCGGAACGGGCCAGAGAGGTCGATCCCCTTTCTGACCCGGTCCGTCGCAGGCGGATGGGGGGGAGGAGGAGGCAGTTCGCCCGCCTCCTCTCTCCTCCTCTGTAGTGGGGTCACTGGTGGAGAGTCAGGGAGCTCTCCACTGGCTTGCACGGCCTCACAAGTCTGAGGGGTGGCCTTGGTGAGCAAGGTCACCCCTACATGGGCGCAATGGCCCGGTTTGTACTCGGGCCTACCGCCGGGGCAAGATAGTGACTGCTAGCGCGACCCTATCTTGCCCCACCTCGGCGAGGGACTGCTCACGGGGGGGTTTTTAGTGGGTTCGAGCCCCACATACCCCCTTCCTTCACCCCTGGGAAGGAAGGGAAGTGCAAGGCATTTTCCCCCCACAAAAAAAAAAAAAAAAAAGTGAGCAGTTTATATTCATTCTCACCAGCATCATCATCAGATCAGCTCGATGGCACTATGATTAGAGTATCATCAAACTGATAAATCATAATATTTTTGGCACTACATGTTGGCACTTTATGCGTTGGGTAAAGTTTTTTTTAAACGACAAAGGGTTTTTTTACTCTAACTCACCTTAAGGTAAGTGACGATGTAATTGACGATGGAGCATGTTTGTCTAGAAGATACCTGTTCACTGGACTGGATCATACTTACCGGGACATACAAACTCTGGCAATGAATTGAGGAAAAGGTAGGCAATTAAAATAAAACATATATAGTCTATAATAGTGTTATTTATATTAGGTACGTATAAGAAATTACAATGGTATAAGTTTGGTAATTCACTGCTCCAAGAAAATCTTTTTCACAGAAATGTTAATCGCATTTAGTTTTTCTAACACCCTCATAAACTAACTATGAATACCTAAAGTCTAAGCGAGAGAAGTACATTATTTTTTATTCTGTATGTTCTATTGCGGACAGAATAAACGCTTAAACTCTAAACGCTTTCACAGTCACAGCCCCATAAGCCCCATAAGTTCGATGACTTGTGTCGTGGGTGCTGGAAACATTTACATCAAACACACAATCACAACCAGAACCAGAAACACAAAATTTCCTTGGGGAGAAAATTTGTGTTCCCGCTGGGAATTGAACCCGATACCCCTGCTTAGAAGGCGAACGTTCACCTAAGTAAGCCAATGGGCAGTTCAAATGAAAGAGGGACAGTTGAAACAGTGTGTGGTTACTAATCTCACACTATCTTCAAGAAGTTAGTACGTCGGGTAACTGTTAGTATATTTACGCCTGTCAAAATCTATGAAAATTAATGCAGCTGGCTAAACATATCGACTAGCGACATTTTGCACTTTTTATACAGTTCGATGCAGTCTTTCATGTCTTGACCTTGTCTGTATGCCTTTATGTATGGATAGGCCTCGTTTTTCTCCGAGATATGGGTACCATCATTGGTAGGGCTGAAAAAACAAATTTAAGATGTTAGTTACATGTTATTTAGTTATTACGCTTATAGAATTTTCCAGAAAATTCTTTAATTGCTGGATACCAGCCAATCACCATCTGACGTTACACCGGACCGGTGATGCGAGGAAGGTCCACAGTTGAGCCAATTCGCTGCCTACCGTCAGATTGTACGGTTTTTGTTTAAGTAGAGAAGTGAAAGTAATAAACCAAGTGGAAATACATATAACCTGAGTTTTAGTTATCATGAAATAAGCAGCCCATGTACTTACTTCAGTGCAAAAGAAGCCAGCTCATGTAGCAAATCCTCTTCATCTTCAGAGTGCAGTGGTTCAGCTCCAATCTGACAAAGCGCTTGTCTCACGCACGACTTACCATCGTGGCCAAACCTGGAAATAAAAATTAATGGATGAAAGTTTCATACATCATGTTGTATATATCATGTAAGCTTGTGTAAGCTTTAATAAGTATGTTTAAAGGTTGACCAGATAATATTGTAAGTCTGACAGGCTACCAACTAGACGGGTCAATTTGGACACGTGTGCGTCTATTTGACTCGATTAAATTGATCAAACCAATCACACTAGTATTATAAATGCGAAAGTAGGCAAGTAGGTTTTTTTTTTCACGTTGTAACGGCCACATGGATTTGCTTTCTGCGAACTAAATAGCCACATGTATAAGACTGGCGCCACTGATAGTCCCTTATGTCGTAGCTGCCTGCGGGAGAATGAAACTGTGGAACACTGGATGTTACACTGTGAAGCCACAAAAGAAATACGAGCCAAAATTGGGATACATGAACATTCCTATGAAACAGAGTCGACATCATGCACACCTACACCCTCACCACTGGAACAATTGTGCCAGCGACCCAAAGCCGCACTCCGATATATAAAGAAGTTGTGGTGGCTGGTCTAACTGCTGGCAGGGGGAAATACACAATACACCCCCAGCGGGACGTCAGTGCAGGCCTTATCGCCCCCAGTTAGAATTATAATTAGAATGGATTTGCTAGTTACGATTGTACATAGCTTACATCCAGGATTAACAAACAAAGGCTGCTAAATAAAGGACGTGGGCAAACCCGCGGGTCACAGCTAGTAAGATATAAATTATGCGGTAATTATGAATTTGGATCTTGATTATTGCGGTTAAATGCTCGGGAAAGAACCAGTCATAAATATAACTGCCGAAACAAAAAACTTAGCTTTTAATTGATGTTGTGTACGGCTTGAAACACGTCTAAAATTTCGACTTACTTTGTAGTCGACTAGTTTCGGACAAATTTGTTGTCCTTCATCAGGATGAGTCAGACGCGCGATACGCTGAGGCGAGCGGCTCGAGCCTCGGCGCGTGACTCGACGCGTGTGGACTACAAAGTAAGTCGAAATTTTAGACGTGTTTCAAGCCGTACACAACATCAATTATGTGTAATACTCACGATAGTTAATTTTCATTTAGCTTTTAATTGTTTTGTCTTAAATTGTGACAACAAATCTCCATACGAGGTATAACAAATTTCCATTAAAAATGTGTACATATTCCAGTTCCAATTCAAATATCGTAAATGTACCGTCATATTTATTCAAGTGTGGAAAAGTCAGTGAACTAAAAATGTTCAATGGATTCTTTACTATGTAGGTAGGTACTTGAAAAAGTTATTTACATGTGAAATCTCGGAAATATTCAACATACACTTTGTCTCATTTTATACCCTTCCCTTGCTCTCATTCCATTTGAGAGACATTCCATAAATGTGTGACATAGGGTAGTTGGCATAACACGGCTGTTTTAGGGCCAAATATAAATCAAAGCGAGCACACTTTTTGTCAATCAATAAATAATTATTCATTAACAATTTTGCATATAAATGCTTATTGCATCACTTACATTGTGCAAGTTACGCAAGGTAACGCGTGTCAATCATTGATTTCTTATGGTTTCTTTCAAATTACGAAAAAATACGCGTCAAAAAATAAGCTGAAGATAAAATAGACACAATTTTTAAAGTGTACTGATATAACATATCGAAACTAAATTTTTGCGGAAGAAAAAGGTAATTTGATATATTTTCCCCTTTTATCATTAAATGTTATTAATATTCTAAGTAATAAGCCCTTTCTTATTTCATACCAATTTCTATGAATATTTATGTTTACCAAATTTTGTTATGAATGGCGGGAAATACAGTGACAAAGTCACGCATTTTAGGGACATCTAGTATCACCCTCTTTAGGACACAATTTATGTAGTACAAACTTTTAGAATGGACACGCACTGTCCCCGCAAAGGTTGATGAAGGGTCAAATTGAATTTGCAAACGGTGCGAGTACGTGGTAATGTACACCTCGTACATACTCGTAGCTGTCAGTGAAACAAGTGCAAGCCGGAATTAGGCAACCTTAGCACGCACACATTTGAAAGAGCGTGTGCCTATCTATGTATACTGTCCTTGTGTGACACTGATTTGAAACATTTGTATGGAGTCTGCAGGCCTAGCATGGCGTAGGGATATAAATTTTTGGGGGCTCCCCCATAAGCGCAGAGAACCTCCACGTGGTGCCCCTGGAAACTGTCTGAACCCGGTAACGCAGGTGTTCAGACAGGCTAATACTCTGCCTCACAGTTATCAAGTGCGGGAACTGTGAACTGTGACGGGATGTCTAAATTGCGGGATTCATCGGGGAGGTTCGTAAAAGGCCCTTCTCAGGGCCCCTCCCCCGATCTCACTACGGATGTTCTAGGAACTACCGTAGAAGAAAAAGGCCCTTCTCAGGGCCACTCCTACCCTTCAGTGGACCTCGTAGAGTCTTCAATGGAGGGTGCGGGAGTGTCTTCGGAGTTTTCTGAAGTAGACGGGGAGAGCAGTTGCCGAAAGCGGCCGTCTTCTGCGTGCTTCGTGCCCGGGCATTTAGACTCGGACACGGAGACCGAAGGGACAATGGCCGCAAAGGTTCATACTGCTAAGAGAGGAGGGAAGAGGACTTCAAAAGCGGGTTCTTCTAGGAAGGACTTCATCAGAAGTTCCCCGACGTTGTCGGAAGGGGAGCTGGAGGAGCTCTTTCGAACCAGACGGTTCAAGAGGGTGCCAGCTGCTGCCGTCGCTGGTTTTGTGACTGGTACGGAAAGTGAGTCCGATGCTGGTGCAATTAACGGTGACATCAGCACGTTGAATGCCCAGGATCTGAGGACCCGTGCAGCTGAAGATCTATCCTGCATATTGGAGGTTGCCAAGAAGTCTGGCAACCTCAAAGGCGAGTTTGTGGGTCGTCTAAAGAGATCTGCATCAAATCTGAGGGAGGTAGTTGATGCCCTAGCTAGCAGGAGCGAGGCCGAAGAGACGCGGCGGCTAAGGGCGGAGAACTCCCGCTTGCGTCTCGAAGTCGAATCGCGTAAGGCGGAGGTAAAGGCGCTGCGTCGCGGCTTCACCGAAGCTAAATCAGAGGCTGCTGCGGCTGCCACAGCGGCAGCCGTCGCTGAGAAGCAGGCACTCCCCGCCTTTCAGCTGGGTGGAGAAATAGTGGAGGAGCTGAGACGGTCTTTGACCGTTACTTTCGGGCAAATGCTCAATGCCCGACTCGCAGGGGTTGAGGACCGGCTTCTGCCTGCCCCGACGGTCCGTCCACCTCTAAAGGCGGACGTCAGAAACGCTAGAAAGGCAGTGGCAGCCACCGCGCCAACCAAGCCGGCTCCTGAGCAGACTCGCGATCCCAACCACAAGGTGGGCAAGCGGGCTGGAAAGGCGAAACAAACTGTCGCCGCCCCTATGGAGGTACCGGCTGCAGCTCCTGCTACCTCTGAAGCGGCCTCCTCCGCTGTCCCTCAGGCGGAAACCTGGGCGACGGTGGTGAGGAAGGGCAAAGGGAGGGGCAAGGGGAAGGGGAAGTCCTCCCTTCCTCATGTCACTCTTGCGGTTGCTCCCGCGGCGCATGCCTCATCCGCGAAGGCTAAACCAGCAGCCTCTACTGCCATTAAGGCTAAAGCGGTGCTGAGACCTCCAAAGTCTGCGGCTGTAGTTATGTCCCTCTTGCCTGAGGCCGCGGAGAAGGGGGTCACCTACAGTGCCGTGATGGACGTGGCACAGGGGAAGATCGATCTCCAGGAGCTGGGGATCGACCGGCTCCGCTTCCGCCAGACGGCCACAGGAGCCAGGATGTTGGAGATACCTGGCTCCCAAAATCATGAGAAGGCGGACAGGCTCGCGGAGAAACTCCGCGGTGTCCTGTCTGAAGTGGCCAAAATCGCCAGGCCCGTTAAAACCGCTGACCTGCGGATTACGGGCCTGGATGATGCGGCTACGAAAGATAAAGTGGTAGCGGCGGTCGCCAAGGCTGGTGGCTGCGATGAACGTCTGGTGAAGTCCGGAGAAATTCGTCCCGGCTTAAGCGGCGTTGGCTCCGCCCTTATATCTTGCCCGATTTCAGCAGCCAAAGTGCTGCTGGAAAAGGGTAGACTTCTAGTGGGGTGGAGCTCAGTGCGCGTGGTGGCGCTGGCGGCTCGTCCCATGCGCTGTTTCAGGTGCATGGGGCTGGGTCATACTCGCACCCAGTGTCCCGCGTCCGCTGACAGAGGAGACTTGTGTTTCCGATGTGGAGGCACAGGCCATCAGGCGGCCAACTGCGGGAGGGCTGAGCCACGCTGCGCGATATGTGCGGAGTCAGGGCGGCCTTCAGGGCATGTTATGGGGGCACGCAATTGCGCCCCCCCAAAGACGAAAGGGAAGGCCTCTAGGACCCAGGCCCTCCCGGCAGCTACTAGCCAAGCTACCCCCGAGGTTGCACGCCAGTCGGAGTGCGAGGAGGTTGTGATGTCTGACTAATGGATCAGGCCCGACATCACAACTTCCTTCAGACTAATTTAAACCACTGTGCTAGGGCTCAAGATCTGCTTATGCAGACCCTGGCGCAGTGGAAAATAGACATCGCGGTTGCGGCGGAGCCGTATTATGTTCCCTCGCATTCCTGTTGGGCTGGGGATCTCAACGACTCCGTTGCCATTGTTAGGCGGGCGGGTGATAGTCCACCCATCTCAATTAAAGAGAAGGGTCCGGGGTATGTGGTGGCAAAGTGGGGGGAGTATGCTGTCGTTGGCGCGTACTTCTCCCCCAACAAAACCGTTGCAGAACTGGAGGCCTTCCTGGACCTCCTGGCCGCAGCCGTAAGAAGGCAAGTGCCACTGCAGGTCCTCCTTCTTGGGGACCTTAACGCCAAGGCCCAGGATTGGGGTAATCCCTCCACTGACTCTCGCGGTGTGATTGTCAGAGAGTGGACGGTTGCCTCAGGACTGACCCTGCTGAATAGAGGGTCGGTTCACACGTGCGTGCGGTGGAACGGGGGGTCCGTGGTGGACGTATCGTTTGCCACCCCGTCCGTCGCGGCACGTGTCAGGGCCTGGAGGGTCATGTCGGAGGTGGAGACTCTCTCGGATCATAAATATATAAGGTTCGAGATTTTCGCCTCCGACAGCCAGACGGGATCCCAGAGCGAAGTGCGGGCGGATTTTCCGCGCTGGACGGTAAGCCGCCTCAATGCTGAACTGGCGAAAGAGGCGGCAATTGTCCAGTCGTGGCTTGCTGCTCCCACGCATCTGGATGTGGACGTTGCGGCGGACCGTTTCCGCGAAGCGGTGACGGCCGTTTGCGACACGGCTATGCCAAGGTCTCGGCGTCGTCCCGAACATCTAGCGGTGTACTGGTGGTGCTCGGAGATTGCAGATCTCCGAGCCGTCTGCTCTGGGGCTCGGCGGCCCTACACCCGCTGCAGGAAGCGGCGTCGGGGCCGGACCGACGAGCAGATGTCGGCCGAGGAGCTGGCTGTTGAGTTCCGGCTTTATAGCGTATACCGCGAAGCCAAGCGGGAGCTACAGTTGGCCATCGGTCGGGCCAAGTCCCAAGCCTGGGACGAAGCCCTGGAGGGGCTAAATAGGGACCCTTGGGGGCGTCCGTACAGGGCTGTCCGGAAAAAGTTCCGGGGCCAAACTGCCCCCATCGCGGAGTCCCTAGAGCCAGATTTTCTGGGCAGGGTGCTGGAAGGGCTCTTCCCCGGAAGCAGCCCTGACCACGTACCCCCCATAATGGCGCCTACCCCCCCGGAAGAGCTAGACCTGACCTCTATCCCGCCTCTGTCAGAGGTGGAGATGGAGACTGCGGTCGGCCGTCTGAGGGGGAAAAGGACGGCGCCGGGCCCAGATGGAATTCCAGGGCGGGTCCTACAAATCGCCTTAGGGGAAATGGGCGACTGGCTTCGGGAACTGTTCGACGCATGCCTCACGTCAGGACGGTTCCCGAAGCTGTGGAAAGACGGCCGATTGTGCCTGTTACGGAAGGAGGGTCGACCTGTTGACTCGCCTTCCGGATACAGACCTATAGTGTTGCTGGATGATACGGGTAAGCTGCTGGAGAGAGTAGTAGCTTCCCGTGTCATCCGGCATCTAGAGGGGTCTGGGCCTGGATTGTCCGAGGCCCAGTACGGGTTCAGAGCGGGGCGGTCTACAATAGACGCCCTGCTCTG
Organism: Lomographa bimaculata; assembly: GCA_948107665.1. NCBI lineage: Eukaryota > Metazoa > Arthropoda > Insecta > Lepidoptera > Geometridae > Lomographa > Lomographa bimaculata. The sequence continues at coordinate 15,389,593 of OX403599.1, forward strand.
GCTTAAGGGGTGGACGCAGGATGCGGTCAGGGAGGGGGAAAAGGCGTTGGCCGTTTCACTTGATATAGCCAACGCCTTCAACAGCCTCCCGCATGGAACAATACAGGAGGCGCTCCGCTATCATGGAGTGCCTCTGTATCTGCGGAGGCTGTTGGCCAACTACCTCCAGGATCGCGAGATCCTTGTGGTAGGACGTGACGGTATGAGGCGCCGTCGCGTCGCCTGCGGGGTTCCACAGGGGTCAGTGCTGGGTCCGCTCCTGTGGAACATAGGCTACGACTGGGTGCTTCGTGGCACGCTTCCCGCAAACATGCGGGTCGCGTGCTACGCGGATGACACCCTTGTCGTAGCCAGGGGGAGGGACCTCAGAGAAGCGGTGCGGTTGGCTACGGTGGGTACATCTATCGTCGTTGACCGTATACGCGCTCTGGGGCTGGAGGTTGCCCTCTCCAAAACCGAGGCCCTATTGTTCCATGGGCCTCGGGGGGGACCCCCTCCAGGAACGGGGATTGAATTGGACGGGGTCTTGGTGCGGGTGGGGACCCAGATGAAATATCTGGGTCTCATTCTGGACGGGAGGTGGGCTTTCGGAGTCCACTTCTCCCAGCTGGCCCCGAGAGTTGTGGGGGCTGCTGCTGCATTGGGGAGGTTGCTGCCGAACGTAGGCGGTCCGAACGCGGTATGCCGTCGGCTTTACTCCGGAGTAATCCGGAGTATGGCTCTGTACGGGGCGCCGGTCTGGGTGGACGCCCTCAACCGCGGAAACAAGACCCTGCTGCGACGTCCGCAGCGGGTCATTGCGACGAGGGCGATACGCGGTTACCGGACGGTGTCTTGGACGGCAGCGTGCGTGCTTGCGGGTGATCCCCCCTGGGAACTCCAAGCGGAGATCCTCGCCGAAGTTTACCACTTCGTAGCGGCGAGGAGGGCTCGAGGAGACCCCCCAGCGTGGGAAGAGGTCACCCGCATGCGGTGGCGGGCGCGGGCTGCCCTGTTGCGGCGGTGGACGGAGGACCTGGCTCCACCGGTCCCCGGGCAGTGGACGGTGGAGGCCATCCGCCCGGTCCTTCGGAGGTGGGTGCGGCGGCGTTTTGGGTCGCTTACCTTCCGATTGGTGCAGGTGCTTTCCGGACATGGATGTTTTGGAAAGTACCTGCACCAAATCGCGAGACGGGAGCCGACCCCGGCCTGCCACGAATGTGGAGCGCTGGAGGATACGGCGCTCCACACGCTGGAGGTGTGTGCCGCATGGGGCCCTCAGCGGCACACGCTTTCAGCTATCATAGGCGGAGATCTCTCCCTGCCGCGCGTGGTAGACGCCATGCTCGGCAGTGAGAGATTGTGGCAGGCGGTGGTCTCCTTCTGCGAAGCGGTGATGGTGCAGAAGGAGGCCGCGGAACGGGCCAGAGAGGTTGATCCCCTTTCTGACCCGATCCGTCGCAGACGGATGGGGGGGAGGAGGAGGCAGTTCGCCCGCCTCCTCTCTCCTCCTCTGTAGTGGGGTCACTGGTGGAGAGTCAGGGAGCTCTCCACTGGCTTGCACGGCCCCACAAGTCTGAGGGGTGGCCTTGGTGAGCAAGGTCACCCCTACATGGGCGCAGTGGCCCGGTTTGTATTCGGGCCTACCGCCGGGGCAAGATAGTGACTGCTAGCGCGACCCTATCTTGCCCCACCTCGGCGAGGGACTGCTCACGGGGGGGTTTTTAGTGGGTTCGAGCCCCACATACCCCCTTCCTTCACCCCTGGGAAGGAAGGGAAGTGCAAGGCATTTTCCCCCCCACAAAAAAAAAAAAAAAAAAAAAGGGATATAAATTTAATCCCCTGTTTTTATCCACTGACAAGGGACAAGATTGTCCTCTCCACCATATACAGCACGGCAGCTGTGGAAAGGGAAAGTATATCCCTATTTGACATTTGGCGTAGACATACTACTCCCCAGGGAAAAGTTTCCACCCGCCATGCTAGGCCTGCTGTCATATTTTTCCTCGGAGCGAGCATGGACGCACAGGTGGATATATTATCCACGGTGGATAAGGAGAGAAACGCCATGTCCCTTTGCTACGTCAAAATTAACACCACTTCCTACGAACGAGGACAATTTCTCTCTACCAAATGTCAAACAGAGCAGTTTTATCCACTTTTCGTTGCGCCCATGTTATGAAGGGAGAAATATATTTGTCTACGCCAAATGTCAAATAGGGATATACTTTCCCTTTCCACAGCTGCCGTGCTGTATATGGTGGAGAGGACAATCTTGTCCCTTGTCAGTGGATAAAAACAGGGGATAAAATGTATATCCCTACGCCATGCTAGGCCTGCAGAGGGGAAAAGATTTTTATCTACTCCCCAGAGAAAAGTTTCCACCCTCCATGCTAGGCCTGCTGGTGTAGTCTAAATGCTGTGGCCAATCACAGAGATTAACCCACCTATTTATTGCTTTATAAGATACGCAAGAAAACGAGATTATTTGTATTTCCATTACCTCTACCGGAAGCTCGATTAAACTCGTCAAAATCGCGACCACCCGATTCGGAGTGAGCTAATTACGGCTACACTATTACTGTTAGCAATACATACTTATTTATTATTGGATAATTCGAACTTCTAAAACTTATAATTGATGACAATCAACATCACACATCAGCAGGATTAGAATAATACGCTGGCGACCCAGTCAGCGCAGTAGACAGGTGTCCGCTCTCTGCGCCGTGGGTCCTAGGTTCGATTCCTGACAGAAGCCCAATTTCCTTCTCAAGGGATATTTGTGCTTCTGGTTCTGGGTGTAATGTGTGTTTGATGTGAATGTTTCCGGCACCCACGATACAAGTCTTTGAACATAGTGTGGGGCTGTGAGTGTGAATGCGTTTGTTTGTTTGTTTGTTTCTAGGCAAAGAAGGTTGTACTCATTTCACCACAATCAAACTCATTATCGCAACCTAACAACTACACCAGTCAATGTTATTTATACACAAATTGAACTCTAGTTATAAATCAAAAATGTTTATTTTTCTCCACAAAATCATTGCGAATAAATAAATATAGGTAATTTCAAGACTCCAAGATATTTGCCGAATCGGAAAAGTTATTTGGCGAGACACCGACTGTAATGTAAACAAGGTTCGAGAATGATTTGAAATATTTATGATGGGTACTTGAATTTCCACGAAAAATATGTTTTTTGAAGGAAAAAATAACAACAACGGCTATTTTAATATCTAAGTAGGTACTAGAATTCAAAAAGTAATTTATTAATTTATTTATTTTAGACAATAGTTATATTTCAGTGATTGTAATAATTTGCAACGAAAAACAATGATTTAGTGATTTAGCTAAAATTTCGTACTAAATACACAGGAGGTACACTTCTTTTAGCCTAGGTTCAGAATAATACAGTTTTGGTAGATTTTTTACGAGGTAGTATTTATTCATTAAAATACACCGACTATTTTTACTGTCATGTATTCTCCCACATGAAAAAGGGACATTCGGATTTTTTCCGCGAAAGTGAGAAAATAGCGTTGTTGATTTTTGATTATTTTCCAAAACTAGTGTTTCTTCGAGTGTTAGGGACATACAAGGCGCTCGAGGCGCTCGAGGCGCGCGGCGTGGGTCGTGCGGCGGTCTCCTCCCCCCGCGCTGCCGTTTTGTATACAGCCGTCATTAAGACAAAACTATTTTTTTACTTTGAAATATTCAAATGCAACCTACTAAATCTTACTTTTAATTTAGAAGGATCAAGTCATAACACATACTAAATAGTAAAGACATTTCTGATGTATTTTTTTTTTTTGGCTTCGCAATCTTGTGCATTTAGCTAGTGTCAAGTATTAATATATTTCAAGTGTAATTCAAATTAAAAGTCAAAGGGTTATTGCCGCAAAAGTGAAAAAATAGCGTTGTTGATTTTGTATAATTTTCCAAAACCTGTGATACTTCGAATGTTAATGTGTAATAATGGTGGATTGTTAACCGTTAATACTTAGTGAACGTGTATGAGTGTAGGCAATGCATACAAAGATGAAAAACGCGATTTTCGCTTTCGCTCCAAAACTCCTATATAAGTTCTAGTAAAGTTTCTACCATTTTATAACGGCATGACTTGACTATGACTGGACCTTGACTCTTTTACTTGACTTTGACTGTGACTCGTGACTAGTACTTATATTATGAAACTTACTTGAAATATTTTATTACTTGACACTGGCTAAATGCACACGATTGCGGAGCAAACATCAAATGAAAAAAAACCGCTCAAGTGCGAGTCGGACTCGCGCACGAAGGGTTCCGTGCCATTATCTATAAAAAACCAAGTTTGTTGTATGGGAGCCCCCTTAAATATTTATTTTATTTTATTTTTAGTATTTGTTGTTATAGCGGCAATAGAAATACATCATCTGTGAAAATTTCAACTGTCTAGCTATCACCGTTCTTGAGATATAGCCTGGTGACAGACGGATGGACGGACGGACGTACAGTGAAGTCTCAGTAATAGGGTCCCGTTTCTACCCTTTGGGTACGGAAGCCTAAAAAAAGGGACATTCTATAACAATCAACCATTATGAAAAATTTGTCATGAGCTCATGGGTGCAACGACTTTTGTACTTACGTGGTAAGTCCGGCAACAAATATTTGCTTACTAATTTGAAGTTATGTCGTAGCAATATTGTAGAACCGATCACATTTTGAAGCGTCCGACCATTTTATGGAATGGCGGCAATTCGTGATAAAGCCAAGTGCCTATTGGCCACGTAATGATATGTATTGGTCATGTTTAATGAATAGAAAACGTTTATTAATGCAGTTTTGTAAAGTGAATAAGACATGGCCTAACAATAATCACAGTCCTACTAATATTATAAATCCGAAAGTTTAGTGCAAGTGTGTAAATATGTTTGTCTCTTCACGCTTTAACAGCTGAACGGATTTTGATATGGATAACGGATGAAATTTGAAATGTACATAACTTATACCTAGGATTAGCACATAGGCACATAGCACACACATTATAACTTGATTATAGCGGGCGAGGCGGGGCATGGCTAGTATTATTAAAAAGGCGAAAGTTTTTGAGTGTGTTTGTATGTTTGTTGCTTCTTCAAGGTCAAACGGCTTGACCAATTTCGATGAAATTTTATATAGAGGACTGAATTCAGGGTGGATTAATACAAAGATTGCTTTTTATCTTGGAATTCCCGTGGGTCCGGGACTTACGTGGGTAAAATCGCGAGGGCAGATAGTCATAAAATCATCCACTGCTCGAAATGCTGACAGTGATTCGTCTTTGTGACGAATCATGGTTATTTAAAGTAAAAAACAATACAGCCAATGCTACTAAAGTTGATAAAGTATCACTAGTCTTCACGATTTAAATATTATGGGATAACTTTTTCAGAAAAAAAAAACATGCGGGGCAGTCTTTGGGGACTGCCGATAATGTATATACTGTGGAAAAAGTACATACATACATAGAATATATAGTACGCGTTCGGTGACGATGACGCGAGTTCCATGATTATTTTTCACCCAAAAAGCGCGTCTAAAGGAATTTTCACCTCAAAGCTTGTTATTTATGCTGGATGCAAGCATTTTCGGCAGTTCGCCGGCCGGCCGGTCCTGCAACACGCTCGCTTTGTTTGCTGGGGTCGCCCGTTGTTGTTTTGAAGTACTCTAAAACTGTTCCTCGCTTCTATCGCCAATGCACTTTTACTCTGATTCTAGTTCCGCTTTAGAATTTTCGGTACAAGTTAAGCAAATTTATACCGTTTTATGCTTGATAGGCAAGCAATTGACCACCATCTCTGATCCTGTTGGAAAGTGACGATGTAACATGCATACTGCATCTGATAAGGCCAATTAGTATAATATATTTAATGCTAATAGCATTAAATACACACTCATAATTACACAGATGTAAATACATGAACACGATTAAACTCACTCACACATAACATAAACAGGCACACAGGCTGCACTGAAAATATGTAAATGTTGTTAAATTTAGGTTTTTTTTGTCTTACAATTACATGCTGTATATTACTTTAGATCTGTATAAAAATTTCGTTAATGTACCAATTAAAGTGTTAAATAACATGAATACCTGTTCCTACATTACGGGGAAGACACTGCCTTTTGCAACACAGTTTGAAACTAAAGCAAGAGGCAGGGTTTCACTCTTTAATTCGTACCTACTTAATAATTAATGTCAATAAATATTTTGTATTTTCGTATTCGCTAAGGTCAAACTTTAACACATCAAACTTTGACACATCGTCAATCGTAAACGGTTTTAAGAAATCTGGTCATTGCTAGTTGACCTTATCATAAAATACCACAATTTTAATGAAATGCCCGTTCACTTGATGAAGTGGCAATTTCGACGACCAGGCTACGACATGTAAGTATAAGTACTTGGTTAAAATTTGGAGCACGATATTTGTTAAAAGAACAGTTTTGGGTCTAGCAAGACAGTGCTAATTTTGTGGATGGTTCGAAGGAACCACAATTTTGAAAAAATGTGCTGTAATATTTTATGAAATTTATTATATGTTATTAAAAAGAAAAAAAGTTAGATGCAGAACTTCTATCTTTTTTGAAGTCAGTTAAAACGCTGTTATTTTTCACACCGTTACTTTGTTTTTGTGCTTGATAGGCAAGCATTTAACCACTATCTCGCCCGATGGAAAGCGATACGGCCGAACATGTAGCATGCTTGCCTAGAAAATACCTATTGTAGGTAACTTCGGTCTTTGCTGTATAGATGTATTTTAGTTTAGTTTTAGGACATATAAGCAATTGGACCGTACTTAGTGTTATTTTCACTCTTGATTTGAAGACACCCAGATTATACCCCTCAGGGAACAATGACGCGGCAATGAGTACGTACTGTACAACGGTACCTCCTGTACGGAAGATGAACGTAGATGCAAAACGCTTCGAGCAAACTGGAGGTATGTCATAAATGGATGACGTTTGTCAGTTTGTCTAGTTATTTGATTGTAAAAGGGCGCGTCTTTGTTGCCCGAGGGGTATAATCTGGGAGTCTTCAAATCAAGAGTGAATAGGTATCTTCTAGGCAAGCATTTCACATCTTCGGCTGCATCATCACTTCCCATCAGGTAAGATAGTGGTAAAATGCTTGACTGTTTAGCATAAAAAAACAATGACACAGAACCAGAAACACAAATGTCCCATGGGATGGAAAAATGGTGCTCCTGTCGGGAATCGAACCCAGGACCCACGGCGCAGAGGGCAGAGACCTGTACGTCACGCTAGCTGCGTCGTCGAAACAGTATCATATTTCCTACTCCAGTCTACCAGACAGGGCTTTATGACACATGCAGTTCTTACCCATTCAGCACTTGCTCAACATATTTATAAAAGTGAAAGAGCTTCGCATCGTTCTCATAGTATCCGTCCAACTCCCTTTTCCTTCTGGAGTCTGTTTCAATCCCATTGTTGGCGACCAAGATGTCAGTTGGCACCTGGGTCCGGTTCCATGGCAGTTGGAAGTTGGCTTGGAAGGCGTAGTTCAAATTTATGTTCTTGGCTGGGCTAGGAGTTCCCACGCCGACGTTGAACTGAAAAAATAAATACCACAAACATTTTAATATTTTGAGAACCTAGACTTGTTGGAATTGCCGTGATAGTGAGCATCAGCAGTCGCTTTAAAATTCAGTACCAGCAAGAATTTGGAACTTAAACATTTCCAAATGCTACGCGGCCATTTACGCAGTAACTATCGTGTAATCTATGACACGGCGCTCGCCACCATAAGGTATTATGTGTAATTTTTTATGATTAATATAGTGATTTTAATGAAAATATTGCTCTATTATCTAAAATGCAGTTATGTGTGATAATGACTGGAGGTGTGGGTACTGTCCCAAGCGGACTAGGCTAAAGATCTACCAAATATTAATATAAAAATTAATACAATAACAATCACCTTACACCTAAGAAGTAACAATATTATGATGCATTAAACATAGGTTTCATATCTAATACCTTTAAACGAGCAATTCTTTTATATATATATATATATATTTATTATCTGAATCTCGGAAACGGCTCCAACGATTTTAATGAAATTTAGTATGCAGGGGCTTTTTTTTTTTTTTAGAGTAGAATAAACTTTATTGAAAACCTGTGTACATTTAGGTATTTTAAGTATATAGATATTGTTTCAACAGCCTGTTCTATTCGAACATACAACAAAAATAGGATTAGTAATATGTCACAATGATGTTACATAACATTAAAACTTATTAAAATGTATATTATGTCTCTCCTGGTTTCATTTCAAGTAAGCTCTCGCCTAGGGCAGCAAGGATAAGAAAGGTGTGTTAATTACTTTTTTTTTACAATTGCAATACATCTTAGCAAATTCTTTATCATTTATTTTTACATAATATGTGTTTAATCTTAGTTTTCAAAGAATTTCAGGGGCGATAAATCGATCTAGCTAGGTTTTATTTCTAGAAAACGTCGTTTTAACCGAGCAAAGCTCGGTCATCCAGGTACTTATAATTAAAAAGATATGTTAGTCGGATACCTAGCTATGTCAGGGTTAACTAGACTCTTCCATTTTACAAAAATAATAAAAGAAACACCTTATATAATTTACCACAGCTTCAGACATTGATCAACAAAGGCAATAAGTGCAGTTGAAATCGGCTTGGGTGGCTAGATATACCGGCTTAATATTCCTATTGTAAAATGTCTTTTCCCCGACTGACAAAAAGGTCTTAATTACACAGACATTAACATCAAACTTATAGCTAATTTAAAAATAATCTTTAAGTTCGATGTTAATGTCTATCTTTGTCTTCGTAGCTTCCAAGCGCAAGCACCGATTTTAATGCCATTTTTTTGTTTTTTCAGTGGGTGTTTTACATATACAATAGACAATAATAATTAAACGCAAGTAAAGCTTAAAAAAAACCGATTTCACCATTTTATTTTTGAAGCTTTGATCAGATTATATGTACTATATATTGTGATATATAATACAAAGCGGCCAGAGCGCGCGGCCGAGCGGCGGGCGCGCGATCGCAGCTTCCCCCGCGCACTTTTTGTATAGGCTCTAGTGTACCATAATTAAACGCAAGCAAAGCTTAAAAAAAACTGACTTCACCGCTTTATCTTCGGAACTTTGATCAGATTAGATGTACTAAACACGCATCATTGACGATATTTCAAGAACAACTGATCAGATCTTGATCACATTTAAATGGGACCAATTGGAAAGCAACATCTTTCAAACAAAAAAAATTCAAAATCGGTTCTGGTGGAAAAAAATTATGAGGCACACATAAAAAAAATACAGTCGAATTGAGTACCTCCTTATTTTTTGTGAAGTCAGTAAAAAAACAATTGCATTCTCGCTCATACCCCACAAAGAATTATATTGTAACAGAAACATTTACATCACAACCATAATCACAAACAAAACCAGAATCACAAATGTCCCTTGGAAAGGAAAATTGAGCTCCTGTCGGGAATCGACAGAGTCGGAATGTCGGAATGTCGGAATCGAGAGCCTACGTATTCCAGGTCTAGTGTGTTTAACAGCTTCGATCACATCGTCACTTACCATCAGGTGAGATAGTGGTCAAATACTAGCCTGTCACAAATAAAAAAAAAAAAAATCGAACCCAGGACCATAGTGCAGAAAGCAACGACTTGCCCAATGCGCCAAAAGGTCTTATTATATTATTCTGTTATTTGTTATTTTTCTCTGTAACCAACTTTTAACCGCAAATTTTATCCGTTACCTGCAGTAATGTGCTGTTTGGGAACACCAAAGGGAATTGTCTCCGGCTTCTATGCAACACATCGCTATGTAACACTTCTGTCTCACTCACACACACTATATTAACGACATTCAAAATGTTTACTAATAAACATATTATCAAGAACAATTTAGAAGCCATTGTGACATCAGTTTACAAAACAGAAGGAAATTTATATTAATTAAAAAAATGTATGTAACCTATAAATATTAAAGGAGAATGTCTATTATACTTTATAAGATGACGACAAAAATGATCTAAATGCTCGAAAATTTGAGAATACGTAAGTTATATGGTAAGTAGCAATTACGTAACTAAACTGATGGTAAAATAATTTCGAATAAAAAATATTTTAGTACATAATGTTGAAAGCAAAGTTTTGAGTTGTAATCTGGTAAAAGTAACTGCCAAAATCATCAAATATTAATTTATAACAACAACAATTATTCATTTAGTGATAATTTGTTTTAAAGTTTTTAATACTCTTTAAAGTATCTATTACTTAACTACACACTTTATGCACAATCGATCTCTACCAATATAGTATACCATTACTGACACAAAGAAATTAGCTATTGCCATCTAGAGCTGAAGGCAACTGTCGATATGTAATAAGTCTATGTAAGAACCGCGTGACTTCTTGATGTTTGAGAAACATATTAGTGGTTGAGGTCAATGTAACTACGGGGATATGTGGTAAAGCAGCGTTTACACTTAAATACTATTTTTTATTGATTATTTGAGCAAATATAAATGTCACTATACTCATTCGTTTGCCTTTTTTAAACCATATAACCTGATTTTTGATATTAGACTGAATAATTAGCATAAAATTCGCAGCAACGCTAATGAATGGCCTAATTATTTGGCTTACATAATCATCTTTATTGTTTTTCTAACTGTACTGCTAATTTAGACGGAGCTGTTTGCCATTCAATACATCATTATATATAATATCGAAATTCGAAAAAAAAACCTCTTATGGTGGTTTGCAATACAATCTGTTAAAATAATCTCTAAATTTATTTAGTTAATTCTGTTTAACTGCCTAAACACGTTTACACTAAACATGATTAGGATTGTCTTGCATTAGGCATACGCTTTTTGATGCTGTTTAACTATTTGCTTTTAGTTTGTCGGTAAAACAGCCCATGTGCATTCCATTTGACGCTCTTCTAGTATTGAGTTAATTAATTCGTCAATCCATCGTCAAACACGCAACAATTGAGCTGAAATTTTGCGTAGAAAGGAAAACGATATTGTCAAAATTGACAATGTGAGTTCTCACCGTTACGTCCAAAGAGTATAATGCAGTATAAAAGAAGGTTACATCTACGCAAATATTGTTCAATAACTCTTTTGATAGCATTTATTGTTATTTTTTTCCTTTGTACTAGAACCATATTTAGTTGTAACCTTTTTACAGCAGAAGTTACAGATCTCGCCATTCAAAATGGCACTAAACACAACTAAGCCTCGCTGAACAGTCATTTCTGGGCGTTAACTTTGACACAATGTTTAACATGTTTAGATGATATTTTTTGTTATGCAAGACGCTAAAAGTGATTAGATGTTGAAAGCATTAATGTGGTCACAAAAACGTATAAGCATCGTTATGCAAGCCGCCCTTAAAGTATTAAAGCTTTTTAAATATACTCTAACAAATAAAGAGTTGATATGGCATTCGCTTTTTTAAAGAAAATATTTTAAATCGTTAAAATATGTATACGTATAACTGCAACTGATTGCATATTCTTAAAATTTTATAAAGCTTTTAATCTAATGAAATATTAAAAAAATCTATTTTTAGTGTTGCCTTACCCCAAAAAAAACTTCTCTGAAATTTCACGACTCTGTACTGGTTTAAGCTGTGCGTTGATTTTCCGTCCCAGAGCTAAATCTACATTGTTTATAGTACTCGTACATAATTTCTTAAACACGCTATAACTTCACTTGCTATACATAAGCAGTACCAAGTTCAATGTGAAAGTAGCTTTATGTTTATAACCATAAGAGTTCCAAAATTGTGTACTCTCATTCCAGGCAATAGACATATCGAACGTTGGTCAGTTGGATTGTAATTTTGTGATAACATACAATTAATTATATCAGAATTTTTTTTAGTGTCAACTATTCGCATATTTCATAAATAATGACGTAAGTTTAGTTTTTAACAATATTAATAGCAAAAATCATAGCTTTTCTTATTTTTTTGTATGCTAGATAGACAAAAATTTGACTACCATCTTGATTAAAAGTGAAGATGGGACCTAAGTTGTAGCATACTCGAAGATACCTATTCATATACCAGTATAATTATATTCCTATGTATAAACAAGAATAAATGGTGGTATTTATTGCGTTGCCTTTATCTCAGTGGTTTGTAGTGAGTTGTTTTGTTGTATACAGTTTTAATTTAATTAAAAGTTTAAAATAAAATATAGCGCAATTTAAGAAAATCCGACTGAGTATCATGTTCGACTTGATTTCGTCAGTGTGGATTCTCTATCAGTTGACTTTCAGATTTATAGTAAATATGTGATTTCAGGCCGAAATTCAATATTTTTGTCGTCATTCTAATAGTTTTGTTACCTGCGATGGGCTCAGATTTTTTTGACACTGAAGAGAAGCTTTTACGCAACAAACGACAAATCAACGGTCTTCCGCTTGTGTATCCGTATGGAGCAAATTACAAGGTAGAATAATGCATATCATTGTTTTTGACCGAGCGTAGCGAGATTTCTAAGTTGACTTGGGTCGTTCACCACTTTGTCCGTCCGTCCGTCTGCCAGAGGCATCTAGCGTCTAAACCATATTAGCGAATGACTTCAAATTCTCATAGAATATGTAAAACTACGGCCCAAAGCCAGAAATGACATTTAAAATTATATGAATGAAAATATTAGGGGGCAACCCACACATGAAAGTGGGAATCAAAATATTTTTTATTTTTTTATCTACCTTTGTGTGGTATCATTGAAAAGGGCTTGACAAGTAGAGTACGAAACCGGCTTCAAAAAAATATATGTTGGAAAGTAACAATTTGGTAGGCCACCAAAGTCACTGTTGAACTGCCCGTTGGCTTAGATAGGTGAGCGTTCGCCTTCTAAGCCCCCTGCTTATTGGGTTCGATCCCCGGCAGGAACACAAGTTTCCTCCCCAAGGATAAATGTGTTTCTGGTTCTGGTTGTGATTGTGTGTGTAATGTGAATGTTTTCGGCACCCACGACACAAGTCAATGAACTTAGTGTGAGGCTGTAAGTGTGAAAGTGTTTATGTTTATGTTATGTTAATGTTCTTAGACCTACTTTGTCCCGGGTTCTATCTCAAAAACGGCTTCACACTGAACGCTGAAACTTACGTGTAATATCCGTTATATCCTGTACTTGAACAACAAATACAGAATTCAAACAGTTATTGTATAGAAAAAAGTTATAAGCAATAGTAACCTCAAAAGTGTTTCTCTGTGAGGCAAAATGTAGGCGCGAGATCTCAGTTCGGCGCGAACAACTAGTTTATTCGAGATAGGCACACTTTTGACCGAGATTGTGGTTAAAAGTTTGACCTAGGTACAACCTGATGGTGAGTGAAGATAATATAATAGTAGTTAATTAAACTACAACGAAATGTATTGTAGTGGTAGGAATCTTTTGCAGAGTCCGCCTGGGGCAGTACCACACTATTTCTAGACATTCAACCACCAAGCAGTAGTGAGCAAACATTACTGTGTTTTGGATTGAAGGATGCTTCCAGTGGAATTACAGGGCAAAAAGAGATTTAAGATAATTAAGTGCCATGCCGCACAGGATTTTGATCTGTATAAGTTAAACAAACAAACAAACGCATTCACACTCACAGCCCCACACTAAGTTCAAAGACTTGTATCGTGCGTGCCGGAAACATTCACATCACACACACATTACACCCAGAACCAGAAGCACAAATATCCCTTGTTCAAGACTGGCACTGAACTATATGAGTTAATTCCACCGTGCCTCTTTTACCATCTAACTACCAGACATACTGTCAAACTTTATCTATTTATGGTTGACATACCATCAGTTCAAAAAAAATCATTTTGCGAATCTGGCAATAGAATCATTAACTTTCACGAGTGCCTCTTTGGGGCCCATGTGAATAAACGATTTTGATTTTGATTTTGACTTCGCTCGAAGCGTTTTGTTTCTACGTTCATCATCCGTACAGCGAAGGAGTGGAACTCATTGCCTGCGTCATTGTTCCCCGAGGGGTATAATCTGGGAGTCTTCAAATCAAGAATGAATAGGTATCTTCTAGGTAAGCATGTCACATCTTCAGCTGCAACAACACTTTCCATCAGGTGAGATAGTGGCCAAATGCTTGCCTATTTAGCATAAAAAAAGATATTTTTTTAAGAGTGGGTCTAATTTAATTTTCAAATACTTTTCAGCTCATCATTGGTATGTCTGTACCGATAGAAAACCGTGAGAAAGTGGCATTATTATTTGCAGCTAATCTTCAATACCAGTATGCCGAATTTGACAATATTACCCAGCTTTCTCAATACTACTTTATCAAAGAGGTTTCAAGGGAACAGAGAGAAGCTGACTTGGTGGCGAGGAAAGACGAGAGACTGGTGTTCTATAGGTCAATTGCAGAAATGTTTACCACGTAAGTACTATGTATACCTAACTAATTCGTGGCCCAGAAACATAAAAACAGTTGAATAACGCTAGTAAAATATATATTTTATGAATTAATTATATGTAACAATTGGGTACGGTGGACTAGTGTGCGGTGAGTTGGTGGTACAATATACTCTATAAAACGCTTCCAATAAAACAATCTATTGATATGTGAAGTGTAAAAACGCCTAAAACAATGGTATAATTTTGGAACGCTTATTTAATAAACATTCCACAATTGCGATCCACGAAGGAATGTAACTTCTTGTCTGACAGTCTATTTTTCCTGAAAAATAAAATTAACTGTTCGTTGGCTTAGTTAGGTGGCGTTCGTTTTAAGCAGTCGTATCGGGTTCAATTCCCGGCGGGAACACAAGTTTTCTCTCCAAGGAAAATTTGTGTTTCTGGTTCTGGTCGTGATTGTGTGTGTGATGTGAATGTTTCCGGCACCCACGACACAAGTAATCGAATTTAGTTTGGGGCTGTGAGTGTGAAAGCGTTTATGTTTATGTTTTGAATACAATATGGGAGTTGATTTTTGTATGGAAACCGAATTGTGCGTGCTTAACTGCAATTTTTTCTTGAAGATTGGCAAATATTTGACCTATTTTTATCATTTATAATGTAATGATGTTTTCGATGATAATGCACAATAGCTTATAAGATTATATTATACCTACATTTACTTGAGTCTCAGAATATACTTAACAGGAAATAGAGTCTGAAACTCGAGTAAAGCATTTGTGTATTAAGTAGTATGCATAATTGATTGTTAATTAAGATTCAATTAGTACAAAGTATTTTTTGACGAGAGAAAATGTTAATTTTGTGTTTCTTCGTTAAATAAATGTTTTGACTTCAAATGTAAATTATTTCAGCCGACATTAAAAGAAAAAGTGCGTATATACTACTAATATTACAGTGATGTTATATTTTGTTGTTTAAAGTACTTATTTTTTACAGCAAAGGATTGAATGGTTTAGAGTGCGTGCTAAGAGCTATCTGTGAAGCAGCTCAATACCCAGTAGAGGAAGAGGGACTTGTTGGTGAAATACTCCACGTGCTGCTAACGTGAGTAATTTTTACCGACTTAAGCTCGTCAATAGCTATGCATTAGTTGAGTCTCGACTACAGAGTCTCGATCATCGGCGAAAAATAGCAAGCCTCTAAATTTTCTACAAATTGCACTACGGAGAGTGTTCAAAGGAATTGCACAATCTTATTCCCGCATCACCGTTCTACTACCGAACATCTAGACAGACGGCAATGCGGCATCCGCTAATGGTAAAAATACCGACCATTCGCACGAAGCGTTTCGCTTCCACTTTCATTACGAGAACTTCCCAAGAGTGGAACGCCCTGCCGTCTACTGTGTTTCCCGAAAAGTATAATATGGGGTTGTTCAAAAAGAGAGTGAATAGGTATTTACTGAGCAAGCGTGCTCCATCTTCGACCGCATCGTCGCTTTCCATCAGGTGAGATTGTGGTTAAACGCTAGCTTAGTCCCAAATAAAAAAAATAAGAAAAAGACTTCCCATACAAGGAGGAGGTACTCAAGTCGACTGTATTTTTTTTTGTGTACCTCATAACTTCTCTCCACGTAAGCCGATTTGGATTTTTTTTTGTTTGAAAGATTTTGCTTTCTAATTGGTCCCATTTAAATTTAATCAAGATCTGATCAGTAGTTCTTGAAATATCGTATTCAAATGTCGTCTTTTGTGGACTAATTTGACGATGTTCTCGTTTAATCGACTTCAAAAGTTACCTCACAACTTCTTTCGTTATGAGCCGATTTTGATGATATTTTTTTTTATTTAAAAGCTGGTGCTTTTCTTGTGGTCCCATTGAAATATGATCAAGATTTGATCTCTACTTTTTTAGTTATCGTCAATAATGCGTGTTTTATACATTAAATCTGATCAAGGTTCCGAAGATAAAGCAGTGAAGTCGGTTTTTTAAGCTTTGCTTGCGTTTAATTATCTTTTATGCAACTGTCAGAGAAGATATGTAACACATCCATTATGTGGACTGCAAAGGAGTGGAATTCCTTGCCTGAGTCTGTGTTTCCTGATAAATACAATATGGGAGTCTTTAAGTCACGAGTGAATAGGCATCTTCTAGGCAAACTTGCTCCATCGTCGACTGCATCGTCACTTACCATCAGGTGAGATGGCGGTCAAACATTTGCCTATCTAGAGAAAAAAAAACAAAAAAAAACTTTTTTCACTTCAAAAAAGGAGCTTCTCTATTTCAAAATCACGACCAAAACAAGAAACACAAATTATCCATGGGGTAAAAACTTGTGCTCCCGCCGGGAATCGAGCCCGAACCTGCTTAGAAAGCGAACGCTCACCCAATTTAACCAACGGGCTATTAGGTTGAAATTTTGTATTCACGTTTCGTTTGGATGACTATGCATGGTTAGCTGTGTGACGTCATTGTAAATCCGACATGGCGGAACACCCAAAATGGTGGACAATTAATTTTTAATGCACTCCTACAATATGGGTATATAATGAAAGGGCTTGCTGAGAATAACTTCTTAAAGCTTGTGTTTAAAAAAGTTTATAATAAGTAGCTTATTCACCCAACTACTCGTCCCGTGTGGTAAATCCACTATTTCTTACTCTAAGACTAATAAAAAAAAAACGAGTACAAATGAGTGAGGGCTACAATTTTCTGCTTAATTTTTTCAGGCCAGACTACGGCCGATCTCCTTTTGATGAGGAAGATGTCCGATGGGAGGATGCCATCACGCCCTACAAAGACGCCGCGGTCGCTGGACGGCAGATGTTCCACTGTCCGTCTATATACTCCGGATGCCCTGAAGGCCAGGGTGTATTGGAAATTATAAGCACGCTTAGAGACGAATGATGAAATGATAAATACACTCGTGCATCTATAGACGAATGCGTGCTAATATTTCAAAATATTTTCCGGTAAAAAACGAGAGTTACTTTCAATTGCGTTTTTTTATGCATGATAGGGTAACATTTGCCCACTTATTCTGCTAATTAAAGAAAATATGGAATAGCTTCTCAGGTCACGTTATTAGTCGCATGTGTTAATAATAGGTTTTTTTTCTTATTTCTATGAATCCATATTAAAACTATGGGCTATTTGCCTATATTTCCTAAAATTATATACAGCAAAGACCTAAGTTATTAATAGGTATATTGATGTAAATATTAAGAGAATTTATATACTTAAAGCTACAGCTTTGGCTATTTTTGTTTCACGTAATTGATAATAAATATACGTAGGTATTGACGTACTCGTCCGTATAGATTTACTCACGTATTATTAAACCTGAAAGGTTGTAATAGTGTTACTAATATCGATAACGGTATAACTAAAAAGTAAAATCTTATTATATCACAATTTTAAAAGCGTAAAGATCCACCTCGTAATTGATTCACATATAAACTCTCTCTGGACAGCTGAAGAAGTAGCTTAAAAGCTATATTTAAATAAATGTGTTCCTACAATGCATATTTTTATCACCATCATTTTTTTTACATATATTTAGTTGCAAGAAAAACGACTCTATCTATACTTTATCTATAATGCTATTTTGTTTTAAGGGCTAAAATTATAATTCTAATCAGGATACAATTAGCTTCCACTAAATTTTTCCACATTATTTTTGTCATTGAGAGACGAGACAAGCCAATCGCTTGCCGGATAGTAAGCGTCACGCTTACAGTTCAATGCCACCCAGAGTTTGAACTTATATATTTCGAACTCCTGCGCAGCAAAGCAGATATTAGATGTTAAGTCTCTTTAAGCCCTGTAATTTCACTGCAATCCGAAACATAGTAATGTCTGCATCCTACTGCTTGGTGGTTGATTGTCTGGCAAAGGTGTGGTACTGCACCAGGAAGACTCTGCAATAGAGTCCTACCAGAACATACTACTAGTTTATATGACATACTCAAAATTACATGTATTGAGTTTGAGGACTCTGTGCTGTGTATCCCATGTAAAATTGGTCGGTTCCTTGTTTGCTTACTTTTGTATTTGTTGAATGTTTGAAACGTTCATCATTCAAATGACTGTCGAATTTTCGACGCCTTGGTCTCTTTTGGCCAACTTTCACAATGGTTAAGTTATTTTGTACCACAAATATCAACTTACTTTGTATTTATGCTTGGCCTTCTCTGGTATAAAACATTTTGAATATTTATTCAAAATAAATAAT
This sequence comes from Lomographa bimaculata, assembly GCA_948107665.1. Classification (NCBI taxonomy): domain Eukaryota; kingdom Metazoa; phylum Arthropoda; class Insecta; order Lepidoptera; family Geometridae; genus Lomographa; species Lomographa bimaculata. The sequence goes on from OX403599.1 coordinate 15,408,249, forward strand.
CATAATAATAATAATTTATTAATTGACACTTTAATATTAAACACAACAACATTACAATTACTTATAATGTCTGGTGAGCCCTGAATCCCAAACTAGGATGCGTCCTGTGTCGTGGGATTCAGTCTATTTCAATATTGTAATAACATTTAAATGTAAAACTTTTTATGGGAGAGTTTTAAATTCTGATCCGCAACCTTTTTGTGTGACGAAAAATGGTTTTCTCCTGTAATACAAAAGTTTCACTTCTATCGCGTGTCTTTACGACACACCCTGTTTGTTCACTAGTATACTAACCTGATACAAAGTTATATTAGGAAACAGCAAATGCCTCCGACTTCTATGCAGTTCTTTAATTTCGGTGTCTTGACTAGCACTTAATGTATATAGTAAACACAAAAGTAGAAAATTACAATACATTTTTACGAAAACCATAGCTTTCTATGTGTGGTGCTAGAATGACAAAACTTAGGATTTTAAATTAAGTATTATTACTTAGACATACAAAGACTTACTAGTAGTTCCTCGATAATGGGTCTCTATTACGTACAATGTAATAATTCCTATATGGTAATTGCTATCACAAAATAAGATATTTAAGTTTTTTTTTTTAAGTAGAATTATTGCAGTATATTTTAATGGATATGATATGAACTAAAATATTTCAGAATTCAATTATGATTATAAGTTCACAATATATTGTTACTTACAACATTGTAAAATATTAAGCACAACACGGAGTTATTGTAACAATATTTTATTAAGATGTTAATACATATTTCTGATTGACGTTACTTTGTTCCTTATCAGATATAGTCGATTTTTATGGATATGATATGAACTTAAACATTTAAGAATTTAATTTAGGAAAAGTACATCATTATGATTATTAATTCACAACATAATTTTACTTACAGCATTGTAAAATATTAAACAAAATACGGAGTTATTGTAACATTATTTTTATTAAGACTTATTTCTGATTAATCTTAATTTGGTCCTTATCAGATGTAAAACTATAATATTTAGCTTTAGTTAAGAACACCAATAGAATCAAAATCTTAGAAATAATCTTAAATAACATACTATCGAATAAGAATCAAATAATTATATACTGTTACAGCAAATGAAAAAAATAAATACGCAGATAAGTCAGACAATTAAAATTTACAATAAAAAAATGCACAAAGGCCTAACTTAAAAAAGACTTAGGTCGTTCCAAAGGGAAAATAAATTGTGGCAAAACATGTAAAATATTAAGCTATCTGTGGTATAAGGTCGATAACGATAACTACACTTTTTATGAGAAATGTAACAGTACATTATCAGAAACATAAAACTGTCACTTATATAAAATGTTATAAGATAGAAATTGCGACACGGAATGGAACAGTTAAAGCTAGGAACGGAGTGACAAGTTTGCAGAAGGATTATGGCGTGGTGTTAAACAATAAGGCTACCTAGGTCACTTAGGATTTCTACTATCTTGTAGCACTTAAGGTGCGGTTTCAACAAACGATAGACTCTTTACAAGTACTGCGTTTCAAAATAATACTAAAAACGGGTTACGTATATTATTCAATACAACAATTAGGTCTGAGTTCACTAAGCACGGGTTAAGGTCTTATAAACTTAATTATAAATCAATGATTATTTAAACTAAATTATAAATCTATGATCTTTTAAACTAATCTGGAAGCCGCTACGCTAATTCACATTTAATTTTATACATAAAGTTCGATGAGTTTTCATTTGATATAAATAACAGTCGTTTATCAGGGACATATTAGATGGTTAGAAAAATCAAAGGTCTACAAATGCTAACGTGAATAATAAATAAGAACTTAGGGGCGTTAATTTTTGTTGATGAACTTGGGCCTTTAAATAATATTTAAATAGGTATTGATTTTATATTTAAAATTTTTAGAACTTAGAAAAGTGTTTTTTAAGGAATGGGGTAAGTTTGGTATTGTGTATCATCTTTATGTTATGTTGTATAGAACATTTGTTTAAAGGAAATAAAAGCTATACTTATTTTATAATAATGCAAATTCAAAGCATAACCCTAGTTCATATATTTCAGTCAACATTTAAAAAGTTTGCTAATGACTGCAGTTATTATAATGTTTATTAAATGTGCTGTGATGGAGAATGACCTACGTGTAAGGAGGCAAATTAATGGTATTCCTCTTATATATCCATATGGAGCAACTTATAAGGTAAATAAATAGCTATAAAATAATATTTCTCATAATTTATGCTGAGTATTTACTTCTTCAGCATAATTTCTGCTATATTATTTTACGAAATCATTCTTACTCATTATTCTAGTTACTCGTTGGTTTTGCCTCGCCAATTCCAAACAAGGACAAGATTGGTCTGATATTTGCCGCCAATTTCCAATATCAATATACACAGTTCACCAACATCAGCCAGCTGTCCCGCTACTACTTTATCAAAGAAGTATCCCGGGAGCAGAGAGAGGCTGAGGCGACGAGGGGCGATGAGAGGCTCGTGTTTTATAAAGCAGTTGCTGATATAATGACAGCGTAAGTTGTTAATTGATTTTGTATGGTATTTTAATACAACGCGGGTGCAGAGAGAGGCTCAGGCGATGGGGTGCGATGAGGGGCTCGTATTTTATAAATCAGTTGCTGAGATAATGACAGCATAAGTTTTCAATTGTTTGCTTATGGTATTTAAATACAATGCGGAAGCAGAGATGGGCTGAGGCGATGAAAGGCTCGTATTTTATAAAGTTTTTGCTGAGATAATGGCAGCGTAAGTTTTCATTTGTTTAAAACAACAATTTGATATTTTAATATTATGCGGGAGCAGAGAGAGGTTGAGTCAATATAAGGTAGCTAGAAAAAGCGAAAGTCTTATTGATTTTCCACCATGGAATTCATCAGATGTATCCTTCATTAGAAACTGAAACCTGTCATAGGGATGCTACTTCATATAGGTACACTTTTTTTTATTTAGCTACTGAAACTGTGCGTCAAGCAATAGAGTCAAGTTTTGTAGCGAAACCGAAATGCACGTTTTTCTAATTTGTATTGTATGGTGTTCCTGCAATCATGCACGTTCACAAACTAATAAGGGTTAATATTCCTCATTATTACACATTAACACTGAAATAATCACAAGTTTTGGAAAATAATACTTAATCGACAGTTTCGCTTCAAATCTCATACACGCTTCTAACAGTGTATAATTCATTATCTGGCATTTATGTACACACACATACATACATATATTGTGCCAGATAGGAAGCATTTGGCCGCTCTCCCTGATGGAAAGTGAAGATGTGTGTGAATCATTCTAGTAGTCAAACTTTTCTTCTTCCTTCTCACTTTATATCATGTCTATTTTAATCGTTAACAGAAAGGGCATGAATGGACTAGAATGCATGCTCCGCGCAATTTGCGAAGCTGCTCAATTTCCAGTAGAACACGAAGGGTTTGTCGGAGAAATCTTGCATGTATTGTTAACGTAAGTACTATTTTTAACCGACTCCACAAAAGGAAGAGGTTCTCAATTCGACTGTATTTTTTTGTATGTTACCTCATAAATTCTTTCAAGATGACCCGATTTTGATGATTTTCTTTATTTGAAAGATGGTGCTTTCTATGTGGTCTTATATAAATTTGATCAAGATCTGACCAGTAGTTTTTGAGTATTTAATTAATTTAATCATTAATGCTTATTTAATAAATTTATTCTGATCAAGGGTTTCAAAGCTTTTTTTTAAGCTGTGCTTACGTTTAAATGGATACCAACTAGCAGTGATCCGCGGCTTCACCCGCGTTAATTAAGATAAAAAGTAGTCTATGGTACCTTAACTATCAAAATTCAAAATATGGCATTTGCTTCCCAATTTACTACGATAGTTCTTCCTTGCATGGCTTATGCTATATAAACAAAAATCAACATTATGGTATATTAGGTTATCAAAGTAAAAACTTTATTTTACAGGCCAGACTATGGGAAAAGTCCCTTCGAAGAGCTGGATCCAGCCTGGTCAGATGAAATGTCCATGTACAACGATGCAGCTGTTGCTGGAAGGCAAATGTTCAGCTGTGGTGCTGTATATGGATGTCCAGCAGAAAACGGTGTGCTTGATCTGATTTCCACTCTAAGAGACGAATGATAATAATACAAAATGTTCAACATACAAACGTTCTTTTAAATTAAAATTAAAACGGGAATTAGCGTGACTTACTTGTTGTCGATGTATAAATCGACAATTGTTTCGGCTTCATTCGGAAGCCTTCTTCAGGTTACAAACGTTCTGTTATTAGCTGTCCCCATAGATAACAAAATTAAACAAAAATAATTGCATTAAAAGTTGTTTAGTTTTCTAAGATATTTCTTAACCATGCAATTTACCTTGTGAGAGCAGTTAATAAGTATTTGCTTTTAACGCCGTAGATGCTGTATTAAATTTTCGGCAGACACACAATTTTCCACCCAAGGTAAAATTGAGAAGGTTCTGGGTGTAGCAAGGCGTGTGAGTAATTTGAGTGCATTTCCTACACCACCAATGCAAGTTTTTGAACTTACTGTGGGACTGGGAGTGTGGTAACATTTACTTAACTTGAGTTGTTTGAAGATAAATGTAGTTAATTAAATGATGAATAGCGAGTTTAGGAAAGATCATATAATAATCTTTACATAATCTAAGAGCTTTGCGTCGTCACCAGCAGCTACTGGTCTTCTTGGCGGAATCAGGCGCATGTACTGAGGCCCTGAACAAGTTACACTCAAAGATTTAATAATATTATGAAAATCACTCCACGCACCAAGTATCAGCTTATAAACAGCCGTTCCTGAGATATACGTCACCGATAATTTAACAAGCTTATAATTAACCTCCACTGCTATTATGTTTGGGAGTCAAATCCTGTAATAATTTTGATCCAACTCCCCTTGCTCAGTCGAGTTGAAATTTTGCCTGACTGGCAAGTTCCGATTACAATACAATAATATTATAATTAATGAAGTAATGCTATAAAAAATAAATTTAAATACGTATATATAATTTATATACGTTAAACAATTTTGACTTAGCATGAGCCTTAGCCGAGGTCTAGATAGATAGATATATTCTTTATTGAACACCTTAAAGTAACAAAGAACACAAATAAGAATGACAATAAATAATTATATAAGTGTTACAATAGGTGGTCTTATCGCTGAGAGCAATCTATTCCAGACAACCTTTGGATGGAGAGGAATAACGCAATGTAATAGGACATCGTTTTACGTTCATAAAAGATCAGAACAGTGACTAAAAATAGAAGATATATAAATAAAACATTTACATAGACGTAAACAGATAATAAATTATTATAAAATATGACAAATTTTAAAATATACAAGACATACATATATGTCTATTATGGTATTTAAACTACGATTGTTTGAATTGCTGCGACGTCGATACGACAGTCGATCGGTTGAAAGTTCACTAGATTAGATAGTTCTTCTTCTTCTTCTTAATTATGGCTTCGCAATCTTGAGCATTTAGCCAGTATCAAGTGTATTTCATATTATAAGTCCTAGTCACAAGTCACAGTCAAAGTCAAGTAAAAGAGTCAAGGTCCAGTCATAGCAAAGTCATGCCCTAGTAAAGTGGTGGAAACTTTACTAGAACTTCTATTGGAGTTTTGGAGTGAAGGCGAAAATCACGTTTTTCAACTTTGTATGCTTTGCCTACACTTATGCACGTTCACTTAGTATCAACGGTTAATAATCCACCATTATTACACATTAACACTCGAAGAATCACAGGTTTTGGAAAATTTTACAAAATCAACAACGCCATTTTTTCACTCCATTCGATAGTTCACAAGAAAATAAAATCGTTCAATTTTGACGTCGATGCAAAGATAAAATCGATGTCTGGAATAGACCTCTGATCTGAGGAAGGATAACCAATATGTCCGAAACTAGTCAACAATGAAGTTGACGTTTTTTTTAATTTTACTTGTCACTGTGTTTGTCTGTAATGAAATCTAGTAAGTGGAATCCACCGATCACAGAAATTGTTGAATCAGACCCGTTACCGGATCCCGATTTAGCTGAAATTATGCATGAATATGTAAATCGGATGACTATGTAATAATAATACTATGACATGGGGCTTATTTGATGATGGAGCCAGAAGTAAGCAATGGGAAAAACGACAAAACTTTATCTAGTTTGGGATCGTTTGATTCGTCTCGACAAGAACAAAAATTGATAAAAATTGATCTTGTTTACGTATTTTAAGTATAATATAATTAATAATAATATATAGTTAATCATATCATATTAAATATAATTCTCACAATAGTTTTAACTTTTAATTATTATTTTGGTAAAAGCGAGCTGATCTGAAAAAGGTTCGTCAATCACATGATGGTGCTTCAGCTTAGTTCAGCTAGGTTATATTAGTGAATAAATATACAAGGTTGCTTTGAATTAGCGCTCCATTCTTCACAGGGGCGCCGGGTAACGACAACGCAACAAAAAAAAAATTTTTTTTTTGTGTTGCATTTTTTATAACCAATGTCTGCTTTCAATAATCAATAAGTGAACAAGACCTAATCAGTTTTTTCAAAACAAAACAAACACTTTTACACTCACAGCATTACCTACACTAAGTTCGAAGAGTCATGGTCATTCATAACCTACGAACTCCCGAGTCACATTGACAGCCGAGTCGCACTTAGAACAAGAATTTACGTGTTGTATAATTAGTTTTAATCGTGGCTCGGCACTATTAAAAAAAAATGTTTTTTTAAATATTTTTTTGTGTTGCATTGTCGATACCCTACCCCCCTGTGGAGTATAGAGCGCTAATTCAAAGTAACCTTGTATAGTATAAACTTGTTGGTAAATATTTTTTCAACGACAACTTATTTTCGACCAGTTTTATTTTGTCTTTGAGCGACTAATTAAGTCAATCTCGCGTAGGCTGATCACGATTCCACTATGGCTCTCTTGGAATCTTTACCTTGACCTAACTGTGGGGGGTACTACAAGAACAACATCCAGTATTTATTTAAATTGCGTTAATATTAGCTTTTTATCAACTAATAACCAAGACTTTAAACTTTCTTTATCTAAAATATTTAACAATTTACAGGAATAGACTTAAAAAAGCCATTCTGAGCCTAACTTGTTTTCCATTCTCGGCCATATTCTTACTTACTATCAAAATCAAAATCAAATCATAATCGTTTATTCAGAAGGGCCCAAAGAGGCACTCATGAAAGTTAATGATTCTATTGCTAGATTCGCAAAATTTCAGCCATCTCGAGAAGAACCTGGCAAGAAACTCGGCGGCGCATTTTTTTTCAAAAACATTCTTAATCTCTAATATATAATTATATTAACCTATGTGTTATTATAGTAGTCGCTAGAAAGCGCTTGGCAGTTTGCCTCCATGCATCCTTGTCATTAATATAGTCGATCGTTTTATAGTAAGCTTTCTTAATTAATGCCCGTTTTATTATACTTTCAGTATAAGGGAAAGTTCAAATCTGTAATAAAACGGGCATTAATTAAGAAAGCTTACTATAAAACGATCAGGTGAGGTAATCATTAACTTTTGATGATGTAGTAGTATCTCACCTGATTGTTCTTTTTTCAGCGTCAGCGTTACCAATACCGCAATTTTTATCCCAGAAAATAGTATTATTTATCTCTAAAGATAAAAAAAATATCTAAAGCTCAAAAATCTAAAATAAGTGAAATTTTCCTTACATACGGGATCTTATTTGAAATTGAGTTGGTTAAGTGAGTTGTGATCGAGAACTATTTGTAAGTACCTTCCTTCTCCCAACAGGCAATCAGTCCACTAGTCGGCGATTTAGTTGCATTGGGAATTTATTGACTCGTTTCTAACCTGATTAACTTTGTGCCTATTTTGCTTTAATACGCTGCAGATTGAGACAAAGATAAAGAATGGGATTAGAAAGGAGAGGAAAAGAGATGACATAAGATTTTGTGGTTACTTTAAAGGCGCTGGTTAAGGAATTTGGAAGCGATTGGGACTACTGTACGAGATTTTCTAGGTGGTTCTCTTTTCTAGAATAGTTTCATCATTTCCTTTCGTAACTTTTACAAACTGAATATATATTTTTATCTAAGGTAATACAAGAAGACCTAAATAAACATAGTCCTTCAGACCCAGTATTCAACATCTAAGTATGATTCAATCAACCCATGGTTATACTCAAATAAGGACTATTGGTGTTGTTTTGATAAGGTACTAAGATGTAGAAATGGTCTGGGTCTTAATGACTATGTTTATTAAGTACTTCTTGAAGGAGCGTGGGTCTTCAAAGGTTATACAGAAATGTGTTTTAGGCACAATCTTGGTATGTTAAATTCACCGAAAGCTCAAGCCCGTGGCAGGTTACAAAACTGCGACCGCTTAATCGGGGATCCACCGCACGCAAATGTATATAAATCAAATCATATTTCGTTACAGTTGTCTGTAACTGTAAAAATGTTATTAATATACTCTAAAACACACATATTTTTTGCAAAATACAACTTTAATTTGCTCCTTCAGCCACAAAATTCAGAATACAAAATATAATATATAAGTATTATATTTTTGAAGTGGAAACTTCTTTAGCGGCGTTTGCATTTTTTTGGGATGGGTAAAAAATGTTAAACTCGCGTCAGGACTCCAGGGTGACCTGATCGAAAATTTGTAAGACGGAGGGAGGTCAGGAAGTGATATCCCTCTCTCTTTCTACCGCGCGGCAAAAATGTATGCCAGCTCCTGCTGTTTACAACGTTAATGTTCAAGTTCTCACTTCTGCCGGCACTCCCGGACTGCAACACGTTGTATTTTTTTCCCAATGTAAGTATTGATAAGCTCTATGATAACTTAGGTCTAAGTTTAATGCAGTTAGGACTATGCACATTTTCTTTGCTGTTAAAAACTGATTGTATTCTTTAACGAAAAAAACTTCATACTTTGGACTATACTTGAGGATAGAATCTAAATAATATTTTGAAACATTAATATAATTCTCACACCGGCTACAAAGATAATTAAAAACGTATTTAACACCACATTCTTTAGATAATTAAAACACCTAATTTTATTATGATGAATGGAAAGCATCTCACCTGGTGGAAAGTGATAATGTGGCCGAAGATGTGACATGCTTGCCTAGAAGATACCTATTAACTTTTTGATTTGAAGACTCCCAGATTATACCACTCGGGGAACAATGACGCAGGCTATGAGCTCTTCTCCTTCGCTGTACGGATGATAAACGTAGAAAAAAAACTCATTTTTATTTTGAATCGTTTTGTTTTATCTTCTAAATTTCAGCCTAATCGGTTCAGTACTTTCGGCGTGATTGAGTTACAAATATACATACGGACATCTAAATTTACGCATCTATGTAGTAGTGGGGTGTACGCTTATTATAAGAATCTTCTAAATAACGAATAAAAACTACCCGTTGGCTTAGTTGGGTGCACGTATTTGTGTTTCTGGTTGTGATTGTGTGTGTGATGTTAGTGTTTCCGGCACCCACGACGCTTTTTGAGCTATTAAGCTTAAAATGTTCGGTATTACAAACTGTGTCCGTAGGAGGATACCCCTTAAGTCTGACTCCCTACACGTGGTCCCCGGGTGGTGCTAATCAGGTGACATTTGAGAGGTGGTAGAGCATTGTGTGAGTTGCTCGCCTGGCTTGCTACCAAAGTAGCTTACCACCATCAAGTTGAAAGTCTGCCGCCAAGCCAAATACGGTGTTCCGGCAGTTATCCTTGAGAGCCTGCGTATTCCAGGTCTAGTGTGTTTACCAGCTTCGATCACATCGTCACTTACCATCAGGTGAGATAGTGGTCAAACACTAGACTGTCACAAATTAAAAAAAAAAAAAATGTCCCACTGCTCAACTAGTTTAGCAATCTCGTTGAGCAGTAGGTAGATCAGAGGTATTACCCACTGCTCAACTGTTCATAGTTGAGCAATTACCTACTGGTATTACCCACTGCTCAACTTGATGCAGTTGAGCAATTTGGTTGAGCAGTGGGAAAGAAGCGTGCAAGTCAAGACAACTAAATGTGAGGCTGTGAGTGTGGAAGCGTAAAAAAAAACATTATAACAAGCCGTTCGTCATTCCACATTGCAAACTTCATACTAAATTAATTTATAACGGAGTTCCATGTAGTCACGTGAATACTGAGTAATCACAGTGGAGCGGTTCTAGTTAGTAACTCAGAACATAGTTCTGTATACATACTTGTGACACAGTTTTGCGCTTGTTAATTCTTTTCAAAGAATCTCGAGCATTTCATATAATCTGGGTTGGTATTTTCTCTTGTTTAAATAATTATTAAGAATTCGTTAAGTTTAATGTAGATTTTCTGAGTGAAACAGAATCTCGGTTACTCAGCTAACTGCGTCAAAGTAGGACAAATACAATATTTTTTTTTTTAAATTCAATTGAGTGACGAGACGAGCGGGACGTTCGCCTGGTGGTAAGCATCACGCCTGCCCATAACAGTAGCAGTGCCAGAATTGTGAACTTGCGAACAAAATCGTGCGCCGCACTGCACTGCGCTCGTCACCCTGAGATATAAGATGTCAAATCTCTTCATGCCCAGTAATTTCTCTGGTAACATTGCCCTTCAAACCGAAACACAGTAATGCTCTGGCAAAGGTGTGGTACTGCCCCAGGTGGACTCTGCAAAAGAGTCCTACCACTACTACACTTACACAAATTTGATGGATTTGTAAAAAAATACCACCAGCTTGCGTTGACCAGTCTTTTGTATTAAACTAGCAGTGCCCGCAACTTCGTCCGCGTGATTATTGGACTTTTAGTAAGGATCCCAATTTCTTTTGAAAATATAATATAGCCTTCCTCGATAAATGTACTATCCAACAATCAAAGAATTTTTCAAATCGGACCAGCGGTTCCTGAGATTAGCGCGTTCAAACAAACAAACAAACTCTTAAGCTTTATATATTATTATATATAGTATAGATTTAGTCATATAAGGATTTTTATTTATTTTAATTTGGACCCGCAAGCTATACCTTAGCCAACATGCATTTAGCCAGCGTCATAAAATATTGCAAGTAAGATTTTTTGTTTCTTTAGAAAAGTACATAAGAAAAGTACATATAACTAGCTGCGCCCCGCGGTTTCACCCGCGTTGATAATGATGAAAGTGATGATGATGATGATGACGATACCGGATAAGCACAAAAAATTTCATCAAAATCGGTCAAGCCGTTTCGGAGGAGTATGGCAACGAAAACTGTGACACGAGAATTTTATATATTAGATAAGAGTAGGTAGTCCTATTCACCAGTCACTGTCAAAGTCAATTAAAATATTCAAGGTGGAATCATGCTAAATTACAATTAATTTCTTAGTTCGTTTTAATAATTTTGACTTTGTTTTACTCGATTAATACATAGGTTTTTGTTTTCATTTCAGAGCCAATTAGCACGTTCATTGAATAATCGAAGATTTTGAGCGCGTAATTTACTATCTTGGGAAAAGATTTCATACTGTTTTATATTTGTTAAATAAAGATCAATTTTTGGAATTATCACATAATGTAACAGATTTATTAAAATATCTTTAATTAATTTATAATATTTAATCTTCAGAACTTAGTTTTGGTAATAACGACAACAGAGTAAAATTTAAGCTCCTTATACACTGATTGAAATGTATTGAATCGATTAGTTAAATATGTCTAAACATCAGGAACTTAATATTATTGACACATAATGTAGCGCGATTTTGATTTTTAATTACGTTGATTAATAAAAAAACAAATAAAAAACCCTATTTTAACCCTACTATACTTTTTATTTAAAATAGTCACATTTGTGACACAAAATTAATGGGTTTATGTGACTTTGTTTATTGAATCTAAATCAAAAATTATTTATTAAACATTAAATACATTAAATTACATTAAATTATGCACAAAATAATATTTATCATCACTTGAAACTGCTAAAAATTGCGATGTAAATGCAAACACCGTACATTACGGCACGAGTGCCCACATTTTGCGAAATGGCTCTTCATAAGAGGTACCTAACTTCTATCTCAGCTGATGCTAACTGATGATGAGGTGGAGGATAGTTAGCGCAACATTCTTAGTTAATATTATCATAATGGTTCTAGCCCAGATGGATCAGGGAAACAAATTTATTGCAAAACCAACTCGAAGATACTGTAAAAAACATACGCATACACTCGCGGACACAAAATTTCTCGTTTATTATATTAGTGGCTATTTTGATGTTCCATTTAGATTTAGACAGAAACATGACAAAGTTAAAGTTAAGTCATTTATGCTCAAACAATATCTGTGTATCGCGATACTTCCAAAACAGAGAGCGGGCACTGTGACAGAGACAGATGGCAGTCTTCTGGATAAACGTTGTGCCATTTTGCAGTGGATGATTGCTTCCTGTAAAAGAAAATAAGACCTTAGGATAAAATATGCATAAACAATTTCAATATTTAAGTGAAGTAGCCAGTTTTTTTTTGTTGTTAAATACTCTTTGTTTTATATACTACTAGCCGTGCCCCGCGGCTTCGCCCGCTATTATCAGGTTAAAAAGTAGCCTATGTGTTAATCCTATGTACATTCCAAATTTCATCCAAATCCGTTCAGCCGTTAAAGCGTGAAGAGGGAACAAACATACTTACACACAAACTTTCGGATTTATAATATTAGTAGGATTTACCGGGAGCTCATTCAATTTTCAAACATTTATCAGAGCGCCTGGTTGAGGCGACGCGTGATCAAAATGGTACTTATTTGGCTCAACCTATTAGCATTGCAATTCGGATAGGCAATGCCGCCAGTATGATGGCAACGCTACCCACTGGTAGTGGGCTTGAGCACTTGAGTTACCTATAAGCTTGATGACTTGTATGTAATTAGGGTCTTTACTGTATGTATATACAATGTTAGTTTAGTTTTAGGAAATATAGGCATTTGGCCCGTAGATAGTCTACCAAAGAGTACCTAGTTTCATTCTTATATTAATATTCTGCTTGAAAAAGTATATTTTATCCTTGTACTTTTTTATCTTTAATAGGCTAGCGGTTGACCACTATCTTACATGTTTGTAAGTGATGGTGTGGATAACCAGCTAGGCCTAGAACGCGAGGCCTGTCAACCAGCAAAATATTTTTTCTATTGAGGGTAGTTAACTATGACTACAGCATTTCAGTAAAGGTAGGTAGTTATTAAAGCCAGGCGAGTACCTATGTGAAAATGAATTTAAAAAATCTAAATCGCTTAAAAAACTTGATTTTATTTCGTATCCTCCCATACTTGTGCAAATGTACGACAGCATAATCATCTTCTCTTTGTTTCCTAAAGGAAAGATATTTTTCTGCTAGATAGACAAGCTTTTAATCAGTATCTCTGAATACCGATAGGATTGCGACTTTAGGTCGGTGTCCGAGACTGCAATTTGGACTCGAATCTTTTGGCTCATAGTTCTATGGATACCAGATCTTTAAGCTGGTATGAAATACTTGACGGACGCGTACATGTCGGTAAAAAATACTAGGATAAGTTTATTATATTGTACCGATCACACTTAACGGGAAAAAAGATGATGGGCAGTGAAATAATGAACCTTCTACCTACATTAAATGCTTACCTGAACACCATTTTTAAAATTTTGTGGTATATCTCTCTCGGTTCAGCAATTATTTCCATTTCACAAATGGCGCGCCGAACGCAGTGAAAGCCATTGAGGCCGTTCCTGAAAGCAGTTTTGTGAATTTAAATTTTGTGCTAATTTATAGTTTCACTTTTTTTTTAAGTGGACAGTGTATGCGAAATGTCTCATACTTCAATTGACTATAAAATAAAGATGCTTAATTGTTCCTGGCTGCAGGCCAGGAATAATTTGGGTATGAGGGGTGTTTTAAGTTTGACCGCTGTGTGTGTGCGTGTGTCTGGCTCCCAAATGGATGGACCGACTTTGATTATTTTTTTGTGTGTAAGGCGACTTAGTCGAGAGTGTTTTAAGCTATGTTTGATGAATCTTTTATTGCCACTTTTTATAAAGCTTATCTTTGTAATTGATTGCCAGAGTAGAGTTAAAGTAGTACCAAATTTGGGATGCCATACTGAAATATTAACAGGTTTAAAGGCTAGTAATTGTGATAAAAAAGTTAAGACAAATAAAATAAAGAAAAAATTTAAAGTTTTAGTCCAGTTATATTAGTCACATTAGGGCTAGGGTCTTGGAATGAAAGATAAGATATAAAGTTGTATAAACCTTTATTTTGGCACCTAAAATCCCTAATATTTCTGGACTATTTATACTATAAGATAAAATAAAGAAATTAAGAATATAAAAAATATGATAAAAAAATATATACTCGTGGGCTCTCACAGTCCTCTTTTCTAACCCGTAACGTAACGGGAGGTCTTGCCTCCGTTTTAGACACAGCACCCAATATGCGTCAAGATATATTATTATGCAGCACATACCTGTCCAGCAAGGTCTCAAGATGACTGTAAACTGTCCTTCTATTCAAGTGGTGGTACGGATGAAAGGAGTCGGGTGGATCATCCCAGTTGATGCGGAAACCAATCGCCTGTGCGAATATCTGATTCCACGGAACCATGTTTGCTTTGAAGTTGACTCTGACCTGAAACAATACTAGGTTGTAACTTTTAAAATTTCGCGATTCTAACACATAGTTTAGGTAATATCTCGGGACTTAATCGCGTTTAAAACAAGTTTTTAATGCTATTAAGTCCCTAGATATTAATACCAGGATATAAATACCGTTTTTTTTATCTCTGATAGACTGTCATTTTTTTTCATGCCTGATAGGCAAGCATTTGACCACAATCTCAACTGATGGAAAAATGTTACTCTACAACATTTTTTTAATGCTAAATAAAAATCACTTTTCATCTTTGTTCGACTTGCTTAGTTATGTGATATTTGTAAAGATAACCAATTATTTAATAAATCGGCCCGTACACTCCCAGCCCTTGTATTTATTTTATGCTAGATAGGTAAGCATTTGATCGCTATCTCACCTGATGAAAAGTGACGATGCGGCCGAAGATGGAACATGCTTGCCTAGAAGGTACCTATTCACTCTAGACTTAGGTCTAGAGACTCTAGGTAAATACACTAGGCCTAGAATGTGTCTGGCTCTTAAGGTAAGCGAGACAGTACTTGAGAGTGGTGAAGTGCGACTATATTTTGGGCACAGGGTACTTAGTCAGGCGAATATGCGAACATATCTGTGAGACCTACTAATTCTATTCACAAGCAAAGCTTAAAAAATCCGACATCACCGCTTTATCTTCAGAACCTTGATCCGATTAAATGTATTAAACACGCATTATTGACGATAACTCAAAAACTACTGTTCAGATCTTGATCAAATTTAAATAGGACGCATGGAAAAGCAATAGCTAACAAAAAAAAATCGAGATCTGTTCACGTGGAAGGAAGTGAGGTAACACATTTTTATTTTAAATACATTCGAATTGAGTAGTACATCCTCCCTTTTTGTGATACCGGTAGAAAATTTAAAAAATAAAGTACAGCGTGGCACTGCAATAAGATTTTTGCTTAACAACGTAAAAGGTCGTAAACTGTCAATGCTGGTAAAAGCCTGTCGGTATTTTTGCCAAATAATTCAATCACTAAAGATAATTGAGTGAAAAAGCTAAAGTAATGTCGTTCCGCATTAAATTTTCTCCCTTAGGATTCGCGAGGGAAACGACGAGCCATGGTGAGAATATTTAAAATACAGAGCTTTTGATGGTTATTTAAAATTAAATAGACTTCAAATAAGCGATAAAAGTACCTTGAAAATACATCTGATGTCAAGTGTTGTCAAATAACGCATACATACATACATTTCATCATCATCATTATCAGCCTATGGAAGTCCACTGCTGGACATAGGCCTCTCCAATTGCACGCCACTGAGCATCCTCTGCTTCTCTCATCAAGCTCCTGCCAGCCACCTTGCGAAGATCGTCGCTCGACCGAGCCTGAGGGCGTCCTGTGCTACGTTTGCCAATTCGCGGTCTCCACTCAAGAACACGTTTACCCCAACGGGTATCGGTTGTCCGGCTAGTATGGCCAGCCCATTGCCATACATTTTGTCTCGCCTCTGTCTCATTGGGGTAGGCAGAGACCACTTCTCTCCACCTGCTACAATACTGACATACATCTCTTGCTTCTCCAACAATCTCTTTTATACATGCTCGTTGGTTATCCTTTTCTAAAGACGTTTTCGATCTGGTCAAGATACGTTCGCCTAGACCGACCCTTACCAACTTGGCCATTTACATTCGTCTTATAAATTTGCTTATTCAATCTACTATCGTCCATCCTTTCTACATGTCCAAACCATTGAAGCATCCCTTTCTCAATCTTTGTCACTACATCTTCTACCACGCCGCAATCTTCTCTAATCACAATATTCCTCACTTTGTCCATCAGAGTCACTCCAACTATATTTCCTCCAGCCTAACTAACCCTCTCATTTCCACAGCATTTAGCTTACTTTCATGCTTTTTCTGCCAAACCCAACATTCGCTACCATACATAAGTGTTGGCACCAGCACCCCTCTATGGACAGCCAGTCTTGCCTTTTCAGACACTTTCTGTCTGTTCATAATGGTATGGTAGGTATGTAGGGCCCCATTCACTCGGTTCCCTGCAAACACTCTTCACTCAATATCACTGTCATATTTGCCGTCTCTTGTAAACTTTGACCCCAAGTACACAAACTCGTTTACTTGTTCCACTCTTTTACCTTCAATCATAACGGCGCTAACTGTATTTTCTTCTCAAATACCGCATACACATAGAAAAAGTATAAAAACGTATAGTTTTTTTAACCGATGTCAAAAGAGCAGGTTCTCAATTCAACTGTGTTTTTTTTTTGTGTATGTGTGTTACCTCAAAACGTTTTTTTTAGGAGAACTGATTTTGATGATTTATTTTTGTTTGAAAGCTGGTACTTCCGACGTGGTCCCATTTTTTTATCAAGATCGAAATAGTTTTTGAGTTATCCTCAATAATGCGTAATAGTAATTTAATTCATTTAATCAGATTAAGGGTACCCAGAGAAAAGCGGCGAAGGCGGATTTTTTAAGCTTTGCTTGCGTTTAAATTATCAAAGAATATTATGTATTTGACGACTCAGCGTAGTAGACTCTGCACTCTTCGGCGTGGGACCTGGGTTCGATTCCCGGCAGGAGCACCATTTTTCCATCTAGTGCCAAGGGACAGTGGTGTTTTTGGTTTCGGGTGTGATTGTGTGTATGATGTGTATATTTTTCCGGCATCCACGACACAAGTCATCGAACTTAGTGTGGGCTGTGATTATCAAAGCGTTGATGACATGAAAAATTCGAATCATACACACATTTACAACCAGAAACAAAAACACAAGTTTTCCATGAGAGAAAACTTGTGTTGCCGCTGGGAAGCGAACCCGATGCTTAGAAAGCGAACGCGTACCCAACTAAGCCAATGGGTATTTTAACTTAAGCTTGTTTTCTTATGGCTAAAATATACATTATTATATCTAATATATAAAATTCTCGTGTGGCGGTGTTTGTTACCAAACTCCTCCGAAACGGCTCGACCGATTTTTATAAAATTTTGTGTGCATATCGGGTAGGTCTGAGAATCGGTCAACATCTATTTTTCATACCCCCAAATGTTAAGGTTGGTCCAAACCAAAAAAAAAAATTTGGTCAAAATTTTTTGTTTTAACTTTTTTATGATTAAGCATTGAAAAATACATACAACCCAAAATTTTCACCGTTCTACGATTAACTTCTAATCTATTTTTTTATTGAACTAAAAAAATGCTTCCTAGAAATAATATATGGCAAAATAACGTTTGCCGGGCAGATAGTTATGTTATATTATATTGACACAGAGCCACAAAAATGTTCCGTAACCTCGCTATAAGAAAACAATACCCAATCAGCAATAGTATTAGAGTACTTACGAAAAAATGAGTTATGTTTCGAAAGCTCAAGAATCTCCTCGCTCTTTGCAGTGATTGTTCATTATTGGCCTCTCCAACGTCAATTAGTATAAATGCTACCAAACATATGTAGCATAGTAGGAATAAGCTGTATAATTTGTTCATTTCGGCGTTTCTTTACGTATATATCTTTGGTTTTTATTTTTGGTGGATATAGAACATGATTGCTTTTGAATCTTCTGGCTCGGGCTCTGAAATGGAAAATTATGGTTATTGAGTTTATTAGAAAGGTCTGGCTTCTAATTTTGATGTAAATTATTCGGCTATGTTTTTTGATCTTGTGAAATAAATTTTACTCAATCATGATTAAATATGGTGTTTCCTAAGAAGTAAAACATAAAAGTCTTGAAATCGCGTTTGAATATATATCTTCTAGGCAAGCTTGCTCCATCGTCGACCACATCATCGCTTATCAAAGGTGCAGAGATGGTGGTCAAACATAAAATAATCAACGCATTTTCAATAAAATTTCAATATTTAAGTGCGTATGTATAGTGCATATCAATTTTGTTCGTGTGTAGTAGATATTTCTTATTGTTTCGTAAAATATAGGTTTTTTTTAAGTTCCAGTCAAAAGCTTATCATGATTAAGTATCTATAGAAAACTTGTTATGTATTATTACCAAAGATTTGATCGTTGAACGGCATAATAATATCCCACAAAGAAGAGATCAACTTGACATCTAGGTTATCTAGTTACACCACAATTAAACTACCATAGTGCCGATATTCATATAATTGTTTACCTGAATACTTAAATATATTTTACTATTTTTTATTTAACCATTTTCATTTCTATTATCAAAAGTAAGGGAAGAGCGCTGTATGCTGAAACACGACTTCAGCGATGAGTCTTGTTCGGCAGTAGATACTCTACAACGATATTGCTAACTTAGCCTTTAAGAACACTATCGTAATTTTTTTGGGAATAAAGATTTCTTTATTTCTTTATTATCAAAAGTAAGCCATCTGCATTTTGTTTGCTTATATTATTATTCGACACCGTTTCAAATGTGAATCACGAAATTGTCTTACCCGTACTAAGTGTTCCAATTTTATCTATGCCACTTTCCAAAAAGAAATATTGTTATATTTTTTTTGTTAATCTTATCAAATATGATATTAACTTTACTGCTAATCAAAGATTAGTTAAGTACACAGAAGAGACAACACTCTACAGGACTAAACACTAAAGTGTGAAGCTAAAATCAAACTTGCTAAGGCAACGGTATTTTTTCTGAAAGTAGGCTCTATTTGAATGACATTTAACGACATTTCGAGTGTGTGCTTTGAACTAGTTCACGAAACTGGGTGATTGGTTTCAGATGGATTTTAAAGAATTATGCGTGATGCAACTTAGTGAGTGGGCTTTAGATGCGGGGTGTTGTAAAAAGCTCACAACTTCTTTTAGAAGTCTAGCTAGTTATGCTCCAGAACATTACCAATATATTTTCAATGATAAATGAGGATAAAAGGTAAGAACTGAAACTTGCCATATTGATAAATTAAGAAAGGAAAAATATATCGCTTGTGGCGGGGTTTGAACCCGCGGCTATAATTTTTCCTTTCTAAATTTATGAATATAGTTCTGCCTAGCATGGCTAATGCTATATAAACAAAATCAATGAAACTTCCCAGTCTAAAACACTCTACCATTTCGACGAGAGAAAGTGAATACAAAAAAATGCAATATTTCACTTGTATTATATTGAACTGCCTGTTGGGTGGGTATTCGCCTTAAGCAGCAGGTGTATGGTTTGATTCCCGGTTTATTCCAACGGATATCGGTGTTTCTGTTTCTGGGTGTGTTTGTATGTGTAATGTGAATGTTTCCGGCACTCATGACACAAATCTTTGTATATTTTTTCTTATTGCAAACCTCTACATTTGTAGATTGAAATGTTTTGCATCGGCCGTTTTCAAGAATGACCCTTATGATGATTTTATTACACAATAATGATTGTATAAGAAGTTTAATAGACGTGTAGGAAAAATTTGTGTGAGAATAATATTTTAAAACAATTAAAAATCCGGTCTAAGTTTAAGGTATAACTACATTTGCAGTGTAATTTGTCGAGAACTGGCAAAAATAAAACCTATAACTCCTATAAGTAGCAAGCCTTACAGCACGACTTTAAAACAACTGTAACTATTTTATGACTGAACAAAAAAATGAAGTAAGATAATTTCTTTTATAGGAATAATAACAATAAATACTCTCAACAATAACATATCAAGAAAAATATATCATATTCTTCTTGATATAATATTTTTTGTTTATTTATTTTAATATTTACTTTAACATTTTATTCTGTCTTTAGTCGACTACGTGTTATAGTTAAAAACCAATTAGAGAGGCTGTAGTATTTATAATAGGATGCCGTATACACCTTCCGTATCTACTACCATCGACATTAACAGCTCAATTTAGTTCATTAGACAATGCCTTGTTAAAAGCCTCAAAATATGGAAGAAAACTAATCATGTATTAATCTCATTTTACTGAGTACACAACGGTTTAAAAATCAAACCTCAGCCTGTATACATCCCTAACGGTAACCAGGCTTATTTGCATTTCGTGATCAACGGTAACCTGCAGAGATAAGTCTATACAGTTTAAGAATTATCTTGTTACTTTCAAACGTAAGATGCCGCAAAACTTGCATCGAAAAAACATTAGCAAAAAGTGATAAAAGACAAAACTAAAAATCATATATCAATACCTTTATTTATATTGTTCCACGCATGTTTTATAGATCATCATGCATTCTAGAGTTTTTCTTATAGCTCCGTTATTATTATTTTTTGTACGATGTCATGATTTAAATGACACAAGTTTGAATATACACGATAAAAGTGAAGTGCTATCTAGGCGAAAGAGATTCATAATTTTCCCGGAAGGCAGTTCATTGCAGTTAGGTAAGAATATAATGTGAATAACACCGAGACACGTGAGGATATTGGGTCCAAAAATTTTAATAAACAGGCTGATAATAGGGATTATACCATGAATGAGTATACGGATGAATTTAAAGCATAATTTCATTTGATAAGCTATTCTTCTATTATTGGTAGTACCTGGACGACAGAGCTCTACTACTCGTTAAAACGACGTTTTCTAATAATTTTACCTAGCTAGATCAATGTATCGCTCCCGAAACCCCTGCATACTAAATTTTATGAAAATCGTTGGAACCGATTCCGAGATTTAGTTATACATATTTATATATATATGTATATATATATATATATATATATATATATATATATATATATATATATATATATATATATATATATATATATATATATATATATATATATACAACAATTGCTCGTTTAAAGGTATTAGATTTAATGTTTAAGTAGTTTAAACAACGTGTCATATACTTATTTCTGTCTTTTCATCTCACACTTCTACATTTTTTTTCTTTAATAACATTTCTTCTATCCAAAGGTTATCTGGATAAGTTCGCACTTAGCGATAAGATTGTCCATTGTATCTATTTTTATAAATACTTATATCTGTTTTTAGTACCTATGTATTTTCTTTTGGTGTTAATAAAGAATAATTATATTTTATTAAAATAAAAAGTCTAGTCAATATCAAAGCATGGTGAAAATAATGGCGGTATTACACTTAGCCTCTTATAGAGCAGGTAAAAGCTACCGATCATCTAACGATAAGAATTCCCAAGCAAGGTAGTCATTAGGCAGGCGGCTGGTCGTACAATATCACGCCAAATATTCACCAATAAGGATATGAGTAAATGTATGATCCTTTTGTCACTGTTTCCTTCATTAGTAGTTTATGTTGTACCAACTCCACGTAGTGGGAAAAAAAGCAGTTAGTGATATTCAATCCGACCCTCCTTTACTTTTCTTTGGTATCGTTTGTAAAATAAACACTAAACCCAAAATAAAAGTAAAATAAAAACTAAACCTGAAATTCCTTCATTCATATCATTCATTCATTTATTCATTCATTCAAAAGTTATACTTAGTACGCAACAAACGACTTAAAAAGAACAATCTTTATTATGGCACCTAATATAGTTTAGTTTTGATTATTATTTTCCAGTTTTCTGCAATACCTATCCAGCAATTACTACAATTGGCGACATTTTCCTGTGGGGCGTCACAGCAGCCCTAGCTTGGGAACTACCACAGGATCCATACTCTCCATTTGACCACCATGCTGACCCATTGCATAGGAGGATGGACACAAAGATGCTCTACTATGTTTCTGAGGAAGGGAAGATTATATATAAAAGGCCCTATACGAAGTAAGATCTTACACTTTTATTTTGCTACCAAGTGTAATATAGTGAGTGCTATTAACAAAGAACACAAGAACAACGTGTCTTCTCTTTAATAGAGACGGTAAAAAAGTGTTATTGGGCACATTCTTAGTTTACTACTTAGCAGTTTAGGTCAAAATTAAATTGCTTATTAGTCCTAACGCTAGATCGTAACTCCTTTGATGTATCAATCGTAATTGTTATGTTATTAAGAAAAAAAATTAAGTGATGAGGTAAGTAATTATCTCGCCTATCGCATATAGTAAGTGTCATGCTTGCCAATTAAAAATCACTTGAAATGCATTAAACTATTACCAATTTAGATTGTTTTTGATTTTTCGGTTAATTCTTTGGGTTTTTCCTAATTGTTCTTTTTTGATAACTTCTTCTTAATAGGACGAACAAAACAATATATATATATCATGTAATAGGGCATGACACCCTATGGCCGCGGGTTCAAATCTCGCCTCAAGCGATAACTTTTCCTTTCTAAATGTATCACTATAACTGTGGGTGTTATTACGTTTCAAGCCTTATTCTATCTATAGTAGAAGCGTGCTATTGTATCTACTTTCACTTACTATATTCATTCAAAAAATATCAAAATCCCCACAGGCGCTACAATTACTACACGTCAAGCGAAACTCAAATCTAACACACTCCAAAAATGTACATTTCAAATAGTGTGATATCAACTTCGCCTTAAAACTTTCGTCAACTTTCCAGGAAGCTTATCGTGAATCCGGCGTTCGCAAAACGCAGTGTGGACGCGGAAATCAAAAAAGGAGAGAGGATTGAACTAGACGGGATAGACAGGAAACATATGCACGCTTCGGGAAACAAACTCGAGTTTCCAAACGAGCGGCGAAGCGTGGAGTTCCACAGGAGAGCGCGGGCTTCGCTCTACCAGAAAATAGAAACCATGTTGAGCGGGTACGTTACATTGGGGTGTTGATCTAAAGTTTTAGTTGGCTTTTGTACTCACGATTAAGTGTCCACTCTTGCGACCTAGGTTTCGGAGAAATCAGTGAGCGCTGTGAATTAATTTATTATTAATATCGTTGTCATTAGACCACACTTTTGCCTGTTGGTAAGTGATGATATGGTTGAAGGCATGCTAAAGAGGACTGGTCCTAATATGTCGGACAACAGTAGTTTTTATTTAATTTGAAATAGGCAAGAGCATTTGATCACCTATCTATCTAGCCCATTGTACTAGCCAAAGTAAATTTTAAAGTATTTTAATGTATTTTCCTTTATTTACGATGTACAACAAAGAGATATCTATCTATTTATCTATCTCAGCTGATGGAAAATGATGATACGGTAAGATGTAATTGGCTAGGCAAACTTTTGACCACAATCTCACCTGATGGTAAGCGACGATGTGATCAAAGATGGAGCAAGCTTGCCTACTACTACTAGACTCCCATATTTTACTCATCAGGAAACACCGACTCAGGCAAGGAGTTCTACTCCTTTGCAGTTCGCACAATTAATGTGGAAGCAAAAGGCTTCTTGCGCATTTGTGGAATGTCTACCATATAGCGGTGTCGCTTAGCAGTTTGTCTGCTTGTCCGATGATAGAACGGGGATGGGGGAACTAGATCGTGCAGTTCCTTAGCACATTCTCCGAAATATATCCGATAAAAACCGAGAGACTAGCTACCATGCGGCGATGACCCAAGCTCTGAAGTTTTGAATTTGTCAGCTGCTCGCAACCAATGAGTCTCTTGGCTCTACGCTCAATGGAGTCAAGATCAAACACGCGTGCAATGAGTTTTCTTAGTATATTTGCAATCGACCACATGGGATAGTGATCAGACTTTAGACAATTAGAAATAAAAACGTTGAATCCTTTATAATAGTATAATCAGGAGGAAATTAAATGAAATTATCAACACCTACCAGTGTTGCCGCGCTTACTAAGATTCGAAATCCCCCAAGACACGTCTTAAAGTGTACCATTCTCAGCTTATCGTCTAATCCGACTGGACAGCCTTGATAACCCTGAGGTATCCCGTATCCCTGGTGGTTACAGTGAGTAATGATGGCGGGGGCCAGAGTAAATTGACCTTTCACTTCCCGGACGAAAGTATATATGTCATAGTTTAGTGATTTTCCTGTATTGTGTAGTTTCTATGGTGTAACAGGACCCCTCGCGTAGTTACAATTATGGTGAATTTATTATCTGTGGTGTCGGTTATGTTTTTTTACACAAGATAGAAAAATATTTGACCACTATCTCACCTGATGGAAAGTGAAGATGCGGCCGACGAAGAAGAGCGTGAAGGAAATATTTATTTGGTATTTAGTCTTGAGTTTATCTCTTGACATCTAAATCTTTTTAACCGACTTCACAAAAAGGAGGAGGTTCTCAATTGTCCTGTACATTTTGTGTTTGTTACCTGATAACTTCTTTCTGGGTGAACCGATTTATATTTTTATTTTCGTATGAATGCTGTTGCTTTCCGTCTGGTCCCATTTAAATTTGATCAAGATCTGACCAGTAGTTTTGAGCTATCCGCAATAATGCGTAAATATCGAAGCAAAGATGAAGCGGTAAAGTCGTCTTATTTAAACTTTGCTTAAGTTTAAAATAAAAAAAAAAAGAATTATCATATAAAAATAATTTGACTTTACATGTCATTTAGCCTATTAAATTACTCTCGCAACTAGTTGCTTTAACCAGCGGAACCGATAGGTCAGTTCAATGCAAATTTAAATATATTTATTAAAATAAAATAATCTGTATATAAACTTGAATATACTGACAATAGAAATGTATTTACAACTTTTAAAGTTTTGCAATTCAAACTTACAGTTTAGATAATATCACAGACCTTAATTACACTAAAAGCCAGAAGCACAAAAGTCCCTTGGGAATGCAAATTGTGTACGGGAATCGAACCTACGGCGTGGCGCAGAGGACAGAGAGTTACCCACTACTGGGTCGTACATAAAACATTCGTGAAACCATCTATAATTAAAATCTGCTTTATTATGACTGGCGCTAAATGTCTCTTGTCAAAATAAGACAAGAAAACATATAAAGAGCGGTCCAAACAGTGACGTCCAAAGAAAAAAATAAATGCCTCACCCCCAGGGGTATCTATAAAATTCCCCATGTATGTTCCCCGATTTTTGCAGTTTTCGAGTTATAATATTTTTAGAGTTTTGTTTGAATATTTTCGGCTGGAACGGTTAAAACTTTTTTTTTCTTTGGAAATGGTCTATAGTTACAATACAATGGTCCAAACAGTGCCGGTTTGGACCATTGTATTGTAACTATAGACCATTTTGAACGTTTTATGAATGATCATAAAATTATACAAGTCACATTTTGCTACGTCAAAATAAAACAGTTTTGCCAAAATCCAAAAAGCCAAAAACCAAAATGTTCGAAGAAACGATCTTAATTATTTACTGTACTATTGTTGATTGGATTTCAGCTTAGGCACGAATGGCAAGCAGTGCATGTTGAAAACACTATGTATTGTAAGCAAGACGCGGCGCGATACCCAAGGGAGCTTCTTCCAAGAGATACTGCGAGCCACTTTTACGTGAGTTATTCGCTGTAAAGGTTATTAAATTGTGAAATAGTGTTCGTTTTAAAGGTTTGCAGCAACTAGATACACCTACTAGTATACGTTTGAAGTGGAACCTCGAATGCTTCATGTTAAATGCATGCCTCCAATGTTATTCTTAGATTGATTGATTTTTATACAGTAAATGAAGTAATAGTAAAATGAAACATATATTTAAGTGAAACTTATGGCTTTGGAATTCTGATTCGCTTTTTTGGGTGACGAAAAGTGATGGGGTAAACACTGTGATGAATAATTGATATGTTTCCCTGTAATACAAAAGTTTCAACTCTATCGTGTGTCTTTGCGATACTGATTTTTCTCAAAATAGTCACTTTCTGGCGACTACGTAATATAGATATACCTAGGTTAAAACTATTATGGATTAGAGTTAAGAAATGATTTAAAAATAAAATGAAAAATTGCGCCGCCGTGTTTCTTGTCAGGTTCTTCTCAAGATGGCTGTAATTTTGAGTGCCTCTTTGGGGCTCATGTGAATAAAAGATTTTGATTTTGAATAATGTTTTACAATAAATAATGCTTCCAAAGGCATAATTTACAGTAAAAAAATATTTTGAGGTTTCTTAAAGTCGATATTACCTACTGTTAAAAAAACCGACTTGAATAAAATATTTTATCCAGGCAACTCTCACCTTTCATTTATTTATTTAGAATAGGTATACTCAAGTCTGTATTGCCCAAATATTAAAACCCTGTCTTTAGTCGTTACTAAAAATGACCACCATCTTAACGGTTCAAAAAAATCAGATCGTCCTATCTGAATATAAAACAAATTGGCAAGTAGATAAACAGTTGTAGTTGAATTAAGAGAAATAAAATCTTTCAAACATGGATTGTTAAAATATGTTTTAAACCCATACAAATACATAATAGAAGGTAATAGTCAATTAAGGCATTATTCTAATTTTTCAGATTGCCCGAAGGCTCCGACAACAGTGAGAACAATGACCTGAACGAGTATGATGTTGCTTTTTCAGCCAAAGAATCCTGCAAAGAACTGTACCCAGATTGTGATGAGCCTATTACTGGACCAGTTATAAGAAGTTAAGGGCCTAAAAGTTAGGAAATTTACCAATAACATGCATGAGGTTTAAATTTAATGTTTATATCTATAGAACTGGGATGATGCCTGGGTAAAAAAATAATACCTAATGCGTTCGTCAGTTTATTAAAAAAATATTGGTCATGTCTTTTTTAATTTAACAAATCAATAGAAATTGACAATCTTCGTAATTTTTGATTAATTGAGATAAGAATAATACATGTCCAATTAAAGTATGCATTTAAAAGCCATTTAACTAATAGATTCAATTTATTTTAATCAATGTATAAGGAGCTTAAATTTTACTAAAACTTCTGTTGTCGTTTTTACTAAAACTAAGTTCTGAAGATATAATATTCAAATATTATAAAATATATTCAAATATTATAAATTGTAGCATTATGTGACAATTCCAAAGATTGATATTTATTTAACAAATTTAAAACAGAATGAAATCTTTTCCTAAAATAGTACATTAGGCGCTCAAAATCTTCGATTATTTACTGAACATGCAAAATGGCTCTTAACCTATTACACCTTTAAATTATTTTCTTATTTTTATTGCTATTTGGTTAGGATTTTTTACGAATAAAAAAAGTAAATGGAACATTCAAAGTAGTAAAACGCACGCTATTGGTTAAACTGCTTTGTGACATCAGTTCACACATTTTTGCCGTCTATGATTGGTCAATTTTCTTGACGGCAGCTGGCGGTCAACTTTCTTTGACGGGGATTGAATTGTTGATGTCACAGAAAGAATGGCTTCTCGAGATGGCAAAAATCTGGCAGTAGAGTCATTAACTTTCATGAGTGCCTCTTTGCCCATGTGATTAAAGGATTTTGATTTTGCTAAATCGAAATTGCTAAAACATGCTCGCATTTTCAAATAATAATTTTGATATGAAATGTATTGTTTTATGAATAAAATTTACACAATTAATATATTGCTGAAATTTCATTTTTACGCAAACAATCAATTAAAAGCATTGAAATAAATTATGCGTTTTTCTCTAATGTCAGTAGCACCTTACAAAGATTCAAATTCAAAGTAACTTTTACACCTCTCTATGATTTCAAATATTTATTTTTATATATAATTCAATGTTTTATGTATGAAATTTTGGAATTAATATAGTATCCAAATTTATTTATATGTAAACAATCGATTAAATGCATAAAAATAAATTACGCATATTCTATAATGTCTGTAGCGATTTATAAATTTCACATTCAAAATAACTTTCAAACCTCTCTAGGATTTCTCATACTCTGACCCTGGTTACCTTGTTTTTTTTTCTATTTCTCCATACAGAAACTGAAAGCTTTGGACTTCTTATTTTCTTTGTATGAAACGCGGGTAATCAGTTATTAGGATAAAATAAATCTCGATCACTAACTTGAGAATTATTTTGTCCCATTTTGTTGTAATGTTAGATTATTCTTATATAAGAGTGTGTCAACCTTTTACGTGTTATATACGTGCTAGTATATATGTGTACTCAGAGGTGAAATGTACTTCTCGTTGTTTATGTCGTGCTATTGTCTGTCTTTAAATATTAATCACGTTGTATACGTAATATTCTT
Organism: Lomographa bimaculata; assembly: GCA_948107665.1. Classification (NCBI taxonomy): domain Eukaryota; kingdom Metazoa; phylum Arthropoda; class Insecta; order Lepidoptera; family Geometridae; genus Lomographa; species Lomographa bimaculata. The sequence continues at coordinate 15,436,852 of OX403599.1, forward strand.
AATTAGTTTGTGTGTGCTATGTGTGTCGTCATCACAAGCTATAATTCGAGAAAACCAGGCTAGTTTGCACCCTACATATGTTATTAATCAGCACATTAAAACTTATTTGTAAGACTGTATATTATTTTAGAATAACAGCGTTTTTAATGTTTGTTTGAAACTTAATGTTGCGACTATGCAAGGCCGGCATTTCAAGATCTATTAAAAAAATGAAAATAGAGTTTATTATAATTAGATAAAGTATAATGGTGAAATCAATAATAATTACTATATACCCATAAACACAGATATGTTGTAACAATATAATTATAATGTTTATTTAATTGAACATATTGTACAGACAAAAATAGATAAACGTTTCTATTGTATAAGTAACTACGCCTCCTATATTAAACCTTCATTTATTGCTACTGTTTGATTTAGGACTATAAATCCGACGATCTGTAATTGTACTAGCATATGTTATTAAGACCTTATAATGTATTTTGCTTTTATTAATGGTTACAATAAAGAGTAATTTTATATAATACATCACTGTACCTAATAATTAAACACTTTTGTATAATAATTAAATGTATCATACTTTTTTTTCGGTTATAAAAAACTTATATAAACTTACATACTTTTATATATTGCTGCAGATATAAAAAAATCCTTAGAAACGTTGTTTTATTTACACATAACCTAAACCAATTTCAACATTTTAGAGTCGTTTTACCACCCCCATTTTAAGTCGTGATCGCTTTTCACGCTTCGTCAATTTTGAAGTCACTTAAAATTTTCGAATTTCCATTTTTGTCTTTATCTTAACACACTTTTCGATATTTGTCACACGAAATATAACAGTAAAACGATTGGCACTTGCTATGTTAATTGGTACTTCATTTAATACAATTTACATGTTGACTATAGGCCAGTAGTGTTGGCAGTTCGATTGATGAACTACCTCACGTTTAACGTTCAGTTTTCGATGAAAATAATTGAAAATAATCATTCGTAATTTGACACACACACAGTGACTGAGATCATCCAGCGAAAACAATAAAAAAGTGCACTTTTATGTAGATCGGCTAAATATGATTAACTTTAAAATCTTGCTCATACCGTTGTTTTTATTAGGAATTGTAATTAGTGAAACCTTGAAAGACAATGGGACCATGGAGTATGCAGAGACTGAAGGATATAGAGTGCTGTCACGTCGAAAGAGGTTCCTAACATTTCCGACAGGCAGCTCTCTCCAACTAGGTTGGTAAATAACACATATAACAAACAAGTACAAGACAAGTTCTCTTATGGTTGGTATTTAGCGCGTACATCCAGCTCCTTTGAACAACATGTTCTCTTATGATACATTCTGAACACAAATAGTTAAGTAATGTCTTTGAATAACTTAGTTGGGATATTAATGCTGTCACAAAGCTTTGGGGAGATTCGTGGTATTTGAAGACTTTTCAGAGTTATCTCTGGCAGCTTGAGATGGTTTTATAAGATTTTATTTAGTTTCGTCTGTCCCGCTATTTGTCGGTTTGTAATTAAATCTTGCAAGATAAATAAGACCTACTTCATTAACACATAGGCTACTTATTAATTTGATAAACGCAGGCAAAGCCTCTATAAATGGCTAGTATAATATAAATATACAAATACAGAAGTACTAACTACGGGCCAATTGCCTATATTTCCTAAAACTAAACTAAAACTATGTACAGAAAAGAACTAATTTACCTACAAGACATAGAGCTTATAGGTAACTCAAGTGCTCAAGCCCACTACCAGTGGGTAGCGTTCCCATCATGCTGGCGGCATTGCCTCTCTGAATTGCAATGCTAATACGTTGAGCCAAATAAGTGCCAGCATTTTGATCACGCGTCGCTTCAACCAGGCGCTCTGATAGAATTTTGAAAATAGAATGAGCTCCCGGTCCCCACGGACCCAGTGTCTCAACACCAAACGGCTCAAATATGTAACCACTGCCAAGGTTTCCATATTTGCGCCGTTTACGCTGCTCTGCCGAAGTTGCCGCGACGCCAACCCCATTCTGTGTTTCAGGAAGATGTGACGGAGCTAAAGTATCGGCACAAGTTGCATCCCATACTAAAGGCCGTCCCTTCTTCCATGGAATTAAAGTCATGCCGTCGGGTCTTTTACCATCGTCACGCATCAGACCATTCGGTTCGAGAATGGCTGGAACGTTGGCACTGGTAAAAGCCCGGCGGATGATATCGTTGAGGCTGGCGTGGCGGGAAATTCGGCCAGCACTTTTCTGGCACGAGAGGCCGTGGTGACCGAGCTGGTCAACAGCAGTACCACACTGACAGCTATGGGCAACATAGTACCTTACAAATACAGTATACTTTTATTTGTTTATTTTTTCAGTCTTCTGCGTCCAGACCGCTGCAATCATCCCAATTGGTGATATCTTCCTCTACGGAAATACTGCAGCTTTGGCCTGGAATCTCCCTTCCGACACAATGCTCTTCGACTACGTTAAAGAAAGAGAACGAGCTCAAAAGAGAGGTGATACTAAGAAGATTGGCTACTTGGACGAGAACGGTAGGGTGCTGGCAATGGTTCCCTATAAAAGGTTAATAGATTTTTGTTAGTAAACATAACATAAATATAAACGCTTTCACACTCATAGTCCCACACCATGTTCGAAGAGTTGTGTCGTGGGTGCTGGAAACATTCACATCCAACTCACAATCATAACCAGGACCAGAAATACAATTTTTATTCGGGAGAAAACTTCTGTTCCTGCCGGGAATTGAACCCGATACCCCTGTTTAGAAGAGTTAACTAAGCATTTTATAGTAGTACTAGCCGTGCCCCGCGGTTTCGCCCGCGTTAATTAAGTTTAAAAGTAGCGTATGTGCTATTCTGGAACCTAAACTATCTACAATCAAAATTTCATCAAAATCGGTTTATTCGTTACGGAGATACGTGGTAACTAACATTCACACACACACACACAAACTTTCGCATTTATAATATTAGTAGTATTTATATAACATAACTATTTGGTCTTATATGGTTAAGAAACGAAAAGGGCTAGGATGTTTATAATTTTTTACCACATCATCACTTGTCTTCAGGTAAGATGAAAAAATACGGACGTTATGTGACTTATAAAACGGGAGAAGCACCTGAGGTCCTACAAATTTAGCTTCTCATAACGCGGACTACACACACACAAATACACCAAAGGACCGACAATCGGCGCCAATTCTCCTAGTAACTTTTTAGTTGTCTGTGATAGTTTGCGGCAAGGAGCACGTACATACGGACATTTGCATGCATCTCCTATGATTAAATAAGTCTACATCCGTTACTTTAACTCCGTGCTTACGGACTGGAACATTGATTTTCTTATTTGGGATAAACTGTTCGTACCATGACTGAATATTTTCATTTGTTATAGCTTCAAAAGGTACTTCAATTAGGTGCTAATACAACACAAAATTTCAAAATATAGCCGTTTTTGAGATTCAGATTACATATATATATATACAAGAATTGCTCGTTTAAAGGTATTAGATAGATGATAATGGTATTTCTCTATTTTTTGTCACTTATACTTAATGAAAAAACAAGGCCTTCATATTGCTTATTTTTTATTTAAAAATAAAGCTGAGCTTATAAGACCCCTAAAATTGAGATTAATTGAATGATACCCCATACAATACAATCGGTTTCTTAGTTTGAGCGCTGTGAGGAAACAAACTAACTTAGATATACTTACATACGTAAATACATGCTTCGCTGTATGTAGTATATTATAATAACTCTAAATATAAAATATTATACAACTAGATAATTATATATTTTTTTATTTGTGTTAGATCAATAATAAAAAGCTAAATGATAAAGTTTCCTTAGCTTACTTCACATAATCCAGCTACCTGAAATTTTAGGTTTGTATAGAGTCAAGAAGTTACAAATTTCATGATTTGACAGATTATTTATTATGTATACTAATAATTTGAATCATATGCAATTTTCAGAAGACCTATCGTTAATCCAGCTTTCGCTAAAAGAAGCATAGACGACGAAAAAATATCATTTAAAGAAAGGTTGAAAAAGAAGATCGACAGAATGAAAATGCATCGAAAGTCTGAGAGAAATTTCAGGCATGACCATGACAAGAAGAGCACAGAACTGCACAGAAGTTCTAGGCTGGAGCTCTTCGGAAAAATAGAGAAGCTGCTATCCGCGTAAGTATTTTGTTATATGGGTATTCATTATTTTTTTATTAAAAAAAAATCAAGCTTACATAATTATCTATACAAACCGTAAATGGCACAGCAATAACTGTGTTTTTAACTGCCCGTTGGCTTAGTTGGGTGAGCGTTCATCTTCTAAGTAGGCATATCGGGCTCGATTCCCGGCGGGAACACAAGTTTTCTCCCCAAGGAAAATTGTGTTTCGGGTTGTGATTGTGTGCGCGAGGTTAATGTTTCCGGCACCCACGACACAAGTCATAGAGCTTTGTGTGGGACTGTGAGTGTGAAAGCGTTTATGTTGTACTCCGGAAAATGCAGTCCTGGATTTCACAAATATGTCGTGGAATCTTCTAAGATCAACGAGATTGTGTCTATATTTGTGCGAGGAGTGATTTTGGATGAAAAGTGTTGGTGATGCGCAAAACTTGTTGATGTAGAGTTTTTAGAACTATTTATAATGAATGTGAAGACCTGCACATTGGTTTAGTTGGATGAGCGTTCGTCTTCTAAGCAGGGGTATCGGGTTCAGGGGTAAGTTTTCGCCAAAAGGAAAATTTTTGTGTCTGGTTCTGGTTGTGATTGTGTGCGTGATGTGAAAATTCCGAGGCAACCACGACACAGGTAATCGAACTTAGTATGATGCTGTGAGTGTGTAAGCTTTTATAAGCGTATAAATATATTTATATTACGCTTGCATACTCAACGCCTTTCTTTCATAATTTTAAGCGATCGATCAAATTTTTGATATAAATTAGCACCTTATATAAATTTTATATTTACTGTTTATGAGAGGAAACAAGCCAGACGTTTGATTTACATTTTTATTACATTAATATGGATATCTCTGTATGAAATCATCTAAATATAGATATTATTGCTTTTGTTTGTATGTCATACTGGATTACATGATTCGGTGGATTCCTGGCGAGTCACGCTTGACTTGATTGGAGGAAAATACTTACGGATAAGCATGTAGAGTTCAAAATTTATACGATATTTTTTTCGTTTTTTTTTATTCAAGAAAGGCAAACCTCTGACCACCGTCTCACCTGATGCTAAGTGATTACGTAAAATCCAATACATATATTTCATGTCATCAATGAAATAGGAGATGCAATTTACCCAGTAGAGTCGGAAAATTGATCACAACTGAATTTGGCTGTAATTTTGCAAATCTGGCAGTAAAGTCATCAACTTTCATGAGTGCGAGAGTGTTTGGGGCGAATAAACTATTTTGAATTTGACTTATAACGGGCTGTTTAGACCTAGACCTAGAAACGGGAGTATGTGTCAGTATAAGGAAAAAAGCGAGGAACTGGCCTGGCTTTTGACAAAATGTCCTACTGTTATTGATGTTATCTTTACCGGAAACTTAAGCCAATCTTAACAAACAAACGCTTTCACACTCGCAGCCCCACACTAAGTTCAAGGACTTGTATCGTGGGTGCTGGAAACATTTACATATCACACACAATCACATCCAGAACCAGAAGCAGAAATCTCTCTTTGGAAGGAAAATTGTGCTTCTGCCAGGAATCAAACCCAATACTGACGGCACAGAGGGCAGAGACTTGCCTACCGCGCCAACTGAGTCGTCTTAGTCGTCAGAATCGTAGGATTTGAACCTGCGTCTGGTCACAAGGGGCTTACACTACGGTAGAGCTATTACCACGTCAGAACATATAATTACTTTTTCCATCTTGTTTCTAGCCTGGGGAGAGATGGTCGACAATGTGTCCTGTACAATTTATGTGAGGCAGCACAGCACAGTAACCAGGGCACCTTCATGGAAGAATTTCTCAGAGCTATTTTTACGTGAGTACCTTACAGATAAACACTTTTACACGCATAGCCTTACTAATTAAAAATATCACATTACACTCACATAATCATACCCTGAAGCACAAGGTTCCCTTGAAAAGGAAAAGTATGATCGTGTTAGGAATCAAACCCAGGAGCCGTGCCGTGAAAGTAAGAAAATGATAACTGCGCAAAAGGTGTCATTGAAAATTAAACTTTATTTTTTAACTTTAAATGCGACGCAAAGGAGGATAATGTGTTTATCAATCTATGTACGTAGGTACATGAACATATACACAACAATTCAGACAAAAAGGAAGAAACACACAAGTGTTTGTTCCTTTGTGTCTCTCTAAAGACAAAACGCGCGGGCCAATTTTGATAATTCTTATGTCAATCGACTTGTCTTACAAGTGTCACTAAAGACATTGTGGCGACTCACGCGCCACCACTCAAACACGCATACACCCGGGCACCGATGAGCGCGGGAGAGCGGGGGAGTGGTTGCCGCGATCGTACGATGTATCTCGCGCCGCGACCCCTTCCAACGAACCAGTTCGCCAGCCGCCTCCGCTTGGGACGCACACGCAACCCCGCTTCCCTCGCCTCGCCCGCGCACGTACACCGCACTAAGTACTAATAAAGTGATAATACCTAACATTGTGTATATCATATAACTCCTTAACATGATAGAAGGGATGTTGTATCTGTAAACGTAGGTTTGTTTCCTATCTCGATGCATGATGTAATCAATATTGAATATGGCAACAATTAGAGGCCATATTGTGAAAAATAAAACAATTACGTATACGAACTGAATCAAGTTTTTTTGAATAGGTATTTTAACACATCTAGTGCTTGCTTTAATTATTTTAATTTCGAACGACCATTTAGGATATTTTTAACGATTCAGATTGGGTCAACAACCATTGTTACTGAAATTATCTGTGATAAAGTAAACAAGCGCATTATAGTTGTTATAAATATGAGAAGTAAAAAAGTACCTCTGACCCACTTTTTACACAGAGGGTTTTTAAAGTTTTTTGTGTATTGACTTTTGAAAACTATGTTGACGCGTACCTCTTATATATTGAAAATCCTAAGAGTTAGTCCCATACAAATCTTCTCTATTTTAATAAAACTTTAGTATTTAGTCAGGGTATTAGATTTTATACTTTAGTCTAGCTGTACTGTTTTTTTTTTTCAGGTTACCAAAACCCTCTGAACCTGGCAATTCCGATGGAGAGTTTCACAGAGAATACGACGAAGCTCATTCAAAAACCAATGACTGCATTTCCAAATATCCAGGTTGTGACAATATCGAAGTTGAAATATAAAATTCTGAATCGGGCTATAATAAAAACTGGAAATCTATGTTTGCTTTCTGTCATCCCCTCTGATTCATTGCGATAACACTTGACGTTTCCGGCAATTTGTGATTGTGCACGTTGCATTGGATGTTTTTGTATTTTATGATAAAAATTTTTTTAAAACAGTTAATGCATCGCTAGCAAAAGTAGTAAATCTAGAAAAGAAAAAATATCGTTTGAGGGGATTGAATCCGCGGCCATAGTTATGCCTTATTGCTCTAACCGCTGAGCTACTCAAGCTCTTACTGAAGCAACGATGTAATCCTTTCCTTGATATGAACATATTATGGGGACGTGTGAAGCAATCTACCGTAGTAGTTTGAAACTACTAGGGCCAACGATTCTAACATTACAGTTAGCTATACGTTTTGTTGGTAACAATTACCAATTAGTACACACGAGTTACACTCACCTCAATGAAAAAATTTCTTGTCTAAATTAATTACTTTAGTTCTAGCCTAGCATGCCTAAAAAACTAGCCATACTAGGCATATACAATACCAATCTGTCCATAACAGAAACAACATTTATATTAAACACGCTTATATCCTCGGATACAAACAAACTTTCAGGCTTACTACTACTAGTTGTTAGTGCAGTAAGTTAGATCTTTTGACAATATTTAAGATAATGAGTAATTTTATTGCCATAAAATAATACCGAAATGTATTATTTATTTATTCTTCAAAACTTGACCTGATGGTAAGCGATGTATAACTTCAGATGCTCACTACACTTATCTCTTATTTTATAGATGACGAAACCCACATCTCATAGACTGTTATTTGTAAGGGATTAGGCATAGCTATGTTAAACTTAATCATTATTAGGTAAAAGATCCACTCTCTTGCCAACTTTATAAGTTAGCAAATACCATCGAAGATTCTGCGTAACTGGTCCCAAATTCTATTACCACCTCATCATTCGTTACCATCCAAGTGCCACTAATTCCGGAGACCAGGCTAGGTTACGGTGTTTTTCATTAGCACTCTCCAGAGACAGTAGACATTTAGACAGTACTATTCCGTCCTTAATTGTGTGTCAACATAACTCCAATGTCTTATGTTAACGTTAAATATTTGTTTGGTGGACAGTAACGGGCAGTTGTTTGTTGATAGTGGACTTTAGCTTAGTCTTTAGGTTCTAAAAATACAATTCTACGCATCTTAATTGTGCAGTCAGGTTTGAAGAAAGTTGGTGTTGAGGCAATTAGTAAAGTGACTAATAGACAGGTAATTTGTAGAAATAGCAGTTGTTCTTTATCACTTGCTTTAGTTACAGTTTTTTGATTATTGCTTTTAACACGTTATAAATGTAAACAGAACTTTAAGGTAAGTAAACCAATGATTATAATTATTTAATATAAATTCGTTAGTATGTTGAATTTTTCGGTAAAATTAGTAAAGTTCTAAGTCCTTAACGGTACAACATTGGTTCAAAGTGAAAAACCATATCATTTGTCATCAAATTTAGATCTTTTCTTAATTAAGATAACCCTTGTCAATTGTCAATTTTCATATATTAGTTGGCATCAAAGTGTGCTGAAAACTTCGGTGACGATGCTATAATCACTTATTATAATATGACAAATTATTTACTTATTAAAAATCTAAAGTTAAATTTAATTGACTAGTAAAGGCACAAACATATTATTATATATAACTAGTCGTGTCCCGCGGCTCCGCCCGCTATTATCAAGTTAATAAGTAGCCTATGTGTTAATCCTAGGTATAATCTATGTACAATCCAAATTTCATTCAAATCCGCTTAGCCGTTAAAGAGTGAAGAGGGAACAAACATACACACTTACACACAGCTTTTTGATTTATAATATTAATAGGATTGATTTAATTTGGAAACAAATGTAACATATATTTTTACACTATACTTGTAACTGATTCTGTCAAAAAGATTTATTGTGACCAATATTAGTAAACAAAGTATTCACATCATCGCGACTAAAGCAGTAACTTTTGAGTTTGATTTATAACACAAATGAAGAGCATTACAACTTTTAACTTTTTCTATTTACATTTACTACTTTGGAGAAGCGATTTTTCAAGCAACTTCGTTTCAGAACAATGAAAATATACATCCTCAGCTTTTCGATGCTATTAGTCATAATAGCAGGTGGAGAAGAATATGCTAGTGGAAGTAGAAATACTACACTTGACTGGGATAAAACAGAAGATGTGCTAAACCAAGAAAGCAGACTGCTGTCGAGAAGAAAACGATTCGTTATATTTCCTGACGGAAGTTCATTCCAACTAGGTTTGTACCTCTATTACAAACTTTTATTTAACTTGCTTTGTATGTATTTTTGTCCGGGTGGAATCTTGCAACTCAATTTTGGAGCAGATATCTCCAACCGATTGAGTTTGGATGACAATGCATGGTTAGCTTTGTAACGTAAAACTAAATCCAACATGGCGGAACACCTAAAATGGCGGATAAGAAATTTATATATATATATGGATATCAAATGAAAGGGATAAAAAAAGGAAAGGGTCAGTAAGCTCAGTCAGAGCTCTACTCCATCTACCATCACCTCGCCTTACCATGTGTCCGGCCCATCACCATTTGAGTCTTGCAATGCGTTGACCAACATCGCAGACTTTGGTTTGTCTCCTGATTGCCGTGTTACGGACTCGGTCTCTAAGGCTGATACCAAGCATGGCGCGATCCATAGACTACTGTGCGACTCTCATTATGCACAGTCTCCTTTGTGAGCGTCCATGCTTCGGCACCGTAAGTCATGGTGGTCTACGCACTGAATTTTAAATGTATTTTTTCCAGTATTCTGTACCCAAACCCACGGATACCTCCAAATAGGAGATATCGTCTGGTTTGGTAGCACAGCAGCATTAGCCTGGGAACTACCAACTGATCCTTCGATATTCAACATGTTCAGAGAAAATTCGAAGCTTTACAATAACAGGAGGAGCGATAGCAAGCATATTTATTATTTGGACGAAGACGGGAAAGTAATCAGTAAAGTACCGTATCATAGGTAAGTTAAATATGTTATACTTGCCGAAAAACTACTCAGTACTTCCAGGCAGCGTCTTTAGTTGCGCGTCTGCAGTCTAAGCATAGCAGCTATCGAGTTCGATTCCCGATAGTAACACAAGTTTTCTCCACAATTACACCCATAACTAGAAGCACAACTTCCCTTGGGAAGTACAATTGCGCGCCTGCCGAGAATCTAACCCAAGACTCACGGAGAGGAGAGCAAAGACTTGCTTACTGCGCCAATTGAGTCCTCATGGAAGTTCTTCACCATTACTAACCGAGATGTTGATGGTAAATATTATGCTTGCTTGCTTATCGTATAGATTAGTGGGCAATTCTATGTGGGCAAACTAACAACTGGGACCAACAGCTTAACGTACCCTCCGTAGCGTGGTGACACTTAGTTTAATCCCACTGAACCATCACCCATCCAAGCACTGTTGAACAAACATTTATTTCGTCATGATGACTTAACGCCATCATTATGTGGAACGCTACCCACTGGTAGGGATTGAACACTTGAGTTATCTACAAGCTCAGTGCCGTGTAGGTAACTTAGGTCTTTTCTGTATAGATGTATATAGTTTTGGGATAAATAGGCAAATAGCCCGTACCATCTTCGGCCGCATCATCACTTTCCATCAGATGAGATAGCGGTCAAATGCTTGCTTATCCAGCATATAAAAATAGGGAGAGCATTTTAAAAAGGAAATATTATCGCAGCCTCAAGCGATAATTATTCCTTTCTAAATTTACCACTAATAGTTCTAACATGGCTAATGCTATATCAAGTTAGCCCGCGGATAGTCAAAAATTAAAAAGAAAATAAATTTAGGCACATGTTAGTTAACTTTGTCAATGTGTTACGATCAACCAGAAAATGTAAAAAAAATATAGTAATACCATCGTAGACAAGGCTTGTAACTTCATAACATTTTCAAAATCATACATTGCGCTTGACGAGCCAATTGGCGCCTTCTCCCCAGGTAGGTATGTGAACATGACAGCTCCCCAAATTTTATTCACCCTCACCTTCGAGATTCATCAGTACCTTCACAAATCTGGAAGTGACAAGGGAGGATGACATTTGAATTTTCTCGCTGTGAATGCTAATGATGAATTTTGGTTGCGTAATGTTGCTTCTTGTTTTTATGTCCGATAGGCAAGCATTTCACCATAATCTCACCTGATACCTTTGACTAACTTTCTTTTATCTTTGATTGCCTAGCGTTCGACCCGTATCTCACACGTTAGCAAGTAATTTGAGTTCGATAATATAAAAGCCTTCAATTTCAATATAAAAACCTGGATTCCGATGATATAATTAGATTAAATTCGTTTTACAAGAATTGTGCCTTTTTTCGTTTTGCCGGTAGTTACTGAATGCCAAAGACCGAAAATAATACCACCAACAATCGAAAATGTTCTGTCTCTCGGTGACGAGCATCTGTCAGTGTCAAACGCTTTGAAATGTCAATATCAATACGCCAATCGAATCAACAGATGCTCGTTACCACACATCATTAAAAGACATATAATAAATAAATACATATAATTGGTTCACGTGGAATGAAGGTATGAGGTAACATAAAAAAGTCAGATTCAGAGAGGCAATGCTGCCATCACGATGGGAACGCTACCCACTGATAGTAGGTTTGAGGTGCCTATTAGCTTGGTGGCTTGTAGGTAACTTAGGTATTTGCTATATAGATAGAGAAAATATAGGCAATTGGCCGTAGATTGAGTAGTAATTTTTTAATGGCGATGGTACTTACTCACAAAGGCCCCAAATAGGCAATCATAAAAGTTACAACACTTCCAGATTTTCGAATCACATCAGCGATAAAGCGAGTGCAAATGCAAACCATTTAACAAATCCACGATCTTCCTTAACGCCATTATTTTTTTCTCTTTTCAGAAAACCAATAGTAAACCCAGCGTTTGCCAAACGAAGCGTGGACGTTATTAAGCAGACAAAAGACTTATCTATAAAGAAAATGCATGACATGCAAAAGAATACCAATTATCTGGATTCACTACATGAAAAGAGCATTGAGTTCCACAGGAGTGGAAGGAGAAGCCTTTACGCTAAAGTTGAGAAGGTTCTGCAGGCGTAAGTGAAATTAAAATTTTAAAGGTGGGGAGTGATGGGATGTCTTGATAACGAGTGAAGTTTTTGTGTGCTCAAAGGTAACTCGTTTGTTTGATGGTAACTAATGAAAGCCAACAGTGTCACGGAGAGTTTTGTTACTTGGATTGTTGTTTGATTAGAATGGGTATTTTTTCTATTACATACAGCTTAGCTTAGGATTCACAAACTCACTTTGTTATTACGTTAAGTGTAGATGTGGTCGAATATATTATGACAAGCATACCTAGAAAATGTATACCTACCTTATTCATCTTGACTTATTAATTGTTTTTTGCCCGATAGGCAAGCATTTGACCACAATCCTACAACCTACAACCTAATGTAAAGTGATGATGCGGCCGAAGTTGTAGCATGCTTGCTTAGAAAGTAAGTACCTATTCACTCTTGACTTGAAAACTCCCAGATTATACCGTTCGGGGATCAATGACGAGGGCAATGAGTTCCACTCCTTAAAGAAAGAAAGAAAGAAAGAAAACACATTTATTTGGCACTATAAAAAAATAAAAATAACAATTAACTTAAAAACTAACATTAAAAATACAGTTTTTTTAATTATTATTGAGAGTTTTTGTATGCCAAAAAGGTTTAACAGCTTGTAGGCAGCTTTTTGCCGAAAAGATAACTCGACACTGATTTTCAGTTAAACCTGAACTAAGCGGGAAGCATAAAGCATAAAAAAATAAAATAAATAAAGTAAAAAATAAATAGAATCTTAACTTAAAATTAATAAATACAATATATGATACACACATGATTATACATACTTAGTTTCATTTCTACATACATAAAAAAAGAAAAAAAAAACACTCCTTCGTAGTACGGACGATAACGCAGAAGCGAAATGCATCGAGTGAACTGGAGGTATGTCAGCCACATATGGATGACGTTTGACTTTTTGTCTTGTTGTTAGATGGTAAAACGGGCATGTGGGAATTAATTTCCTGCGCAAACTATCCAAAATGTAAACGGTAGAATATCGATAGGCTTGCGACCTTACGTCGGTGACCGAGTATCTGCAATTTGGACTCGACTAGCTTATCAACGCCAATTAGTCTTTTTGCTCGCCGGTCGGTGGACTCAAGAGCTTCGCTGGTACTAAGCGGATCCACCCCCACAGGTGGCCACCGTACTCTATACACGATCGGACTTGAGCTTGATATAAATTAAAAAGCTGCCCCAGTGTGAAGTACTGCCTAACCTTTGCGAGGATACTCAGTTTCTTAGCGACCAGCTGAGCTCTGGCTTCGATATAGATACCAAAGTTAAGGTTCGATGACAAGGAAACGCCAAAAAGCTTGAGTTTATTTGCTGTCGGTATTGGTACATTCTGAAACATCGGAGACAAGTGAAAAGGTCTCTTTTTGGCGGAGAAAAGACACGCCTTTTGGACGTATTAAAACGAACCAAGTAGGCATCGCTCCAATCGACTACGGCCAACAAGCTCGAATTCAATCGACCTATCATTTCTTCTCTTAGTAACTGGACTTGTACCTCACCAGCTCGTGCATTGAAAACGTATCTTTCGACAACAGTGCTATCGTCTGCATACCCAAAGATACCGGACTTAAGCAAATCATTAATGTGAAGCAAAAAGAGCGTAGCCGAAAGAAACGTACCTTGAGGTATCCCGGCATTAATTGCCATTAGTTTGGACGAGTAGCCGTCAACAACTACTCGAATTGATCATTCTCTCAAAAAGTCAGATAACCAAATACATAAATTGGGGGGTAAATTATAAGCTGGAAGCTTGCCAATGCTATCGTGCCAAAACTTGTCAAAAATGTTGGAAATGTCTAGCAAGACTGCAAGAGACGCAAGGGGAAAATAATGCGTTTATACGATTGTAAATCTTGATTTTTAGCCATCGATGTAAAAACTGTCCGATTATTGCTTTGTATCTGCCAAACAGATGCGTTAATTTTAATTCATTTTTTATGATAGTTAAGTAAAATATTGCCGAGTTGTTAAGTAAAAATCTTTATTATTTTTTTTATATTTAAGTCTTCGGAGATATAATTAAAATCCGCTTTTCAGAAAATGCCAAGCTTGTTGACTTTTATAAATACAATAATTATATTTAGTAATCAAACTGGCCAGTATCTCCCAGCCTATGAAATTATATGTGCTTAGTAGAAGCTTCCATTAATGTGATGGGATACAAAGATAGGTCATTTGAGATAACAGCGCTGAATTGGAAATTGTTTTCTCTTTGAAGATTAAAATAATAGTACGTATAGTTATGTATTAGCATTTTAGAATAGCGTGGCTACATATGTTTGGAACTATAATAATTAGTACCTGACTTAGTTTAAATTTGACGTATTTTTTTTTGTATAATCATTTAATCACAGTTAAATAAACCTGAAGTTTTTTTCTATCTCTGAAACGAGGTATTTCAAAAATATCTTGACGGATTATGATAAAATTTTGTGTGTGTATAGTTTCACAGCTGAAAAAGACTAAAAACTAAAAGCTTATTATTGTTCGTCTAGTTCGATAAATTTTTTTTGCATAACTAATAACATCGTTTTCAGTAAACGTGAAAAATATATTCAAAAATTTAAACAATTATGTGGTTAGCCCCATGACTTTGCAAGTGATGTGCCTATGTTATATATATGCATATACAATTATATAAAAAACTATCCAGCAGTTTTTGAAACCTTGTTTTAAACATAATTATTATTTACACATTCACACACAAACAAGCTTTTAGATTAACAATATTAGAGTGAAAGTGTAATGATGTTATTACGCTAACTAAACTACAAACTCAAACTACACTAATTATAGTATAGTCTTGAGAATAGCCTATTAGATATTTTGTGTAATTTGGGTTTTACAAATACGTAACTTAATTTTTTTCTATTAGATACTGCATAGTATTGGTTCGATCTCTTTTTTTAAATCATTGCCAAAATTTTATTATAAAAAGAATATTATCTCCACCTTTCAGGAATTCCTTGTTGATGATTTTTAACTCGTAGCTATTTTTTAAGGCTTGGTTGGAATGGAAGGGAGTGTGTGCTGCGAATGCTGTGCGAATCAAGCAAAGAGAAAAACAAGCAAGGAACTTTTCTAGAAGAAATCATCAGGGCTACGTTTACGTAAGTGCTAAAGATATGTGAAAAACTCTCAGTCAAATAAATTTAGCCGTGATCTTATAAAATGTATATTATTGACTATCGTTACATTTACTCAATCGTTAATAATAAAATTATATTTTTTTCAATGCTCTGCTTTGATAAAGGATTAAAGACATTATTCCCATGTTTGACAAAGCGCTAGAAAAAACATTTATTTAAATATAACTCCTCTATTTCTGAATTTATTTCGATGTGTGAAGTATGACTGGGTTCATAATATAGACTGCAGTTGTTTTTTTAATATAAAATATGTGTTTTATATATTCGAATTAAAAGGGGTGAAAAAACTTGTATGATGATATTTTTTTGCGTGTATTAAATTTTAACGAGTTAGTTAGTTGTCAATAAACATTTTTAATTTGGATTTAGTCTACATCTAATCTGACAAATTTGTTAAGATTTCATTTAAGTTATATTTTAAAAACAAAGCTTAAAAATACCGACTTCACCGCTTTATCTTCGTAACCTTGATCAGATTTAATGTATTAAACACGCATTATTGACGATAACTCAAAAACTAGAGATCAGATCTTGAATAAATTTCAATGGGACCACATGGAAAGCACCAGCATTCAAATAAAAAAAATAATCATCAAAATTGGCTCACAAGTAAAAAAAATATGAGGTAACTTTTGAAGACAGTTAAAAACGAGAACATAGTCAATGTAGTACACAGAAAACGCATTATTGACGATATTTTTAGAACTACTGATCAGATCTTGATCAAATTTAAATTGGACCAATCGGAAAGCAACAAGCTTCAAAAGAAAAAAATAAATTTGAAATCGTTCACGTGGAAAGAAGTTATGAGGTAACACAAAAAAACAGTCGACTTGCTGTACCTCCTCCTTTTTTGTGAAGTCGGTAAAAAGTAATCAAATCGACATGTAGTCTCAGTGCCGTAAATAAATTCAAAGCTTTTCAGAAATTAAAACCCCTTAATATTTAATTTTATTGTCGCGAAGCTCAAGCTGTAACAATCAAACCGAATATCACAAGTCCACGTTTTACTGCCACTGCTCAAAACCGCAATAAACATTATCTATGTCTACGTATATATCACACATATCTGTAACTTCATCGCACTACCATTTCCGCGGCCCCTAATTCGAATCCTCGATAATTTCAGATTACCAAAAGGTCGTGGTTTCGAGGATTTCAAACAATATGACGAGGCCCACGGGAGCCATGGGCACTGTGGCTCTTTGTACCCAGCTTGTGAAGATCTGCACGGCGTACAGTTGTTTGACGAATAAATGTTGAGACTTCATCGTTGTATCACTGAGTACTTTATTTATGATCTGATTTATAGCTTACATTTACTTGAATTACACCAGTTGACTTCCATTCAGCAGATTCAAGATACAAACAAGACGAACGCTAGGATTTCAGTAATAATATTATTTTTTTTCTGCGTAATTATACTATTAACCACCACGTAAGGTAGAAACGTTAAGATGTTACTATTAATGATTAAACTATATACTATTAATAATCACACTAACATTATACATTTAAAAGTTTGTATGTAAGTGAGTTTGTTTTCTCTTCACGCTGTAACCGCTTAACGGATTTTGATGAAATTTGGAATGCACATAGCTTATACCCGGGATTAACTGATAGATTACTTTTTGACTTATTTGACACAGGCTTAGCAGCGGGGCAAAGCTAGTAGTTTATAATTACCTTACAACAAACTTAACCAGCTACTTACCTAAGGCAAAAAGTCGTTAGTCGGCGTAGTGATAGTGTGCCCAAAATGCTGGACAAGAAATTTCATTACCATGTAGTTATATACTAATAGTAATTAGGAAATAATAATGTGCCCTTTCACATTTCTATAGTTATAACTAGTTTCTTTTAAATAAAATGAACTATCTCCCCGCTAGATTTCACTCAAATCCGTTCAGCTATTCATGCATGACAGAATAACAAACAGATTTCCAAATTTTTGTATTAAGTTTTATTATGCCTATAGAAAAAGTCTGTTCTTCTTTACAATTTTCTGAAGAAAGGAACCAAATTAAAACAAATCCAAGCATAACGAAAACAACTGAATAAACTTATAATAATTCCAGAACAAGAAAATTGTAATTAACAAATTCAAGCTCTAGAAAACAAATATAAAGTTTGTATTGCAAAGCATACCACCCTTATAACTAAGTTTTGATTTGGTTTATGCAAATCGCAAAGCTAGTAACTTTATGTAATCTGTGACAAAGCTATCTAAATAATTTATACCTCAGATGATTTGTATGAATTTATAGGCCTTTGCTCCGAATAAATAGTTTTTGCATGATTAAAAATACATAAACTCTTCGTATAATCATAGATTTTAAACAAGGTACTTGGGTATGGCTTATTCAAATTATGCATGGAATCTATACTTGTTCTTCTGCGGACAAAAAATACAAATTCAAAGAGCATGTTTTTCATTTAGTCAGATATATTTCCTTTTGTAAGATAAACTTTGAACTCTTACGAACACCAAAATAATGTCACTTACTTTAGGTAATTTTTGATAGTTAGAAAAGCTGTATTTTGGCTCTACAACTTAAATAATCTTTTTAATAATTATGATGCATTAAAATTGCACCCGCCAAATTAAGTATGATTTAACTTGAACTCGACTTGAATGTTAGTGTCGTATAGTGTCGATAGGTTGTGGAAAAAAGCATGTGTTCATATTCTAAAGTCTTTGCATCTATTTTAAAAAAATATTTAATATATATTTTTTTTGTGTGATATTTTTAAAGCAACGTTTCATAATGGTGTAGCTGTACGAAAGCTCAAAAATTGAGCTATTGGCTACTTGAAGAAATATATCAGGATCTAATAGTTGAAATTAGGTATATTAGACTAATAGTGTAAATCGAATTTTAACTATTTTTTAATGTAATTGAAAGCATGTCGCTTGCCTGATGGTAAGCGTCACTTTTGTCTATTGAAGTTTAGTGCCACATCAAAAGGCCAGACTTCCTTCAGCAATCTACATCAAAAACTCATGCATCAGCCATTACAGCTTGTTCACTTTCAACACTACCTTCACTTTCGCATATTTCATCACCATCATCATCTTAAATACCTACTTTTCAACAGCTTAGTCAGCGACCCAGAGCCATCCTACGCTACGTAAAAAGCTTGGATGGCTTGGGTAGTTGCCGTCAGGGGGAAATGCACAATACACCACAAGCGGGACGTCAGTGCAGTCCATATCACCCCCTACTACAAATTAGAATCAGAATTAGTTCAGAGCCTCACTCAAAGTTTTGAACTTTTATAGGTCAAAATATTACGCGTCAAAGCACTATGCTCGTCACCTTGAGATATTATATGTTAAATCTCTTGAAGCCTTGAAATTTCACTGGAGCATTGAGATTATTTCCGGACCAAAGTAATGCTTGCACACTACTGCTTGGCGTTTGAATATCTGACAATAGTGTGACCCCAGAAAAACACACACACTTTCTATAATAGCATCCAGGAAATTTATAAATTGTCTGAAACAAAGGAAAACTTTTTAAACGGAGGTTTACGATTATTAGAATTGTTATATTAACATTTATGAACATAATATATTATTTTTATTATATAACTACCAGACTAACAGAATATAAACCTAGTTTAAAACTTGATTAATACGAGTAAAACAAACTGTATTGGAAAAAGCTTGAGTTATGAATAAATGATTTGTATTTTTATTTTGTATTTGATGCAAAACTCAGCTCGGCGGAATTAAAACTCATAAAACGTTGGAACTATTAAATATTGTAGAATCGCACATAGGTGGGTTAAATCTATTGGTATTGAAGATCGCTCTACCACCGATGTAACCCTCCTGTTACACCGTGTATAGGTAACGTGGTGTAAATAAAAGGTATACATTTTTACAATGAGTTGCTTTATTTTCTTTTATGTATTATATTGATGTAAACTTTACATTAAACTAATTTTAAAAGCACAAAAAATATGACGAGGCTTATTGCATATACTTGCCTATATAGCATTTGCTCCCAACTATGTCAACTATTTTTAGGTACCAAACCGGGAACACCGTAAAACTTAATTTTAATTAAAATGAAACTTTAATTTACATTTTTATTAGGTTCACAGTACTTACAAGTAAACAGACACTTCCTGGCTCCTTTTTGAGTCTGTAAAGTGTAAATTTTGCACTTTCTATAGTAATAAGATAGTATTTTCTCATTTAGAAAGTTCTCGTCTCATCTAACTAACTGTGTACGTGTGGTGCTTCTTTGTTTACCGACTTCACAAAAAAGGAGGAGGTACTCAAGTCAACCGTATTTTTTTTTATGTTTGTTACCTCATAACTTCGTACCACGTGAATCGATTTTGATTTTTTTTAGTTTAAAGGTGTTGCTTTCCGATTGGTCCCATTTAAATTTGATCAAGATCTGACTAGTCGTTTTTGAAATTACAACATTGAACCTCTTCCATGATAACGTTTACCCAGTACTTTAACACTATTCTAAAAACTTATTGAATAATGCCCTCCATCATGTTAATGTTTGCCTAGTACTTTACCAAATCCAAGTGCGATATTTTCTTTTCATAATTTTTTTTCATTAGTTCTTCGTTCGAAGATCCGTCTTGTTGGAAATACTACATTTAGTTTAGCAGCACGCATCAGCAAAACAGTTCATTTGAGTTCCCAGAAGTATTCCCTGGTGTCTGCGAATTATGAAACTAAGTACATACATGATTAAAACATAGGTAGTTATTTTTAATCAATATTTTATTAATCTATCAATATTGTTATAAAATCTGTATGATATTTACTATAGCTGCATAACTTAAACGTAAGCAAAGCTAAAAAAACCGACTTCACCGCTTATATTTTGTTTTTGGCTGGATCGATTTCGATGAAATATAATATATTGGACCACCTCTGAAATATAATCTACCAAACAAAAAAAGATTTTTGAAAATCGGTCCACAAATGGGGGAGAAATTGGTGAACAAACATAAAAAATACATACATTTAATGATAGTAACTCCTCCTTTTTTGAAACCAAAAAACCAAACCTCCTTTTTAAAAAAATAGAAAGTGTAATTATTTTTCTCTTAGTATTCTTCATAGCTTTCAGTGAGCATGTAACCGATAAACAGCGCTAAACAAAACTTGGTGTAGTTATTGTTTACGAGGATGGTCTCACGGTTGGCGAGAGAAAGATTAAGGGCGGTCTAGACGTCTGTACTGTCTAGCTATTGTTTGGCACCGATTCTAGCTTCTACAGACCGTGAAATAAAGTTAGCAGCTTAGATATAAAAATAATTATATTTACAGTAAAAATTGAAAGTAATTAAACGCAAGCTAAGCTTTAAAAACCCGACTTCACCGCTTTGTCTTCGGAACCTTGATCAGATTTAATGTATTAAACACACATTATTAACTATAACTCAAAAACTAGACATCAGATCTTGATCAAATTTCAATGGAACCACATGAAAAGCCCCAGCTTCCAAATAAAAAAAGAATAATCAAAATCGGCTCACAACGAAAGAAGTTATGAGGTAACTTTGAAGTCGGTTAAACGAGAACATCGTCAAAGTAGTCCAAAAAATAGGCATTATTGACGATATTTCAAGAACTACTAATCATATCTTGATCAAATTTATATGGGACCAATTAGAAAGAAACATCTTTCTAACTAAAAAAAGATTTTTGAAATTGGCTCACGGAGAAAGAAAGTTATGAGGAAAAGCAAAAAAAAAATGCAGACGGCTTGAGTACCTCCTCCTTTTTGGGGAAGTCGGTAAAAAATAAGCTACAATTATGTTCAGTCTGAGGGACATGATATACAAAGCGCCCGAGGCGCGCGCCCCGGGCGCTGTGAAGGTAAAATGTATGGCACGTAAGGGACCTTGATATACAAAGAGCACGCGACTCCTCCCCCCGCGCTGCAGTTTTGCATTAACTTTGTGTATCAAGTTCCTCCCAAGGTGGGTCACCCGAAACCACGCACTCCGCCTTCCAGGACACCGTCTGGTACCCGCGTATTGCCCTCGTTTGCGATGACCCGCTGCCCATATTATTTGGATATTATTATTGTATTTCGTTTTTTATTTAAATATTTTAATTTTAGAATTAATGATTAACGAATACGCTGCCTATCTGATTTAACGATCATTATTTTATTTTATTTATGTTTTATTTTGGTAATTAATAATGTGCAAATCCCTATGGCTATGTGTCCCATGTCAACTTTGTAGTGCTAGTTCGAATTAAGTCTTCACGACACAGGCTTGCCTAGTGTGAAGGCCACAGTTTTAAGAGTGCATATTATCAAACTTTCAGCCCAAGACACTAAAATAACAAAAAACCTTAGCTTATATTCTCATTGTACCTGTATCATAGATTTATATAATATAACTGTAATATTTGGAGTGTTTTGCTGTAAAAAGTTATTTTCATTTCCATTTTCATATTCTCACCATTCCTTAGCCACCTACCATGTGCTGAAATTTTATTATATTTTACTACGTTAATTATGTAGATAAATCTTGCATAAGCACTTTAGTGCTACGCAACAGAATATTGGTGTTCCAACATGATGACATAGTGGTCCAAAGATAGCTTTCTGTGAACTAGAGATTAAAAAAAAATATCAACGTCCTTTTTGAACTGTTCGTTTGCGTAGTTAGGTGCACGTCGACCTTCTAAGCAGCGGGTATCTGGTTCGGTTCTCAGTAAGAAGACAAGTTTTAAAATTTTTGTTTTCGTTCAGGCGATCGATCAGGTGAAGTGGTACATGAAGGATGTACCACTTCACTACTGTACAAACAGTAGTATAAAAAAATAAGCGTGATTTTGGAAATTGGAGCGTAGGTCTCAGTCATATTTAGGTTTGAAGGTATTTGTAGCTCCAGACAATACGTCTGACTTGTTTTAATCTCATCCGATGTGAAACATGATGATACAGATAGCTGTTTGAAATGTTAAATAAATTTCACACCATGCAGCAGACGTTCTAATTGTTAAATATTCCATCGTCTGATCGACCAATTGCAAGTTGAATTGGTATTAAAAGGGTTCAGTACGCACAATGGTGCGAGTCCAACCCATTTCATTAATTGTTGTAATATAATACATTTTACAAAATAATCACGTCAAACTGTGTACTTCTATTTTGAAAAAATTTTATGTGTCAGAAAAAAAAAGGTCTGTTTTTTGGCTAAGTAAGGTACGCATTCGCCTTTTAAGCAGCGGGTATCGGGTTAGATTCTTGGTGGAAACACAAGTTTTTTGTGATGTGAATATTTCTGGCAACAACAACACAAGACATTGAACTTAGTGTTGTGTTAGTGGAGCTAAAAGCGTTTATGTTTATGGAGTAAGAATTTAAGAAAAACAGCCTAATAGATAGATGGCGCGGTGAAGGCTTCTTAGTAATAGGATCAATTTTGCACCTTTTGTGTAAAGAACCCTAAAAAGATGTCTCGGAGTAGTAGTAGTAGTTCAGTCTACAACCGCAAAGTAAACAAAACATGGATTATGTGAATCATAATAATTAGTGTCCACTCGTATGTTAGCTTTCAAATTTGTACTAGCCACTTAGTCAAAAACTATTCTTGCAGTACAACTGCAGTGACTTTTATTAAAACGTGTTAGTGAGGTATAGAGCGTTTCTTGAACAACTGACCATCTTTAGGCGTGTGAAAGTATAAACTAAGTTTTTGAAGGCAAATTTTGAGTGAAAATATCTATAGCTATGTGGAGCTGATTCATCGGGCCACCTGGTTCCCCGGCTTTAGTATCCAGTTCGGTTCAAACAGCCACTTTCATCAGAATACGACCTGTTGAATGTCGTGTATCCTGAGAAGTGATGACAGAGTTGAGGCGTATATTATTATTAAAGAAAAACTATAGCGGAGTGATTTGATCTCAATTTTTATTTTAGTTAAAATGTATGTCAAAAGTTTTCACTAACAATTTCCAGGAACGAATAACTAAAAATATAATCTTATTTGACATAAACCCCAAATACGCCCGTTATACGAACTTTAACTGTGTAATGATTGTGATTTTCCATTTCATTAATGCACAGATAATTAGTCAGGTATTTTCCTCTAGTCCCATAACTACTGTCGTCTAAGCTGAAACTAGTAGGAAGACACCAAATCACTTTCAATCCACACATAAATCACAATTTATTTGCCCTTATCCCACTCAATTTGCAAACGGCACAACTTGTTTTCTTTCAAAACCATGCAATGGTGTAAAATTTGGCATAAGTTTTTATGACCCTCGCCTGTCTGACCTGTCGCGGAACACCGGAGTTTTGTTTGTTGAAATGGCAGAGACACCACGTGCAATCACGGACCTTCCGTTCGTTCTGGGTAGCCAATAATTGTTATATCGCTATCCCTCCAATCCACTCATAAGTAGCCAATCTATTACGTCTGGATTTATAAAACCTTATTTTTAGTATCTTAAAATTTTGGATGAGTTATTCATCCCAAAACAACCAAAGTAAGTGAAATACATATGTGTTGATAATGAACTTGTCAAGTTTTCTACTTGTTTTCATCGTGGTACATTGTTGTAAGTGTGTATTGAATTCGAATGACGATCAGTGTTTAAATGAGAAAGTTCCATTGAGTTCTGTGAGAAAACGGAGACATTTGACGTTCCCCGATAACAGTGATGTTGTGGTAAGTATTATTACGTATAACCTACTCTTATATCGAAGTAGTAAATTAAGAAAGATTCGTTCTTCTCAAGTGGGTTTGAATCCATGGGCGTCATGCCATATTGCTCTAACCGCGGAGCTACCCAAGCCCTGTCGCAAGCGACGAAATTATCCTTTCTTAATTATTAAAGACGTATGGGAACATGTAGCACCGTCTGCCGGAATAGTTTTAATTTACTACTTTAGTTCTGCCTAGCATGGCTAACGCTATAGAAACAAAATTCTAAATAGTAAGTGCGTCCAAAATGTTAGTTAAACCAGTATTTATAAGATAGATAGATATATTCTTTATTGAACACCTTAAAATAACAAGGAACACAAATAGGAATGACAGTAAAAAATTATATAAGTGTAACAATAGGCGGTCTTATCGCTGAAAGCGATCTCTTCCAGACAACCTTTGGATGGAGAGGAATAACGCAATATAATAGGTCGTCGTTCTACGTTCATAAAAGATTAGATAGAAGAACAGTGATTAAAAACAGAGGATATTTAAATAATAAGTGTGTTTGGTTGGTCATATATCAAACATTTCAAATTTCTACACGTGGAAACGTCCAGTTGATACTATACCAGTTTATCGATATTAGTTATGTAAAAATTCTTTCTTTCAGCTGACAATATCTCTAGTAAAAGCCTTCATGACGCATGCACCTTCTGGATGGAACATTGCCATAGAGATTGATGTCCTCTACCCACTGCCTGATCAGAAATTTACAAACCGTTTCTTCAGGAGGAAGCTGCATCACAAACAGAAGAGGGAGTTCTGGGAGAGCATAGAAAATGCTTTGGGTCTGTAAGTATTTCATAGTCTTACTTGAACACAACTTTCCACCCTAAGGGACATTTATGCTTCTGGCTTTGGGTGTGATTGTGTGTGTGATGTAATTAATGTTTCCGGCAGTCTCAATACAAGTCTTTAAACTTTCTGTGAGACTGTGAGTGTGAATGTGTAAATTTATATTTTTGTATAGACTAGTCGCCAGAATATTACATACAAATCAAATCAAAATCGTTTATTCACATGGACCCCAAAGAGGCACTCTACTGCCAGATTTGCAAAATTACAGGCATCTCGAGAAGAACCTGGTAAGAAATTACTGTGCTGCATATTTTTTTGTAATCATTCTTATACACTAATACATATTTATGTTAACCTAGTTATATCTATATTATGTTGTCGCAAGAAAGCGCTTGTGCAGTTTACCTCCATGCATCTTTGTCATTAATCGTTTTATAATAAGCTTTCTTAATTAATGCCCATTGAATTACTGATTTGAATATTCCCAGTGGTAATTTAGTTTCAATTTTAGGAATTTTACCGTAAAATCCCCATTGCCATTGATTTATTCGTTTTGCTCAATATATTTAGATCAAACACCCACACTGTATTTTTATGCTTATATAATTATCGAATCTGTTAATCAAAATTTCACAAGAATCGGTTGAAGAATGCCACTTGTAGAGGAGAACAACTTATAGGAGAATAACGACATACGAGAGCAATTTTGCCTTAACTGAAACGGTGACGCAACGCTCGCGCTTCTACCCTTAAATGCCCCTTTATCAATATAATAATATAATTTATGTATCAAATAATTGGGTCAAACGTATGAAAAACCTCTTAATTTTTCTAAAACTTTTTCCCCAGCTACAACATTAACGGCCGCTCCTGCATCCTGCGAAGTATCTGCGAGGCGAAAGCTATCCTCGCACCCCCGGGGAAGTCCCTAGTGCATGATTTGTTAAGGGTTATATTCACGTAAGTTAATATTAAAAAGTCTTTGTCTTTTACCTAAACCATTATATAAACACAACCGCGCCGAGCAGCTTCATCCGCTATTATCAGTAAAAAAGTAATTTATGTCAATCCTAACTACCTATAAGCTATCTACATTCCATATTTCATCCATACCCGTTCAGCCGGTACAGCGTTAAGATAAATAATGCAAATTTACACGCAGCTTTCGGATTTTTTATATTAGTGTGATATCCTGATGGTATTGGGGCAGGGAGATGGTATATAATATATATCAAGGAAAAACATTTAAGCCATTTTACATAAACATTTTAACATTTAACATTTCATTAATGTAGGCAGAGCTGCGGGGCACGGCTCTGGTAAGTTGTATCTTTTTTATCCTTTATGTAACAGTGTATGAAGTGCTTAAAAGCAAATCATATTGCAATTTGAAAATATTAGTATGAAAAAGTATTTTTTTTGGTTACATCATAATTGATATCGTTGTGATGATAAAATAAGCTTTCTCCGACTCATACTTTCGAATCCAAGCATTGAATGATAATGGTGACAATGGTGTATTTATTGGCTACTTTTAGCCGATTTAAACAAGGAATCTAAAATACTATCTCTTTCCCGGCCTTAAGAGATAACTACTAAATAGTACTTTGAATCATATCAATACACCTTAAGGAGTCAAGAGATGACATGTAATAGTACTTCGAAAGTATCAGTCATGTCAAGTCACCTTTAGGAAATAAAAAATAAAAAGTTAATAGTATTTTGAGTCATGTCAAGTCACCTTAAGGGGTTAAGATATAACAAGTAATTGTACTTTCAGTCATATCAAGTCACCTTAAGGAGATAAGAAATAACATGTAAATAGTATTTTAAGTCATGTCAAGTCAACTTAAGGCGTAAAGAAATAACAAGTAAAAACTTTCATTCATGTAAAGTCATCTTAATGAGTTAAGAGATAACTAGTAAATAGTACTTTGAGTCATGGAAAAGAATATTTATCCGGTTCATTTTAGTCAGATTCTTTGCAATGATTATCAATTTATCAGTAACGTGGGAAAAGATATTTTTTCCTACCTCTGGGACTAGGAAAGCATTAGACCATGCACTTTCTCACTTGCCGGTTTATAAAACTCTATTTTAAGAGAGCAATTTCAAATACAGCAGAACTCGAAATAATTACTTTGATGTTCCAATATATGCAATAGTTAGAACCACAGACGCAGAAGTTAAATTAATTTCGGAATAGTTTCCTTTGCTGTGTACGAGTATGTCCGGGAAATTAAATGTGACATCTATACTACTTAATATTATAAAGAAATAAGTTTGTGAGTTTGTTAGGTTGTTGAGGTTTATCCCTGGGTCTACTGTACCGATTTTGAAAATTCTTTTACTAATTGAAAGCCACGTTTTTTGTGAGTGTCATAGGCTATGTTTTTTTTACCCGGGCGACGCCGGGCAGGTTAGCTATTTGAATATAAAGTGAATCAATCGTTTTAATAGGTTTTGAGATGGCACTATGTTTGTTACATACCTACCTTTAATGAACGCTTTTACCCCGGTATACCGGTACAATTAAATGACACGTTGAACAACGTTTAACAAAATTAACTGTAACTTTATAAACAAGCCGCGGGGGCTTCACCCGCGTTTATTAAGTTAAGAAGCCCATATGTTAATCCTAAGTGTAAGCTATGTGCATTCCAAATCCGTTAAGCCTTTAAAGTGTAGAGAGAAAACAAATTTTCAGATTTATAAATACTATTAATCCGATGTGTGTGATGTGAAACTCTGCGAGTCTCTATGTGTAAGTATAAAACAAGATTTAAGAGCGGTTACAGATATGGACGAATTTCGATTAAATTTAAAATAAAGATTTGTAGTCTGTACTATTTTTAGAAACAACAATTTCCTTACTATTACCGATATCTATATATATGAAATATGTAAAGTTGTAAAATGTAATGAAAAATACGTTTTTGGAATAAAATCGATTCGAGCTGATTGTCTAAGACCTACATACAAATATAATGTATGTCTGCCACAAATCAATAATAGCATTTATCACAAAAGTATCTATGTTATGGCTATAATAATTTACCTGTTCATATTAAAATGCTACGTGGAAATAAATTTAATGCAAAGTTAAAGACGTGGCTGATATCAGGCGTCCACTACAATATTAAATAATGTTTTTTAAAAGAACATTATCGCTTAAATGAGGAATTTACTTATCCACACTTTTTTACTACAAATTTATTTTCATAAAAAAAAGAAAAAAAAAAAGAAATTGAATTGTTGTCGAAGCACTAAATTACTTACTTTTCGTTTAAAAATGTTCTCATATAAGTGAAATGTATTTCTTTATGAACAATAAATGAATCTCTAACCGTAATTTCTTAGTAGTTTGTACAGATAGGAACATAATTATAGTACTAAAATACTTATTGTACAGCCAATAAATTATAGTATAAATTACCTGTATTGACAATTTAAAGAGGAAGTACAAACAGTTACCTTAAATATATTTATTTTAAAGGTTTTTCAAAAGTTACCTCACAACTTCTTTCTTTGTACGCCAATTTTGATGTTTATTTTTTTATTTAAAAGCTGGTGCTTTTCATGTGGTCCCCCACCAAGGTCTGATAACTAGTTTTTGAGTTATTGTCAATAATGCGTTTTTAATACGATGAATCTGATCAAGGTTCCGAAGATAAAGCGGTGAAGTCGGTTTTTTTAAGCTTTGCTTGCGTTTAATTATTATGTTATTGAGAGACAAGACGAGCAAGTCACTCGCCTGATGGTAAGTTCCACGCTTGCCCACTACAACAGAGTGCCCACAGCTTTAAACTTATATAATGCAAACTCCTGTGCGGCAAATCACTGCGCTCGTCGTCTTGAGATATTAGTAGTTAAATCTATTCACTGAAAACATTGCCCTTCATCCCGAAATACAGTAATGTTTGCATAGTACTGCTTGGCGGTTGAATGTCTGGCATTGGTGTGGTACTGCCCCAGGCGGACTCTACTCGTCAATACAAAGGCTGTATGGGTGTAAATGTATCCGGAAGACCGAACTTTGCTCGGTTTTTGTTTTTGGTAGAATGTGTTTGAATTTGTAGCCTCAGAAAGCTCCATCTAGTGTCGAGTAGAAACAGTTTTTTACATCGGTCATAGCGTAATAGATGGCGCTGATAGTTTCTTAAACCCGGTTTTTCAAATGCAGTTTGGGAACCGAGCATTTCTCGGACCTGGAACGTTGATAAATCGATTCCTTGGGCCGAAAAACCCCTAATCTGTAACTTTCAAGAAAATCGTTGGAGCCGTTTCCGAGACCCTGATTACATATATATATATATATATATATATATATATATATATATATATATATATATATATATATATATATATATATATATACAAGAATTGCTCGTTTAAAGATGTTAGATGAAGTTTTTTTTTTAAACAAACAACTTTCACACTCACATCCCCACACTAAGTTCATAATTAATGAAACATAATTAATAAATACTCCTTATTAATTTCAGGGCCCCGATGCATGAAGAGGAATTTAGAGAAGAAATGAAGGAACACGTGGAATTTTCTGATCCCAATATATGTGATCGCATCAATGACTGTCCGTATTCACTTATCGATATTATATTTTCACTTAATAAACAAAACCATTGAATTTCCACAGCATAGCATAATTGCTATTATGTCAACAAAATTTGTGGTAATCCTAACAAATATTGGGTTATTGTAAACTCACCACGATATATAGGTACATATGTGAATTTGACACAATCATTAAGGGGAAAGTTATTGTTAAGTCTCCATTTTAATTTATTTTTGTAAAAAATACTTACTGATGGCATATATAAATGTAAATTAAGAAATTTATTGCTTTTAAACTACAATACAAATACTTATTTAATTTAATTAATAAAACCATTTTACAATTAAATAAACTAACAAATATAATTAGACATCGTCTGCAATTATTTACTGGAAATTGACATATAAAAATTGAGAACCTATACGTGAAATATGTTATGTCATGACTAATTATTTAATAAATCAATTCATTATTGTTACTTACTAGTGTTTCAAGGACTGAATAAGTTTCTTCGTTTTAAATATAACCCTTCTTTTGCATAATCAGTTCATCCTATTTTTTAAGAAAAATATCAGATCCTTCATATTTATGCCTGATTAAATGTTTGATTTGTTTTTATCTGCTCTCCAAGAGTCATGGTCCAGTTATAGTCTAGTCAAGCTCTAGTAAAGTGGTAGAAACTTTACTAGATCTTCTATTGGAGTTTTGGAGCGAAGGCGAAAATCACGTTTTTCAGCTTTGTATGATTTGCCTACACTAATGCATGTTTATGACGAATTATAATCCACTACCAATGTTATACATGAATACTCGAAGAATCATAAGTTTTAGAAAATAATACAAAATCGACATCATCATTTTTTTACCGACTTCACAAAAAAGGAGGAGGTACTCAAGTCGATTGTATTTTTTTATGTGTGTTACCTCATAACTTATTTCCACGTGAACCGATTTCGAATTTTTTTTAGTTTGAAATATGTTCGATTGGTCCCATTTAAATTTGATCAAGATCTGATCAGTAGTTCTTAAAATATCGTCAATAGTGCGTATTCTGCGGACTACATTGACAATGTTCTCGTTTCTTAACCAACTTCAAAAGTTACCTCATAACTTCTTTCGTTGTGAGCCGATTTTTCTAGAAGGGTGGATAACCGCTGGATTAGACGAATATTTGAGAGGAGACCACGACTCGGCAAACGTAGCACAGGACGCCCGTTGGCCATTTGGAGCGACGACCTGCGAAAGGAGGCTGGCAGAAACTGGATGAGAAGAGCCGAAGATCGGCCTCAGTGGCGTTCATTAGGAGAGGCCTATGTCCAGCAGCGGACAAAAATAGGCTGATGATGATGATGATGATGAGCCGATTTTGATGATTATTTTTTTATTTGAAAGCTGGTGTTTTTCATGTAGTCCTATTGAAATTTGATCAAGATCTGATCGTTGAAGTCGGGTTCATTAAGCTCTGCTTGCGTGTAAATTATCAGTTTCTCCATGGGCAGACTTATAATGCTACAGCCCTATATAGTTGCCATTAAAAAAAGTTGAAGTCAGATCCTTAATCAATAGGAAAGATTTAATGTTAAACTAAATAAGCGCATTATTGGAATGTGTTGTTCACACAGAACCATGAAACACACAGTTCGAAGCTTGAATGATGATCAGAACTATTACAGGGTTCCTAAGCAATTATTTCCTTGGCATCTAAAAATTAACTTAGTAGTAGTCATTAGGTATCTTAGCTATCTCTCTTGCACTCTAGCACCCATAAGTTAAAAAGAGATGGCGATTGTGTGATAGCGTCTACTAGACGCAGAACCTATCTGCCACTTCGGCCAGCTGGTGGACTGATTAACACTTGGACAAAGTCGCAGGCACAACTTTTTGATTAAATTACGCAACGTACTCCAAAAACACTCAAATATAATCTTTAAGAAAACGTCTTTAAGCACGAATTCCATCGCCACAGTGCAAATTCCACAGAGGTGTAACTCGTGACTAAGCTAATGAGTTCCGTCAGCAGTGTTGCTCTAATTCTTTGACACAACATCCCGGGTCAGCGAACACGGTACACGAAATAAGACGTGTAGGAATTGTATGGATAAGACTGAATTATAATTTCTCGAGGAGTATGGTATGGAATGAGGTTGGTTTTCGAATTTTGTTCGAAATTTAATTTAGTATCATTTGTGTTAATAAAAAATAATAAGTTTAAAATAAAATTAAAAATATACTATAACTCTTTTACGAACAGCCTGTTTGGATTATTTGGGTTCGCCTACTAAGCAGCAAAGTTGTGATTCCAGCTGGAAACACAAGTTTTCTCCCCAAGGAAATTTGTGTTTCTGGTTCTGAGTGTGATGTGAATGATTCCGGCACCCATACAAGTAAACGAACTTAGTGTTGGCTGTGAGTATGAAAGAATTTTATCTTTGCTAGATCTTTGGAGCCGTAGGCAACGCTACGAGCCCTTTGATAAAGTAAGATTATTATCATCTTCAGGCGTGTCCCAAATGACGAACATCTCTTACTGTTACAGGATACCATTTTATATAAACTATGGATATAATATTACTGTACTAATTAATGCTCTAATAATAAAGCAATATTAGTGCTTCAAAAGTTGAAAAGGGCTGAACACCTGAGAGAGAGAGAGAGAACACTCACTGCCCTCGTCTTTGTTCCCCGAACGGTATAATCTGGGAGCCTTCAAGTCAAGACTGAATAGGTATCTTCTAGGCGAGCATGCAACATCTTCCGCTAAATCGCTTTCCATCAGGTGAAATAGTCAAATGCTTGACTATCGAGCATAAAAAAGTTAACAAAGGGACAATAATTACAAAAATAACAATAATGAATATTAATTAAATTCCATAATTTTAAGAGGATTTAAGTCCAGTAAAATTGAACTTCCGTTAACGATTAAAAGCGTTTATCGAGCATTAAACAGGATGGATCAACGCATTTCGCACATTTTTGTTTACAGGGTCAACAGCAGAAGGGAAGTTGGACACATTTTATGTGTTTGCACTGCGCGGAAGCGGACGAAATTGTAGTTGGTTTTATTGGATTCAGTAAATTTGCATAGACGTATTACATTTCACATGTCCCATGAGTTCTTTAACCTATGGGTGAATATACGATACCATGGCGGGAATATACAATAAAATTCGAATATTTACCATCGTAGGTTTAGTAATATGTAACGTACGTATTGTATTGTACGTAAATCAAGTATTTTTTTATCTTTATACTTATACTAAAATTACAAATTATTGTTTAATTGAAAAACATTAATGTTAACTTAGAATTTTATTGTATATCAAGTGATTAAAGTGCATGCGTGACGTCAAATCAAAATAGCAAAAGTAGGTAAGCTATTGGCTAGACTGATGCGTGACGTCAATTACCGGTAAAATTAACTTCACGGTAGTGCGTGAGTGGTCGTGAACTATGACGTCACAGATATAACTTCTAAATGGTCGCGTTTAACATTGATTTTTTTAATTATTATTTTTCTGTGTTTATTATATTTATGAATATTTTTACCGGCAACATATTATTATTAACGTAAGCAATCCTACTAATATTATAAATACGAAAGTTTGTGTGTAAGTGTGTGTATGTAAGTATGTTTGTTCCCTCTTCACGCTTTAACGGCTGAACGGATTAAAATGAAAGAAAAAATACTTTAAAAACCCGACTTTATCGCTTATTTTATTTATTAGCCACAACCGAAATGGTTGTGGCTTGACCGATTTCGACAAAATTTATAGGGGATCTCTGAAGTATACTCTATCAAACAAAAAAAAACATGAAAATCGATACATGTTTGGCGGAGATATGGCGTAAAGTACATGCAAAATAAAAAACATTCACAATACAAAAATTGTATTGTTAACCTCATTTTTTCAATTATTGAGAACCTCATTTTTTGAAATCGGTTAAAAAGCATAAACAATGATGCTACATACATGATTGTGGTCAAATGTTTGCCTATCGGGCATAAAAAAAACATACATATAGGCTGATAAACACATTAACCTCATAGCGTCGTGCAATCGGGTAAAAAATGCGGTTTTGTCTCCAAGTGTTGCTATTTACCGTGGCAATATTTATTTTCTTTTTTATTTATAACACTTAAAGCATATTTTATTCACTTTTCGGTTTTTAAGTTGTTATATTAAATACTAGCCGTGCCCCGCGGCTTCGCCCGCTATTATCAAGCTAAAAAGTAGCCTATGTGTTAATCCTAGGTATAATCTATGTACGTTCCAAATTTCATCCAAATCCGTTCAGCCGTTAAAGCGTGAAGAGGGAACAAACATACGTACACACTTACACACAAACTTTCGGATTTATAATATTAGTAGGATTTTTCTTTAATCAATCATTAATACGTCCACATTATTCTCATCATTATGAAGAGCAAACGCACATGAACGAACCATAGAGCACTCCAACACTCTACGCACGCATAATTCATTTGTCTTTTAAAAATATGTTAGTACTCTATTGATTTCTTTTTATATAACAACCCTTTTTAATAGAAAAGAAGATTTAGTCGTTCAGATACCAAACAGCCAAATAGCAGGACTATAAACGAGGAGTAGTGATGAGAATAATCATATAAAAAATATTAATAATAAATTAATAAACGCTTTCACACTCACAGCCCCACACTAAGTTTGATTACTTGTGTCGTGGGTGCTGGGAACACTCACATCACACACACAATCACAAGCCGAACCAGAAACATGCATTTTCCTTGGGGAGAAAACTTGTCTACTAATATTTTAAATTCGAAAGTTCATGTTGAAGTATTTATGCGTTTGTATGTTTGAAACGAAGTACGAGTATCTATATCTGCTATAACAGCTAGACAGCTGTTGTAACGGCTGAATTCCAAATTTGAAATTTAGTACGATTGTATATAATTTTGTTTGAAATGCCCGTTGGCTTAGTTTGGTGGGCGTTCATCTTGTAAGCATGAGCATCGGGTTCGATTCCTGGCGGAAACACAAGTTTTCTCTCCAAGGAAAATTTGTATTTCTTGGTCTGGTTGTGATTGTGTGTGAGATGTGAATGTTTTCGGCACCCACGGCTCAAGTCATCAACTTAGTGCGAGGCTGTGAGTGTGAAAGCGTTTATATATAAGTTTAATGTTGGTTTTCTAACGGTAAATAAAAACATCGCATCGTGTCATGTGTAATTTTTTTTCATCTCATAAAGAATATCGTCTGACCATTATCACACCTGATCCTTCCACGAATGATCCTACTTTTGGATGTGATTCTGTATGTGATATGATAGTTTTTAGCACCCAATACACTAGTCTTCGGGCTACGCGTGGGGCTGTGAGTGTGAAAGCGTTCATGTTATGTGAAAATCTATACTTGATCAGCGTGGTGGTTAACGGTCTAGACTCGCTCTTTCTGTGAGAGAAGGCTCGAGTCCCTACAGTAAGAGTGAAATGAGCTGACAATGATGATAATGATAATGTTAGCCTATAGTATGGATTTTGATGCTATATGCTATTATTTTATCCCGATTGCCGTGGACAATGTGTGGCGCACAGCTTGTATTTCTAAAGCTAGTTATTGAAGTAATTTTAAAATATTATATTATTATATATCATATGTATAAAATATTAATTTTATAATATTCTTCTCAAGATGGCTGTAAATATTACACTACAGTCTTTAACGTCCATGAGTGCCTCTTTGAGGCCTATGTAAGTAAACGATATAGAATTTTGAATTATTTCCGGGCGATGCCGGGTTGAGAAAGCTAGTATACCATAAAAAAAAAATTACAATATTCTTTTTGAGATGGCTGTAAAAATTACACTACAATCGTTTACTTGTATGAGTGCCTCTTTGAGGCCCATGTGAGTAAACGATATTGAATTTTGAATAATTTCCGGGCGATGCCGGATCGAGAAAGCTAGTTTACACTATTAGTATGATTAGTAAGAAGTTCACAAACCTTGATATTATGAATTGATTTTTGACGTAATAACCACGCACTATGCACGTTGGGACAGTGAGAGCTCAGCTCGGCTTCGACAGTTTGACATTTTAAAGTGTTTTTATAAGCCGTCCACAGTGCTACCAATATTTTCTCGTACTTCGGAACATGTTAATGTTTAATAATTGTGTTCCAGTTGTTTTATTTCTAATGATAGCACGAGGTGTAGCTTTTAACGGGACTGTGGATCATTGCCCTAATGTTAAGAATGCAATAAGTGCAGTGAGAAAGCGGAGGCA
Source organism: Lomographa bimaculata (assembly GCA_948107665.1). Lineage (NCBI taxonomy): Eukaryota > Metazoa > Arthropoda > Insecta > Lepidoptera > Geometridae > Lomographa > Lomographa bimaculata. The sequence continues at coordinate 15,472,910 of OX403599.1, forward strand.
TATTACATTTCCAGATAAAAGCACACTTTCAGTAAGTTAGTAATTAATGGATTTACTTTAATAGATACATGTGACGGGATATTGGTTTTGATTAAAATATGGATGAGATAGTAGGTCCTACATAGTAAGCAAAATAACTTTAAAAGATTTAAACGATGAAATTACTTTATTTATGTTCATTTTTTTTGTGCTTTAAAAAGCGACCACTACTATTTATTCTATAATAGGAGCGTTCGCTTGGGCATATGGGTTTTGTATTTGAATATATATTTCCTTCACGTAACTCCGCAGTATTATTAGTGGGAGAAGCCATTGGAACTGAAATACAGTGCTAGACACTAGTTCTGTTAACACTAGTTTTTTTTTCTGTATGTATATTACGTGATAACTCCGCCAATTATGAATCTATTTTGATGATTTGTTTTTTGTTTGGTAGATTATACGTCAGAGGTGGTCCAATACAAATTTTATCGAAATCGATCGTGCAAAAGACAAAATATAAACGTGTTAGTCGGTTTTTAAGCTTTGCTTGCGTTTATTTAGAATAGAATAGAATGTTTATTTTTCTTTCAATATGGTATTCTTATCTGTTAGTTAACAAATAACGTTAGTTTAAGCGTAAACCAGTGTAAAAAGACTGGTGCCTGGTGGTTTTAAAATCCCTGTATTTCCCCACTCCGCGAATTATAATTTTGGTTAGAACCCCTAGTGTTATTAAATGAGTTTAGGATTTAACAGATTTTGTTGTGAAATTCGAGATTAACATAAAATAAACAAATAAGTTCTAATACCTAACTACATTATTGTCACTTTTACGCTTCCTAACCTACGGCGTTTAGATTAGAACGGAATAGAACACAGAAGACGGAAAAGCTGAAGAATAGAATATTTTGCGTCATGTGGGTACTAACGTGGATCATCAAATTTCAGTTAACAACTTCAGTGGTGAAGACTTTCATGACTCACGTCCCGTCAGGATGGTACACAGTCTTGGAAGCTGATCTGGTGTACCACCTTCCTGATGCAAAGATTGTGGCTGCACATAGTAGAAGGAAACTTCATCATCGACAGAAGAGAGACCTCTGGGATACTCTACAAAGTGTTTTTGAATTGTAAGAGATATATTAATATTGTATTCTTTGACCTGAAATAGGTTAGCGTTTGTCCAGTAGGCTAGATTACCCTTAAGCAGGCAGGTTTGCATTGAAGCAACGGCGCCATGACGGCGTTAAATCCATGTATATATTCAGCATGCTGTGAATTCAATAAAACTATAGATTGCAATTGCAGAGCAGTTAGCAACTTGCTTCGCTCTCGTAAATTAAGTTACTTAACTTCGAGTATTGCTATCATAATTTATATATTAACTTATTTTGTAAAAATGTTTGTTAGCTAGTTAGCTAACTTAGTTTGTTTAGCTACTTCTATATTTAATTCTAATGTAATCAATTATTAATGTATTTAACAGTATAATTTGCATGAGCAATATTGAAAGAGACTGAATCCCACGACACAGGACTCATCCTAGTGTGGGATTCAGGGCTCACCATACATTATAAGTAATTGTAATGTTCTTGTGTTATAATTTTTAAGTGTCAATGAATAAATTATTATTATTTATTATTACGAGGGCGAAGCAACACAAATGTCCCTATGTGTTTATCCTGGCTATACCTTAGCTTATGCACGTTCCAAATTTCATCTAAATCCGTACAGCCGTTACAGCTGCTATGTGTAATCCCGTAAGTGTGTGAGTAAGTTTTCTCTTACAGCTGTAAGTAACACATAACAGCTGTAACGTACGGATTTAGATGAAATTTGGAACATGCATAAGCTAAGGTATAGCTAGGATAAACACATAGGGACCTTTGTGTTGCTTTCGCCCTTGTAAGTTAAGTTAAGTAACTTAATTTACGAGGGCCAAGCAAGCTGCTTACTGCACTGGAATTGCAATCTATAGTTTTATTGAATTCACAGCATGCTGAATTTATACATGGATTTAACGCCGTCATGGCGCCGTGGAACGCGATGACACATAACCTTACGCGATTACTCATAATCTTTCGCATTTATAATATAAGTGTGATGTAGATGTTTAATAGTGGTAGGACTCTTTTTGCAGAGTCCGCCTGGGGCAGTACCACACCATTGACAGACTTTTAACCGCCAAGCTGTGTGAAAACTTTACTGTATTTCGGATTGAAGGCAATGTTTCCAGTGAAATTACAGGACTTATAGAGATTTAACATGAGTGTGAGACGTAACATGATGATATGAAAAACGCAGTGCAGGATTTTGACCTAAGTTTAAAACTCTAGGTGGCATTGAACTATAATGGGCTTGCGTGACGCTTACCATCAGGCAAACGAGTTGCTCGTTTCGTCACTAAATAACCATAAAAATAATTTTTCGTAGAATTAGATATTAAATAAAAATAATTGGCTGTTAAGTCGGTTTACGGACGATAGTTTTACCTACGTGATAACGTCATAAGACGAACGCTAGGCCGATCGTGCCTCTCTATCGCTTGTTCCGCGCTCTAGCTTGCACGCTCAGGCTCAGGCGGAACGTGACATTTTTTCATGCGTGCAGCCGGTGTTCATCGATTTATAAGACGTTATCACGTCAAAAAATCTAAGTCTCGCTATAGAGCGAGGCAATGCGCCTGCATTTTGAATTCGCTAACGACCCAAGATCTTTCGAATTATGTAGTAGCTTTTTTATGTTTATTAGTAGTTGTTTAAGTTTATAAGCAAATATAAAATCTCTACAAACGTGTTTCAGGAGGAACATGAACGGCCGTTCTTGTATCGTCAGAAGTATCTGTGAAGCAAAAATGCGTCTCGCGCCACCAGGCAAATCCCTAGTTCATGACATATTAAGGGTTTTATTTACGTAAGTATGATTGATTAATTAAACTGTTGATTACACTTTTATGCTAAAGTAGCCGTGCCCCGCGGCTTCGCCCGAGTTCATCAAGTTAAAAAGTAACCAATGTGTTAATCCTAGGTTGAAGCTGTGTACATTCCAAATTTCAATAAAATCGGTTCAGCTGTTACAGCGTGATGAGAAAACAAACATAGTTTCACATTTACACAGAAACTTTCAGATTTATAATATTAATGTGATAGGCAAGCAATTGACCATTTTCTTAACTGATGAAAACTTATAATAATTATAATTCTACCTACCTACGAGTATTCTAGGGATACCATCATTTATATTGTTTTAAAATAATTATGAAATTTAGTAGAGTAGTCAGATGTTTAAACAACTGTCGAGTGATAAAAAGTATAAGTTATTATTCCTCTCTTTACTTAATTATTTTGAATACCGCAATCTGAGCTCCAACCAAAGATTTTTGTACCATGATATAGCAGACGACAGTAAAGTTTAGAATGAGAAAAAATAGATAAGAATCTTTTACACTCACAGCCCCACTAAGTTCGAGGACTTGTGTCATGGGTGCCGGAAACATTCACATCATACACACAATCGCAACCAGAACCTTAACAAATTTTCTTTGAGGAGAAAAAATGTGTTCCGCCGGGAATCGAACCCGATAAGCAGGGGGCTTAGAAGGCGATCGCTCACCGAAGCTAACGGGTAGTTCATCTCAATACTGCTTTTGCTTTTTTTTAATAATCTTGTAAGTTATGTGTCCATACATGTAGTAAAGCTTACGGTCTAAATAAATTCTGCCAAATTTTCCGTATTTAATGCTTTAATTCTGTGTCATGGTTTTATCTCATATGAAAACCACAGATCACCGAGAGATAACCGCATCGCGGGTACCGCTTCCTGCAAATCGCCTTGTAATCCCGGTACGTGCCACGATACCATAGCGCGGGTTCATTCATTCATTAGATTCAACGACACACGCCTTGCATACCCGGAATTTGATAAATGGATTCCCTAGAGATCTTTTCAAAGAGAGTCTTAGAAATTTTACGGCTTTTACATTCAGTCTAAGCAATTAAAGGCCTCTCAGACTGAAAATTCGCCTTTCTTGACGCGCAATAAGGTTGTGTATTTTAAAATGGTCAATCTTAGTTGTATTACTAGTTGTGGTAAATTAGCAAGACGAGCATAAGACGACAATAAAAACTTTGCTGGCTTCCCTTAGAGCTCTATATCGTTGTCATTGATTGATTTCTTAATTTTTAATTTGAACTGCCTATTGGCTTAGTTGATTGAGCGTTCGCCTTCTAAGCAGGGGTATCGGGTTCGATTCCCGGCGGAAACACATGTTTTCTCCCCAAGGAAAATATGTGTTTCTGGTTCTGGCTGTGATTGTGTGCGTGTGATGTGAATGTTATCGGCACCCACGACACAAGTCATCGAACTTAGTGTGGGGCTGTGAGTGTGAAGGCGTTTATTACTTAAGGTCCAACTGCGTTGTCCAACTAAGTTATTCACCAGTTGGTAAACCTAATTTTACGTCTATTATTTCATCACATAATCACTAAATGGAAAATCCGGCCGTGTATAGAAGTTTCATTCTGGCCACTTAAAAAAAAAATTAAAAAAAAAACACAAACTAGCATCTTAAATAAAGAGACAAGCAAGATGCTCGCCTGATGGTAAGCGACACGTCCGCCTATAAACTATTTGCAATTTCATCCGGAAGTTTGAATATATTACTTAATTTCTACATAGTATATAATTAAACGCAAGAAAAGCTAAAAAAATACCGACTTTCCCGCTTTATCTTCGGAACTTGATCAGATTAAATGTATTAAACACGCATTATTGTCGATAACTCAAAAACTACTGATCAGATCCTGACCAAAATTTAAAAAAAACCTTCGAATTGAGTACCTCCTTCTTATTTGTGAAGTAGGTAGAAAACAAAATCGCATTCCGCGTCTTTCTGTTGATCTCCTAATTCCTAACTACGAAACGGATTTTGATGCGTTTTTCTACACCAGATGGATACATTTTCATGGACGGTTTAGGTTAGTTTATAATATGTAAGTAGAAAATAACAATGTTTTGAAACCAAGTCACCGAAAAGTGAATTTACATGGCTTACGTAGGCTATACCTTAAGAGATACATAAATATGATGTAGTAGAGAATTGCAATTCTTCTGAAATCCTAAATAAAACTCTGCAATTGCATATCTCTATCTGTTACGGTTGACTCATAGTAACCATTTCTTTCACCTTTTTACCGACTTTACAAAAAAAGAGTAGGTACTCAAGTCGAATGTATTATTATTTTTTTTTTATGTGTGTTACCTCATAACTTCTTTCTACGTGAACGATAGTTTGAAAGATGTTGCTTTCCAATTGGCTCCATTTAAATTTGATCAAGATCTGATCAGTAGTTCTTGAAATATCGTCAATAATGCGTATTCTGTGGACTACATTGACGATGTTCTCGTTTTTAACCGACTTCAAAAGTTACTTTCATTGTAATATTTTAAAATTGATGATTATTTTTTTTATTTGAAAGCTGGTGCTTTTCATGTGGTCCCATTGAAATTTGACCAAGATCTGATTTCTAGTTTATGAGTTATCGTCAATAATGCGTGTTTAATACATTGAATCTGATCAAAGTTCCGAAGATAAAGCGGTGAAGTCAGTTTTACCGACTTCCTAAAATAGGAGGAGGTACTCAAGTCGACTGTATTTTTTTTTAAGCTTTACTTGCGTTTAATTATTTTGTCTTAATTACACCCGTGTGAAGCCGGGATCGGTCGCTAGTATGATATATTACTATGATAATATGACTGGGAAAGTTATTTTTTAGAGAATCTATTCACAACTTCTATAGAACTACATGAAATAGTAATGGTATAAAGTATGTAATATTCTCAGAAGTAACCCTTAAAACTACATACATTGGAACAACGGAATGTCGTCGCATTACGCGCAGACTTACGTAGTGCAGGGGTGTGGTTAGAGACGGAGATATAGCGGAATCAAATACTTCATTGGTTTATTGAGTAGGTTATTTTAATTATTTACGAATATTTATAAAAGACAATACTTTTTATGTTTTATAAAGTAAATAAAAAAAGTTTATGATTTTCTTGGAAGATATATTTTGATGAAAAAAGAAAGAAAGAAAGAAAGAAAAAAGCGTTTATTTACACAAAATCACAACACAGAACCAGAAACATAAATAATATAACAAATATAATAAAATAATACATTGAAACACTTCTTGTGCTTTGCTGTGAATTTGTGCATAAAAGGAGTATATAATATGCATTATAAAGTAATTAAGAGTACAATGCAGTAAAACAACGATCATGACTATTCAGTTCGTCTATTTTGGATTGCTACGTTTTATTTCTAGTTATTAATGAATTTGAACTGCTCGTTAGCTTAATTGGGTGCTAACTGCTTGTTATATTAGTTGGGTGCAGTTCGGCTTCTAAGCAGGTTCGATTCCTGGCGGTAACACAAGTTTTGTCTCCAAGAAAATTGTTATTCTGGTTCTGGTTGTGATTGTGTGTATGATGTGAATGTTTCCGGCACCCACAACACAAGTTTTCAAACTTGTGTGGGGTCGTGAGTGTGAAAGCGTTTTATTTAATTAAGTGCCCCGCGGCTTCGGCCCGCTATTATCAAGTTAAAAAGTAGCCCTTGTGTTAATCCCAGGTACAATCTAAGTACATTCTAAATTTCATCCAAATCCGTTCAGCCGTTAAAACGTGAAGAGGGAACAAACATACTTACACACTTCACACAAACCTTCGGATTTATAATATTAGTAGAATTTCATGAGCTAATTTTATATTGTATTGTATGTTGATGCGTGATTTATACAAAAACACTTCCTTTGTATGAGTTTTATACTTAAACAGTCTTTCTGTAAATCTCTTTAAATTACCGCTAGCGAAACATAACTGTGGCGTAACGTCACAAAGCATCTATAACAATGATGTGATCGCCCGCTCCGCCCACCAATACATCCTACCCACAATCGCCCCTTCACGTGATGGTATCGATAAATTATCTTTATTTCAGGGCACCACTACACGAGCGGGAGTTCAACAAAGAAATAGGGCTGACTTACAATGAGTTATTGGACCCAAACTTTTGTGACAGAGCCAACGACTGCCCCTTTTCCTTACTCAATTTTGTTTTAGATCTGAATAAACCACCGAAATGAAATATACTTTTTGTGACGTATACGTGGTTTTATTTAAATACGCGAGGAATAGCAATGAGGATCGTAAATGTTAGTGGTACTTCTTCTTATACCACTTCTTCTTTGTAATACACAATTTAGAGCTGTTTCTGTAATTGACATAAATAATCTACCATGACTCCCTTTGAGAAGGAACAAATCATCAATACTGTTCCTGCATTTAGTTTGATGACCTGTAATGGAATTAAAAATGATGCAATAAACAAATTGCATTAATTCATTCATTCCAATCATTTCAATTTGACAGGACTTTAATAAACATTAAACGAAACCTTACACACAGCCCCACACTAAGTTCAAAGTCTTGTGTCGTGGGTGTCAGAAACAATTTTACATAACACACATACACAATAACTCCCAGAACCAGAAACACAAATCACCCTTGGGAAGGAAAATTGTGCTGCTGCCGGAAGACTTGTCCACCAACTGGGTCTTCAAACCTATCACACCCGAAAGAAGAAACACATATTACTTAGAAAGAAAACCAGAAATCGAACCCGATACCCGCTACTTAGAAGGCAGATGCGCAAACAACTACGCCAACGGGCAGTGGTCTATTAATATAATAAAGTCAAACTCTCCCTGTGTTACCTGTTGTTACTAATTTGGGTCCATTACAAAGCCTAGGGGCAACGACCTGACACGTGACTTAAATACAAAAGGCCATGATACAATTTACACATGGTAATTGTAAAGCCCTAACCGGATCTAAAGCCGGTTCATAATAAAGATATTATTCCATTACGTCGAGTAGAAACGCTGGCGTCTGTGGGATAAGCTATGAGAGAAATGCGGACGGGTAAGACAATTTCAATGTAGCTGCTTAGGATAGTTTCCCATTTAGAAGTAAATCTAAATATTATCATTATGAAACCAAGTCGTGTTAGTTACACCATTTTTCAGTCACTTCGCCACGTATAGCAGAATAACTATTTCATTAACATGAAACAGGTAACAATTTAGTAATTAGGTTTTGAACTGCCAGTTGGCTAAGTTGGGTGATCGTTCGCCTTCTAAGCAGGGGTATCGGGTTCGATTCCCGGTGGGACCACAAGTTTTCTCCCCAAGGAAAATTTGTGTTTCTGGTTCTGGTTGTGATTGTGTGTGTGATGTGAATATTTCCGGCACCCACGACACAAATCATTGAACTTAGTATGGGGCTGTGAGTGTGAAAGCGTTTACGTTTTTTTATTAGTATGGTATTAAAGTACTTTGCAACCATTAAACGAAAGAGGTAAAACACGTATGCTTTGAGTGGCTTTGTAACGCATGTCGGGTACAGCTCGTAAAATACTAGTCATTCGCGCCGAACGGAGATCTCGCGCCTACATTTTGCCTCATAGAGAAAAACTTTTGAGGTTAATTTCTTTTACATTTTATTTTCTTTCTTAATTAATCAATTTCTGTATATAATGTATAATTCTGTTCAAGTATATAATATAACGGATATTATACGTAAGTTTCAACTTTAAATGTGAAGCCGTTTTTATGAAAGACCCCGGAACAAAATAGATGTAAAAACAGTTACTTTAGTGGACCAAGTTATTATTTCCTAACATAGTTTTTTTCAACAGCATAAACAATTAGTAGTATAAATCATAAAAAGACAGTGATTTTTCGACACATTGACTAACTACTCGTATATCGATTCTCTTGTAACTTATACTACACGTAAAAGGGTGCCAGCGTTTCCCAGCAGACGGGTCATCCATTAGAATCGATCACTCGTAATGTTTACGCTTTAATATTCCCGTACGTCACCAGAATCTTGCAAAATTATATTATAAGCGATTTTTCAGCCTATATTTTTATCTACACGAAATGCGGTAAAAATCCGCAATGTGAAATGTTTTGAGGTTGATTCGAGTCCCACTCCATCATTTCTTGTGTTATTAAAATATAAGCTGTGTCCGCGGATTTGCTTACATTAGAAAGTCAGAAAAAAAAGAGCTTTATTTTTGTTTGAACTATTTGAACTTGTTTAGTGGTATTAATACAGTGTAGTGGTTTTTAAGTGCTGCTAATAAATAACACACGAATAAAGTAGAAACAATAAAAAGTTATGATGGACAATTGGACTAATTCGTAAGTATTTTGTATGTAGAAGAATAAGTTACATTTAAATTGAACTGCCCTTTGGCCAATTTCGGTGAGCGTTCGCCTTCTAAGCGGGTTCGATTCCCGGCGGGAACACAAGTTTTCTCCCCAAGGAAAAATTTCATATTTTAATTGTTTTACTTAGTTATCATTTCATATGTAATTCTTTAGTTTATATATCTCGTATTGTTTTCCTGAGTCATGCCTATGGGTTGACTACTGAAAATCAGTGGCTCAGGTTCAACCTTAGTCGTGTGCATAGTCGGGATCTAATATTGAGTGTGCCATGATGACATGTATTTTCATTCTAATAGATTGTAATAAAATAAAACTATTTAAAGTTAAAAGGTTATAATTAAAAAAGAATTGATGATGTGGGTAAAGTACTAAAAGCTACATAAATTAGATAAAAAAAATTTAGCCGGTGGCCATTTTGGATTTAAAATGATTTTGAATAAGCCCACATAATTATATTATTGTCATCAGAGCTAAATGTTTATTACCGAATTTTTAGATCGATCGGTCGTCAAAAAGTGTGTAAATTTTGATCTACTACATTTGACCCCAACAAACAGGGCAAGGTAAATAAAACCTATTCAAAATAAGGTGCTATTGAGCCTTAGGCATAATAGAGAAAAAAGAAGTTGCGATGATAAGAGATGATAAGTAACCAAGTGGTTGATGGTTGTAAACACGCTATGCCTAAAATTACAATACAATACAATACAATACAATACAATACTGCTTTATTGAACACCAATAAGATAGTTAAGTAACATGTTAATAACATAAAATCTAAAAATAATAATTGTTGTACAATGGGCGGCCTTATCACATAAAGCAATCTCTTACAGGCAACCTTTGGATGGACAGGATAGTAATAATAGAAATTTTTTGCGGTCGGTGGTGTTCTCTAATGAATTACGCTACACATGCATTATAAACAATTTAAACATTACTTACATACAAATAAACCAAGAATAACTACCGAAAACTGGTTTAGATTTAATCTTTAAATTGAGAACAGCAAACTTCAGAAACCTATTCTTATAACCATTTCTAGATATATCACTGCTGAAGAAGTAGGATAGGTTTGAATTCCAGTTCTAAGCGTTTGGTGGCCAACAGCGCGCGAAAGCATTTTAGTGAGGATCCCTAAAATAGTTATCGCCTTACACACCGATGGATTTAGAGACGCCGCTACTATTCGTTCCTCGAAATGAGTTTATATAAGTAGAAAGGTTTTACTCAAATAATTTATATCTATATTTTAATCATAGACAGCAGTCATAGTCAGTCAGTGGATACGGAAACAAGTATAAAATAAAAAGATATAAGATGATAAGATAAGATAGAGATAAATGAATAGATGATATAACGGATATTTGATGCAAGTTTCAGCTTTACATCTTATATATATAAAAGAAAGTCGTGTTAGTTACTCCACTTATAACTCAAGAACGGCTGAACCGATTTAGCTGAAAATTGGCAGGGAGGTAGTATAGAGCCAGGAGAAGGACATAGGATACTTTTTAAGAACGTACATTTCTTTAAATATTTTTTTTACATTTCGACATGCTTTCCATTTTTCTCATACGTCACTCGGATTTGGTAAAGTACTAGGCAAACATAAACATGAAGGTTGTAATAATATAGTCACGTGACATTGTAACGCATGCCGGGTATGGCTTCCTAAATATGCACATACATTGACTGTTAGGCGGAACGAAGGTCGCCGGGACAGCTAGTATTATATAAAACCGTTTTTAATTTCAACTCCGGGACTAAATCAGTGTTTTTGATGGATCACCAAAATGTTGTTTTCTAACATAGATAAAAAAAACGGTTTGGACAATTCTTGCAAAGGTCTTTTTACTAATAATCCTTGACTGTTATTAAACCCATGAGGGTGCCGAAAATATTCACATCTGACATACAATCCATTACAACGTCTATTCTTCCAGGAGGAACAGTATATAGGAGTTGTTTTTCAGGAATTCATTATTGACATACTCGTGAAATCAGGTAGTGAATATGATTTGATATGCTTTTTTTTAGGCAGGCCGCTTAAATGTTCTTGGAAATGTTTGCTGGAAGTGAACCAGCCTTAAACATTGAAAGGCAGGGGGGCGAATGGAAACATCATAATCTATTCTACCAAGTAATTCCAAATCTCGAAAATTATTAAAAAATAAATGCTTTTACAGCCCCACACTTAGTTCGATGACTTGTATCGTGGGCGCCGGAAACATTCACATCACATACACAATCACAATCAGAACCAGAAACACAAACTTTCCTTGGCGAGAAAACATATGTTCCTGCCAAGAATCGAATACGATACACGATACTTAGAAGGCAAACGCTCACCCAACTAAGCCAACGGGCAGTTCGATTAAAAAAAAAATTTTTTTTAATTACTAAGTTATTTTTGTTGATATATTGGATTATAATAAGGCATCTACATGACTGGCATGCACATGTTCTTCATAATCCTTTAAATAATCACACTAAAAAAAAACTCACTTTAAGTGTTTAAAAGATTCCTCCACGGATAACCAGAAAAAAGAAGCTCTAATCCTTAGTAGGGTCTCCGAAGTCGACGCCAGTGATATATGATTTTCATAAATCTCTGTACGCTAAAACTGTAAGGATAAAAGGATATTTTGGGGTCGAGGACCTCCGTTAGGGATTTGGTAAATACATATCACGATTTTTGTTTATTTATGAGATAGGCCTGAATAATTAGGCACGTGGAAGAGATCGTGGATTTTGATTACAACATATGGCTTAACATGGTATCTAAGGTATTTTTAGGTCTATGCGACTCAAAATGAAGAAGTGTTGTAAAAAACCTAACTATTTTTAGCAAAATTTTTTAATTAAAATTAAAGTATTTATAGCTTATCAGCATTATGTTTTCTATTATAGTGTATGGGTGCCCCCTTAAAATTATAATTTTAATAATTTTAATTACGATTCATTCGCATAGTTTAGACGCTAGATGCCTCTGACAGACGCACGGACAGACAAAGTGCATGGTTGGATGGATGGTTCATCCAAGTAAACTTGAGATCTCGCTTTGTTCGACTAATCAAATCTTGTTTGTTTGGCCGGTACAACGTCTATTCTTCCAGGAGGATTTTTTTACATATGGTATGTTAGCCTGAAGCTAATCTCAGCCGCAAGAAGTCCACTGCTGGATAAAGGCCTCCCCGAAGATCTCCAAAAAGAACCACAAACATCTCTTTTAAGAAATATTTCAACTCAAAAAACATCGAATATATACAATTGCTTATATTTGAAGAAAAAACATTTAACAAAAATTACCTCAATGTTAAAAGCAATCTAATTTAGAAAATTCTCGTGTCACAGTTTTCGTTGCCATACTCATCCGAAACGGCTTGACCGATTTTGATGAAATTTTTTGTGCTTATCCGGTATCTATGAGAATCGGCCAACATCTATTTTTCATCATCATCATCATCATCACTTTTCATCATTATCAACGCGGGTGAAACCGCGGGGCGCAGCTAGTTTAATATATTTTTTTTATGTTATTCTTGATTTCTAAAGTTTGTCTATTGACTTTATTAGGAATAGGCCATCTCAATAAGGTTCATTTCTTTTTCGTAGGTCTAACCAAAACTACATTATTTTATTATGTTATTTAAATTTTGTGGTTTATCATTGCAAGATATTTATCGATTTTAATGAAGTCATAAGCCTTTACACGTTTTTTGCGTGTAAATTATTACGATAATTAACGTTATTTGCTTTATTTATTCCTCTTATATGAAACCCAAACAACCTTAATAACACTCGTTGAATCAAACACAAACAAATTCACGGATTTATAATATAAGTTTTAGGTAATATTTCTGAACATTTATTATTTTCTCTACCTATTTTGTAGCATCGAAAGTGGGTCAAATGTGTCTCTTTGTTTGCACTACTTTACTTTTGTCTCAAGTGAAATCAATTTGAACCTTTTAGCGGCAACCCAATAACTCACATTTACAGTCATTTGTAACAGAAACAATTGACATCTAAATTTTCATCATTTTACCATTCAAATTTCTAACGCTAACGCATTCTTTATTCAAAAAATAGCTGCCAATAAAATATTCTTTTTAAAAGTGGCGGGTTACAAAGTTTTATATTTTTTTATTCTGATTGACGTTCAAATCCGGTAGTGTGGCAAACATTCTGCAACTATTCTGAATTTAAAAATGTTTGTGAGATATTTTTTTGTTTTTTTGGTTTGTGTACAGTTTAGTTTGACATTGGAAGTTGATAGCCCTTCGAGGGTTTTATCGAGGAGGAAGCGATATGTAGCATTCCCCGAGGGATCCAGTTTTTCGGTAAGCTGTTTTATTTTGTATTGTAGAATTTTTGAGTTCTCATTATGGTTCCATAAACTTCAACGTACCTACGTAGACGCAAGCTAAAAATTAAAACAATAAGCGCTAGATACATCTACAGCTTTGCATATCCATTTTTATGATACTTAATATAAATTAATATAAATAAAAGGTCTTTGACGTCTATTATTTATTATTGTGCACTAGCTGACCCGCCTGGCTTTGCTCGGGTACGCAAAAACGCGATTGAACTAGTTTTAATAGTCGGGGTAATTATCCTACGGAGGAGAAGGGGTGTCGATTTTACCCCGGGAGCCCGTTATGCCCCGGTTTCCCCTCTTTCCTCCTCTCATGAAAACAAAGTTATATCTTTTAGAGCAAATATTCAGTAATTGCTTTTAAAGTGAATACTAAAAGGCATAAAAAGATTTAATATCTTATATCTCAGGATGACAAGTGCAGTGATTTTACGTGAAGTCACGCAGGTTTTTGAACTATCTATTTAAATATGGCTCTGAACTTTAATGAGCACGCGTGATGCTTACCAGTAGGCGGGCGACTTGCTTGTCTGGTCTTTCAATTACAAAAACAACTATAAAGTTGGATATCGCACCGTCTGATCTCAAGCCGAGCCAGTCACTAGTTTTACGATCTTTATTTTTTCTGATCATATGCAAAAATAAGATTTCGTTTAGTATATATAAGGTAATTTTTTAAATACCAAAACCTCTTGGAATATTATTTCAACAAACAGCTATTACAAATTATTATTGTTTTAATATATAGATAAATAGTACCTGGATGACCGAGCTTTGCTCGGTTTTTGTTTTTGGTAAATGACGTTTTCTAAAAATGAAACCTAGCTAGATCGATTTATCGCCCCCGAAATCCCTGCATACAAAATTTCATGAAAATCGTTGGAGCCGTTTCCGAGATTCAGATTATCTATATATATAAAAATTTCGTGTCACAGTGTTTGTTGCCATACTCCTCCGAAACGGCTGAACCGATTTTGATGAAATGTTATAGTTACTCTTGGTAGGTTGTTAATAGGTTTTTATCTATTTTTCATCCCCCTAAGTGATATGGGTGGCCCACACATTTTTTTTATTTTACGGACAGATTTTTTTTTATTTTATGATTCAGCATTGGAAAATACATACAACCCAAAATTTTCTCCCTTCTACGATCAACACCTATATTTTTATTGAAGTAAAAAAAAAATCCTATAAATAATGTATATGGCAAAACAACGTTTGCCGGGTCAGCTAGTATATATATATATATACATATATACAAAAATTGCTCGTTTTAAAAATTTTATCGATTTATAGATTGCATAAAAAACGTCATCTTTTATAATATAACGAAAAATATGGTATTCAAAAGAAATTCTAAGAACTAAATGTATACCTAGAAAATTGTTTAGTATGTATTTTTTTTTCTCTAAATATCAAATTGACGCGTCCATGCACTGTTACATGACATTCTTAAATGTTATTTTTCTGTACGACAATAAATTAATTATATTTTATTCTATTCGAAATGGGCTAGGGGTAGAACTAGAATCAGAGTCTAAGGGCCTCCTGGTATTTTCAATTTACTTACTACAAATTACTCTGTACATTGTTGTAATAAAATATATGAAACGAAAGAAAATGAAATCTTGACTACCCAGTTGGCACAGTAGACAGATGTCCGCACGTGGTCCGCCGTGGCCTGGCATCGATTCCCGGCAAGAGCACAAATTCCTTCCCAAGAGATATTTGTGATTCTGGTTCTGGGTGTAATGTGTGCGTGATGTGAATGTTTCCGGCACCCACGATACAAGTCTTTGAACTTAGTGTGGGGCTGTGAGTGTGAATGCGTTTGTTTGTTATTTTTTACATATGGTCGAAATCCTTCCTCCTTATCCTTTAAATGAATAAAAAAAATGTCTGTAATCTCCAGATTGCTGGCTGCATGACAGTAGGTTTGATCGGTCAACCAGCTCCGACCTCATCGCCTGGAACTTTCACTTTCGGGCTCAACTGGGCCATTGCTTACGAACTTCCCAACTCTACTGAAACAGCAGCTTTTTACAAACAAAATAAGTATAACAATAAGAAGGCGCAACAGAGAAGAAGCCGAAGAGATTTATATGAGAGGCTGGAGAGCATTTTAGATAAGTAAGTTTTTTTAATTCTAATCAAATTAAACATAAACACTTTCACACTTTACCCCGCAATAAGTTACGTGACTTATGTCGTGAGTGCCGGAAATATTCACATCACATTTACAATCACAACCAGAACCACAAATTTCCCTTGGGGAGAAAACTTGTGTTCGAACACGATTCTCCTGCTTAGAGAGCAAACGCACACACACCTGACTAAGCTACGGGCAGTTCATCATACGTTTGACCACTACCTTACTTGACGGTAAGTGACAATGCGGTCGACAATGGCACACGTTTACCTAGAAGATTTGCTCGTAAATACGTAATTTAAAGACTTCTGTACTTTTTTTATCAAACACTCATTATGTCTGACTATATTATTGTGAATTTAGAGTGTTAGTACTGATTATTTTGAATACTTAAAACATATAAGTTAGCGTTTGATCATATTCTTAGGTAGCATACTTTTTGTAATTTCCTTTTTACCCGAGTGCCAAGGAAGGGTTATGTTTTTCGCGCGTATCTTGTACGTATCTTATTCTATCTTCCCAATGGCTGGATGGATTTGGACATTAAAGGTATCGTTATATTTGTCTTAAAAACCTAAGAGTGTTTGAAACTATAAAAAACAAAATGGTGTATTTTTGGCGCGAAATAGTACTAAGTTAATAAAAAAATATTAACCAAACCTATCAAGTAGGGTATCAAAATTAAGGAAATTAAAAGGTGATAATATAAAATTACATAAAAAGTAGGTTCACATTTTACGATGTTTGGTTTTTTGATTTTTTTGTTGTTTTTTTTAGTATGGGGT
Organism: Lomographa bimaculata; assembly: GCA_948107665.1. NCBI lineage: Eukaryota > Metazoa > Arthropoda > Insecta > Lepidoptera > Geometridae > Lomographa > Lomographa bimaculata. Next base: position 15,489,509 of record OX403599.1, read on the forward strand.
ATAATGGAAGACAGTGCATCCTGAAGACTCTTTGCGAAACCACTCAACGAATCGTCCCTCATGGTACCAACATGGTTGAAGAAATATTTCGAACATTGTTTACGTAAGTTGTGGTTAAGTTCTCTTTTATATGTGGAAATAATTTAAACGCAAGCAATGCTTAAAAAATCCGAACTCACCGCTTAGTATAATATATTTTATTTTACTTTTCGAAGAAACGCAAAATCAATTTCGATAAAATTTTGATATATAGAACCACCTCTAAATTATCTAAGAAACAAAAAAACCATCAAAATCGATTCTTAATTAGCGGAATGATCGCGTAACATACATCAAAAAGTGACCTCTATTTTGTTGGTTTTTTGACACATTCGATATTGTTCTCTATCAAAATAATTAAACGCAAGCAAAGCTTCAAAAACCGACTTCTTCGCTCTTTGATCAGATTAAATGTATTATTGACGATAACTCAAAAAACTAATGATCAGATCTTGATCAAATTTAAAAAGAACCAATGGGCACTCAAGCACCAGCTTTCAAACAATAAATCATCCAATCGGTTCACGTGGAAAGAAGTTGTAAAGGTAGCACACATAAAAAAAACATTCGAATCGAGTAACTCCTCCTTTTTTGTGAAGTCGGTAAAAATGGGAAGTTTATTTAACACCATCTACTATTTTCATCACGGTGTTATATATGCTTCGGAAGCGTAAGGCCGTCGTCGTAGGATTTCAAAGCGCAACCACCGATGAAGGCGGGCTCACTAAAATGGCACCATCACGACTTTCGGCCCCAGCACGATAAACTTACGACAATGTGTTAGCGGTATCATTAACGTAATTAATTTGTATGATATTTAATAAGCGCCTAGACAGTGCGTAAATTGAACTGAATTTGGTACAAACGATCTTAATTACTTTCCTATCACCTTCATATGGCCACATTAACGTTACTTAAGACATTTTGTATGCATAAATTAAGCAGATATAATATTTTCCTTCACAGGATGCCGCTCACAAAGATGGTATCATCTGAGCCTCTAGAAAATGCAATCTACTCCTCAGCCCACCGTCTTGGGACCCTGCTGAAGAACTGTGACTCCATGTTTACTTGTCCTATATCTTTGGTGGATTGGGCTAATGGCTACTACAATGCCCCTTCACCTACTGTCGATACTAGAGCAAATCCTTGGGCACTGTTTAGTTCGAATTTTGGATAAATTATATTTTGTGTACACAATCTTTCATTTTTATATAGATGTTGATCTTTTAAATAGCAGTTTTGTGTCGAAATAAATAAGTTAGCGATCATCTCTGGGCAACTAAAAAACCGTTAATGAACCAAGTCTTATTTGATGACGTATTTTCTAGAGTTGAAAAATAACCTTACTTAACTTTTAGGGTGTTGGATCTGCCCCTAATTAGAATTTAAATAGTTAAGTATACTTAGATATAACCTTATAACTTCTTAATTTTGTGTGATTGATACAGAATTTTTTTTTAGAATAGAATAGAATAGAATTTCCTTTATTGTAAACTGTGTAAATAAGATGGTATTACAAAAAATATAATATTATACAGGTAACAACAGTTTGTCCGTTTCGGGCGTTTATCGACAGGAGTTTCTAGTTGTAGCTATCTACTTATTGTTAGGTTTATAACGCCATTTACTTCATTGGATGGTGTTTGTGAAAAAATATTTGTTTCTGCCCATTGAGGTATTTCTTATTAGATGGAATACAATCACATGGACATGGTAGTTAATTATTTACTTCAAATTATATAAGAAGCTCAGTTAGTATTTTTAATCGCTATTGTTTTTTTTGCCTTTTATAATTGCTGTCAGTTTACTATTAGATACTACATATAAATCGCTGTATGAATTGTCGAAAGCAATGTATATTATTACTCTTTTTTAACTTCCTCGCATTGTATGACCAATATTGCCCATAACTGAGTATGTATGTCGTACATAAAAAGACAAATGTTGAAACACTAAAAACCGACTTAAATTACTGCCTGCTTTCTAAACAGCGGGTATCGAGTTCAATTTTCAGGTTTTCTCTCCAGAGAAAATTTGTGTTTCTGATTCTAGGCGTGATTGTGAAGTGATTGTTTCCGTATCCTAGACAAGTCTTCAAACTTAGTGTGGGGCTAGGAGTGTAATTACAGTTTTTTTTATTATTCTATATAAATTTTATATCCTACTAATATTATGAATCCGAAAGTTTGTGTGTAAGTGTGTAAGTATGTTTGTTCCCTCTTCACGCTTTAACGGCTAAACGGATTTGAATGAAATTTGCAATGTACATAGATTATACCTAGGATTAACACATAGGCAACTTTTTAACTTGATAATAGCGGGCGAAGCCGCGGGGCACAGCTAGTATTATTATATCAAGTATTAAGTACTTTTGAAATGTTATTTTATAGATACGTTTTTGATTTGACACCCGCCCCTGTGGAAAATGTAGGTTTTATTTTTTCATGAACTACTATAGGTATATGCAATACTCGCAGACCTCGGATAATATCGGCTCTGCCAAATTTATGGACGCGTATCCCCATAAAATAACGAACGCCATATTGGATTCTGAAAATAACCTAGGCTATGAATCAATGCCAACTTAAATGAATTATTATACAGTGAGGCTATATATATATATATATATATATATATATACTATTATAGATAGATAGATAGATAGATAATACTTTATTGATCCACTTTACAAGATGAGATAAAACAAAGGCAACAAACAAGCTTATACGTAAAGTATCACAACAGGCGGCCTTATCACTAATAGCGATCTCTACCAGGCATTATAGGTATTATAGGCATTATAGGTATTTTTATAATAATTCTTGCAATATTTTTATTAATTTAGACAGTGTGAGGGAACAGATTAAGATACTTAGGTGTTTACTTACATTGCATACATTGCTAATATCAAATCCCTTTTTTTTGCTTCAACGCAATCAAGTATTTTACTTATTTAATAAGTGCCGAACGCATTGTTTATTTTATTTTTTACAAAACATATTTACACTTTCACTTACAGCGTCTATAAGATCATAAATAATTAAACGCAAGCAAAGCTTAAAAATACTGACTTCACCGCTTTATCTTCGGAACTTTACAGCTATTATTGAAGATATTTCAAGAACTACTGATCAGATCTTGATCAAATTTAAATGCAAAGCAACATCTTTCAAACAAAAAAATAATTACAAAATCAGTTCACGTGGAAAGAAGATATGAGGTAACACACATAAAAAAAAAATACAGTCGACTTGAGTACTCCTACTTTTTTGTGAAGTCGGTAGAAAAGACACAAAAACATTTTCACTAACGCCTTAGAAGTGCAATTTACTAACAACGCATTAACACGCACAGCCCTACACTAAGTTCAAATTGTTGTAACATAATTCACGCTTAGTCATCACCAGAAGCAAGTTGATTATCCTTTGGTTGAAAAAATTTTGTATTTTCTAAGAATCGAACCCAAGAGCTATGGCGCAGAGACCTGCCTACTGCGCCAAGTGGGTCAATTTGTTAAGTATAGATTATGTTTTCGCCTGAAATATAAGAGACGACCAATATTTTACTTTTAGGAACTATAACTTAGCAGTACTACATTTTGTCTCTTAGAACTTATTAGCACCCATACGTCAACTTGAAAATTGGCCACAGTTACGTGACCTGGTACACTTCCCCTAATCCCATTTAAACCTTATTGCTTTTAATCTTTGGCCGTCTTTAGATCACGTCACTCGATATTTAAAAGGTAATCTTTCTTAAATTTTATCTTTCGTAAAGTTAGTAAAAGGAGATTTCAAAATGTTTCGGCATTTGAATATTTTTGTGATCTTATTGCTGGCTGGTTTTACGGTGTTGAGTGCGTTGGATACTGAAACTTCGACCAAATCACGGATTCTTTCAAGACGGAAACGGTATGTTGCGTTCCCCGAGGGTTCCAGTTTTTCGGTGAGTTTCTTTATATTATTCTTACAAAGTTAAATGAATCTAACTACGTAATAATATCGATGAATAAACATGTTCTTTTATAGTTTTCTTATTCTGTGTTTATTTAAGTACTTATTCTCGTTCATCATGTATCTCGAGAACATTTTGAACATTCGTACCAACATATTCTCGAGATGGCTGTAATTTTGCGAATCTGACAGTAGAGTAATTAACTTTCATGAGGGCCTCTTTGGGGCCAATGTGAAAAAACGATTTTGAATTTCTAATTTGAATGTATAAGCTGTGCACATATTTATTCTGTTTTGACAATAATAATGGATTACGATCACAGCTATTCCAATATATAGTAGGACAAAAGCTTGTATACAGAAATATAACAAAAAATACGGCTAAGGAAATTGGAATGATATTTGTCACTAGATGGTCGTATAGTAGGTAACATATTTATCACTAGCTAAAATATAATAAAATGGTAAATATGGTTCCAGTACCTTTCGAAGCGATGTTTTTACTTTATATATTTATTATTTAATTCTTCTTAGTGTATTTTTTGCTGTAGAACTAAATAAATTGCAATATATTCTTGACTATCCAGTGTGCCGGCTGCATGACAGTAGGTGTCATCGGGCAGCCAGCCCCAACTTCCGCTGCCGGAACCTTCACCTTTGGCCTCAACTGGGGTGTAGCTTATGAACTGCCTAACAGCACAGAAACTGCCAGATTTTATAAGAAGTATAACAGGAGAAGGAAACCGATGGAGCAGAGGAGGAGCAGGCGGGGGCTGTATGATAAACTGGAGACCATTATGAATAAGTGAGTCTTTATCAAACTTTATCGAAAAAAATACTATCTGTTACTTCTGTGACTTAGTGATCATCGTTCGCCTTCTAAACAGGGGTTCGATTCCCGGCGGGAACATAAGTTTTCCCCCCAAGTGTTTCTGGTTCTGGTTGTGATTGTATTTGTGATTTGAATGCTTCCGGCACCCACGACACAAGTCATCGAACTTTGTGTAGAGTTGTGAGTGTGAAAGCGTTAATGTTTATGTTCAATATAAGTTAAACTTACTTGTCTTATAGGCTAGTAATCTTTTCAAACAAAACCAAAATATGCGTAAATTATAGCCACATGATGTATTTCAGAGCTTTTTCATTTGATATCTATTCTCCTTTAACGTACGTTTATATATTATGCAAACAGGTAATAATAAAAAAAATACAATTCGGAATCTGCTACATTTGTGTTTCAGCATGGGCTACAATGGCAGACAGTGTATCCTGAAAACACTCTGCGAGACAACCCAGCGCCTGGTTCCTCACGGGGGAAACATGATAGAGGAGATGTTCCGGACTTTATTCTCGTAAGTATCAAGTTAAATCAATAAGTATTATTACCTTGCTTGATCTAATTAGAAGAAGAAACAATTTCAAATCACATTCACATTGAATTATTCGAATCAGAATCATTTATTGACACAAAAGATTATATTCCCGTGAACACAAGTAATCTCCTTAAGGAAAATTTGAGTTTCTGGTTCTGTATTTAATTGTGTGTATGTGATATAAATGTTCCGGCATCCACGACATAAGTCATCGATCTCAGTGTGAGGCTTTGAATGTGAAAGCGTATATTGTTTAAAATTTATAAAACCGTCAAACGAAACAAAATATTTATGAAAAGCCCATATATGGACTATGAGGGCCCAGTTTGCGCAGTGCAGATAGTGTAGATCACTCTCTTCTAACGATAAGTGACGATGCGTTTGGGTATGTAGTGCGTTTGCTTTTAATTTTAACTTTAGTTTACTCGTGCCTTGAAGATTTTTTTTATGTTTGAAAGGCAGTTGACTTCTATCTCACCTGACGGAAAGTGATGCTGGGGCCGAAGATGTAACATGCTTGTCTAGAATATACCTATTCACTCTTGACTTGAAGGCTCCCAGATTATACCGTTCGGGGAACAAAAAAAAAAGATTTCCGGATTGTACTTCGTACACATAATCATACTCGTATTTTTAAATATTTCAAATATTTTAAAAAATGCTTTAAGTGACAAGGTTGTGCCGACTATACGTCGCATCCACCGTTATATTATTCTGTGATCGTATGAAACACCATAATTCTCGCTTTTCAGGTTACCAATGACAAAAGTTCTTCCCATAGAACCTGTAGAGCATACCATCTACGACTCCGCACACCGCCTCGGCACCATGCTACAAAACTGCGAAACATTCCAGTGTCCGATATCTTTGGTAGATTTAGCTCAAGGATATTATAATGCACCATCTCCTAAAGTGGACACAGCCTTGCATCCGTGGTCTCTATTCAGTAGTAGTTTTAACTAGAAGACGACTTTTGTTTTTGATACTAAGCTTTAGCTACGCCTTTCGATGTTCGATACTACTGATGAGTTAGAGGGTGTTTAACCGTTATATCTTAGTATGTTACAGGATCGTTATATTACAAAAAACATTGAGGGTATAAAGTAGTAATAGAAATAGTTATGTTGCTGCCGCAATCATAGCGAACTGCTAGGCGACAGCGTTATATATATAATCTATTATTTACCAAGCGAGGGTTAAGAGCGAGCAAAGCCTATTTTCAGTATGGGCAAAAATGCTTTCGTATGTCCGTTTGTTCTCCTCTACAAAACAAACAACAAACAAACGCATTCACACTCACAGCCCCACACTAAGTTCAAATAATTGTATCGTGGGTGCAGGAAACATTCATATCACACACTCATTACACCCAGAACCAGAAGCACAAATATCCCTTGGGAAGGAATTTGTGCTCCTGCCGGGAATCGAACCCAGGACCCACGGCGCAGAGGGCGGACACCTGTCCTATGCGCCAACTGGCTCTACAGGTCTTTCTCAACCGATTCACGTGAAATTTTCATGTATATTCAGTCTTTGGTAATTTATAAAAACGGCTGACATGCTTTTTAACGTTATAAAATTCTTTCATTTTGAAAAATTTCTAAAAATATTAGTAAGGAAAGATATATAAACAATAAAAATTAACGATAAAAGTTTTCGCTATTAGGCAAAGCATAGGCGCAAGGTCTGAGTTAGAGGCGAAAGACTAGTTTATATTGCTATATATATATTGCTATATATATTGCTATAGAAATCGCCACTGCTGCCATCCCGCTGCCTGTTGTGGTTAAAACCGTAGACTAACTACCTAAGTAACCTAAGTCACCTTTACCTACACCATATAATTTTAATGTAATTTTAGTCTTTCACTCAGTTTGACAAAATAATTCATTTGTTCTAAGATACATTCAAGTGGTTTTGTTATATCTATAAAATCATGCTTGCTTGTCGTTTGAACTATATAGAAATCAGTCTCATGAATATCAAAATTTTAGGCACTTGAATGCTTTGATAATGGCTTACCTGTTGTTGTTCGGGAACCGGTACCAAACTGTTGTTCACTCCGAAGCACGGTAGCACTCCTTATGATCATGATCATAAGTGTGAGTAGCTAAATCATCATCATCATCAGCATATTTTTGTCCACTGCTGAACATAGGCCTCTCCTAATGAACGCCACTGAGCCCGTAGCTTAATAACATGATAAATTTATTTGTTTTCTGCCGACTTCACAAAAAAGTTACTCAAGTTTTTATGTTTGTTGCCTCATGACTACGTTCCACGTGAACCGAATTTGAAAATTTTTTTTTCGATTGATAGGGGGTTTTTTTCACTCGGCTCCATATAAATTTGATCAAGATCTGATCCGTAGTTCTTGAAATATCTTCAGTAATGCGTGTTTAGTACATCTAATCTGATCAAAGTTTGAAGATAAAGCGGTGAAGTCGGTTTTTATAAGCTTTGTTTGTGTTTAGTTATGTTGATAAATGAAACACGCAATTATTATTAACGCATAACATTTAATATTTATAGTTCATATTTATAATACATTTCAATATTAGCGTAAGAAGTCATGAGTGTAATCATAATAGTAATGGTAGTGCTTGATTTTTAATTAAATTAATTTAACATTACAAAATGGGACTTATACATAACTTATCATCATATAGTATGTATTCATTATTATTATTTATATACCTTATAATAACCCGAAGTTTGCATGTTCTTAATATTATTTCATAAATTGCTTAAACTACTTATTATAATGTACAGTTTCGGTAAATTGTTGAGCTATTATGACTTAAATTAATTACATTAATAATATGTTTATAGCATAGTGCATCGTTAATCTAATAATAATAATATCAGTGGCAATAGTTATGTCGTGAGACAAACAACTGATTATTTATATTTAGCTAACTTCTAATACTATAATATTATTATTAAGTGACTATTGATTTTCCATAAAAGTCTATTATTGTATTATGACATTATTATTACAATACAGTACCTTATAATATAATAATTTAGGATCTTATCATCGAATAACTATTGGTAACATTAACGTGGTGTTCGTCCGCATTAAGTCATTTTCATCGGTTGATAGTTTTAATGTAATAATTGCAGTGAAATTTTTGAGTACAAAGTTGTCAGAGATATTTCAAATGTATATTAGTAATTAGGAGCTATATTATTATTATTGTATCATTTCTTTTATTTGTAGCTAGTAACCGTCCCGTCCCGAACGTTCTCTCATGCACCTTGTCTTGACATTTATTAGAAACACATCTAAAAATAAGTCAGTCAAATCGTTTGAACTTTTGTTCTGTAGTTACTTATACATGCGGCAATAATTAATTTCTAGGAACATAGATTGGCCATTACACTGTTAGATTCGAGTGTTAAAGTGTTATAATGGTGGATTTTTACCGTTGATATTTCGTGAATGAGTGTAGGCAAATCATATAAAAACCTCCAATAGAAGTTCTATTACGTTTTTACAACTTTACTAGGGCATGACTTGACTATGAGTGCACCGCTACTATTGTACTTGACTTTGACTGTGACGGGTAACTAGTTAAATAAACTTCTTTAATAAACTTGGATGTATTTTTACCCTCCTACCACCACCCCCCATTTTTTCATCGTGATTTTTGTATATTCGAACGAACAATATCCAAAAAGTTTTTAGTATGGTATGAAAGTACTAGGCGACCATAAACACGAAAGAGGTAAAACACTTTTTCTAATCGTATCATCGCAACGCATGCTGGGTACAGTTAGTTTATAAAAATTATATTACTCAGATTGACACACATTTTACGGAGCCAATAGAATGAATAATTTAATCCTGCCAGTGAATCCCAATTTAGGATTTTTTTGTTCTCTTTGCCAGCAGTTCGCAATTACTCATCGAATGTCGTATTTAAAATAACTCACATGGACTTGAAAACACATTTGGAACTTTTGTTATGTGTTATATGTTCTTATTATGTTACAACATAATTACTATTTCATGAGCAAGTTATTATTCTTATAATCTTTGATTTGGAAACCTTGGCAGTGGTTACATATTAGAGCCGCTTGGTGTTGAGACATTGGGACCGTGGGGACAGGGAGCTCATTCTATTTCAAAAATCAGAGAGGCAATGCCGCCAGCATGATGGAAACGCTACCCAATGGTAGTGGGCTTGAGCACTTGCGTTACCTATAAGCTCGATGTCTTGTAGGTAACTTAGTTCTTTGCTGTAAATAGTTTTAGGAAATAAAGGCAATTGGCTCGTAGATAGTTAGCATATCTTTTATATAATTATTTGACATGTTAAGTCAAATAATGTGTTATTTATTTAGACCAGTAATTATAGTAGCAAGTATAATAATATATTGAATTGAATTCAATATAATGTGTTAATTATCTGCAATTATTACAATAACATCACCCTTACTCGTGACTAGAAAGTTAAAAAAAATACATAACGAACACAAAATTACGACATATCTTCTAAAGTACATATATGTAATAACATTATTTCACACCAAATTTAAATACACATTGAACCTTATTCTAAAAATATTCGACATCGTCGAATTCGATACCGTCGTTTCGACAGAATTCAAAATATAAAAAAGTTACTTACAATTTAATCGACAATATAAAAATTTTAAGTCTTAAACAATGTTAATTGGAGCTTTAAACAATTGCTTTTGAATTACATTATTAAGATGTTTTAAGACTTTCCATTTTGATTCTTATAACATAAATTATAAATACAATTAAATTTAACTACAACTCGGAATTGCTTGGAGTTAAAATCTTAGTTTTAAAGTTACTTTTACCGAAGTTAAGATTAAACTTAATAGTTTTAAGTTCGAAGCTTATTACTAATTCAATTAATATAATTAGAAAAAATAGAAAACCGCTTTCTTTTACTACAGTTGAGTGTACAATTATATTGTTTAAATACTTATGAAATTATATTCGACAAAAATTTATCTATAATTACACTATTTCTTAAAACATTTATTTTGAGAAAAATATTTGAGTAAGCGCAAAAATAATAAGATTAGAACGTAATTTTTTTCTAGCGTTCAAATCTTATTATTTTATTTTTTGTTTTTAAAAAGTAAAAAGAATTAAAACAATCACATGACTACCGTTATAAAATGTTGATTATCAAACAAAAAAAAATATCACATTCAACCTTAGTAAAAATAAGAGTCAAAGAAATTCCATTATAGAAGGAAATGACACATATACTTACATATACAAGAAGAAATGGTGCACATAGTAACGTAAACAGTATAATACATAATTAGTATATTAAAGATTTTGGTGCTCTACCTCACAGTTCATAATAGTATTTCAAATCAAAATGGACCGGTTTTATGCGGGAAATTTACCTATGAGTGCTTAATATAAAAAAATCAACGAGTCCGGGAGTGCCGGCAGAAGTGAAAACTTGAACATTAACGTTGTAAACAACAGGAGCTGGCATACATTTTCGTCGCACGGTAGAATGAGCGGGGATATCACTTCCTCTCCTATGCCGCGACGGCGGTCTACTCTCCGTCTTACGAATTTTCGATCAGGTCACGTGTCCTGACGCGAGTTTAACAGCTTTTACCCATTTCAAAAAGTGCACAACGCCACTAAAGAAGTTTTTAATTCAAAAATATTCATAAGTACTACACAGAGTTATATACGGTTCGAACATACGGTAAGTATACCAGTATACCACGCGCATACGCGTCCTCAGATGATGATAGCCTGATTACCTTTTAAACCTGACGTGGTTTTTTAAAGCTTTCATACTCCCACACTAAGTTTGAAGACGAGGGTGCTGGAAAAATTCACATACAACTATGTGGGTATACCGTTAATCTAAACCGTATAATTATACATGTATATAAATAAAACATGTTATATCTCAAAATAAAAGGATGTTAACTTTTTAAATACCAAATGTAAAAATAAATACAACAATAAATACGTTTTAATAAAATTGAACTGGTACTAACTACTGTAGTTTTAAAGGCGTCAACTGGAAGAAAGTCCCTAGGAAATCAGTTTCCTGACGCTCTTTTTACCAGTAAATGGCGTATTACATTTAATTATATTATTTATGTTACATAAACACTCATAGTTCTAGAACACAACCGGTGTATGTTCTACCGCATTGTTGTAAAAGATAAATGTCATGTATAATATAGTTTATAATTAATACGGGGATATTCACGCACACATTTTTTTCATGGAACGTAAATCAAGTACTAGACAACAGATTTTTTTCATCAAAAAAATTTATTTTAACTTAAAAATGTCACCCAACGTTTAAAAAGATAGAGCTCAAGGAGTTACAATTAAAATTTACAGCTGCCTGACTTTTACGACACTTGCCAGTAGATTTTAATTTTTAAACCATTTCTCATTTACTTATTTGATTACCATTTTGACTGAAATAGTATTACTGAAAAACATATAAATACCATTTTTACAAGATAAAGTTTGGACTATGTGCACTCATTTAAAGCAAAATTAAGTATTTCATAATGATACATTTTATATAATAAAAATTGTATATTAATTTCAAATAAATATTTTCTATCAGAAGGAAGGTGTTACGAGTAAGTGGTATTATAAATTTATATTATTTACATCTAATCGTGTTGGAAGCTCAACGCAAATTTCGTGTGATTTTGACTTATTTTTATATGTTAAATCTACAGTAAGTTCCATATAATGAAGTCAAAAAAAATAATTTAAAAGAAAGAAAGCGTTTCATGCAGTTTCATTTACGGACTCTGATTTTGTAAGGAGAAAAAAGTCTTGATAAAATTGTGCAGGTCCCTGCGGTAGTGAAGCGATGCGGGAGGGGGGCGCCGTGATTCACGTGACGTCACCAAGAACGTCCCATACCGCCAATACTGCAGGAACCTACTGAATTATGTTATATACCTTATATTTTCAAGAAGAGAAAAATAATGTGATAAGGAAATATTGCTCGATTATTTATGAATTTAGTGATGTGACAAATATAGTTCAGGATAAAGAACATCTCAAGTGAACTTTTTAAACTTTTAATTTGTTATCTTTGGTAGTTTTTTACGCTTAAAAACATAAAAAGGTAAACTACTGAAAGGCACTGTATAACAACGCTTTGTTAATTAATATGCGACATAATGACAATATGATCAATCCCAATCGCACAAAATCTATGTAAATGAAACTGCGTTTCTAAGCTACTCTAGAAATTATATAATTAAGAATCATAATAGCGGATATTATTACTATGAAGCAAAAACTATAAAATCTCGATTCCCATAGTTCTTAGTTCTAGTAAAATACAAAACAAAAACATTTTAAAATACACATTTTAAATCATTAACCTACCAATATTGAATGATTAAATCTTTGTCCATGTGTGAATGTTAATTTATGTAAGTGTGCAAGCATTTCAAATACAATGCTGCCACAATTTTATTTTTAAATTTGGATTGTCTACTATCGAGATTATGCCTAACCATCGTAAATAAAATTACAATGTTATCGTCACCTTCTAAAGCTCGAAAAAGCTACCGCCCGATCGGGCAATCGAGGGCGGTTTCCTCCACAATTGCGCTGTCATTGCTTAGATATGCAGTCCCTTGGTCTGCATGATCTTCCATGTGAAATGTAAAAGAGATATATCATCTGTATCATCTGAATGGATTTAATAGGTAGTCTACGTCCTAGGTAAAGGACAGAATCTATTTTCAATTATGATGGTAGTTGAAATCGCCGCATGGCATCTCTTGCAACAGCAACATACTTGTAACACATAACTCTCATAGTACCTACTTTAAATAGACGTCGTTGTTGATTAAAACGACATAATTATCAGTAATTTTCATAACGACGATTAATTTTCCGTTCTATTTTGATACATGAATATAAATAACCTTAAGCCTAACAAAATATACCATATCAATACCATCAAATTAATCACAATAAGCACAACCAAAACTATGGGAACGAATTCTGTGAGACATCTAGGTACTCACTATAAACAAATTTAGAAAGCTAGAAAGAGTAAAATAAAATAAACTCCTTACGTCACTTTGGAAGACGTGTGATTAAAATTGCAAATACCTCTAACTTACTTACACTAAGCTATAGAGCATGTATCCTGTAGAGATAATTATAACATTTTCTAAAGCCCTGTATGGACTGCGCGTTCCAGTACTTCTAGTGTACGCGTAGTCTAGTTAGGTAACATGATGTATACCAATACAACGCGTACAACAATTGTAAGGATAGCTGCAAGTTAGAACGTGAGGTGAAGCGCCATATTTTGTTTTTTGATGGTAGCCATTAGCGATCCGTCGACAGTCGGTGTGAACTGTCCATGGATTGTCGAGGGTGGACTGTCGATGGATCTTCACAAACCTGGATTGCGCGACAAGTGCTCTAAATGTGTACGCGTGACCGCAGGTACGGGCTGCGCCTTTCAGGATATGTGTCGTCTAGCTAAAAAGCTTTGTTGTACACGCGTACAACATTTTTGCATAGATTGTCGCAAGTTTGAACGCGAAGTGAAACGTTTTTTTTTATGATGCGCGCCGTTTGTCTTTCATTAAACAACCAACTGCCGATGGATCGTCGCAAACTTGGCTCTAGCGACAGGCCTGCTCTAAATGAATTAATACAGCAGATACGGACTGCGCGTTTCAGGAAACACTTTCGCGTATACTGGAACGCACATTCCGTGTAGGGCTTTAGAAGTTAATGCAAATAAATTCAACGTGCGCCAAAGCAAGTATAAAACGTGGTAAAGAGAAAATCACTAGACGAAATTTTTTTATTTCGATGAACCTAATTATAAAGCGTTACGGATTATTTTATTAATACCGACTTCCTTCCAAATCATAGAGTTAAGGTGAGAATTAATCGAAATTATATTGTGTGAAGAATCGAACATTCTTATATACATATGGACAAAGCAAATTTATTCTATTTCCTACGATCCTAAGTTAGCCCTTACAGTAAAGAAAGAAACGTAGAAAAATAACTTGACCATTACAATTATATTAAATATCTATGTTGATCAACTATATTTACACGTCAACATTTCGGTTTCTTATAATTATTGACAGCCATGTGATAGCTGACTATGAGTATGCAACTCCATAACACGATGTAGACAAACATGTTGTTTGTTAAAAAAACGTTTTTAACGACAAAACAACATTAAAACAGTTCTATTCGAAAATTAAACTAACTTATCATATATTTCGACAACAACGTGACTTAGTCGTGGAGTCACAACCTCCAATGAAATTTAACAACAATAAGTAACAACTTTTTGGGAAAAACAATACTTCTTTTAGCGAATCATTTGGCACATGTGAGATAACAAAATAACAACAACAAGATAACATACTTGATAACAAAACAGTAACTGACACTTGACACACCCATAGACAAAATACAAGAGAAAATATGTTTTTAAATGAGTCTGAAATATGGACATAACCACTTACTTCCTTAATACTTATGAATCGTAAAGATTTTCTTTTTTGTACTAAAACCGGCAGTGATTTTCTTTTTTTTTTTTCATTATATCAAGCTGCAGAAAAAACTATGAATAAATAGAACCAACAATCAAAATAATCTAATCTGACTATTATTGGGTCTCCATGTATTTTTACTGCACTTGGTTTGAAAATCTAAACATCTACAGTACAATTAATTCAGTTGAAATGTAAAACCATTTGAGATAAATAAGAAATCCAGGTTTAAAATATCCCTAGTAGTAGATTTATACTACAAAATGTACCGTAATCTGAAAGAAAATTTATAAAAATAACAGCATATTGACTATAATGAAAGACTAATTAGGGTATCCAGTATAAGTATAGGTGTATCAAGTGTAGTCATTTCTTCACTATAAATATAAACAATAAATAAAACAAATTTATCTAGCATCGGGCTTTCGAGTTGACCCATTCGTCGACTAACTCTAAAAACACTGAAAAGCTAATTCTTTATACCACTTATATTAGACAATATACGTATCCACTTACCCTAGTCATGTGAAATCTAGCATTTTGATTATATCCTATCTACTGACAGATACACTTTCTACTTTTATAACCCGTTATCACCCGAAATATTATGCACATTATTAAAACAATGTGACAGATAATTCTAAGAAAATTAAGTAGAAAAACTACTCACAGGGTGTGCGAGAAATAATTTTTCAAACATAAACCATCTGCAAATGTTATCATGACATAGTTAACATAATTTAATTTTGAGAAAAATCGGTAATTATTCTTAAAAATCTGTATAGATCTTGAGCAAATAATTTGCTCATATTTTTTCTACAAATATTTATTCACAGGTGTTTTTGTCACACATTTACCTAGTGTCATTAAAAATGGGCGCATCACTAACGCACCCATCAATGGATACAATACCTTAGCAATCATCACCAGGAACCAGCATTATTGAAACATTGTAAGTTCCTTCTGTAATAACCTTTCTTCTATAACAACACTAGTATGGGGGTCTCCTTCTGTAACAACAACAACACTCCCAATACCTAAAAAGAGTGTTGTTACAGAAGAAGAACCTCATATTAGTGTTGTTACAGAGTGATTCTAGCATTATTAATGTTTTTTTAATACGCGTGTTTTTTTTTTTTTATACTGTTATTGATGCTTGTTTGCTGTATTATGCTCGTTATCTGTAAAAGTAAGTTAGTGATGAGCCCATTAATTTTTTTTCAACTAAGTTACATAATCAAACTGCCATAAACAATATTTTAGCCCTGTTTATGTTGTTTACTATGAATTCACCGTTACTCTTGCAATTTCACGTGCTTCGTCCGTGTCCGTTAGTTTTGGTGCTGATAACATAATGTTTGAACTCGAAGGATCCATTCAAGATCCTATAACAACACTAATGTAGGTCTTAGTATGTAACAACACTCCTATGTTCGTGTCTACTATGTTCTCGAAAATTGCTGTACTATTTCTTACTACTCGTTTTTAAGTGCTATTTTTTTATAAGCTTGTTATATTATTATACTACAAGCTTTTCTTTTATAAGAATGCCGGCATTTTATTTTACTAATGGCCATGAGCTTATTCAAACGCCAATTATGAAGAGATATTGATTGTTCTAATTAGTTTATTTGATTAATGACAAGATAACACATCTTGTCAGTTTGGTACCGTAAGGATATTTGTATTTATATTTGATATGGGCTGAAAAATTAAAGTAATATTTCAAATTATTAAAATATCAAAGTAATTACCGCTAGCAAATAATCATTCACAACACGAACACACATTTGTTCCAGCTATTATTACATTAATTTATCGTTGTATTAAATTCAACTTATTTCTGTCTATAGAATATTATTTCCACCTTTTTTAAGCGTAAGTTGTTGAGAGGCCTATTTCACTTCTGATATTTGTAACGTCTAATGAGAAATATCTGTCAAACAAAATAATTTATTTTAATTTTAAATACAAACAGCTAATGATACAGACAAAATAAATATTTTTTTAATAATTGACAACTATTTTTGTAGCGACGATATTAAAAAACACGATAAGAAAAAAAGTTATGTTATTATAATCTCGTGAATAGATCGTAGTTAATGCAGAATAAGGCAAAACTGATAGCGTCTACCGCGTAACAACGGGGTACAGATTCGATGCCCGGTGGGAATTGTGAATTTACTCTAAGTGAAATTTGTGTTTCTGGTTTTGGGTGGCATTGTGTGGGTGATATTAAAGTTTCCGGGGACACAATTGTGAGTGTGAAAGCGTTTATGTTAACACCTATAAAGCATTATTAAGCGGTTGAAATAACTTATCAGAAGTGAAACAATGGATACTTGTGCTGTGATATATATTCTCTAGGCAATAGAAGACCCTCGTCTTACAATACCTAGTCCCCCGCACGTTTATTAAAATATCTACAAATAAACACCTTAATATATACGATTCGAATTACCATTCAGTACATTCGTAACATCCCATACTAGAATATTTACCCTATGGTGTTTATAGAAAATCTAATTATTATATTTGCAGTCATATAAAAATAACAACAGACTGTTTACTTTTTATTTTCTAGCAAATATCTACAGATTCGGATGATCACGGTACAGTGATTAAGCTGAGAGCTTAAATTACTTCTTTATTGATAAATAGTTAACAGTATGCTATATTGGAGTATTTAGGTGCGTGCAATAGCACATTCCTACGATCAATTATACGAAGTGTTTAAAAAATTAATTTTAGAATCAGTGACATTACAATTCCATCCAAAATTCCATCATAACTGACCCGAAAAACAGTCAGATTAAAGACATTCAATTTTTTTCTAACATTTAACCTACAACTTTTCAGCGAGCTTGCCTTTTCATATATTAGACCGTAATCCACGTATATTTACGCTTAGTACGTATCTACTAATCTACACTAGCTCATTGTATGCATTATCGACACAAACAGCTATTCACATTCAATAACATTTATAATACAAAGACGAACCACACAAAACGAATTGTTTTATTACATTAACCATCCCTGTTTTCCTAACTGCTCGCTGTGGAATTCCATTTTATTAATTATTCAGAGTTACCTAATTACCTAATAAACATTATCATGAGTTACTTTGACATATCAATAACGCGGCTCGAAATATTTTTTTTATTAAGTTAATCTGCTACGATACCCTACAGAATGGGTAAAAGTGAGGTAAAAACTTTAAATGCGCGAAGTGTTTCAACCAAAAAAGAACAAGAAGATAACGGAAATATAAACAATGAACGTGAAGAAGTTAACAAATATCTAATACTAACTCTAATCTAGGTTAAAACAAATAGGTATAACGATATCTAAGTTAAAGACTAGGTCACAAACCTCAACAATGATTATCGTCTAGTTAAAGATAAAGTGCCTATAAGTGAGATCAAAGATTTAACTTTCGGTGAAAATTGTGAGAATAATAAATCAAGGAAAGATATTTGTGTACTAAATTTACCCTGTACTCTAGGATTTATTGGTGACATTACGGTTAACTTTAACATACGGAAGATTAACCACTTTACCAGTACTTTTGCAAAAGATGCTTTGGAAAACTTAAGCTTTAATGTGAAATTGTTCAGTCATTACGTTAAGGGCAAGCATTTGTTCAATCTCTTAAAATTATTATTTATTTTTAAGCAATGTGACGTTTTCGAAGAACTAAATTAGCGTAGAAAATAACTTCAGATACCGTCGGCAAATATGTCGGAGCTATGTTACTGATCGCGAATTGGCACTTTGTTAAAAAATCTAAAAACAAGTTTATCGAACTATCTAAGAATATCGATTTTTATAAAAATGTACAATTGGCAGTCAATTGTGTTTTCACATATCACCATCGCGATGTACCTATTAACTATTATAAGTAATTACGACGTTATTGATAAGTGTACTATCATTTATTCATGATAACTAAATTTTATTCTATAGATATCTACATTTCCTTATTCCTCAAATATGTCTACATTGCAGTTAATATATCATTCGTGAATATAATCGATATTGTCCATATGATCATTACGCGAGTACGTAATTACAAAATACTAGATGTATAATTCAAATTAACATCTAGTTACACCTCCTACAAAGTCCAGCTCTCATCGAGGACGATTGCATAAAACTATAATAATCATATTTGATACTAATCGACTTGATTAATTAATTTTTTACATTTACTTAAATCTTACTAACTTGAGCTCGATTTTATTCGAAGTTTATCTTACATTACATTAACGACTGACGTACGTACGCATTATTCATATCATCTATCGCGAGAAATAATAAAAATTCTCCTAAATATACTGTACAATGTTTGTGCGCTCATATCAAATGATTCCTGAGAAAAAAAACTATCCGTTTGTATACATACAAAAGAACTTAACACTCGCTTAATTACAGTATGGCGATTCTAATATAAAAATAGTGGCAGATCCGGCGGCCGGCAACGCAAGATGGCCGCGAGAGGTCGCTCCGACTGCGACTATCGACGGAAACAGTCTCGAGTTCGAGCTTAATACTGGTACATATAAAAAGACGGTTTTGGTAACGCAAGGCGTGAAAACGTCCATTAACGCACCGGGCGCTTGGCACCGCACTGAGCACAAAGTTCTCGCCTAAAAAATTCCCACTGGGAGCTTTACACAGATCATCCATGCCACCACATTACGATGAGCTCCCAGAACGTCTTCGGCGGCGAGTGGCCGAAGACGTGAGACGAATTTCAGAGACCCGGGTCACCCTCCGAGCCCATCTTTAGAAGCTCCAGCTTCTTCTTCGCAATCTTTGAATACAAGATGTCGATAGGTTTCGTGTTGTCGTAAAACGTTGGCGCTCGGAATATAATGAGCGCCGTGCCCAACACGCAAGCTATCGTGAATAGGAATAGGAAGATTCTGTCTAACACCATCGCCACGTACTTCCAGTCATCCTCCACCTGTAACAAAAGGTTTAATGTATACTTACACTCTAAAACATCACTGTCATCATAAATGCTAACAATACTTACACTTTCAAACTTGTCTTTATTTCTGACATGTTGCGCTATGAACTTGGAGCCTTCTATAGTTTTATCCATGCTTCTCACACAGGCTTGCTCTAACGACGCGGATACGTCATCTAAGTCTAAGCGACAAGGAGACCCCGGTGGAGGAGAGAACAGTTCGTCATCACCACCCGGGGGCGGTGGCGGAGAAGGTGGCATGCCTGGTAACTCGTACTCTTCGCAGCCCCACTCCTTGAACTTGCCATCCATTTCGTCTGGGCCAAAGACGTCTGTGAGCACCTGAAATGTTTGTCAGGGCTGTAGAACTAATAAAGGCTATAATCAGTAAGATTAATGGAAGTGCAGCAGTTGGAATATCCGGGGATTAAAATGTCAGTACACGGTAGTCGGGGCGGCGTGGCGGCATTGCGGGGCAGTGTATCGGGGCGGCTTAAGCCGGCACACAATTAGGCCGGAGTGGAGGTTTCAGTTTTGGGCCGTGTCTGCCGACGTCGTATATATCTCGCGATCCGTCCGCAGCCACCAGGGGAACATAAATAACGGAGGCCGCGCGCGCTCGTTAAGCCCGCTGCCGTTGAGTAATAAAGGAAAATCGAAATGGAATGAAATTGGCCTGAAAGCGATATTTTCGCGATACATGCCGAGCACAATACATTTGGAACACCACGAGAATTTCTCTGCAAATTCCTTGGCTGATAACAATTAAAATCATATTGTCGAGGCTTCCGTTCGCCTTATTAACGCCATATTTGTATTGAATTTGACGGGAAACATTCTGAATGGAGGAAACTCGATGAGAAAAGGCGCCATGTTGTTTTTTTCTCTTTGAATGAGATCCCTCTGAAGGACTTCATTTGTGAGGGCTTTTATTCAACAAATTTAATTAAAACGTTTCGCGGCAGGGAGGTTTATTTCGAGTGTCTGCGTTAACGTCTATGCCTTCGAATGATTAATGTTTCTGTGTCGCGTACCACTTCTTATTTAGTGTTGGTGATTTATGAGAGCTTGCAATATCTTACCTCTGTAGGCTTATCGTTTTCGTTATCGTCATCATCATCCGGAGGTTTTTCTGGCCTTTGAATACACAAAATTGGGGGTAAAAAATCTATGAAGACTTTCCGTACCCACGGAGCCATGTGGTGGGTGACGGGTGACCTAAAATTTATGTTTAGCACCACAATAGTGACCACTACTGATAAAGTGACTAGCATCATTGTGAACAACAAATATTTTCCTAGTAACGGGACTGTTAGGGATGTGGGTGGGATAATTTCTGCTAACAGTAAAAAGAACACAGTGAGCGAGAGCAAAATCGAAATACAGAGTGATATCTTCTCTCCTGAGTCTGAGGGAAGGTAGAATACTAATACTGATAGGAAAGAGATTCCGACACAGGGGATGATGAGATTGACCGTGTAAAACAGTGTTTTTCTTCTGAGAGTGATGTTGAAAATGATATCTGGGTACGGTTCTTCACAACATGAGTAAAACTTTTCATTTCTAGTGGCCGGGACTTTCATAATATCCCATTCTACTGAGATATAGTACTCCGAAAGGTCGATGCCCATTCCAATTCGGTCCGAGTCCGGGGTTTGTTTCAAATGCCTGAGATCCACCTGTAAAAGGAAAACAATTATAGCGTGAAGTGTGTAGGTATAAATCGATGAATGGAGCAACAGGTGCTATGATGACTTTGTTCGGTATAAATGTTCTGTAGGCTAGCTGTGCGCCTTGGCTTCACTTGAAATAATGAAGTAAAAAATAGTCTATAGTTCTTTACTTTAACTTTTTTTTAAGTCTGCAAATCCTTAAAAATCTTAATATGACACGACCGGCCATATGTTATTTAAATATTTTTTTAAGTTTGTGCGTCACCTACGATTTTGTCCTAAAAAGTTAACTAGCAGATTTATGTACAGCAATATATTAAAATTACAGTAATCATGGCGTGTTAGAGAAATTGGGATACAAACAAACTTTCCTTAAAAATATCAGTCAAAGCAAAAATAACGATAATAATATATAAAAATTGTCTTGACATTTACAGACGAAATAAAGAAAGTTATATAAAGAGGGGCAAAACGCGGTACCTATGGTTTTACTGATATAAAAAAGACTTAGATCAACTTTGTATCCACAATTCTTGGTAACTCCAAAATATTGTACAAACATTTCACAAGAGGGATTGAGAGATCACAATTGCCTAAACATAAAGGGCTTTCCAGGAGGCCGTAACAAAACATCCTAAGCACGGCTATCCGTTCTTAAAGAATCAAACCGTTCGCACGGATCCTTACAAATTGGTGATGTACCTATCTCAAACAGCCATCTAAGGTGTGAAAGGGACAAGGTTTTCCCAATTGGACCTTAACACGAGAGATATAAGGCGGGGACTTAAGCCACAGGTTTATTATATGGAGCCTGAAATTTATTGGCTTCCTTACTTTCGATGGATGTCGTTGTCTCCAAGCCTATGTTCGTAAACGACTCAAAAGTTTGGCAAGGATCCCTTTCTTCACCAGAACACTTCGCATATATCACGGATAATGTGTGGCAATGAAAAGTAAGGCGGTTGGAAATGCGTCACAGAAAGGACACAAAATGGTAAAGCTATTCAACTGTAGTAAAACTGTAGACCATAGAATAATGTTCACGAGACGCGACCAGCTTTAATGAATCATAAAAATACGGCGACTACCTTATGCTGTTCAATTAATAGAGCTGCGATGACAATCTTTGATATAGTTATTATGGCTAAACTTGGCCGTTTACCTGCAGCATTGCTCACATATATGAAGAGAACAAGGTAAACCAGTTTTAATTAAGAAACACCTATGTCGCAAAATCAATAATAATTGTTGCGAAGTCAAAAATCGGCTATATCCCGCTTGGTAAAAACACCATTTCACAAACTTGAAAAACATCGTTTAATTTATCAGAAAATCATAGTCATAGTCATAGTCATAGTCATTTATTAATAACAGATAATTGTTACACGTTATGCATAATTACATTTCAATAATATCACATTATTCATATAATTAATAATAAAATAATATAATAATAAAACAATATAATTAATTTAAAACAAAAATCCTAATCACATATAGGTAATAAATAAATAATACATTTTTAGACTTTAGTCACTTACTTAATAAACATATCTTATTATCATAGTGTGCTTGCTCAACGAGCCATTTCTTTAATTTATTTTTGTACGAAATCCTAGAAGGAGCATCCCTGACTTCATCCGGCAGTCGGTTGTATACGGTCGGCGCCATCACGTGCACCAGTTTTGACGTTTTCGTTAGCTGACGCGGTACTCCTCGTAGCCGGTGCGCGTTCCGCACGCTGTATTTATGCCCGTCTCCGAGCCGAGAGTATTCGTCCAGGTGGTCCCTGGCATACAGGGCAGCTTGGAGACACACGAGAGACGGGAGAGTTAATATGCCCATGCTACAGAAGAGTGACTGCGCCGACACATCCTGTGACACTCTCACTATTGCCCTGACTGCTCTCTTCTGCATTCGGAAGACGCGCTCCCAGTCGGCAGCACGTCCCCATAGCTCGACACCATATTGGAGTAGGGAGTGCACGGAAGCAAAGTAGCATTGCCGAACCATCGGATATGGTAAAACGGCGGAAACGCGCCAAAGAGCAAAGCAAGCGCGACCCAGTTTCCCACATAACCCATCTATATGGCTTTCCCAGGTGAGGCCACTGTCAATCACAAAGCCCAAAAAGGTGGTAGTTTTGACCTGCTCTATCTGTAACTGTCCAACACTCACACTAAGATGCCTGTAGGTGCGGCCGGATAAATTAAAATGAACGAAGTGGGTCTTGTTTGTATTGAGAATTAAACCGTTGATTCTAAACCAGTGGTTAAGCTCTTTTGCCACTTCGTTCAACTTGCGCTCCAGCTGGTCAACATCAGGGGCCGTCACGATCGCGGCGACGTCATCCGCATACATCATAACATGCCCCTGAAGCACATTCTCTGGCAAGTCATTCAGGAGAAGGGAAAACAAAATGTTGGACAGGGACGAACCTTGCGCAACTCCGATTGCCGTCATCAGCGGCTTCGATTTCGCCTTACCCCCATCTCCCGACACGACTTGATATCTACCTGTCATGAAGTCCGTAAGTAATTGCAAAGCAGGTCCTTCGACACCATAATGCTTTATCTTTGCAGACAACACATTGTGATCGGCTACGTCGAAGGCCTTAGATAAATCACAAAACATGACAGCAATATGGCTCTTACTCTCACGGGCTTCAAGAATGCGTCTGATCAGTTCGCGTGCTAAGGTAGCGGTCGACCGGCCGGCACGGTAAGCGTGCTGTCTATTTGATAGGGACTTGCAGTCGTCAAGATAACTGGTTAGTCGCGAACTAAGGCCATGTTCGAAAACTTTAGCTATGGCAGGAATCATGGACACCGGTCTGTAGCTACTTATTTCCTCTTGACCACCTTTGCCTTTATACAATGGAGTGACTTTTACATATTTTAGTGTGGAGGGATACCTACCCTGTTTACAACACCCGTTGTATAAAGATGCAAGGATATAAGCCAACGGTGCAGCGGCCGATTGCAGTAACGAGATGGAGATATCATATGCATCTTTCGATTTCTTATGAGCTACTCCGATGGTAAGAATCCGAAAAACCTCATTTTCCGTGAATGGTTTGAGTCGGAGCGAGCGATCTGAAGGCGGCCGAGCAGCCGTCAACGCGCGCATTGAGGCGGCTACGTCAGCGACGGGGACGCCGCATGACGCAGCCGCGTTCACAAAGTGCTCGTTTACTGCATTGACGGCATCCATTTTGCTGGGGAACTCCGTACCATCGGGTTGCTTTAGTGATTCTGTATAATCGCGCAACCTGTGTGACTTTCCCGTTTCGGCATTGACCACCTCCCACATCGATTTATGAATGTTTGACGATGATTCAATTAATTTGCAATAGTATCTGCTTCTTTCGCGCTGAATCAAGTTGTCGTATTTCGATTGAAGCCTGTCTATGTTATTAAGTAAGTTTACGTTATTAGGGAATTTAATTAGCATTTCACGCATGTCAATTAAAAATGAATTAAGATTTAAAATTTCGTCAGTCATCCAGTTAATATTCTTGTTAGTCATTATGGTTCGTTTCAGCGGAAAACATATCTCAATTTTATTTTTTATTGTATTGATTAGAGCCTTCGCTAATTCATCCGACGATACCTCGTGCTTGCGCTCCATCTCGATCCAATCTACGCTATCTACAGCAGCCGCAAAATTGCACTTGTTGGCATGACTGTAAGAGCGGGCCAGCCAAGCGGGTGCTGGCCCCGGGCCCGGTTCGCATGGATAGTGGACGCGCACTGCGTAGTGGTCACTCAAGTAGGTATGCAGAGGGGCCACGCGCGCCTCACCGGCTACTTCGCAGTTGACGTAAACATGGTCAATGCTGGTGCTCGTTGTATCAGTTACTCTTGTTGGAAAATCTACAATATTGCATAAGTTATTAGTTGATAGTAAGTCATTTGTTATTTTTATGTCTCTATTAATAATTTTACTAGAATGGTCTATGTTCATATCCCCTAGAATCACATATTCACATCCGTCGTCATTTAGTTTGTTGAGCAAACATTCTACAATAGGAAAGTACTGCGAGGTACTTGTCAAATTAGATCGATAAATACATATGACAGTCAAGTTCTTATCTATAATCCGTACCGCTGATATTTCACATACTTGTTCAACTGATAGGCAAGTATAGCAATCTAAGTTTTTAAAATGTATATTATTCCTCACATATATGCACGATCCACCGTGCGCTACAGCTGATCGACAGAAATACGACGCTAATACGAAGTTATTTATGTGGATACACTTAAGCTCAATTTCTTTTGCCCAATGTTCTGTAAAACAAAGTAAATCACAGTTTAAAGCACATTGTAGCATCACTTCAATTCGATTTGTTTTATTTTTTAACGCTGCGATGTTTTGATGACATAATCTTAGGAAACAGGTTTTGTTATCAATCCGGGGTGTTGTTGTTGTCTTAATCGCAGCTGATTTTACTTGACTGTGTTGTCGTCTGGATGCATTACTCGATGACCGTTGCACCTGCACATGGATTCCTTCTCTCGCTCTTATTTGTTCGCAGTTTGCGGGTGCGAGCGAGCGCGAAAAAACGGAACCCAGCTTGCTTGTCATTTGAATTACTACAAAAAAATAATAATATTATCATTCTGTTATAGCTTTAGGAAAACAAAACTAATCAAATTCCTAAGGCCATGTATTATTGTTATTGTTCAAAGCTCTTCAAATATTTTTTTTCTTGACAGTAAGTACTGAAAAAAAGCTTTTATTCCGAGGAATTCGATTACATTCTTTGTAAGCGTTCGCTACAATTTTCTTTCAGGACAGATTCGTTTCTTCATACAATTTTATTAGGGCCCGTGACTTCGTAAAACATTTCTTTTTTGTATTATATTGAGGAATAATAAAATTGCCGATGACAAGATCTCGCTCGAAATTTTATGGCATCAAACGCTAAACACAATATGGGTGGTATTTATATGTTTTTGCAATGGTTTTTTGTTAACTGTTGCAGTCAGTAAGATGTGTTAGTAATTGTTATGTGACAGAAGACTATTAATTCGCATCTTGCCTGGCTATATCAGTCCTAGTAAACAGCCTTTTAACCACGTTTGTGAGTAGAAATTATTATACTTGCGACCTTTGGGTCCGTGGAAGCTGTTTTGTTTGCTTACATCCCTAGGAACAGGCGATCCAATACATCACCTGTGGGCTTAGTCTTAACGGAATCTGGTAGGCAAATATAACTACTAATGGTTGATATTACTTACCATATACCCATCGTAGCTCCAAGATCCGAATTTCATAAAGCACGTCTGCTCATCAAACGGGAAGTACTCCACGTCTATTTCACAGAAGGACTTATAAATGGCAGGTGGTTTCCATACGACCTTCCCGTCGTGGTGAAGAATGGCCTTCGTCATGATGGTCACTTCGTAGTTACCATCGGCGCTGTAGACAAAATGGGAAAAAAGAGATTAAGTACATCTCACTAGTTTAAAGTGAACACTGTTAGGGCATCGGAGGATGATGAAGGAGTTCTCGGAGGAGGTCAATCTTCAGTCGCTGATATAATCATGACAATAGTTGTTTAATTCATATTTATTATGCTATTTATATGTGATTGGCTAGTTATTTTATATATAACCAGTCGTGCCCTGCAGCTTCGGCTATGTTTACGATATTACATCCAACAATATCGATCCCAGAATCCATTATATTACTTATAATTATTATCTAGCATTAAAATCTATCCTAAGAATGTTTGATATATTTGGGATTGCCATATCGTGGTGTAACTTGTTACTGTACACGACTTATTGTGTACACACGAAATGGGTAAACTGTCGTTCCTTTATATTTAAAAAAAATCCATCTTATGTACACAGCATACGCAATTAAACTATATTCTATTAATATTGTTTCTTAATCTTAAGTTCCTAGATTAAGATCAGCGTCTACAAAGGATACTGAATCAAGTTAATCCTTGTACATGTCAAAGCTAACTAAGTGATATACGTCCGTGCTAACTACAGGCATTAGCGGTCTTACATAATTGGGACCCTTTGGTGCCATAATGGCTGTTCTTATATTAATGGTCTGTGTCACCACTTTCAAATTAATAGTTGTTTGGCGGATATCGTGACCTAAACGGGATAGCTGTTTGATTAACTGAACCGCAATATTACCTTCAATATGTATCTTTAGTTAAGACAAGAACCAAATAGGCTTTTTTTTAGATAAAACTGAGTGATGAGACGAGTAAGCCGCTCGATTGATCGTAGGTGTCTCGTTTTCCTAATACAGCTCAGTGCCACCCAAAGTTTTGACAGTCTCTGTTGCAGAGTCCGCCCGGGGTAGTACCCTATTGCCAGACATTCAACCGCGAAGCAGTACAGTAAAATTGCTGTATTTTAAATTGAAGGGCAATGTTTCCAGTAAAATTACAGGGCATAAAGAGATATTTTTACATCTGATTTCTCAGGGTGACGAGCGCATTGCTATACCGCACCTGATTTTGACCTTAGTAAGTTCAAAATTTTGGGTGACACTGAACTGAAATGGATAAGCTCGACGTTCATCATCAAGCGTACGTCTTGGTCATCTTGATATACGACTTAAATCCTTAACTAGACTTTGATGAACTCAAAAGTTTTTTAGAACCACAACAAATATTCTGCTCCAAAATCATATTACAACAGCACTAAACTCCACCCTAAGAATCCTTGGAACAATTTATGTCATTACATCATCGGTTATAGCCTACTATACTAGTGCCTGGTATGAAAGGTGATATACGAGACTCGGTGATAGTAAGAAACCTGTTAAATTTAGGAAGGCGATAATCGCGCCATCTATCACGTGAAGCCGAAACGTAGCTAAATTGGCTGCCCGCCTGCCGTCATGAATATCCTATGGATGGGAGTCGTAGGGATAAGATGATTTATTTTGGCCGGCTGGCGCTTCTGACCGCAAAAAAGGGCGTGATGTGTCCTGGGTAAAAAAACAACTAAATTCTCATTAGTCTATCAGTTAATTAATCAAATAATATTGGACACGTATTTTTTTGTCAATTAAACAAAAACATTACAAAGAGTTTATCATTGCAAAGAGTTCGGAAGAGGGGCTCGTAAAGTCACGCCTTGGTAAAAAGTATACTAAGACGTCACGTCCTAGTACACGTGGAATTTCAATGCTCCATATCTTGTTCCAAATATGTCCTAAATATGTGTGCAATATTTTTTGGTAATCTGATTGACGGACATATAATATACTATACTTTTTCAGGCATCTGTAAATAGTATAGCCTATTGAAAAATATGAAAAAGAAATCACTTGCTTATGACGGTACAGTATTTTCTAATGACCACCTAGGTAGCCACGACTCAACAGGTACTGTGTCGGGTTTCCTTAATAAAGCAGGACCTGCGTTCTCCGCACTTTAGGAGCGTAAATACTAGTGCATAGGCATTGTGTGTGTAACATAAATTTATCAACAATCTAGAAACAACAATCTTTAGATCTAGAGTATAGATTTATAATTACATTTTAAAATATAATTCTAATTTGCTAAACTTAAGTACATATAAGGGTAGAATCTGTGTTATTTATTACTAGCTACGCCCGCGGTTTTACTTGCGTAAGTCCCGGAACCGCGGGCATTCCGACATATATTTTTTTTTCTAAGAACCTTCTCCTGACAATAATTAACACAACAAGACAAGAATTAGCGAAATTGTTCCATACGTTCACGCGTGATTCGATGACCAAGGGAAATAGAGATTAATTTTTATATATAAAATGATTCCCAATATAGGATACACTACACAACTTAAAATGAAACAAATATGTTCTTATTTATTTATGTCCACTCAATTCCAGGAGACCGTATCATGCCACACAGTCCGACTAAATACTTAATACACGAACGTATGGTTATAAAATTAAGACATTAAAATTAATTAAGCCAATAAAAAGACCTTGTCAATTTAATTAATAAATAATGATATAAAATAAGGATAAAATATTGCACCAAAATATACATTCTAGCAAAAGAAAACAGTGATATCAAAATTTAGTTATAGACAGTGAGACCGAGAGACTTCATTCTGATGCACAAAGCTATTAGTCTATTGTTAAAAACTATTTTTTTAAAGCCAAGACTGAAAGGGTTGAAAAAATCTATAAGTGCAGTATACGGTAAATCATTAGACTTACCGTTATGTCAGGTTAAATAATTTGGATCAGTTGTTATTGAAACTGTGATTTATGCCGGATACCTATTTCCTTTCTACATTATAGACTAGCCATTATTCATAAAGATTGGTAAATGCAAACAAGGCTAGTTTGAACTAAGTTGAGATAGCTCGTTTTAGCATTATGGAGAAGTTTTAAAAGCTTCTAGACTGATAAAGTTATGTCACCACTGTCGTTAAATATGTGTTTATTATTTACAGTGGCTACTAAGTTTTGTTTAACAGCGGAATTCAAATGAAGGTAGATATATTTTTATAAGTAAATAGTAAGTGCCTTATTCATGTCATCAAGTCCTTGTTTTACAATATATTTGTTTATAATAAATAGTACCCGGATGACCGAGCTTTGCTTGGTTTTTTGTTTTGGTAGAATGTGTTTGAATTTGTCCATCTAGTGTCGAGTAGAAACAGTTTTTTACATCGGTCATGGCGTAATAGATGGCGCTGATTGTTTCTTAAGCCCGGTTTTTCAAAAGCAGTTTGGGAACCGAGCATTTCTCGGACCTGGAACGTTGATAAATCGATTCCTTGGGACGAAAAACCCCTAATCTGTAACTTACATGAAAATCGTTGGAGCCGTTTCCGAGATCTTGATTACACATATATATGAATATACAAGAATTGCTCGTTTAAAGATATTAGATTAGATTAAAGGTTTAAAAAGGTTTAAAGATGGTTATGACGATCTTTTATGTTCGGCAAAGTTCCCAAAATGCATGCTGCATTACCACGCTGTACGGCAAGGCTTATC
The DNA here is from genome assembly GCA_948107665.1 of Lomographa bimaculata. NCBI lineage: Eukaryota > Metazoa > Arthropoda > Insecta > Lepidoptera > Geometridae > Lomographa > Lomographa bimaculata. Next base: position 15,520,056 of record OX403599.1, read on the forward strand.
CTCTGCCCCAAATACAACTCAGCATTTTGGTCATGTGCCGAATCAATCAGTCTCATAGACAAATCTTTGAATATTTCAAATGCACCCGGTTCACCCCACGTCTGACGTCTCAGCCCCTGGTAGAAGTTAGATTTTAATCTCTCAGCTTTGTCCCAGATGTACATTATATATAACCAGGTATATACATGCTCTCTTGCACGAGATTTATTAACAATTATTAATTACCTATGCTAATAATATAAAATAGTATACGCTTGTAACATAAAATTTTAATTGAAATAGTCTAAGACCTGGTTTTTTAAATCAGTTGAAACTAAGCCATATTAAAAACGATTTATATTTTAGTCAAAACAAATCGAATCAGGCAGGAGAGTCATAAACTTTAATGAGTGCCTCTTTAAGGCCCATGTGAATAAACGATTATGATATCGATCGAGTATGTATCGTAAACATAATACGAAAAAACTTTACTATGCCTACTTTAGGAGGCTTGTATCTCGGTGACCTTGGTAAAAAATTGAGTTTAAATTTTTGATGATACTGAATGATGATATTTTAATAAGCAATTCATTTTTAATGTCGTCAATCAGTTCCTAGTTACTCGTATCGCTGAAATTATTGTATTACTGTATTTAGAAATGCCCGTTGGTTTAGTTCAATTCCCGGCGAGAACTCAAGTTATCTCCCTCGAAAATTTTGTATTTCTGGTTGTGGTTGTGATTGTATGAATGTTTCCGGCACCCGCGACACAAGTCATTCACCTTAGTGTGGGACTGTGAGTGCAAGAGCGTTTTTTTGTTCATGTTGATTGCAACAGAGCGTTAATGTGTGTATTAGTTCCATATAAAAGTATTAGATAGTGCCTATACCTACGTAAATAAAAAATCCTCATCCCATCCCTCCTAAACAAAGCACTTAGACCGGTAATATTTTTAAATATAAGCAGATATGTTAGGCAACGCTTTAATGCACCTGTGACTTCCTAAAAGCTCTCGCCGAGTATTCAGTGTTAACTTTATTTTTAATGGAGGCACGTTTGGCTAATGGAAGACGGTGTGACCTATTTTGTTGGCCGGTTCTGACGCGGGGTTTTTGGTTATGGCACGCTTTTAGGGGTTGGCGTGGACATGAAAGAAATAAGGTATAAATCGAGTTTTTTGCGTGTTCGATGTTATTGGTTTTACGACCCTGTTGGCTTTAGGTTTTTTCTTTGACTTTGTGGGTCCGGGGTTTGGTTCCTTGATTTCCTGTTCCGGGGTTTCCCTGAAGCATAATTTTCCTTCCTAACACGGAGAAAAAAAAATGGGTCTACTAGACTATTCAAGTTCTCAGCAACATATTTTCTAGTTAAATTACAGTTACTACGTTTTTTTTTACAAAATAAGTTGTTACCAAATGATTTTGTAATTGTAACTAAATAAGTATAGTTGTCACATATAGAACTACAATGTTAGTAACATCAACGAGGCATTTTTCCGTGAAGTGACATTTGTGCTTCGGTTCGATGTCAATGATTTTGGCATCCACAAGTATTGATATTAGCGTGGGGCTTTGAGTGTGAATGCTTTTTCAAATACAAATATTGATAAAAATCAAGTTGATTGTTTTGCAATAAATTATTTTTTATGTTATACACATTTTCCTTTTAATATAGGTATCTAATAGGTATAGCCTAATGTTACTTTCTATTTCACCCTTAGCTACCTACCACCTATTTAAGTCACATACGTACAGACTTGGAGTCTCTGAGACTCCGGCGATATAATGATCTTAAAAAAACCAATGACCGAGGGAGATAAAATGAAATTAAATATAGTATTTTACAAGTTTTTGACTGTATTTAAATTATAAAAACAATTAAAAACTAACACTTATAATTAAATAAACTAACATTTCTACATTGACTCACAAAAAACACCAACATGTTTGGAAAATGAGATCTATATAAAAAAAAAAAACATAAAATAAGAACTATTCTGTATTTATTTCTAACAATTGAACGATCAAATAATTAATATTTATCCTGATCATAATCATAATATAAATTATTAATCAAAATTGCAAGTCTTAGACTTCACCCTTTTTTGCGACTATGCAAAAATTTGTAAGACAGTCTGCTATAAGGATATCGTTTTTTTTTTTCTTGGGCCTGGATAGTATGTTGTAAAGGGATTTATTAATTATTGTTATAAAGGGACTTCATCGTCTGATGAACAGAAATATGGGTTTGTACTTTGGGACCTAAAAATGGTGTTTTGTTCTGAAGGATAATATCGTCGGAGTCCGTGAGGCTCCGGGTAGGTAGTTAAGGGTTAATATGGTTCAGACAACATCAATTACTCGGTTTGATTGACACACTTGATTCGAACGCGCACTAACTATTCAATAGAGCTGATTGAATCGATGCTAGCGGTAAACTAATGAAGGCAATAACATCGCGAATTGATTAACACCGTTACTGTTAAAGATAATGAACAAATCAATGTGGTGTGTTACGACTTTGATGTCATTGAAAGCTGACTGACGTTTGTGTCCATAAATATGGTTTAGGACCTGCCTACAAACACATAATTGATTTTGATAAATATTCATTCATTCGCACTTGGTCGTCGCTATGGATAGGTACGCAAAAGGTTGGATTCTCATCGCCAGAATGGTAAATTGAAAACTAATGAAAATTCGGGGTAAACAAATGAAAATCAGAATAACTAACAAATACTTACCGGCAAAATGAATGCATATTGGGTATTTAAATGTAATGTCACATACGTGCGTACCATATTTTTACCGACTTCCCAAAAAAGGAGGAGGTATTCAAGTCGACTGTTTATATATATATATTTTTAAGCTATTGCATAGCTTCTATCGCGGGCCTTGAGCGTGGAGACCGAATCCAGAAATTCCGTAACGAAAATAACCTAACACCACCCACTCGGACCGGCACAGCGGTGATACTTTTTAGTTTTGCCATCTATCGATGAATAGCAGAACTTTTAATGACTTTTTGAAATATCACGCTTGTCTCTTTAGTTCAGCAACTCGCTTCTAGGTGGCAGGAAAAAAATACAGCATAAATAAAATAAATAAATAATTATAATTGCATAACTTGATAAAAAATGGTATGCAATAGCTTTACCGCGGCAGTCCCCGAGTGCCACACGTCTTTTTTTTTATGTGTGTTACCTCATAACTTCTCTCCACGTGAGCCGATTTCGAAAGATGTTGCTCTTTAATTGGTCCCATTTAAATTTGATCAAGATCTGATCAGTTATAGTTCTTGAAAATATCGTCAATAATGTCTATATTGTGACGAATAATGCGTACTTTGACGATGTTCTCGTTTTAATTCAATTTAATTTCTTTCGTTGTGAGCCGATTTCAATGATTCTTTTTTATTTGAAAGCTGGTGCTTTTTATTTACCATTACATTTGATCAAGGTCTGATCTCTAGCTTTTGAGTTATAGTCAATAATGCGTGTTTTATTAAATCAGATCAAGGTTCCGATGATAAAGCGGTGAAGTCGGTTTTTTTAAACTTTGCTTGCGTTTAATTATCAATAAGTAAAATACACTAATACTAGTTTACACCACAGACTAAGCAGATATTCTGCAAAATGTCTTTCGTAAGACACAACACAAACGTGTTTTTATTTATTGTACTTTTTATTTTTTGTAAAGTACTTGGTAGCACTTTTGATTGTCACTTAAATCAAACGCCATCAAACAATCATGTTGTCTTATTGTAACAATAATATATTCTTCTAGTCTATACTATATTAATAATCATAATCTACTATTTGGCAGAGTGGGCGATATTCTACAGATTTATCGACCGAGCGATCACAAAGCGCGAGCGAAGCTTCTTTATTTCAGTTTGGGCAAAAATGCTTTCGTGTTACTGATGGCTGGCAAGCTGTTCTCCGGGTTGCATTTCTCAACCGATTCTCGTGAAAATTTCTTTAGCATGGAAGACAGTTTTTAAAAATAAAAATAAGCCAGATAAGGTAGTTGAAGTAAAATAAATCATATTTAAGCCATTTAAAACACAGAACCAATATTTTATAATTTTTTCGTCAGTCTTTTAAACGTCAGTGTAGGTCTTAACAAAGTTCAATGAACAAAGCTAATACCTGATTTCCGAAGCAAACTTACCAAGTAAGTACAGTCAAAACACGTAACAGATATCTCTGTTACAATTTCCGGTGGAAACTTTAGATAATTTCAAATTACCCCAATAACTTATCCGTGTCAACTGGGAATCGAACACGATTCGCACAATTTAATATCGTATTACTAAACTTTGATAACCGGAAACGGGATAAGCAATGTTTCGGTAATTTTGGTGATAATAGTTCAGAACAATAACAAGTAAATACCTTTTAACGAGTACCTACCGTCTTGAGCAAGTTTATAGAAAGTAGATATTGTGTTACAGAGTTTTGTTAGGGGTCTTGAATTTATGAAAAGATTTGAAGGCCAAATTTAATATTGATTGAGCGTAGGTAATTACTGAGTTGTGGCATAGTTATTATGATGTGGGTTATGATTTTAACTATTTTTAACACTGTATGTGTGTATATGTATAATTTATATTGTTTTCAAAGCGTCTTAACAAAGAACCGATTGTGGTATTAAATAATTATAATAATGATAGTAAACACTTTTACAATCACAGCCCCACACAAAGTTCAAACACTTGTATCATGGGTGCCGAACACATTTACATAGGGTATATTGTTTTTTTTTTTTATTTTTCAAAAAAAAATTTGCCATCCGAGGCTCTATATTAAGTAGTGACTCAAAAATATATTCGAACAAAATATATGATTAAAATTGGTATCCGATGGAAGAGATCCAAAATATAATCTCTCAATCAGGGCTTGTTAACGTTACCAAATAACATTAAGAAGTAACGTTTTAATTACCGTTATTTTCACAATAATACCTGTATACGGTAGTATAAATTATCGTTACCTGGGTATCGTAACAATAAAATAACGTTAACAATGAATAGCAATTAACAATAAAATAACGTTACGAAATGAAAAGTATCGTTATCGCATCTGAGAGTAGTTACCTAATTAATAACTTAAGCTAGCATTGTTTGGAGTCTACACTTATCGACGAACGGACACGCGTCAAAGCAGCAAACAAAAATGTATTTGTTTTTTGAAATATGGGTCGAAGGAAATAATGTTATCAATTACCGTTACATTTACCGATAAAATTACGTTTAAGGTTATATAAATATATCGGTAACACGCCGATTGATTAACGGTAAACCATAAAACGTTACATGTAGTAATAACGATACCGTGTTTGACAACTGTAACGTTACCACCATTTTACCGGTATTTCAAGCCCTGCTCTCAACATTCGGCTCTCAAAAACATATTATGTATGACTTTATTTTTATTTTAAACATTATAAAACCATTAAGTAGATAGTTGTAGCTAAGGTGTAGGCAAGGTCTTTTGTTCTGTTTACTCTATATTCCAAAAAATATGTATTGAAAGAAGCATGTGCTCAGAACAAAAACAAAAACAAATCAAAGGCGATCATCATGTTAGTTATTTATATAAATACAGATTATATTCAGCCTCAGATTATATATACAAAAATTGTTAGTTTAATGGAATTAGATAAGAGCTTGCGTCATTTAATTTTGAAACCTACATAAAGTAAGACCAAAATAGGAAAATTTCAATTATAGTTATTATAAAATATCGCTGTATTAGTTTAAAATAAGTAATAGGTACGTAAAATGATCAAATCCGATAAAAAGGAAATATATTACAAAAGATGACAAAAACATTTAATGTCACTAGAAACCATGCCTAAATGCATGATAATATGTCACTCGGATTTAATAAAGTACTAGGCAAACATGAAGGAAACATACATATTTAGTATGGCATAAAAGTACTAGGCAACCATAAACATGAAAGAGGTAAAATGATTTTTTTCTTTACATGGCATTGCAACGCATGTCAGATATAGCTAGTTTACTTGTATGTATTTCTATTAGAGTAAACAGACAGTATATGTTACCCCATAACACTAAACTCTGATAAAATTTAGATTAAAACATGCACTTATCGCGTGTTCCACCTCACTTGCTCCTGTGGCTCCAGCATCAAACTAACGTTGCTCCAAAACCGACCTTAGCTACACAGATTTAAGTTTTAAATACGCTTAATATTCCTAATGCATACAAATGCAGTGAACCTGTGAAGCGTTGTTGATAATGGGCTATTCTATGGCCTCAATGCATACATTTTATGCACACACCATACACATATTATAATTTATTAGTAAATATTTTTGGCCAGTTTTATTACACCATCTAAAAAAGTTAGCATGTAACGAAGAAATTAGAAAAGTTTCATGCAAATTTTAATAGATGGCATATTTTCCCATCGCCCCCGGTACCGTGACTGGATCGACGGGGCCGATGGGAAAAATCCGGATCATTGGTTTGTCTTGCTGCTCTAAGTTTAAAGTTATAAAACATTCCCGTTATAAGATCGGAGGCGCTGGCATTGATTTACTCGTGACTCTTGAGCCGATGCCAAAACCGAAGGTATTGATTGAGGAGAGACTACTGCAGTGTAGCAAGTTCCATATCCTTGTTTCACAAGTTTATCTTGCTTAAACGCGTTCAGCGGTGTTATTTTTATTAGTATAAATAGAAATGGTAACGAATGAAAATCACTTCAAATAATTTAAAGATATAAAGACATATATTTATATGTGGCAAAAAGAAAAACCAAATTAAAACTGACAAAAGGGTACAAATTGATGTGTTTTTTTAATTTTTTACCACAAACCGTCCTCAACTCATCATAATATAATTTGATAGATAAATAAGCTTGTCCGATATTTTAATCCACAAGTACGGTTAACAGTTATTCGCCTCGAGCTTAGATCCCACTACAACGTTTTAACCACGGAATAGCATTACTTATATTATCTGCGGTTTTGACTAGTAAGCTAAACTTTGAATGGGAATTGGCTCTCAAGGATCGGTGACCGATATTACACTTTTGTCATTAACTGCTATAACTTCTTTTATCTTCTATGACTGTATAGGTATGTATATTTATTTATTTTTATTGCAAGACATACACAGCAGATTTTTTTTTACAAAAAATAACATATTGATTTGGACCCTGTATCAAATATGGTGTAGCAAAGTATACAGTTTAAGTTACTTAATTAATTAATCTTAAATATATAATTCTACTGTACGTGTGTATGTCACTGAACTCCTCCTAAACGGCTGGACCGATTTGAATGATTTATTTTGTTTGCGTTTGGGTCGCGCGCTGCAGGGGTCCGCTAGCGGAAATTGCACACGGGCGAAGCCGGGCGAATCACTAGTATTATGTAAACCTAATAATAACTAATTATTGCATAGAGTTACGACTTAAGTTACAGATATTATTACAATATTTGGTTGAGATTGCATAGTAACCGTAAGCTCGATGTTCTTAAATAATGTTTTACAAATAAGTATAAAAAAAAAAAAAAAAAAAAGAAAGAAATAAAGGCTTTTGGTCTAAAAATATTTATCCGCCGTATGTAATAGTCACAATTTATACTGAAGTGAGATTGTTACGTTTTGTCATTCATAAATTCGTAACGGTATATGTGCAGCATTTATGTTTATGTTTACCTATATAAATAAAAATGAATTTCCGTATGAATGAAAGATCAACTCGAAAGAAATGCTCGACTGATTTGGTTGCTTTTTTTTGGGTTTGTAATTATCAGCACAAGGTTCGGCTGATCTTATACTTGTAATAAGTAATCTAAGACATACTAATAGTAAGATAATATTATACGACTGAACTAATGGTCGGTACAGTGGTTTTGATTTAACGCAAACAATGCACTTGTGGTTAAGTAGGTACGTGGCTATAGACCAGCTAGGTACCCCACTGCTAATACACCTGCTTGAATGCTGATATCAAATCAACAGCTAAAACAAACATCTTCAGCCATCAAGAACAGTTACTACTATTTGGTAGACATGTCCAAGGCAAACTTCGAAAGGTCAGTGACTCTCTGCCCTTTACTAAATAATACTTAGTACGAAACAAAAGACAAACAAAAGAACGCCCATAAATATTCATCCACAAGAAACAAAATTAATCGCCTGCTTTAGTATAGGGTCAAACTCAAAGCAACTATCACTTAATCTACACACACAGCCTTTGAACAGTCGAGATAAACTCGTCAAGATGTCTTGATAATAGAAAATAATGGGATTTTGTCTACGAACCGGAAATTAGGAGATAAGACCCTTATAAAAGAAAAATTTATGGTTCAGAGAAGTTAAGTTATATTGGAATGAATGGGTGAAGTTTAAGAGTACAAAAGTACAGCGCATACAGTAAAGTCAATAGAAGGAGAAGAAGCACAAAACATCATCGCCTTCCATTAGGTGAGATGGTGGTCAAATGCTTGCAGCTTAAAAATGCTACATTTCAGGTTTACTAGCCTACTTCTAATAAAGGATATTTAGTTAATATTTTTTTGGTAAGAAATGGTTCAGCTTTAGGTATTGTCTAGTTAGTACCGAAAAACAATATGAAAAAAATAAAGGCTTTTGGTTTAAAAATATTTATCCGCCGTATGTAAAAGTCACGATAAAACTTTATGAAACATAATATTTTTAAAATAGCAGTAGCTGTGCTCCATGAATTTACCCAGGTTAATGAATACTGAAAATTCAACAATTGTATTGTTCTATCAGATTAAGTTTTCTGTGCCGGACAGATCTTTACCGTATTTTATTGGATAATAAACAAACACACCATCTTCCATATCGACTTACACTAAAAAAACAATAAACGATTTAAAACATAATATTGATCCATTTTCAATGAGCAAATATAAACTACAATATAATTTATATAACACATTTTTGATTCACTTCTATTCATGACTGTACTTATTTCCGCTAGTGGTCGAGTTAACTACCAAAAGGTCGGGACTTGATCACGTGATTGACTTTTTCTCGATTGAGATGACTACTAACTCTATTTAACAACTATAAAAGATACATAATGAAAGTTGAGTGTGATTTTTTACAATCTTTTAAAACCACAATATCGTCAAGTCAACAAAAGAATAAATATTTGTACAGAATTTATTTAGAAGAAATATTCATACTTGAATTAAGAGATCTAATATCATAGACTGAATAATAACGAATTTAATTAGGATATCGGTATTGTTCATTGTATTTGTCTCTGAATAATACCTCCCTTTGTTTAAAGTCTCGGCTATTATTTTGGGTCTTTAAATGTAGTCTCTATCATCTAATATTAGAAGTCATTGTGTTTTGTTCCAAGAGATGGATGATTTAATTTCTATTTGTTTATTTCCTTTGATGAATAAGTATTATTTTTGTGTACTTAGGGATTATTATTTAGGTAAATTCGATGAAAATGGTTGTGTTTCGATGAATTGCTTAAAAGGCTAAAAACAAGCTTAAAATGTGGTTTGTTGACCAGGCATTCTATCACGTGGATGAGTACCTGAAGTATGCTAATCCTAAAAATTAAGTACTAACGTAAAATAGCTGCCGATTTGAAGTGTGAATATCTTTGTACCAATAACAATATTAATATTTTTTAATTGAATGTTACAGTGATAATACTACCTAATCTTGCTCATTTGTATTTTATTTGACATTGTTAAATGTATTATTCCGAAATTCAATTCTAATTGAATTAATTTGATTATTTCTTTTTTATTATTATTTATATTTAATAATTTGGATACCTACCATTTTCGACATATGACTACTTTTACCGACTTCTAAAAAGGAGGCGGTACTATGTTCGACTGTATGTATTTTTTTTATATATGTTCACCGATTTCTCCCCCATTTGTGGACCGATTCTCAAAATCTTTTTTTGTTTAGTAGATTATACTTTAGAGGTAGTTCCATATAAATAGTATCGAAATCGATCAAGCCAAAACCAAAATATAATTTTGAAGTCGGTTTTTAAAGCTTTGCTTTTTTATGAGTATGAGTATGAATTGTCTTATTAACAGAGTACTAAAATTCAAAACATGGCTTTTATTAATGCTAGGGTTTTTTTTATACAATTGAGATACGAGACGAGCAATTTGCTCGATCGATGGCAAGTGTGCCCATTACAGTTCAGTGCCCAACCAGAATTCTGAAATTAATATAAGCTTTTTCAATAAATATACTATGTGGATGGATGAATGTGGATCGAATATTGTAGCATGGAGAGTAACAAGAGCTATTGCTTTACATGTGAAATTATGGTTTAAATCTTAAATAAGCAGTAAGATACCAAGACCTGTCAATTTAATTTCATCATTTGGAATGTGTAGGCAAGTGGTGACTCGCTACTTAATAAACGGACTCTCCAAGAAGGCCGCCTCTATTGTCGACAAAACAAATAAGATAGCTGGGAATAGCTAAAGAGCATTGAAAGGAGTTACTGTTGCGTTAAACGCCCTTGGAGCTTAGGTGCTTAGCTCTTGCGCCTGCATCATCGGACTGCCAATTAAGGATAGCTGGGTCAAAGGTCTCATTAGTCCCAGGGTCTTTGTGTACGCGGTGTTGCTACACGATAGGAAGGATGGATGTTTCATACTCACTTGTTATAAAGCACGATATCCGGCAGCCATATGTGTTCAGAAGGCACATGCAGAGTTTCGACGCCCCCGTAGTCGTCCGGGTTCCATTTTAACTTGTAGTCATTCCATTCCTGTCGACAAACACACACAGCTATATTATCAAATGCAAAACAATCAACGATTGATCAGTTTGACGATAGATCAGTGCTGGTTAAGACAGCTTTTGATCGGGCGTTTAAGGCTTTTACCAGACCACGGTGAAGCTAAAAGAAGAGTTATACATTTTCGCGCCTTATATAAGTATTCTTTTATCTGCTCGTTGGCTTAGTGGCTTCGCCTTCTAAGCAGGTTATCGGGTTCGATTCTCGGCTGAAACACCAGTTTTCTCCCCAAGATAAATTTGTGTTTCTGGTTCTGGTTGTGATTGTGTTTGTGATGTGAATGTTTCCGGCATCCACGATACAAGTCATCGAATTTGGTATGGCGCTATGAGTGTGAAAGAGTTTATCTATGTATGTTCGTTTGTTGCGTTCAAACTAATAACATACAATTACCGATATGTAACATACAAGGTATCGTTAAGTTTGTTTCACTTCAATGTATATTTTAAGCTGGGATTTTTTATAAAAAAAAACATTACATGACGTGGTATCCCATAAAAAGCGTCATAAATATTAAAATGAGTAAAGGTTTTATTTTGTTTTTAATATATTTCAGTGCAGTGATAGGTTTAAGTTTCTTAAATTTTGTAATTTTTTTATGCTAGATAGCCTAGGAATCGACCACTATCTCACCTGAAGGAAAGTGACCGAAGATGGAACATACTTGCCTATAAGATACCGATACCTATTCATTTTAGACTGGAAGATATCTAGATTGCACCGTTCGGGGAAATAAGATGCTTGCTTCTCGTATATCCATAAAAATGTGTTTCCATCATTTATTCCCAACAAATCAGAAATAACCAAATACACATCCCACTCCAGACCCATTCAATTTGCGAGCCACATCTCCAGAACTTGTCGAAATACAAGACCAAGTTTAAGACGTTCTCGAAAGTATTTTCGAAGGGCGAATAAAACAGTTGTTGACTCAGACCGGCCGCGGGGAGGAAATTGCGGGTCTTATTAGGTTCCGGCAGAAAGACGATTGAAAATCTCCAGCGAAAATGGAGTTGACCACTCCTCACTTAGCACCCATTTGGGCAAATAGCGTACGGATTTTCTAGTATTGACCACTCAATCGCGCTGTTTGTAAACACGGCACCTAGAGCTGACAATGTTGATGTAACGGAAAAATATTCTTATGTTACTTTCTTTCCCTGGTGAAGTTATCTTTTATGTCTTTGAAATACAAGACGAGCATGTCGCTCGCCTGATGGTCACGCTTGATTTATTACAGTTTAGTGTTACCCAGAGTTATGAACAATTTTTTTATTATTATTGTTATTAATTTATGTAGAAATAGACAATTACATAAAACGTTTAGAAGATTCTGTGCTGTCCAGAGTCAAAGGTGGAAATTACAAACATTTTTTATTATTATTATTAATTTTAAGTATTTTTTTTATTTCTATTTAATAAAAAAAATAATTACAATATGTATGATTATTACTTACAATAAGAACCTTATTGCTTAAAATCAATAGAACTAATTATTATAATAAAAACAATCAAGACAATAAGATGCAGCGTTACCATTCGTGCTATGTTGCCCTGTGTTACGAATGCTAACCTTCCGTTCCGAATATTTATCGGTTAGATATATATTTCTAAGTTCTAAAACTAATATTTTATAGTTCGAATTCCAGCGCAGCAAAGCACTGTGTTCGTCACCCTGAGATATTAGATTTTAGATCTCTTTTTGACCTATAATTTCACTGGAATCATTGCCTTTCAGTCCAAAATACAGTAATGTCTGCACACTGCTTGGCGGTTGAATGTCTGACAATGGTGTGGTACTGCCATAGGCGGACTTTGCAAGAGTTCTTCCTACCACTACATAAGTCTTCAAATGCTTGCCAATTAAGCATAAAAAATGCATGAAAAGTAAAGTAGCAGATTTATAAGGCGAGTGTTAATGGTATATGTATGTACATGTAAATGGTTGGTAAGGTTCGATCTGAGCGAACATATATTAACTCGGTTGAAAACCTTTTAAAGAAAGGCCATGTCAAAAGTACCCAACCAACGAGCGTGTATAAAAGTACTCATGTATATAACAGAAGAGAAAGTTGTATGTCAGGGTCGTAGCAGGTGGAGAGATGTGGTTTCTGCTTACCCCAATTTTCTACTAATATTATAAATCCGAAAGTTTGTGTGTAAGTGTAAAAGTATGTTCGTTCCCTCTTCACGCTTTAACAGCTGAACGGATTTTAAAAGAAAAACCACAACCACTTTTGGTCACACGAAAAGGTTGCGGATCAGAATTTCAATCCCATAAGATGATTCACTTCAAATATATACCTATATCTAATATATAAAACTCTCATGCCACGGTGTTTGTGGTCGGACTCCACCGAAACGGCTCGACCGATTTTAATGGTTTTTTTTTTGTATATTTGGTAGGTCTGAGAAAAGGTCGTAATGTAATTTTGACCTTCCTAACCCCACCCCTCAGTTTTTAATCGTGATTTTAGTATTTTTGTCTAAACAATATATTTATGGTAAAGTACTAGGCGACCATAAACGTGTAAGAGGAACACTTTTTTCTAAACGTGGCATTGCAAAGCATGACGGGTACAACTAATATTATTATATAGAAGTAAGTACATTTTGTTTCTTAGTTTAACGTTCTGTATATTATATTTTTTTGTTACACTTTCGTAACAAACAAGCCTTTTCGTGACTTCCACACGGAATATGCTAAAATCTACTCAGTTATTCCTCACATTCCAGTGATCTGGCCGCGTTTTTATTATTCCTATGTGACAGATGGGAAGTTTCTTCTACCCCAAGAGATTTTATGTTTATGGAATACTATCTCTATTCCTTGAATAGAAAAATAATAAATCACGTTTTATGACATCGAAAATATTGTCTTAATGTTATTTTATAGAGAAATATTTGCATTTTTTATTGAAATTATTTTGGTACTATTGCTATTTTAACTTATGACGGAACGAAGAAGCGTATATGCGTTTAGTTTGAGAGGCTGCGTGTGTGCCAAAAGATTGTTTCCTTTTATCTCCAAAACCGTTGAGCAATTGAGTTGAGTTTTTTATTTGAAAATTAACCTGATAAAGCTATCTATGTATATGTACATATCTTAGGTAGGTAGTTCTTGTTAGATAAAAATAGGTGCAGCCGTTTTTCAAGTAAGGTCGTCAGGTGTTTGTTGTGTTCAAATTGTGAATTTGTGTCCACTCGTTAATTATCATATTATCTATGCTATTATCAAAATTATTACAAAAACGAAAGTTAAGAACTAAAACTCGAATATACTTGTCATCAAATACTATATGAGACCGATAATGATGATGTATGTAAAAAGTTAAACTAAAAATATCAGGGTTACCTGATTCTCTTTTTTTATTCAGTATAAACTAACATTTAACCACTATCTAACCTCATGGTAAGCGATGATGTGGTCGATGGAGCACGAACCTATTCACTCGCGACTTGAAGACTTTCATATTGTACTTATTCGAAAGCACCGACTCAGGCAAGGAGTTCCATTCTTTTGCGGTTCGCACTATAAATGTAGAAGCAAAACGCTTTGTCCGCATTTGTGGAATATCTACCATAGCAGTTTGTCTGCTTGTTGGATGATACAATGGGGATGCGGGAACTAGATCGTGTAATTCCATGGCACACTCTCCGAAATGAATCCGATAAAATATCTAAGCTGGGAGCATTTTATGCTGGTGACATAAAACTGATGTTTTATTAGATTAGATAGTGTAATTAATATATCTCACATCAGTAATATTGTAAACAACTGTTTATTACTTCTGCTTACAACAAAACCAACCCCAAAGCTCCATTGTTATTTTACCAAGGCTTGTGCTCCGTTAGACAAAATTACTTTGGCTAAAACTCAATTTGAATTTGTCTACGTACAGTTAATTCGGAACGTCTTTGTGCTGAATAGTAATGACAGTATAACAGTTTGAGAGCTTTAGTGTTCGGACGATGTGTTTGATAGTAGAGATCTTTCAGTCAACTGCCTGCTGGCTTAGTTGGTTGAGCGTTTGCCTTCTAAGCAGGGGTATCGGATTCGATTCCGGGCGGGAACACAAGTTTTCTCCTCAAGGAAAATTTGTGTTTCTGGTTCTGGTTGTGATTGTGTGTATGATGAGAATGTTTCCGGCACCCACGACACAAGTCATCGAACTTTGTGTGGGGCTGTGAGTGGGAAAGCATTTATGTTTATGTTTAAATATGCACGATTACCGTCAGTTGAGAGAGAGAGAGTGAGTTGCTCGTTTCGACTTTCAATTACATTAAAAAATATATATATACAAATGACATTTTAAATAGCGGGTTTCGGGTTCGATTCCAGTGGAAACTTACTATTAACTTTGTGGCGTGCATGCGAACATGTTAAAACTGGAAGATCTCTACTGTTTTGAATAGTGAAGTTTCTGTATTTAGGTATAAGTGATCTTAATTAATGTTGTGTATGGCTTGAAACATGTCTAAAATTTTGACTTACTTTGTAGTCGACAAATTCGTCCGAAACTAGTCGACTATAAAGTAAGACGAAATTTCAGACGTGTTTCAAGCCGTACACAACATCAATTATGTGTAATACTCACGATAGTTTTAATTTTCATAAGTGATCTTGTACCGTAAGTAGGTATGATGTAGATACGATCCGTAATTCTCTAATTTCATTCCCACTGGTGGGAGTCGGGACTTTCTCTCACGTGAGTCTATATCGCATTATAACACCACGCTTACTAAGCGTGGGTTGCCAGATGATATAGGTACTCGTTTTTTGTGATATTTGGACGCGCCGGTTTTGTCACAATAATTTTTCGCCATAGTTTGAGTGCAAAATCGTGTACATTAATTGTGAAATTTATTGGTGCTTAGCCAAGCGGGAATTAAACCAGGGTATGTATGTAAGGTTTGAAGTCGCATATTCTACACTCGCTATTCTAAAATTATATTAAGTAAAAAATATATAACTAAATGTATTTCGGTAAGTAATTAAACAATTCAATTTAAATTGCCAATATCGATGCTGGAATACTTTTGTGATGTTTAGCTGAGGGAGGAGGGTTGTATTCAGGGATGGCAAACTACGACTGTAGAAGACTTTATCGAAAAAGGCAAGCAACAAAATGTACCCTTTCTATCATGGATATAATCTTAAAAATCAATATTATGTAAAAAAACATTCCTTTCACTCTCATGATATTGTTTTTATTAAAATGTTGCACATTGCACAGTCAACGAAGCAATACGTTATACAAACCATGTGTCTGTGTACAAAGTCTAACTTCAATCAATTGTATGGACTTCCCATACTCTTATTACTACTTCTTTGTCGTTACACAGAAATGTTTAATTGAATCAGAGAATGGAATGCGCAAGACATTTTTAGAAGCCATAAACGTTACCGGTCTTTATGGAGTGCAGTGTTTTCCTTAGTACAGTGAAATTAAATTGCGTGGCTTAATAGTAATTGTTATGACCGCGTACGATGGTGTGTTCCAAAGAGATTGAATTGGTTAATGTAAGAGAAGTTTTCGTTCGGGCTATTTGTGGAGAAAACAACGAATAAGTGTATCAGGGGGGTTATCGGCGCGGCGGTTTCCTGCTCGGTCATTTATACCAATCTCTAGCTAAAAACCAAAAGGCTTCTTCTTTATTCCATCAAAAGAAACGCTTTCCAAATGTGATAGACTTTAATACTTGTTTACAAAGGTTTTGAAATTGCTTGTCTGTGCGTGTAACTTTGCAATCTCGGTGAGCAATAAATAACAAGTCAAATATATTAAACCTTATGTGTACAAGTTTTAAGGTCTGTTTAATTTAGATAGCAGTTTTTGATAGATTAGAGTCGCGTTTTGGTTTTTGGCTAGGGCAGAAACTTACGCGTTCGCTTATACAACGCGACGGTGAAGGCTCATCGCGAGACCGATATGTCTTATAAACTTAAAACTTTCACACTTACAGGCCCCACACGTTCGATGACTTGTGTCGTGGGTGTCGGAAACATTCACACAGAACCATAAACACAAATCTTCCTTGGGAAAATTCTTCCCAACGGGCATCGAACTCGATACCCCTGCTTAGAAGGCGAACGCGCACTCAACTAAGCGGGCAGTTGTAATAATAATGTTATATGCCAAAGCTCCATTAACGCATATACATTAATTACTAACTATATTTTTATTTTGTTTAATTGCTTATGATTAAACTTATTCTTGAATTACTTCTCCGAATAATTCTGACAGTGTGGTTAGATATATTAGTTTACTATCAACCAGATCGCAATCTGGCCATACTCATTCCAACTCATTCCACGAATGACTTACACAACTTAGCTTTCACACTTTCAAATTCACAGTGAGTTGAGCCACACACTGAGTTCAAAGAGTTATGTAAGGTTGTAAGATTCTGGAGATATTCATAATCACGCCCAGGAAAAGGAAAAAAAAATTTCCTTGGAGAAAACTTAGTGTTCTGTCACTCAGCGTGCTCGGTCGTGTTAGTTTTAGTTCTTCGCACTCGGGAAGGCCACGAGTTCTACCACTTTTTTATAAAGATATTATTTAGGTTTGTGCATAATTGTTGGATCGAAGGATTTTTTAAGCTGCCTGAAGGCATCCAACATGGCTCACCGACTGTTGTTTTACGACTAACAATCAGGACCGACGGCTCCGAAACACGGTGACACTCAGTTGAAAATCCCACTAAACGCTCACCCATCCAAGCACTGTTCTGACTGAACATTTTTAACCTTGTTAATCATTTACAATCGACCAGACGGACCGCGCAACGAGTGTCACATCATTGCTAATGTATAATAGTGCATTAAAATGCCCTAGCTCTACCAATGTTGAACCTAGATGACGGGATCATATAGCTACTATAACCAAACCGTACCGCCAAAGTTTTACCCACTTCTCTTACACACGTTATTATTATAGGCATGCTATATTGCTACATTCTAAACACACCGCGACCCTTCGACCTTCTCTTTGTTTTCTCAACGAGATTCAAACCAAATACGTTTGGTTTATTATAAATTAAAGTGTAATTTAATTTACGGCTATTATGAAAATGGAATGTTATTAAGACTTGAAAGTTACGCCGCGGGTGCTACATGTTTCAAGAGTTTTGTACGTAAATTGTATTATAAACTTCACAGTTGATGTAATGAAGGTGCCTAAGCAAGGCATTGGCTTTGAAATTAATGTTTTATTGTGTTTTAAACATATGAGTTAAGCTCTACCGATAAAAGCAAAGTCATTGAAACTATGACAGCAACGAAAAGTAAACTTGAATGTTTCGTATTACACATACTTGAGATGTAAACATGAAGGACGGAAAAGAGAGGAGGTGGGGTAAATTAATTTTATTCTGATGAAATGTGTAACCAGTTTTACCGCAAAAGTGAAAAAATGCCATTGCTGATTTTGTATTGTTTTTCAAAACTTGTCGTGTAATAATGTTATATTATTCCACCCCATTAATACTTAGTGAACGTGAGTATACTTGCGTACGCATATAATTTATTATTTATTTACTTGTATAACATTAATTTCATCTAAATTTGTTTTAGCTGGAAACTGTTAATGAATCAGAGTATACGAAAAAAAAATTGTACTAAAGCTTTCAACTAACACATTAATAAACACCTTTTTCTCGTGGTTAGTTTGGAAAAATAAATCAATTTGCGATGAATAGCAAACGGTTAGCAACTATCTTACTTCAACTGACCATTATTTTACCACTTAATGACGTCGACCATGTCGACGGTGGTAAACGCTCTAGGTGTAAAATATAATCTGGCTAACAAACAGCTACGGGAACATATCTCCAGTTCTAAGAAAGTACTCACGACTCTGATATCTTTTGCACACACAACCAATAGCAATGCAGAAACGTTTCACAAAATGCTCGAGAAGAAATGAAGTCCATATTAAAATTTCAAGGCTCTCAAACCGCCCGCAGCGGCGGAAATCGTTTAGGAGTGTTCCAATTGACCGCAGCGTACTCGTTCCTATTTCCTAAAGGCTTTTCTCCTTGATTTTTTTAGGGTTGAAAGAGGTTTTGTAATAGGAAGTTACGGGTGAAACGTTACTGAAATAGGGAAACATGATTCGCCTTTTCGGGGAAGTGTGGAAAGCCAAATGGTAAGTTTATGTTCGATCTTGGAATTGGATATCGGATAAGACAAAACGTTTTTGAATCTTAAAAACGACCTAAGAATATTAAAATAGCAATACCAGTAACAACAAAAATGACAGTCACAAAAGATACTGGTAACAATAATGTAGCAATCAATACATCAATTCACAAATAAAAGGCAAAAGCACCTCCAGTCTCAGAACATAAAAGACTTGAATAGAACGACAAAGGAAATAAAGGAAAAATATCTGTTCAACGTTGAAAATTCCCAACTAACAATCGAAGCGGAACCGACCGACCAAAAAGAGTTCGAGTTGTTACGCTGTTTACAAAAACAATTCAGTAACGAAGTAACGAAATAACTTGAAATGCGAAATACTAAACCAAAATATCATGAACAAAGCGAAAAACAAATGGTATTACGGGATTGTTCCGAACAAAAATGTTTGAGAGTTCCCGGGAGTCGGCTGCTCGACAAGAATCCGAGGGAAGTATGCGTACCAGAATGTTGTTTTTAAACGTTACATAATAAAGGAGCGGATCTGAAGGAATCTGCAAGAAACGTCCGACAATGACGACGGTGAAGACGAGGGCGATATTACAAAGAGCGGGAGAATTTTTCAACAACTTTTTAATTATAGAAAATCTTTTAGACCTGATTCACCTTCGAGGCAGTCGCGAACTTTGACCGGGCGAATGAAAATTCCATTTAAAAACTTTGAACCTATATAAAGGCAGTAATCCAACAATGATTTATTGTGGTTAAATTCTAAAATGGAGCTGGAATGTGGGATAAGTAGATAATCCTTAAGAGTGGGAGAAAAGGTTCAAGAATACTTACGTAACTGCCTCCGCGAACGGAATAAGGGATTGTAATGGACACAATAGATAAAGGTCTTATAAAGCAATCAACTTCTTTGGTACGGGAATCTTCTTTAATGGTTTTGTGTTTTCCTTTTTCTGCCAGTGTAGTTAGTGGATTTGTGGGAAACTGATGAGCGTTTAGCATTAACTACAAAAGTATTTAATGGAATTGGATGAAATGATGATAAATAAAAGTATAAAAGTAGTTAAACAAATACAGCCGACCAAGTATGAGACGAATTCGCACTTTGAGAATGCACCACACAATGCCTCGTACTTGGCCGTTTTAATAATGTTATTTTTGTGTTAGCACTTTGTATGCTTCAAAGAGCAGAAGTGTACTTAAAAGCATACAAAGTGAGCACACCAGTGACAATTTAAAAAGTCGCGCGTGAGACACGCACGCCATTATGCTATCAAAACAAAAATTAACAAAAGAACATGGGTTAAATTTAAGCTTGATTTTTCGTGTTACAGCATGTGCAATGCGAAGTTGCCCACGCATGCGGGTATACGTGAGGAATACCGCATTCCATTAAAATATATGCCCCATAGCGTAAAATTTTAGATAATCCACGTGAAAATAAAAGCATTTAATGTCATTTCGGGTCACGCAAATTTTAGTGCAATTTGGATTCGCACACGGTATTTGCCTGCATTCATAAAAAAATACACGCAATCCTAAGGATTTGGGAAGATATATCACTTTAGCTAAATTTCTTCGCTGTATTTCCATAAGGCGAGCGCTAGGTGGGTCAAACTCACCCGCCAACCACTTTGACACCGTCTAACTTCCGCACCGCGCGACAACTGACTAAACGGTGTAACTCAACGCTTCCTTACCTACCCCTGCGCAGCTACTCAAACGCACAGCTTCATTCAGCGCACCAAATTCAAAATATCGACGAACATCAGATACCTCGGGTGTATTACACCCAACCTTACGCTCGCCGGGTTAATTTCCGCGTCCATAAAGTGTGTATTATTTTATCCTTTAATCTTATCTTACTAATAAGTATGTTTAAAAACAAAGTAGTTTAATTTAGTATGTTATTGTTTATTTAATCTTTGATACATATATATTTTTAAATTTTTTACCTATAGGCTCGATGTCTTGTAGGTAACTTGGCTCTTTGCTGTATATAATTTTAGTTTAGTTTAAGGAAATATAGGCAATTGGGCCGTAGGTAGAAGATTAAAAACATTTTTTTTTGATTATATTCAATATTTTCAACCGACTTCAAAAAAGAAGGTTCTCAATTCGTCTGTATGTTTTTCTTTTTTTTTCTTTGTATGTATGTTACGCGATATCTTCGCCAATTATGAATCGATTATAAGGATGTTTTTTGTTTGGTAGATTTGAGGTCGCACATAAATTTTATCGAAATCGATGCAGCCAAAACCAAAATATAAGCGTTGAAGTCGGTTTTTTAAGCTTTGCTTGCGTTTAATTATTGTGTATAGTAATCATATTCTATATTGTTCATTGCGTTTGAACAAAACTTTTACGTTAATCTGTATTTATCACCGTCCATATTTAAATTGGTTTTATTTATTTAAGTTGGGTTGTCTGCGATATAGACTGCGTGAAATATTCGATACTTCACGAGTAACTAACGTTTATAAATTAATAATGGTTTAATTAGCTTGTATTGTGGTCATAAAGCGCTATCAGATATGTACTTTAAGTACAAAATACTTTTCAAAGAGAGGACGAGTTACAAAATGATTTTCGGTCTATATATCAACACATTCATCAGATAAGAACTACCCACATTGATAAAAAAAAGTGATATAGGAGGATATAAACACGAGGATAGTATGTCCAAAGCCGTGTTAACGGGAAAGCAACCCTCCGATCAAGGGATGATTTATAGAGCCCTGAAAGGGACAGTTTGGGGAAAAAACACTTCAGAATTATGGAATGGTCCGATACACATTTCTGATGGTTTATAGTTGTGGAGATATTGAGTTTTCGCATTATACGGAGAGTGATACTTGTCATCGAAATTACGACTGCGGACTCGTGGTCACACCGTTTTGCAACACCAGTGTGATTACGAGTAATTTCTTTTACTCGTGGTTACACTGTGTGGTGTGACTGACGGTAAATTATAAAAACATAAGACTCGTGGTCATACTGCTAGTATGGGGAAATAAAAATACCCTGTACTAACAGAAGATAAGTGTATTACAGTTTAATATTATATTTCCCGACATGCGTTGTGATGCCACCTAAAGAAAAGTTTTTCACCTCTTATATATACATATAATGCAGAAAGCATTTTAGGCACTTTGCCGAATATTAAAGATTGTCTAAACCCTCTTTAACATTTTTATAACTTAAATATTTATATTGTTAAACTGGAACTTGTTTAACAAAGTAACCCATTATTTTGATGTTGTAGATTTATTGTTCAATATTTATCATTCCTCGTTTTTTTTTCCCTAGGACATTTAAGGTTGTTGGACATGGCATAGCTCTCTTAATGTGAGCACACCACGGATACTCTCCACACTTCATACAAATATCACACA
Organism: Lomographa bimaculata; assembly: GCA_948107665.1. Taxonomy (NCBI): domain Eukaryota; kingdom Metazoa; phylum Arthropoda; class Insecta; order Lepidoptera; family Geometridae; genus Lomographa; species Lomographa bimaculata. The sequence goes on from OX403599.1 coordinate 15,542,396, forward strand.
TGAAACAGTCATCGTACGTACATGTTCTTTTGAATGTGTGCGTGCTAGAATTGTCGACACTTAAAAAATTAATCTGACCCTTGATGGGTGCTGTGGATCTAAGGATTGCGGTAGGTAGTCAGTGAGTTCGGGATACATTCAAGGCCTAACGTGTTTACAACCCTTGATCACATCATTACTTACTTACTGATAGTCGTTAATCTAGATAAAACAGACATAAATAAACACACTTTTTCTTTTCGTTTGGATATAATGTTATTCAAACATAGATAAAAAAACAGGATGTGTCGTTAAGACACACTATAGAAGTGAAACTTTTGTATGACAAGGAAACATTTAAATTATCCATCAGAGTGGGTATACCCCTACCATTTTTCGTCACACAAATAGGTTGCGGATTAGAATTTCAAAGACCCCCCCCCCCCCCGCCCCATAAGAAGTTTCACTTAAAAAAATAGATGTCTCCGAAACTGTCAAATGTCGACTAAGTTGTCATTTCTTGCTGTTGTTGTGGCAAATTATCATTAAAATATCAGCCTAAACCAGATATATATTATCTCATTTAAAAATAGTACCTAGAACACCGAGCTTTGCTCGTTAAAACAAGGTTTTCTAAAAATTAAACCTAGCTAGATCGAGTTATCGCCCCCGAAACCCCCTGCATACTAAATTTCATAAAAATCGGTAGAGCCGTTTCCGAGATTCAGATTATATATATATAATACAAGAATAGCTCGTTGAAAGGTATTAGATAGATAGATGTAACTGAATTCGTTTATATATTTCTCAAATTATAATCAGCAACTTGGTCAAAACAAACTGCTTATCGTATTAATTGCCTATATTTATTACCTTCATAATTACTGTCATAATACTTCATTTTTATGCAGCTTTTATTCATAACTCTTCGTAGATATAATCTGTCATCTCTTTCCTGCTCTAGACAGATGATATTTCTGTCTTGTTCTTTTCGATTCCAGCACGAGTAACTTGTACAATAAAAATGTTATGATGACACAGTTTACGATTTATTTGTCGGACCGCTCCCGACAGTTTGCGAATCAGATGTATCTGGGTTAAATGTAATAAAAATGTAACTAAGTCGGAATTGATGTCGAACTTGTGTAACTACTTGAAGACTTCTAACATATACGTCATTTGTTTTCGTAACTTCGTAGAGTTTGCTACGAATAGATTGAGATTGGGATATCTTTGGTAGTCTTTGTGTTTATTAATATTTTATACTCTTCAGAGTTTCTCACTGATAAACTACCGTCGACGTAATATTAAAAACATTTTATACACATAGCCTTACTACAAATTTGAAAACATGTGTTCCATGCCAGAAACATTTACATCACACACACAACCACACCCAGAACCAGAACCACAAATGTTCTTTAAGCAAAAATTTTGCGTTGCCGCCGGAACTACGCCAACTGTTGAAACGCAAGAAAACCGACTTAAACGCTTTTTTTTTGTTGATTTTCTCAAACAGCGCTTAAAATAAATTTTGATAAAATGTATATGGAACTAGCTCTAAAGTATGATCTACCAAAAAAAATGAATCATCAGAATCGATTCATAATTGGCAGAATGATCACGTACGATACATACAAAAATTATACGAATTGAGAACCTCCTCCTCATTTGAAGTGGGTTAAAAATAAGTTACTATTCGTTAGGTATCTCCCTTGGTCACATCTTCACGTTGAATCGTGTAAGATAGTAGTAAAATGATAATCAATTTGAGATAAAATAATAAACGAAGAGAAGATAAAACAATCAGTCCGATACCGGAGGATCATGACTCTTCGTCTTCGTCTTTGAATAGTTGGGATTTTCATTTGAAAACAAAAGTAATCCGATATAAATGATCGTTTTACAAAAAAAATTAGATAAGATATGGCAGGACTATTAGCTTCAGGTGGAGCAAAATGCTCCGATAATGTAGACCTCAAATAGTATTAAAAAAAATAGATACATTATTATTAACTAGCGGTGCCCCGCGGCTTCGCTTGCTATTATAAAGTTTAAAAGTAGCATGCGTTAATCCTAGGTATAAGCTATGTACATTCCAAATTTCATACAAATCCGTTCAGCCGTTAAAGCGTGAAGAGGGAACAAACATACTTAAACATTTACACACCTACACACAAACTTTCGGTATTAACTTTTGGTTTATAATATTAGTAGGATTTAAAGGATATAAAAAAAACGCAAATGTTTCCAACTTCTAATCCACGAGCCAATATTATAGTCTATATTTTCAAAATCTAAACAAAAATAGATATTTTATATATCTGTACAGAAAAAGAGCACACGGTGGGGACACTAATTTTCTCCTCAAGGGAATTTTATGTTTGTTGTGTCTGATTCTGGGTGTGATTGTGTGTGTAATGTGAATGTTTCCGGAATCCACGACATTAGATGACTAGCTAACTTATTTTGGGTCTGTGAGTGTGAAAACGTTTATAGGTAACTCAAGTACTCGAATCTAATTTCATTGGGTAGCGTGCCCATAATGCTTTTGGCATTGCCTCTCCTCATACCTTTATTAATACGTTGAGCATGATAAATACCAGATTATGATCATGCGTTGCTTTAACCAAGTGCTCTGATTTTTTAAATAATATGAGCACCCGACAGATTTTTTAACAAATACATTTTTAATCAATGTGTAAGTCAGGCCCAGCAGGGATTTCTTCAACGCCGCTCGTCGGTTTCTAATTTATCTGAATTTTTTCAGTTTGTTTTGACCAGAATGGACTAGACTGGGCACATGAGGAGGACGTGGTTAACACAGATTTTGTAAAAGCATTTAATCGCGTGAAACACGTCATCCTGCTGGCAAAGCTGGGAATACACGGAGATCTGCTTCGTTGGATCTAATCATACCTCAAAAATCGATCACAGGCTGTCGCAATCGCGGGATATGAGTCTGATCTTATTAACATCCCCTCTGGAATTCCGCAGGAGTCACACCTTGGACCCTTATTATACGCTTATATATACGATATAAATACCTGCTTTGATTCCACTAAATTACTACTTTATGCAAATGATAAAAATATTTTTTGTAAAATTACCAGTATAGACGATTGTTTATCCATTTAAGACACTTTAAATCAACTTTCTCATTATTATAATATTGATATAATAATTGTGAATGTATCCAAATGTCAGACGATATCTTTTATGCGTAAGAAAAAACCTTTAAAATAGAATTACAACTTTAACGACATTGTTATACAGCAAGTTGATGTGATACGCAATTTGGGAGTCGGGCAACTTATTATGCCAGAACATATAGACACTATAGTAAATAAAGGTTACAAAAATCTCGGCTTCATTCTACGGACTTGCAAACCTTTATCAAATTTGTTCAGTATAAAAACCGTTTATTATTTGTTTGTTCGCAGTGTACTAGAATACGCCAGCTGTGCCGGGTCTCCCCATTATATCACATATAAACAGCAAATAGAAGAAATACGGGCAAAATTTATAAAACATCTTAACTACAGAGTTCGCTCACGATCTGACTATAACACAGGCTGTATGCGCCATAAAATAATGCCGTTAGAGGACAGGCGCACTTTCATAGATGACTATGTTGCTATATGAGCTGTTGTTTTTAGCGTCCCCAAGAAACGAAAGCGGCACACATCTCTGTTCGCGCGCAGGGCCAGTAATTCTAATTTTGCAAGTTATGCGCCTATATCCCGTATAACTTAAAATAAGAAATTCTCAGATTTGGACATTTTCCATATGTCCAAACAGGTCTTCAAACGTTAAGTTATTGAAAGCCTAACATCGCAATCCTGACTCTTTATTACCTAGCACTCACTCACACTTTCTCACACACGCACACACAAACACACACATATACATCTATCTGAATAAAACATGTGTATTGTCATACCAATTAGGAGAGTAAAATATAATAATTACACTTATCTAGGGAGACCTATTTGGCTGTATTATATATATATATTTCATGTTTTGTATCTAAATTACCATAACGTTGGTCTTTTTCTGAATAAATAAATAAATTATATGCCTATTAGAAAAGAGATAGGGCCAAGAAAATCTACGGTAATATATAATATTGTTATAAGTGTTTTTCGTTCAAATATTTTTTTGAGAAAGATATTTCTCATTTACCTATATTGTAGGCTCAAAGGTCAATGACCATTATTTCACCCCCAATGGAACAGAATTTAGATATACTAATACAATATAGCTTAGAGATAAATCTATCTATCTCTATCGTAAAAACCACTCGAATAATAACATACCCAATTCAAACGAAAAAGCTCAAATAAAGGAGCTTACGCAATTTCCCAATAAACATTGCCAAACAGGGCCGAAATTCTATAAGTCACGTACGGATTGACACGTCGCGTTGTCGACAAAGGCGTCGAAGGAAAAGGACCGACCTCGTCTCGCTGTCGTCACGGGCCGCCCGCCCAACTCCCGCCCGCCCGCGGCCCGGAAGGGACGTTGACCATTTGTCAAGGTTTAACTACAGGGAATGAGACATCTCCCGTTTGTCCCTGAGGCTTTGGGAAGCTCATTTTTCTTTGTTGCGGAATTAAAAATGAAAGTGAACTAAGTGGGGTTTTGGTTTTTGAAGTAATTTCGGAAGGGGCGCTGTGAGTCATGGTGAAAGCGATAATGACAGTTTGTAAACAAATTATTGCTCCGCTTTGTCACTAAGTACGTCCATTAGAGTCAAATAAAATTATCTATGCGTTTAAGGGTTTCAAAATATTGTTATATCGTGTATGGAGTACTGCAGTCAACTCTGGGATGGATCCGCCAAGTACCATTTAGAAGCTCTTGTATCTATTGACCGGCGAGCCAATAGACTCATTGGCGACAGTAAGCTAATCGAGTCCAGTATACAAAGTCTCGGTCACTGACGATACGTGGCAAGCTTATCGGTATTCTATCGCTTACATTTTGGAGAGTGTGCACAGGAATTACATGAGTTAATTCCCTCATGCCCTTTTTACCATCTATTAAAAAGAAAACTATCAAACCTCCAGTTTGCTCAAAGCGTTTCGCTCGTTCATCAACCGTACAGCGAAAGAGTGGAACTCATTGCCTGCGTCATAGTTCCACGAATGGTATAATCTGGGAGTTTTCAAGTCAAGAGTGAATTGGTATCTTCTAGGCAAGCATGTCACATCTTCGGCCGCATCATCACTTTCCATCAGGTGAGATAGTGGTATAATGCTTGCCAATCCCGCATTAAAAAAAAGTGTGCACAGTCAAAACACGCATTACTTATAATGTAAGCATCTAATGGGGACTCATAGCTTGCCCATTTCAAATAATCAGATATCAACATGTTTCATTTGTATTTCATAATTAGGTGTCGGATTTGCGTGGCTGCGGATCTTATAAGTTTGAGCTTTCGATGAAGGTTACATTCTGATGATCTGATCACTGACTTTATAAAATTTAAAGCATTTTCTTAATAAATCATAAGATGCAAGTAGGTGGGATCGAGTTCCCTGCCTTTCAAAATCAAAATCAAAATCGTTTATTCACATAGGCCCCAAAGAGGCACTCATGAAAGTTAATGAATCTATTGCCAGATTCGGAAAATTACAGCCATCTCGAGAAGAACCTGACAAGAAACTCGGCGGCGCATTTTTTTTCATTCATTTTTTTTTTAAAAACATTCTTAATTTCTAATACATAATTTTCTTAACCTAGGTGTTATTATGGTAGTCGCTAGAAAGAGCTTGTGCAGTTTGCCTCTATGCATCCTTGTCATTAATATAGTCTGTAGTCTTATAATAAGCTTTCTTAATTAATGCCCGTTTTATTACAGATTTGAACTTTCCCAGTGGTAATTCAGTTACGATTTTAGGAATTCTATTGTAAAATCTAACCCCATTTGCCATAAAAGATTTATTCGTTTTGCTTAATCTAAATGCGCGCACTGTAATTTTATGCTTATATCTAGTATTAAGATTGTGTGCGTCGCTTCTTAATTTATATTTACTAATATTTCTTTAAATTGAAGGCTACAAGTAACGTAATCATGGTGTACGCTACGAGCTTTCTTTTTTTTTCTTCTTGTGTAAGAAGCATAGCAGATTCTTATTTAAGAAAAATACTTTAGTAATAATTACTGTTTAATGACTCACCTGTTCTACCCACACGTTCGTTGTCATGATTTGATTCTTAAGATTCTGAAACAAAGAAATATTACATTAGAGATTAAATTAACGATAAACATGTTTATCATTTTTCATTTTCATTTATGTGGAACTATGAAAATTCATAGTTTCTTTAAAAATACTAACTGCTCATCAATACATTTTTATCAAATTGTACTTTAACAGATCATAAGAGCGGGGCCGAGCAAAGCGAGGAAACTCATCGTGTAACTAAACTGTGCGAAGCGAGCACACAAAAGCTAAATTTTTTTTTTAGGTGCATGTTTGGTGGACTTAAAGTATTATAAAATAAAAATAATGTGAATTATCTGTGATGTCCCTAAAAAAATTGCTAACTAAACCTAGCACCTTTTCAGACCTTAAAATACTCTCAACCAAATTTCCGGAACTGCGAATTTTTTTAGAAAGTGAATAGTTCGAAAGTCAATAGGTTAGATAGATAAATCAAAACGATCGGATAATCAGTGAGGCGCATGTACCTACTGATAACCCTTAAATATAATGGGTTCGTAATGTTTCACACTCTGCCAGTTACCGAGGCTTCGCGTTAGGTTGCGACTGTTTGATTTTATGTAATGTTCCAAGGTAGATTGGACCTTAAATCGAAGAAGGAATAGGGTTAGAGGAAAGGGTTATGCTTGACATTGGTCTATTATGAGAATTATATTAGGATCATCTCGTTTTTTACATAGAGCTAAATTTTAATTTTGCTTGATAAGCTGAAACCTGTAATGCTCGAACGTGTTCTATCTAGATAAATTATATCTTTTCTAGGAGAGCAAAATTATCAACGGAGTATTGAATTAATATAATAAAAGTGTGTGTATACATAAGTAAGTGTGGAAACGATGTGATCAGTGAGCAGGATAAGATTTGGTATTTAGACTTTTTTTCATTATTATTCAGGCCTATCCATAAGAATTTAACTAACATATTTGCAGCTATCTCTCATTGTATCTACCATCTTTGCAACACCTGCTAGTATTGCCGATACTGATAACAATGATTGATTCTGAAGCGATAGTCATTTTTCACATTTATGATTGCATTTTCTTTTCAGTTACTGAATCATAAAACATTAAACAATTTTATGCCTGTACGTGTTTCTTTTTCAGGAGCAATCAGCTAAATAAATACAGTAGGCTTTGTTTTGAGAGCGTTAAAATGCGGTTTTTATACAAAGCTTGATCACAAAAATCAAAACGTACAAGCATATCTAAGATATAATTGTACCACATTAAAAAAATACTTGTGCCACATTACAAAAAAATACTTGTACTACATTACAAAATAATACTTGTCTGAAACAAAAACTTAGAAAGGAAATCGAGAAAATATATGAAAGTCCAAATTTGTGTGGAATAAAATTGCTACGTTCCCTCTTAGTTTTTCTAACATTACAAGTTCCAGGCTCTATTTTAAGCGATCTGAAGAAGTCTGGAATTTTATGAATAAGTACCTGGCGTATAACCAAAAAAATAAATAAAATGATTTATAAAAGGTATTATATAAAGAACGTGCTTTTATTTAAATTTCCACATAAAACTAATTTACCGAAAAGTCTTTTCGAAAGTCTGGGTTCGAACTAGTTAGGTACCTTCGGCGTATAAGCTGAGCGTTCTTCGGCTGGACCACATTATTTTATTTAAAACTAACGAATACACATATAACAAGACAACATAGCAAGTTTAATGGTGGGTTTTTCGACCTATATAATCATATTAGATCTCGTTTGCCAAGTATCCAGAGTGTAACGGGCGATAAAAAACTTCGTTCCAATAGGACCACAAAATACGTTTCATTATTTTAAGTGGGGTGTTGTAATAGTTATTGTGCAATGTAATAAATTATGCTTCTTATTATAAAGAGGAAAGACCAGCTACACAAGTATACGGACATACAACTCCTATTGGGTCGGTATTTCGTTAGACTATACAACCAGCTATCGTCATCGCCGTCGGTTCTTGTATTGCCAGCTCCCCCTAGCCAAAAACCAAAACGCTTCGTCTCTTTATATCAAAAGAAACGTTTCCTAAATGTAACAGACCTTAAAACTAGTACACATAAGGTTTCAAATATCTTGTCTTGTTATTTAGCGCTCATCGAGATTGTAAAGTTACATGAAAGAAATTTAAAACCTTTGTATATAAGTTTTAAAGTCGGTTAAATTTGGAAAGCGTTTCTTTTGATAGAATAGTGACAAAGCGTTTTGGTTTTTGGCAAGATCTTATTTGGTGTATGAATTATAGACTGATAAAGAACTTGCTCCAATTCCAAAATCCCTTTCACTCCTAAGTCTTCACAACAAAAACAACGATTCGCATTTTTATTTGCCGTTTTCTATTTACGATGTTGTGACAACAGCCTCAATAATCGTTTGCAAATCCTCAAAACCCGTTAAGCGTCATCCATTACTTTATATTGGGTATAAAATTATATGATGCTTGTGAGGTACATAATAAACGGTATCTTAAGGGGGACAATGAACGTAATGTTAAAATAAACGAGCAGTTACAAATCACGCAAACAAATTGATTAATATTCATTCAAAAAAAAAATTAAAAGAATTGTCAGGGGCGTTTGGTCGAAGCAACTCATAACCAAAATGCTGGCAAATATTTTGGACAGATGTTAAGCATTGGCATTAAACGTGGCAATGCTGCCAGCATTTAGCGTACTATGCCCAGCGGTCTATTAGATTAGACTTTCGTACATATTTATATTTAGTTAAGTTATTTTTGGTAAGTTTTAATTTACTATAAATGTTTGTATCAATAACGGGATTTACCATGTATTTCCGTGTCATAGTTACTCCGTGATCATGGCGCTTGCAACAGTGCCGAAATATCGGAAACTCAAAACAAACGAAATACATGGTAAATATCCCGTTATTGATACAAACATTTATAGTGAAAGTGACCATGGTAGCTTGAAAAGTTTTAATTTAGTCTTTAGTTTAATTAAATATAATAGTAAAAGAACTATATAGACCGCTGAATAGAGCTATATAGAGAGAAAAAAAATTACAGTATCTATTCAACATCAAATGCCACCAAAAAAAATCTTGAACATGTTATGTAACGTGTGTGTAACCGACTTCACCGCTTTATCTTCGGACTTCACCGCTTCTCCGCTTTCCCTTCAATAAGATTAAATGAATTAAATATGCATTATTCGAGATAACTCAAAACTACTGGTTAGACCTTGCTTAAATTTAAAGCACCACATGCGAAGGTTTTAAATAAAAAAAATATCTTCAAATCGGTTCATCTAGAGAAAATTTCTGAGGTAACACATACGAAAACAATACAGTAAAATTGACAACCTCCTCTTTTTTTGAAGTCAGTTAAAAATATCATCCAGAGCTGTTCAGTGGAGTTCAAGCAAACCTTTTCCATGAATGGTGATGCAAACTATCGATTACATTTGACGACTCATGAGGTCTATTCCGGGCATCAATTATCTTTATACATCGACGTCGAAATCGAACGATTTTCTTTTCTTATGAACCATCCAAAGGATTGAACTTTCAACCGAGCGACTATCGTATCGACGTCGCATCAATTCGAACAATCGTAGTTTGACGACCAGAATAGACCTATAGACTCAGAGACCGGTAGCGGAAAAGCTTTTACTAATCTACCCGTCGCGTTGCTTAGTTGGGTGAGTGTTCACCTTCTAAGCAGGGGCGTTGGGTTCGATTCCCGGCGAGTTATAGTTGAGTTCAGGTTAATTGTATCAATTAGGAACTGCCCAATGTCTTAGTTGTGTGAGCGTACGAAGCTAGGCTGCCGGTTTCAATTCCAGTCGGGAACACAAGATTTTTCCCTAAGGAAAATGTATGTTTCTGGTTCTGGGTGTGAATGTATGTGCGATTTGAATGTTTTGGGCACAACACAAATCATCAAACTTAGTTTGAGGCGGTGAGTTTAAAAGCATGTTTTATATGTTTATGTTTAATCTTCCCCTTAAATCCTGTATAATTTCCCACTATACTACAATTAATATTCATTAAAACAACCAATATGATCGTTTGCTTTAACGATATAGCATTCCTGATGGGAATATCTGTTAATATTAACGGCAGGTGAGTTTACCCGTTTTAATTACTTGCGATGGGCAATAAAGATAATTATGGCACATATTTCATGTGAGGAAATTTGACTTATTGATATCTTACATAAACTTTATGTGCTATGAATGAATAAAAGAAAAACAAGAGAAACTGGTCATTTGCGCGAATGTGAAGGGGAAACAATCCAGAGGTAGATCTACAACGCGATGGTCAGATCAGTTGAAGAAAAGCAAGACGTCTGAACGACTAAGGAATTTGAGACTGTAGTCGGAATGGCTTCAGACAGGAACCGATGGACGTACCTCACTTACGACTGTACTGGAAATGATGATCGCGATCTCCACTTATGAACGATCCATCAGAGAGAGAAAGATGAATGAATACTACAATATCCCTTATTAAACTATACAGAGCTCAAACTTAGGTTCGCCAAAAAAGTTTTTCTGTAATTTCGCAAATGCTTCACACAAATTAGCAATTTTAAACCTTAACAAAAAATCTTTAAGGTTTGAAGTAATCGCTAATAAACAGGGTATATTACAGGGAATCATTTTTATTATTCATCACAGTGTTTACCCCTACCCATTTTCGTCACACAAAAAGGTTGCGGATCAGAATTTAAAAGCTATAAAAAGTTTCGCTTAAAAATATTCAAACTTCATAATCAATTTTCAAACATTAACTACAAGATTTAAGGTCTATAATGAGTTAGTTAGTTCTTCATAACTTTATTGGATATGGCACAACATATCAGCTCTATGCGGCTACTATCACCGTTTTTATCAACTCCCAACACAAATGAACAAAGTTCTTATATTTCAAAACCTTTGCGCCTGTTTTGACTTGTTACATAATCAAATAATGTTTTTGTATTGTATTTGATTTACTAGCTATTGGTCACTATCTAACCTAAATAATTGGCGTTGTGATTTGGTCAAGGTTGGTAAACACGGTAGGCCTAGAATGGCTGGCTATCAAGTATAGTTTTATTTTCGTTTATGATAATTGAGTGACTAAACGAGCAAGTCCGCCCGCCTGATGGTAAGCATCATTCTTGCCTATTACAGTTCAGTACCACCCAGAGTTTTGAACTTAGGTCAAAATCCTGCACGGCAAAGCACTGCGTTCGTTACCCTGAGATAATGTTAAAACTCTTAAAGCCCGGTCTTTAATTTCACTTTTGAAACATTGCACAAAATCAAGCCGAAAAGTCGAATGCCAAAGTCTATTGGCATTCGACTTTTCGACTTGATTTTGTTGGATGTTAAACGATTAACGATTGTTTTTCAATTTTGGGTACCCAGGTGAGTTCAGAAAATATCTTATGATAATTTTACTTTCGCCGGGACCTCAAGTAATTGTCAGTGAAGGTTTGAACCCGCGTCTACTCTAATTTGAGGCGCGCTTATATTAAAACGCAGCTATCGCCGTTTCAAAATGAAACAATGTTTAAGAAAAACAACTTTGTTATTTTGAAATACCTAAAAGAATTTTCTAGAATCGCTTCGTAGAGCGCCAAACAGCTCATCCAACACGGAGAACTAGGAAATGCAATTTTATCTGATCCCAACTGTGAAGGAGGGTAATTAAACTTAAAGGAATCTAAAGTTTCTGGAACATCGTAAGTTGAGGCAGACCCGCTGCGCAAAGTTTGCTTTTTGTCTAATGGAATAAATTTTGTATAATGTTAGTTAACTTTGGACAATGTAAAGTAAAACAAGGCGAAAGACACACGAAGCTGGGAGCTGTGATGGAACTGCAATGAAAGTTGTTTGTTAGTCCTACGCCCGTGTATGCTAGATGAAACTCTCTTCGAGTCAAAGGATTAACGTCAGTTTCTTACTTTGCTCATTAATTTATTGTTTTGTTTATGTTTTGTGACGTTATGACCTACGCTTCGCCCTGGACGCTGAAAACACTGCTACGATTAAGTTTGCTCAAACAATATGAAATAAAGCAAATACCTAATAATAAACAAAAGCTTACGCATTGAGATGAAATACACTGTGCTTTTTATCCGACTGGCAAGGAAGGGTTCTGTTTTTCGTGCGTATCTTGTATGTATTACAAACAACAAACAAACGCTCGCTATATTTATCTTACAACCCAAGGATCCTTAGATAGTTGTTTGAAAAAAATAAAACATAATAGTGGATTTTTGGCGCTAAATTGTATTATTATGTGAATAAAATAATAACCAAACCTATTGACTAAAGAGAGACCATCAAAATAAAGGAAATTGAAAGGGGACTACATAAAATTACATATTATCTTCTAACACTATAAGAATCTTTGTCCTGACACACTGTTTCACTGACGTGACTGACTGACTGACGACTTCCGAGACAACGAACAGCCTAAACTGCTGGTCATACAGAGGGTACATTTGTCTTAGTACGTAGAGGTGTAAAAGTAAAATTTTAGGAGGGTTTTAAAAGGGTTAAATGGGGTGAAAAGGTCTGTATGAAAGTTCTTTGTTTTGAACTTATAGCGCTGAAAATTAGTGTTTGAGTAGTTTATTTATTTAAAAAAAATGAATTATCCAAATTTTTTGCCAGGGTTGCATTTAGATCAATGGGGATTGAAATGTGTTAGTGTGTAAGTACCTATGTTTTTTCTCTTCACGCTGTAATAGATTTGGCTGAAATTTGTAATGTACATAGCTTATACTCAGGATTAACAGATAGACTACTTTTTAATATTTTTTAAGCTTTGCTTGCGTTTAAATTAGCATATAAATATTGTAGAGTATACGCTCTTTGAAATGTGTGCGTGTAGGGTTGTCTCATTCACGCGTGCATTTGAGTTACACATCTATTATTTATTTTAGGTAATGGCAATCGTGCCGTTTGAAAATTCAATCAGATCTTTGATCAGCAGGGTAGCAGTGCACGGATTTATTATTTTTATTTGCCTCGACGTTAAAAGTTACAATAAATATAAGTAGTGAATAAAAACAGATATTACAGCATTTAATGAACGCTTTTGTAGCCCACACTAAGTTCGATGACTTGTGTTGTGAGTGCAGGAAACATTAACATCACACACACACAATCACAACCAGAACCTGAAAAAACAATTTTCATTGAGGAGAAAACCTGTGTTCCTGCCGAGAATTGAACCCAATACCCTCGTTTAGAACACTCAACAACGGGCAGTTAGTAATTAATACAACTAACCTGAACTCAACTGTAAGAATAATTTAAGTTAGACAAATCTAAAGTTCCAAGAACAATGTTCCTACAAGGAAGCATAACTGAGTTAGGGTGTTACTCGATGCACCGCTTACGGAAGTTTGTTTCGAAAATGTTTTATATAAAAAATACCGGAAAAAATGACAACATACACATACACAATCATACCTTGAATCAGAAACACAATCTTTCCTTGGGTAGAAAAATTGAGTTCCCGTCGGGAATCGAACCCTATTAACCCCCCCCCCCCCTGCTATAATTAGGCAAATTAATAAAAAACAAAATTCTCCCCAAGGGTGGCTCTGGGTGTGATTGTGTGCGTGATATGAATGTTTCCAGCACCAACGATACAAGTTATCAAACTTAGTTTGTGTTTGTTGTGAAAGTGGTTTAAAATTATATATATGTGTGTATTTTTATATATATATATATAGGCATCTCCTAGGCAAGCATGTTACATCTTCGGCCGCATTATCTCTATCCATCATGTGAGATAAATAATAATAATAATAATAATAAAGCCATTTTTATTTCCTTAAAAAGTTTACAAGATAAAATATAATTTTAATATACATAATAGAACTCGCTTTTTAAGGACCTCTCAACGAGTATAGGCCTCCTCCTTTTTACTCCACGTATTTCTCTCGCTCGCCTTCTCCATCCAATCCTCTCCAGCAATTTTTAAAATTTCGTCGAGCCATCGTTCAGCTGGTCTACCTCTACTTCTCTTACCAGCTGGACCGTTCCACATTGTAACCTTCTTTGTCCATTTCTCGTCATTCATACGTGCAATGTGGCCCGCCCATTTCCATTTTAGTCCTTTGCAGTGCTGTAGAGCGTCAATTACTTTAGTAGTTTTTCTTATATCTTCATTCTTTTTTCGATGTTTCAGTCTCAATTTTAGAATGCTTCGTTCCATGGATCTTTGAGTTGTTGTTATTTTGTTCTTAGTATATTTATTAAATATCCATGTTTGTGAAGCGTATGAAAGACATGGTAAGATGCATGAATCGAGAATTTTTTTCTTGAGGTTGATTGGAAGATTGGATTTAAGAGCTTCTTTAAAACTCCAAAATTTATTCCATCATGTGAGATAGTGAAATATAAAAAAATAAGCATATAATTCATTTCGAATATAAAAAAAAATAGGTTTATTTCATCTAATTATACATTGAAAACATGTATTATAGTCGTCTTCCTTCCAACAACAACTAGGAGCAGTGTGCTAATAATTGAACGCTGAATCCGTCGTTAGGTGCCTCTCGTTGGATAAAACTTCGAATAAAACTATTAATTACAATATTACAACAATTATATATTTTTTTTCTCAACTTCCTCTCCTTTCGTTACCCGCCAAAATCATAGAGAATTACATTAACCAAAGAGTATACGGTCAAAGGATGCGCTTTTATTTTATAAAAGCTTTATGTACTGCTAGATATTGATAACACATGTATAAATATGGCGTTATGTAAAAAACTAGACTAGCAAAATAGATGCCGGTCAATCAAAGACAATATATTCAGGTTATATTATCTTACCTACTAACTACCTACAAAATATAATATTTTCGTAGACTGCTACTAACCTACGATCTCAAATGTCATTCAACGAACGAGGTTTTGGTGATTTAAAGAGATCCCGATAAGGATTAACCTCAGAGAGACCCCGAAGAAAAACTCAAACCAAATTCACGTACTAGATCTAACCGGCATACGTTACAATGCCACTTATAGAAAGAAAGCATTTAACCTCTCTCACGTTTATGGTTGCATAGTACTTTAATACCATACTAAAAACTTATTGACTAAATTATTACCTTCTTTTAGTCTTACTTATAAAAATGTCGATAAGCAATGCTTAGCCACCTCTTAGTTAAGCAGCTCTTAAGAGGCCTGCGGAGGTTGATTTGCCCATACAATCGTAATACCGAAATTATTTATAATTCAAGTATATTACCACCATACTGTGCTGTTATTCAAATTAAAAACATATTAATCTAGGTTCCTGGATAGTTTTCATTCCAAAATAATTACCTAAAACGAAATATAAACCAATTGATTTTTACACATTATTACGACATAAATGTTGCATCTTTAACTTATTCGTTTTGTATTAAAAACTAACACATTTCTTTTGTTATTACAACAGGAACATAGATTATCATTTTAAAGTACTATTAATGCAAAAAACAATGGCTAAACATTACATTTTCATTCATAATTTTTGGTATTACGGCACCTATCATAATTTGTTCGGTCGGTAGTGCTATCGCATCAAGCATGGGCACAGTTTGCCAGTTAAACAGAGACAGCCTATTGACTCGTTCAAAGTCTCCCCGGCCTCTTAAGCCCATAATCAATGATTAATTTATGTTTGTATTTGCCATACCAAACCCGAATGACGAAATCTTGTCCATGAGAAAAAGTTACTTTGTTTCAATAAAATATTTTCGTAAAATTTTCGATGTTATTTTACATACTACATTTTTATTCTAACTATTAAGTTTATAACTTCTGTCTGTAAATTAACATTCATCAAACGCGTGGCGAATTTCTATGAAATAGGATAGCGACAGGAAAATAGTGATACTAAAAATTGCGCAATGCACCACCCTCCTAGTTTAACGACAACTAAAACTTGTACATCGCCAAAAAAAATAATACGATTACCATTTTCATCTTGATCTCTCACTATATATATTAAAACATAATCATCGCCCACAGATAATGTTACGTTATATCTACTTATAATCGTTATGATCATAATAACTATTTAAAGGTCAATAGGTGCCTACATCTTCGGCCGTATCATCACTTTTCATCAGCTGATAT
Source organism: Lomographa bimaculata (assembly GCA_948107665.1). Lineage (NCBI taxonomy): Eukaryota > Metazoa > Arthropoda > Insecta > Lepidoptera > Geometridae > Lomographa > Lomographa bimaculata. Next base: position 15,558,696 of record OX403599.1, read on the forward strand.
TGTGGTCAAATTTTTTTTTTTTTTTATTTGTGACAGGCTAGTGTTTGACCACTATCTCACCTGATGGTAAGTGACGATGTGATCGAAGCTGGTAAACACACTAGACCTGGAATACGCAGGCTCTCAAGGATAACTGCCGGAACACCGTATTTGGCTTGGCGGCAGACTTTCAACTTGATGGTGGTAAGCTACTTTGGTAGCAAGCCAGGCGAGCAACATACAAAATGCTCTACCACCTCTCAAAAAATTCCTGCCGGGCTTCTTAATCAGGCATAAAAAAGTTACTTTATAAGTTCGATCTATATATTTTTATATCAGCCCATGGATCAAGCGACGGCGACATGGGAAACAATACCAGATAGATACTCCCAAATTTACAAATACGTAGAATCATTTCTTTTTAGGTATTAATTAAAACAAAGAATCTTTGACTTATGGAGTCCAAGTGTCGCCACACAAGAAGTATTTGGTTCGAACAGTTGAGAGACCCTATCCGTGGCCCGCAGGCATCGGTTCGAGCTAGGTGCGTCCTGTGTGACGAAACCTTTACATAAAAGATTAAAACGCGTCGATTTGATCATGGTACAAAACGCCCGTTTCCGTTTATTGCCTGTTATTGGCTTTGTAGAAGTTGGTTTAAAACCACACTGTTTACCGCCTCATATAACCCAGAGATACTTGGCTAATAATCTAACACCCGTTTAAGCTCAATTCAACTGAATCCACAAAATTATTTCGGCAACCGAAATAAGCTTGGTCGGCGTCGAATGTTCTCAATGCTCTCACAAAAGGCGTGGGCGGTATGGCCTGGAGGTTAACTTCCAGTCGGGCTTCGGTTACGTCTAATTGCTAGATTTGCTTTTACCAACTGCAATAACAATTATAATGTTCATTATCACCAGTTGGTGCAGAAAGGCTGTGTCAGCGAAGGAGTAGAACTTAATGTCCGCGTCTTTAAGTTAAGAGTGAATAGGTATCTTCTAGGCAAGCATGATAAATCTTCGACCACATCTTCACTTTCCATCACGTGAGTTAGTGGTGCAATGCCTGCCTATCGAGCATAAAAAACTTTGATAAAAGATCACCTAAAAAAGTTTTTAAGTTAAAACACACACAAAAATTTAGTCAAATTGAGTACTTCCACCTCACCTTTTGACCTTTAGAAGTCTGTGAAAAAAAGAAAACACATAACATGAAGCTCAGCAAGATTGCAAATTGGTGGCTAATCAACCCCGCTCTACAGAAGTCTCCGACTCATGTCAGAAGAGTACAGTAGCACGAAACAAAAAAACTAACAAAAACCCTTTATCTCGTTATCACGTCACGAAGCCAACAAAACTTTTAATAACAACAGTCCTCATGATTGATCTCAACACTTTTATCACTTTCCAAGAGATGTCAAATAAGGGTGCGCCATCATAAATCGTATCCCAAGGGAGCCGAAAGGGCCTCATATATTACCATGCCTTAAACCCAGCTTGATCCCTTCGATCCTAAGGGCTGGCGACAGTTCCGATTATGAAGAACCCTATTGTCATGTAGACTGGGTCATGGGATCGAGAATGCCTAATGCACTGGAGACAACGGTATTGCTTTCTGAAGGAAAATAAAAGGCAAGGCATATTATATGTCCTATAATTCTGTTATTTAATCATAATTAATCAAATGACAAAGACTCATATATTAAAAACGTTTTCACACTCACAACCCCGCACTAAGCCAAATATACTACTAAATTACTATAACAAATTAAAAACAAATCAAGAACAAGTTACATTACCTACTTACTATACATTAAGACAAAATGTATATTCAATTAGCGATTCACCTCGTTTTCGCGCGGGTGCAATTTCCATTGGATTAAAATAAAAAAAACACAAACAGACTTGTCTCGACAATTAAGAACACAACAAAAATAGAATCAACCAAATCGGTCTAGCCTTTCTCGAGTTTTCGCGACACTGACGCAGAACACATCATCCTATATCATATATATATATATATATATATATATATATATATATATATATATATATACATTTTTACCTGGATTTGATATGTCATTCGTGACAATTGATAAGCTCTATTTGTATTGTCTGTCAAAAGCTGTATAACAAAAGATTCGGTACGTTTATTCCACAAATTTTAATATTTCGATATCTACTGACTCCTACGCGATAAAAATATAGGTACAAACTCTCCTTTATACTACTTGACTGTGACATTGTTTTTGAGTTTAAATATATTTTCATAACAGGGATAGGGAACTATTTAACTTTATAATTGGTTTCGTAGAATGCGAACTGGAAATTGTTTAGTGCTAAGATTGAATTCATTATCAATATTATGCTGCAAAAGACTCGAGTCCGGCTCACATTACCCGATTTTATTATTTGCTGTCATACTTTTGAGTTGAACTTAAGAAAATTAAATGTTTGATAAATAATTAAACGTAAGTAAAGCTAAAAAAAATTTCGATGACGGACGGACGGACGGACGGACAAAAAAAAATGCTTAACGACCCTAGTCAAGTTAGATGTCTCGCTTCGCTCGATCAATAATAAATAGGAAACTGTATATTATTATTTATATCTTTAGTCCAGATACAGTTTACAGCCTCATGCAGTTAAAACTATAAAGCCATTTAAAAATAAAAAAGACATACCGACAGATAAGTAGGGTTCTGTTAGCATCTTTTGCGTACTCTAGCTAGTAAATGAAACAAGACTTCAAGCTCTAGCTTTTCACAAGACACTAATGACTGATTTCGACACCTAATATTCCCTAACTATCTGATTCGAAACTCAGTTTTAGAGTGCTGAGTTGCCACTTTTAGGGTATAGTCGCCCCACTTTCTGGGACACTAGTCACCCCGTCTGATGCGTAATTAAACTTTATAATTGGATCGTGGGGTCAACGCGAACTGGGAGTTACGAGAGTAATTTTATAGGCATTTGTTGCAGGAGGTTCCAGTAATCGAATGACCCGGTATTTCGGGAAATGAAAGGTGGAGAAATTTAATTCGATTAAATTTATGGGAAACTATAGGGGTTGGAAAATAAATGTTTTGTTTACACTTAATTTGCTTAGAATGGCTGTAAAATAAGTTACATTTATTTGCATTTAAATTAATATTATCAGAGTAGGTAGGATAAATAAGCTTATAGGTAAAGTAGGTAGGAAAATACGCTGTAATAGGTTAAAAGAATTTCATGAAGTTGATGTGTCAAGGAAATTTTTTTGCGCTTCTAAATATACACTAAACATACTCTACTAAGTTTTTTTTGTTTACCATTTTTCCCTCCATCAAACATCACAGTCTTTTTTCAGCTAAACATACAGTTTTTTAGATCGTCACAGTTGACAAAAAAATTTTTTCACACATTTCTATTCATTAGATTAGTTACAGTTATATATACCTACAATACGCAAGTTTTACTTTATTATCAATATATTATAATTTTTAATCTAATCAGCTCCAGCATCCCAATATACAGTTACATCATCTAGACTACATATATAACCAAAGTTTGATTTCAATATAACAAAAAGAAGTAGATTAAAATATCGAATGATGATATCTAACATTACATTTCATTTTTTGTTAGTTACTGAAGCTAATAAAAGCGTGTTAAAAACGAACTTGCTTAGAATCCGTAGTCCATTTTTCAATAGCCATTCAAAGTTTAAAAAAGTATTCCACACGCACCCAACGGCCCGGAATGGGCGAAGGGAACCATTGCCAATTTCCGCATAGGGTAACCCATGACGAACGAATCTGGAAGCCAGCCAGAGCCATTCTACGTACAATGAAAAATCTCTTTATGGACTTATCTCGTAGAAAATAGTATAAATTCAGTTACTGACCTCATTCGGTTTAGTTGCTGCTTTGCAATTATGTTCTGGCATGTTTTTTCGGAAGCATTTTGTTACTTTGTTTGTGTATGATAGCTGTAACACTGGGCTGCTGTTACTTACTTTAATAGATACACTTATGTGTAGCAACCACCAAGATCCGTAACTATAGCCCAGTAATAAATGCTTACTACTTTAAGATTCCATCTTGTATCATTATGTTAATACATTAATTAAGGTTAACTTTGTATGTTAAGTTAGATAGATAGTTTAATTAGCTAAGATATGTAGATAAAACTAATATGATTCACGTGTAATGTTCCCTCTCCTTTGTTATCTTTGCCATACCCTAACAGGGTCTATTTTTGTATTGAATGTTCTAGAGCAACTGTATCTTAATTTAATACGAATTTAAAAATACAAAAAAAAAATATGTTTATTAAAGTTGAAAGATGCGGCACGCTCAGGTAACGTCCAGTAAGTAAATAAAACTGGACCAATTGTATCTATTAGGCAAAAAACATTCAATACCACATAACCGGAGTTTTGTACTTGAGTTATTTGTATAGATTCTGTAAATAAAAACCGGCCAAGTGCGAGTCGGACTCGCGCACGAAGGGTTCCGTACCATTATCTATAAAAATCAAGTTTGTTGTATGGGAGCCCCCTTTAATTATCTATTTTATTTTATTTTTAGTATTTGCTGTAATAGCGGCAATAAAATACATCATCTGTGAAAATTTCAACTGTCTAGCTATCACCGTTCTTGAGATACAGCCTGGTGACAGACGGACGGACGGACGGACGGACGGGCAATGAAGTCTCAGTAATAGGGTCCGGTTTTTACCATTTGGGTACGGAACCCTAAAAGAGAAATAGAGGAAGGCAAAAAATAGCAATGATTTTAAGCACGCCACGAGCGGTTATCTGACTGTGTCTGAGGCAATTTATGTTTTATTTTTCTGCCGGACTACTTTCTGATGGCTGTGTGGAGCCTCTGCAGCGTCACAGGATAGGAGAGGCAAATGATGTGTATTGAATCTTTTTTATGCGTTATTTGTCCTAGGAGCTAGCCATATCTTCCCACTTTCATTAACATCCGATGTTAACTAATCCATGAGGTCGTTTTCAATTTTTGCCATCTTGACGACCCAGTTGGTGCGGTGGGCAAGTCTCTGCCCTTTGTGCCGTGGGTCCTGGGTTCGATTCCTGGCAGAAGCACAGTTTTCATTTCCAAGGGAGATTTGTGCTTCTGCTTCTGGGTGTAATTGTTTGTGATATGTAAATGTTTCCAGCACTTATGATACAATTCTTTGAACCTAATGCGGAGCTGTGAGTGTGAATGCGTATTTTTTTTCTAATTTTCATATAGATCTGAAACTTGGAAGTGTTCACCTTTGGGATGGTTCAACAAAGTACCAGCTTGAGGCACTTGAAACAATTTAATGCAGAGCCAATAGACTTATAGAGGACACTCCTTGCCTGTGTTTCCCGCTAAGTACAATCTGGGAGTTTTCACATTCCATCAGGTGAGGTATTGGTCTAATGATTGCCTATACCAAATTAAAAAAAGAGTACCTTTGCAATTTGACTGAATATTCAAGAACATAATAGTTTGCTACTATTTTGATGGTTACAGTAGGTAGATAGTGAAATGATTTAAGGGCTGGCAGTTTCATGAAGCCCCCTGAGATAGAGCCTATTTTATTTGTTTTGATGACGAGGGTGTATGAAATAATTGAGTTAGATGGTCTCTTTAATCTTTCATCAGAAACCTTTTAAGTTTTATCTATTTGGATAGTACTTTTTAATGCGATACTTTGAAATGAAAGTGTGAATATTTTTATGTAAAACTAAATTAGTTTGTCTTGAAATATTGTAAAATTTTATACCTGTTTAATGCTCAGGATAGAAGATATAAGTGTTAAAAATATTTTCTGGTTTTATAGAGAACTCGCTGTTTAATATTATATTACTGCTAGATACTTTAACAGAGCGTATCTTTTAAAAGTCTATCTTATCCTGGTGGAATGATAAATAAGATTTTACCAATGTTATAATTCTCAGAACTTTCAGTTCTCACAGCCATTGACTCAACAGTATACGCGGACAAAGACACGGTCCACAGATAGTATTATAATACAGAAACAAGTTGAATCAGCTCTCTGCGGCGTTCAAACAAATATTATTCTATTTTTTGACGTCGATCCACTTCCTGAACAGACAATACCCATACTGTTTTGTCATTCAGATCCGGAATACCAAAAAGGTCTTGTCTTTTGTCACAGCCCTTCCAAACGTCCAGCGTTAACTGATCTCTCTTCATCTAACCTGTACAAACAAATTTGGTTTGTTCAGAGCTCAAGTTGTGTTGGAATCTGAACTACCATAGTCACGCCACGCATGCAACAAAAGCTATGATGAAGGTCCAGTTTTTTATTAAAATGTCCAGTTCTTTTGGGGTCGTTTTTATTTATACAAGCTCCCAAGGTTGTAGAGTTAGCAAAGTATTATGAGACTGTACGAAATAATTATGTATAAAAGTAACTATGTATAATATCTTGCTTTTGATAAAGAAAAGAGGTCAATATTATTTGTATAGTAAGGTCACTTAGAAGATTATTCATTCTAAAAGAAAGTAAATGAACATCGATTCCGTATTAAAATATACCAAATCAATTGATGCATTGAACAAACACTGCATGAACAATCATTTTTGACTGCATCATCGCTTCCATGTTAGTGATTAGTGGTTTACCACTATCTCACCTAAAACGTATAAACGTTTTATCATAGGGAAAAAAAATACTAGTAGGTACTATAAGCACTCATAGTAACATCTTACAAAGGATAAGTACACAATGTTACGAATACGCAAAAGGTATAGTGGTGTCATATGGACAAGAGGCATCGATACAGGCCTGTATACCAGCCGATATAATAATTGAGGGTCCCAATATTGGCGTCGTAGATAGCTAAATGGAGCACATAAGCACCATTGTTGTTAATAACGAAGCTGCGAGAGTAATACCGGACTCTAATACGACTATGGTATAGTCAGAGATTCCTTTGTCGTACGATTTGGTGACCATCAGTATTATTATCATCGTTTTCGTACGATTAGAACTGTAGACGTATGTGTGAGCGTATATATTTGAAATGAGATTATTTCTGTAAGTAAAAATGCTTAGTTGTAATGGATGATATAATTAAATATAAGATAACATAAATTCACACGCATTAAAATTGTTGTGGAAGGTACAGATAGTCTAAACTTACCATAAAAAATTAATTAACCTTCATTAAACCAAAATTATTGAAGATTTTCTAAGAATAAAATATTATAGAAATATTTTAAATCCGAAAAGCCGTCTGACTATGTCTGAATCTGAAAATCTAATTTGAAATAGACGTAGCTTATAACGATATAAACATAAGCTATAAATTTTTTTTTTAAGATAAACGCATGTTATGTTTTGGGGATCAGCTGCTGGTCAATTTATATTATATGTGAGTGGGTAATGCCGTGGTTCACTCAATTCCATCACACCGTCGCGCCGTGGATAAGTAATTTCAGAATGTTTTTTGTTTTTTATATAAAGATTAGTAAAGTTAGAAGACTTTGGTCACTACATCACTGGTTGGTAAGTGATAAAAGTGGTTGAGAGTGGTGGGCAAACAAGGTCTAGAATTGGAACTGGTATTGCTGTCGAAAATGTGATGGGAGTTTTTTTTTAAATCTCTGCGGTGACCACTATCTTTCTTGTTGGTAAGACAAGCTAAGGGTAAAAGTGCTAGGTCAAAAATAACGGCTCTAAAGTACAGATGTTGGAATACCACTGAGAGCTTGAGTATATGTTAATTTATAATGTGCGAGAATCTGCATGCACTGTTCTGTTCAGTGTTGGGTTCTTGCTTTGAGACCGCTACTATTTCGTCTACCCGTTGGACAGCTGGTTTGCCAACAGATCGCTTGACTTCTCTCGGTATCCAGTTGGTTTATTAAAGTACTGGTGTACCTTATTTAGTACGGTTTCCTTAAAGTCCTCACGATAAAACTGGCTTCACCCATTGTCATTAAAAAAGTCGTCAACTTTACATGCGGCCCGTTGATTTATGGCCTGCCATTGTGACTCATTATAATGGAATCGTGACCCGTTCTAATGGAATTGTGACCCATAATAATGGGATTGTGTTATGTAATCCTCAGTAAGGGCTCATTAAGGCTACGGTAATAATAAATAACGTTGAAATTGGCCGAGAAGTTTCCCTAGTTCTGGGGTTCGGGCTTTTATGTTCGCTTTAAATGCTTAATTGTAGAGATGCGGTTGATGGTGGGTTTTGCCGGATTGGTGGGTAAATAAATAATTGTTTGCAAGACAAGCGGGGGTACTGGTACAAATTTATTTTTAATCAAATAGGCAAGCTTTTTTGCACGAACTAATTTGTTATCATGTGTGAAGATATAATAATATGATGATAACGCGAGGGTGGAGAAGGTAGTAGGTACGTTTGGCTTAAGATTGCATACTGATTACTTTTGAGCATAGAAGCTTTGAATTCAGTGAGTAGCGTGAAATATTGAACGTCAATAACTGGAATATTTTATTTATATTAATATTACTCAATCGTCCACATTTTCTTTGTCAGAAAATACGTGACGTCTGTTGGCCCTGGGATTTATCTCTATTATATAATAGTTGTAAATCATTTGTATAATTAAAGTGTAACTAAACATGAATTTAAGCATGTACCTAAAAGTTTGTAATTATTTAATACGAATAATATTTTAATATGTCTCTTAGATTGAAAAAAATATTATGTTGATGTCAAAAGACAATTGTTGCTCCCTTGTATTGAGTTACATTTAAAACATAATTGAACATATTGCTTTTAATAAAAACTCCATGGTTAAATACTGAGTAAAGCGTCAAATAAGGGAAACAAAACAGATGTTGTTCTCTAGTTACATGATACATGTAGGTAATTAATTTTATTTAATTATTTTTTATTTATTAACAAGGAAGACCAACAGCCGAAGCCAATTAATTACTGGTCCTCACGGCTGGAAACAAAATATTTTACTATTGAACACAAACATAACATTATAGTCATCGTTACACAAAAAAGTAAATACCTAACAAACATTCAAAGTTTGAGTATACATCCGACGAAAAACATTAAATAAGAATAGTGTAAATCAATAATTAATAAGCTTAAAACAAAAATAAGTTTAAATACATTTTCAGAATATCCGGCATAAAACACTTCTTCAGTTGTATCATCGCTTTCCATCAGGTGAGATTGTATTCAAATGCTTGGCTATCGGGCATAAAAAAAATAAAAATATACTAATCAAGTATGAAACCAAGTGACCGGATACCGTCTTATCCCTATTTTAAATGCTTAATTGTTGAATTTCACGAGCTTTTGAATTATTTAGTTACTTACTGACATTTGGTTGAGAATTAAGTTAGTAATTTATCAAGGAGCGTGTCGCGCGTGACGATTTGCCTGTCGCGGTGTGTTCGGCATTCTAAGCGTTGCTTTACATAATTCTGTATGTATGGAGCCCATTCAGTTTTAATAAGATGTTTCGACGGAGTCGGGCCTATAACAGTATCTTCTTGAATAATTATGCTTTTGTTATCATAAAATGAAACAGAGCTTGTTGATCGATTGTGGATTGGGGCGCAATGTACTAGAGTGAGAACTCATTGGGAATTTCATCATGATCATCATCATCATCAATGCCTATGGAAGTCCACTGCTGGACATTGGCCTCTCCCATTGCACGTCACTGAGCACGTTACTTGGCTTCTCTCATCCAGCTTTTGCCACCTTGCAAAGGTCGTCGCTTTACCTTGCCTGAGGGCGTCCTTTACTTTGTTTGCCGATTCGCGGTCTTCACTCAAATACACATTTACCCCAACGGTTATCGATTCTCAGGCTAATATGGACAGCCCATTGCCACTTCAGAATTTTAATCTATTTCAGAATCATACAAACGTTGATTAAAACCTGGTATACCTTAAATATTGTGGTTGTTAGCAAAGAAACTAATATGACTTTACTTCACCGAACCAGTTATAATGACGCAACATTTGAAAATTACAAAGTAATTGGTAAATTGTTAGTTGAAGGTAAAGTTTTAATTTGTAGAAAACTTCGCTCACCAAGAAGCCCTTGCAATACTGTTGAAAGTCAAAAGAACTTGCAGGACAGAAAACAATATATCTATGAAGAATTTGATTGCATTTGGAGTAGAAAGCTAGGAAGATAACACTACACTGGTACATACTACATAATTATATTGCCTTTTATATTTCTTCTATACTCGTGCTTGATCGTTGTCACCTGTATCGATAGTGGTAATCGAACACGCTTACAATGGAATCATGCTACCGGCCCCTACCACCCCTAATTATTGCTACCGGAACGCTGTTTGGTATATGTCAAAAAATAATTGAATTTGAAGGGCTTTTTTGAAGGTTCAAGGGAAGTTTGTTACTAATTTAACAGAGAGAATCTAGTTTAACAGAGATCAGATACTTCTTGCTTCACTCACCACCATCAAATATTATTGTTAAAAATATATTAAATTAAAACGGGAATAAGTGTGAATTACTTAGTGCGAGATGGGACGCGACGGCAAGCGCTTGAATTTGCACTCATCCTCAATAAGGCTTCCGAATGTAGCTGAAACAATTATAGAGATCTACAACGCGTAAGCTACGCTAATTTCAGTTTATGTGTTCATAGTACAAATTATGTGTCAAAAATATATGTTATTAGAGAAATAGTTACCAATATTGATCTATCTATAGGTAACACTATAGCACTTCTTCCAGCTCAATAGACCGACAGAACTCTCCCCTCAGTCAGTAACTCGCTAAACTTGTCCAAACGTGCTCGCAAACCAGCCAAACAATAAGGAAAATGTATGTTATGATTAGTTACAAGTTACAAGAAACTCGTGCGAACGCACGCACGCCTGCCTAAGTAGGCAAATGTGATTTATCTTACGCGAACAAAGATTCACGTATGGGGATGTGAGGGGTGGTATCTTAGCCGTGGCTTTTTATATGGATGTTAAGGTTATTATGCTCGGTTATGGAATGTTTTATGCAAAGTATGAACGACGTACCGTTTGCGGTATGTTTTGTGTTTAAATACAAGATACGAATACATGAAAATGTTACCTCGAAATGCAATGGAATTGCATGATTTAAAAATGTTTGCGTTTATAAATTTTGATAATAAACGCTTTTACGTAATTTGATGACTTTGTGCCTAAGACATTAGCGTAACACACACAATCACAACTAAAACAAGAAACATACACCGGGAATCAAACCCGGCATATAATATCTCTGGGTGACGAACACAGTGCTTTGTCGCGCAGGGTTTTGATCTATTTAAGTTCAAAATTACTTGTGTCGTATCTTACTTACGTTACAACAAATCTTATATTTTAAATAAATACTTACAGCCCCAAACTATGCTTGCATCGTGGGTACCGGCTAGGTACGTTTACTTCACACCCTTTTACACAATCTCATCCAGAATTAGAAGCACAATTATCTCTTGAGAAGGAAAATGGTGCTCCTGCCGGGAATCGAACCCGGAACGGAACCCAGAGGTCAGAGACTTGACCTTTATACCACGTACTTAGAAACGGGACTTAAAAATAATGTATTTTAACATACATTCTAAAAACACTAGGTATCACTATTCAAGAAATAAAACGCTGTATTCCAAGTTACGATTAGACAGCCAATTTAAATCCGCAGAAGTAAAATTTCAACAAATTCTCTAAGAAGCCCGTTTCCTACAAATAATGGTTCTCCGTAAGCCGCAGACAGAACGAGACGGCAACTTTATTTTCTTACTAATGGTATAATTAAGTGAATAGCTGGGCTAGGATTTTTTAGAGCTGGGAACAAAGTCGTTAGTAGTCTTACTGTGGAAGACTTTACTGTGTACCTAATTAGTGTAAATGATGATTGGGCATGGAACTACTATGTTACCGTTACCACACGAGTAATAATACGCATTGTGTGCTGTAAGTGTGAAAGTGTTTGTTTGTGTTTGTTGGTTTAGTTATATTCGATTCTTTGAAGTGTGAACTTGTTCTACAGTTTCTACATAGGTCAGGACATTTCAGACCGCCTTGATGCATCTTGCATAAGATACGTTGAAGTCTTACGATTAATCTATACCCTTCTTAGAGTTATACAAAGTGGTCAATAACTCCGTGGTTATTTCATAGAAATTAATTACAGTGTAGAATCTAATAATCATTTTCAACCCGTGTTAGAACATACTGGCTAGAGCTAGATAAAATTCGCAGCAGGCGATAAAGAAAAGGCCAAAATAAAGAGTTTCAGTTTACTTACTGGCAAGTGAACTTAAACAGAATGGTCACCGGTCTTTTTTTACTGATTTCTTTGATATTCTTGGAAATTAACAATTTAAAGGTTTTAAATACTTGTCATTATGATTTGCGCCACTGAATATGTATTCACTAAAATTTAAAGGAAAAAACTTAAATAGTACCGGTCAACCAATTAGAAGCATTGCATAAGCATAATTGAATATTGTTTTTGTTCCCTTGACCATTTGGATGTTAATAACCGTTTTTCTTCTTAACACTCAAAATGTTTTGTTCTTACGCTCAATAATAGCTGGTATTTTGTCTCTTCAGCCGCAATGCATAAGCGCATAGCTGCCTGCTAGCGTAATGATTACAATTAACCTTTTACGCTGCAGGTGCTTTTCGATTCCTGATTGGAGCATACAACAATGTGTGTGTGTGATGTGAATGTTCCCCACACTCGCGTCTTAAAACTAAACGTAGGGTTGTGAGCGTGAAGCCTGTGCCTTTATGTCTTCGTGTGCCCTGTGGATTGCCTTGTGTTGTCTGGATTGTTCACTCTAAGTATGCCTGTGATGCAAACTGCTCGTATCTTTTTATTAAGAATCTTCCTACCCTTACTTGCAGTCAAAATGAGAAAATATGAGCGGTAACTTAAAGCACTAGGTAACTACAGTAAACTCCAGCCAGTTAGGCGTCCTATCTGTTTTCCTAAGAATTTTAATCATATTTTATATGCAAAATAAGTTAACATTAATTATGAGCTGCTTTAAAAATAACAGTGATTTTAAATACGCTTCCATGAGTCATGTTTTGATTTTGTGGGCTAACATTTGACCACTATCTCACCAGTTGATAGGTGATGATGTGGTTGAGGATGGTAAACATACTTGGCCTAGACTCACTCACTGGTTCTTTATTGCCGTAACATAATTAATACTGATTTTAGCAACAGGTTTAATGGTATCTTTGTGTTAATATGAGCATTTTTTAACTACAGTAAATTTTCTCGATTAAACTGTAGCATATAAATATGCATATTTCATATCGTAATTATGGCTGTCAAGCAAGGTCACGTAATAATCGTTGATTTTTCAAGGTTTTATTCAAATTACGTGAAAATGCGCCTCAAAAAATAATTAAGCTGACGATGTTATTCGTGTATGAAATAATTTCCATAATGTTCTAATGAATAAATAAAACAAAATGTTTTGCTAAACAAAAACTGATGTGATTTCATTTTAATTCTCTTTGTATTTTTAAATATTGTGAATATTCCTTAGGGTGTTCTTTTTCAGACAAATATTTCCGACAAATATTTTTATATATCAGGTTTAGTTGTGAATGAAAAAGCCTAGCGTATTTACCAGCCTCAACCACATGATCACTCACCAACAGGAGAGATGGTCAAACGCTAGTCCATAAAAAAAAAACTGTTATGGAAGCGTATTTAAAATCACTTTAATTTGTTCGCCGTGATAAACGGTGACTTATTCACGTTTTGAGATATATTTTCGTATCGCCCCAACGAAACTCTTGATTAAAATAAAAACCCAACCAATTGAGATACTCTCCAATTTATAAACTCACTGTGAATGCATACAAAATGTCCTCAACACTGGCAGCGTTATTATACTTCCAATTCAAAATAAGATCCGCGGGTCTATTCAGGCGCGACTTGTGCATTACTGTACATGTTTGTATGGATGTTATTCAATTCAAGCTGGGTGCTTCAATGCGAGTTTTTGTAACTAAATGATGTAGGGGTTTTTGCCTTTTTTATGTAACGAGACTAGCAAGTTATTCGCCTGATGACAAACACACTTGCCTTCAGTTCACCACCCAGAATTGGACCCAAAAAAATGAAAAATAATACACAGCAATCTATCTTCTATCTAATACTTTAAGAATCTTTGTGTGACTTAGAGACAACGCACACAACGCTGGTCGTGGACTTAAAATGTTTAGGGTAAATTTGTCTTAGTACGTAGAGGTGTACTAAGAATGGATTTTAGGAAATTCCACATCGAGGAGTTTTACATAGAGGGAAAACGTATGTATAAAAATTCTTTGTTTTGAAACATAAAGCGATGAAAATTGATTGGAATTTAAGTAGTTTTCATTTAATATTTAAAAAAATCATCATTATATTTTGCCACGGTAGCAATTGGGATGAAAGTTGATGTCGAAAGTTCCTTATTTATGCAGTAAAACTGATGGAAATTGGTACTAGTAGTTCATTTAAAGTGGAAAAACGATATTATTAATATTTTTTCCAGAAGTGCATTAAGGTGGTGCAATGGGGGATGAAAGTTCAAATTGCAAGTTTCTTATTTATGATGTAAAAGTGATGTAAATTTGTATCAGTATATTTGTAGTAAAATGAAAGGTAATTTTATTAATAAGTCACAATTAATTACAAATAACTACTCTAACGTGTAGTTACATCTATTATAATCACACTAATATAATAAATCCCAAAGGTTTGTGTGTAAACAAACAAACAAACAAACGCATTCACACTCACAGCCCTACACTAAGTTCAAAGACTTGTACCGTGGCTGCCGGAAACATTCACATCACACACACACACATTACACCCAGAACCAGAAGCACAAATATCCCTTGGGAAGGAATTTGTAAGAATGTTTGTTTTATCTTTAGGCTGTAACAGCTAAACTGATTTGGATGAAATTTACATAGCTCATACTCAGGATTAACAGGCTTTTTTTTAAGATCATTTGTAGTGTACAAGAGATAAAACAACAATGCCGTTCTATCACGCGAGGAATCGTGCAATACAAACTAGCTCGAACGCTTTTAGACATGTTATTACTTAGTGCATTCCTCATCTCAGTGTTGACACTATGAAAATTAGCATCCTGTTTTAATAAGAACGCTTGCTGCTTATTAATAGTGACATTTGCATTTGCGAAATGAATTTCTGGTTCACAGCTTGGTTTAAATGGTAATTTTTAGGTTAGCGACTGTTTGGGGTTAAATTGTGGATGTCTCTGAAATATATTTATTCTTGGAATGTTAATCAAAACTCATTTATATTTACTTTGCTCTTTGCAGATTATAGTAGTTATCAGCAGACTACATTAACAGCTGTTTCATTCTCTTCTATTGAGCAAGAACTATCACTTGCTGAGCATTATAATAAACGTGGCATAGTTTGTATATTTTAAATTAATGATCTGTGTATGGATTTATTACGCATCAAGATGATTTTTGCATGTAATTTTTGATAGTATTATTGAAATATTATTGATACATTTTTACTTGATACTAATATTTAAAGACTAAATTTTTAAGATAAACCTGCTATGCACTACTTACTATGGCGTCCAGGACCTCTCGCAACTTATAAACAATTACTTTTTTTGTCAAGATAGGTAACCCTTCGACCACCATCTCATCTGATGGTAAGCGACGATGTGGTTGACGATGGAACAAGCTTGCCTAGAAGATAACTATTTACTCGCGACTTGAAGACTCCCATATTGTACTCAGGAAGCACAAACTCGTGCAAGGAGTTCCTTTCCTTTCCTTTCGCACATCTTGAAATATTGTCATCAACACGAACGCGAAAGATCCGAAGCACAGTTATTTTAACTTTAGTAATATTATTTATAACTAAACTAAATGATATTATTCACCACCAAACATATCCAATTTCGTCGTATACAAGTAAATCAGAGCAAGGCTTCCATGCAAAGACACCATTACAGGATGAAAGAGGAAATCAATGAGGAAGCACCCGCTATCTCTCGTGTGACGAGACCCTAATTAAATTCAATGGGGTAGCAAGGGAAAGGGTGACATGTATTATAATACTGAAGGTAATATTGTAGCACAAATCAAGTTACTCTAAGATGATAATGTATATATGACATCTTATTTATGTATAAATATATAGTGAGTATATTGAAAAGATAATATAGCATTTCGCACATTGAGTTGTAGAAACATTTTCTTTTACATAATTTGAATCTAAACTAAACATGATAAATCCTGGGTTATGACTAAGTTCTATCTAGTCTGTAATTTATCTATATGTAAATTACATCTGATGTATGTTTCACCAAAACCTAAATAAATCTAGTTTCATATTCTTACACTACATAATTAAACGAAAGCAAAGCTTAAAAAAACCGACTTCACCGCTTTAACTTCGGAACTTTGATCAGATTAGATGTACACACGCATTATTGAAGATATATCAAGAACTACTAATCAGATCTTGATCAAATTTAAATGGGACAAATTGGAAAGCAACATCTTTAAAAAAAAATCAGTTCACGTGGAAAGAAGTTCTAAGGTAACACACATAAATTATATATATATTCGACTTGAGTACCTCCTCCTTTTTGTGAAGTCAGTAGAAAACAAGCTAAAAAACTTAAAAAAAATGCATGTTATTAAAATACAAAACACTTGCCAATAAACTTTTACACATTACAATATTTGTACGAAGGATAATAATAATATAATTATGAAGTAGTCTTTGTAAGTCTTAGGGACATGATATACAAAACGCCAGAGGCGTTGACCTGTTTACTTGGATCATTTGTAGCACTACATTATACTTTAAACTCCAAGTACGATAACGTAGGAGTATGATAAAATGTTGCGTCGTGTCGAATATTGCATATATATTCAATGTAACAATGTCCCGAGCGTCGATATCTACAGCAAGTCATGTCATTTAAAGTTCACGTCGCATCTCGAGCGACATGTCTCTCGATGCAAACGCCATCTGCAAGCGGCAGGTCAACTATTGGACAATTTCAGGAACAATAGCCTCGGGTAAATTGGCCAACGGGAAACCTCGATTGGCTGACGCTTGTTTTGGCCATTTTGGGTACTTTGTAAAGTAAATTACATTAACTGTGGAAAAGCATAAAGTTATGAGCTTATTCTGAAAAAGGGTCAAAGGAAGTCATGAAACTAGAAGAGTGTAAAAGTTTTTTAGGTACGATTGGGGATGGATATAATGGATTGTTTAAAAAATAACGTTAGCAAGAAAGGAATGATAGTTGAGATGATGATTTTCAGAAGAGAGTGGAAGACAAAAACATGTCGCCGACCTGACGTCAAGTAGGTTGGCTAGAAAGGTTACAGAATAATGAAAACATTAATCAATTTAAATAGAAAAATCTCTACAGTTATTTTATGCATATTTATTGTTTAGATTATTATGTAATTATTTTATTATTACCCTTTTCTTGACAACGCTTCTATACAGCCGCTTCTTCAAATGATTTTAAATTTTATGTTAATTGTGCAGAGATTTTAAGACATGACCAAGTGTTCCATAATTGTTCCAACGGTAAAAAATAAATGAATAAATGAATACCTTTTATGTTAAGTATCGAGATAATAGTTAAGAGAAGAGAGTGAAAAATATATTGTTTTACGAATTAAATCCTGTCTTCTATCCAAATAACTCTAAGATCTCATCACAAAGTGAAGAACTAAATTCAAGTTAATAAAATGTAATGAGACTAAATAACTCTTTTATATATTTAAGGTTGTTATCTAACTTGGAAGTATTTACCCAAAATAAATATTTGGCCAAAACTTAAAATTTAAACTTTAGAAGCAAGAATATCGTTGACATGTCTTCATCAAACGTTAATAGTATGAAAAGGAATTTCGTCGCATGAAGCAAAGCTTGGCTAGCTCAACGGTTAGAGTAATAGGGCATGATGCACTAGCTGTAGGTTCAAACAACGTATAAAGTTTTAATTCTCTTTAAAAAACAAATCTTTAGAAAATAATGATAAAAAAGTAGTCAAAAATAGTGACCCTTCTACCTGAATTCGGCAACGCCAAAATAGGTGACCATCGCGTTCTAAGCCAACTTGTATCAAATTCTCCAACGAAACGACCAATTAGCTCACCACCAACCCTTCACCTCCAAATTGACCCTATCAACCCCTGACCACATCAATCCAGGAGTCAGGTGATCGATCCAGCGATCCCTTTCCCATTTCCTGGTCCTTCGTGCCCATTCGTGTAAATTGAGTAGGACAAATGCTACGGAACCTAATTTAATGAGTAAAGTTAATTTTGGTTGGAGTATTCGATGGTGTTCGATCTGTTTATTGAATGAGGGTTGTTTTTTTTTGCTGGTTTTATTTTAGAATGGTTATTTTACGGTTTAAATTGAATACTGTTTGCTTTCGCGTTTTCGCTTCAACGTTACAATCATACGTTTTTTAAAAAAACGCATTCACATTCCCGGCAATATAATTTTAAGGTTTGTATGGAATAAATAAATCTTTTCATGTTTTGCTTGACATTGCATCAAGTTTTGTTTCATCTCATGGAACATGATGTCTAATGACGTCAAATTTTCCGTGACAAAGCTACTCAGTGCTTGTACTATCTGCCGAATAAGTGCGATAACTTTTTCGATCGATTATAAAAATACTGGATCAACTCATAAGTGTATTTTGCTCACGTCATAATATGTGTGATGCTCAAGTGTTTCCAGCTACTTATATATACTCTAATCTACTAACCGACACCGTAAGACAGTATCTATTCCGATCGGTATTGGCCTATCGGTATTCTATCGCTTACATTTTTAAGAGTAGGTATTCTTATGTCTTTTATTTATTTCTTAAATTTAATTCTATATTAAATATATAAATACCATATCATACATAGATATCAAACTTAAAATTTAATTTAAGGTGCATAAGGATTTTTTCTTAAATGTATGCAACATAACGGCGTGCCTATTATTTGCTAAATGTACTCAAAAAGCACAAAATAATGAAAATAAAACGAGAAAGAATACTAAAAATTATTAAACTAATGTGTATAGCTGTGTGCTGGCAACATATTATTATTTCTCAAAATTTTAATAAAATCTTCTTAACATCCGGCCGCGTTGTTACTTTCCATCAGGTGAGATATTGGTCAAATACAGGCCTATCTAGCGTAAAAAGGGGGAATACTTCAAAAAATATTTTCTTATGTTTTGTCACTAGTTTAGGAAGTACCACGAATGCTATTTTGTTTTTGACGTGATAACGTCTTATAAATCGATGAACATCGGCTGCACGCACGAAAAAGTGTCACGTTCCGCCTGAACCTGAGCGTGCAAGCGAGAGCGCGAAACAAGCGATAGAGAGGCACGATTGGCCTAAGTAAATTTGTCTTTTGACGTTATCACGTAAAACTATCGTTCGTATACCGACTTTACAGACAACCAATTGTTTATTTTTTTATATAAAATCCTAGTCCAAGACACCCGAAGATTTAAAACCATTTCAACGATAGTCGATGCCCAATATCGGTATAGTAGTTGAAATGAAATTGAAACTGTGACGAACAAAATAATATACATATTTATATAAGGTGCATAAATCAAAACTCTTCTTTTTGCTTCACCGTAGTTAAAAAATATGTTACTACATAACATAAATATAAACATTTTCAACGCACAACACCACACTAAGTTCGATGGCTTATTTTGTGGGTGCCGAAAACATTCACATCACACACAATCACAACCACATCCAGAAACATATTTTTTCCTTGGGGAAAAACATGTACACTACGGACGAATAATTTGGATAAAGGTCATAAATGTATGTTAAATTACGTTAAAGTAAAGGTAACACATTTTAAACTCTGTCAATATATTTTTCACATTTACGCTATTGTTTAAAATAAATTACTTTACTTATATTTTATACAAAACTAAATAAAACCACGACGTGTTAAAACCGCTTGACGTGGGTCCCCGTCCCACGGAACTTTTGTGGTTCCCCTCAAATAACTAACTTTTAGTGTATACTCATTTGTTTTTGGAAATGTTGTTGTTGAATTTAAATATAGAATCACTCTATTTATTTAAATTTAGAACTACTAAATGAGTTTTGGCGCGAAAGAAAAATACGACGTCGTGGATAATGTATTATTTTCCAAAACGTGTGTTGCCACAGGAACGGTGGATTATTCACTATTTATAATTCGTAAACGTTCATGAGTTTAGGCAAATCATACAAAGTTGAAAAACGTAATTTTCGCTTTTGCTCCAAATCTCCAAAAAGTTCCAGTAAAGTCTCTACCACTTTACTGAGGCATGACTTGACTATGACTGGACCACAAATCTTTCAATCGACTTCACAAAAAAGGAGGAGGTATTCAATTTGACTTTTTTTAAGTGTTACCTCTTCATTTCTTTTCACGTAAACCGATTTAGAAAAAAAAGGCTTGATTGCTTGTACTTTCCCATTGGTCCCATTTAAATTTGATTAAGATCTGATCAGTAGTTTATTTTTTTTAGCTATCGTCAATAATGCGTGTTTAATACATTTAATCTGATCCTTTCGAAGATAAAGCGGTGAAGTCGGTTTTTTAAAGCTTTACTTGCGTTTCGCGGTTTGTTATATATAATATATCAACTATACGTTTTTGAAATAATCCCCATATAAGCACACATAAAAATAAATGACTCTTATTATATTGATTTAGTTCCGGTTGAACTCACGTTATGTTTAACTTAATCGAGAAACTTGAGCAGCTATTGCGCATGCTCAAGAGGATGAGCTTCTATATCGCTCGAACACCGGTCGAGTTTCTCGATTAAATGAAACATAGCGTGAGTACAACCGAAACTAAATCAATACGAATACGACTCACGATAGTTTAAATAATAAAAATGACTCATATTCCCGTATTATTATTTAAAGTAAAGTCGTTAGGATTAGGATTCCGCTTTACTGGTACTAAAATAATATATAAAGTCCTAACTCTCTCTCTACTAAGTGTACTCTTAAGAATTTAACTAGTTCTAGTAATCTACTCGTATATATAGGAGACGGACATAGGATACTTTTTAGGCAAGTCACATTTTTTTATAGGTGTTTCTCATACGTCACTCGGATTTACTAGGCAAACATAAACATGAAGGAGGTAATAATATAGTCACGTGGCATTGTGAACCGATTTGGCAATTTTCAGCCAAATCGGTTCACAATGCCACGTGGGGTGGGGAAGCTTAGAACCAGGAAACGGACATAGGATACTTTTTAGTAACGTAACATTTTTTTTTATCGGTGTATAATAATTTTCTCATACGTCACTCGTATTTGGTAAACTACTAGGCAAACATAAACATGAAGGAGGTAATAATATAGTCACGTGGCATTGTAACGCATGCCGGGTATGGCTTCCTAAGCATGCACATTTATTGACTTTTAGGCGGAACGAAGGTCGTCGGGACAGCTAGTTAGAATTAAAATAATTTTCTCATACGTCACTTAGATTTGGTAAAGTACTAGGCAAACATAAACATGAAGGAGGTAATAATATAGTCACGTGGCATTGTAACGCATGCCGGGTATGGCTTCCTAAGCATGCACATTCATTGACTGTTAGGCGGAACGAAGGTCGCCCGGACAGCTGGTTAGAATTAAACTAGGCGCAAAATAACATCCTTGTTAATATTATAAATGTGAAAGTAACTCTGTCTGTCTGTCTGTCGCGCTTTCACGCCAAATCTACTGAACCGATTTTAATGAAATTTAGTACACAGATAGTCTAAAGCATGAGAAAGGACATAGGATACTTTTTAACCCGGAATTCCGGAGGGTCCAGGACTTACGCGAGCACAGCCGCTGGGCACAGCTAGTACATAATAAAAACTAGATAGATTTCTAACCTTTTCGAAAAAGTCAAGTGTTCTAACACTAGTGGTGGTGGTTTTGTGGAACTTATTGTCTTAAATGTCCTAAGCCCCATAATATACGTAATTGAGCTGCTGCCCCCTATAACCATAACAGTAAAGCTCCCTCTGTTGGGTTGAAACTGTATTGCCTCTGGCTTTATCTTTGGAACCGTATTAAGTAACTAGTTGAAATATTCACAAAGTATACGTTGCTATGGCGAATGTACCTGTTTATATGGGAAAATTGGGTCATTTTGCTACAAGACGCGAAAAAAAAAAAAAGCGCGGAACGACCCGGTTTTCGTATATAAACATGATTGAAGTTCAAAAATCAAAATCAAAATCAAAATCGTTTATTCACATGGGCCCCAAAGAGGCACTCATGAAAGTTAATGAATCTATTGCCAGATTCGTTAGCGATAGTTTAAAAAATTCGGATGTACCTGTATTATTGGTTATAGGCATACCGAGATAAATAAATAAAATTAAGAAAACTCCTTGTTTACTAACTTAATAGTTGATTTGGTTAATCCCATAACATAAAAACTTACATAAAATGCTTCAAATTTGGAGTGAGTAAAAGTTGATGTAAATTCAAGGCTAATTAGAAGTCTAGCGAGCTATTGCGTGGTGGTAAAAAACACTCAGTGTGTAAGCTTACTTGACTTATTTTTTTCTACTTCTGCACCAAATAACTTAAACGCAAGCAAAGATTAAAAAACCCGCTTCACCGCTTTTTCTTCGGAACCTTTGATCAGACCAAATGAATTAATTCCGCACTGTTGGGGATAACTCAAAAACTACATGTCAAATCTTAAATAATTCAATGGGACCACATGGAAAGTACTAGCTTTCAAATAAAAAAAAACATTGAAAAATATAAGGTAAACAACAAAAACAAAAAATATAAGGTAAACAACAAAAAGCACAAAAAAAATAACAATCGAATTGAGAACCTCCAAAGTTTTTTTAAAGCGAATAAAAATCTGTTTGTTTTCCCAAACATGCCACTAAATGAAGGTTTCATGAACTTGCTGATGACGGAAATATTTCTTCCTTCAAACAGATAAGCTCTACGTTAACACCAACTAACACTAAGCGGTACTAAAGATAGCTGCAGCTCTTAAACCGGCTTTGAAGCCCATAAAATCCACTAGATTCGAAAGGCATTGATAAATATGAGCCAATAAAAGCTCCATTCTGCAGAGTGTTCTGCCGAGGACTTTAGATTCTGAGTTTAGAGCTCGTGGAAGGCTCAAAGACGACTCATACATAGTAAATTGCGAAGCTATATTGGAGGTTAACAGTAGCTGTAAGCGTTTTGCACTAAGCAATATCTCGTGTTCTGAGTGAAAGTTGAAGCTCATCTTTAGTTTCGTAGATTATATCATTTAAACGCAAGCCAAGCTTAAAATAAACCGACTTTACCGCTTTATCTTCGAAACCTTGATCAGATTTAATGTATTAAACACGCATTATTGACAATAACTCAAAAAATACTGACCAAATTTAAATGCGACCATTCGGAAAGCAACAGCTTTCAAACAAAACAAAAATCAAAATCGGTTCACGTGGAAAGATTGTCATGAGAATTCCTCCTCCTTTTTTGTGAAGTCGATATAAAATATATTCCATGGGTAGCGTCAATCAAATCAAAAGTAATTTAGAAATTTGGGTGATATGCTATCAATTATTATAAATTTTTACCTAATAGAGAAAAGCTTTTGAGTATAATTGCTTATAGATTTTGTTAAAAAAAATGTTTTTTGTATATCGTGTTCTAGTATAGGATATAATGAATATCATACGTAAGTTTAAGTTTTCGAGATATACCCCAAGACAAACAGGTCTAAAAGAGGGAACGCTCTCAAGCGCTACCTAAAAATAACCTCTCATCAAAACACTATCAAGAATACTGTACCTAGCTTGAAGTGGCTCGAAAACCTTTAACTTCCGACTTTAAAGCACGTAGAAGGCTCATAGACGCTCATACATAGTGAATTGCGGCGGTATATTGCACGGGGGTAAACATTGCCAGCACTTTGCGACTCCAGCAAATGTCGTGTGCTTCGCGGTGCTTATCTCCTGGTACTAGCTGGCTCGTTTATTTTGTACTGCGGTTGGTTAGTGCCGTCGCCTGTATTTTTCTAAACAAGAACCAACATCAATAGACGTGTACCTTATTTTAATACTTTCTCGTGCAAAGTTATAACTAGTATAATATAGATTGGTGTAGAATAACTGTTGATAATATTTGTAAGATTGTTAGAGATAAGAATATTCGAGACATATTTCTCGAATACTGCGTTTTTAACCTTGTGTTTCAGAAAAAAGAGAAAGAGAAACCCTGTGTTTCGGCAGGAATCGAACCCGTTACCCATTTATAGAAGACGAACGCGCACCCAATTAACCCAATGGACAGTATAAAAAAATTAACATTTTAAATAATCAAAGATTTAAATAAAATTCTCCTGCTAGATAAAGTAAAAGTTACACCTGTAATTGGGTGAGTTGGGTCGCGACGGCTACGCACTCATCCTGAAGAAAGCTTCTGAATGAAGCCGAAATAATTGTCGATCTAGCCTACATGACATCGAATACGACTAATTTAAATTTAAAAGTTTAAAATGTGCGTTAGTTTTTATCAATTTAATAAAAAAAAATCTGTAACCAACAAAATTCCTAAAAAGCTATTGCATCCGATCGTCTGAATAGCCGTTTTTACGGTTATAATATTATGTGCTTTGATTGAATTTTGGATCCAAATAAAAAATATCTAAATAAATTCAAGATAAATCAACAATAATACTTAATCGAAAGGATCGACGAGAAGGAAAGATCTTAAAAATAATTGTGTGCCAAATTTACGAATCTAGCCACTGCGTCCGAGTCCAAGTCTTAAAACTTTTTAATAAGTTAGCGATACGGTTTAAAACGATCTACAGTGCACATACTTTTAAAATTAGTCTTAAAAGCTTTTTGTTGGAAAAATGATACTACTCTGTCTCTGAATATTTAAATGATAAGACAATTGTAACTTTTTGACATGATATTTTATTTGTAAGGACATAATAATATTATACATAATTGTTTTTAAAATGTAATTGTCTTAGTTGATTTTAATTTTAATCTAGTTATTAGTCATAATGTCATTTTTGTGTTTAGTTTAATTGAATTTGTTTAGTAATGTTTATGTTTTTAAAATAGTAATTTCCGATACGATTTTGTTCTGGAATAAATGAAATGAATCAAAACAAAAATCGCAATACCAAAAAGCAAAAGCAATCCCAACGAATCACAGTAAGTAGATACTCCAGTACAATCCAATATACTAAAACCGCAAGAAAATACATTAAATATCCAAAGCTATTGCATTCTGGGGGTAACAGCTGCATTTCACCGAGTAATGGTTTCGCTACACGACACGCTCGGAAATATGTGGGAACTGAAGTACGCGGAATTTTTCATTACAGTACGTTAGCAGCTGAGAAACGCGTGAGTTATGGTGAGTGGCTGGGTTTAGAATATAAATTTATATTGAAAACGATTTGTTGCGAATGAGATTGCAAAAATTGAGACACATCGAGGTTGCTTGCTTGTGTATAGACTAAAAAGCGGACCTAGTGTCAGGATTTAACATGGCTTAATGACTGTCAGTGACACTCAGTAAACTAGTCGTTCGCGCCGAACTGAAATCGCGCGCCTACATTTTGCCTTATAGAGAAAAACTATTAAGGTTACTTGCTAGAACTTTTTTTTCTATATAATAATTGTTTGATTTCTGTACCTTGTTGTTCAAGTACCTGTACTTATCCTGATACATATTACTATATCCTGATATAACGGATAGTATACGTAAGTTTCAGCGTTCATAGTGAAACCGTTTTTGAGATAGACCCCGGGACAAAATAGGTCTGAATACAGTGACTTTGGTGGCTTACCAAATATTCATTTTCCAGCTTAGAGTTTTTTTAAACCGGTTTCGTACTCTACTTGTCAAGCTTTTTTTAACGATACCCCACCCCAACAAGGGTAGATAAAATAATAAACATTATTTCGCTCCTCACTTACACTTAATTATTCATATTTTCCCCAGAGCCACATTCATATTTTCATTTACATAATTTTAAATGTCATTTCTTTCTTTGGGCCGTAGTTTTACATATTCTATAAGAATTTGAAGTCATTCGCTTATATGGTTTAGACGCAAGATGCTTAGACGGACGGACGGACGTACGGACAAAGTGCTGAACGACCCAAGTGAACTTAGAGATCTAACTTCGCTTGATCAAAAATCCTACTATACGGTCACCCATTTTACCATCTGCGACACAGTTTAATGCTTCTGCAGGTGGCATCGTATTCGATATTTTAAATTGTTATATATTTGTGTTTTTGTACGAAAATAAAGATCCATCCAAGACTAGGGCAGTGTTTTTGTGACTGTCACTGAAACCTCTTTTCTCGGTCTTTCTTTTTCTTTCCCCCTGTTTATTTACTGTCTGTTTATTTAGAGGTACTTATATAATATACCATAACCATAGACCATAATAAAATCGACAACTATGTAAATGCGCAGTTGTCATCAATTTACTTTGATGGTGAAGACTAAAAAAGCGATTTTTTTTATTGCGTACTATATCAGATCAGAAACGCGTGAGACGCCGAAATGTTTTATATAAGTATACTGTAACAAATTCATAAATGAAATTCGCGTCGAGTCTCGCCAATACCCGTTTTAATTAAAATTTTATAGTTTAAAATGTGCATGAGTTTTCATAACATTAATTTTAAAGATACTTATAATAAATACGTTTCAATTATGTTCCCAAAAGATGGTGTGCTCTAACAATATAAAGTTAACAAACAAAACGCATAGATGCATCTTCTAGGCGAAGACATTCATACCATACAATGTGTGTTTGGTCTTGAGTTATTTGTAGATCTTGTATAAGCACAAGAAGGCTTCGTTCCTGCTTATTTGTAAAAAAACAAAAAATCACAAGCTATTTACGCGTGACTCGAACGATACTCTGTTTGTGACTGAGGGAATTTTTGTGCATTGCACATAATTTATGCGAGCCACGTTCCAGGTGCTTGGCGCATATCTTCCTGCTTTTGATAATATCATTTTAACGTGTAAATATGTTACATAAGTTTCGTTGACAGACATATCTGTCAACGCACAAATGTTATGTTGCTTCGTTAGCAGTTAAATTCATCGATCGTCATCAACTTATACTCGTAAAATTGATTTCAAATAGCCGTAACTTTA
The DNA here is from genome assembly GCA_948107665.1 of Lomographa bimaculata. Lineage (NCBI taxonomy): Eukaryota > Metazoa > Arthropoda > Insecta > Lepidoptera > Geometridae > Lomographa > Lomographa bimaculata. The sequence goes on from OX403599.1 coordinate 15,585,897, forward strand.
GTTGCTCGCTTCGAGCTTACTCATCATTAATATGATTACCGTTTGAACTGAAAACCATTTGCTATGACATGAACTATATGATTTTGAAAGAAAAAATAACCCTTTTCCATCCCTGTAGACTTACTTTCTTATCGGAGCGCAGTGACCCAAAATAAGTCTTGGCCTTCGACACCAGAAGACGCTATTTCTCACCGTCCTGTGCAACTTCCTGGCACGAGGTGGCGTTTAACCCGTAGAATTACATTGTCTTATTTTAGGAACAAGCATTGTTATTTCAAAACCTTTTGAAAAATATTTTTCTGTTTGCTCATCCCAAAAGGAAGTTGTCAATTCGACAGTATGTTTTTTTTGTTTGTATCTTACGCGATATCTCCGCCAGTTATAAATCTATTTTGTTTTTTTTTTTTATTGGTAGAGTATTCTTCAGAGATCCCATATATATGTTATCGGAATCGGTCAAACCAAAACCGAAATATAAGCGATGTAGTCGGTTTTTTTTTTGCTTTGCAAGCGTTTCAATTATTAGTATTTACTATAAAAACACACTCAAAACCACACATTCTAAATACTTGTAGGTATCGTGGGTATTAGAACATTTACATCACACACACATTTATCATAACTGGATATAAAGCCCATAAGAAAGAAAATTGTGCTCTTGTCAAAATCGAAGCAGGACCTGACTGAAAGTATTTAGTTTCCTACGTTAGTTTAGCCAATAGGAATATCTACCATTTTAGTCCAACGCAAAACGCAACGCATTTATAAAAAAAAGCCTATCATAGCTTTAAAAATCATATAGTATAAATCTAAAAGATTGTGTGTAAATCTGTTTGTTTTTTCACCACGCTGTAACGGCTTAACGGATTTGGATAAAATTTGAAATGTACCTAGCTTATACCAGGGATAAATACATAGGCACGTTTTAACTTAATTAACGCGAGTGAATCCGCACTGATAGTAACAGATATAATAACTAATCCCAAGAAGTGACAAAAACTTACCTAGTTATTACGTTTCTAGAATAAAATATTCTGAATTGTCTTTGAATTTATATTCCTCAGAGTCTTTGTTTTCAGTGGAAAAATTGAATTTGCTATTCTCGTACATTCTTGAAATGTGCGATGAGATCTAACATGAAGAAAGTTCTTCCGTTCTGCATTATGTCTGTATTTGGCCATTGCAAGACGGCGGCTCAGTGTCGCTTCCAGTCAAGCTTAGCAACTGTTTTCCAACGTATTTTGAACTCTATCACGTTGACAAGACGATGGTAAGTGAAGATTTTTGAAACGCTTACATGCAAGTGCGGTGTTATTTTGTAGGATATTGTCTGTAGAATTCATTTAATTTCAACCTTTTTTTGCAGAATAAGTTAAATTCAAGTTACTTAATAGCCTAATCTTGGCTAGATTGTATCAAAACAGGGAACACACAATCGTAACCTATTATAGTAAAAAATAACCTTTTGCTGGATGAAATACAGAACATTTTTTTTTATGGTGCCTATTACTAAGACTTCGCTGTCCATCCGTCTGTCACCAGGCTGTATGTATCTCATGAACCGTAATAGTTAGACAATTGAAATGTTCACAGATGATGTATTTCTGTTGACGCTATAACAACAAATACTAAAAGACAGAATAAAATAAATATTAAGGGGGCTCCTATACATCAAACGTGTTTTTTTTGCTCGTTTTTATAGATAATGGTACGGAACCCTTCGTGCGCGAGTCCGACTCGCACTTGGCAGGTTTTTTTCTTACTACTACTACTTACTTTATAACTTAAAGTGAAGATGCCTGAAGCCTTAGATCAGCTTAAGCGAAAACATGATGCCGCGAGGATGATAACATCGGAGAAACTCTTAATTGTTTAATTACCTTAAAATAAATAAGGAAATCTTCATAGGATAACTTCGTTGTCCGTTTATCTGTCTGATTGTCAGTCCGTCAAAACCATTTTTTTCACGAATGCGAGGAGTTGTCAAGCTCAATTTCTTTCTTCTTTAATCAATTAATTCTAATATCAACTACTGGTTTACGGGCTGGATAATGTCTGCCAGGCTTGATAAAAAAACAAGAACATAAACATAAAAATGAATGAAATAATTATTTAGTCATTAGATTTATATTATGGTAGTAAAGTAGGTACTAGGCAATCATAAACGTGAAGGAGGTAAAAAATTGTTTCTTTAGTTTAACTCATGTGGGGAACAGCTAGTTTCTAATAAAAGAAGAGGATATCTCGCTAAACTATGACTTCACCGATAGCACTATGAAAGTTCCTCTACGGCACTATGCCTTGTACATTACAAGGCACACACACATTCGTAGAATCTACAAACACGTAGAATATACCACGTCGCACTCTCGCCACAATGTTGTCACTTTGTATGTACAGAATGAAACATGACAGTTAAAGGAATAAGATATCGCAATGTCATGTGGAGATAGAATATTTTAGTACATTTCCTCAAGATACGTGTTGTCGGATACATCGCATTTGATATAAGTTCTATTTTTAAACGTGAGTCAGAATTTAGCTTACTTGCACAATATCAAGGATTTTGTGGCTGAAACGTTTCGTTTCCTATCTCGATGCACAATATATCTTGTAGATTAGAAAGAACATCATAACGCCTACCAAATATCTCAAACGAGTGTCAAATATATGATTTTTATTTGTGTGCACATTTACAATGGTTCCAATGTATACTATTTTTATTAAGTTCGGTACCGCATATTATATTAATTAATAGTTTACCTAATAACATAAAAATAAACGCATAAACGCTTTCACACTCACAGCCCCACACTAAGTTCGATGACTTGTGTCGTGGGTGCCGGAAACATTCACATCACACACACAATCACAACCAGAACCCGAAACACAAATTTTCCTTGGGGAGAAAACTTGTGGTCCTGCCGGGAATCGAACCCAATATGCTTAGAAGGCGAACACACACCCAACTAAGCTAACGAGCAGTTCATGTATCTATTATTTGGCTCAACGTATTAGCATTGCAATTCAGAGAGGCAATGCCGCCAGCATGATGGGAAAGCTACCCACTGGTAGTGGGCTTGAGCACTTGAGTTACCTATAAGCTTGATAACTTGTAGGTAACTTGGATCTTTGCAACATAGATGTATATAATACAGGTAATTGGCCCAAAGACAGACTCATTTTTATCCTGTACCTATATTGCCATATTTATTGCTCTTTGGTACATCTATTATTGATTTTCATGTGTGTTCTAGAAAATGTTGTATGTATTTATTTGTTTTTTTTTTCAATAGTCAGGCAAATGCGATATGGTATAGTCATAGACCAGTCATGCCCTAGTAAAGTGATAAACATAACTATTATCACGTTGTTTAAGTTTTAGTGAAGTTAGCATGCTTTGTTAGTTGCCTGCACTGTCCACTTTGTGAGCAGTCTTCTGACATAAATAGCAATTTATTTTGATAGACTAAACTAAAAAAACAATCTAGACACATCTAGTATAATATATACATATATATTATGTTTTCCTATAATTATAAGTACCTAGATGAACAATCTTTGCTCGTCTTTTTTTGGTAAATCTGAAAACACGGATACAAAAACGTTTTTCAAAAATGAAACCTAGCTAGATTGATTTATTGCCCCCAAAACCCATACAAAATTTCATGAAAATCGTTGGAGCCGTTTCCGAGGTTCAGATTATATAAATACATATATACAAGAATTGCTTGTTTAAAGGTATTAGATTTAGGCTTCTTTAAGTCGAGAGTGAACAGGTATCTTCTGGGCAAGCATGTTTCACCATAGAAAGCGATGATGCAGACAGCATCATCGCTTTTCATCAGATGAGATTGTGGTCAAATTATTGCCTTTTGATAATTAAAAAACGCAAGCGCTGTACGTGAGGCATAAAGTGTAAAGCTTATTTAGAGACAACCAGTTGAAAATATAAAAATATAATACTTTTCATAAATTCATTCGATAGTAATAAAAAGTAAAAGTTCAACGTGTCCCGAGTAATGGAGACATAAGTAAGATTTGTCAGAAGAAACAAACACGTCATATCTCGTTCAAATAAAGCATTTTCTCGGGATCAAAGGGCCGTAGTGTGGAATCCCTTTTTATTTTCAAATTTTTAGTATAAGTCTTTGATAAGTATACTTAGAAACACAATAATGTTGACAGAGACTAAACTTTCAACTAATATAAGCCTTCTAGACCTTTATTGTCGCATCGCAAAATCAAACTTGCTACAAATCAAAGTATTATTGAAATCCTATTTTTTTTTATGTAAATGTTCTTCCAGGCAGGCATGCTACATCTTTGGCATTCGGCAGCATCATTGCTTTCCATCAGGTGAGATAGTGGTTAAATGCTTGCCTATTAATAAAAAAATATAAAAAAATGTGTAAGTATTTTTCTTTTCTCTTCACGCTGTAACGACTGAACGGATTAAGTGTGTAAGACCTTTTGTTTTCACTTGACGCTGTAACGGCTGTACGGATTGGGCATAGCATTAATGTGCATAGCCTATATATACTATAATTAACCCATAGGCTTATTTTACTTTGATAAGCGCGTGCGAAGATAGTGATGGCTAGTAATAGTATAGTCGAAATCGACTATGCTATTACTATCCGGCACCCACGACACAAGTCTTAGTGAAGCTTAGTCTCAACTTAGTATGACGTCAAAATATTGTTATTATAAATAGTATCAAAAATGGTGGCATCCTTATTTTAGTATTAAAGCCTAGTTATTAGGATTTACCTCGTTATAAGTTTGTTGTATTTTTTTGCATTAAGTATATACTTTAAATTTATTTAAAAACACTAATAAGACTACAATATAAAAAATATGTGATGTGATAAATGCTGCCACATATTTTGAGTGTTTAGAAAGAAACAAAAATTTGAAACTAGGATTCTATAATATCTCATAATATATCGCAATCAGTTGATTATTTTTCGACTCTGTAAGAGAAACAAATGAACAATAAATAGAATTACTAATTTTGAACTCGCCGTTATCAAGAAAAATCATCTACAATGACAGCACAGCCATCAGGCAAAGGGTTACGTAAGCTCCCGTCTAAGTGTGTGTAAGATCACTACACCCATTTAGATGTTCTACATAATGCGTCAGCCGGCCCAATTTACTTTGCCAGTGCTTTGAATACATAAATATTGTCTTGCGAAAGTTTCCAAGAGACCTTTTTGTATAAACTACTGACTGTATCGGATTATGCTCTTAGGGAAATGACAGAGGGACGTTTTGGGTTGACTTTGCTTTTAGTCACTTGTCTTGGTTGATAGGGGATTTCATTAAAGATTTCGGTCCGTAGAAGGGTGGAGAATGAGAAACGTTCGTTGATGTTTTTTTATGCATGAATATTTATACGTATGTAACCGCCCGCGCCCGTTGGCTCAGTTGGGTTAGCGTTCGCCTTCTAAGCAAGGGTATCGATTCCCGGCGGGAGCACAAGTTTTCCTTTCAAGAAAAATATGTGTTTCTGGTTCTGGTTGTGATTGTGTGTGTGATGTGAATGTTTCAACTCAATGTTTCAACAATTTATCGTACTAAGTGTGGGGCTGTGAGTGTAAAAGCGTTTATGTATAATGAAGAATGTTTTAAGATGTAAAAAAGTAGGCTAAAAAAGTAAAATTGTGCCTAGTCTCCAAGTCAGTCGGTCAGTCAGTCAGTGAATCAGTATGTAAGGACAAAGATTCCTATAGTATTAGATTACATAGATATTATATGTTCCGCGAAATATCAAAGTACGAGTATTATTAAACTTTACAGAAACTCGTTCAAACAGCCCCAAACTAAGTTTGAAGATTTTACTAAGATGTATATTTTGGGCATCAGGAACACTCAACAAAACACAGCTAGAACCAGAAATAGAAATTCCCTTTACAAAAAAAGCTTAGGTTTTGATCGAGATTTGAACCTGCATAATAGGCAGACGCGCAACCAATTACTCCAGTAGGCAGTTGCCTTCTCTATTATTGACATCAATAGTACTATAATTAGACTGCTATAGGTACACTATTGTGGTAAGGTTCCAGATAGAATAGGTTCTTAATATTCCACTAATAATTTTCAGTTTAATTTTATATATAATAATATATATGTAAGTACAGTACATGAACTGGATTCTACGAATAAATTTGTAAACTGTGTTGAACGTAATTTATCATGCATCCCGAGGTAGCTATTGACTAATGCATACTGCAACGGATATGGAAGAAATATAACTTGAATCTCATGTTTGTTAAAGTAGGGTATGAACAAAGCATGTTTCAATGTATACTTATTATGTGAGATTGGAAAGTATTTGGAAGTACATAGATGAACCGGTAAACTTTATACCGCTAATAAATGAAAAGTTATTCCTTATAATATTTTTTGAAGTGAAAACTTCTTTAGCGGCGTTGTGCACTTCTTTTGAGATGGGTAAAAACTGTTAAACTCCCGTCAGGACATGTGTCTTGATAGAAAATTCGTAAGACGGAGGGAGAGTAGACCGCCGGCGCGGCGTAGGAGAGGAAGTAATATTCCCCTCTCTTTGAAAATGTATGCCTGCTCTTGCTGTTTACAAGGTTAATTTTAAATTTTTCACTTCTGCCGGCACTCCCGGAGTGCAACCCGTTGTTTTTTCCTCACATGCAGGGATAAAAAAAAATTCAAATCCGTCGAATTTTTTTTTTAATTTTGCTTGACTAAGCATGGATATTGATTTTTATATAATAATATATATTGAATAAAATTATTTTTCTACGTAATCTCGGTTCATAGTCATAAGAAAAAGGGTGTTAATCCTTGTCAGATGCTAGAAGGACTATTACTTGAATACTCACCTGCTGGCGTAATAACACGCACGTTCGCCTTCTGAGCAGTACGTATCTGGTTCAAATCCCGGTGGTAACACAAATTTTCTCCCCAAAGGAAATGTGTATTTCTGGTTCTGAGTGTGATAAGAATATTTCGCTCAGTCACGACGAAGTCTTCGAACATAGTGCGTGAAAGCATTTACTTATTGTTTAATTTCTAGAAGAGTAATTCTAAGACAGAGGAACAGCGCGTTAATAAAACCAGTGACAACATAGCTACTTTTGTGTTGGAGGCCAAGGTCCACTTTGGCTCACTGCACCAGCGGAGTAAGTATAATTTAAGAATATTTTTTATTTCTTGAAACTTATTAATAATATAATAACACATACGATAACAACAATGTTATTTTTTGTATAGGGGAGGATCTCACACTCAGAAAGTTCCGTGTGCGATATACAGTCCCTTCTGTCAAATAAGGGAAAAAAAAATTTCATTAGTTACATAATTAGGATAATTAGGACACTTCAATTTATTGATAACACTTCAATACACTTCAATTATCTCTAAATTCATTTTAAACACTTTCTTCAAAAAGTTTAAGAGAAAGAAAAATAATAATAATTGCAATAAAAACAAATGGAGAATATATTATAATATAACTATAATATTTCTACGCTTAGTGTTAAAAGCTCCAGCATTAGCTTACTCGATAGTATTATGAAAGTGGCTGAAACGATGAAAAGATGGCGAAGGAAAATAATGACAAAACCATTAGCGCCTGAACGTTAAGCTACGAGCGGCTGTCAGCGAGAAAACTAGCAAGGGTTACTTCTCAATTGAAGTGCTCAAATAATGTGGATATTTCTTTTTTAAATATCATTTAACAGTTCTTTTAATGTAAAAATTTAAAGTAATGTATAACATATGTGTGTATAGATCTTTCATTCTAAATATGCGCGCCCCTCCATAAACATTTCCATACATTTGACACTCGATAGTTTGACAAATTTCGTGGAGGGGCGTGCACATTTAGAATGAAGGATCTCTATCTCCCTTCGTCCACTTTGGTAATTAAAGTTACCTAACCAGTTACAAGAGGTTTTCTGCCGGTTTTTGGTGTCTAGTTGTGAGAGAAGAATAATTATTCCATTTTTGTAACCTTTGTTATTTATGAATGTCGATGAGTCACATTCTTAAAACCTCTTTGTTAGTCTCTGGCCACTTGTGAATAATAATTATAATAATAACTGACAGTTATAGATGATTGTTATTGTGTTGCGTCAAACGAAAAATAATATATACAGTAAAAATTGTTGAGTTTTGCCGCGAAAGTGAAAAAATGGCGTTGTTAATTTTAGATAATTTTCCAAAACCTGTGATTCTTCGAGTGTTAATGTGTAATAATGGTGGATTATTAACCCTTAATACTTAGTTAACGTACATATAGTAGTATAGTAGGCAAATCATACAAATTAGAAAAACGTGATTTTCGCCTTTGCTCTAACTCTAATAGAAGTTCTACCACTTTACAAGAGCATGTCTTGACTATGACTGGACTTGACATTTTTACTTGACTTTGACTGTGACTTGTGACTAGGACTTTAATATGAAATCATGAAATACGCTTGAAATATTGAAACAATCAAAAGCCAAATACAAGAAGTATTTGGTTTTCCCTACATTATAAATGAAAGTAATCGAATGAACGTTACATTTCAATTTTCAATTCGTAAAATAAACAAAGAAGACACTCAAGCAAAGGAGCCATGAATTTTAAAATTGGAAACGAAGCGACGCTTTCAATGATCGATATTCAAATTGACGAATCAGCTACATCATTCACCCATATGGAATTTTGAATTCGTTATTTGAATTTGGAAGGTTCGTTAACGTTATGTTTGTTTAAGTTTATCTTTGTGGTATTCATTTGTTTTTCTTCTGATACGCAAATAGTTGCCCTACTTTATTGCTTTCACACGTACAGCCCCGCACTTTTACACAATAAAATTGTAAAGTTATAAACACTGTTGAAGTTCATTTGTTTTTAAAACAATTGTCTGAATCAAATTAAACGAAAACGGTATATTTTAAATACTTTTAATAACTATTGCACTTAAATTAAAACAATAAAGACAAGATGACGAGCCATAAAGACAAGATGCGCTCGCCAGTACACGCCGAGACGCCTGACGGTCTACACGCGTACTCGACTGATGAAGGAACACCGAATGTTCCGAAACTAGTCTCGTAACAATGCTATGAATCAACCGTGACTGAAGTCGTATAAATTCTTTATATTAAATTAAAAATATGGGGATAGTACTTTATTGTTTCTCTATATAAGATACAAGAAGACTACGAACAAATTTATACTCAAGTATGACAACAGACAGTTGGACCAACTCTAACGACCTAGTTGGCACATTATTAAGTTAAGTTTTTGCTCTCTGTGCCGCAGATCCTGGGTTCGATTACCGGCAGGATCACAATTTTTCTACCCAAGATTCATTTGTCAATCTAGGTGTAGAAAATGTATGTGTTGCGAGTTAAAAACCAGCCGATATGGGTAAACTGCTGTTTCTTTATACTTTCATTTTTCCATCTAAAGTACACAGCAATATAACAATATTTTATTCTATTCTTTTTAGCACCGCGAGGCTCTTACTCGCAACAAAATGCTTAATTCGCTCCTTTTGGGTACAAAACTTTTTTTAAAAATATTTAGTTTGTAATATCACTATGTTTTATTTTAATTGTGTCATAATAATTATGTATATCTCAGCAAAGTTAAAGTTTAACCATTTTTGTGTTATTTTGAAGTGTACAATAAACTCTTTTATTACTTTCTGTCTTTCTTTATTGTAAATGTTTCCAAGCCCCATGATAGAAGAATTTGAACTTTGTGCGGGTTTGAATGTGAAAGCTTTTTTTTTTATTTGTGTCAGGCTAGTGTTTGACCACTATCTCACCTGATGGTAAGTGACGATGTGATCGAAGCTGGTAAACACACTAGACCTGAAATACGCAGGCTCTCAAAAGGCTTTATAATAAAAAAAACATACTTATGTAAAAATGTTAAACTTGATGCTAAAAACCAAGCGATCTATCTATTCATCTTTGTTGTGAGTATAAGAACGTTACTTTATTTAATAAAACTCACACAGAATTCGTTAAAATTAAAAAATGAGCATCATAATAAGAACAACAAAGCAATCCCAAAAGATACCATCACAAATTCTCAGTGAACGAACCCGCACTCTACGAGCAAAAGCATTAGCTAAACTTAATAATTAGTATTCCGGAGCAACTAGACTAACAGCAAAGTTAGATATTATACTTCTCTTCATGAGCAGGTGAAATTAGTTAGTTATTTTGTTGGTGAAAACATCGATTATCTAGACAATAAGATAAGTTGTTATTTCAATGCATTTTTGACCGAGCGAAGCGAGATCTCCAGCTTGCCTAGGGTGGTTCAGCAATTTGTCCATCCGTCGTTTGTCAGAGGCATTTAGCATCTAAACTGTACAAGCATATAATTAAGCACGCTACCCACTGGTAGTGGGCTTGAGCACTTGAGTTACCTATAAGCTTGATGTCTTGTAGGTAACTTAGTTCTTTGCTGTATATAGTTTTTGTTTAGTTTTAGGAAATATAGGCAATTGGACGTAGATAGTCCATTGGACACATAAAAAACATATAATTTCAAATTCTCAGAGAATATGTAAAATAGTAGTCCAAAGCCAAATTTTGCAATGAAAATGATACAAATGAAAACATAGGACTATAATATGTTAAAGTTCAAAATCCTTTCATGACTGTATAAACATTGACAATTTCGATAACTGAACAAAATAATCAAACACGTCGACAGTCAGGTATAATGAGTTTTAGAATTGTGCCAGCGGTGTGTTCTCGAGTTCAGAAGTTGAATAGATTGGAATTGAAATGTGATATCAGGGGACAGCATTATAGCAGGTATTATATCGATAAAATCCGGATGACCGAGCCTTGTCTTGCTCTTTTTTGTTGTTGGTAGAATGTGTTTGAATTTGTAGCCTCAGAAAGCTCCATCTAGTGTCGAGTAGAAACAGTTTTTTACATCTGTCATGGCGTAATAGATGGCGCTGATAGTTTCTTAAACCCGGATTTTCAAATGCAGTTTGGGAACCGAGCATTTCTCGAACCTGGAACGATAAATCGATTCCTTGGGCCGAAAAAACCCTAATCTGTAACTTTCATGAAAATCGTTGGAGCCGTTTCCGAGATCCTGATTACACAAGAATTGCTGGTTTAAAGATATTAGATAGATAAACATCTATGATGTGTTCTTGATAATTGAAATAGATTTTTATTGAAACGCGTTTTTATATCAAAATTAGAAGAGGCGTCATATATTTTAGAGTACCGTATTGAAAATAGGAAAGTGGCAAAATCTAAATTTTAAAATACCCCCGATGCTCTATCTTGAAAACCGCTGCTAAGAATTCTCGATCAATTCACATTTCAAACAAAAATTTAAATCAAAATCGGTCCAACCGTTTGGGAGCTACTATGCCAAATGCACAGATTCTCAAATATTTACGAACTTATAACAACCTCTTTTAATAAGGAACATTTATATATGTATGTCACATTTTCTCAAATTTGCTCTGTTTTTGAGAATTCTGAGAAATTATATAATATTTATCAAATTCTAATGACTATGGGTTACGACTGAAAATCAGTGACTATGTAATTTTTTGTCAGTGACTATGGTTAGACCTTTCTAACCATAGTCGTCCTAAGTCGTGACCAATATTCATGACACTCACAACATCACACTTCTTTTTCTTTTACTTGTTCTATTTTTCTTTGTTTATATAAACTTATATTTTTGTGTTTTTTTATTTTATTTTGCTGCTTGTTTTTATATTGTAAATGTCATAAATAAATGTATTTTCTTTCTTTCTTTCTTTATTTAATCTATCATTGGATGTGAAATAATCATAATAGGGTAAATTTGTTGGTAGAGTCTAGAGTTGGTGCTAACAACGCAATCCTACTATCGCGGGATGCTAATATCTAATACCTTTAAACGAGCAATTCTTATATATATATATATATATATATATATATATATATATATGCGTGTGTAATCAGGATCTCGAAAACGGCTCCAATGATTTTAATGAAATTTTTATGCAGGGGTGATAAATTCATCTAGCTAGGTTTCAATTATAGAAAATGTCGTTTTATCCGTGTTTTTAGCCGAGCAAAGCTCGGTTATCCGGGTACTTATAATAATAAAGGCTATTATTTACATTGCGACTGAAGCTTTATTTAGATCTGCTAGTCAACCTTTTACTAGCAGAACCAAAACACTTTACGCGGACGAAGCTCGCGTAAATTAAGTTAAAAAGTAGCTTATATATTTAATTAATCCTGGGTATAAGCAATGCCCATTCCAGATTTAATACAAATCCGTTTAAAGCTTACGACGTGAAGAGAAAACAAACATTTTCGCACAAACTTTCGCAATCATAATAATATAACATAAGTGTCGATAACAGTTGACGCAGTGGACAGGTGCGCCTTCTGCGCCGTGGGTCCTGGGTTCGATTCCCGGCAGTAGCACAAATTCCTTCCCAAGGGATATTTGTGCTTCTGGTTCTGGGTGTAATGTATGCGTATGATGTTAATGTTTTCGGCACCCACGATACAAGTTTTTGAATTTAGTGTGGAGCTGTGAATGCGTTTGTTTGTTTGTGTAAAGTGTGGGCTAAAAATCTACCGGGGGACTTATATCATGACAGATAATTAATACATACATACATTCCTACAAGCATAACCCTCATTTTGTTTCGCCTAAGTCGAGTAAAAAGAAGGCCCGATTGAAAGATTTGTAAGTATTAAACACATTAAGGGTAGTAACAATGCAAGCAAACAACCGTGACGGAAGTTCTTTAAATTCTCAATATAAAAAGAAGGCCTGTTAACACCTATAAAATTAAACATTGATAACTGAATCAAGTTAAACAAATAAACCACTCAACTAGTTCTGGAATAGTGCCGACACGTGGGTTCAAAAGTTAATAGATTTTGTTGGAATAAGGGTTCAATTGTTCTCGATGAGAGGGATTGACGATTGAAATTATGGAGTTAATTTGATTGCTTTAAATGTGAGGAATTAATTTCAATAGGTTTTCTTCTTTCATAATAGACGTCTTTGATTGTTAGTTCTAATATCTAATCCAGTCGAAGTAAATAGGATTTATACCTTTATTATAAATGATGTATTTTTCTAAGTCTAGACGCTACGGACCAATTCCCTATATTTCCTAAAACTATATACAGCAAAGACCTAAGTAACCTACAAGGCATTGAGCTTATAGGTAACTCAAGTGTATTTATTATAGTGATAAATTTAGAAAGGAAAAATTATCGCTTGAGGCGGGATTTGAACCCGCGGCCATAGGGTCTCATGCCCTATTGCTCTAACCGCTGAGCTACTCAAGCCCCGCCTGAAGCGACGAATTTAACCTTACCTTATTATTAACGTCTTACGGGGACGTTCAAATCCCGCCTCAAGCGATAATTTTTCCTTTCTAAATTTATCACTATAGTTCTGCCTAGCATGGCTAATGCTATATAAATAAAATCAATGTATTTATTATGTTTTAAATTAAAAATGATTTTATTCCTAAAGTCACTATTTTTTTATGCGGAATGTAGGCAGGCATTTGCCACTATCTCAACTGATGGAAAGTGATGTTGCGGCAGGAGATGTGACATGCTTGCATATAAGATACTCGAGAATTGAATACTCCCAAATTATACCGTTCGGGGAACAAAGGCGTAGGCAATGAAATCCATTCCTTCGCTGTACAGATGATGAACGTAGAAGCGAAACGCTTGGAGCGAACTGGAGGTATGTCGACAATAAATGGATGACGTTTTATAGTTTGTCTTGTTGTTTGATGGTAAAATCAATTCATGTAATTCCTGTGCACACTCTCCAGAATGTAAGCGATAGAATATTAGGTATATTCTGCAACAAAAAAGTTTCAGATACCTTTTCTAAAAGATTATGCACAATAGTATTACACCTAAACCTAATATTATTTTCTTATTTTAATGCTTTTTATTATCTGTTAGCTTAGATGGCGCGTTCGCCTTTTAAGCTGAGGTATCGAATTCGTTTCCGGCGGAAAAACAAATTTTCTCCACAAGGAAAATTTAAATTTGTATTTCTGGTTGTGGTTGTCATTGATTTGATGTGAATGTTTGTTGTTTTAATGAATTTTAATAAATATAGAGTTATGAAAAATCATGAGGAATTAAAAATGGCAAAACGCATGCTGTTGGCTAAACTGATCTAACTTGAAGTCAATGGTAAAATAAACTTGTTTACAACAAGTGATTTTTACAACAACCAGTCTTATAAAAATATCAGTAAGCAATACTTACCGATATTATCGGTATACCTCTTAGTTATGCAGCTCTTAAGCCCATAATCAATGATTAACTTTTTTTCACTCATAAACATTAGTTAGACGCTGCTTAGTTGAGATATGCAATGAGAATCGAAAATAATCAAAATTTACACGATCGCCACAGATTATAACCAAAACAGTCAACTAAAAATGAAATTATACGAAAACAGCTGTCAAAAATGTGTTTTTTTTTTCCTTAGTTTTGGCTTCGCAATCGTGTGCATTTAGCCAGTGTCAAGTGATAATATATTTCAAGTGTATTTCATATTATAGGTCCTAGTCACAAGTCACAGTCAAAGTCAAGTAAAAGAGTCAAGGTCCAGTCGTAGTCAAGTCATGCCCTAGTAAAGTGGTAGAAACTTTACTAGAACTTCTATTGGAGTTTTGGAGCGAAGGTGAAAATCACGTTTTTCAACTTTGTATGATTTGCCTACACTTATGCACGTTCACTAAGTATTAACGGTTAATAATCCACCATTATTACACATTAACACTCGAAGAATCACAGGTTTTGGAAAATTTTACAAAATCAACAACGCCATTTTTTCACTTTCGCGGCAAAAAGCCTAAAAAAAATAAATGTGTTTTTATTAATCTGTTGAAATGAAAATGAAAGACAGGTTCAACGGTTATCGAATTAACCAATTTTACGCCTTACGTAAAGAGTTTGGACACATTTATTATTGAAAGATATAAGTCGCCATCTTGCCTCTTAGCAAGGTTTACATGTCAGAATAAGTAATTTTTCTTTGTTTCTTTCTTAAACAAGGCAATGGTAGTGTTTAATTTTGACAACTATTTAAGCATAACTACACGTTTTTCTAACGCTGTTAAACTGTAGCTAAGCAATTGATTAAAAATGAAGAGGAGTTTATAAGTAAGACTGAATATGTCTAGGTTTAAGCTCATGAAAAAACATGAAAGTCTCTCTGCACATATCCACATAACTCGTTTATTTAAATTAAAATTACGTACCGAATAATTATTATAATCTTGTTGAACTGCAGCGGAATCCGAAGCGGGACCAGCCACGGTGGAATTCCATTTTTAATGAAAGGATTTGAAGATATATGTTAGGTTAAGCCCCGTCGTACGATGTTTAGTGGATTCTCGTTATTATAAATTCAATTTCAAATAGCTTTCCATATAATTATAAAATGATTTCGGTTTTATTTTAATTAGGTATTAGTTTTTTGTTATAGAAATAATATGTCATACTAGCCGTGCCACGCGGCTTCGCCCGCTATTATCAAGCTAAAAAGTAGCCTATGTGTTAATCCTAAGAATAATCTATGTACGTTCCAAATTTCATCCAAATCCGTTCAGCCGTTAAAGCGTGAAGAGGGAACAAACATACTTACACACAAACTTTCGGATTTATAATATTAGTAGGATATAGTAGGATACATCTCTTAGCAGTCACTCTTACTATAACATTGTTTGTGCTATGGAATATCACATAATCCCTACTTTAATATTATAAATGAGAAAGTAACTCTGTCTGTCTGTTACGCTTAAACCACTGAACCAATTATGATATAATTTGGTACAGAGATAGACTAGAGCTTAGGAAATGACATAGGCTACTTTTATCCCGGAATGTTCGCGGGGCCGGGACTTACGTGGTAAAACCCCGGGCGAAGTTAGTAATATATATCGATATAATGTATTTCATTTGACATTTTGGCACTGTTGAAAGCGGCATGACTCAAACACATAAATTATATTATGGTATATAATACATTATACACGGGTGACACCCGCTTCGGCTCTTGTTTGGTGCAAAGGCTAGCCATTGTTTTCCAGCGTGGAAATGCTTCCAGTTTTTTTTTTGGGGCCATTTCCTCCTGGTACAGTCATGGGTTATTTGATTAACATTTTTGACTGTACGTAATTTTAAGATTAATTTTTGGTCAATAAATCCTACTAGTAAAATAATCATATATATAAATATATCCTGTTTTCCAAAAAAAACCTCTTATTTATATGAGTGCCTACGTCAGAAACTTTTTTTAGCTTTTATTTATCCACTAAGCGTGTTCGGTACAATGGATACTCTTCCTGGGGGAGAATAAGATTGTAGAATTATTATCTACTTTTGTGGGATTTTATAATACTACATTAAAAAAGTGCATGTTATTTTCAACCGACTTCAAAAAAGGAGGTTTTCAATTCGAATGTTATTTTTTTTGTTTGCATGTTACGCGATATCTGCGCCAATTATGAATTTTTGTTTGGTAGAGTATACTTCAGATGTGGTCCCATATACATTTTATCGAAATCGATCAAGCCAAAACCAAAATATAAGCGTTGAAGTCAGTTTTTTAAGCTTTGCTTACGTTTCAATTATTTATAACACAAAAAAGTACTTAAAATCTAGTCAAAAATGTGAAAATTACTCACAACGTCGATAAGCTGACTGAGCCTAAGTCCCATCTTGACGGTGAGCCGATCGGAGTTATTGCCAACGGGTCGGATCAGCCGGTTGTAGTTGGACAGCAGGTCGTCATAAAGCCGCTTCGCCTCTGGGTTTGCGACGCTCAAGCGACCCCACACGCACAACACTCCGACCACCAGCGCCAACACCATCTTAGGCTAACACCACCCCTGTGGACAAAAAAATGCTTTATTAGAAACTCGGTCACCTAAGTAAGGTACGAGGCCTATGAGTATTCTATAGTTTACATAATATTTATCAAACTATATAAGTTCAAAACTCTGGGTGCCTCTGTAATTGGCAAGCGTGACGCTTATCATCAAGCGAGCGACTTGCTCGTCTCGTCTCTCAACGACACAGGTACAGGAATTTCATGAGGTAATTCCCCTATACTTTTTACTATCTAACAACAAGACACAGTCAAACGACATCCATTTATGGTTGAAATACCTCCCATTTGCTCGATGCGTTTCACTTCTAAGTTTATCATCCGTACAGCGAGGACATGGAACTCATTGTCTTTGTCATTTTTACCAAACAATACAATCCGGGTGCCTTTTTTTTTTTTTTTTATCTTCTTCTTATCGAGTCAATTGGTCAAACAAAAAAAATATATAAATTAAAATATATAAACTATACAATACAATACAATACAAAATTCTTTATTGTACACCAAAAAACAAAAAGATACAAACTTAAAACTACGAAATTAATATTATAAGGCAGTACAATGGGCGGTCTTATCGCTTTCAGCGATTTCTACCAGACAACCTTTGGATGGACAGTAATTGTAGTAGTAACTGCGGTCGGTGGAGGTGTACAAATTTACATAAATATAATATGTTAAGTTAATAAACTACATAAAATAATTAAAATGATAAAAAGTACAAATAAAATACATATACTACATAAATATAGGTTATATCATATATTCAAATGGATAAGTAGTGTTTATATACTAAAGTTTTGAAGATAGGAAGAGACTTTGCGTGCCTAATAGGCACAGGCAATGCATTCCAGAGACGGACAGCATGCACAGTAAAAGATCTTCCGTACATTTGAGATGCGTGAGAGGGAATTGCCAATTGGAGAGTATTGGAAGATCGTAAGGAAAGGGATTTGGTAAGGTAAAGGAATTTGAAGCGGCTTTTCAGGTACAGAGGAGAAGTGGGAATGAAGAGGATGCTATACAGGAGGGATAGGATGTGAGAGTTCCGGCGAAGGCGAATAGGCAACCAAGCGAGCTTCTTGCGAAATTCTGAAACGTGGTCGTATTTTCTTAGACCAAATATGAACCTAATGCAGAAATTTTGCAAGCGCTCAAGCTTATCGAGTTGTTCTTCATTTAAATCCAGATAGCAAGCATCGGCGTAGTCTAGGATTGGAAGCAGGAGGGATTTTGCTAGAGCAGTTCTGGTGGTAATCGGAAGAAAGTTGCGCAACCTTCGAAGAGAAGCAGCTGACGCAAACATTTTGCGGCTAACTTCTGTCTGTTGTGGTCCCCAACAAAGAGTTCTGTCTAGCAAGAGTCCTAAATTCTTAACGGTGTGGCTAATTTCGATGGAGATACCGTCAAATAAAACTTGGGGGAGGCGGAACCAGTCTACTTTCGAAATCATACGCGAACTCCCAATAACTATGGTCTGAGTTTTCAGCGGATTTACTGTGATTCCGAACGAATGGCTCCACTCTCGTATGCATCTGAGGTCGGAATTAATTATGCCAATGGCCTCGTGCAGTTGACCAAGAGGTTTGAGTGAGTAAATTTGTAAGTCGTCTGCATATAGATGGTAGGAAGAAGACAGTTTTTCAGAGATAGAGTTAATAAAAACAGAAAAGAGAAGTGGAGATAGAACGCCGCCCTGAGGAACACCAGCAGATAAGTCGCACCAAGAAGAGTAAGTATCCTCAATGCGTATGCGCTGCCGGCGGCCATGCAGGTAACTATTAAACCAATCAACAACCGTTGGAGATATGCCAAGAGAGCGTAGTAGACTTAACAATATGCCGAAATCAACATTGTTGAAGGCATTGCTAAAATCTAGTAGTGTTAGAACCGCAACTATATAATTTTAATTTTTTTTTATACTCGATAGGCAAGCGTTTGACCTCTATCTCACCTGATGGAAAGTGATGATGCGGCCGAAGATGTAGCACGCTTGCCTAGAAGATACCTATTCACTCTTGACTTGAAGACTCCCAGATTATACCGTTCAGGGAACAAAGACGCGGGCAATGAATTCCACTCCTTCGCAGTACGGATGACAAATGTAGAAGCAAAACGCTTTGAGCGAACCGGAGGAATGTCTACCATAAATGGATGACGTTTGCCAGTTTGCCTTCAAGTCTAGAGTATCTTCTAGGCAAGCATTACATATTTATGAAGCTTATTCACTTTTATGTTTTTGTTAGATATTTAATAAAAAAAATCTTAGGCCGCATTCTCGTATTAGTGAGATAGCATAAAAAAAGTTAAAATGTGAATGAACCATTATAATAAAAAAAACAGAAAAAGTGCAAGTCGGACTATCGCTCCAAGGGTTCCGTACTATTTTGTAGGTAAGTATTTAGACAGTTTATAAATCATAGGAATTGAGTCCCGAAGATGTTTCCCGTTTGCGTTTTTTTAATAAAAAATTATAATTTTCAGAATTTTATCTAAACATTTGCTGTGAGGCCCTGTTGTTTACCAAATTTTACGATTCTAGTTCACCGGGAAGACCCTATAGGTTGTGATTGATTTGCATAATTATGTCACATTAGCCCCTAAATTAACCCAAAAAATTAGTATTTCATTGATTAAACTCAACAATAACCACCACGTGTACAAATAATTAAGGTCTTGACTAACAGACAGACGACAAAGCGAACCTCTTAGGGTAACTTTCCTTTTGATATACGTTACCTATTTTTTTTTTAATTTTAGTTTTAAATGATATACTTCTATAAGGAGCGCCATAGCAAATAGGCTGGTATTCGTTTTACATACACATGGGCCTACTTTGAAGGTCAGTCCTTCGTTCAACATAATACCGAGCAGGTTGACCCGATTCTAAACCGGGATTACGGACGAAGTCGGACTTAATTACCGGATAAACCGGAATATACCGGATAAGCCACAATAAAACGCACCCTTATAAATCAATCTGTACCGAGATAAAACTAGAACCGAAGGATGGAGTAATCTATGAACACTAATATATCGGTATATCGCCTGTAAACAAGGCTTTTGGGAGCCTTTAGCGAGTCGATCCATAAATTTATTGTTCGATAAAAACAAAGTTCGTTTAAAATGTTAAATACAAAATCTATTGCCGTGCGTTAGTTCCGCAAAAACTCAAGAATAGCTCGATTGATTTGGAAGTTTTTTTTTAAGTGAAAACTTCTTTAGCTGCGCTGTGCACTTTTTTGGGATGGGTAAAAAATGTTTAGCTTGCGTCAGGACACGTGACCTGATCGAAAATTCGTAAGACGGAGGAAGAGTAGACCGCCGGCGCGGCGTAGGAGAGGAATTAATATCCCCCTCTCTTTCTACCGTATCGCGAAAATGTATGCCTGCTCCTTCTGTTTACAACGTTAATGTTCAAGTTTTCACTCGTGCCGGCACTCCCGGAGTGCAACTCGTTGTTTTTCTTTGGATTGATAGTAAGATAAAGGTTTCTGGCCCAATAAAAAGGTATTTAAAAGTAACTGTTTATACGCGGGGCAGAGCTAGTAAATTTTAGTATGTTGAACTTAGTAAGGTAGATAGTGACTTTGAATAATACAATAGATTTATTATCACTACCTTACCTCGTGAAACCACGGGACGGAGATAGTTATAGAATACACATAGCCTTATACTATTTTAGGTAGATATCAATGAAAACTAGTATATGAAAGCTAAGTATATGAAAGTGAACGAGCATAGATATAGAGAAAGACCAAAAATAATTTGGAAGGACTATGTAAAAGATTACATAAATAAGAAAATCAATAAAGAGTGTATATTTATCTAGAGTCAAAAACCAACACAACTTAATTCTTAAAAAATATAAAATTGACACAGACAATCGAAATCTCTTACCACGCTTCAATTGTAATCCATTTAAAAAAAAAAACATCTTGCATAAAATATCATTTCGCATCTCTGATAATATAATTGAAAGTGATTTTCAAACGAAATATTCGAAAAACATTCCCTTTGTATACAGATAACATTATTCCCGTAAATTGGCTTACTTTCCACATTACCACGTACATTACGAATTTCCCACAAATTATATTTTCCAAAAGCAGAACATTATCGTCTTTTTCCTCCATTCATCTCACTTCCTGAAGAGTATCTTGCGGAAACATCTTAACGACTACATCTCACCATACATGTGACGTAGGTATTTCGAAATATATCATATTCTTGTATGGACGTAATGAGGACGGGTCTTTGCTCTCGATACAAGAAATACAAAGAGTGGTAAATTTAGAGAGGAAAAATTATCGTTTGAGGCGAGGATAGGCCATAGGATGTCATGCCCTATTACTCTAACCGCTGAGCTACTCAACCTGCCTGAAGCGACGAAATTACTATTTCCTTATTATTCATTTACAGGGACGTTGTTTTTTCTAAATTCGCAATTATAGTTCTGACTAGCATGGCTAATGCTATATAAACAAGAAAAATCAAGCGAAAGATGAGTTCCAACAGATGATTCCCCCAAGCCCATTTTACCATCTAAGAACAAGACAAACAGTCAGTCGTCATCCATTTATTGACGCTTCAGTTAGCTCGAAGCGTTTCGCTTCTATCTTCCGTACTGCGAAGTATTGTAACCCATTGCCCGCGTCTTTGTTTCCTGAACAGTATAATCTGGGAGTCTTCAAGTCAAGTATCTTCTAGGCAGGCATCGCCTTCATGGCATTCGGCTGTATCATCGCTTTCCATCAGGTGTGATTGTGTCAAATGCATGCCTATAACGTAAAAAAAAGAATAAAGAAAATATTTTTTTTTATTGTTTTATTACACGACCAAATATGATGACACGACCAAGAGTGATGTCGTGTTTATTTGGAACATTAAGATAGATGTGCCATTGTTGAAGTGAAACTTCTTTGTCTTTGAAAATTCGGCTTTGAAATTCTAATTCGCAACCTTTTTGTGTGACAAAAAGTGGTTAAGGACACTGTGATGAATAATTAAAATGTTTCCCTGTAATACAAAAGTTTCACTTCTATCGTCTGTTTTTACGACACATCCTATTTTTTATTCTGTGGTTTCAGTTGGGAAATGTTTATAGCGAACGTACTTTATACGAGTTTTACTACTGTGAATTTCACTACTTTATTTTAATGCATTTAAAAGTTTGTGTAAGAGAGTATGGAAATATTATGCTTTTCTCTCTTTGTCCCGCAGCGGCTAAACGTTATTTTGTATGGTTAAAATGATTTTGTGTAGAATATTTCAATATCATTAAATTCTTAAACGCTTTCACACACACTAAGTTCGAATGAAATGGCTATAGCTTTCACCCAGTCACTTACTGTTTATCCTGATTACAATATGGGAGTCTTTAAGTCGCGAGTGAATAGGCATCTTTTAGGCAGACGTGCTCCATCGTCAACCGCGTCGTCAGTTACCATCAGGTGAGATGGCGGGCAAACGTATGCCTATATTGAATAATAAAAAATTATAATATGTACGTAAAAAAGGATAATCAATTAACATAAGTTTAATTGTTCATGCATAATAAACAAACAAAAAGCCTTTGGCATTTTTTATGATGTTCTTAATCTACATCATAAAAACTTAAAATCGTAGGTAATGGTGCTAATTCTGTTGAGCACCGAACTAACCTAAACTAAACTAAAAATAAACTAATTTTAAGCACCGAACTAACCTAAACTAAACTAAAAATGAACTAATTTTAGTCAAAGAATACCTAAACGCTATTCTTTCAAGTATAAGATCACATTAAAAATAATCCAGATCCTTTTCATGCAGACTAATTTGAGTTAATTTTTTTATTTTTAGTCTTAATTTGACGTAAAACATGTACATCAGAATAAGAATTTGGTCATTTTCACTAAATAGAGTAACTAAACTAACTTAGTCCTGTCAAACTTAATTTTAGTCTAATCTTGCATTTTCTGAATAGGTTTTGGACTAAAGCAGGACTAAAACTAATTTTAGGCTAGTTTAGTCTTATTCTGGACAACAGAATCGGCACCATTGTATTCTACAATATCGTGAGTTTCATAGTTATAATGTAAGGGTATAACAATTGTTATTGTTTCTATTTAAAACAACCAAACATTCGATAGTTTCTATTAAAAACTGCTCAACATGTGACTTATCACGTTTCAATCAGATTTTTTTGTAGTTAGTATTTTTTAACAGAAAACAACATCAAACCGACTTGTAATAAACGTCAAATGACAACTCATATTCGGTCAAAGATGGAAACTATTAAATAGTACATTTATGCTGAGAGGTAAATTGTTTGTCTCTGAGTACGCCCCTGTTTATTCGTATTTATTGTCGTCTTTCGTTTCTAAGCATTATTTTCCATTTTTATGAAGCTTATTCTTTTCCTGAATGTTAAAAAAACACATTATTGTAGAATATAAGAATGTAATAATCTAAAAGCGTTGCGCAAATAATTTACACAAACTAATATTAATTAGTGTGATTGTAAGTATTAATTTTGCGTGCCGGTATGTGAAAATACTCGTGTAAAACTTTCTCACACGCACAAACTTACGGTTTCTAACTAAAGGCGAAAGTTTGTAGGTGTATTTGTTTGTTTGTTACTTCTTCACGCTCAAACGGCAGGAATAATTTTGATGCAATTTGGTATGGAGGTAGCTGTTACTCGGGATTAACAAATAGGCTACTTTTTATCCCCGAATTCCAGTGGGTTTGGGACTTGTGCGGGTTAAACCGCGCGGCGCAGCTAGTTTTAATAGTAAAGTTACATTCCATACTATCGCAAAATATTTTTACAAACACAGAAATTTAAAAAAGCCGAAATTACAGCAACGAAAATGTATGCTATAAATCAAACCTTGTTTACTATTACTGGGGCAAAGCACCTTTACTAGGCAAAATTGGATCGGTTTCCGTCACACAATCTCAAATTTTATCTCCACCATGTCAAGGTCTATTTTAGCTTAACCTGTTGAAGTGATAGAGTGAGATTACGTAAAACCCTGATTTTAAAGTCACTTGATTTATTTTTACGAACTGGAATGCGAATCTTTTTGAGCCGCGGTCTTTCGACTAAGCCCCTTCCCGGCTCTTCTAGGATAGGGAAAAAATGTTTTATAGAAATAGAGGCCATTTTGGTACCGCTAATGCGTTTGTTCATGGTTAGTTATCATTTTAACGGTGTAGTAAACACCGGTTTTGTCGGTGGAGGCTTTAATGGTAAAGAAATAAAACCTGATTAAGCGTATGTTTTTTTTTATGCCCGTTAGGCAAGCATTTGACCACAATCTCACCTGATGAAAAGGTAATGATGTGGCCGTAGCTTATCATCGCCAATGAGTCTTTTTGCTCGGTCGACGGACTCAAGAGCTTAAAGCTGGTACTTAGCGGATCCATCCCACAGGTGGCCGCAGTAACGGAGTACTGCGGATGCTACAAGATCGGACTTGAGCTTAATGTAAATTAAGAAGCTTCCCCGGTGAGAAGTACTGTCTAACATTTGCGAGGATACCCAGTTTCTTAGCGGCCAGCTGAGCTCTGGCTTCAATGTTTAAACAATAACAACATAAATAAATGTTAGTACATTTATTTATATTGTTAAGGAACATTCCTTGTTGAATTGAAGGTTCAGTACTTTGTCCATTTGTCCGTCTCTTCAGATGCAAGTAGCGTTTAAGTCATACAAGGAAATAACTTAAAATTATCAGAAATATTTAAAAGTGTAGCACATAGCAAATATAATCCGGACATCCGCAAACACAAACCATTTTTGCCCAAGCTGAAACGTAGACGAGTGCTGTGAGTATGAAAGCCTTTAAATAAAAGCGTGTGTTAAACTAATGACTTTGAACACCAAATGTAAACAGCTATATAATAAATAATAATTGAACTGCCCGTTGGCTTAGTTGGGTGGCGTTTGCCTTCTAAGCAGGGGTATCGGGTTCGATTCCCGGCGGGAACACAAGTTTTCTCCCCAAGGAAATTTGTGTTTCTGGTTCTGGTTGTGATTGTGTGTGTGATGTGAATGTTTCCGGCACCCAAGACACAAGTCATCGAACTTAGTGTGGGGCTGTGAGTGTGAAAGTGTTTATGTTTATGTTATGTTTAATAAAATAAAGAGCTGACACAGCCGTGTCTCAGTAAATGCCGCGAAATACTCAACGCTTTTCAGCAGTGATAAATCGTGAAACGCTACAAAAAACACAAGAAATCGTTAAAGCAGTGTAATCTCTTTGACAATCTAAACGTCTCCAATATGGCTTCAATATTTTGCTGTAAAAGCTTCCCGTGCATGACGTTAATTTATAGAGGCCAAATTGAATTCCGCTTGTGCAATGGACCATGTAACACGGTAATTCATTTCAGTTTTCCTATATTTATTTCCGTTTCGATGTTTTGTTTTTGTTGTTTAACTCGATTTTAGTAAGCTTTTGAGTTTAAGTTATACGCATTCATCAGGATAAAAACGATTCGTGCTTTTTAGGGTCTTGCTTTTTAGGTAACATCTTCGGCCGCATCATCACTTTCCATCAGGTGAGATAGTAGTCATGCTTGCCTATTCCGCATAAAAAATAGTGACTTTCGAAATAAAATCATTTTTAATTTAAACATAATAAATACACTTGAGTTACCTATAAGCTCAATGCCTTGTAGGTTAATTAGGTCTTTGCTGTATATAGTTTTAGGAAATAAAGGGAATTGGTTCGTATCGTCTAGTCTTAGAAAAATATATCATTTATTTCTACATATCTAATACAGATATAAATCAGGGTAAGACAATTCATGAATTAGTCATTGGTGTTAAAAAAAATAATAAAAATATGCGCCGCTGAGTATTTTGCCAGAATTTGCTCAAGATGACTGTCATTTTGCGAATCTGGCAGTAAAGTCATTAACTTTCATGAATGCCACTTTAGGGCCCACGATATTTAACTATTTTGATTTTCAACCGTCTTCAAAAAAGGTGGTTCTCAATTCGACTGTATGTTTTTATTTTTATCTATTTTACGCGATATCTCCGCCAATTATGAATCGATTTTGGTGATATTTTTTGTTAGGTAGATAGATAAATTCTTTATTTGCACACCAAAAAAAAAACACTTACAAAGAAATCTAAAATATAACTTAGGAGCACAAAAGGCGGTCTTATCGCTCAAAGCGATTAGATACATAATATACATAAAACCTACACAAATAATAATAATATATTAGTAGAAGAGTATACTTCAGAGGTGGTCCCATATAAATTTTATCGAAATCGGTCAAGCCATAACCGAAATATAAGCCGTGAAGTCGGTTTTTATAGCTTTTCTTGCGTTTCAATTATTTTTTAGGATCTGGATTGGTTTCTGCTTTAATTTGAGCTTGTTACATAAGTAATATTAATAGTACGTGATTTTTGCAGAACATCTAAACAGAGATGTTGTATAGATTCTTGCACTCCAACCCACAGTAATCAAGAGCGGTCCACATTTAAACTGAAAGGTCTGTTCAAGTTTTAGTGCTTACATTATCCAATTTGCTTGCGTGTACCCTTTTATTTAATTAGTTTACGTAAACAAACTCGACATTCGCAAATCGACGAGGCATAGCTAAGCGGCTCTATTGGACGGCCCTCTTCAAACATTCACCGGGAATGGAAGTCCGTGAAAGTAACTGAAACTTGCAAATTTAAACTTTGAGTTGGTAAGGATAAAGTTTATTTCTGGATTTGTTTCCGAAATAAAAATAGATAAATTTTGTGTGTGCTGGGATCTTGTGAGTGCTGCTCAGTGTTCATATGTTTTGTAATACAAAATACATAGGTATATACATCTCGTTTTATTGCTATAATTTGAGTTTTATCTTAACAAATGGAATTTTATGTGAAACAAATAAAAAATTAAACGCTTGTTTAAAGAATTCTGCTCAAAACATAACTAATTTCGATGAATCGTGTCACGGGTGCAGCAACAACATTAACATCACACACAGAATCACAACCAGAACCAGAAACACAAATTTCCCTTGAGGAGAAAGCTTGTGTTTCCACCGGGTATCGAACCCGCCCTCTGCTTAGAAAGCGAATGCTTTTTGCATCGGGAACTAAAAACTAACAGACTTCATATTCTTTTTTATAAAAAAAAAACCTTTATTAGATTGGACGCAGCGCTGCGAGGGAACAAACAACCATACATACGGTGCTGAAACCGTATACATTTTTGTTCTGCCGTAGTCGAGTAAAAACGACAATAGCAACAATATCGGAATAGTACCCTCACTCCGTACCCTAAGGTCCTAGTGGTACTAGTTTTAATTTAAAAGTACCACTAGTACCCTATATATATCTATATCTATACACTTTGTACCCTATAAGAGTTTGGTGGTAGGTACTAGTTTATATTGCTTTATCTAAATAAAACAAGATTCTTTTTACGTTTGTCAATCAAAATCAAAATCGTTTATTCACATGGGCCCCAAAGAGGCACTCATGAAAGTTAATGACTCTACTGCAAAATTACAGCCTTTTTATTTGTCTCTTAACACATTATAGAATACATATACTATGTATTTCAGTGCTTGAAAATATTTACTTATATTAATACTTATACACTTATTTTAATTGATTTTTCTTATTATTATTTATCAATCAAAACAATTTCGCATCAAAAAAATATGTTACACTGATGATATGGTCAATATTGGGCCATTTTAACAGAATGCCTCGTTTACAGACATCAATAGGCTTATACAAATGAAAGGACATACTGTACGACTTTGTAGTTCTATAGCGGTTCTATAATAGCATTCAGTATAATCCTTTTATCGCATCACCCCAAACACTCGCGCACTCGCATAAAGCACACATACAAGGACTTATGTAAACACATTGAACGTTTGTGTAATTGTAAATTGATTGTATATTTTTTTTAGGGTAAGAGATTTCAATTGATTATTTTATCGATTATCTTTATCCGCTGTCATTAGAAATGCTGAAATGTAAAACTGCCGAAACATTTTTTAAATTTACATTAAATAACATTGAATCATTACCCTCAATTTTCAACCGACTTCAAAAAAGGAGGTTCTCAATTCTACTGTATGTTTTTTTTTGTATGTATGTTACGCGATATCTCCGCCAATTATGAATCGATGGCTTCAGAGGTGGTCCCATATAAATGTTATCGAAATCGATCCAGCCGAAACCAAAATATAAGCGCTGAAGTCGGATTTTTAAGCTTTGCTTGCGTTTAATTATAATTCAACTGCAGACAGCATTTTTCAAGCCGGTGCAATGTACCATTACAGAAACAAAAAGACTTGGAATTCCAGAGGATTCTTCTTCTTTGATAAAAAAATAGTTTTATACACATCTCATACAGTGCACTTTTCCACGCGTATTATGCGTACCGCTAAAGAGTTAAACTCTACACTATGTATTCCGTTGTATATATACAATCTAAGAATATACACGTATATAGTAAATAAGTATCTTCAAGCTAAATGTGCTCCGATCTCGTCTACATAACATAAACGCTTTCACACTCACAGCCACACACTAAGATCGATGACTTGTGTCGTGGGAGAGGGAAACATTCACATCACACACACAATCACAACCAGAACCAGAAACACAAATTTTCCTTGGGGAGATATAAATCATAACATACGCCCGAAGACACGAACATAAACGCTTTAACACACAGAATTTCGACAATCACACATAGGAATTAATAGTTAAACGCTCGTCTATATTTACTACATAAAAAACATTTATATGAACTGATTTAATTTTTTTGTGATTTACCTATAAGGCATCAGGTGTCAGGTTCGATTCTCGGTGTAAACACAAGTTTTCTCACCAAGGGAAATTTGAGGGATTTGAGTGTGATTGTGTGTCATATGTAAATGTTTCCCACGACACAAGTGCTTAAACTTAGTGTGGGGCTGTGAGTGTGTACGTGTTTGATCTGTTGTTGTTACATAAATACTGTTTCATAAATGTGTAAATCGTCGTGGTAAAAAGTAGATATTTTCTAAATAGACATGCATCGACATCATGAAGCAATAGTCTAACGCGTCCATAAACGTCTTAGTAAAATATCAAAAACTACGCGCTTGATGTACGAACAAAATGATTGATGGAGTTCATAACGTTTCCTATCTCCCATTACTTTACGCGTCATTTATTTGTTCCTGCAATTTACCTTTACGTACGTATATTTTGTGGCTTGGTAAAATATTTTAGAACTACTTTTGTGTCTATACGCGTTGAGTTTGAAAAATATACTGTAGAAATTTCTTATCTCTAAGTAGTAGGATATTATTTCAAACAAACGCATTTACACTCACAGCCCCACACTAAGTTCAAAGAATCGTATCCGTGTGCCGGAAACATTTACATATCACACACACAATCACACCCGGAGCACAAAGCACTAGAAGCACAAATCTCCCTTCGCGAAAAAATTTTGCTCCTACCGGGAATCGAACCCAGGCTCCACGGCGCAGAGAGCAGAGACTTGCCCACTACGCCAACCGGGTCGTCAAATTTCTAAATGTTTGTATTATTGACAGTATTCACTATGGTCTATCATATGGAGAATCTATGTTTTTCATACCAAAAACATTTCAGGGAAAAGTAACGAGTCAAAATCTTTGTGTTCAAATTGTTTAGGATAAAAGAGACAGTAACTACAAAATAATACAAAACATACAGTATTGTTTTATTTTTATTATCCCTCTTATTACCTTAAACAATTGCAGAGATAGTTCCAAGTTTCCAACCGCAATTATTTTTGGAACGAAAGTTCCTTATCGCGCGTTGCGAAAAGGGGCTAGACGGAAAAAATTAAGACCAAAAGTTGTAACGACACTTTTTGCTATAGTTGTAAGCCATATCAAGTTTTCGTCTGATCACCGAAGTTAAGCAACGTCAGGCGCGGTCAGTACTTGGATGGGTGACCGCCTGGGAACACCGCGTGATGTTGGTTTTTGCATGTTTCTTTTATTTTGGAACGAAAGTTCCTTATCGCGCGTTGCGAAAGGGGGCAAGACGAAAATTGAACTTCGTTCCATCCGGGTGTCCCTTGACACCTTTCAAGTTTTTTATTTAGTGGTGGATTAATTTGAGTAATTGCCCTGGCATAGTATCAAACTGATTGTGATCACGGATTTCATGACGATGATGCCTTTAATATTATTTTCTACATAAATTTCATTTCAAAAAAGAAGACTAACTAATACTTTATTTCCTTTAACATAAGAAGGAAGCACGAAGAGACCGACGTCGACCGGAAATCAAATGACGAGATCCTCGTCCACACCGGAAGTCTGCAGATGATGTCGTTGGCAGACTTCCTGCCCGCTGGGGCGCAGTGAATGCGAAATGGAGGGTACATACTAGATAGTATATCCTTGTAAGGAAGACATGATTCACTTAGAGAGGCGGGAATGTAAGTAACTTGTACACGTAGGTAAATAATACATAGTGATGGAATAAGGTATTTTATACTTGACTGCGCTGGCTGCGTTTGAAAAGGTCTACATTTTTTCCGATAAAGATAACTTAGAGAAGCTTACACTTACGTTGTGCTAAGCGCGCTTGCGTAAATAATCGTACATCTGTTATTCTACTAAGATCAATAATGAAGTTCCGCGTGGCACTGAAATGCGCTTCTCTCCCTAAAACTTATTGTGTTTTGTCTCACACGCCGAAACTTTGGCAAATTGTTCTTTTAGCAAGAACTACTCCTGCTCTTGGGCTTCCGTCAGTGGTGTGAGGCGATGTTTTTTATTTCCTACCTACCCTGGGCAATTTCCCCATGAGTCTTATATAAATATATCTTACTCTATCATCACCTGGGGTGATAACTTTTGGCTACC
Source organism: Lomographa bimaculata (assembly GCA_948107665.1). Classification (NCBI taxonomy): domain Eukaryota; kingdom Metazoa; phylum Arthropoda; class Insecta; order Lepidoptera; family Geometridae; genus Lomographa; species Lomographa bimaculata. Next base: position 15,616,690 of record OX403599.1, read on the forward strand.
TCAGAAGGACGTGTGTCCGAAATCTGGTTGGACCATTTTCTTCCGACAATACAGTAAATGAGTGCCGGATTACATTATAACAATTATAACTATTTGTTTATTTAACTCTTTGTCGCAAAAAAGCTAGACTTAAGGTCATTCTCTACCAGTCAACCATACATGGTGATAAATAAAGGGAGATCAAAGAAAGTACTATCTTATAGCAAAGAAGTATCGTATATATTGTAATTTTATTATTTATATTTGTCATAGAAGTTTATTTGATAATAAATCATTCTGTATGACGAGATTAAAACTAAACAAACAAGGTTATTACAACGAATTGAACAATAATACACAGAACACATAAAAGCTCACCGCAAATAAATATACTTAGTGTAAACAAAACTGGCTTAATTTATTAAACACTAATTTGAATATATTACAGTGATTTAACGCCTGCCGACGCTACTAACTGCACCACGAGACCCATTTAGTCACAACTGAATTCTATACTTCGAACAATTTGTATGAATGTTATGTATATGTCTATGTACATATATTATTTGTTTAAATATGTATGTGTATATATCATATATATATATATATATATATATATATATATATATATCCTAAAATATGTATAATACTTTCGGTTATTTTGTTTCTGCCGCACACCCACCGTTTTTCTTTCACGGCCAGGATGGCTGGTAGAGAATGCTTTTTGGCATTAGGCCATTCCCTGTACTCTGATTTGTGCAAAATGATTAAATAAATAAATAAATAAATGTTTCAACAAAAAAAAATATAAGCTGTGAAATAATATAAATAGATAAACATCTCTGTTTAGGCATAGTTTTGGAATGTACTCACATTTTTGGAATCTTAGTCAAAATAAAAAAAGCTGTTCAGCCGATACTTGTAGGCATACCGTTTTTTATTCAAAATTAAAATCGTTTATTCACATGGGCCCCAAAGAGGCACATCAAAGTTAATGACTCTACTGTCAGATTCTCAGAATTACATCCTTTATTGAACTGAATAACTTGAAATTTAAATGTTACGTTTGTTTTACCCGTCTACGGTGAAGCAAAAGGGTGTAGTTGAAGTGTTGAAGTGTTTTGACCAGTATGTGTGTATGTTAGTATAGATGTTCATCTGTTCCCTCGTAATTTCTAAATTGCTTGACACACACCTGACGTCACTCCCTACGAATACTTAAGTAAGGTTATATGTTACAGCTTGTGCTTGTGTTTTTGTACATATCTATCTACACTTGGTTACAGGGTTTAGTTGCAGGCTCACATTACTATAATTTGCTTGGCCCCGCTGTTTCCCGCACTCGTGCTCCTCATAACAACAATGTATAGATGTAATTATTGGTTTTGTACTGCGGACCGTGTTGTTATAAAACTGAAATTATGCATCTATTCGACTACAGATTGTATCTTAGCTATATTAAAATACCAAGCACAGCAATATGAGATTATTGAATCAGTTCTTATATAAAGAAAAAATAAAAAAGTAAGGAGTATTTTAAAAGTTAAACTTCTTATAAGAAGGCTTAAAAATTCTGATCCACAATCTTTTTGTGACGAAAAGTAGTGGGGGTAAACACTTTTTTTTTATGTTTACGTAATTATAGTTTGATAAATGCAGTATCTTTAGGAGCATTTTCATCGTTCGCTGGTTATATGACGTTACACTAAAAAATATAGCGCCGTCTAGAGGACATAAAGTCATAAACTATTTTCACTATTTTGACGCCATATCTGGTATCATATGAAAGGACTTAATTAGCACATTTCAAATATATATATATATATATATTTATATTTAGATGTTTTGATTCCATGCGCCCGATAACTTTGGTTTTATATTATTACAGTAAGTCGTTTAGTAGGGTTTCGTTTTTAAACTTTAGTCTTATATTATTAGCCTCAATCAGAGACTTTTCTTACAATGACTAACTCACTTTGGGATTTTCTAATGTTAATTCTGACAATATAGACAGTGATCTCACAAAATATGCTCCCAACGAGATCTTTATCACACAAAGATTCATTGTTTAAAAATATTGTCATGATTGTAATGATTTAAATTTCGTCCTATATAATTATATAGATATGTAGATAGTTACATGTGCTTTTTAGAACACGCTTGTACGCACTAGTGTGTGCTATACTTAAAGGGTGAGTGCCTAGGAGCTATTCATTCAAACATCCGGAACTCGGTAATAATATTTATTGGATAGGTATACAAGTTAGCCCATAGAGGGGCGGGCGACGACTGGCGCGTCGTGCCTACAAGCATAATATTAAACCTTACAAACTATGTTTTATCTGTAACTGTAATACTATATTGTGTCCCTACAACGCTTAAATCTTTCTCATATCATATTGTATTAAAAATGCGTAAAATAAATATTTAGTCACAACCATCTTAACCATTTTCGCACTTTGAACGCCCCACCGAAAACACTTGAGATGCCTTCACGCTTAGCATTCTGAATATTACATTTACCTATGAAGAGAAAAGGTCAAAACAAGAATGTTCGGATATCGGAGACGAGAGCTCTTAATAACCCCATTTCCATGGCTATTCAATGAAAGAAAAGGTCGTGTCAAATGTCGCAGGCCTTGCGACGTTTAGCCTCGGTTGATCTGGTCAAACCGTTTCAGCTTCCGATGAGCCTTTTGTATTTTTGTTGTGACCTTTGTTTCGATAATAACACTAACTAATAAAAAGTTTTAATGTTATAGTAATAGCAAAGCCTAGTTACGGCTTGTTCACCAAAAATTCATCGTCATTTTTTTATGAAAAAAAAATACAAATCATATTAACAATTGGTTATTTTTTATAGAAAAAAATACGAGGATGAATGTTGTGTGAACAAGCCTTTAGAGCATAATATTTATAAAACAAAAAACTAAAACCAGACTACACTCTGAATGGCTTCCTATAAACGACGAATTTATAAAAAAATATTTTTTATGAATTCGTCGTGTTATTATATCGCAAACTGTACGCTTGATAAAAATATGATGTACCAAACCTTGTCTTTATTTTAAAATCCATGTTCAATAATACCACACAATATGATAGAGTAAGGCGAAATTATTTTTCGCTCTTGTCTTCGTGCCCCCTAGAGGGCGCTTTATTCAATTTAATGTAACGTCTTACATTGGAAATCGCTGTACGTCACATGTCACCAGCGGACAAACAAGACGCTTCCATAGACACCTCATTTGTCAAATTATAATAAGTAGTTTAGAAGTTACGAGGGAACAGATAAATAAACAAACATATACATATATCGTTCAAAAACATAACCCTTCCCTATGCTTCGCCGTAGTCGGGTAATAACTATGGCAGACTCAGTTTCAATAAAGGCCGTGTCAAATGTCACAGGTCTTGCGTAGATTTAGGATTTTTCAGGCCGCTTGAAGGTATGGCTTCACTACTTTTGTCTTCAGTTCTGTTGTGTCATAACAACCGGTACTGATGTGTTAAAACCGTAGATAAACATAAACATGAAAGAGGTTATAATTTAGTTATTAGATTTTTAGTACGACATTAAAGTACAAGGCAACCATAAACATGAAAGAGGTAAAACATTTTTTCTTGACGTGGCATTGCACGGCATGCCGGGTACAACTAGTTATATTATAAAAACGCATTTAGACTTACAGCCGGTGCCAAAAACATTCACATTACGCACACAGTCACTTCCGGAACCTTTATAGTTTTCCTCTCCTAAGGACATATTTCTGTGCCTCTGCACAAGGAGCAAAATAGTGCTCCTGCTAGGAATCGAACTCAAGACACGAAGCGGAGAGAACAAAGACTTTAAATTCTGGGTGGCATTAGACTGTAACTTGCAAGCATGACGCTTAGAGACGAGTGACTTACTTAGCGAAGGAGTGGAACTCATTGCCCTCGTCTTTGTTCCCCGAACAGTATAATCTGGGAGTCTTCAAGTCAAGAGTGAATAGGTACCTTCTAGGCAAGCATGCTACATCTTCGGCCGCATCATCGCTTTCCATCAGGTGAGATTGTGGTCAAAAGCTTGCCTAGGTATCGTATATCAAAAAAAAAAAAAAACGTGTGGACTCGGGGACTGCCGCGGTAAAGCTAATGCATAACATTTTTTATCAACTTATGCAGTTATAATTATTTATTTATTTTATTGATGCAGTATTTTTTTTCCTGCCACCTAGAGGCGAGTTGCTGAACTAAAGAGACAAGCGTGATATTTCAAAAAAGTCATTAAAAGTTCTGCTATTCATCAATAGATGGCAAAACTAAAAAGTATCACCGCTGTGCCGGTCGGAGTGGGGGGTGTTAGGTTATTTTCGTTACGAAATTTCTGGATTCGGTCTCTACGCTCAAGGCCCGCGATAGAAGCTATGCAATAGCTTAAAAAAGACTTGCTTGTCTAGTCTCTCAGTTGCAATAAACATTAAAATAAGAAACCCATAAGGTATTTACACATAATTGACGTGTCCCGCTTGCCCATTAAAACTCAGTGGCAGAGATTTTTAAACTCATATAGGTCAAAATTTTGTACGGCAAAGAACTGCGTTCGTCACCCTGAGATATCAGCTATTAAATCACTTTAGGTAAGCCCCGTAATTTCCCTTCAATCTGAAACACAGTAACATTTGCACATTACTGCATGGCAGCTGAATGTCTGGCAATAATAAAATGTAACATAAATTATACTTAAACACACGCACAATGCACACACACATACCACTCGCAACACACACACACACACCACTAGCAATACACACATTATTAAAAAAATATATAGTTATATATGTCCTACGTAAATATATTTTTAAATAAGTTTAAGAATGTTTGGAAGAGAAATAGTCTCCCCGAGACGGAATCCTAGTGAGAATCTATTGCTCTATCTCATGCCTAGTTAATAAGTATCTGCATAAATAAATAAATTATTATTAAAAAAAATGTAGATAACTAGGTAGGTATCAAGTTTTTTTACTATATGATTTCTTCTGTAAAAATCTTTTCTCCATTCACAGCAAAACAAAGATCTTCATCAAATATTTCTCAAGCAACGACTTTGATTGGTTCGCACAATGTTAGTCCACAGCTCAAGAGAGATAGTTGCATGAACTCGGTCCGTCTCTGCATTGTGCTCTAACAAAGATTTATACTCCCCTGACGTAGAGTTAGAATCGTTTTGTTTTTGTGTTGGTTTATTTCTGGGGGTGACTTGATTGGTTTACTATTATGGGCATGAAAATGAGAGCAATACAGTATATTTTTTGTTAATGTCGCACCAATTACGGTTGGTACACCATTGGAATTATGATCTAGCCTTAAGACTAAAAAGTAATTTAATTTTTACCTAATCTGCTAAGTAGAATATACTAAGAATGTGTCCCAAAACACCTTTCTTACTGTATCTATGAAGGGAAGACACTTTGCTCTTGTGTTCTTTGTTAATAGCACTCACTATATTGCAGTGTCACATCATAACACTAACTCAAAAGGTTTAGTTCTCTTTAGTCTTGTCACTACATCTGTGTTCGTTCTGACAGCAATACAGGGCTCGCGCTTCGGTGATTTGTATATCAAGCCCCTAATTACTTACACAATTATTATGAAGTATAAAAAAGCACATATGTATTAAAAAATATATATTTACAAACTGAATAATAAATTCTCGCTTACTGTTAACATTAACATTTTGTATTAATTAAGTAATTAGATCAGAAACAGGTCGTTAGTGATTCCACATATTTAATTATTATCTCGTTTTAAATGCAAATTACGGCGTTCACTAAAAATAAAGTAATACCCATCATATTGCATTCCGTTACTGTTAAAACACATAATTTTAATTCACATTAAAGTCAATTGAATGAGAGACTATTTTAAAGAAAGTCCAGTTCTAAAGTAGCCGAAACCAACAAACAAAGACTATTCAGATAAATTAAGTGAGAGAATGTAGAATAAACGAAAGATTTGTGTCAGGATCATAGTAGGTGAAGAGATCTGCCTACCCTAATGGGAGAGAGGCGTGACTATCTGTATGCTTTTAGTTATTCTATGACTGGTTTGTATACTTTTGACCGTAAATCTTCACTTACAAACAAATATTAAGATTAGTTAAGATAAGATAATTCTTTATTGGCAAAAACTGTAGTGTTAGTATTCGCTAGATATAATTGCAGTTAATATTAGTACAGTTGATCCATCTGGGCGATATTTGAAATTTAAAATATATAAGCTACAACAATTACAATAATAAGTGAAATATACAAAAGTTGAGGAAGTGGTCAAACTGTAAGTCTTTGTTTTCTCCGTCACGGATCGGTCCTGGGTTCGATTCCTAGCAGGAGCACAATTTTTCTCCCCAAGCGACATATACAGAAATATGAGTTTCTACCTTTTAATTAGAGTTTGTTTATAATTTCACTGTTTTACACAAAATTAACAAAGCACACGTGCAATAAACAGACACAAATACTCGTCGGACAATATAAAGTTACGTCATCTACAGTCTAGACAAAGCAACTACAACATTAGATGATCTATGAACCCCGAGCATAAATTGCTAACACAGTAGGAACCAGCAGGGGATTGCATCAAAACACCAAGTGCATTAGCATCGAAACTTCGAGAATAATCCCGAAATTGGTTCCACCGGTCGATTCCCTTAGCAAATATAAAATAATCTCCCCCAAAATACGAGTTCACCACTCCGAATTGCAATCTACCTCTCTGTTCAACGATAAATTTCACGAATGCTGTATTCAGGAGATCCTCTCTTACTATCTGGGGGGAAATGTGGCTTCTGAATTTTTAATTCAGTCGACGGAACGCTTTCTCTTCTGTTGCTAAAGATACGCGGCTAAATGCGGATTTGTTAATGTTATCGTGAAATTCTAATGCTGAGAATGAACGTCAATTTCGATGCTAAATATGCGTTAATACTTTTGTCATTCATATTTTTCACTAACACTATAAAGGTCATACTAATATTTCTATGTCTATACATTTAAAACAAATAACCAAACTCTAAATAATAAACTTTATTACAACCGTCACAGGGTTACAAGTGCTTTCTAGTTTAATATACCAGAAGAAAAAATTATTATGATTCGATTTTTATTATTTACTCTAATATAATACATGCAAAATTTAATTGACTAAGAGAGAGAAGCGGCTCTGATTCAGCTAGAGCAAAAATGCTTTCATATGGTGGATGTCTGGATTTTCTCCTCTACAAGTCGCTATTATCAACCGATTTTCGTGAAGCTTTATAAACAGTTTTGATAATTATATGATATTTTTATATCGATTCAGTCTTTGGAATTTTTTCAAAATGGTGGAGATACGGGAGATAACAATACATAAAAATCATATATAATATCAGCCATTTATAAAAATACGCTCTTAAGCTCACAGAGTCACTATAGTGTGTACGTATGTTTATTTTTTCAAGCTGTAACCGCAGAACGGATTTGGATGGAATTTGGAGTGAATAACTTGCACCCAGGATTAGCACATTAGCTAGTACACAATTATTTTATTAACGCAGGCAAAGCCACGAGACGCAGCTAGCTGCTATAAATGATGCGTATTGTAAATTATTTTAAACGATACATAATATGTTGTTTAATCCGCAAAGCTCGAAATCTAATCTTAATTTAGAACAGTTATAATTATATAATTATTTGCCACTAGAAGCGAAATGAGACGTTACGGTAACTACAACAACGCAGGATCAAAGCGAGCAGAGCGATATCGTGTTTCTATATCAGCCTGTGAAGCGCTAGTTTGACGATTTAAGTTAAAATAGCGTGAGTTTCGATAACGACGGTTAAAGACTTATTATATTTGTAATACATATAAAAAACTATGATGCCAACCAGTAACACCCACACTTGGTTTTAAATTGAGTCTCTGTTTATATTGGTTTGTAGAGATATTTTCTCTTTTGGAAGCAGTAATACCAAACGGTGCAAACTATTTGACTTTCTGTGTACTGTTGAACGGTTCTGCTGGCTGGTGTAATTACTGTTTACCTATGCGAATAGCTTGTGTGCTAAACAGCTTTAGAGTGTTTTCCAATATGTGTTGTGGAGTTGGTTTTCGACGTTTTAACACATCACGCCATGGAAGGAACGCTGTACAGTTTTTTTTGTAATGTTGTGTTTGTTTGATGGATTTTCAAATTTTGATATCCTATTCGAAAGTTCTATTATATGCAGAAGGTTAAATAGAATAGAAAACAATAGAATAAACACACAATATTCAAAAAGTACAAGTGCAATGCCAAAGTTTGATTCAAAACGTTAGAAGTCTGATAAGGTTTTTTTTTTCACTTTATTCAGTTACAAGTTCTAGAGAATATTATTAAAAAAACTATACTATTTGTTTGTAATATACGCTCACTTTATTACACCATTTTCTAGCCATTATCCTTAAAAGTACATTGCCTGTTTAAAGCGCAGCTGGAAGTGACACAAAGTGTAATTTGTCAAGCACTCCTATCCCACTTCTGATATTAATTAAATGTCGTTTTGATACGTATAGTTAATTACCCCTACTTTGTTGATATCTCATTATAGCAGTTGCTGGTGGCTTAATTTAGATAGTAACTTTGTATTGAAATAAATTGTGTAGGTATGTGTGTGTCTGACAGTAACTTTGTATCTTCCGAATGAAAGGTCCGTTGATGATGTATGCGATTTTTTTTTACTTTCAAATTTACCAAAAGACTTTCAAATAAACGGTTTTCTGATTTCTAGTAAAAAGTTAGCAGATTTTGTCATTAAGATCACATAATGTTATCTTTACGTCTGGTTTCTACTAAAAATCCTTTTTTGAATTTCACATCAAACTAGCCATGGCATAAAATGTCTGACCATATCTTTTATCTCTTTCCTAGCACAAATAATATTCAAAATTTACGCGAACTGTTGGAACTTTGTAGATCTATACGTACAAAGTTCCAACAGTTCTCGTTTATCGCCTTTGACAGTATCATCACTTATCAATAGGTTCATGCCTATAAAAGAACGAAAAGTGGAACACCCGGTTCAAACGAAGCTGTTTTCACTATATATAATTTATTTAAGAAAAGGCAAAAAAAAAACTCTTATTTCAAACAGCCGAATTATTTTTACACATATAACAAGACCATATAGCAAAAGTGTCGTGACAGTATCTTTGGCCTTCTTCTTCTTCTCATTCGTTTCGCTCTTGGCAGAGTGGTCGTGGTCGTCATTTTGCATTGAGCACTCGTTTCACAATTTTTCACCATCTACTTCTATTTGAGGTCATCCTGGTACACTCATGCTAGGGGCCGCCCACAGCCGATTTGATCTGATCGGTCCATCGTATGGGTGACCTTCCGCGTGGTCTGGTGCCCTCCACTCTACCCTGCACTCTTTGGCCTAGCTGTTGTCAAATATCCATATTGCAAAAAACAGAAAGTGACACACAAATCACCAAAATCTTAACAAAATAATTCAAATTACCATGTCCGTACTGATTAACTCATTATTATATCAGATACTGTTGGTTCAGTTTCAATTAATTACGGATAACGAATTGGTTGGAAATAAATTGAAAGGTTTACACGTTAATGCTTAATTTCGTACGGTTTCGTTTGTTTTATTGATTGTGAGAGTTTTGAATAAACATGTCCTGTGGATAACATAATAAATTACAATACTTTAGACTGCTAGTTCCGCCTTTTCCTATAACGGAAACATTTGCTAGATAAGGCCTTATTTGTATCGAGAGTTTAGCGGTAGTCTAAAGCAAAGATCGTTAAAACATGCTTAGCATAGACTACGCATGATTTATTGTTTACGATTGATTGTTTGGAAATAAATGATAACAGTTATTGGTCTTGTGTTTATTTTTGACGACTAAATATTAGATAAGGTGTCTATAATTCTATAATATATAATATCTATAATTCTATAATATAGCAAGCGGTATTTCTCCATCCTTTATTACTACTTATAGGTCCATAAACTTGTAGCTATCTCTCTTTTTTTTATTAATTGTACCATATTGCTTTTTTATGCATCTTCACTATATACATTGTATCAGCCACTCTAATCTTTCCTAACTCGTACCTTGGCCTGACCGGTGAGTTGTATATTATAGGAAAAATATCCTCACGCGCCAGAAATCGATTACATAATTTTACCTGTCTGGTTTGTCTAAATCACTATACAATCGTATTTGGTAAGTATTTTTTATTCTCTTTCTCTAACACATTTTTTAAGCCTTTGTTAAATTTCCATGTGTACAAAGAACTATTTTAAGTAAAGAACATTTATAAAACTAAGTTTACTTCAGAAGTGACATCAAAAATGTACGACGGCACTTGCGACAAGTCTTCGGAGTCTGTGTCTAAAGTTTTCCAATTAATTCACTGTCGAATACGTCCAACTTACGAAAACATACAACAAATACGTCGAACGTGGTGACAGTTAACGCGACATACAATGTTATGGCTTTTAAATATATACGATCCATGGTTGGCACATCATCTTAATATCGAACTGATTGATGACTTTAAACAATCATAGGCTTTGCCTATCACTATCATGGACTTACCGTATAGCAAATTTATAAACAAACTTAAAGAATGGCTGCTAGATTAATTAAACGCAAGCAAAGTTTAAAAAACCGCTTAAAAAACTTCAACGCTTATATTTTGGTTTTAGCTAAATCAATTTTGATCAATCTTCTATGGAACCAAACAAAAAATTCATCAAAATCGATTTATAATTGGCGGAGAAATCGCGTAATGTATATACAAAAAAAACTTACAGTCGAATTGAGAACCTCCTTTTTTGAAGTCGGTTGAAAAAGCTACTACTCTGTTAATGACTTTCTTGACAATTGTAAACCTTATGAAAAATATTTAGTGATGACATCATTATTAATTACATTATTATCCATGACATAAATATTTTGAAATTTTGACATCCATTGGTATTATGACTTTAATGATGAGATTTCCATTCCCACTTATAGAAACTGTGAAAAATAAATAAGAATCATATTATTATGACGCTATAAATATAACTGATTATCTAGTCCTCAAATCGATATTTGCATGTTACTATTACAAAAAAAAGTGAACCATTGATACACTAAACCCATCTGTTATACATACACTTGAAGCAAAGAATTGCATTTAAAATCATTTCATAAAATACTCAATACGATACTGATCGATTGTAATTGTGAATGATAGTAGTGCGTAGTGCAATTATATGCCTTATAAACTTTACGTAGAAATATTTTTTTGCCACTTGTTATTATAGATTGCTAGATTACTTTGTCTTGTCAAAATTCAGTCGGATTTTGTGTCAAGCAACAAATTGCAAATTTAGACAAACAGGCCAAATTTTTTGTTTATGTGTGTTACCTCATAAATTCGTTTTTTTTTTGTTTTGTTTGATAGATGTTGATTTTCAATTGGTACCATTTAAATTTTATCAAGATCTGACTAGTAGTTTTTGAGTTATCCTCAATAATGCGTATTCTGTGGACTACATTGACGATGTTCTCGTTTTTAACCGACTTCAAAAGTTACCTCATAACTTCTTTCTTTGTGCGCCGATTTTAATAATGAGTATTTTTTTATTTGAAGGTTGGAGCATTCCATGTGGTCCCATTTAAATTTTGTTAAGATCTGATCACTAGTTTTTGAGTTATTGTCAATAATGCGTGTTTAATACGTTGAATCTGATCGAAGTTCTGAAGACAAAGTGGTGAAGTCGGTTATTTTAAAGCTTTGCTTGCGTTTAATTATCTAATACTAAATGAAAAAAAGAATCCATAATTTCCATAATCAGTTAATTTATGTCATTATTAACAAATTTTAATATGAAAAATTGTAAACAATTTCTTATTCAATGATGCAGTAAAATGAATACTAAATAAATTGGCAAGGCAGCAATAAATGTTCACGGTATAAAAATAACATTTTCGAGAATTTCACATTAAATCATCTACTTGCTCTTCGTTTTACAAACCAGGCGAATAATTACATACTAAAATAACATTTTGATTCTTTTGATCCTTAATTTTAGTAATAGTATCTAGTAAAAATCTAATCCATAGAGTTACCCAAACACATGCTTTTACTATTTGCATGTTCACTTGCCAGTGAGTATAACTTTCCAATTTAGTTACGAACTTTGCTGGCTGACTATCGTTGAATGAAATTGAACGAATACTTTGAAATTTCAAATTGCGCTCGATAGGTTTACGTCGGGTGTGTTGACTATCTACTTTCAACGGCCAATGTAGTTGAAAACGTTTGACGTGATTTGATAGTATTACTAAAATTTATGAGCGATGAAAAATATGAAATCAGGTAAGGCTGCTGGGTATGACAGAGTATCGGTCGAGATGCTGAAGGCTGGGCGAGGCGTTGTTGCGAGTCTGCTGTACCGCCTTTTCAACCTTTGTTGGATGAATGGCCAAGTCCCAAGAGATTGGGGCAAGGCTGTGATTGTGCCACTTTATAAGGGGAAAGGGTCACAGCAGGACTGCAAAAGCTACCGCGGGATAAGTCTTCTCAGTGTCGTCGGCAAATTGTATGCTAAGGTGCTGATTGAAAGAGTGATGCATGATACTGATGAAAAAATCTGGGATGTACAAGCGGGATTTAGAAAGGGGATGGGATGTACGGATCAGGTCTTTTCCTTACGGTGCATAGCTGAAAATTTTTTGGCCAAAAACCAAAAAGTCTATTGCGCATTCGTGGACTTGGAAAAGGCCTATGATAGAGTGGTGAGGAATGAGTTGTGGTCGGCATTATCTGTGTATGGGGTGAACAATCGCCTGATCCAAGCGTTGAAATCTCTCTACGAGGATTCCAGCGCTTGTGTCAGAATAAACGGGGCGTACACTGAATGGTTTCGCATCGAAAAGGGTGTGAGACAGGGATGTGTAGCGTCTCCTTGGCTGTTTAACCTATTCATGGATAACTGCTTGAATGATTTGAAAGAGAGTATGTATGGACTAAGAATGAACAAGTTACTCATCAAATGTCTTCTTTACGCCGATGACCAAGTAATACTTGCGTCATCTGCCCATGACTTGCAGGAGATGGTAACAATTATGAATGTATCTTTGGAAAGGAAAGGAATGAAAGTAAATGTAAGCAAGACAAAAATAATGGTTTTTGAAAGAGAAGACTGTATGACTGAATGTAGAATTTTGATAGACAGAGAAAAAGTAGAACAGGTGAAAGAGTTTGTATATCTGGGTTCTAAGTTTTCGAGAGATGGAAAGTGTGAAAGTGATATTGAAAGAAGGGTTAATGCAGGAAACATGGTGAATGGTGCTTTGCACGCCTTTATGAGTAGCCAGAAGGTATCCGAAAAGGCGCGACTGGCTGTGCATAGAGGGGTGTTGGTGCCAACACTTATGTACGGTAGTGAAAGTTGGGTTTGGCAGAAGCAGTATGAGAGTAGAATAAATGCAGTAGAAATGAGAGCATTGAGAAGTATGATTGGTGTGAAATTGAGTGACAGGGTGAGGAATAGTTGTATCAGAGAACGCTGTGGTATAAAAGAAGATGTAGTGACTAAAATTGAGAATGGTATGCTTAGGTGGTTTGGACATGTGGAGAGGATGAATGAAAGTAGATTAACGAAAGAGATTTATAAGGCAGATGTGAATGGAACTGTTGGAAGGGGAAGGCCGAGACGAACGTTTCTTGATCAAATTCAAGACGTTTTAAGTAAAGATCTGGTCAAAAGTACCCTAAACCGACGCACTTGTATGAAAGGATTGATGAAAATAGACGCAGCGAGAGAAGTATGTCAGGATCGTAGCAAGTGGAGAGATGTGGTCTCTGCCTACCCCTACGGGAAAGAGGCGTGATTTATATGTATGTATGTATGTATGTACTAAAATTTATCGGATTGTTCCATGCTTGAGTATCTCGCTTGGTGATGTGCACAGGACTAGCTCTATGGACATATCTAATTGAGTCTTACATTTGATTGCAGTTCCGTCACCGTGGCCTTGATAATATCATCTCTTTAAACACATGAATGATCATGCGGTTCTAGAATCTGTTATATGATATACATCACTTCATTTCAAGTCTAATCCAAATCCGTTCAGCTGTTATAGTGTGAAGAGAAAACAAACATACTTACACAAAAAAATTATATTAATAGTGTGTATACGCTTCTGGTTCATATTATGTTACATATTCTACCCAATGTAGATTATTATCGCCAGCTACTAAAATAAGTACTAATACTTGGATACAAAGAATTTTAAGAAGATTATAATTGCATATTATATAGATTGCGTGCATATCTTCTACAATTTGAATTAGAAGTTTATTACAAATCACTTGTATTAACTTTTTTTCAAGAAACTCTCTTTTAAATTTCTTTACCCACGTTTTTTAATAGATGGAAATCAAATGTTTGTTCCATTTTAAGTTCAAATGTCTGAAAATGATTTTTCAAAAGCCTATTCGACAATGGTAGAGTAAAAAAGTCCGTCAACGACTATTTTCCACTCGAACAACGTCCAACCAGGGTGATTGATAGGCAGATGCGGTCTATAGAACCAACTTCCGTACAAGCTCAAAAAATAAAAATCAACCTTATGGACTATGAAATAAAAGACCTAGATGGAGCCTATCGATAGCAAGGCTAAATGAGAGGTCTACCGCGGTCAATCTGTTGAAAATCGAACAGGCCAGTTACAAAATTAAATGTTCAATCAATTTTTGTCATTGGAACTTGGTTACCGATTTTTATTACATTTTTTAATTTGAATTGGGAACTGGCTGTCGATGTCGAATAAATTTGGAACTTCGGTCAATGATGATGGTATTGGCTAACTGGACTGACGGTTCCAGTTGCAGTCCAGTCAGCGCAGTGGGCAAGGCAAGCCTTTACTATGTACGCTTCATTTCCAAGAAGGACCAATTTTTTTTTTCCAAATGAATTGTTTATTCTGGTTCTGGGTGTGATTGAGCGTGTTATAAATATAATAAATGTGAAACTATTTACAAACTAGTGACATTATCTACACAAACACTACATATATACATAAACATAAACGCTTTTACACTCAAAGCCCCACACTATGTTCAATGACTTGTGTGGTGGATGCCGGCAACATTCACATCACACACACAATCACAAACAGAATCAGAAACACAAATTTTCCTTGGGGAGAAAGCCTGTGTTACAGTAGGGAATCGAAGAAAGAAGAAAGAAGGCTTAGAAGGCGAACGCTCCCCAAGTAAGCCAACGAGCAGTTCACACCAGCAGGAATGCTAACGCTTCATTTTATTGTCTTATTTGTTTTTTCTTTAATTCTATTGATTTTTAGCAAAAAGTTTCTAATTGTAAGGTACATGTACGTACATATTGTAATCGTTTGATTAAACAAACAAATAAATTAAATATATCCAAAAAGCACAACAAAGGCCCTAATACGTCCTGTATTCTTATAAAATATTTTCTATATCAACTTGTTGCTCACTTTTATCATATTAACAGGAATTCCCTAAAGGGGAGAGATTATGCTTGACTGACAAGTCCTTTATACGAAAAAACAACCCAAGGAAATGTAACAAGACCGAACACCTTAGAAAATGGTAATTTTTAATGTAATTTCACACTGTAAGTAAATTGAAGATATCTTATGCCTAATGAACCTCACGGTATAATATTTCATATTACTCTATTTTATTATGTTACAAAATCAAATTATATTTAGTATTGAAACAGTACACTTTTTGCACTTACAGTTTAACAAATAACTAGTGATTCGCCCCGGCTTTATCCGTGTGCAACCCCTGCAGCGCCATCCGCCGGGCTGATTTTTGAATCTAAACCATCCAGGGCGTCACCCAAATGCATACAAAAAAATCATTCAAATCGGTCCAGCCGTTTAGGAGGAGTTCAGTGACATACACACGTACAGTAGAAATATATATATAAAGATAAGTCACAAATTCAGTCAAAACGTCACTCAGTTAGAACATTGTTTCTTATCTTTCGCAATATATTGTGTACTAAACAAAAAAAAATAAAAAGTTTGAAAGTATTAAAAATAAATTAAAAAACAACAATAAAATTGCAATTATGCAATGATGTTTATATTAACGGGATAACTAATCAAATCATTGTAGAAAATGGACTACAAGTTAGTTCACGTTAATATAACTAATACGACGAAATGTATGCCGATCTTTAATGTTGAAAGTTCAACTTTCTCTCACTCAGTAAATAAAAATAAACTTGTAAATACGTGTGAATAAGTGGTCATAGTATTGCCAAATCATTTGTGCACAAAATGTACGTTCACGTTGATTTACCTACTTATCTTACCTGGTGACAAATGATAATGTGGTCGAGGGTGATAAATTGCTCGAAACACTGGTTACTTGACCTTTCAGCTAAAACTAATCCTAAAGGCAAAGAGATCGTACCGCCCCAAAGACTCTCAAGAATTTCCAACCCAGGTTTATCGACGAGAACTTCTCTTGCGGATCTGCCCTGAGTTTTATTTAGAAATTTACGCGGGTCCTGGGTTAGATTCCCAACAGGTGCACAATTTTCCTTCCCGAGCATACATTACTTGTGAAGTTGTGTTTACAAACAAATTAATAAAATAAAAATTTGTGCTTGGTGTGTTTTTTGTATGTGTGACGTAAATTGTAATTATTTTACCTGCGATACAAGTCCTTAAACTCTGGCAGCTGTGAGGAGCTGTGAGTGTGAATGCGTTAAAAAAAACCTAAAAAGTAAAAAAAAAAAAAAGTTTACGTTTACGGTTACTTTGAGGAAAAACTGCTTTGTATGCTATTGTACTAGGCAAACATAAACATGTCAGCGGTTATAAAATACTACAAAATCATCATATAATCTGTACCTATTTATATAATTTGTAATGTTCGGATTTACAATCAGTTAACACTAATAACATTTTCTTAGAACACACTATTGAAAATCTCGTGTGTTTTTGCACTATTTGAACCTCTGTATGCCGAATTGGGTCATGACCGTGTCACTTGCTTGAACATTGACCTGTTTTGCTGGTATTAAATTATTCAGAGCTTATTCGGTTTATTACGGTTTTTGTATAAATACTTGGGTTGTTAATGAGCGTAACTGAATAATTTGATTATACTGAAATGTTATAAGTAATTAGTGATATAGAGTGATAGAGATATCCATTGGTTGAACCGCGAACTGATTTTCGACTTATAAATATGTTCGTGATTTAACCAACTTCACAAAAAGGCAGGAGATTTTCAATTCGATTACTTTTTATGTCTGTTATCTTATAAATTCTTTCTGGGTGAACCGTTTTTTTTTTTTTTTTATTTAAAAGCTGCTGCTTTTCATTTGAATTATTGAATTATCTTTAATAATTCGTACTTATTTAATTGATTCTGATCAAGGGTTTTGAAGATAAAGCAAGACGGCTTTTTAAAGCTTTGCTTGCGTTTAAATTATTTTTAATTCTATATATTTATTTCAGTTGAATATCAAATTTGTTTGCAATTTATTGATACCTGAAATTGGACTATGCCCGTTTAAGGTGATCGTAAACAAATTTGAATTATCAACCAATAGTTATTTTAATTTTCTAAAACCCGTAGTTTACAAAAACAATAAAATCAAAGCTCAATGTCATATGACATATTAATCAAACTACGAAAACACGATCAAAACTCGATCTCATTTAAAACTCGCGAACTCATGTCACACGTCAATAATTCAATCGGAACGCCTGACAGGTCTTTATTAATTCAACACATTGCCTTGCACGTTCTCCCGAGCAGAGAAACTTTTTCAATTAAGACCCTTGGGTCGATTACATTAAAATTCCAGCATAATTTCCCAAAGGTAGGGTGATGAGTGTTTCGCGAATTCCTCTCTAAAGTCGATTAGAACTCGCGTTAATTATTCGATAGTGTAAAGTAACTCGTACTTTATTAGACGTCTGGTGAAAATAATTTTGAAAAGTGGATTTGAATTTTATATGCATAATAGCTGTGCCAGGCAAGTACCAGGCAAGTGTTTTACCTCTTTCACGTTTATGGTCGCCTAGTACTTTAAAATCATACCAAAAACTTTTTGAATAATGGTTATTTATACTAAAATCGCGATCAAAAAATGGGGGGTGGAGGGTGAAAAATACTTATGTTAAAAAGTAGTTATATTGACATAACTACAATAGTTGCACAAAATATAGTCTTGCAATGTTTTTTGTAGGCATTGATATGTTCTATAATATTGTAGAACATTTTTTGTTCTATCATCAATATTTTGCGCAGCGCATGCGATGAAATAAATTTTATGCCAAATTTTTTACACCTCGGGTTGGTTTTAGTAGGGATTTCTAAGCATCTCTAATTTTTCCTAGCAATAAATATAGTTTATGTTACTCAGTGATAATGTAGCTTAAAAACTACTGGACCGATTTCAAAAGAATGTTTGAAATCGATCCAGTAGTTTTTAAGTTTATTCATTACATACAAAAATACAAATCTTTCCTCTTTGTAATATTAGTGTAAATGTAGATTAATATAACTTATACTATCAAGAAAAAAGTCGTAAGACGAAAATTAGATGTAAGAGAAGCGATATGGTACCCTGCATACTTGGGGCTACAATCTCCATGTGACTTATGAACAAGCTCTCAAAAAATAATTTTGATAAACTAACATGACGCGTCCCTTCAATATGCAAAATGATTGAATGTATTTGTGAAAGTATTTCCAAAGCGCCACCAAGACTCACAACGCATGTGTGCATGTTGAGACGGCTGTCAAACAGAAACAAATCCAAGGATTTTTTGCTCGAATAGCGACGTTATTAGTAAGCTATTACTATTTAGTTATTAGAGCGCGATGTTATCGTAGTTTATCTCTATTTTTGTAATGTCATGTTTTATTTTATTCTTGTTAGGCAAGTATTTAACAACTATCTTGAGAGGTGGTAGAGCATTTTGCGAGTTGGTCGCCTGGCTTGCTACCAAAGTAGCTTACCACCATCAAGTTGAAAGTCTGCCGCCAAGCCAAATACGGTGTTCCGGCAGTTATCCTTGCGAGCCTGCGTATTTCAGGTCTAGTGTGTTTACCAGCTTCGATCACATCGTCACTTACCATCAGGTGAGAAAGTGGTCAAGCACTAGCCAGTCACACATAAAAAAATTAAAAAAATCTCACCTCATAGAAAGGGACGATGCGCCCAAAGTTGATCCGAGAAATTTAAGATATCTTGAGTCAATCACATATCTTATCAGTTACTAAGTAGATTTATAGTTTATTACATCCTGGAAAAATATATTTTTCTCTAAAATTTGTAAATAAATAAAAATTATGCAGATAAACTTAAGAGCCATATCCATCTATTCCCCAAGGCTTAAAAATGCATGACTCAGAATCTTAGTGTTTCCTCTAAAATTAAAATGGTAACAATTCTGTCAGCAAACTGGCATCAATTTGAAATTATAAACTAAACCCGCACTAAACCATAGCTATCTCCGACCTCAATAGATCAATTCCAAATACAATTTAAAGGGCTCACTCAGCAGAATCAGCCAGAGCTTTGAACGAGTAAGTCTCCCTCAGCGCTTCTACCAGACACCGAGATAAGGAAATGTCGATTTTCCACTCACTGTGTCTATTGCCGCGCTTTAGAACACTGTTTTACAGTATCCAACGTTTGAAATTATTAAGCGATATTGATACTGTTGGACAATAGGCATTCCCGAAATGTAAGTTGTAATCAGGGAAGTTTTCCCGCAAAAGTAAAAAAATGGCGTTGTATGTACGTGATTCTTCAAGTGTTCATTTGTAATAATGGTGGATTATTAATCGGTAATACTTAGTATACGTGCATAAGTGTAGGCAAATTAAACAAAGCTGAAAAGAAAATTTTGCTCTCGCTCCAAAACTCCAATAGAAATTCAAGTAAAGTTTCTACCACTTGACTAGGGCATAACTTGACTATGACTGGACCTTGACTCTTTTGCTTGACTTTGACTGTGACTTTTACTAGGACTTTTAATTTTGAAATACACCTGATACATATTATTACTTGACACTGGCTAAATGCACAAGATTGCATAGCCAACATTAAAAGAAAAAAAGTAGTGATCAGTATGTAATGAAGTACCTATTTGATTTCTAATAACATTTATGTAACTAAATTAAATTTGGATGCACGGGTCTCAACATAGATGACCGAGCCGTTAAATGTAGATAAAATGAGATTGTATCATTATGTGTGTGTGTGATGTAAACGTTTTTAGCATCCACGAAACAAGTCTTCAAATCCAAGTGCGGAGCTGTGAGTGTGAGAACGTTAAAAACGAATTGGGGTACTCTGGAGACTTATATTATATTATTTATAAATTGATTTGTAGCTATGGTACTAAACTAACATGAAAAAGAAATAGATTTGTTTATATCTTTAAAAAAGCATCATCACAACTGAATTGCCTAAGTTAATGTACTGTTTCAAAAATACAGCGCTACCTTCCGAACACAGTGAAATAGCTGGATTGTGATATGATTAGATTGTATTCGAGCTTTAGTTGCGGTTGCAGGACTTTATGTTTATTGTCAGCAAGCTATGGTTAAGATCGTAGATTTAGCCGTTTATTGAGTTTTATGCCTTGCTGTGTAAGTAATAAAGTGGTTTTAAGAATGAAACATTGTTGGAAATTAAATATGATGACGTTTATAGTGATAACCTTGACGGCAAGCAACCAATTATGTTATTGCACGAGTAATTCCCCCATGCCTGTTTCATCATTTAAAATAAAACTATCAAACGTCATCCATTTATGGTTGACCTCCTACTTTTCACGTTCTTTTTATGTCTCTTTTGTAAGTTTGTTTTCTTTTTATAGTATGTTCTTTGTATCTTTTTTTATCCTACTAATATTATAAATAAATGCGAAAGGTTGTGTGCGTGTGTAAATGTTTATTGACGATTTTGATAAAATTAAGAATGTAGATAGTTTAGGTTCCGGAATAAAATATATGCTATTTTTTAACTTAATTAACGCGAGTGAAGTCGCGGGAACGGATTTACAATACAATACAATACAATAATTCTTTATTGCACACCAAATAAAAGTAAAATTGTAGAACTTAAAATAATACAGTTATAAGAGGTAGTACAATGGGCGGTCTTATCGCTTTAAGCGATTTCTGCCAGACAACCTTTGGATGGACAGAAAATGTGCAGGATGATTTGGGTTGGTGTGGCGTTCTATACTAATATATCTAAATAAATAAAATAAAAACGTACATAATACACATATACACAATATATATATGATACATATAACATATACCTATATAAACAGCTAACAAAATAATATTACCTACTTATAGATTGACCAATAATGTTTAAATACCAACGTTTTAAATATGGCAATAGATTTAGCTTGCCTGATGGGCACATGCAGTGCATTCCACAGACGGACAGCCTGAATTGTGAAAGACCTGTCATAGGTATGTGATGTGTGAGCAGGCATTTTCAGTTGTAGGGTATTGGATGACCGTAAGGAAAAAGAATTGGAAAGATAGAGAAACTTAAAGCGTTCTTTCAAGTATAAAGGAGTAGCAGGAGAGAATAGGATATTATAAAGAAAGAAAAGGATGTGAGTATTCCGCCGAAGACGAATGGGTAACCATGCGAGCTTCTTGCGGCTTTCTGACACATGGTCGTATTTCCGCAAACCAAAGATGAACCGGATGCAGAAATTTTGTAGGCGTTCAAGCTTGTCGAGTTGCTCTTCGGTTAAATCCAGATAACATGCATCGGCGTAATCTAAAATTGGGAAGAGAAGAGATTTTACGAGCTCAGTTTTAGTAGAAATGGGGAGAAAATTGCGCAGTCTTCTAAGGGAGGCTGCTGACGCATACATTTTACGGCTAACTTCAGTCAATTGAGGTCCCCAAGAGAGTTTCCTATCCATAATTAAACCTAGATTTTTCACCGTGTGACTAATTTCAATTTGGACACCATCGAATATTACTTGAGGGAGATGAAACCAATCGACCTTCGATATCATGCGAGAACTACCGATTATAATAATCTGAGTTTTAAGAGGATTGACTGTAAGGCCGAATGATCCACTCCACTCTCGTATGCTTTTCAAATCCCTATTTGTTTGTTCAATGACTGAATGTAGTTGATCTAGTGGGGCTTGTGAATAAATTTGTAAATCGTCTGCATAGAGGTGATAAGAAGAAGATAGTTTTTGCGAGATTGAATTTATAAAAATTGAGAAAAGAAGAGGGGATAGAACGCCGCCCTGTGGAACACCAGCAGTTACATTACACCAAGAAGAATACGATTCTTCGATGCGTATACGCTGCCGGCGCTCATACAGGTAACTACGAAACCAATCAATCACCGTTGGAGATGTGTTATGAGAGCGTAGGACTGCTAACAAGATATCAAAATCAACATTATTGAAAGCATTGCTGAAGTCCAGTAGTGATAGCACAGTAAGATGACCATTGCTCATGCCAAACCTGATATCATCAGTGATTTTAGTTAATGCGGTTACAGTACTGTGACCAGGTCGGAAACCGGATTGAAATGGGTTAAGGAGACTGTTTTTAATTAGAAAAGATGAGAGCTGTTGATGAACAAGACGTTCTAGCACCTTAGACAAGAAAGGAAGAATAGAGATAGGACGAAATTCAGAGAAGGACGAGGGGTTTGATTTTTTAGGTAGAGGTGTTATTTGAGCTTCTTTCCAAATTTTTGGAAAAAACCCTGAGGAGATAGAGTAGTTAAGGAGATACTGGTAGGATTTCTTCAAGTATGGGGAGAATTAGTTACTTTTTTCTAAAACATACATTAAAATTTGTAATAGAATTACAAATCCTACTAATATTATAAATCCGAGAGTTTGTGTGCAAGTGTGTGTGTAATTGTGTAAGTGTGAAAGTATGTTTGTTCCCTCTTCACGCTTTAACGGCTTAACGGATTTGGATGAAATTTGGAATGTTCATAGATTTTACCTAGGATTAACACAAAGGCTACTTTTTAACTTGATAATAGCTGGCAAAGCCGCGGGGCACGGCTAGTAAACACATATAATTTTAAATCGTTTCAAACATCTACCTAGTCGTTATCAGCGGGCATCTTGTAAAGTAGATTTTTATTAAAATTCTACTAATGTAGTAATGAAAAAAATATCAAATACATTTTAGTCGTTATCAACTAACGAGCATCTTGTAAAGTTGATTTTTATCAAAATTCTACTAATATAGAGTTTTCAACAATTTCAGTTACAGCCGGCAATATCATTGGCTCGCTGTCAAAGACATGCTTAAATTACCTAGAGTACCTTGGCTACCCAGACTGCCTAAAGCTTTGCGGTTAGTACAAATCTGTGTTTGTGGCAGTACACCGCACGGCAATCTAGAATAATCTAGATCAATTTTGTTTAGATTGTGTTGTTTATTTAGTTAGAACGGATTAATTATTAAATGTGAGAACGTAAAAGCTGGGATGAAGTAATAAAATATAGTATATAAAAATTCGGTTATATTTAGAAGGTTATGTTCACAGAGTACAAAAGGTTGTTAAAGTAACCAATAGAAAATCTCATTTGCTGGCAACTTGAACTTATTACTATTCTCTCGTATTCTAAACGCAAATTAGATGATATACCAAAACGGTCTTTTATTATTATTTCATTTCTCCCCACCAATCGCTTATATTTCTTGCTAACTAGGCACAAATTTGATTAGCAAAATAATGTGATTACTCGCCCTTTTCCACCCGTGTGACGTTAACTCGGCTGAACTGTGACCATTCAATTGGGAAGCGAGTCAGTAGCGAAAGCTACGGCTCCACTGTTATCATTTTAAACGTACATCGAAATTAGTCGGCCAATCAGACAAGATTGCACGAGTCCCAACCGGTTGCTAAAGTAATCAATAGAAAATGTAATTCGCTGGTAATTAACGCTTATTATTCGCTATTAACGACCCAGTTGGCATAGTGGACAGGTCTCCGCCCTCTACGCCGGGGGTCCTGGGTGCGATTCCCGGCAGGAGCAAAAATTCCTACCCTTATGTGAATGTTACCGGCACCCCGATATACAAGTCTTTGAACTTAGTGTGGGGCTGTGAGTGTGTATGCGTTTGTTTGTTTGTTTTTGTTTTTTATTATAACTATCCTCTCGTTTCCTAAATGCAAGCTAATTTGCTGTTCTACTAAAACGGCTCATATCTAAATATATTTTATTTCTCTGTACTAATCGCTTTTATTGCTTGCTACCTACGTACAAATTTGATTCGCAAAATAATGTGATTACTCGCCCTTTTCCACCCGTGTGACGTTAACTCGGCTAAAAGTTTTGGCACGAAATATGCACATTTTGTAAACGAAGTCGTGCACCGTTCCGCTGGATTATTACAATTTGTTAACTTACATTTTGTACGAATGAGAATTTGAAATGAGAATCGAGTTATTGCTGTTTTGAATTTTGATGTGCTGCCTTTGAAATGTCGTAATTATTCGCCAGTTTGTAATGTGTTACTTTTTTATGCGTTTGTTATGTCAGTTCAAGCAGCGCCACGCGGCTTTTCTCGCGATAATATAATTAAAAGTAACATGCGTGACAGAAGAGAAGATGACCCAGTTGGCACGGTGCTAATTGTCTACTCTCTGCGCCGTGGGTCCTAGGTTAGATTCCTGGCAGGAACAAAATTTTCCTTCTGAAGGGACATTAGACCTTCTGGTCCTGGGTTTGATTGTGTATGTGATATGTTAATGTTTCTGGCACCCACGACAGGAGTCTTTAAACTAGGTATGGGGCTGTGTGTGTGAATGCGTTGGTTAAATAAACTTACACATTCACAGAGATACTCACACTTACTTTCGATTTTATAATATTATTGAAAGCCTGTTATACAGATAGGTATTATAAAAAGAAAGATGATTAATATATAATTAATTACTACTAAGGATATTTACTCTTATTTTAACTCTGGATAGGCGACCGTTTGACCACTATCTCACCTGATTGAAAGTGGAGATGTGACATACTCAAAAAATTATAGTTCATTCGAATCTCAATGAGGTTTACCATTAAACCACCAACTTTATGAAATGTCGCAAAATTTCATTGTTACGAAAAACGACAGTCCGTTTCTCACTTTTCGAGTAATTAATAAAAGCCCTATAAGAACACACCTTAACTATACCGCCATATTTTTCTTATGGTAACGAACGGACGGCTTGCGAGGACGCCCGCAACCTTACACTCTGTTTATTCGAACCAAATGTGTCCAATTTGTATCAGATATAATATTCAAATGCAACTGGTAACATAAACATAAACGCCTTCACACTGACAGCCCCACACTATAATGACTTGTGTCGTGGGTGCCGGAAACAAAACTAAAAAAACGAAAATGAAAACTTGTGAACCCTTTCGAAGGCGGACGTGCACTAAATTAAGCCGACGGGCAACAAACGCGTTTGATTAATTGAACACTCCAGTTTAAAGTAAAATCAAAATGATTGAACAATGAACGTTGTATCACGGCGAAACCCGGTGGCTTAAACTGCCCTACATTGAAAACGTGTGCATAGTTGCACATTGAACAGAATAATGTGTGCGCTGAACTCAGGAGGCGCATGAATGCACAACAATGCGTGTTAAACGCACTATGCTTACTCGAGCAGCTCAAATTTAGCACTGAGCATTGCTAAGTTGTTGAGGAACTTGTACAACTTTAATTGTCAGAACCAATAGGCCAGTTCCGGTCCCTAATCCGTAGGTCCGCGTCTAATTTGTATGGTATAGCTAGTAACCACCACGTTTCAGCCACGGAAAAAATAAAAGAGAGTATGCATGCATATGTTACATAATTTAAGGAGTATTTCATTCAATTTAATAAAGTGGATGGGTAATTTGAAATACAATAATTGAATGCAAGCAAAGCTTAAAAAAACCGACTTCACCGCTTTATCATCGGAACCTTGACCCACTAGCTTTCAAATAAAAAAATAATCATCAAAATCGGCTCACAACGAAAGAAGTTGTGAGGTAACTTTTGAAGTCGGGTAAACCAGAACATCGTCAAAGTACGCATTATTCGTCACAAAATAGACATTATTAACGATATTTCAAGAACTACTGATCAGTTCCTGATCAAATTTAAATGGGACCAATTAGAAAGCAGTATCATTCGAACTAAAAAAAAATTTTCGAAATCGGCTCACGTGGTGAGAAGTTGTGAGGTAACACAAATAAAAAAAAATTACAGTCAACTTGAGTACCTCCTCCTTTTTTAGGAAGTCGGTAAAAAACGAACGCTAAAGGTTCGTTCAGATTTTCAAAGTTAAGCCAGAAAGCGAATTACTTACCATAAGACACTTTATGGTAAGTGATGACGCGGTCGACGTCAACGTGGATAATGGTTAAACGTTTATCGTTAACTTTATCACAATAAAAAAAAATGCTGTTCCAGTTATCCCAGAATGTTCATCACCAGGTTGATTGTACAAAATGATTGTCATTTGAAGTTTTTATATTTTTGCAATATTACTAATAAGCCCGATAATCCTACTTAATATTATAAATCCGAAAGTTTGTGTGTAAGTATGTTTGTTTCCTCTTCACGCTTTAACGGCTGAACGGATTTGGATGAAATTTGGAATGTACATAGATTATACCTAAGATTAACACATAGGCTACTTTTTAACTTGATAATAGCGAGCGAAGCCCTGGAGCACAGCTAGTATATTATAATAAAGTAAGAATATTTGTTACAGCTTGAATCATATTATGATATATAAGTAGCAGAACAGTAAGACAGAGGAAAGTTATTGGGAGAGAAAGAAATGTATTATATTATGGTATGTAACAAGATATTATATTGTAACTCTTAAAATACCCCAATTAGGTAGATTAGTGAATATTTATTTCAGATTATCATCAGATTATGATGCCCTGTATTGTGATACTCGTATTTGAAACTTGATCAGAGTTCGGCCGATCAACGTCGAACTTTCCTTTTGTCTGTTTCTAGAAACAATAAGATTGAGATAAACCAGTTGTTACTAAGCCGAAATTAAGCCAATTGGGCTAGAAAATCTAGCTCAAAATATCTAGCTAGACTTGATCATAAAGAATATACACGTATAAACAAAACAAACAAACAAACGCATTCACACTCACAGCCCCACACTAAGTTCAAATACTTGTATCGTGGGTGCCGGAAACATTCACATGACACACACATTACACCCAGAACCAGAAGCACAAATATCCCTTGGGAAGGAATTTGTGCTACTGCCGGGAATCGAACCCAGCACCCACGGTACTCAATGTATAATTGCCTTTTATTGTAGTTATTGTTGAATTCAAGAATTAAGGGCCAGGATTAATAAGGTAATGCAAGCACCTTTTTAACAACAGTCAATTATCCGTTTACACATATAGGGACAGTTTCATGGCGGTTTGACAAAATCATGACAATCTCTGTTTTTTGACAAGATTTTAACCTTGGCAAGGGAAGTTTGTCGGCCCCGTGACGTCACCGCACTGATCACTCGGGATCAGATTCAGTTTCACCTATCCCGTTGTCTATTTGTCGGTCTGTAATCAAATCTTGCAAACTAAATTAGACCCACTTCCCGGTGTCCGATTAAACTAAAATTTTGTGTATTTTTGTATCCACTAAAAAGTGATATAACCAGAGAACTTATCAAGACAAATCAAATGAGTCCAAACTCGGTGGGTGTAACTTCCTATGGGCATCTTCCGTCACTATCATCAGACCAGCTCCATGGTACCATATCATTGTATTGTCACTGAAGATGGAAAGAAAAGACAGACGACATGAAATATATTTATTTTTGACAATAAACACGTAACAACAATAAAATAGAAAATAAAATAAATGGTTATAGAATAGATACATAAGTACGCCAAATTTGAGTCCAATCGGGACATCGGGAAGTAGGTCTAATTAAGCTTGCAAGATTTGATTATAGACCGACATTAACTTTCATGAGTGCCTCTTTGAGCCCATGTGAATAAACGATTTTGATTATGATTTTTTGATTTTGACAGAAAACGGGACAGGTAAACTAAATAAAAAATTGTAAAAACAACCACATACGATTATTGCAAGACGCTTAGTGCCTCCTAAGCATCTTGCAATAATCATTGCATCTTGTTGACAGGTCACATCCCGCTTTAAAAAGCTTTTATTGGAGGAAAACAAAAGGGGATATAAACAAAATCATCATAAATTGATCTGAATACTATCATTATAATTCTATACTATATAGCTTTATACTATAAAGCTTTTTACTAACAAACTGATAGTAAAGCTCTTTCACAAAAAGCCCTGTTACTCAATACGCTCAAAAATATTTGAGTAAAACCTTCATCGTGCCTAGTGGTCCTATAGCTTACGCAAACTGCCATTCACGTTTTCAATTTGACCAGACACTAACTATTTCGGCCCCACTGGGTGGATATTTTACTGAACTAGATGGATTTTAGCTTGAACTTTCAGCAGATTGTTATTATTTTGACTGAGTTTAGATCAAAATAAATATTTTTCACATTGTTTTAAATATATTATAATAGTGGCTCTGTGAGATGACGGCGGCAACCAAACGCCTCATTGACAAAAATTTTAAAAATTAAGTCGTCGAACTGTGTCATATAGGGTATCATTGATTTGGTATTTTGAAAATATTTTGTTGAATTTTCTTACTATTTTTAATTTAGAATGAGCATTTAGGATCTATAACGCTTTAAAGTTATTTAGCAACCATTATCATTTTATTTTTTAATACTTATAATAGAGTTCTTTTATATATAGACGTAGTAAATGTTGTTTTGTTTGATTGTATGTGCGCGAATATTGCCAAAATAACTATCTGAGTCGTCCAGCAACTATTATTTTTGTTCTAAAGAGTTTAGAATCTAGTTTGTTAAGTAAGGTTTAATGCAGGGTTACGGAAAGGGTGAAGTAATAGACGCTTAAAAAATTATGCCCAGATACTATTGGAAGTTTTTTATATATTTTGACATTTGTAGTTGCAATAAAAGTATCCAAATTAATAATGCCAATAAAACATAATTATAACACTAGGAATTAAAATACGCGTGTGCTACGCGTATTTTATGATAATGCGGATAATGGGTGAAACGTTTCCATTTCTCTGTAGTGTTATCAAGAAGAGACATTGCTATTCAACATTCAAACGATAGGAAAAAGTTTTAATGCCCTTTGTAAAAGAAATTCTATTCCCGCCAAGAAACTAAACGTTCTTTTAACGGAATTCTAATTTTAAATTCATCCTTAACTCTTGGGGGTACGTGGCAAAAGCCGAAGGAAGGCGAAACATGCCGAATTGAAATTCTGAACGGACGTGCCGAATGCCCGGGCGTGTGTTCGAAATCCAAAATGTAATTCCTGTACTGGAGTTACTATTTTCAAACATGGTGAGAATGAAACCACTGCTTCTTTCTTCTATTTTTATTCGAATTAAAAACGAAGTATTCCATTTTTGTCTGTTCTCAATTCGAATAAATATGCACTTTTATTGTCTGTGACCAGTTTTGTATATTGGATACAGAACATTTTGTGAATCTTTTTTTGAATAATGTTGCAAAAGATTTCATCCCAAAAATATGTAGCAACTGTAAATGTAATAATTTTCGACCGACTTTACAAAAAAGGACGAGGTACTCAATTTAACTGTATTATTTTTATGTTTGTTACCTCATATCTTCATATCTTCTTTTCACGTGAACCGATATTGAAGATTTTAATTTTTTGTTTGAAAGCTGGTGCTTTCTCGTTAGTCCCATTTAAATTTGGTCAGGATCTGATTTGTAGTTTTTGAGTTAGATTCAGATTCAGAGTGTTTATTGCCTCCATATATACAGTACAAGGTGTTACATTCCAAAAGGTAGGTACAATGTCTCATATGGACCCTGTCGGGCCCTGTTATCGTCAATTATGCGTGATTAATTCATTGAATGATCAAATTCAATGTATTAAACACAAACAAGATTCCAAAGATAAAGCGAAGAAGTCGGTTTTTTTAAGCTTTGCTTGCGTTTAAATATTCTTTAAAACAAGTGATATAAATTTTAATATGAATACAATGCTTTAAAATATTTTATGACGTTTTTTAGTAATGGTAACTTGAGCTTTGATATCTACCCCATACTTTTCTCTAACAAACCAACTATGATTCTTTTAGACTATTTTTTGCTGGATAGGCAAGCATTTGACCACTATCTCACCTGGTGAAAAGTGACGATACGGCCAAAGATGGGACATGCTTGCCTAAAAGTACTTATTCACTCTAGACTTGTAAGCCCAGATTAAATAAATAAATTATAAATAAACGCTTTCACACTCACAGCCCCACACTAAGTTCAATGAATTGTGTTGTGGGTGCCGGAAACATTCACATCACACAAACAATAACAACCAGAACCGAAACAAAGCTCTCCTTGAGAAGAAAATTTGTGTTCCCGCCGAGAATGGAACCCGATACCCCTGCTTAGAAGGCGAACGCTCAACCAACTTAGCCAACGAGCAGTTCAAAATTGCAGATTGTACTGGATTGTACCGAAATGATGCTTTAAAAAGCACGTTGTTATCGTGACTATAAGTAAACTAGTGGTTATTTTGTACGGTTACCGGTGTTGCACTGTGTTTGGACGAATGAGTGAAATAATTAAATCCACTTGCCATGCTTACCTGAAACAAAACAAAATTAAAATCAGTATGTGAAACTAATCATTCAATATATTTTAAATCATTGTATGTTTTTAATCTTCATTTTTAATTTCAAATAAATTAACACTTTCAAGATTGTTATTTAAATGAATATAAAATAAACAACAACCGAAATTTACAAAAATATTTATTAAATGCTTAATCATTTACAATAATTATTTTATTATTAAAACTATACCTACTCCCAAAAATTTACTAACAAATAAAATAATATTATTACACAAAAAATAAAAATAAAAACACATAAAAAAAATATAAAATAAAATGTAAAAAATAATAAAAATAAATATATATAAAAAATAAAATACACATATAAAATCGGTCGCCAAATATAACTCACTCAAAAAAGGCTTCATCGATAAATTAAATAATAATACAATGTTAAATGCACGTTCATAGCAAATTCAATAAACCACAAAACCAAAACGGAAACAACTTGTTTAATAGTACTATTGATTGTACTGTTTCAGTTCTACTATTTTAAATTAAATTAATACCGCACTGTCTTGTTCCAAATGCATGTAACCAAGCTACGGTTCTACAATGCATGGCTGTAGATGTTTGCAAACAAATAAAATAACAAAATTCATTGTTAAACAACCTCATTCTACACCCTTGTTAATTTCGAAAAAGGAACGAATACCATCTGACAGATAACTCAACATAAGTCGCCAGCCGCCTGACAGAGGTTCTAAAATATTTTTAAAGGCCACAAGAGCGCAGGTGGCCGACCTCACGCGGCTAAAATCATTTAATTTTAGCCGTTTTAGACCTTTCCAAGCCTTTAAGCCGAAAGCAGGCGTTTATCTTTGGCCACCACTGATTTAGAGGATGTGCGATGTATCAAGGTTACGAGGTAAGGTTTTAATTTGGGTTTGGTTTACTTGATACACCATTTTCTGGTTGTTTTAGCTACTTAAGAAGAAGGTTGATGTAAATCTCATATTTCGAAAGCTTTTTTATTACAGGATTGTGAAAATTCTATTATAAAAAATAACATATCCTTTTGTATGAAATTGATTGTTCATTTTTATTTGATTATGCCAAATAGGCAAGCATTTGACTACTTTCTCACTTGATGGTAAGTGCATATTATTCTATCTATCGGAAAATACTTTTTAGATAAGTCTTACTAAACTTTGTTCTTTTTTTCTTAATATTTGAATTTTGTAATATCTTTTTCCATTTTTGTATAATTTTATAAAATTTTAGACGCATTTTGACACATACAACTCGTACCAACATTCTGATTTATTATACCGGTTTAATGTGTCCTTGATATTTTATGACGTTAATAAAGAATAGCAACCGTTAATGTCCTCCTATCTTCATTAGAGATTAAGTTTTTGTAATGTGCATTTGAAATAAGTACATGTAAGTATTTTAATTTAGTTTTGTGTGGTCAATTAATTAACACAATTAAAAGCTTCACTAAAATACGCTTCCCTGATTCACCGAGATTTCAAACGCTCCGACGTTTTATGAGGTGATAAAACGTCGTGTGAATTGTTAAACAAGTACTTAAAACAACTCATAAAAACGCTTTTGAAAGGAACTAAACGATTGAAAAATTAAGTAAGGTATAATAATATGGAAGTGCTAAGTTCATCGATAATCTATTTTCCAGTAAACGGCATTTAAGGTAAGGACTATGCCATATGAAAACTTGAGTTTTACAAATTATTCAAGCCTCGATAGATTTTCTTCGATTTTGTATTATATTTTATGATTAAAAGTACCATTAAGAAGATCTGATAGGGAAGAAAAGAATAAGAGGCCACGAACAGAGAAGGTATAAACATTTAATGGCTTATGGAAACGAGTTTCGGCCCATTTGGTTAGTTTAAACGAGTCAAATTGACACTTCGTACTAGTATCTGATGATGGTGATGGATACAAAATAAACATTGATGGTGATAAATCCAGAACGTAGATAGCGGAACTTTTCAATGTCTACAAATAAACCCTTTGAGCTCATTTATATTTGTTTTAGACGGTTGACGACCGAGCGAGCTTGAAGTGTCTCCGTTATAGATTGAACAAAAATGCTTTTGTATGTACGGCGGATGTTCAGAGGTTGTCCGGCTGTTCTCATCTACAGGATGCATTTCTCAACCGGTTCTCGTGATTTTTGTACAAAGGTTCGATAATTATATGATATTTTTCTCAATTCAGTTAATGATATTTGAAACGCGAGCAAAGCTTAAAAATACGACTTCATCACTTACATTTCGGTTTTGGTTAGACCTATTTCGATAAAATGTATATGGGGCACCTCTGAAGTATACTCTACCAAACAAAAAAAAGAATTATCAAAATCGATTCACAATTTGCGGAGATATTGCGTAACATAAAAATGTTGAACATTAAAAATAAACACGTTTTAGCCATTTTGAAAAATACGCAAGGTCTCCCGCTCTTCTCGCTACTAGTAATATTTTATGTCAGTATTTACAACCGATACGTAATGGCAATAGTTAATACTCAAACGTCAGTACACGGAGTCCAGTAAATTAAACACAAACTATTCAGTTATTTCCCTCGGGACGGTCCGTTCGTACGATTTCAATCAGCCCACATAAGATTACTTGTACAATTTCAAGTTTCAGTGTTTGTTGCTCTAATGGAGGGCTTTTCTGTTTTTCTTTAGAGTTTGCTTTTAATAGGTGGTCTGATTGGCCCGTTTTTTCAACCCTGACCCAAAAAAAGAAGCTTAATATGTTTGATGTTTTTAACTGTATGTCTGTGCGTTTTTGTGTCAGTCTGTGGCATCGGAACTTTTCGGATCAGAACAAATTTTAATGTATTTTTACCCAACTGCCAAGGAAGGGTTATGTTTTACACACCTATCTTTTTTGTAAGTATATTTGTAAATTTTTTTTACGTAACGGCTGGTGGATTTAGACAGTTTAAGTATCGTTATATTTTTCTGAAAGCCCTAGTCTCCTTAGATAAGAGTTTAAAAAAAAAATGCAGATTTTTGGAATGAATACGTCATTTAAAAAAATCAAACACACTGTACGCGCGCCTCGGGCGCTTTGTGTAAGTCCCTTAAAACAATATTTAACAAAGTAGAAACAACCTATAGAACACATAAAATACGTGAAGACACAGTTATTGAAAAGGCGTAGACACGACAGGACCGTCTGACCGCTAGACGATCGTAAACCCGAACTTTATTTCACTAACAATCAACTTTCATGTCGTTAATTTTTTTGACCACAACTTGTAAGGGACTATTTTTATTGGCAAGTGGTTGAATGGGATTTCTTCATGAAGCGTATCTGCGTATGCAAAAAAAAAATACAAACTCTGGACTCAAATTTGGTGTAGGTACTTATGTATATTCGGTGACAATACAATGACATGGTATCACGGAGCTGGTCTGATGATGGAGACGGAAGTGGCTTTAGGATTTTCTGAACTAAACAAGTTAGACCCATTGAGTTTGGACTCATTTGATTCGTCTTGACAAGTTTTCTGGTTATATAACGTTTTAGTCCTTTTTTTAATTAAAACTACTAAAAGTGACTAAACAAATCTATATCTATAATTGGAGCTGTAAGAAACTTAAACTGTGGAGAAGTTATTCTAGATTTTTATGCCTTAACGTTTGATCACTATTATTATGACCTAAAGGTAAGTGAAAATCTGGTCGACGATGGAGCACGTTTGCCTAGAAGACTTGAAAGCTCCCAATTTTACATATCGTCAAACATAGACTTAGTGGTACGCATCATAATTGTAGAAGCAAAATATTTCGTGCGCATTGCTGTATTATCTACCATAAATTAATGTCGCATAGCTGAACGTCTGGTTGTCCGATGGTAGTTTTACGGTGAACAAACATCCGTTTCCAATCATCATCATCGTCATCTCAGCCGCAAGAAGTCCACTGCTGGATATAGGCCTCCCCCAAAGATCTCCAAAAAGAACGGTTGTTAGCGGCCTGCATCCAGCGTCTTCCAGCGACCTTCACTATGTCGTCCGTCCACCTTGTGGGTGGTCTTCCGACAGTGCGCTTGCCCGTTTCTAATAATTAAGTACAATCTTTGTCAACGTATATGAAGCTTGTGGCTATTTAAAGAGGTGATTTTTCGATGGATTTTGATAGTAATAAACGATGAATAGTAATATAGAATTACAAGAAAACATTCGCTAAGCCATATGGCTTAGCTAATGCCCGCAGGCGGCCTGAAGAATGAGTATCCACTTAATGGTGCACAGTTCCGGCTATTTCACACTCTTTTTAACTCTTACTGTCTGTTTATATGACAAGTAAGCAAACTTTTTAGTTTTTAATAATATAATTTTGTTTTATAGGTTAACTTTTAGGATGTACTAGCTTCGCCCGGGTGTGATAAATGAAGAACCGCTTAACCGATTTTGTGCAAACTTCACATAACCCATCTACTAAATAGTCCAAACAAAGCCTAAACATTTGGTTTGGATAGGTGAGCCCGTTCTTGAGTTATAAAATAACAACGAAAAGAGGCATTGATTTTTATATATATTGATATATATAACAAGGGATATGTTTAAATCTGCACATTTTCATATTATTCTAACAGTCGAGACGATTCAAACATGATTAAAAAACGTGCTACTACATTTTGATTACAAACATTTTATTTAAAACTAGATACGCCCCATCCCGGACCCGCAAATTATATTCCCGGACCCCGGAATAACATTTTCTTTCATAAGAACACACCTTCACCTTCTCCTGACAAACACGAGAACTACGAATATAAGGTTAGTACCTAAAGTATATATACAGTAAATTTGACAAGATATTAAAAGACAATAGATTAACTTTGCGAATCAAAACAGCGAACGCGACCCAGAAACAACAACAACAACAAACAAACGCATTCAAACTCACAAAAGAAAATAGATGAAGGTAAAAATTATATCCATATTATTTTAGGTAAAATCTCAATCTACATCATAAAAAGGTCGACATTCACCTGCCCTCGTATTCTGTACAATTTTGTGGTAAAAGCTGACCGGATGTCCGGGCAAAAAGGCTGAATTTGTGTGTAGTGCAATTTAGCGTCGAGGATCCTCGGGAAAATGCATTACGTGCAGTATATTTTGAACTATTTTAGTATGTTTGGGTTGAGTTTTGATAGAAACCGTAAATATGGTTTCTAAATTTGGTACACTTTGCACGAAACTAGTTATTTTATGTCCCCGCTGCGTTTGAATAGTGATAGTTTTTACCCAACTACAGCGAAGGATATTACATGGTTATGGTTTTAGTGTTTCAAGTTAAAAAAAACTGTTTTGTAGATAAATGAGAACTTCTCTTTGCCACTACATCTCACCCTTAACGCATAAACCTTCTCCTTTACGTCGTGGGTATTAAAAAAGATGAACCGAAAGAAATATACCTAATAGTTATTTGTCATTTCATATCATTGCCGGCTTCGCCCGCATTTATGATAAATACAAAACGTTATCTTTAATCGAGCAAAGCGAGATCACTAAGTTGACTTGAGTGGTTCAGCAATATCCATTCGTCTGTCTGCCAGAGGCATTTAGCGTCTAATGGCCATAGCTGAACATATATTCTCAAAGAATTTGAATTTATTTACTTGTATGGTGCAAATAACTTTAAATTCTTTGAGAATAGGTATATGTAAAGCTATGGCCATTAGACGCTATATGTCTATGGCCCAAAACTAATAATGGCAATTACATTTTTCTGCCTGTATGGGGTATCGTCGAAAAGCTTTTTAAGAACACGAAACCGTTTTTATAAAATTCTATATTAGAAAATAATAATTTGGTAGGACAACTAAACTGTTTTAGACCTATTATTATGTCTCGATTTCTATCTCAAAAACGCTTACATACTTAAAGCTGAAACTTGCATACAATATCCATTGTGATATCTAATTAAACAACATATACACAATAAAACTTTTTTTTTATTATATATAATTTTAACAATTATCATCAAGAAAAAAATTATAAGCAATTAACCCAAAAATATTTTTATAGGAAAAATGTAGGTGCGATATTCCAGTTTGGGGCGAATATAAAAACTGACTGGAAATTTTTCAGACAAACTATTTCAACATTTCCTCAATATATCTAAAACTAAAGCTCACTGACGATGACAGCTTCCAATTTTTTATTGTAATTGCTTTCCAATTTTAATAGGGTGTAAGAATCAGTTTAAATACTTGTGAAAAAGTTGGGTAATTTTTTCTCGAATAATGGATATATAAAATTTTATAAATTAAGTTTTGTATTTTGAAGCTTTTAGCTTTTGGGTTTTGATAGGATGTGGTTAGAAAACCTGATTTTATATTGTCAACTTTTTTGTAGGATTGTAAGAAACTATATTTTGTATATTATAATAATTTGCTACGCTTAAGGGCGGCTTAGTTAAAGATCTGACTACTTCGAATTACACATGTTACACTTACTAGGGGATTAATCATATGAGTATTCGTTGCGATATATCGCAATTCCTTTTCTACTGACATCACAAAAAAGGAGGAGGTGCTCAATTCGACTGTGTTTTTTTTGTTACCTCATAACTTCTTTCTACATGAACCGATTTTTTTTGGTCGTTTTTTTGGTTGATTGGTCCCACTTAAATTTGATCAAAAGTTTTGAGTTATTGTCAATGATGCGTGTTTATTCCATTTAATCTGATCAAAATTCCGAAGATAAAGCGGTAAAGTAGGTTTTTTACCGACTTCCCAAAAAAGAAGGAGGTACTCAAGTCGACTGTATATTTTTTTTCATGTGTGTTACCTCATAACTTCTCTCCACGTGAGCCGATTTCGAAATTTTTTTTATAGTTTGAAAGATGTTG
The DNA here is from genome assembly GCA_948107665.1 of Lomographa bimaculata. Lineage (NCBI taxonomy): Eukaryota > Metazoa > Arthropoda > Insecta > Lepidoptera > Geometridae > Lomographa > Lomographa bimaculata. The sequence continues at coordinate 15,654,345 of OX403599.1, forward strand.
CTTTCTAATTGGTCCTATTGAAATTTGATCAAGAACTGATCAGTAGTTCTCAATAATGTATATTTTGTGACGAATAATGCGTACTTTGACGATGTTCTCGTTTGCCTGACTTCAAAAGTTACCTCATAACTTCTTCCTTTGTGAGCCGATTTTGATGATTCTTTTTTTTTTTAAAGATGGTGCTTTTTTTGTGGTCCTATTGAAATTTGATCAAGGTCTAATTTACATTACATTCAGTTTGACATTCAGAATTGGAGGAGTAATCGCGTATCATATTATTATATACAAAAAAAAACCTAAAGTCGAATTGAGAAAATCCTTTTTTGAAGTCTGTTGAAAAAATACAAACAAAGGTTTAATTTTGTAACAGCGTGCATCAAAAGGATATATACATACACATTTGAATTTTATCACAAAGCTCTACCTTTGCGGATTAGGCAGAATTTACTGTCCGAAACAAGGGGACGTTAAAATGTCGCTGCAGTATTAAAACTTATATATATATAACTTTATTAAAACGTTCTTAATTATTAAGATTGATAATGAGTTAGAAAATCATCAAAATTAAATTAAATACACTTACATTTGAACGCCTCTAAGTATTATTTGATTGATATGTTTCTTTAAAGCACTAAATAAACATGAAATTTAGTATGTTAAGTCTAGAATTTATAATAATTTAACATTATTTATATTCAATAAAGTGATCATGACCGCAGAATACATATTATGATCAACTCTCTCTCTCTCTCTCTCTCTCTCTCTCTCTCTCTCTCTCTCTCTCTCTCTCTCACAGCCTCAAACTAAATTCGTAGACATCTATATGGGTGCCAGAAACATTCACAACACACGCAATTACTAATTAAATAATAACGACACAATTTTCGTTCTCAACAGGATTTGAACCCGATACCCGCTGCTTAGAAGGACGACACGCAACCAACTTCATCAGCAAACAGTTCAAAATAATAAGTAAATATGAATTGCTGTTTACATGACTGAAACGCAAGCAAAGCTTTAAAAAAAAAATACCGTCGACTTGAGTACCTCCTCCTTTTTGTTGATTTGTTTTGTTTTTTGTTGATTTTCTTAAAAAAGCGTTATATCAATTTCGATAAAATGTATATGAGACCACCTTTGAAGTACGATCTACCAAACAAAAACAGAATCATAAAAAGCGATTCATAATTGGCGGAATGATCGCGTAACATACATGTATAAACACACTAAATTCACACATTCACAAATTCTACGTTCATCATCCGGACAGAAAAGGAGTGGAACTCATTGCCTGCGTCTTTGTTCCCCGAACGGAGTAGTCTGGGAGTTTTCATGTCTCGAGTGAATAGGTATCTTCTAGGCAAGCATGTCACATCTTCGGCCGCATCATCACTTTCCATCTGATGAGATAGTGTTCAAATGCTTGCCTATTCAACATAAAAAAAAACATACAGTCAAATTAAGAACCTCCTTTGTTGAAAATAAACCAAGTGTTGTTTCTTTGTCAATGTTTAAGAAAAACATAAAATTCCCTTACCACAACTCCCTGCAGGCAACAATTCATTCTATTACCTAAAGTAGCGGTCAAGTAAATCTTTACAGCCTTTGGTTATGACTACTTGTGTGCAAAGTACTACATCGTGAACGTTACCCCCTTTGTGACGTCATATACTAGTCACTTCCGGTTTTATGGCGCGTTCCTCGAATACTTTTTTGTTTATTAATCTTGTAAGTAATTGTTTGCGTTGTCACAATGTTTATCTTATATTTGATGTGGTTTATGTGTTTACTTTTGGTTGGTGAAGAGTTTGATGAGTTTATTGGCTATATTTTCAACGAAACGAGCTCAAGCTACCTATAATATTATATACTATTTGCAAACTTATATCATAATTTAAAAATTGTTCTGCGGAAATTTGAGTATAAGTTTAAACGAGGTACATCTGCAGCATTCTGATAATTTTTAAACGAGGCGTAAACGATGTTATTGTGGTCAAGAGTTATAAATACGATAAAACTAGATTACTTCCTGTATCTCAAAGATAATATATCAAAAACGCTTTCACACTCAAATACCCACACTAAGTTCAACGACTTGTGTCATGGGTATGGGAAAAATTAACATCACACTCACACACATTTTTTAACGCTTTTGCACTCACACCACCACACTTAGTTCAACGACTTATGTCTTCGGTACCGGAAATATTTACATCACACACACGATCGCAACCAGAACCAGAAATACAGATTTCCCCTGGAGAGCAAATTTGTGATCCAACCGGGAATCGAACCCGATACCCCCGCTTGGAAGGCCAACTAACTAAGCTGACTAGCTGTTCATAGCTAATATTAAATATATTTGTCTTTGTGGCACGTATTATTTGAAGGTTAATTTAAGTTTTCTGTTAGAATAAAATTGACCAACAGCGAGATTCAGTTTTAGTAATAGAATCCCGTGTGCATTCTAAGGGTACCTAAACCCTAAGATTGAATAAATAATACAACGCAAGCAAAGCTTAAAAAAAACCGACTTCACTGCTTACATTTTGGTTTTGTCGATTTCGATAAAATGTATATGGGACCACCTCTGAAGTATAACCTACCAAACAAAAAAGCCATCTAAATCGATTAATAATTGGCAGAGATATCGCGTAACATACATACAAAAAAGAACATACAGTCAAATTGAGAAACTCCTTTTTTGAAGTCGGCTGAAAATTGAGCGTCATTTTATACTCTACATCCTACACGCTTGTTTAAGGCTATAATTAAGCTTACGTCGGCATGCCAGCATAATGGGTGACCCGAAAAAATAATACTTTTTTTTCTTTTTTGCACTTTTATTCACGCACTGTGCTTATTGTTTGTTTTATTAAGCCGCTGTGGTCGTTCAAGCTTTATTGTAGAGAACCGTAATTATTACCCCAAGTTTGGTTACAATATAGTCACAGCTGGTTTTAATAGGTACTTATTTAGAAATTTCAGACTAAACGGTAAATTAAAAATTTATTTAAACGGAACATATTTTCTAAAACAAATTCATTTTCGTTAGTTAATTTAGGTCTTACAGTTATAATATAACAAGATGGGTTTGAACTTCGGCGTCAATATAATCGGGTCAATCGGGTCATAATAATATAGCTTCTGCAATAAAATAAATATGTGTATGTTTGTAACTTTAATCACACTTATATGATAAATCTGCAATAATGCAATCCGGCAGGAGCACAAATGCCTTCCCAAGGGATATTTGTGCTTCTGGTTCTGGGTGTAATGTGTGTGTGATGTGAATGTTTCCGACACCCACGATACTAGTCTTTGGACTTAGTATGGGGCTGTGAGTGTGAAAGCGTTTGTTTATAAATCTAAAAGTGTATATGTAAGTATGTTTGTTTACTTTTCAAGCTGCAGCTGTAACGGCTTAACGGCAATTTGGAATGTACATAGCTTATACCTGGGATTAACACATAAGCTACATTTTAACTTAATGAATTAAACTGGATGAAAAAAGAGTAATTTAAACGGACTATGGTGTAGCAAAAAGGAATATTATGATTTTAGAACCATATATATCAATATGAGTTTGTATAATATGTATTCATGTTAGTTATTTTCCCTCACAGCTTTAAAATTAATAAATTTATATATTATAGGATAGTGAATCAGGCTCTACACACCAGGGTTCGTAAGCTAAGATGTTTATTAAAAAAGCAACATGATGTCTGCGTAGGTACTTTATAAAATAGTCGGTGTTTCCTGATGATAACAATATGGGAGTCTTCAAGTCGCAAATGAATAGGTATCTTCTAGGCAAGCTTGCATCGTCAGCCACATCGTCACTTACCATCAGGTGGATCGCGCTCAAATGCTTGCCCAATCACCATACAAAAAAGGTTTTGTCCGAAACCGATACAGATTCAAAAGTACAAACAAACACTTTCATGCTATGTAGACTTAAAGATACCTAAGTTATATGAAAGTTGGAACCTAAGCCAATTCCGTCCCTGTAGTACTTTTTTCCTAGATAAAAACAATGTTTAATTACATCGGGTGTACAAATAGACTAAATGTTATTGATTATTCTAAATTATATGAGGTTGTTATAGTGCGAAAAAATTATGTTGTATAATTTAACAATTATAAAGCCTTTATTTCGAAAATAATTACTATTAAATATTGACACCAACGTTAAATTATTTTCCGTATAACATTTACAGCTGGGTTCGATTTAATTAACCATCGTGATGATTAATTTAATTCGATGTCACTCAAATTGAAAGCAATGAAAATGAGTCAGTAAAATAAAAAGACATTGACAGTATGAAAGCCTCAACTCTCTGAAGTTTCAGTTTCCCACCAGTAGGAACGTACCTAGAATAACTTCGACTTCGATTGTTTCTTTTTCAAATTCTAATGTCTTTCTTTGAAATTCTGCTACACTTATATCATAAACTAGAAGTGCCCGCGGCTTCGCCCGCATTAGCCTATGCGTCATTCCGGAACCTAAACAATCTACATTTCAAATTTCATCAAAATCGGTTTATTCGTTACGGAGATACGTGATTACAAACATTCACCCACACACACAAACATTCGCATTTATAACATTAATAGGATGCCTAAGTCTGTGTGTAAACGTATGTAAGTATTTTTGATTTTCTTCACGCTGTAATCGCTGAACGGATTTGGATGAAATTTGTAATATACAACAAAAAATAATACTTAGGCTACTTTTTAACTTTAATAATGCGGGCTAAGCCGCGGGTCATGGCTAGTATTATATAAAATTAAAGTTCGTCATAAGCTACTGTACCATATAATTTTTACTAATAAGCAAACGTTCTCCACCATCACAGAATACTCTACGCCATGTAGTTCGTAGCGAATAAATACATCACGCGTAGAATACTTGCTACGCTACATAGGCTACGCGTAGTCTACACGCTACGCCGAGCCGCGAAGTCTACGTAGATTGCATCAATCGCTTACTTTCATTTATCTATCTATCTAATATATTTAAACGAGCAATTCTTGTATATATATATATATATATATATATATATATGTGTAATCAGGATCTCGGAAACGGCTCCAACGATTTTCATGAAAGTTATAGATTAGGGGTTTTTCGGCCCAAGGAATAGATTTATCAACGTTCCAGGTCCGAGAAATGCTCGGTTCCCAAACTGCATTTGAAAAACCTGGCTTAAGAAACTATCAGCGCCATCTATTACGCCATGACCGATGTAAAAAACTGTTTCTACTCGACACTAGACGGAGCTTTCTGAGGCTACAAATTCAAACACATTCTACAAAAAACAAAAAACCGAGCAAAGCTCGGTCATCCGGATGTTTCCAATAATGCCAAACAATAATAATTGTCATAACGATTCCTATAGAATGCTGCATATAAAGGTTAATAGAAATTATATTGCAGTTGTTAAGCGAAAACGGAATCATGTTTCTTAACTTTGAATGATTTGCTTACGTTCACGCCCGTTCACAAATTATTCACCATTATTTCACATTCACACTTGAAAAATTAAAATTATTGAAAAATAATAGGAAATAGGCAACGTATTTTTTTTACTGTTGCGACGGAAAATATCTTTCCGATATAAGGATTATTTAACTCATTTAACACGTTGATGATACACGTCACATATATAAATGAATCATCACCAGCAGTAAATTTTTAATGATATGTAGCAATGAAACAACTACGTGTTTAACCCACCAAAAATGAGCATGTTTTCAATTAGACTATTTTTTATGTGTGTTACCTCAGAACTTTTTTCTGAGTGAGCCGATTTTGATGATTTTTATATTAGAAAACTGACGCTTCACATGTAGTCCCATTTACATTAAAACTAGATCTGACCAGAAATTTTTGAGTTATCGGTAATGCGTATTTAATTCATTTAATCTGATCAAGGGTGCCGAAGATAAGCGGTGAGGTTGTTTTTTATGCTTTGCTTGTATTCAAATTATTTTCATGCTTGCTTAGGTACTGTAATACAGTCATTGCAATGCGCGAAAATGTTGTGAATTAAATTTTCGCAAAAGCTTCAACTCAATTTCGCTGAAGAGGTTTACGGTATGGTATTCGGATCGGTCCAATTTGGTTAAGCGTTCGATGGAATGGTATTGTCATCGATATGGATTTTTTAAAGCTTGGCGTGTTTTGGTATAACTGTATTTTAGTAAATATTATGACTATAATTGTTGTTGCCATTTATGGACCCCATTATCATAACATAAACATAAACGCTTTCATACTCACAGCCCCACACTAAGTTCAAAGACTTGTATTGTGGGTGCCGGAAACATTCACATCACACAACATATTTTTGGGGGCTGAGTCACCCACGTCCGTAGGAGGATACCCCTTAAGTCTGACTCCCTACACGTGGTCCCCGGGTGGTGCTAATCAGGTGACATTTGAGAGGTGGTAGAGCATTTTGTGAGTTGCTCGCCTGGCTTGCTACCAAAGTAGCTTACCACCATCAAGTTGAAAGTCTGCCGCCAAGCCAAATACGGTGTTCCGACAGTTATCCATGAGAACCTGCGTATTCCAGGTCTAGTGTGTTTACCAGCTTCGATCACATCGACACTTACCATCAGGTGAGATAGTGGTCAAACACTAGCCTGTCACAAATAAAAAAATAAAAAAAAACATCCATTACACCTAGAACCAGAAGCACAAATATCCCTTGGGAAGGAATTTGTGCTTCTGCCGGGAATCGAACCCAGGACCCACGTCGCAAAGGGCGGACACCTGTCCACTGCGCCAACTGGCTCGTCATTAAATACATATCGTATAAGATATGTTGTAACACGGCTTTACAACTTAATGCAACAGTAAAATATTGTTATTATCTATCTCTGTTGCAAATAGTTTCAATTCGAAAACGAACTTCTTAGAAAAAAGGTTTATTTTTGCTTTAAATAGAAACCGCTCGTAATATAGACATATTAAGGTTTGTTTTCAAAAAGTTTTTGATAATAAAAATACCAAAAGCGGTATATTAAATATAATGAATTGTTTAATGTGGTAATTTTACTGTAATTATAATGTAACATACCAAAAAAAAACAGTGTTCCTTTGATCTCAACTCAGACCCTCATATTTTAGGGAAGTCCAGAAGTTTGGAAGACATTACTTTTTGCTTTATTCAGTTTCTTTTTTGTTTTTCTTCGATACACAATGCACTTGATGAAATCGTTCAAGCTTATTTAAAGTCATAAGTAAGTAAAAACATGTTTTACACGAACACATTAGATATATGATACATTGAATATGAATGATACATTTAACTGAATAAACTTACTATTATGTAATACAATATATTCAATAATCATATACTTATTTAATTACTTAAAAACAACCAATTCATATAATATTACATTAAGCATTTGAATAATATAGAAATTATATAAATAATTATGGTAGCAATTAGTATAAAAATATTTATTTCATTTTGTTATTTATGGCTGTAGTTCAATATGATTAAGATAAATGTACCCTCTCGTAAGTTGCAGTGCCCCTACGGGGTATCACAGGAACTACAATTTTATATTTTAGACCTAAGTGTTATGTGATATGCAATAAACATATTTGAGTTTGAGATAAAAATATGAACATGGTATGTAACTAGTAACGGATGATGAATATAGAAGAGAAACGCTTTTAAAGAACTGGATATATTTTAACCAAAAATAAAGACTTTAGACAGTTTTCCTTGGTGTTAAGTGGTAAAAAAGGCATAAAGGAATCAACTCATGTAATTCCTGCGCACACTCTGCTAAATGTAAGCGATATAATACCGATATACTTGGAACTTTACGTCGGTAACTGAGACTTTTCTATTTAGACTCGACTAGTATCGACGCTTACTATACTTATACTTACTTACCAATGAGTCTATTGATAATACATTTTGTATGAAATATCTAAGGACATTAAACCTCAGCAGAAAGATTTCCTCTCTTTATATAGAAAGATCTGAAGTCCTACAAATTCCCTTTTCACGTGTTTTTATTATAATATGAATATAATACATCTTTACGTCTTTGATATCACCGCTACGTAATGAATTCATTTTATAAAAGTATGCCAAATCAATTATCCTGGCTTTTGGAATCAAATCTCTTTATGTACAAGACGTTGTTACGTATAATCAGTAGCACATGTTTATCTAAAAGAGTAAATTTAAATTATGAGATTGTATGACGTACCTAGCTTATTATTTTTGGTTTAAAAGTCATAAAAGGAAGTGCCTCTCAAAGTAACTTTACTGAAATAATAAATTAAATATCCTACATTTCTAGTCTAGGACTTATAACTTTAAAAGTGCTACACTTTACATAAACTACATTTTGACATTCTTACGTCATGTCTAAGCAAAGAAAAATACTTAGCATTTTTATTGTTAATTTTCTTACATTACGTATATACTTTCAGTAATTATAGCGAAACTTAAGTCTAAGAAGAAAAGCCGTAATAGAGACAGCTTGGCGTATGATACTTTTAGGTTAGTGTAAAAAAAAATTATGTTAAAAATTCGCAGTAGTCTCTTTCTGATGACGACAGACATCAAAACAATAGTGAAATGTCAGGTTGAAAAATAATATACTCTTTTATTCTCTATGAACCAATTTTTTATTTTTTTAAATAATGTTTCCTACTTTAATTATATAGATTTGAGTTACTGTTTCATTTTGCATATTGTGATGTCATTCAGCTCACGCGTCTACAAAGAGATATAGGTACGTAAGAAAATTAGGACTGGAATTTTTCATAGGCTTCGTATAGCGAAGATTACGTTTTGTATCAAAGTAACGTAGAAGCCGTACTCAGTAATTACATTACATGATTGAAATTATAATACTGTTACACTGGGTTTACGAGAAGTAAAACGTATAGGCTCAGGGCAGGCATTACAGTTTCAGAACGTCGTTATCTAGAGTTCCAAATGGTCTTCTACTGCTTCTATATGTCTCGGTTGACTTTTTTTGAAGTGAAACCTTCTTTAGTGACGTAGTGTGACTTTTTTGGGATGAGTAAAAATTTTAAACTTGCGTCAGGACACGTGACCTGATCGAAAATTCGTAAGCCTCCGTCTTACGAATAGACCGACGTTAGAGAGTAGACAGCCTGCGCGGCGTAGGAGAAGTAATATCCCCCTCTCTTTCTACGCGCGCGAAAATGTATGCCTGCTCCTGCTGTTTACAACGTTAATGTTCAAGTTTTCACTTCTGTCGGTACTTCCGGACTGCAACACGTTGTTTTTTTTTTAATGCTGATGTCCTTAGTTGATCTAAATTTGTTTGGCCCAGTACTTTGACACTGTCACAGCAAAGAGGGAAGCCTCATTTAAGTCATTCGTTGTGCAGATGTTAGGACATTGAGGACAAGAGGTGTTCCATAGTTTGTTCAAGAGTGCCATTATCATATCAAGTTGCATCAGCATATCCCACTTTGTCATACAAGTTAGACTTAAATTAATTGTATAGATGCTGCAGAAGTAGAAGAATAAAACCGTAGCTGAGCGTGTCGCTTACCGACAGGTGGGCGTCTGGATCAACAGTTATTATATAGGTGGTATAATACTTAATGGTCAAGCTGAACTGAATTGCGCATGGTGTTCTGCCGTATCTCATTCCAAAACTTATTTACGAACATGGGTTCACGATTAAGCATCGTTTCTTATATTTACTGTTACTCCACATAGTCACACAAGTCGTACTTGTTCCAATTCCAATTAGTAGGGATAGCATGATATTGTTTTTACGTTAGTTTAGTTGTAGTAGTTGTACTATCTTGCTATTAAAAACTGTTGAAAATTATATAAGGAAAATGGAAATATCTTTGATTTGTGAAAAAAAAAAGTTGACTAAGAATTATAAGAGCTGTTATACTATATATAACTATAAGAGATGTTATAGAATTGCAATCGTATTAATTTGTTTTTTGTTCTATATAATACTAACATCGAAATGGCATTATTATACAAACGGAATACTACCTATTAAAAATTAAGATATATTTTTTCTTTCCGTCTAACTAAACGATAATTATTCTTCTTATTTTTTTTCTTAACAGAAGAACTGTCTTTAGTTGCCATATCATATTTATTGAGACAACCTCGTGGCTTGGTTCTGCTGAATTTAACTAACAATAATTAAACGCAAGCAAAGCTTAAAAAAACCGACTTCACCGCTTTATCTTCGGAACCTTGATCAGATTTAATGTATTGCACTCGCATTATTGACGATAACTCAAAAACTAGAGATTAGATCTTAATCAAATTTCAATGGTACCACATGAAAAGCACCAGCTTTCAGATAAAAAAATAATCATCAAAATCGGTTCACAACGAAAGAAGTTATGAGGTAACTTTTGAAGTCGGTCAAAACGAGAACATCGTTATTGTAGTCCACAGATTACGCATTATTGACGATATTTCAAGATCAGATCTTGATCAAATTTAAATGGGACCAATAGGAAAGCAACACCTTTCAAACTAAGAAAAATCTACTTTTTTTTTTTCACTAACGTAAAATTTTCGAAATCGGTTCACGTGAAAAGAAGTTATGAGGTAACCCACATAAAAAAACAGTCGACTTGAGTACCTCCTCCTTTTTTGGGAAGGCGGTAATAAGTAGTTATTAGCAGTATTTCATTGTATAAGTATACCATGTAGTAATGTAAAAAATATCAGTTCTAATACTTTATTTCCTCATTTGTCGAAATCACTTTTAATATGATATATAATGTATAATAGATTATAAAACCATCACACTTAATATTATTTTGAAATGCATTAAATCAATCTTTAATCCGAGAAATAACATCCCTACAGAATGGTCAGGCCTTATCGTGTATTAAATAAAATGTATAAAGGAAAAATAGAATTCTGTACTAAGATTAAGCTTAGCAAAATAACAGCACTTTATTTTCATCTTCAAGAATCTTCCGGATTCTTACCCTATTTAATTGAAAAACTTTTTGGTCCCATTTCGAAAATGAGCCTTTGAGTGGGTTCGTAGAGTACAGAATTGTTTTTGTTTCTTGCGTTTTTAGATTTTTGCATTTCTTGGAACATTTAATTTTGTCTAATACTACAAGATTTTTTACGAATGTACAAATAAATTTAGTTCTGATAGGTATATAAAAGGATTTAAACTATACTTTTAACCAACTTCGGGAAAGGAGGTGGTTCTCAATTCGACCGATTTTTTTTAAATGTGTGTTACAAAAGAACGTTTTTAGGTGAACCGATTTTGATGGGTATTTTTTTATTTGAAAGCTGGTGCATCCCATGTGAAATTTGATCGAGATCTGACCAGTCTTTTTTGAGTTATCCTCAATAATGCGTATTAAATTAATTTTATCAGATCAAGGTTTCCGAAGATTAAGGGGAAAAGTCGGTCTATAAAGCTCTCCTTGCGTTTTTTTACATATATTTTAATTTTTAACTATAATAATATAAATGATTTACAATGTTAACACTTCAAGTTCGCGATGATACTGAAAGCATCTAAGATATCTCTGTTTAAATTGGACACGGTCGAGGCACGTGGTCCTATGCTAACCGAGAACGGATAAATTGAATTCCCGAACACTGAATTCACGGAGCTCCCTGATAAATATGTAAGTCTGCTTGAGACGTTTCTTTTGACGCGTTCAAGCAAATTTATGAATATTTCGAACGAGGATTCCGGGCTTTCACCCTTCTGATGAAATAGTGGAGTGAAACAGACTATGTTTTATTCAGGACAGTAATGACCGTCGCTGTAGAGTCGTAGCTTGTAAGTTGCGTGTCGTAATTTCTCTAAGTTATTCAGAGCACGATGTAGATCTCATTATCGTTGGAAATTGTAAGAGGACTTGTTCGTCGGGTCCATTAGCTGCTTGAACGGATACTGCCCGCTTAACAAAGTAAACATTCGCTTAGTGTAAAATGGCCGGAGACGTGAACGTTGTAATCAAGAGCGATGATGTTGCTTTTACCAATCTACGATTGTTTAATATCTAATGCTATGGTTCTTTTATAGTTGATTTTGAGCTCAAAAATACACATAATTAACTGACTGTTTAATCCAATTAATTTAGTCATGATATTACATATTGCGAGAGATCGATTAGGACTCAATCTAACTGCAAAGCAGCATAATGGTAACAGTATTAGAGGGATACATGATTGCGATTCTACACTATTCTATAATACTAAGTATTATATTGATACAGTAAGAACGCTTATGCGTGTTACCTTTTGAGACATGTATTTTTGGAGCATATTCGATTACAAAACTTTTATAAGCAGCATTTACGTTATTTAGATCGAAGGAGTCAACGATATTTTATTTCATTTCGGTATTTTAACAATTTACACTAGAACTGCCCGTTGGCTTAGTTGGGTGGCGTTCGCCTTCTAAGCAGGGGTATCGGGTTCGATTCCCGGCGGGAACACAAGTTTTCTCCCCATGGAAAATTTGTGTTTCTGGTTCTGGTTGTGATTGTGTGTGTGATGTGAATGTTTCCGGCACCCACGACACAAGTCATCGAACTTAGTGTGGGGCTGTGAGTGTGAAAGCGTTTATTTTTTTTATTTTTTTATTAGTTCACAATACTTGGAGGAATAAGCTCATTGTTAAAGACTTGATAAGTTTATTATTTATTTATACTAGAACTTGGGATAATCTAGCCAAAAATGCTAAACAAATCTCGTTATTCAAACAATAACTTAGGATACAAGTTGTTTCGTCATAAACATAAACGCTTTAACGCTTTTCACACTTACAGCCCTACACTAAATTCGACGACTTGTGACGTGGGTGCCGGAAACATTCACAATTACAACCAGAACCAGAAACACAAATTTTCCTTGGGGAGAAAGCTTGTGTTTCTGTCGGGAATCGAACCCGATAGGGATGCTTGGAAGGCAAACACCACCCAGCTACGCCAACAAGCAGTTCAAGTCATAATAAAAGTCTTAGTATTTCATGTTAAAAATCAAGACCTATGATATTCAGATAATCATATTATAGACCTTACCAATCCTTTATTTGTATAAAATATCATGCAGAGAATTTACATTTCATTTGACGCAGACTAAACTAAAGGTTATTTATTTTATTCAAAATAATACTCTAAAACAAATATATCGCTCGCGTGTATGATATTGTATTACTTATAAACACACGGTTCTCAACTAGGTATTTAATATAAGCCCCGAGAGATTCGGGCCACGCTTTATTAAACGGCAATGGTACCACAAGACATGTGACATTAATACCAAAAACCAATTGGAATTCCGAGTCACAATTTCCCTATAGCAATCCGGAATCCGGAGATCCGGGATCCGTACGTGTTGCGAGCTCCATTCCCGGATATATTGTGTTTGAACAGACGGACTGGTCCGCGAATTTAAATTGTACGGATTTGTGACCAATGTAGGTTAGAGGAATATTTTTGTGTTCGTTCGTTTTTAGTTCAGAGTCCGGACGATGTTGTCAGTACTTGTATTTACGTGACATTTGTAGGCTAGCAGCCAGTTTTTTTATGCGTGATGTGCAAGCATTTGGCCTCTATCTTACTGAAGATGTGGTATGCTTAGGTACCTGTATTATTTTCACTGTTCTGCTCTTTTTGGACACAAAAAAAAACTAAACTAAAACTAGTCGTATACATCTATACCGAAAAAACCTTAGTTACCTACAAAGCAACGAATTAAAAGGTAACTCAAGTGCTCAAGCCCACTACCAATAGGTAGCGTCCTTTCATTGTGGCGGTATTGTCTCTCTGATTGCAATACGTTGAGCCAAATAAGTACCAGCATTTTAATCACGCGTCGCCTTAACCAGGCACTCTGAAAAACTGATGTGGATTAAGATTAAATTGTTTTTTTTAGTTATATTTGTTAGCAGAACTTTCTTTAAATGTCCCGCTGATGTCTACGATTCAGCTTAGAACCTATAGTATATTCATTTTATGTTCTACCTACGGCTGCTTCTGCTGTAATTTTAATCTTATCAGATTCAACATGTAAGAACAGGTGGCGTTGCCTAAACTATATTAAATTTTATGATACTGGCAGGCTCCTGTCCGTATTACTACTGTACTTCACGTACTCAAAATACACCTATTATTTAAAAAAGATATATCTTTGTATCTACCTCATGTAAATATTACTGTAAAAGCTTGGTAAATCCTAAGGTCTACCAGTAAAATATTAGATTTACCAGCTCTTTAGAATGAAAGATCGAAATGTTTTGCGATTATTGAAACCAGGCGCTCTGATAATTTTTTTAAAAATACCGAACGGCTCGAATAAAAAAAACTGCTGAGGTTTCTCTATATTCGCCGTTTGCAGTGCTCTGCCAAGATCTCTCTCTGTTTTGTGTTTACTCACTTGCATATTAATTTGTGATTGTGTGTGTGTGATGTTAATATTTTCAGCACCCATGACACAAATCTTCGAACTAAGTGTGGGGCTGCAAGTGTGAAAGCGCTTACATTTATCTTTACACATACACAACATATGAAGTAAATCTCAAGGAAAACAATTCGAAAAATAGCTTCTCGAAGTTTGCGTTGTGTTGTGTTCTGTATTGGAAAAAATGTATGATAATTAATTTATTTGTGGCATTTCATGATGTAAATATATGTAGATGTGATAATACTGTCTAGACTGGTACCCGTGGTGTAAACTCTGGAAAAATAAAAAAAAAACGCTAGGGGCTATGGAACGCTGCCGCATATCAGCGCCAGGATTCCCATTAAAGTGTTATTTACTGACATGGACGTACTCAGTACTAGGGCCATTGGGCGGATTTAATTTTTTTTAAAAAAGGAACCACGATAAATAATAAAATAGGTCATAGTTAGGAATAATATGAGTAACTACAGATAAACTATAAAATACTAGCGATAAATGAAGAACCGCTCGACCGATTTTGTGCAAACTTCACATACCTAAACCATCTACTAAATAGTCCGAACAAAGCCTAAACATTTGGTTTGGATAGGTGAGCCCGTTCTTGAGTTATTGATTTTTATATATATAGATTTGCAAGTATTATGCTGTTATAAATTAAGTGGGACTGAAGCCGATTATGTCAATAAGTTGTTAGTGTTAATTTCTATCAAGCTTCGTTTATGCTGGGCTAGCAAGCATTTAATCGCTATCTCACCTGATGTATAGTGACAATTCAGCCGAAGATGGGACACGCTTTCCTAGTAGCTATTCACTCTAAACTTGAAGACACCCAGATTGCACCGTTCAGGGAACAAAGATGCAGGCAATGAGTTTCACTCCTTCGCTGTACGGATGATAAACGTAGAAGCAAAACGCTTCGAAAGTTAATCAATGCATTATAATTCTTCATCAATAATTAACAATTTATTACCGTGATTTATAAAGGTAGCTAAGGTATAGTTGAATCCGAATGGTATGCTGTAGCGAATAATATATTATTTTAAAATAGGTGTTGATAAATTTATAGTATATATATAAGTAATTCTTGATATAAAATTATCTTATCCCCCTTCCCTTACTACGTCCATGTTTGCAGAGCCCCGTTCCGTGAGCCAACGGACCATGTTCGGATAATTTTACTAAGGAAATAGTTTTTCCTTCGAAACCTCGCTTGGAAATAAGAAGCCGTTTCAGACGACTGAATATTATACGGAGTTTTGCTGCTATGAGATTTCTTAAAATTTCATGAAAATATTAGCCCGAATATTTAATTTTACATTCCAATTAACAAGGTAGAGAGGTAGGTTTATTGTATAGAGGAGAGATGATTTTACATAGAAAATGTATTACGGATCCCTAAAAAATAGAAGTATTTGTAATTCTGTAGGATCAATTAGCAAGTCCATGCTTTTTACGACGTAAGACCTGAGTTCAATTTTTGACCGGGGCAAAATTCCATTGCTTTTTTTTTTGTTTGGGGGAAAATGCCTTGCACTTCCCTTCCTTCCCGGGGGTGAAGGAAAGGGTGGGTGGGTACGTTTAGTGTGATGCTTGGCCCTGCCAACGACTAGCTAAAGTATAGCTTTCGGACCTATATAGTGATAATGGCGACCAAGTTTTCTACTTGGCAGTGGTGATCTACGATTATATGTCTGCCTGCTGAATACGAGGAAATGCCCCAACACCATAGATTTGATAATGATGTTGCCTCACCAAAAGTTCAAGCCAGTCGTAGGATTTGAAAACACGACCCCCGGGTTTCCGACGACGACGCCATCATGGCAAACTATGAAAATCTTTGTCCTGACATACCGCTTCACTGTTTGAATGACTGATTGACTTAGAGACACCGCACAGCCTAATTTGCTGGTCATAGAGACTTGAAAATTGGTGTCTTAGTACGTAGGGGTGTACTAAAAATGTTATTTTCGGAAGTTCCACCCCAAAGAGGGTTAAATGGGGTGAAAACTTAAAAAAAAGTTTTTGTTTTTGAACTTATAGCGATGTAAATTGGTATATGAGTAGTTCATTTAATATTAAAAAAATATATTAAAATATGCTATCAATTTTTTTTCAGGGGTGCTTTAAGATGCTAAGTATGGAGAATGCTTAAGTGCTAAGTATGTAGAATGCTTAAGTGCTAAGTATGGAGAATGCTTAAGTGCTAAGTATGGGGAATGAAAGTTCACATGGAAAGTATATTATCAATGAAGTTAAGCTGTAGACGTTTGCGATGTAGGTATACTTAGCTTATAATCACGATTAACACATAGGCTTCTTTTAACTCAATTAACGCGACTGAAGCCGTGGGGCACGGCTAGTTTTATATAAGTAAAACTTTAAGCCAAACAACAACCCACCCTTTTTTATACTAGATAAGCAAGCATTTGACCGCTATCGCATCCGATAGAAAGTGACGATGCGGCCAAAGATGGAACATGCTTGCCTAGAAAGTACCTATTCACTCTAAACTTGAAGACACCCAGATTATACTGTTCAGGGAAAAAGACGCAGGCAATGAGTTCCACTCCTTCGCTGTACGGATGATGAACGTAGAAGCAAAACGCTTCGAGCGAACCGGAGGTATGTCAACCATAAATGGATGACGCTTGACAGCTTGTCTTGTTGTTTGATGGTAAAAGGGCATGGAGGAATTATATCATGTAATTCTTGAGCACACTCTCCAAAATGTAAGCGTTAGAATACCGATAGGCTTGCTTTTCCAGTGAGACTCACACCACACCCAAACAAAGTCCTATTTTAACTTCCAACAGCAAACAATCTTGTTTATTTCTCACAAATAACCTGAACTCCAATCTACCCACATATGTCAGTTTATTGATAGATTCCTGAACGTTCACCACCTGTTGGTGTCAACAAAGTGTAGCAAACATGGTATGTAATAAAGAAAGTTTTCGGTATCCACATTCCGGACGAATTTGTTTGTTCTTATATATTATGCAAGTACCTTTTAATGTAACCGTTGTTGAGAGTAATGGAATTGAACGTAGGGTTATTTTATATCCATAAGTGGAACAACATCAGATACTTTTTCATAGACGCTCGGTTGGCGGTTCTTCGCAAGTCTATCGGTATTCTATCGTTTGCATTTAGGAGAGTGTGCAGGAATTACATGAGTTAATTCCACCATGCCCATTTTACCATCTAACAACCAGACTGCCAAACGTCATCCATATATGGTTGACATACCTCCAGTTCGCTCGAAGGGTTTTGCTTCTACGTTCATCATCCGTACAGCGAAGGAGTGGAATTCATTGCCTGCGTCATTGTTCCCCGAGGGGTATAATCTGGGAGTCTTCAAGTCAAGAGAGAATAGGTATCTTCAAGGCAAGCATGTCACATCTTCGGCCGCATCGTCACTTTCCATCAGGTGAGATAGTAGTAAAAATGCTTGCCTATTTTGCATAAAAAATCTTAACTATGTCTAAAAGATGAATAGTTCAAAAAAAAACTCAGGAGTTTATTTCCAAAATTACTAGAAGAACTTGTCTAATGAGGTCTCTTGCAATACAATGCGCTCCTCTCACTGTTTCATGTGCCCGGTTATAACGATGTTCTTTAAAATACTAAAGTTACTTCACGAATTATAATGATAAGATTTATCACGAAACTTATATCTAAATATCAAGAAGCTCAGATAGTACCTGTAGGTACAAGTTTGTTCGAAAACATGTATGATCCTTATTTACAAGATTATACTTGACATAGAAAACTTGAATCACATTCAAAAAAGTTTGAAAAGTCTTAGTTGTAATCCCATGAGGAGACGATAACAGAAGGTTGCTAAAAAATATTGTAATGTTATTTGCCATTATAATGTTTATTAATAAAAAAAGATCCTAAAATAATGCTATAGTTTTATCTCTCTCAAATAGATTGAAGCGACGCGTGATCAAAATGCTGGTACATATTGTGCTTAACGAAAATTAATTCAAATATAGCGTTTCAGATATGTTATATTAAGTATTTGTATTCAATCATAAAATCATCACTTCAAAACGTTTAAGTCTGTTTCACCAACTAAAAGCTAATCATAATCTAAAATCGAAACAATAAATCTTTCATTACAATTCTAGAACTATCAAACTTAATAACACCTTCAATAGCCTCACCGCCAAATTACCTTATAGACACCCCAATCAGATCGAATCGGTTCCAATTCTGGAACTCAATTAAAACTATAGTCATTTGTAATGAACAAGGCAATGTACGTCAAATCGTTGGATTGTAGCATTTCACTGATCATGAAACACCAACGGGTAACGACAAGATCATTTGGACTAATTTTGGGATAGAGGATTGTCGCTAAAACGTTGTTAAAGATATGATGAATTAATCCGCAAAAGCAGACCATTCTAGACCTAGCGTGTTTGCCAACCTCTACCACATCATCACTTACCATCTTGTGAGAGAGGTAATGGCGAGACACTACTAGAGATAAAAGAGAGTGTTTTTACATAACGTACCCCGACGACCTATCTGGAAAACAATATCCGACTGCACCGATTTTCACCAAAGTAGCTATTTATAATAAATACTCTTGATGTAGTGAACTGGGTGAAATTAACAATTTTTTCCGTAAATAATGTGATTTTTTCCGACTACCCAAAAAAGGAGGACGTACTCAAGTCGACTGTATTTTTTTTGTGTGTTACCTCATAACTTCTCTCCACGAGCCGATTTCAAAATTATTTTTTTAATTTAAAAGATGTTGCTTTCTAATTGGTCCCATTTAAATTTGAACAAGATCTGATCAATAGTTCTTGAAATATCGTCAATAATGCATATTTTGTGGACTACTTTGATGATGTTCTCGTTTAACCGACTTCAAAAGATACTTCATAACTTCGATTCATGAGCCGATTTTGATGATTATTTTTTTATTTGAAGCTGGCTTTTTATGTGGTCCCATTAAAATTTGTTTAAGATCTGATCTCTAGTTTTTGAGTTATAGTCAATAATGCGTGTTTAATACATTAAATCTGATCAAGGTTCCGAAGGTAAAGCGGTGAAGTCGGTTTTTTTAAGCTTTGCTTGCGTTTAATCATGTAGTTAACATGTGAGACTTAGCGGCAAGCAGTATCAACACATTGAACTACTTTATGAAAATGACGGCTTAATAAGTGCGGTACCATTATAATACGTCTGCATTGGCACTCAAAATTGGTGACGTAACATATGATAGACCAGTCTTAAAGGAAGGATCCTTTAGTTATAAAAACATTGACTTCACTAATGAAATCAATGTTATTATGTCTTTAGTAATGACAAAGTTTTCTATGACGTCCTTTTAAAAAGTTACCGTCGTTGAAAACTTTGGCAATACTATCATGGCCAACTAAAAGCTATCATGAAGACATTGGCATCACTAAACGTATCGGAAATGACCAATATTCTTCAGTAGTATGCATTAGTAGAGTGAACTGGCAATTGTGCAGGATTGCGGTCTGTCGCCGATAGCTCGAACTGTGGTTCCGATTCATATTTCGAATTTACGACGTTCGATTGTTTGGATATCGGAAAACGCTTCGATTGAAATCTGTGGCATCGGATTTAGATGGTATTTTTGTCATATTGCTATAGACCACTACTGCAGCGGAGTAATATCAACGGCATACCGCCTTTTATTTAAATTGGTTAGCTGGTGATCGGAATTATTTCTACAACCGTATAAATAACCAGTAGCTGATTGATGAATTTTTGAGAAGTGGCCGTAAATATATATATATATATATATATATATATATATATATATATATATAAATATATACTTCCATCTACAAGCTGAAACAAAAAAATAAAAGCGATAATGTGGACAAAATTGTTTGCATTGGTAGGAAAGGATACCTTAATATTAGGCTCAAAGTCGAAGCATTGGGAAGGTTTTAAACCATTAGTCTTAATAGACCTGGACCTGACTGAAATAATCAAAGAGACACATAGCATTCTCTCACGCATTAGATTGAAGGCAACATTTTCAAGATATTATAACAAAGAAGAACTTATGTTCTGCGTGACTTAAGGAAGAATGCATTGCACAAGATTGCTAGCGAAAAATCGAGTATTATGTACGATTATGGAACGACAAAATGATTAGATTTCAACTCATTAAACTACCTACATTTGTGAAATGTTTAGTTCAGTTATTTAATTTAGACCACGCCATCATCATCAAAGTAATTTGATGCATTCAGCAGCCATAACTTCTTGTAAATTCATGTACCGCCGATTTTACTCGGTGGCAGAAGGAAAAAAAAAGTAGATATTGAGTTAAAAGGACATCTTTACGATGACGAGAGTGCCATAATGTGCAGAAAGCAAATAGTTGCAATACAATTAATTGTCGAAACAAAAGCGTAGCTGACATTTAAAATCGTTGCGCCGCGCCGACACGTCACTACTCACAAAATGCTGTCGTTTATCAATAAAATGGAGATGTGGCGCAATAAATTATCAGACGCTCGCAATATGTACACCGAATGCAAACATCAGCCCGCCAAATTACAAGTGGAAAAATAACGGTGTGTGCCCGACAGAGAATAATTGCGCCCGGCCTGTCGACGTATAGTTAATTTCGCTTGTTTTGCTCATTTCGCATGTTTTGCTTATTTCGCTTATTTTCACTGTGAACGTTACCAAGCCTGGTTCTCTTCGAATTTTAGGGGAGGAGCTCTACAAGTATATCAACGCCTCGGCCTAAGTGGGCCTACTCTAAGCCATGTAAGAGAAGAGATAAAAGTACGCGACATAGAATAATATGTAAGATTCAGTTTGTAGCGCTTGCCAGCTGAATTTTTACTGTATTGCGTTGTAGCAAGAGTCGCTATTTATTTAAATCTCTTCGTGGAGTGAGCTTTCTATACTTGTACAATTAAGTATTCTGTGCCATTACCGAAACTCAAATTGAAAAGTTCTCGGAAACGTTACCGAATGATGGTTACGTGCACTTTTTGTCTGATGTTCTAACTTCGTCAACAAACTTCGGGGACACAAAAAGGTCTAATTTCGTCCCCGATGTTAAAAATATTTCGCTTATTTCCCCTTCGAGGCGTCCGATTAATTAATGGTCTTAATTTCGAAACTTTTTTGATTAAAGGTGGAAGAGTCTTTTTTGTTCTTAGTCCGTTCGCAATAGGAGCTTAGCGTTTTTGGACCGCCTACCGTAGATATTTTGTTTGCGAAAGTTAATCAAAGTAAGCTTAGTCAAAGGAATATTCCAAGAAGCATTTCCAAAGTTTATTGGGTCACGAGTTAATAAAATCAATTTTATGTAAAACTGCTCAGTTAATTTATGGTGTCTCTTTCCAGCGTGCATCGTTTTTCAGGAAGTTTTTAATTATGAATGCAATAAGCGGTGGGTATAACGCTTTAGCGTTGGCTACTTTTCAGGCTTTAAACTTTGAAATAATTTCATTGCATTGCACGGAGCTACAATTATTAATATAAATCTGCGAGCCCTACTTTATTAAGAGGACTGTAAGAAACGGTTTTATATTTTCATTGTTAGTTACAGCAAAAGTTAGGTTATCAGTAAATTAGTGTATTATTATTTCCATCCTGTCCCTTTTGAAGGAAATGTGAGTTCCTGCCGGGAATCAAACCCAGGACCAGTGGCATAGAAAGCAGAGATTCTCATTGTACGAACAGAACATTAGCTGGTGATCATGATCTTTTCAATGAGCATAAAGAAATATCAGACAACTATGGGTTTAGGGTCTAAAATCGAGACTACTCCATTAGCAGCCAACCTCCAGAATTGTAACAATGATTGCTATAATCAAAATCTAAAAATGTTTATTTCGTGGGCCCTAAACAATAATTCCTGAAAATCATACGGGTATTATTTAGATGGCCACCAGAAATTCTAAACGGTTACCAAAATGGAAAAATGGTCACCAAATTACGTTTACTAAAATAAAATTTCCTGTGACAGAACCGAATCGGATAGTTAAGGTTATTTTTTTTTTATAATCAATACAAAAATATTTATAATACGAAAAAATTGATCTATTTCATAATATTTTAGGAAACGTAATTTGGTGACCATTTATACATTTTAGTAACCATTTAGAATTTTTTGGTAGTAAAATAGGTACTTTTTTTGGGCGGTGTTTAAACACAAGCAAAATTATACAGTCTAAAATTAGTCAGCTGAATAGTTGAGCCCGATCGACGAAACACTTTTAATTTATTGTGAACACGCGTTTAGGCTTTAGTGATTCCATCGCACAGTTATCTAAAACACAATAGTGAAATTGTTGGATATTAGATCAACTGTAACTAATAGATATTCAGCATTCAATGAGCAGAAAATTGTCATTTGCATTCAAATTGTTTCACTTATTTCGGTACATTAATTGTAACAATAGATACACATTTAGTTTAGAGCACAAGGGCAATATCAATTGTTATACTGCCCTTGTCCTAAACACCTGGCCACCTTAGCCGATCTCACTTACACGTGATGCCCCTGCTATTCAACAACCGAGACTTCGGTGATCCTCAATAGCATTCCCAAAAAGGGGTCGACGTCCAGCAAACGGCCGGTCAATAAAATCTTTGTATAGTGTAACTTTAAACCAATGTAAGTTTAAGTTAGGTGGCGTGTAGGCAACTTAGGTGTTTGGTGTATAGATGTATAGAATTTAAGTTTAGTTTTAGGAAATATAGGCAATTGGCCCCTTAGATATACTGGAAACTCAAATGTAAGTTTAAAGGAAAAAAGCTTAAAAAAACCAACTTCATCGCTAATATTTTGGTTTTGGCTTAATTGATTTCGATAAAATATATATGGGACCACATCTGAAGTTTAATCTACCAAAAAAAATTTATCAAAATCGATTCATAATCGGCGGAGATATCGCGTAACATATTACAATACAATACAATGCATTAACATTATTCTGATATAGGTTTCATATGATTAAACACTAAAACCACGGGCGTATAATATATTATTATGACTTCGCAAATTTTTTTTTAACTACTATCTCACCTGATGGTAAATGATGATGTTGTCAAAGATGTGTTAAACACACTAGGCTTAGAATGGCTAGCTCACAAGAATTGCTGCCGAAATATAAAATATTTTTTTTGTAATACAACGAAATTTTTTTTTCTGCCTTTGTTTTCCATTTTAAAACGTGTTTTGATCTGTTATCAAGACGCAATGGGCCTGAGCGACAGCATTTATAGTAAAGTAGGTATAGTATAGTAGTAAAGTAGTCACCCACGTCCGTAGGAGGATACCCCTTAAGTCTGACTCCCTACACGTGGTCCCCGGGTGGTGCTAATCAGGTGACATTTGACAGGTGGTAGAGCATTTTGTGAGTTGCTCGCCTGGCTTGCTACCAAAGTAGCTTACCACCATCAAGTTGAAAGTCTGCCGCCAAGCCAAATACGATGTTCCGGCAGTTATCCTTGAGAGCCTGCGTATTCCAGGTCTAGTGTGTTTACCAGCTTCAATCACATCGTCACTTACCATCAGGTGAGATAGTGGTCAAACACTAGGCTGTCACAAATAAAAAAAAATGGTATGTAAATGTTTTTTATTGTATTGTGTGATCGGGTGTAGTTGTTATTTATTATGACGTGTTATGTCCATATATTTTTTCTTTATTTTCATTAATTTTGCAGTCTTTTTGTGTTATTCTTGATAAATCTTCTAAAATATATTAACATTTGTAATCGAGCTAATAACTACATTAACGACTGTATTTAGGTACAGGGTAGATAACGGATTTCTTTTACATAAAATTGTAAATGATTATGTAATAATGATTTCCCTTCTGTAACAGTCTCAGTTAAGCGCAGCCGTTTTGTATACAGCCGTCATAAGGAAAAAAGACGTATCTGCATTTTGGTCAAAATTGAGTTATAAACATCTTTTAAATGAGAAAAAATAGACGCATCTACAATTTTTTTTTTATTTTAAAATATTTCAACGTAACCTTCTAAATCTTATTTTTAATTTAGACGCGTCTGCTACATATTATGACTTGTAGCAGATGTAGACTGATGTATATAACTCAATTTTGACAAAAATGTCAGTTACCGCTTTTTTCCTTATGATGGCAGTAAAGAGCGCGCGCCGGGCTTCTCGCGCGCCTCGTACGCGCGCTTCGGGCGATTTGTCTATCAAGTCCCTTAATCCCGCTCTTGCTAAAACGTGTAAGTATGTTTAAATACGCTATTCTTGTCTACAACATTTATGAAAGGGGTTGATAGTAAACACATTTAGAATTGCGTCAGTTTCAACGTGTTTTTAGAAAGGCATAAATCCTGACCACCTTTGTTTATCTGCGTCGGTTCTACCGCTCCGCTGAGATTTACTGCCTTTACAGCGACATTTGGTTGTTTGCGTTTGTTATGGCCAGGAAAGGCTACTATTTATTTATTTTTATTCGACGTATTTGATGCGAAATGTTTATCAAAGTTGATGTTCCTAAGTAAAAGTTTTTAAAGCAACTTTTATACTCACTACAACTTTACTTCAATTCACCTTAAGAACTTTTCTCTAATTCCAAAATTCGCAATAAAATACAGTTGTCTATTTATTTATTTAATTAGTTTAGCATAAAATAGTGTACAAGGAATAGCTTAATGCTATGAAGAATTATCTACCAGCTTTCCTGGGCGTGCAGCTAAAAAATACGCGTATATAAAAAATAATGAGATTTTAGAATTAACTATGGATCAAATATTTTGAAAAATAAATAGAGTTAATACGGTTTATGCAAACCGTACATATAAACATATACTACTTACTTAATAGTAAGTAGTTATACATATATAATTATATGTATAACTAACACATAATCAGAATATATAAGATATAAATAAATAGAGTTAAATATTGCTATTCTTGAACTTATTAAGGATAATATTGTTGTCATTGGACTACAATAATACGACTTTTACTTAATAAGACCAGTTAAAAATACACGATTACTTTATTATAATAAATTCTAAGTTGCCGCACATGCAGTACTGTTTTCATTTCTGGATTGGGTACCAAGTGATTCTGAGTGCTCAGTTTTGACTGTTTGTAGTGAAAAAATTATAGATAATCGCAAACATACCATCCAGTTGAAAGCTTTAGAAGGTTTTCCCGGTCGTCCCCACACGGTCGTCCCCACTGGGTACGAATTTTACACTGAGATATCGATAAGCTCGTAAACACACAAACTGTAAAATCAATAAAGTTTATAATGACTTCAAATGCGGACCAAGAATTATTCTTGTGAAAAATTCTGCTTCCACGTTCATTGAGCGAATCGCAAAGAAATGGAACTCCCTGGTCGAGTCAAATTTTCCTTTTTAGTACAATAATTATATAGAATTGTTCAGATTGCGAATGAATAAACATCTTCTAGAAGTTCGAAATTCTAAGACGCGCTAAACTGTACAATGAACAAGCATAGCATATGCGCTATATGTATATGCTATATACGGTCTTATCGCTATATACTCAACCCAGCAGTTGGTATAACTACGTCATTTTCAGAGACTTGCCAAATGTCAAGTCTCTGACCTCTGCACCGTGAGTCCTGGGTTCGATTCCTGGCAGAAGCACTACATTCCTTCCCAAGGATATTTGTGCTTCTGGCTCTGGGTGTAATATATTTCTGGCATCCACGACAAGTCTTTGAATTTAGTGTGTGGCGGTGAGTATGAATGCATTTGTTTGATTGTTTTAACACTTGTCAGAGATTAAAAAATCGGAGCTTAAAATTACGTTGCCTTTTGATCAGGCGTTTAATATAAACCATGTTAATCTCGAAACACTATCGTTATGAATTATGAAGTTACTCCAAGATGCTGCAAGGGAATCTAATATTCTATTATTAGCGAAGCAGTTGACACTGCCAAGATGTAGATTGCTGTTTGCTCGAGACATAACTGTCAACATTGAATACAGCTGTATGTGCCTGAGTGTCTTGATTGGGTGGATGTTAATAAAGACGTAGCAGGTAAAATTATACCTCAAATGTTAAGATTGTAGGTTGAATTTGTATTGACGTAATTTTATTGTTGAAATTAGTGTATGATTTCAATTTGAATGAAATGATTAAGGATATCATTATCATTAATTAAAAAACAATATATATAAATATATACATAATATTTTTTATGCCCTCGTCTTTATTCCCCGAACAGTATAATCTGGGAGTCTTCAAGTCAAGAGTGAAAAGGCACCTTCTAGGCAAGCATGGCACATCTTCGGCCGCATCATTGCTTTCCATCAGGTAACGAAAGAATACCGATAGGCTCGCGAACTTACGTCGGAGACTCTGAAATGTAATACAAACGTCTGTTAGTTTCACAAAAACTAGAGAACGGCTCGAGCTATTTGGCGGATCGGTATGATTTTGATCAAAATGTTAAATACTTATTATATGTGCAGATGGATCTATCTATAGATTTCGCTATACCCTAACATGTTCTACGTTTGTAGCTATACAGTCAGCTTTACTCGTATGTATAGTCTTACGTAAGCTACAGGTACATGCAGTACAAATACAGACGAAGAATAAATATAAGCAGGAACATGATTTTGATTTAACTGTCAACGGTGCCTGATAATTCATAATTATGAAACTGGTGAATTTCTCCTAAAATTACGCCATATATTGTGTATGATTTTACGTCGATTTTAACGTAAGAATACAACCTTCTAATAATGCAAAGCTGATTGCTGTTTGCACAAGGTATGACATCATTGACACCAGTGAATGAAGGTGTATGAGCCGAAATGTCTTTCCTGATTAAAATAATGTAAATAACGGTGAAACAGGTCAATACGTATCTAAGCTGTAATTACTATGCCGTGATTGTGATGAAGGTAATACTTAAGGTAGGTTAATAACCTTAGTATTATCCGTGAGGACCAGTATTTGAGGACCAGTTTTTTCGGCTGTTGGTTTTCCTTGTAAATAAATAAAAATAAATAAATATTATTCTATGAAACATTTTTATCCTCCCAAAAAACGTTCATAATATTATGAATGTGTATATACAAATACTAATAGATTAATTAATATAATAAGATACAAAAATATTATCATGAACCCATAGGCTCCTAAACTAGTCTTAAAGTGTATTTCAGGAGCCTTTTATTCCGTTTTCTATCTTTAATCACATTTTATTAAATGAGTGTAAAAAATAGTTTATATCTGATAAAACACCATCTATCTAGATAAACATAAAGTGAACACATAGAATACTACTTTATATTATTATATAAATATTTATATATTTAAATAGTCAGAAAAAAAAACAATTTGAGGTTTACCTCATATGAGTATTCCCGTATTGTAGGTACGTTTATTTTTTTTTTTGTTTTTCAAATGCGCCCCAAAGTGGCACTAATGAATTTTAATATATATGATGTGGCAGTGCTATTTTAAATAAATAAATATGAGTACATACTTATAAATATTAAGAAATTCTTAAAACGTCCACCCTTTGTAACTTTTTGGGCAAAAAAGACTTAGATAATATTTATAGTAAATATAACATATTATTATATTTGCTATATATAATATAGTTCCACCTTTTTAAACATTACTCTAGCTACGTTGTTACTTCCGTGTAGTTTTTCTTGGCAAATACCTTTCTTTTGTTCAAACACATTAGGATTTTCATTTATATTTGTTTTCCCTTCTCTTTATTTAAACGAAAACAAAGAGGTTGTTTCTACGAAATGTTCTTTGAACGTGATGGAGGTGCGGGTTTTTACGTGAGACGTGTTTGAAAAAACCTCTGATATGAATCCAAACAAACGTATATGTTAGTGAAAATACAATGATATTAGAAGTGCCCCGCGGCTACGCCAGCTTTAATATAGTTAATTAGGTAGCTATTTCCAATTTATTGCAATTACTTATGTATAAAATTAAGTTTCATTTTAATACTCAGATACAATTTACATCAGTTTAACTGTAACACTAATACTTCCTATATGATCTTTCATTCTCTATTGCACCGCCTTAATGCACCCCTGGCAAAAATAAGAATAACATATTTTTATTATATTAAATGAACTACTCAAATACCAAATTTCATTAGCTTCAAAAACGTTTTAACCCCATTTTACCCTCGTTCGAAATATTACTGTCTAGAAACGCAGCTCTTTAAATTCAGTCAATCAATTAACAATCCGAAAAGTCTTTCTATTCGGTTAGTTAATGGATTGACTGATCCACAGAACGACTTTTTTCGCTCACATGCCTAAAAATAGCAGACGTAGTTACTGAGGACCAATGAATCGTAATAAAATTAGGATAGAATCAACCGTGGAAGCTACCTCTCCGACGCAGCCGATCCGGCCCTTTGAACCTTCATTTAACTTACATCCGCACTCTCCGAATAAAAAGTCCTCCATTGATTGCAAACGAAATCTGAAACGATTTTTAGATTGAATTTTCCAATTACCCGCGCCTCGAGCTGAACAACACTTTCGCATGGAGGCAAACATCTTCCGCCAATTTCTCTTCCACCATGTTTACGTCAGCAAACACATTCTACGCACCACCAGCTTAACAAGACCTAAAGTCTTCCCCCCAAAGTTTGCGGTAGCGAGTGCTGAGGGGATTTTAGATGTCAACATTAAATGGCCTCGTTGTCATGACCGGTTTTATGGCGGAATCTAATATTCCATTATAACACGAAGGCAGCTACCAGAAGGTCTATAATGGAGTGTACCTTAGTCTCCAGAAACACATCCCGATTACCCAGCTTATAAGCATTGTATTTAGAATCGCGAATGACACGGGACATTGTTTTTTAAGTATTCGGCGAGCTTTTTAAACATGTGTTGAATAATACATGAGGCGGTGTGCGTAAAATTTTGTATTAGACGATTCATATAGAGGCGTTGAAAAAATGAAATATGGGTACGAGAGAGAAGATTATTTCGTGACTGAAATAGATTTAGGTTTTAGGAGACTTTTTCGTAAGTTATAAATGTTGAACATGAAGATAATGAAGTTGGAGATGCCGTGTGAGACTTTAGATCACGTAGTTTTTAGTGCTGTTGAATACAAATGATATTAAACTCATGAAATTTTTCTGAGCTATTTATATGAGAATTTTTTAATCATATTGCGATGACTGATAAATTTCTGATTTTTTTTTTAAACAAAGAGATTAAATTTACTTTCTTAACAGCCTTATTGTTCTTTGACTCATAACGTCTAAAGATATATTTTTAAATGTTTTCTATTTATGAATGTTATACACCCTCAATGGGGCAAATTATTGGTTCGAATGGCAGTAGAGTCTTTTTAGTCAGGCATTATCTTTCATGAGTGCCTCTTTATGGCTCCTGTGTATAGACGATTTTAACTTTTGAATTTATTATTAGTATGAACTCTGTACACAGTTTATACAATAAATATTTTTGTATTTTTATGTTATCTTTCCATATATATCATCTAAATGTAGGTCCTTCATCAATTACTAAGGTCTGATGTAAATAAAATATCGACAACTTAAAAAAAATAAAATTATAAATCAAAATCAATGTTTGTTTGTTCGTATTTCATGTGCTCCCAAAGTGTTAATCAGATT
The DNA here is from genome assembly GCA_948107665.1 of Lomographa bimaculata. Lineage (NCBI taxonomy): Eukaryota > Metazoa > Arthropoda > Insecta > Lepidoptera > Geometridae > Lomographa > Lomographa bimaculata. Next base: position 15,684,425 of record OX403599.1, read on the forward strand.
AAGATAAAACTTTGTCGACTTAGCTTGCGTGAAGGCTAAAAGCATTGTACCACTAAATTCCAAAGTTATTTCTTCTGCAGCAGCAACACGCCGGGTATCAACATACAAACAAACAAAACAAATGAATTCACACTCACAGAACCTCACTAAATTCAAAGACTGGATCCGTGGGTGCTTGAAACATACATCACACTCACAATCACATCCAGAACTAGAAGCACAATGCCGGGAATCAAACTCGGAAAACACTGCATTTGCCGCAGAGAGCAGCATCGTCACATTAAATACTAGTAGATGAGTAATATTCCTATAACAAGACAAACGTTAAAATTTTAAGCGTTATTAAGTGTTTTTGTCGTGAACAAATAAAAATATATGCACGTGATTCAATTTATGACAGTAACCTAAAACATAACCGCTTTTGGGGGCTGAGTCACCCACGTCCGTAGGAGGATACCCCTTAAGTCTGACTCCCTACACGTGGTCCCCGGGTGGTGCTAATCAGGTGACATTTGAGAGGTGGTAGAGCATTTTGTGAGTTGCTCGCCTGGCTTGCTACCAAAGTAGCTTACCACCATCAAGTTGAAAGTCTGCCGCCAAGCCAAATACGGTGTTCCGGCAGTTATCCTTGAGAGCCTGCGTATTCCAGGTCTAGTGTGTTTACCAGCTTCGATCACATCGTCACTTACCATCAGGTGAGATAGTGGTCAAACTCTAGCTTGTCACAAATAAAAAAAAATAATAAAAAAAAATAATAAAAAAAAATAACCTAGTAAAATTTTGGTACACGCACTAAAAACTCCCGTTGTGAAATCATCGCAATCAATTTCTATCGAAATGTTTATTTTTATTTTTAATAGCACCATTTTGAGGGAAAATATTGTAAAGTTCGAGCCTCGCACGACCCTTCATCGCTGGCACATGATTGGCACTGGCTGTTAACTTAATTAAACTACAGAACATTTGAATGCTTTTTTTAACTGAAATGGTGGAAACAACATGAAAATGATGAGTTTTGTTTACACGGTTTATTTCAATCGATGTGCTTTTAACGTGAATTTAAATGTTACTTTAATGTTTATTGGAAATATATTTACTATGGTAATAATTGGAATTATATTTTTATTATATACTTCTTTAGTATAGTGCTTAGAAATTTTAGCTGGCCGCTAAGAAACTGGGTATCCTCTCAAAGGTTAAGCAGTACTTCACTCCGCGGCATCTTTTACAAACTTTGAATGTCATATTTATTTATATCGAATCAACAGCCTAATAAATAAGTTTCAAACTTCTAGCTCTAAAAATGACGATACTTCCATACAACTGTTCATCCCCCTTTCAACCCTTATAACCCATTTTTAGCATTAAAAAGTAGCCTATTTCCTTTCTCAGGCTCTAGACTATCTGTGCACCAAATTTCATTTAAATTGGTTCCGTAGTTTAGCGCGACAGACAGACAGACAGACAGAGTTACTTTCGCATTTATAATATTAATAATAATACATAATATTATAAGTAAATAATTATATAAGTAAGGATTAGGTTTAATGATTAGTAAGTTCAAAATATGTAACAGTTGAAAATATCTATAGTAAGTTCAAAATATGTAAAGTTCAAAATATTTAACCGCGGCCGCGGGTACCCCCACGGAATAACACATTTCCCTTAGTACCTTTGGGATTATGACTACAAAACTCGGCTTAATGAAAATGACACTAAACCTGGGCTACTGAATTAGAGATAGCAAAAGAGCCTGCGTAGGACGACCGACCTTCGAAACTCTTTAACTACCCAAAGTTACCCTAAAAGAGTCAAGGTAAATTAGGAAACTGTCCCACCGGTGTTTATTTAGTCCTATAAAACTGTTATTACACCTAATAACACTTAATAACTTTCTTCGCGACTTCGTTATTACAAAATGTTAAAACTAATCAACCTTAAGTACTAAAATTCCGATGTGAAAAGCCATCAAAAACAAGTAGCTCGAGATAAGGATGGGTGGTGTCGATGTAATATCGATAATTATATTACATATTATTTAATTTAAAAACAATAAATTTAATACAGTTATCTTGATCTTGATATCTGATTGATACAAATATTTATTGTGATTTAATGAGTTTCGCTCAATTGATTTTTACTTCTAATATTATAGTGCGTTTTTTTGTTATCTATCACTCCTCAATTGGTACGAAACCGAAAAAAAAAAACCCAAATTGTGTATTTTAATTGTTTTTTTTAAATTAACATATATTTTTTATTATGTGTGTAAATAAGCGTATATAATATTTTACTGTTACGTATTAAACAGTGTACGTTACAATTAAAAAGTTTTAACATGCAAAGGTTTTCATAATGCAGTGTATTTAACGTAAGCTTAAAGTTGGGCTTACAAACGCGATAAACTTCAAAAATTACAGATTTGACCCAAAAATATACGTCTCAAATTGACGAAAAATTGACAGGTTAAGTTATACTGAACTTTGCTTTACAAACTCAAACGATGAGAATAAACATAAGTGGCCGTGATCTGTAGTATGTGGGCTATATAAATACCTTTTTAATATACAATATATTTTAAATAAAGATGATAATGATTCAAAGAATAGGCAAGTATTAAAAGAATACTTACCTTTTTAAATTCAGGGTATAGCAAAAAGTTATTGAAACTTTTTTATCGACTTTTAGCGTTCATCGATAACAGAATCTCTCCATCCCTTCAAGCTAGTCTGTAAGTGTTGCGGTCGGGGCCCAAATACTAAATTGTTGACGTGGCTGCCATAAAGTTCGCCGTCGCGCACGGTTCTCGTAAAATATGCTGGTATGTACAGAATTACCGACATAAGTGTATTTAACTTGCTAATCTCATGAAAGCAGTTCGAACTGCGACTGATGTATGAGTTTGACGATTGGGGCGTATTTTATGCCTCCTTACTATAACGTTGTGTGGCATAAGCTTGCATGCCAAATTTTAGATATCACGTTTAAACATGATTGTTCACTTCCAACATCGATTTAGACCTCAATTTTAATTTTGACTAAGCCATTCTTAAAAATAGCATGCCTTCCTTCAATTTGCACTAAATATTTCCTTGTGTATTATTGTTTCTCCAAAATCACCTCTTAGCTCTTCTTGCATTAAATTTTGGCATGCATCTTCATTTAACACATAAGGTAATATAATTATATGCTGACCTATACGGTATACAGAAAAAGTGAGTGTGAATGCGTTTGTATTGTGAAACCACTTTAAGATTTATTTATTTAGTTCGTTTTTAAGATTTTTGTATTGGTTTTTTAATAAAGAGTATTTGTATTATATTGTATTGTATTTTATAAGCATTTTATTTGAAAACTGAGTGATGCTGATCTAAAAGTTTTTTAGGTAGATATCGTCTATTCTAAAACGATATCTATAATTATAAACCGTTTCATAGAAACTTCTATTAACCTTTTAAGTGACAACCTGTATGCTTCGTGGATCCTAAGTCGTTGATACAGCCTTTGCAACTTACCTGAAACAAGAGATAAACACATATTAAACTAACTGCATAGATAAGGGTTATATCTTATTGATTACTGAGAAATCTTCCCATTGAATTTAACTCAATAGCAGCTGTTTAGAAGGCAGACGTGCATGTGCAACCAATTACCCCAGCGGGCAGACACACAGACAAAAAATTACGTCACTTACAGATTTGATTCAAAATCTAAATCGTTTATTCACATAAGCCCCAAAGAGGCACTCATGAAAGTTAATGATTCTACAGCCAGATTCGCAAAATTACAGCCATCTCGAGTAGAACCTGACAAACAACTAGGCGGCGCATTTTTTTAATTCTTTTTTTAATTATTCCTTAACACTAATACATAAATATAATTATTAACCTAGGTATATCTATATTATGTAGTCGCTAGAAAGCGCTTGTGAAGTTTGCCTCCATGCATACTTGTCATTAATATAGTCGATCGTTTTATAGTAAGCTTTCTTAATTAATGCCCGTTCTATTACAGGTTTGAACTTTCATAGTGGTAATTCAGTTACAATTTTAGGTGCTTATTCTTCGGCCGCATCATCGGTTTCCATCAGGTGAGATTGTGGTCAAACGCTTGCCTATCCTACGTAAAAAAAAGGAATGCTAATAATTGTACAATATAACTCCATTTGCCATAAAAGATTTATTTGTTTTGCTTAATCTAAAAGCGCGGACTGTAATTTGATGCTTATTATTATTAGGATTGTGTGCGTCGCTTCTTAATTTATGTATGTCAATAATTTTGGGAACATGCATAATATTTTTAAAAAATGTATAGCGAAAGCATGGTAATATTTAGAATGTGTGTTGATTTTCAGTCAGTCAAGCTACACGAGGGTTTTATATATTACTAGCCGTGCCCCGCGGCTTCGCCCGCTATTATCAAGTTAAAAAGTAGCCTATGTGTTAATCCTAGGTATTATCTATGTACATTCCCAATTTCATCCAAATCCGTTCAGCCGTTAAAGCGTGAAGAGGAACCAAACATACTTACACACTTACACACAAACTTTCGGATTTATAATATTAATAGGATTTAGATATATTTGAAACGGATTCTCGGTAGCAACGACAGTCCATTTATATGAATAATTAGGTCATCCGCTTCCTTTTAGGAAGTTACTAAAAGAGTTGGTGGTCTAGAAGTCATTAATCACTGTAACTGATGAATAGAAGTTCTTCGTCATGGTGGGAATAAAATGAGAAAACAAGTTAAGTTAGATATAAATGAAATAGCTACATTAATGGAATGGTCGCCGCTTTGATTTATCATTTAGGAGTGAAATGTAGAAAATCATCGTTTGCGTCAGATATTATATTTAGACGTATATATTATTTCACAAATATATGTACTTATATAAAAATGTATACACGTAACCTTATCTTTAATATATATACTAGTGATATATACTAGTGATTAGCCCCAGCTTCGCCCGTGTGCGCCCTGCAGCGCCATCTGCCGGGCTAATTTGTAAATCTGAACCATCCGGGGTGCCACCCAAACGTATATAAAAAAAATCATTCAAAACGGTCCAGCCGTTTAGGACGAGTTCTGTGACATACACACGTACAGTAGATTAATATATATAAAGATATATAGGTGTTGTTATATATATATATTTCTTTTGTGTGTGTGTGTCTGAACTCCTCCTAAACGACTACACCAATTTTGATGAATTTTTTATAAGAATAAAAATATTTCACGAAAAAATAATTTCCTTATGGATAGGAATACGTCATTCTGATTTGGTGAAGTACTAGGCAATCATAAACGTGAAAGAGGTAAAATGCTTTCTATTATTTACGTGGCATTACAACGCATGCCGGCTATAATATTATAGCTAGTAGAAAATGGAACGTTTGTCATTGTATATTTAAACTAATTTAATATGTTCTTCTATTTGTATAATAATATATGCTGCATTAGCTTACATACTATGTCAAAGTCAAATTCAAACAAAAAATAATTAAATGTGCTTCATCGTCGACCGCATCGTTACTTAACATCAACTGAGAATGAACCGTTCATTTAAATATAAAATTTGGTATTCGTTTGAAATAGAAAATTTTCTACGACATTGTAAACAAATACCATTGGTATTCGATTTTGTTTTAAGAAAGGAATATATCGGTAAAACATTTGTATACCTTGGGTAAAAAAAAACAAAATCATTCATCGAAACATGATAAATAATTAAATAACCATGATCCAACGTCTGTACCATCTTTAATCCTTTTTTTTTATTAATACTTGAATATTTATAATTGTAAAACTAGGTTTTGGAATAAATAAATACTATAATAATAATCATGTTACAAGTAAAATATTTAAATCAAATATCAATTTAAATATATTATATTGATATTTGATTTAAATTAATAATTCAAATATCAATATAATATATAATGCGCGTTATACATAACATAGAAAGAAGAAGATGCAACTTGTAACCACTAGAAAAGAGAACGTCAAGAAACTCTAAAGGGAAGACCCTTTGTTTTTACGTATTATTTTCATATCAATTAGGATTAATATCAAAAACGACGGAAGCTGTTGGTCCTGGTATCTTGCCGTGCATTAGGCGAACCCAAAAAAGTGTTGAATCAAGGACTGCCTACAGGTACAAACAACAGGCAAGCATGCTGCATTAGTTATTTGATGCAGCAATGTTTTCACTTAGACTCCATTCAGCTTGTAAACTGAGCCTTTGTAGCCTCTCAATCAAGTTATCAATCAACTGCAAATTTTCGATGTCTAAATTCTACGTACATCGAAATTTCTAGAACAATACTGGCCCTCATAGTAGACGATCAGTTCAGACAACGTAGGCTTCCAATCAGGGTTGCAATGTTCATATATAGGGTGCATATTGTCAATATTGTATGAACTATATAGGAGATACACTTCAGTTTCACATATAAAAATATTAATAAATTTAGAAAGGAAAACTTATCGCTTGAGGCGGGGTTTGAACTCACTGCCATAGAGTGTCATGGCCTATTGCTCTAACCGCTGAGCTATTCAAGACATGCCTGAAGCGACGAAATTATCCTTTCCTTATAATTAACTTCTACTGGGACTTGTGAGACGTGTTTTCCTTTCAAAATTTATCAATATGGTTTTGCCTAGCGTGGTTAACGAAATCAACATTTAATAGGTAATGTTCTAAGTAATAGGAACTTTGTGTGACATTTAAATAAAGGTTTAGTATTAATATTTTTTATATCATTATAAGTTCGTTGCCTTATTGGTAACTTAGATGTTTGCTGTATATAGTTTAAGTTAAGTTTAAGGAAATATAGGGAATAACATTGGTTTGTATTATAGATAGAAAAGTTGGAAAACATAACAAAATGAAAATCTATAGGGCTATATAGAATGTTACATTATCTTTTTGAAATGCTTTTTAATTATGTTTATATGAGCAAACCGGGTCATTTCGCGCTTTTATTTTCAAAATAGCATTATTTTGACTAATCTCGACGTTTCGGCAGAGTTGCACCGGCCGTGGTCACGAGAGACAAATTTTTAATTAATAATAATTTAAATAAATCTTATGTAAAATAATAAATATCGGATCAAATATTAAGATTTTTTTTTTTAAAATCCTCAAAATCGATTCGTAATTGGCGGAGATATCGCGTAACATACACACAAAAAAAAACCTATTCGAATTGAGACCCTTTTTTGAAGTCGGTTCAAAACGCGTTTTACACTTACAGCCCCATATCAATAATACACAATCCTACTCCTACTAATATTATAAATCCGAAAGTTTGTGTGTATAAGTGTATAAGTGTATAAATGTGTAAGTATGTTTGTTCCCTCTTCTCGCTTTAAAGGCGGAATGGATTTGGATGAAATCTGGAATGTACATAGATTAACACATAGGCTACTTTTTAACTTGATAATGGCCGCGGGGAACGACTAGTATCGCATAAACCTAATGGAGTAGCTAGGTATATACACAATCACAACCAGAAACACAAATTTCCCTTGGAACAAGAAAAGCAAACGAACAGCACCTCAGAGAAATGCAAGTCACTATAAAGTCACATAATTCGCTGACCTCTGCCTATTCCTGTCAATTTATTTCAAAGGTCTCCATCGAAGTTGACGGCCTGAACAATACGCATCGATTCCTATCGCAATCGGTTCATCGTACGGCGTACATTTTCCAATCAGATGGGGAGAACCTTCATTTACCGTTGTCGCTCCCCTTTACATGTTGACGTTTGATTTCAATGTGTTGTGATGTCATGGTGCGGTCATATTGGATGGTTGCGTATAGAGGTATATCTTCTAGGATAATAATGGGCCTTAGCTCTACAATTCTTCAGTTTATTTCTAGGTCTCCCTAGACCCAAAGCATGCAAATGGGGCTCTATTATACTAGCCTACATTATCTATATGTCTGGCTCAATATTTTATGAACTCTATGTTTTGAAACGTATTACAAAGAGAAAAATGTTGGGATAGCTAGACTACCTGAACAATCATTAAAACACATTTTTCTATTATTCATTATTTAAAATAACTTTTATACAAAATAAGGAAATAATTATAGTTATCACAATTAACACAATATTTTATTAACAGCAACGAGATATATTTTTTATGAGACAGCTAGCTTTTTTTATCAGTAAATTGAAAGTGATTTTTTATTTTGCAGAGGTTAGTGGTTCACAAACAATCTGCTTAAGTAAGTAGTTAGTTATTATTTGTTAACTTTAAAGAAAAGATTCAAAACGTTATAATATGTAATGAGATAACAAAGTCACAAAAAATACATATTACTGTTATGCTGATTAGTCTTAAGAATATTCAAGTTAGTGAGAATGTGAAACTCTATTTGATTTAGATCATACAAACTAAATCGTAAAACTTACAATGTTACTGTTAGAGCTTTTCATAGTCGATAATAAACATCGCATGTACCAATAAATATTTATTTACTACTAGCTGCGCCCCGCGGCTTTGCCCGCGTTAGTCCCGGACCAGCCAGAATTCGGGGTTAAAAAGTAGCCTATGCCCTTTCTCAGGCTCTAGACTATCTGTGTACCAAATTTCGTTTAAATCGGTTCAGTAGTTTTAGCGTGAAAGCGTAACAGACAGACAGACAGAGTTACTTTCGCATTTATAATATTAGTAAGGATGCTTAAAATGACTAGCAAAAATATTTTTTTAATTGTTATCTTCGAGATACGGAAAAATATTTACTTGGCATAGTTTAAGTTATATCTTTGGATTTAATCGCGCTAAAATCTATTTTTATTTATCTCTAAACGTTGAGCTTAAGTTACTATTTACTCTAGTGTCGACTAGTTTCTAATTGAAATCTGTTGAGATTTTGCACACAAAAAAAAATGTAGGTAAATTATACTGTCAAGACTACATATTCACCCTTGTTCATGTTTGGACGAACCCGCATACTCATCGAATCGCAGTACCAGTGAATTATGATCTCTCCGACCTCAGTTCCGCTCCTCTCCGCTCGTGTCAGGCCAATTTTCAATCAATGAAACGTCACTTCGTTTACTGCCCGCATCCATTCCTCGTCTCTCATTGGGACCCCTAAATCAGAGACCTATTCAAATATTTGATTCCTTCATCCGTAGCATACTGAATGAACAGCTCCTTCAAATATTTAGTTCCTTTCCTGTAGTGTCCTAAATCAAGAGGGTGCGCAAATACTTTTGAAGCAAGAGCGATCAGAATGTTTCAGAATTTTGTGATGTGCCCGGTTAGATAGATTCAACGGGTCACATTATTTAAATGTATAAAACACATAATTTTATTTTTACGTAAAGCTTATAAGTAAAGCTTAAAAAAAACCAACTGACTTTACCGCTTTATCTTCGGAACCTTGATCAGATGTAATGTATTAAACACGCATCATTGACGATATTTCAAAAACTACTGATCAGATCTTCATCAAATATAATGGAACTAATGGGAAAGCACTAGCTTTCAAACAAAAAACAACAAAATCGCTTCAAGTGAAATGAACATAAAGAAATTTAGTCGAATTGAATACCTCCTCCTTTTTTGTGAAGTCGGTAAAAAATACTTTATGATTATTGCCGTTTTAAAATATTAGGCGGAAAAAAGGGGAGTTGTTGTTGTGGGAAGCTTATGTATTTGCTGTATAGATGTATATAGTAATCTTTTAGTTTTAGGAAATATAGGCAATGGACCCGTAAATTTGTTATATTAGTTAGACTATAGTTAATTATTATTATATGTTTTTTAATTCAGAGACTAAATTTTTTTTAATATAATAATGAATATGCTTATTTACAAATTGGGGATATTAGGTTGATTCTCTTGTTCTGATTCTACACGTAACTTCGGAAGATACCTTCATACTAAACTCGATGACTGGTGTCGTGGGTGCCAGAAACATTTACATCACACACACAATCACAACCAGAACCAGAAACACAAATTTTCTTAGGGGAGAAATATTGTGCTATGGGAGAAGCCACTGGCTCCAGAAACACAGTTTATAACTAGTTCAGGAGCCTATGGATGCAACATTGATGATGTAATTACTAATTATGCCAATAAAGGTCTTTTTTGTATTTGTTCCCGCCGAAACCGATACCCCAGCTTAGAAGGCGAATGCTTACCCAACGGGCAGTAAAATTTTGTTTCCATGTGTAGTGTATACTAATAATTTGACTTGGTTTCCAGTTTAACATGCTTTAAATGTATTATTTATAAAAACATCAAATATGTTCATATTAATTTCAACCATATTTACTGTTTTAACTGGACTGCGACACTTTTTTTTATATTGATATTGAAAAACTGAAACGAAATGCTTATATAAAAGTATGATGCAGTTTTTAATAAAATAATTTAATAAATTACCAAACCTAATTAAAAATGAATCCAAAGATAATGTATTTATAAAGCAGTTAAAAAAAATATTGTTAGAAAAAAACCTACTATACGATAACCGATTATATGAAAGATACTTTGTGAACTATCTATAAAGCCTTATTTAAAGCCTTATCCAGCACAGGATATAGCTATTATATTATTTCATTATTGTAAATGTACCTTCTTCTCTCCTATATTTTGCTGTGACCGGCAGGGTCCATAATTGGTACATAATTTGAAGTTTACCATCTACATTTTGAAATGCAAATAAAATATGAATATGAATAATTTTTCAAAAATGTAATAAGTCGAGGAAAAATAAGTTAAAACTAAAACAATGCTTAATTTTTTTTAAATGATTTGCTCGATGTTACCAAAAACTGAAAAATTGAGTTCCACTAACGATGATTACTAAGACCGCGCACCGGAAAGGAAACAAGAGTCACAAGTAAATAGAACCACGAGCACCGATTAACTTACACTCGACTTTGTCTCCTCCTTTAATATCTTTAAGTGGACGTAGGCAATTTTGCAAAAAGCCAAAAAAGGGAAAATCCCCGGTAATTTGCGGAATCCACTCGCCTATAAATGAAATGAAAATTTTTGATGAGGACAAAAAAGTGGAGTGGAATTGCCCCGCTTTCGTCGCCAAGCTTTTGGGATGGAACATTGGGCAGACTTAAGCGACTGCGAGAGAAAATTTTATTACCATGTGATAGTTGTAGGTTGTAGCTATGTAAGGGACATGATATACAAAGCGCCCAAGGCGTGCGCACAGGGCGCTGTGAGGGTAAAATGTAAGCGCGTAAGAGACCTTCATATTCAAAGCGCCCCGACTCTTCCCCCCGCGCTGCCGTTTTGTATACCGCCGTCATAAGGATAAAAGATGTAGGTATCTACATGTTTGTCAAAATTGAGTTATATACATCAATGGAATCAGGAAAAATAGACGCATCTCATCTACTAGTATTTTTTATTTATAAATTTCAAACACAACCTACTAAATATAACTTTTATTTAAAACGCATCTGCTACAAGTTATAACATAAACATTTTAAATATTAATATTAATTTCTAATTTATATAAATGAATTTGTCATAAATGTGAAAACGTCTTTTTTCCCTATGACGGCAGAACAAAATATACATGGCCCCCGAGGCGCGCGTACAGGGCGCGCGACTTCGGGCGCTTTGTAAATTAAGTCCCTATCGCTTTTGTGATACATTCTATTCAAATAATCAGAGAGAATTCGCACCTTCTTTTGTTATGGTCATGTTTAAAAAAAAAGATTAATGTGTGTAATAAAGAATATAAGAACACCTTAGTTCACCTAGTTCAACACTACCTCAAACGGACTCACATTTTTTTTTCGTATTTGAGAGACGAAACGAGCAAGTCGCTTGCCTGATGGTAAGCATCACGCTTGACCATTAATTACACTCTCTTCAAGACCTGTAATTTCACTGGAAATATTGCCCTTTGATCCGAAATACAGTAATGTATGCCTGCTTAGCAGCTGAATGTCTAGCAGTGATGTGGTACTTCCCCAGTTCTGCAAAAGGGTCCTTCTGCTACAGCAATCCCTAATCCTTATACTAAAATAATTCCAACATTTAAATTGGTAACAGTGTTTCTCTACCTTTTGGTGCACGGAAGGCAATCTATACATAACCCTCCTACGTTACGGAGTTTCACCTTCCAACGAGCTTTCCCCTATCCATAACCTCAGAACGCGGTCTCTAGAGAATCGGACTACACCGAGGCAAAACATTGTATTAATAATGCCTAAACATAATTACAGCTGGTTATCTTAGTTGTGTTTTAGTAAGCAAAATATATTTCTAATGATAGTAATAACCTTTTTTACCTTTGTTATTGGATTATGAATATTGGTGTTACATAAAGAAGAAGTCTTGTATTGTATCTGTAGTTTAATTCAATCATAGAATTTATAGGAAGAGTGAAAATATCGCAGTTTAATCTAATCCTTGCCGGAGTATGTGTTCAATGATAAGTAACAAAAGACAATCACAAATAAACGCATTCACACTCACAGCGCCATACTAAGTTCAAATATCCTATCCTACTAATATCCTACTAGTATTATAAATCCGAAAGTGTGTAAGTATGTAAGTATGTTTGTTCCTTCTTCACGCTTTAACGGCTGAACTGATTTGGATGAAATTTATAGTGTAATAGCTTATACCTAGAATTAACACAAGGGCTACTTTTTAACTTGATAATAGCGGGCGAAACCGCGGGACACGGCTAGTAGGATCATAAAGAAATAATCAGAAGCACAAATGTCCCTAGGGAAGGAAAATTGTGCTCCTGCCAGGAATTGAACCCAGGACGTTCGGCGCAGACGGCAGAGACTTACTTACTGAGTCAACTGGATCGTCAAGGTATAATATAGGAGTCTTCAAATCACAAGTTAACATATATCTTCGTGCTATATACCGTCGGCCGCATAATCACTTACCAGCCAATAAGATATTGTTCAAAAGTTTGTGAATATTCGAATACTAGAACAATCCACATTTACAAATTAGTAAACTTATATATCCCATTCTACAGTTAAGTATGTATCTATAACCTAAGTGATTTATCAATAACACATATCCATGCTCATTTTTGAACTTATTCTGAAACATTTCCAGAAAAACATTATGTACTGTGAATAGCGGTTACGAAATTGATGATGATTAAATTTACTACACTATAATATATGCTATATGAAAATTAAAACTATCGTGAGTATTACACATAATTGATGTTGTGTACGGCTTGAAACACGTCTAAATTTTGACTTACTTTGTAGTCGACTAGTTTCGGACAAATTTGTTGTCCTTCATCAGGATGAGTCAGACGCGCGATACGCAGAGGCGAGCGGCTCGAGCCTCGGCGCGTGACTAGTCGACTACAAAGTAAGTCGAAATGTAGACGTGTTTCAAGCCGTACACAACATCAATTATAATATATGCTATTTCATGTCAGTCACACTCACACACATCTGCCTATAATGATGTACAGTAAAAACGGTTTATTTGTTTTTGCGTGATTGCACCCCATTACATCCAAACATACTTAACGTTGAATATTATCTTTTTACATTGTTAGAAATATTTTTGTTTAAGTTATTTAAGTAAAGTTTAAATTTATATATTATATTGTATGTATTAAATGTAATTAATGTATATTATATACATATATTATATTTGTGATATTTATTGATATTAGTATTTATTCTTACTTTATTACATTGTTTATATATTTATATACATATATATTCATATTTTATATGATGTCTATTATTATTTATAAATTGAATGTATATTTTTAAGATATTAATAATATGTTGTATTTTTATCATATTTCCATGGACTCAACAACCTTCTCGCTCTTATAAATTATATCCTACTTAAAAGGTTTGCTGGAAGATAACTCTGTGAAGAGTTAAGCTCGCCTTTGTACATATTTTATTATGCCTTTATTGTAAAAAAAAATGATCTATGTGTGTAAAAAATAAAGAAAAAGAAATAATAAGAGAAAAGAATATTACAAAGATTTTTGTTTCAAGGATAAATTCATTTTTCTTCAGTCACGTTATTTGTTGAGGTGAGTCCCTTATTTTAATCTGACAGTAAATTCTGGAAGCTTCTGCCGTGATAGATACACTTGCCACTTGATAAACGACTCCATGGTTCCAAAATTAACCTGTTGTTTGTATTCAAGAAAACCAACTTTCTTACAAAATATATTTATGCTCTTCCATTGCTCCTTCATAAGTCGAGTACGCGCGTTTAGAGGCTTTTATTTTTTCTAATTAAATACTTTTAAACTTTCAGACAATATTTTACTCAATACCATACCTTTTTTCTAACACAAATTTTCTCCCCAAGGATAATTTGTGTTTCTGGTTCTGGTTGTGATATGTGAATGTTTCCGGCACACACGACACAACTCTTCGAACTTAATGTGGGGCTGTGAGTGTGAAAGCGTTTATGTTATGTTATGTTACTATACCTTTTCCATACAAGGAATTCTTTGACATCTTTGCACACAATATTTATGTACCCAAAGTACCAATGATTTTGAATAGTACGTTTATTTCTGTAAAATATTTTTTCTTGGGGCTTTTTAAAGACTATGTAATATCTAAAGGCTTAATTATCTAGCAAAGCTGAAGATTTTATGTTATAAATCTCGTCAGTATGCCAACAGCAAAAAGTTAATTATAACCATAATCCTTTGAAAGGAAAATCCGCTTACCATATCTCCCTCAGGAGCCATATAATCACTCATTAATATTAATGTATTTACATACGTTCTCTCATTAAAGTGAAAATATGCAAATTGGATGGAAACTTTGAACGAAAAAGTTGACACTACTGGCCCCTAGTTCGGATAATAAATTGGACGAGAGCGTTTGTGATGCAAAACTGGGCACAATATATTCGCAGCTGTCGTACAGTGGCGTTTTTGAGGTTCTCTAAAGTTGAGAAAATAAAACAATTCGTAAGCTTTTGTCATATTTTAGAATGAAACTGGTTTCACTCATGATTTCTTATGTAATCGCGTCGTTGCGAGACTAGTTTCGGGGCAATCTGTGCTTCCTCATCAGACGAGTATGCGCGTAATTCGTCTGGCGTGTTTGGCATTTGTTATAATAAAAGCAAAACCATAGATCATTATGTTTTTTTTAACTTGATAGCAAACATTTGACCACAATCTCCCCTGAAGAATAGCGATGATACGAAGATGTGACGTTCTGGCCTAGAAGATACCTATTCACTCTTGACTTAAAGACTCTCAGGTTATACCGTTCGGGGAACATAGACAAGGGCAACGATTTCTCGGCCACGAGAGTCCGGACGAGCGCCCTCGCCGCTTTGTATATCAAGTCCCTTATGCTCAATGAAACAACAAAGGCTAATAAACGATGATTTACTGATTTTGGATGCATTCAACGCACTGCTTTACTAAAAACACATGCTGACAATGTTCATATCGTCTAACCATTATAAAGCAAATGCATGATCTCTTTTCTTTAAAAAATTTTTGAAAACTACTACTAGCTTTTGCCCGCGGCTTTGCTCGCGTTAAGAAGTACAAAAAACTTTCATCCCCTATTTTATCCCCTTGGGGGTAGAATTAATCAAAATCCTTTCTTAGCGGATGCCTACGTCATAACATCTACCTGCATGCCAAATTTCAGACCGATCCGTCCAGTGGTTTGGGCTGTGCGTTGATAGATCACTATGTCAGTCAGTCACCTTTGAGTTATATATATTTAAGATAGATAGATTAGGGATGTTAGTCAAGAAAGAAGCAGTAAAGTAGAAAAGAAGACTACGGGGCTCTTCAAATGCGCACTCGACACACTTTTATCCCTTTTTTAAAGTCTCTTTTTCGCAATTACGTTACACGACAGGTCAAAAGGTAGATTTGCATTTTTATTCGAACAGGCTTGAAGGGACTTTTTTCACAGTTTTCAAAGCGCTTGGCGATAATTAAAGTGATCAACGTTTTATTTGAAACAATTAAAACAGAATTGGGTCGTAAAGGCTGTAAATCTTGGGGATACAAAATACGAAATAGCTGTGGATATTTAAGTCTTCGGTGATAACATCTCACTTGATAGTCAGATGTTAAGAGAAGGCGCTTTATAGCCTCATGTCAGTCATTCAGTGAATTAACTAATTCTGGCATTGGATTAATTTTTCTGCAAGAACAAGTCTTATTTTGTACACGTCTTGCAAACTTGTTACAAGTCTTGCATCCTATTTTTTATTTTTTTTACATCGCAATCTAAGTTTAAATACTTGTATCATTGGTGCTGGAAACGTTTATGTAAACGTTTACACACATTCACATCAGAACCAGAAACACAAATTTCCTTGGAGGGGAAAATTTACACATTATAGTTTGACCAATATCTTATCTGATGGTAAATGTTTTTTTTTTTTATTTGTGACAGGCTAGTGTTCGACCACTATCTCACCTGATGGTAAGTAACGATGTGATCGAAGCTGGTAAACACACTAGACCTGGAATACGCAGGCTCTCAAGGATAACTGCCGGAACACCGTATTTGGCTTGGCGGTAGACTTTCAACTTGATGGTGGTAAGCTACTTTGGTAGCAAGCCAAGCGAGCAACTCACAAAATGCTCTACCACCTCTCAAAAATGATGATGTGGCCGAGGATGGTAAACAGTAAACACGCTAGATCTAGACTAACTGACTTTCAGAGACGTCTACTAGGACATATTTTTTAAAGACTTTTAACTTAGATGGTTAACTGCAACTATTTCTGTGACCTTCGAATATAATAATGAACAACTCTCACGATAGTTGTTATACTAGGATTATCTCTTTTTATAACATAGATTCAATCTCTAAAATGACAATAACAACAGATCATGGTGATGTTAGCAATCACACTCCGCGAAGTTAAGCCGTTGTTTACTAGTAAACAGTCATGTTCATCAAAGCCGTTGTTTGATTTTAATTTAACTTTCAGCGGAAGCGCGAACGAAACGGAAGATTTTGTAGTCAGCGATGTAACATTGTTGTACAAGGTATTGTTAATTAAGTTGTTCTGAGTTTTGCGACTTAACGTATGTTATTTGATTAAAAGATTCGTAATTATTACACATACTGAAGATTCGCGGTCATTCAGTACATTCCGAAACGCCGTACGGTCTACGCGCGTACTCGACTGATGAAGCCGTACCGAATGTTCCGAAACTAGTCTCGTGACAATGCGAGTAAACAAACGTAAGTGAAGTGGTTAAAATCCTTATAAACGAATGTTCTCTAAATTCACGTCAATAATTATTCAATGTTATTTAAGACTTAAAACACGAACAAAATATCTATTTAATTTGTAGTCGACTAGTTTTGGACAAATAAGTTGTCCTTCATCAGGATGAGTCATTCGCGCGATACGCGGAGGCGAGTGACTGTCGCGTCTTTTCGCGCGTCTTTAGTACCGTACTACAATCCCTCAACATTTTCGTAAGAAACCCGAAAAAGCAAAAATCACTAAAAGAAATGCTGATAGGTACACATCCCTGTATATTGTTTAACGACGTTATTTTAGTAACGTCTCGGGTATCGTAAATACGCCGCATGTGACGTTATCTTTTAACGTAACGTCCGTAGGGACGACGTATTACGCAAATAAGTTTCTTTTAACGGCGTATAAGGAAATTCAACGGCAGTAACGAATAAATAGCGTAGACGTTATGATATTATTCGCAAATACTTTTAAGGGAAATTGTGTGTAAAAGTAGTCATTCCAGACTGAAACATGTTCATGAAATAAGTTAAAGGGAAAAAAAGGAGGTGTTAAAATTATGACAGTTTGATATTAACAATTAAGTGCGGTTATGTCAAATTTTATTTTTGTAAGCTGTAATGCAATTATGCCACCCAAATTTATTTTGAACATGTAAAAATCGGACGAACTTTTTACTCGCCGTTCATTCAAATGAGATTAATATAATTGAGCATATCCACATCCGAGTAACTCAGTTAATCGATAAATAATAAACTTGATTGCATATTTAATCATTTATTAGTTAAAAGCGCGAAGAGAAGGTTTACTCATATAAACATGATTGACGTTTGCGAAAGTTCAAAAAAGCTATTACATGTTCTACGGTTTCGTTTACCTCTATGCATCCCCTACACCTAGGGCCTGCATAAAGATTCATATAAGGGATTAAATTTAATGACCACCAAAGCAACAATCGTTGCCCTAAACAGCCTAATCAAAAAAATATAACATGTACAAAGAAATGAAACCTGTACCAAAATCTTTCGGGCTATTTAAGTCATGCCTGCACTACAAAAACTTTTCATAACCCAAAAAGGCCACGCGTGCACCAAATTTAAACTTGGGGTATAATTTTGATGGCCCCCAAAAATAAAATAAAATTTCCTGTGACAGAACCGAATCGGATAACAGTAGGTTAAGGTTTTTTTTTAATAATTAATACAAATATATTTATAATACGAAAAAATTTATTTATAGTAACATATTTGGATGACATTTTAAAATAAAATGCGTGTACATATTTGGTGCATGCGTGGCCTCTTTGTATAGCTCAGCGATTATTCTGAAGATACTTGCCTTTTTTAGGTTAGCAGACTTTACGTTTATTGGTGATAATTTCATATTAAAATGGGGATTAAATTCTGGTAAGTACTTACGATTTTTTGGGCGTTATATTTCATTATATCTGGTGATTGCTTAAACCTAAGCCTTCATATAATCCCAATTACACAAATAAAGTATCAAAGCATTGCTAGTTACAAATTGGTTAATCGAAAGTTTAGGAATTGTTTAAAAAAATATCTTTTTCTACTCTACGCAGTAGCCTTTGATCTAAGGTTTGCCGAAAAACAATGAGGTGCAAATGAACAATGACATTACGAACTCTTTACAAGTATTTCTGTTATTTTGTATGCATAGAATTTAAACTGCGTTAAATTTTGCCAACATAATACGTTTTAGATCCATTCAATTAAAAAAAAGCACTTGCCAATATATCTCTTAATCCTCGTCTCGAAAAACTCTCTAAGCTCGGTAATAGAGATTTTCATCACTATTAAAAAGAGCTTTTAATTAATTGCTTTTTAGAAACAACCGCACGACCGTAAACGTTTCAAATACAAGTTCATTTACTTTAAGGCTGATAATAAACGGACCCGCAAACGTTGGGCAACATATTGTGTAAAATCGCAGGAAAATTGTAAATGTTTAATTGTTGACAAAAGTGAATGTTTGTTTTGTAATATTTTAACAGATTTAAAGGCATTAATTGTTATAACTAGATATTAACTTTGAATCTAAAATTTAATACAAAGTGGGACTCATCGGTAAGCACTCTGCATTATTTCTGAAGAAGGTTTCCGAAAAAGCCGAAACTTTTATCGATCGAAGGGTAAGAATAATTTATTTGGGCCTCATTAAGTAAAGAATGAACTATTGTTTTCTAGGCAAGCTTGCCACCGGCAACCGCATCGTTGCTTTTCATCACGTGAGATTGCAGTAAAATACTTGCCTATTCACCATAAAAAAGGTTACTGCTTTTATGTTTCATTGGATAGCTCGCTTTAGCTAGGACAAAAAGTAGCATCCGTTTTGTACCAGGATCAAAAGATAATGATACGAATGCTTCATAGATCATTTGGGCGAATGTGAAACATAGAGAACGATATGTTTAGAGAGTCTACATAATCATTCACTATCAGGTGAAGCATATTTTCTAAGGACTACTCGGATTTGCAACTCTTTGTAACATACTTAGATTTATATTACAAATTTATGAAATTAAATGAACTTAAAGCCAATCAAAGACAAAGAGATCCAACTGCTTCAGTCTGTCTCTTTTAGCTTTAATCTCTCTCTTTAATCTTTGAATAAGAATAAAAATATTTTTTGCTTATTCTAATTATTATTATTTTGTGAACGCGCACCCAACTCATCCAATGTCTGCCTATTCGAAAAGTTGACTGCCAGTTTTGTAAAATCTTTGAGTCATTTAATTCGTCATCAAATGCTGAACAAATGCTGGCCAGTGAATGCGCAGCCTTATTTTCCACCCATCGGTGCGCCAGTAAATCTCTCAGAATTAAACCCGTCGGAGCGGACCCTACAATTTATTTCAACTAAAGCAAGCCAGCAACTTTGCCGGTCATTTACATATTTTCATCATATTTACCGTGGTCACTAACGGAGTTAACGTTACTTAATGATTTTATTATATTTGCAAAGGACGCTGCTTTTACATATTTAATATTAGAATGGTTATTTGTTTGAACCTTGGTACACAGTATACATACAACAGTTAAAGTCATAGTGGATACTGCATAAGTGAAAAGACAAATAGAAAATGACCATACCAAGTATGTCCAAAGTTTAACACTTGTAAAAAGCTGTCAAGATAAGGAACGATAGGATGTAGATTTAGGTTACACTAGTGATATCAAAATAAGATATAAGGTGTTTGTATGTATGTATTTCGCTTCTCTCTTCTTCGTAACTCATTGCCAGATTCTTTTTTCCTCGAAATGTACAATCTGGGTGTCTTTAAATCTAAAGTTAAAAGGTATCTTTTTGGTAAGCATGTTCTATACATATCTAAGATAAAGTTAAAAATAGTTTGGATGTTACTGTAGAAGGTAGCATGAAATATGAATGTACATGAGATTACTGCACAATGCTGTGGGTAGATGCAGAGCGAACAACAAACAAGTGACATTTTTATTTGAAAAAAATGTATAGCCGTAATATAATGACGAATCCATCTAAATTAACCGCTGGTCTGTATGGTGTATAGAATTTTGATTGACTCACATAGGTTTGTAGGGTATTCAAAGTTTCAAGTGGCTACTCGTTTGAACTTAGCATCGCAATTCAAAGAGCCAGTATGATAGGCACGTTACCCACTGGTGGCTTGTGGTGAGCTCATTAGCTGTATAAATGTATATTAGTTATATTTGTGAATTGTATAGTTACTGACTCTCAAGCTGTTAGCTCGACATAATGTATATAGTCTAAAATTCTAAAAAAAGAAATAAAAACGTATTATTTTATTTCTAATATAAGACTTCATAAAAATCAATTCACCCTTACAAAAGTTCATGCTTCCACCCAAAACTTTGTATATTACAAAGTTACTTTTGAAGCACGTAATTCACTAAAAAGAGGCTCAAAAGAGGTACGTTTGTTACAAAATAACATTTAACAAAGTGTCCAACACAAAAGGTGTACGTGACAAGGATGGAACGTGGGCTAGAAACTTGTTTCAACGTCAAAAAGAGACGCCAGTGTTTTATATTTCGGACGATAAAAGTAAAAAGTTGCAGAAAAGGTAGGTTTTTATAGAACCCAGTGGTAAAATACCGGTACTTATCTCATAATATATCATGCATAGCACATTCATGGTAGCCAAATAAAAAGAGACGCAATTATACAGGCGGCATAGCTGCGTCTCCTCTATACTCTCCTCAGACTGGCGCGGCGTGACCATGAATAAAAAAGATTCAACGAGTTGAGACGTCAGGCAGGCGGCCGTCAAAATCTCAGGTCAAATCCTAGCTGTAGTGCCAGTAGAATACCAGTAGAACTTGGCTTAATGTTGTGCCTATCTCACATGAAGGGAGCCAAGCATCATTAATGCAGTTAAGTTTTTGATAAGTTATTGTTTTTTTTTTATGTCGGCCAATCTTAAAACCGATTCTGATAGTGTACGCTGCTTGTTTCGCATGAACCGAACTTACTAAAAGCTAAAACTAAGCTACTACTTCTTTCTTATTTGCATACTACGTATAAGATTATAACTTATTGTTTGTATAAACTCAATTGTATAATCGCGCTCAGCCTAGAATGGAATGTGTCTCAAAGATAACTGTCGAAATACAGATTAATCTGAGTTTTCGTAACAAAAAAAACCACGATCATAAAATTACTATTATAACAATTTTAATCGAATGTCTTGCAACTCGATACTGCCCTGAGTGCTTGTATAAAATGTATCTACTCTTACAAAGTCTGAACTAAACATAAAATAAAAATATATTTTCCAATAGACTTGAACATTTTAGAGTTATTTCCCCAATGAAGTAGACAGCTGGCTTTTACGACATGTCAGAGACCATAAAATACATTGCAAGGACGTAAGCGGCGATATAGGGTAGTTTTAGAAATGGCTTTAAGGTAGCATTAGTAAAATAGAAATATGGAGTAGATGGATTGGTTATACTGAAAATGTCAACTGTGTGGTCCGTTAGATACGCTGACTATTTATCTAATTTTAACAACATAAACTTATAAACAGAAACGAATTGTTCGCATTTCAGGCACGCGGTTTTAAATTCAGACATCACGTCCGAGTCGATGAAGCAAAATTATTCGAGTTTTTTAATTATATATGATAACATAACATTATTTTGTATTCATCAGTCAAACATTTAATTGACATACATTTAGAGAATACAATTTTGACCATAAAGTCTGGTTCCCGATGTATTTCGAGAACCAGCGTTTACTCCCATTCATGAAACTATTTGGTTATGCAAAGGGTTAGTTTACAGCCATTTACAATATATGAATGTCATGTGTGTGTACAGCTACAAGAGTAAATCATAAGTTTTAGTTTCGAAACAACAGCTAATTTAGATTTACTTTATGAAATCAGCGGACTCGTGTAAACAATGTTACCGAGTTCTTCAAACTTGAGACTTGTTTTGATTACGCTCATCAACACTTAATCCTTAACCTGGAGTCCATCAAATTTTACAGGACCCTTCTTTCTTACGACTGAAACAAGTTTGTTTTCATTGAGTATGAAAGTTCCTCAAGTAACTCAAGTTACAGCTAAGTTTTTGCGCTCTGAGTTTTCGAGAATCGTTAATTTTGCCGTTTAGTGATATTTATTTGTTTGCTTTTATTGTTTGCGTTGAATTTTTGGGTTAACAAAGGGTATTGGATTTATTTTAAATGTTTAGATGAACTTTTGTTTCTTTTGAATAAAGATTGAGTTATCTAGTTTAAGAATTATTTCTTCTATTCAATTTCACCCGATCTGGTCCAAATATTCTGGAAGTAGAAAAATGAGAGAGTGTAAATTTGTGGTACTAAGAGACCATATTATAATGTGCAAATCCCAAACCTGATGGCAAGCGTCACCGTTTCTCGTCACATTCAAGTGTCACATAGAATTTTGAACTTAATAGTCCTCAGAATTAAATCAGTCAGATCTTTAAAATCCTGCGCAGCGATACACTGCACTCTTCATTTCAGGCTAACTCAGGTGATATCTTCGGCCGCATCTTCACTTTTCATCAGGTGAAATAGTAGTGAAATGCTAGCTTCACTAGCCAGCTTAGTAAAATTATATTAGATGTGAAACTTTACCATCTATCTGTCATATACCATTCATCATAAAATCTATCATAAAAAAGTCTTGAATTATAATATACTTATTTTTGAGGGCAGTTGGGTAAAAACTTTCGAACAATGCACAAATACGCTTTTGTTACATTTCAGTGCAAAATTTAATTAGTTTCATTGTTAACTATAAAAGCAAATGAAACGTATATAAAGCAAAGAGAGGAAGCTAAAAACTTTTAATTTATGGTAACATAATTAGAACAAAATGGTTCCTCTTTAATTTCCTCATTGCAGCACTTTTGACGTAAAACATGGGCCCCATTTTATGTAGAGACATAAAATAGAAAAGAGTTCTTATAGAGACAAAACATTTTAATTACATGAAATTAGTAACGATTTTAAGTTAATAAGGTACTCTACTTCCTTAACTTTAATTTGATGGTTTTGAAAGGAGGTTCATTTCGATTAAATTTGATGTTAATATAATTATAACGTTAATGGTATCCTATGATTGATCTTAAATTGTAAACGTATTATTACAGAACAGTTTGTGTCATATATATATATTAATTAACACTGACAGCCCCACACTAAGTTGTATCGTAAAATATAAACTTGTATCGTGGTTGATTGACAAATTCACATGACGCTTAGAACAAAAAACATAAATTTTCCTTATGAAAATATCTTGTGTTTCCATTGGAAATTGAACCTTATACCCGCTACTTAGTAAGCAAACCCAACCTAGCAGTTTATGACTGAGAGAGTCGCGGGGCGCAGCTAGTCTAACTCTTCCTCCATACTAAAGTAACGGCTAAAAGAAAAAACCAGTTAGGAATTCCATGGCAGATAATTCCAACCACAATGTTTGCGATCAGCGACGTTAGTGCAAAAATATCTAGAATTCACGATGCACTATCGGCTTACTGCCAAGCCGGCACTGCAGTGTAGTATTTTATGGCGACGACAGATGGCAGAGCGAGCGTGAGGAGCGTAGCGAGCTGGCAACACCGCATAGTCTTTGTGGAATTATTTAGGGGACTAGAAGCCGCAATGCAAAGGCTAGGTATTGATTTGGATAAGCCTGTTCACAGATCCGTATTATCTTCATTATTATAGAGGCACTAGCTGACCTGGCAAACGTTGTTTTGCCATATACATTATTAATCTAGTAAATATTTTTTTAGTTCAACAAAAAAATAGGGGTTGATCGTAAAATTCTGACTCATAAAAAAAATCTTTCCGAAAATTTAAAAAAAAAATTTGGGTTGGGCCACCCTTATCACTCAGGGGGATGAAAAAATATAACAACCTATTCTCAGACCTAAGTGTGATTATAAAATTTCATTAAAATCGGTTCAGTCGTTTCGGAGGAGTATGGTAACAAACACTGTGACACGAAATTTCTATATATATTATATATAGATGTTCTTAAGATTTTACTTCTAATTAATAATATACTAAGAGGAGTTTGGCACGAAAGCGAAATTGTCGTTGTTGATTTTGTATACATTTCAAAAATTGAGATTTTTAGTGTGTTCACATTTTTATTGTGTAATAATGGTGGATTAATAACCGTTATTAACGAACAAATGAGTACATGAGAGTGTAGGCAATTCACACAAAGTTGAAATACGTGATTTTAATTTTCGCAACAAAACTCCAGTAGAAGTTCTAGTAAAATTTCTAAATAGTAACATTTTCAGTGTTCAAATCGTTTGCATCGTGATTTCAAAACGAACTGGCGGATGACAGTGTATTTAACTCTATCACATTAGAATTTGATCAGCTTTCCTGAATCTATCTACTGAATAGATAATTTGCAATTGCTAGAAATAGAACTGTCAGTAATAGTGAACAGGTTATATACTCGTATTTATTCTGTGTGGATGATAACTATATTAAATCCAGCAATAGAAATATAACACACATTTCTTCTAAATCACTTACTATCATAAAAACATAAACGTTTTCACACTCACAGTCCTACACTAAGTTCGATGACTTGTGTCGCGGGTTCCGCAAACATTTACATCACACACACAATCACATATAGAACCAGAAACACAAATTTTCCTTGGAGAAAAAACTTGTTTTCCCACCGAGAATCGAACCCGATACCGCTTAGAAGGAATCGAACCCGCTTAGAAGGAAACGAAAAAATTTTATGATTATAACGAGCGGTTCAAAAAAGGGGTATTAAAACACGCTAAAACTGCTAAGTATCAACTGGACACACGGAGCTGGACAAACGTCCAATTTGTAAAACTATGGATATATTGGGGGCTGAGTCACACACGTCCGTAGGAGGATACCCCTTAAGTCTGACTCCCTACACGTGGTCCCCGGGTGCTAATCAGGTGACATTTGAGAGGTGGTAGAGCATTTTGTGAGTTGCTCGCCTGGCTTATTACCAAAGTAGCTTACCACCATCAAGTTGAAAGTCTGCCGCCAAGCCAAATACGGTGTTCCGGCAGTTATCCTTGAGAGCCTGCGTATTCCAGGTCTAGTGTGTTTACCAGCTTCGATCACATCGTCACTTACCATCAGGTGAGATAGTGGTCAAACACTAGCCAGTCACAAATAAAAAAAATAAAAAATAACTTTGAATTTATAAGGTACACAGTTTTTCTTTTGCTTTGAATTAAGCTAAGAGCGCAATTCACAATTCACACTAGGGCCATTTTAATAGTGAACGCAACATTCCGTCTATGCACCGTGACTTCAAAGCGATCCCGTGAAAGACATTATAGTTCACTGTATTTTACTGAAAGGCACCTGAATTTCACTGGTTTTCCTGAAAGCAGCGACCGGAGAGATAATTCGATAACGCTATGCATTTCAGTTGCATTGCAAATGTATCTGACGTTAGAATGGTAGACTAAAATTTTATAGATGAAAGTTTTAGTAGTTATGACTGAAAGTAATGTTGATTTTGTGTAGTGGAATTTAAATAATTGATCGAGCAAAGCGAGATCTCTAATTTGACTTGAGTGGTTCATCACTCAGAGGCAGTGAGCGTCTACACCATACACCATACCAAGAATTCAAATTCATAGAGAATATGTGCATTGAAATTATATGAATGAAAATCACGAAACATACACGAAACTGGGGAAGACTGGGTTTTTTATTTCTAATCTGCCCGTGGGTTTATACGTAGAGTATGAAACCGTTTGAAAAAAAAACTACCTTGGAAAATAAGAATTTGGTAGGCCACCATAGGCTTTTTAACGTCCTTACGTCCCAGGGTCTATCTTAAAAACGGCTTCATACTTAAAGCTGAAACTTGTACAAAATATGCGTTACATCAATTACACAAAAAAAAAATAAATTAAAGTGCCTAAAAATATGCCTATTTATAATATTGTACCTAGCATGCTATACATTTACCACTTACTTATCTAGTTCAACTGACGACGTCGCATTAGGATAAGTATCTTATTTTGACATGATCGTTAACCATTCTCTCAGCTCCGGTGTAATATCTATTTCTGTTTCTGAAGAGAATCCATCTTGATATAGATATCTATCTACGAGCCAATTGCCTATATTTCCTAAAACTAAACTAAAACTATATACAGCAAAACTAAACTAAACTAAAACTATATACAGCACCAAGTTACCTACAAGACATCGAGCCTATAGGTAACTCAAGTGCTCTAGCCCACTACCAGTGGGTAGCATTCCCATCATGCTGGCTGCATTGCCTCTCTGAATTGCAATGCTAATACGTTGAGCCAAATAAGTGCCAGCATTTTGGTCACGCGTCGCCTCAACCAGGCGCTCTGATAGAATTTTGAAAATAGAATGAGCTCCCGGTCCCCACGGACCCAAACGGCTCAAATATGTAACCACTGCCGAGGTTTCCATATTTTTTATTTTTATTTTATAAATTTTTTTTTATCTTGATTTATTTTTTATTTCTGATTGGATAACGTTTGACCACTATCCTTTCTGATGGTATTTGATGGTGTGGTAAAGGATAGCAAACGCAATGACTTAAACATTAACATAAACGCTTTTACACTCACAGTCCCACACTTAGTTCGATTACTTGTGTCGTGGGTGCCGGAAACATTCACATCACACACCCAATCACCAACAGAACCAGAAACAAAAATTTTCCTTGGGGAAAAAAACTTGTGTTTGGTATCGAACCCGATAATCCTGCTTAGAAGGCGGACGCTTATCCAAATAAGCCAACGTGCAGTTTAATTCATTGTAAGTGAATTTGATGAAGACTTTCATACATTTTTATTGACGTCATCTCATTATGGGATACCATTTTGTAACTCATAAAAGCTTCGGTAGCTAATTGGCAGAGTACCATGTTTTAGAAGTGAGGTCTGACGTGAGGTCAGCTCTAAAACTTCTAAAACGTTTCAAAAACAGCGATTTTTCAAACAGAGACTCATATTATAACTAAAATAGAAATACTTAGCGCGACCATTAGCGTTGCTTCAAGAGCTCCATTAATACCAACACACAAAGAAACTTATTAAGACAAAGAGGAAATCTCGCAGAGTAAGCTCCACATTTAGCCCAACAAATAAAAGGTTAAAGTTGGAAAAATGGTTCGTGACACATAAGAAGACAAAATGCTCTGAACGCTTCACTTGGGTTATGTTTCTGACGGTTGCACCGACGGTGTAGAGGATTGTAGCAAAGAACTTGTTCATAAATGGGAAAAATGGTATAAGCAGTTGGTAATCTCCAACGCCAAAAGAGGGGTATTTTTTTACCGATTTCCCAAAAAAGGAGGAGGTACTGAAGTCGACTGTATTTTTTATGTGTCGTTTGAAAGATGTTGCTTTCCAATTGGTCTCATTTAAATGTGATCAAGATCTGTCAGTAGTTTTTGAAATATCGTCAATAATGCGTGTTTAATACATCTTATCCGACCAAAGCTCCAAAGCTAAAGTCGGTTTTTGTTTAGCTTTGGTTACTGTTAATTGTTTTTGTTCGATAGGCAAGCATTTGACCACAATCTTACTTAATGGAAAGCAATGATATGGCCGAAGATGTTGCGTGGGTATTATAATGCTACATCTTAGACCGCTAGACCGCATCTTCACTTTCCATAAGGTGAAACGATGGTCAAATGCGTTGGACACCTCAATCAGATTTTGAATTATAACATTTCCTCGTAGTCTCACGAGTCACCTATAATTCCTCTTTGTCCGATGAGTCGGACTATGAGAAACTGTGATTCTTTTTTGTCCGATGAATAGGAATAATAGGAAAAAAAATCAAGTCGACCGATCGAGCGGACTAAACTATCGGATCACGTGTTCACATGTCAAATGCTTGCATTTAAAAAAAAGTTCGAGAGTATTCTGAGCTAGTGTGGATGCAGCTTTTATACCAAATTGTATCCAAATCTGTAAAATTAAATAAATGATCTATGCTATCGTGGAGATCATTCGTGCCAAACCTAATAAAATTTTACTCAAACATGCCTCATCATAAGGACCAATTTCCACAACATTTCATTTAAATTATGGTCAATGGCCTCAGTAATAAAGTAGCGTTATGTAACGTAACAGTGTTTATGGCTAATACTGGACATTAACTACAATCAAAACATACTGCAGTTGTATTTGACCATTTTGTTCACTTATTATTGCCACAACAATAAACAGTGTGCTAGTTTTGTTAATAGTTGTTGTAATATTGGCTTGTTTATTGTTTTGCTAATTAGGACAGATTGTTGATAGACGTAACGGCGAAGGAGAATTTTGGACTGTATTTTCCCGTAAAATTTTCACAATACATAAGTTTTTTATACTTACATTTTTCGCTTTCTACGGGCCATTTGCTTACATTTCCTAAAACTAAACTAAAATTATATCCCTACATATTATGTCTTGTAGGTTACTTGTGTATTTGCTGTATAGACTATAAATGCCTATATATTATAAATATATTTTCTGTGAATTTTTCCAATGTTTTAACAGTTATTCCAGACGTATATTTGTAAATCAAAAGTATTAAATTTTTAACATTATAAAATAAAATAGATACAAAAACAAAAAAAAACATTATTCTTAAAAATCAGCTTAAAAATAAGGTACTACTTAAAACTAGGACAACAAGTAGCACCCTTTGTAAACCTCTGTTCCCAACACGATAGGTCTCATTAGAGCCTAAATTATACAACCTGTAACAAAAAGGTGTATTAATACGAATTACAGTGGAAATCGAAAGTAATATTTTCCATACAAAAAAATAAATTAAAAATTATATTTTTCAAATATTTTTGAAAACCCTACGGTTACATCTGCGGCGCGTTACCTTGACCTTTGTTAGGACCACCACTGTCAGGCGTTTAGGTTTAGGTCCAAAGACTATGTGGTGTAGAACGGTACCTGATGAAATAGGGTTTTAATGACATATTTTTTAAAAAACTTTAATTCATTATAACTCAATGTTTATGCTGCTGCCGCGAATTTAGAAGTTCCTGTTAGACTCCATACATGTAGCTAGATGCGTGGCTTGAGTGTTACTACAACTTTCTATTACACATTGTATTGTTGATAGGTGTGACCAAAAATAAAGCGTTTCTAGCCATTATTACACTCACTTTTAAATCACCCGCAAAAATGCCAGAAATCGCTACCCAATTTGGCTTTTATATTCTTAATCGGAGCCACTTACAGCTCGTCGAAAAGAGGACATTTCCTTATTCTTTTGTTACGTTTTTGTCGTGGAAATTGTAAAAAGATGGTGGCGTGGCACAGAACCTCGCGTTGACATACAATACTGTTTTGTGGCGTTTTGCGATAAAATATATTTTCAAGTCTTTTGAGTATTTTAGAGGTGGCGAGAGATAAATGTAAGTGTTTTAGTGTGCACGTACGAGTACATTCCGTTATACAATAAGTCTTGGTAGTCTTAAACAACTTATTTAAGAGGCGTGAAGAGTTGATTTTTTAACAAACGTTTAACTATAAATACACCTGATGGAAAGTGACGAAATAGAGTCTTCTTTTTGACCCACCCAAATTGTATCATTCAGGCAACACAGAAGGCGGTAAAGTGTTATTTTATTGAAGTAGGCTAATTATTATAGGAAATGTTGGTAGGTATTGATCAGAGTTTGATTCCCATTTAAAATACCGAGTTAATTATAAGATCTTTGAAGTAGAATTTCATTGGGATTAGTACTCTTGTTTGCTTAAAGCGTCTCGCTCCGTTCAATATTTGTACAGAAAAGTTTATTTGTATTCATTGCCTGCATCATTGTTACCTAAAAGGTATAACCTGGAAGTCTTCAAGTCTAGAGTAAAAGGTATCTGTTACGCAAGCATGCTTTATAATAGACCGCATTTTGACTTTCCATCAAGTATTGCTTGACTATTCAGATTTTTTAAATCTACCAAGCCGAACAATGAGGTAATATTAGATTTACAACGAATACCTAAAACTCATTTGTTATATAATAATAATAAACGCTTTCACTTCACAATCTCAGCCCCACACTAGTTTAATGACTTGAGTTGTGGGTGCCGAAAACAATCACAACACATCAAAGACTATAAATTCTGGCATGCTATATGGTCCGTGCACACACAATACTACCCAGAAACAGAAACACAAATTTCCCTTGAGGTAAAAACTTGTATTCCCACCAGGAATCGAACCCGATACTCGGCGTTTAAAGGCGAACACGCACCCAACTAAGCCAATGGGCAGTTCAGTTTATACTCCTAAATAAACATACACTTCGATGTGGCCAAATACGCTTGCATACCTAATGTTCACTCTAGATTCTTATTCAAACTAAAATGTACTAAAATTATTCTTATATTATGTATAATATAAGAATTGATTGTACCGTTTATTGATTAATGATTGAATCGAAGAGTTATCGATCGTTAAATCTACGCGTATTCTTTAAATCGCTTCTATTTTTCATGTTCACTTCGCGTAACAAATTGTGAAAATCGTCGCATATTACAGAACCTTTAGGTGGGTCTTTACACAACGTGATATTTTGCAGAAAGAAAAGCAATTTTGAAAGTTTGTCTGAAATTTTAATAAATAATCAGATATCTGTATAACGAAATGAAATGAAATTTATTCACTACAATAGGGTATCACACATAAGTGTTTTATATGTTGAGTGCTCCAATTTTGCCGTTACACGGCATGTGAACACACAACAACTTGGCGTTCGTTTTTGTCGCGATTTTTTTTTGTCTGTACGAATTATGGCATAATTTTGTTTATATTTGGACTACGATATTACTATATTTAAAAATTACAATATGATATTACTGTTTATTTAATAAAAACGTTATATAACATTTACTGCAAGCAATTTGCATTGCAAGCTTATAATTTGTAAATCATGTGCTCTACTGGTATCGTGTCTATAAGGCTGGCGGCATTGCCTCTCATACTTGATAGTCCTAACTACGGGCCAATTGCCTATATTCCTTCATCATTGCCTCTCTGAGAATTACTTAAGCAATAATATTAACTGTTTATTTTGCTTGCAAGAATTTCTATGTAAATAATCTAAAATTACACACAACTTTTTTCGGAGTTCGCGCTACAAATTGCTGCTTTGCGTAAAAGAAAATAATGTAAGAAAGAACAAACATCCTAAATCGGCCATAAATTTCATTACGCGTGAACAAGTTACGCGGAAACTAAAAGAATGGTTTCAAATGAATTATTACTTGTAAAATGTTTGCAGAGAACCAACTGTTGGTCTCAAAAGATTCACGGTAATGCCTTTTATCTTTTCTGGTATGTATCGCGGGAAAGAAATATCTCATTCTTTATTAAAAATACTTTTAGTTTTTCTGATTATTCCGTCTGCTTCACGCTAACTTAATGCTAGCTAAGTTATTCTTATTATGTTTCTTAAACTTTATAACTGAAATAATATAAGTGGAAGAACAATGAGTACAGTTAAAGTGTGTCAAATGTATATTTAACTTTGTTTAGGACTATTTTAGCCCGATGCAAAAAGAAGGGCGTTATAACCCCTTTTTGAGTTTGAGCAATATGTGTCTATGTGTGGCATCGTAGCTCTTAAACGTAAGAATATATTTGGATGCGGTTTTTTTTTATTAGAAAGGTGATTTAATCAAGAGAATAGTATATTCTTGAATCTCTAGTTGTTTCTTTACTTAACGCTTAGAGTAAACTGGAGATGTGCCAAGCAGATTATTGAAGTAAATGCTTCTCTAGCGGCGTTGTGCACTGTTTTTGGGTTGGGTAAAACATTTTAAGCTCGCGTCAGGACACGTGACCTAATCGAAAATTCGTAAGACGGAGGGAGCGGCGTAGGAGAGGAAGTAATATCCCCCTCTGTTCATGTTTTCACTTCTGCCGGTCCAGAGTGCAACCCGTTGTTTTTTTTAAATCAATAATTATTTGTTTCTCCCCTAAAATGAGTGTCTTTTTTTTTTTTTTTTTTTTCATGACCATGTATGTATAGTCCTTCAGTCGAAATATTATACAAAAACTTAAATTCTATATATTTTCTTAATACAAGTCCTAGTCAAATGTCACAGTCAATGTCAAATAAACGAGTCGAGGTCCAGTCATAGTCAAGTTCCCTATGCCCAAGTAAAGTGGTAGAGACTTTATTAAAACTTGTAGTGAAGTTATGAAGCGAAGGCGAAAATCACGTTTTTCAACTTTATATGATTTGCCTAAATTTATGCACGTCAACAAAGTATTAACGGTTAATAACCCATCATTATTACACATAAATACTCGAAAAATCACAGGTTTTGGAAACATATACCAAATCAACAACGCTATTTTTACACTTTCGCGCCAAAACTGAGTCTAATTCTATAGAGAGTCTGTACAGTAATGACACAATGGTCATCTGTATAGTTAGGTAGTCTTATTAATGCAGAAATCAGAAATATGCTATGTAACTTACGTTACTACGTAACAGAATTGTTTCCACAACAGTAACTAGCTTTGATATAAAATTTCCTAGAGAAATTTAAACAACTAAAATGAATTAAGCGCGTCCCAAAAGTGGTCATTTTGTGTAGTAATTACTAATGCAGTAACTCACTCGGCGTCTCTCTGTTGTTCATTTAAATTATACATATTATATTTACAGTTTATATTTGAGTGCTGGTTTTAGTTGAATTTTGAAAGTCTTAATCAATTCGTATTTTCAAAGCGTCAGCTTTAAAGGATTAGAGAACTACAAAAATTGTAAGAACATACAATCTTCAATGAATTATCAAAGCATTTGGTCGAAGCAACTCGGGAACAAAATGCTGGCACATATTTTGGACAGAGATTGAGCATTGCCATTCAACGTGGCAATGCTCAATCTCATTTTGGGTACTTTTCCAACTGGTCTATTAGATTAAGTTTTGTACATATTTATATCTAGTTATAGTTTGTTTTTTTTGGTTAATTTATATTTAGTTCTTAGTTTGATCTAATATATAATGTATTTAAGTTTTGATCAGATTAAATGATTAAAAAAAAATTCGAGCGAAGCGAGATCTCTTAGTTAATTTCGGTGGTTAAACAATTTGTTCGTCCTTTCTGAAGCATCTAGCGTCTAAACCACACAAAAGAATAACTTTAAATTCTCAGAGAATATGTAAAGCTATGGTCCAATATAAAATGATATAAATAAATTTCTATGGGGACACCCATTCACGTAAGTGGGGGGCAAAATATTTTTTTGTGTTTTTCTGCCCGTGTGCCGGGTATCGTAGAAAATAACTTTACAAGTAGAGAACGAATATGTATATTTAAAGCTGAAACTTGCACATTATATTAATCATATCACATTTAAATAACAAATACAAAAATAAAATAATTATCATTAAGAAAAAAAAAATGAAATTAATTTCTGACAATAAACTTAGACCTATTAAACATTTTTCAATATCTGATAAGTTGTCAAAGATTGTTGAAGCTTTTTTCTACTTATAGAGTTTATACTATAGTTTCTACAAATATACTTGGCTCCTCCTCTATACTCAACAAAAGACAGTAGTCCTGATTGAGTGATGTTTCCTCAAACTTTGCGCAGCTTCTAGAAAATTTTCAATTTTCTCAAGAAATGTTCTTTGGTGCAATATATTTGGACTATTCAGTACCCAAGTTTATGTGTGTGTTACGCTCATACAGTTTTTGGGAGTATATGGCACAATCATATTAATTATTTAAAAAATATAATATTAAAATGCATGTTCTTTAAAACGAAATATTCGAAGTAAGCAAATGATTTGTAAGAAAAATAAAAATCTCTAGAAAAAAAGATGCGTATTTTTAAACCGTAACAATGTTTTATTTTATAGATTTATCCATGCTAGGCAGAACTATAGTAGTTGATGTGGCTAAAGCAATTATAGAGCAAGAGATTCCTAATGCCACGGGTTCGATACGTGCCTTAACCGATATTTTTTCCTTAGTAATTTTTTTGATTACATTTATCTGAAACCAGCTTGAATTTATGTTCATAATTACTGTACATATGTTCATAGTCTGAATTGCAAATGAGAGAAACTCATTGCAAGCAACCTATTTTTCGCACACAATTTTGAACTCATCTCAAAGCTTAGTCTGAAATATATCTTAGACTACATATTTTACTGCAATTGTACTTTCTACTAGTTTAAAAATATAAAAATTGGTAACCTCTAATGTGTTAAAGATATCATATTGAAAAATACGAACTTATAGCTACTTTTTTTACATAATTTATCTGCAATACTATTTTTTTAATGTAAAAACTATGGCAATTGCTGTTACAGTGAAACTGGTCGGAGTCGACACAAAAATTCCCGCGATTAATAGCCAGTTTGTATTACAATTACAACCAATAAAATTTTCAATATAAACATAAAGTTAATAAAATTAATCACTAAAGATTATAAAAATAAACATACATAAACATAAACGCTTTCACACTCACAGCCCCACACTAAATTCGATGACTTGTGTTGTGGGTACCAGAAACATTCACATCACACACACAATCACAACCAGAACCAGAAACACAAATTTTCCTTGGGAAAAAAACTTATGTTTCAGTTGGGAATCGAACCCGATACTCATGCTAAGAAGGCAAACGCCACCTAACTAAGCCAACGAGCAGTTCGTCAGTTATGACAAAATATAACAAATCTAAAAGGAAGCAAAGCTCATAGAATAAGTACAATAGAATAATTATTAGGCAAGTTAAGTACATACGCTGAAACAATACATTTGAACTTTAGGTACTGTGTCACACTGTCTACATTGTTACACGAACTTGTGTAGCAATTTCAACTTATGCTGTGGTACAATCTACAGAGAACGTAAAACTGGTAAGCTATGTTGGCCAAAGCTGCATTTGCCATTGCAGCTTGTATGCTGCTATTTGGGGTTTATTGTATTAAATACGGGAAACTTGTGAAGTTTTGCTGCACGTACCAATTCTTAGTTTTCATTTCAAGATTTCGTAGAAGAAGGATTTGAGTAATTACGTCATGTGCAGACTGTTACATGATCTAAAAAAGTTTATTGTCATCTCTTTCTACATGGGAGGAAAGAGTAATTGAGTACATTCAGAGAAAGTGTAGAATCTGTGATTGAAATGTTAAAGAGTAAAAGATTTTTTATTTACACAAGTGCTCAATCTCACTACCAGTGGGCTTGAGCACTTGAGTGACCTATAAGCTCGATGTCTTATAGGTAACTTTTGTCTGGAAGAGATCACTTTCAGCGATAAGATCGCCAATTGTTACATTTTTTCAAAAAATGTACTGTTATTAATTTTACTATTTGTGTTATTTGTTATTTAAGGTGTTCAATAAAGTGTTTATCTATCTATCGATCTATCACTTTTCATCAGTGTGTCTTCATAAATAAAGAACTTTCGTCATGAACTTTGATCATCCATTGCACCTCCTTAATGCACCCCTTGCAAAACAATACTCATAACTTAATTTTTATTAAATAAACTACTCAAATATCAATTTTCATTGTTAAAAACCAATGAACTTTCATACAAACGTTTTCACCCCATTTCACCCTCTTAGGGGTAGAATTTCCAAAAATCCTTTGTTAGTACACCTCTACGTACTAAGATCAAAGTACCCTCTAAATTTCAAGTCTCTATGACCAGCGGTATAGGCTGTGCGTTGTCTCTAAGTCAGTCAGTCAGTGAATCAGTATGTCGGGACAAAGATTCTTATAATAAATTTGGAAGCAAACTGCACAGGCTCTTTCTAGCGACTACCATAATAACACCTAGGTTAAGAAAATTATGTATTAGAAATTAAGAATGTTTTTAAAAAAATTAATGAAAAATAAATGCGCCGCCGAGTTTCTTGCCAGGTTCTTCTCGAGATGGCTGTAATTTTGCGAATCTGGCAATAGATTCATTAACTTTCGTGAGTGCCTCTTTGGGGCCCATGTAAATAAACGATTTTGATTTTCATTTGATTTTGATATAGTATTAGAATTTTATAGATTTTATTCATATAATTAAATAGAGAGTAACTTAATTCCTCTCCCCATGATTCCCACCAGAGTAATGATGACCGTGTCATGAGTCATGATGTCATGATGAGCAGAACTCCAGGAAACAGTATTTTCTTATAATCGGGAAAGAAACCAAGTTATACGTATAAAATCGTTGAAATGTGTAAATAGAAAATTTAAAACTTTGTACAAGCTGAATGGGTGCTGAAAGTTTTGGATTTCGAGAACTGTCATGTACGTTCCAGAACTTTATTTAACAGGTGCTAGAACTTTTGTGAGATATATCTTATTTGCGATAACAGGTTCACAAAACTCTACATCTCCTTACTACTATTATTCTATAGTGCTATAGGTTCACTATGTATCTTTACAAATCTTTATATTCTACTCTATATAGATATATGTCTTGTTTGGTTTATATTTGCTTTTTTTTTGTTTTGTGCTAAGTATGCATCCGCCATATTTTGGTTACGCTAATCATATAAAGTGTCCTTACGTACAGTACTTAGATAATTATAACGTAGTGATCAATTGCAATAAATGTGCTAGCTCTCGTTCCGCAGCTTAAACAAAGCAGATATAGGCCTCGATTCTGATGTACACTCACTAAATTAAATTTAAACTATCCCTGTCTCTTACAAAATAAAACACAAGACAGAGATAGCGTGCATTTTAGTGCTGTCACGCTAGTTTATCAATTAAAATATGAACAGCAGAAGCAGAAAGGCGCGTGTTTTTAGTCAACACCGATACGCACATACTCGACTAAGCTTGCATAGACATCTAAGTTCTGACTAACTTGACAGCACAGCAGTATGCTATCTCTGTCTTGTGTTCTATTTTGTAAGAGACAGGGATAGTTTAAATTTAATTTAGTGAGTGTACATCAGAATCGAGGCCATAGTATTTTTAATTTATTCCGAATTATATTTCCATTCAGAAATATGTGCGAAAATATTTAAATACATCGGTATATATTATATATCTAATACCTTTAAACGAGATTCTTGTATATAATCAGGATCTCGGAAACGGCTCCAACGATTTTCATGAAATTTTGCATGCAGGGAGTTTCGGGAGCGGTAAATCGATCTAGCTAGGTTCCAATTTTAGAAAACGTCGTTTTATCCGTGTTTTCAGCCGAGAAAAGCTCGGTCATCCGGGTCCTATATATATATATTGCATATTATGTTCATAAATCGTATAATTTATATTTACTAGCGTTCTGTATTCAATTGTATCATATAATAAATATAATGGACAACTCATACCAATAAAAATATCTGAAATTGAAAAAACAAACCGCAACTTCATACGCAGTTACACGAAAAAAACGTAAAAAGCAACGAAGTAAACCCCAAACTAATCGTAAAAATCTTTCAATTGGATCGTGTCCCATATATGGGTCACGGGAATAAAAAAGAGCTATGATAACATCCAAACATATAAAGCTGTAATAAATATACGTTATATCGTTTGAAACCAGTGGACGAGATCTCATTTAGGCCCATTTTGGTGTGATACCGCGTATATATTACCCGCTGGGGAATGCTACACGTATAAAACTAATATATTGTACCATTTTTGGCCCCTATTAACTATATCCTGAGTTTATACGTTTTGGGACGAGCCATAATTGTAGAGGACTTTAGATCGTACGATAGTTTCGTGGATGAAGTGAAAATTGTGTTTTGAATTTTGTTGGTTACGTTTCCTTTGCGAACGCACAATATTTTTGTGTCATATTTGGGATGTCGAAGCGGTACTAGTTAATATAACAATTAAACAAATTAATAAAGATTATGTGGATATTGTTGCAAAACAATATTCATTTTCTTTGTAGAATTTCTAGTATTGCGTTACCATTTTTCTTGACCTCAGTTCATGGTACTTTTAAAGTAGTCGAGTATTTTTAACATATTTTGGGTTCTTTAGAAATAGCAAACCTGAAAGACCCTGGGAGATGGCATACCCAAATATCGGGCTCCCAATAAGCTTATCCTCACAGAGGCTGTGGGATCGGCCACTCTGTGAACTATCACGGAAATATCTTTTAGATACGTGTACTAGCGTCACCGAGAGTGCTCGAGTTCTAGCAGTTTCTGTATGGGAGTCAGAGCTTTGGTTGCAAGCCATCTTTCTCGCTATATGTTTGGGTGCAAGGTGCTATGTTGCCCATAGCTGTCAGTGCGGTACTGCTGTTGATCGACCCGCTCTGTCACCACTGCTTCTTGTACCAGAAAAGTGCTGGCTGAATTTCCCGCCACGCCAGCCTTAACGATATCATCCGCCGGGTTTTACCAGCGCGAATGATTCGGCCATTCTCGAACCGAATGGCCTGATGCGCGACGATGGCATAAGACACAACGGCATGACTTTAATTCCATCACCAAGTTATCTAGGTAAAGTCTCTAGCCTATCGGTATTTTACCGTTTACATATTGGAGAGTGTGCGCAGGAATTACACAAGTTAATTCCACCATGCCCGTTTTACCATCTAACGTTTCGCTTTTACGTTTATCATCCGTACTGCGAAGGAGTGGAACTCATTGCCCTCCTCTTTGTTCCCCAAACGGTATATTATGGGACTCTTCAAGTCAAGAGTGACTAGACAAGCATGCTACATCTTCGGCCGCACCATCACTTTCCATCAGGTGAGATTTTGGTCAAATGTTTGCCTATCAGCAAAAAAAATAAATTTATAATTCTTATAAATATATATGATTATATAAAAAAACTGACAACTATAATAATATTGTACAATTTATATCACTGTTCAAATAATAATTGACAGTTAGTGTAAATTCGGTAGTAAGTTCATTCAATCAATATGTTTTAGAAAAACTAATTTAATTTATGCTAAAATGATGTAGAATAAGTATGCAATAATGTATACGAAACAGTATTTTCGTATATATTTCTTGATTTTGGTATTTCCCTGTACTTCCAAGGACGGTTAACATCATACACACGTAAAAAACTAATAAAAAAGAAAAAAATATTAAAATATGTTTGTGAAAGGAAACACCCTACATAAAGTAGGACCAGCAAGGAAATTATGATGTCGTTTTATTTTTTTGATTAAAAGAAAAAACACTTTTGTGTATTCCATGTATAATGCGTCTATTTGCCTGTGA
Organism: Lomographa bimaculata; assembly: GCA_948107665.1. NCBI lineage: Eukaryota > Metazoa > Arthropoda > Insecta > Lepidoptera > Geometridae > Lomographa > Lomographa bimaculata. The sequence continues at coordinate 15,724,372 of OX403599.1, forward strand.
GTTTCGAGTGTATCATTTGCATAAAGATACATTTTATCTCTGATAGGCTTGCGTGATTTTATCAGAGGACTACCATTATTGTTTTCTTTGATACAACTGCCATGTAAGCAATACAATATTGTCTTGAGGGAGCATACATTTATAAATTATTTTCCCTATTTTTTGAGGCTATTTTTTCCTCAAACTAGCGGCATCACGGGGACACTTATTCCTTACACAAAGTTATTTCTATTGATGTTTCAAGAGATTCCTGTTTTTTTTATTTTTGGAAACCAACAGCGCTTTAAAGTTAATGGTGTCATACATAGACTAAAGTTTTAATTTCTCTCTCTCGTTTTAAAATAGCTTTACTTTATAAGAAAACTAAGAAGTTAATTTATAAAAAGACCAATTATCCAGTCCTGTCTACGTGCCAAAAGCACTTGAGTTATCTATAAGCTCGATGACTTGTAGGTGGCTTGGGTCTTTGCTGGGAAATATAGGAAATATATAATTAAGAATGCGATATTTAATACAATTAACGGCTATATAACTATAAATTAATAGTAATATATCATTGTAATATTGCGGATCTGGCTTCCCTTTTTCCCCAATAAATAAGACCCTGGCTTAGTGAAGCGACTCATAAGCAAAACGCACCAATAACTTACAGTAGGAAAATATTTAGGACTACCCTGCCTTTTTTATCAAGAACCCCCAAACTTATACATATCATAGAATGATAGTTCAATTTATAATGGAAATTTGTACCAAAAAACTACATCTCTAGTAAATATACTAATGAAAGTTTGATAGGTACAGTTTTTATTTAAATTGGTACAGTTCTAGCCTATTGGGCGTTCCTCTGTCAAAAACTTACATTGTGACTATGTTTTTCACTTTTTGGCATTATCTTCAGTTTGGTGTATAAGAAATGACGGCAATATATTTTCTTAGATCGAACTCAAAGCTCCATATATACACCTTTAAAATCACATTGAATCTCTATGATTTCATAGAGTTCTGCTTATAATGTTTTACGGTTAATTGGTGTATTGACACACACTGGATCCATACAAATATGGCAAACCAACATCATACAAGAACATAACAACTGTATGTACATACACTTTTTTTTTACATCATCGTATTAAAGTTGTCTCATCATCATTTCAGTTTTAGGAAGTGTAGAGTGTGTGTGTGTGTGTATGTGTGTGTGTGTGTGTGTAAGACTGATAATATTATCTTACTTTGAAAATGTATTAAGCATTGTCATGTCAATGGTTATAAAAAGATGTTAAAAATACTGATAATAGGTTGTATTCTTCATAGATCTGTAAATCGTATAAAAATGATAGCGTGATAACTTTAAGATAATTTTGTAACATAATTTCTCACACAGTTTTTACAATAAAATATTTTTGATTTTGATTTTGTTAGATATACTTACATGTAACTTTGTGGAAGTCAAGCAGAATTATGTACTTACCTGAAATAAAAAAATATTGAATTATTAGTGACTGCCTATAAATATATAAAAAATACCTATTTATATTGCTAAATAAAAAAAGAGTTGTTAGGTATATATTTTAGATTTTTATGTACTTTTTGCGTTTAATAACTATTTGCTAACTTCTATTATGAATTCTAAAGTTTTCGCGATTGTTATTGAATGCACAGAACAACTTTTAACGGAATTTATTTTAAATGTAATTAATAATCTTTGTTATATATACAACCTACGTGCCTATATTTTCTCAAACAAAACTAAGAAATCTTAGTGTAGGTTATGAAACGGATACAAAGAGAAATTGTTAAACATATAAAATTATTAATTAAAGATAAAAGAAGAAGCATGCTACGTTAGGTATTATAAACCAGTAAACCAATGATGTTAATAACATTGAGATGGTACGCTCCACCATCAAGTAAAAAAAACTGGACCACATCTACTAGACGAAAACATTCCATACTATACAATTGGTGTTTTATTTTTGAGCTATTCATAGATTTTGTAAAAGGAAAGGACGGCATTACTGCTGTTTATATTAAAAAACAATATAATACGCTAGTTCGATTGTACTAAGGCAAATTGTGTGCGTTGCTCCTAATTTAAGCGGTCCATTCATTCATTTTCTTACTTTTTATAAAATTCATCATCATCATCATCATCATCAGCCTATTTTTTTCCACTGCTGGACATAGACCTCTCCTAATGAACGCCACTGAACCCGATCTTCGGCTCTTCTCATCCAGTTTCTGCCGGCCTCCTTTCGCAGGTCGTCGCTCCACCTGGCGTCCTGTGCTACGTTTGCCGAGTCGCGGTCTCCACTCAAGTATTCGTCTACTCCAGCGGTTATCCAGCCCACTGCCATTTCAGCTTGCTAATTCTTTGAGATATGTCGGCGACTTTAGTTCTCTGACGGATCACCTCGTTCCGGACTCGATCCTTCAGAGAAATGCCGAGCATAGCTTTATAAAATTATTGGATACAAACACTTTTTAGAAGAGAACAACTATACTGTGTAATCGGCGCTCAGAGTTTATAAGTTATAACGTCAGTAAAATTACTACTTTTTACACTATTTGGAAATACGTTTTTATCTAATCACTCACAATTTAAAAAATCCTTGTGTTCTCTACGGGAAACGAACTCAATACCAGCTACTTAGTAGACAGGCGCACAACCATTACGCCAGGAAGGCTGTTCATTTTAATTACTCGTATATTTTAATTATACGGGGCACATACGTATCATAAGTGATGAGATGTAGCTTTACATTACGGGTAATGTAACGCGTAATGCACCTAGTAACGGTAAACCAAGGTGCAAACTAAACGAAAATTACACAGCTGCAAACTGCACTCGAAACTGGATCCTATGAATAAGTTATTAGATCACATTTTGCTTTAGAAGTGACGGTAAGAGCTGATTTAAGTGTGGTTTAATTTAGAAGAGTACAGAGTTTAAATTAGGGTAAAATACAACACTGAGTTCTTCTCGAGAGGGCTTTAATTTTAATTAGAATCATCAACCTTCATGAGTGCCTTATTCAACCCTATGTGAATGCGACATAGTTTTATTTTCTCACAACGACAAGTCTCAATAGTTGATATGACGACCCAAGAGGTTTCTGGAGTTTTTAAATAACGCTGTATATAAATGAACCACACTAAATGTATTTCATTATGATGAAAAAACATTAATTACGTTATTTAAGCTCACACATGCGCCAACCAACGTTAAATTATTCAAGAATGAAAACCCTTGCGATGCAGCACTGCACAATACCAAATCTACACTAACTTTTCTAATTATAAAGTTAGCTCTTTATTAGGGAACGTAATTATCTGGGTCAACTTTGTGAATGATAACAACTTTTGATAAAATTTATTAAAATAACATTAGTTTATTTTTTTATAAGGAGACATTTATCTAGCAATACCTAATATTTTTTCTGATTCAAAAGAGAGCTATGATTTACCAAGTTGTATTTGATATTAATTTTAACTACTCAGAAGTTGATGATATTGCATGGCATTTTAACAATTTGTTGAAATGGAGAATTTGTTTAATTTGTTGAATTCGTCTTATTCATGATTTCGTTGTATAAACAACAACAACTTGAATTGAAAAAAAAACTTTGATATTTTTTCTTTGAATGCCTTAATAAATGTTATAATTGTTACAGAGACACGTGGTAACAAACATTCACACACCCACACAAACTTTCGCATTTATAATATTAGTTGGATAAACAGGAATGATTGTATGTGTATATAATGTCCATGAAATATTTCCCTATTGTTTTGTTGTTTATTTTTGTATATAGCACAAAAAAAGTATATCATGAAGTAGAAATTTTAAAAAAATACTTTATCGTTGTCACAAAAGTAATTAATATTTAACAATGATAATAAAGTATCATGTAGCACATTCCTGTTTTGTTTTAAATTACAAAAAAATTTAGTGGGTAGTATTGGGATTTAATTTTATAACTTTTGTCTTATTTATCTTTGATAGGTAAATATTATTTACACTAGTAATTAATCAAGCAATTAGTATAACATCACAAAAGCAGCCTTAATTTTTTGGGCTTATAGATGAGATTTTTACTTTTTTTTCTATAAATTTCTGTTTAACTCGCTACCTCTTAACACTTATACCCGCTCAGCCGGATGCGGCTTTATAAAATATTAACGGTATTTTAGTAGCTAGCGCAAAATTAGGTAGATTGTCCACTGGTGGAAATTATTTCGCTTGTCAAGTGCGGTGTGCAAACGTTTGAGCACGTCAAAAGATTTGATTAATATTGAGCAAATACCTTTATAATTTTAGGCATGATATCGTCCAATTCATATTTGAATATTAGGATAGGAGCGAAGTATTCCAATTACGGATAAACGATATGTTTTAATATCATTAACGCTTTTACACGCACAGGCCCATAAGTTAGATGACTTATGTCGTGGGTGCTAGAAACACTCATATCATACATACAATGGCATCCAGGACCAGAAACACAAGATATTTTTGGAGATAAATCTTGTGTTCACAATCGGAATCAAACCCGATTCCAGCTGTTTAGAAGAACGCACTACCAACTACGCCAGTGAGTGAAATTAAGTGTTACTTAAGTAAGATTAAGTGTACTTTGTGATACGCAACAAAGTAACATAACCAAATGATCTGTGTTAACATATGGCCTCATATTTATTTTTTTACATATATGATAGGTCACTTATACTTGACCACTATCTCACCTGATGCGGTCAACGAAACGAAGTACGTTTTTATTGAACTTGCAACATAATGTAAACATATTTTTAATAAATGTAACGCGATTCGTACCTAACAACATAACATAACATAGGTAACATAACATAAACGCTCTACAAGTCTACACTAAGTTTGATGAATCCGGAAACATTCACATTACATATACACAATTACAACTAGAACCAGAAACACAGATTTTCCGTGGGGAAAAAACTTATATTCCCGTCAGAAATCGAACCGGATTGCTTAGCAGGCGAAATCTCACCCAGCTAAGTCGACGGGCAGTTCAACTTAATAACTAGTATAAGGATAATTGAGAAACACATAAATAATTACAAACAACAAATACCTAAGAATAATCACAAACTAACTTAGATATATCACATAATACATAACGTATAACAATCTCAAAGCGGGCGAAGTCGTGCTCAACGGTAGTTCCCAACTACGAGCGTCTCAAGAATGACAAAAGCCAAGCTACTTCCAAAGAAGTGCTTTCGCGAATCTGACAAAGTTATGTGACGAGCATCATACTTGTACGGTACTTCAAAGACCAGGCTTTTTCGCAGCTCGTTTACAAGAATATGATTTTTTTGTTTCGAACAACTTACAAGGTTTGCTGAGAGGCGCTTCTGGTGATTTACTTTTGTTTATTCTTTGACAGATGGCTTGGAATGTTGACGGTTTTGTTTTATTTTTCCGCTGACGTCGCGAGTAAGTTATTTATTCGACTTATGAACTTCGGTAACAGGATGTTTGTTAACTTGTTACGTAGTATTTAACTGTTATGAAATGAAATGAAAAGAAATGGTTTTTATTACTGCAGAAGTATTATTACATTGCTTTAGCGCCTACTTGCCTTAAACACGATATTAATAGGCTTGTATTAGCAATATAGTACTACATAATGAAGCCTGTATCGAGGAATCCTGGGTCTATGAGATCTTGCATTTAATTGTTCCTCTGTCGGTAGAACGACTTAACCATATAATTTTAATAATAATCAATTTTATAGTTTTGACATTTTATCGTAAGATGTATATACATATATATATATATATGTCGGCAACTATGTTTTTAAAGGAGTTTTATTGACTGTCTAGGCAAAGTGTGCAGAAGTGCCGCTAGGCGGCGTGGCGGTCGCACACTAACGAAACGTCAGAGCCGACCAACTGGCGCCATTAAGTCGGTTGATTTTGTCGGAGGCGGGTATCCACCCGATTCTCTGGCTGATCGTTTGCCTAACAGTGCAATTCATCTTCAATTAACGTTTTAATGCTATGTTTGATTTGTAATTTGCAATTAGAGTTAAATAAGTGATTGTGCAATAAAATCAGTGTTGTGAAGGATTGTTTTGTCATTTGGAATACCACCCCCATAACTAAGTGTCTTCGTTGCCATGTCCGAGTCGAAAGATACCGATAGCTCTGGCCATCTTCCGACATCAGAAGTGGGATCTGAACACGACCACAATGGGGGTGGACCAAACGGACTAGAACAGTCTGTACGATCGAGTGTAAATAAAAGTGACATGGATGCGTTCATGTGGGTAATACGTGGATTGGCTAACGGATGTAAACCCCAAACGGCTACAACGCTCGTGAAGTTTGACCCCGACGAAAATGACGCGGATATCGAGGGCTGGTGCCGTATAAATGAGGTTATAATAAAACACAAGGAGACCAAAGGTACCGATTTATTATTATGTCTTACAAAAGCATTGCGCGGTCGTGCTGCTACGTGTTTGATGCAAATGTCTCCTGACAATATCACGTGGGAAAGTGTAAAAGAGCACTTGATCGCTAGATTTGCTAAGCCTATGCTTATGCAAGACTACTTCGAACGCGTCATCACGTTTAAAACAAAGGAAAAGGAATCTGCTTCGGATGCCGCCATAAGACTTTGGCATTTAATTGAATCCATCCCAAGGGTGGATATGAACGATGAAGCAATAACTGGTTTCGCGATAGCTGTTTTGTCTCGAGTTGATCATAACATTAGAAGGGAGTTACACTCTCACAATATAACAAACAAATCTCAATTATGTCGTGTACTACGTGGCATATCCCTGAAGAGACACAATGATGATACCACTACCCACATTGACAATAAACGCCCTCGTCTATCAATTAATCCTCCTGCTCAATTTACTGGAATATGTCATCTCTGTGGGGAGCAGGGCCATAAAATAATGAGTTGTCCTAAAACTCGCGTTACAAGTTCACAGATTCGCAACAAGCTGGCGCCGCCTTGCCTTGAAGAAAAGCGGTCGATCACGTGCTTTGCTTGCGGAGCGCCAGGCCACGTAGCCAACGTCTGCCCAGCCAGGTCTTCGTCCCCGATGATAGTCAAAGAAGTCAAGTTGTGTGGCAAGCGGGCGGTAACTGGTGAGCTACATGTTGCAGGTATGATTACTCATTTTCTTTTTGATTCCAGATCAGAATGCTTTTTAGTTAAAATTAGCTTCGCTATCGAACGAAATTGTATTACTGGTAGGAATAGGGAAAACAAATGTAAGCTGTTATAGTGAACAAATAAACATGGTGTAAATTTCGAGGTTTTGTTTCATGTGGTAGATGATACGGTGTCGGCAGGTTGTAGTAATAATAAAAATACTGGTGATGTGGGTGACACGTTAGCAGCAGACAATTAAGTATCTCCAAGTCTACGGTGTAATGAAGCTGATGGCGCTGATGATTTTGTTGTCGTTTAGAGATTTTTTTGAGGATGCAGGGAATTTGCCACAGTAGTCTTTTGTTTGGGACTAGCTGGACATATTACATGAGAGTTCGGGTAATTTGCTACAGTAGTCTCTTGTTTGGGACTAGCTGGACATATTACATGATAGTTTGGGTAATTTGCTACAGTGGTCTCTTGTGTGGGACTAGCTGGACATGTTACATGAGGGTTCGGTTAGTTTGCTACAGTAGTCTCTTGTTTGAGACTAGCTGGGCATATTACATGAGGGTTCGGCCAATTTGCTACAGTAGTCTCTTGTTTGGGACTAGCTGGACAAACGATGAAATGAGTCAGGTAATTTGCTACAGTAGTCTCTCGTTTGGGACTAGCTGGGCATACGATAATGTTGATGATGAGGAGGTTGACTGATGTAAATACGATGTTACAGTAGAACCCTCTGGGGACTAGCTGGGCATCGTATGTGTTGTGCTATATTGTACCGGGCTGCTGTATTCTCATTGGTTAGTTGCAACCTGTTGGCATGTCTCACACCTCAGGTGTGATGGCCGCCAGACGGTGAGCAAGTATGTAATGAGTACTGCTGAGGTTCATGACTACTGCAGATAGCTGTTTTTTTACAGGTTGTAATAATGGTTTTATTTGCAGATGAGTAATTTCTGCTGCTGATAAATAACGCCCGAGGACGGACGTTTGTCAGGAAGGCCGTGTCGGCAACTATGTTTTTAAAGGAGTTTTATTGACTGTCTAGGCAAAGTGTGCAGAAGTGCCGCTAGGCGGCGTGGCGGTCGCACACTAACGAAACGTCAGAGCCGACCAACTGGCGCCATTAAGTCGGTTGATTTTGTCGGAGGCGGGTATCCACCCGATTCTCTGGCTGATCGTTTGCCTAACAGTGCAATTCATCTTCAATTAACGTTTTAATGCTATGTTTGATTTGTAATTTGCAATTAGAGTTAAATAAGTGATTGTGCAATAAAATCAGTGTTGTGAAGGATTGTTTTGTCATTTGGAATACCACCCCCATAACTAAGTGTCTTCGTTGCCATGTCCGAGTCGAAAGATACCGATAGCTCTGGCCATCTTCCGACATATATATATATATACTACATAATAATAATTATTAAAATTTTACACATGATAAAGTCTTAGTCTATTTCACAAATCAACCTATAACTTTTATTAATTCCTCCGTTTTGTCGTATGTTAATTTAGCTAGCCTTTTATATATCATAGTTTTTGTTTCCATGACAGATTTATCTTTATGTTGCAGTTTCTAACAGTTAAGGTACCGACTTTAAGTTTGCAGAATACAGAACGAAATAAAGATATATATTAAATTACGTATAAACATTTTACAGTTCTTCACTACTTAGTGTTGTCTCCATTTAAATAGAAAATTAATAATTTTGTTGAATCACGTCAACGAATTCCTTTTTCCTATTTTTTATTACACTTGACGTGACAGTAATAATGTAACGTTCGACGTAATTTCATCCAATCTTGACTGAACCATGCAAACGACTGTGTTTGCGTGAACGTGTTGCATACTGTCACAGACATCTAATCCTAGTTACTAAGAACGATGTTACAACCAATTTGGTTACTAGGTGTAAATGCGCCAATTGTCAGACCTTTGATGTATTTGTGTGCTCGCGTTAAGACAAGCGAAATTTGTAGGACCTAAGACGCTTCACCCGCTTTGTATGGGGCATAGCTTACGTAGTTTTTACGTCCGTGGGTTAAAATTGGATTGGCCCATCCAATTAATATTCGGAATTCTAAGAGTATTCAACGTACTTTAATGCGGGTGGGTATAAATATAGAACCAATTCTTATTACAATAACTTCTATATCAGCGCGCACTGAAACATGTTACGACAATCGCTGGGTCCAAATAATACGAAAAATAAACAAAAATCATAATTATAAAATAGCCCAATACCATTTTTTCTTAATGTTTGTATCTAGGAAAAATATACCAGAATACTATTAAATGTGGGATACATTACGTAATTGATGACTTTTAGGGATCAATATAGCTGTTTGTCATTTTTACTATCGAGCCAAATAAACGCATTAATATTTTGTGCTCAATATATCATTCACTTGAATTGCAGTGCATCATTCATGGAGTAGAAATTTAATAGAACTTATGGTAGTTGGCGCGTAAATAAAATTTTGCTCTGATTGACGACGGTTCAGTACAAACTTGTATATAGGTATTATGATTTCTATCCGTTAAAGTTGTTTTAGAATTGGCTATATACTTGACGTTTCATGACGTTCACATATACATATAATTATCTAGTTTATTACCCTCGACTGTAACAAGGTTCTAACAGAAAAGACAAAGATCAAACGGTAGCTTATTTATACTAACATAATACTTATCATTTATTTAATTCTTGATTGCACAATAATAGTGTATAAAAAGACTTAATGCTTAAAACTATTTCTACCAGTCATACAGCGGCGGTGGAAATGAAATGATATAAGGCGTGCCTCAATCAGGAAAAGGAAATGTATGTAAGATAATAACAATATATCATATAAAATTATATCGTATTGTATTGTACATAAATATATACATATATAATTATACTAGCTTTCGCCCGCGGCTTCGCTCGCGTTAAGAAGTATTATTTTAAAATTGACAAACTTTCATCCCCTATTTTATCCCCTTGGGGGTAGAATTAATCAAAATCCTTTCTTAGCGGATGCCTACGTCATAACATCTACTTGCATGCCAAATTTCAGCCCGATCCGTCCAGTGGTTTGGGCTGTGCGTTGATAGATCACTATGTCAGTCAGTCAGTCAGTCACCTTTGAGTTATATATATTTAATAATAATAGATATACTAATAACTGTGCTCAGAGAAGTATGTTAACATCATGAAGCTTTGGCAATCATATAATACTCACGCATTTTAAATATTTTAAACATCAATGAACTAAAAGAGAATAAAGCAACAGGTCAAGCAGGTCATTCAACATTAATTCGTAATCTATAGCAAAAACGTTTTCGGAAGGCAGTCTTTAATTTTAATTATTTAAGGATAAAAGGAGAGCAAAGGCAGAATTCCCTCGGGAAAAAATCCGCCATTACAATCGGCCGAACCTTTTTGAAATGAATAATTCCATGTATATTTCACAACGCTCAGGGTGCGTTCCTACTGCCTGCGTCAAAACGTTATAAAATATTGTTTGATCAAATAAAAAATCATGTCTAAGTGCGCAATATGCGCCAAACAATACAAAAAACGAGCATTATATGACAAATACCTAGTTGCAATCCATATCTTCCTTCGAGGTAAAACTACATCTATACATGAAGTTAATTTATAATATTTAGTGTTCTCTCGTTCTAGCGTTCGGCGAGAGTAGAGGCTTCGGCGGAGTTCCCACGATATTAATACTTACATTCGCACCACACCTTATCGGGATTAACACTAAATATAATAAATTACCATTGTCGTTATGGATTTCTGAAAAGTAACGCCTAATCAATTCCTCAAATCCTTATCAATTAATTTACATCTATAGAAAAATCACCTGCAACTTGCAGAAAAAAAAACAGTTTCATGTAATAATCCAATCAATGTTATACACGGCTTAAAACACGTAAGGAATATCGACTTTGTAGTCGACTAGTTATCGCACGTCTAATTCATCCTGATGAAGGACAACTAATGTGTCTGAAACTAGTCGACTACATTTTTTACGTTACTTAAACTATATTAAGATTGAAACAATAATATTTAATATTCAAGATAGTTTTAACTTTAAAAAAGAAACATGTTAATACACACGTGTATATATTTCTTACCAGAAATAAAAAAAAGAGATCTGAAATAGAATACATTTTCAAATAAGATATATAAAACTAAAGTGCTCAAACTGTCAGTCCCACACTTAGTTGCATTGGGTACTGGACATCACACACACCCAGACCAAGAATATTTAAAAGTTTATGTTATGTATTTAGAAATTCAGTTATCGCTAGTACTAGATTTTATAAATAAATAAAATGCTTTTGCTCATCTCATTGTTTTTGCAATACCAATGATATTATAAAATAAGTATCTACACCCAGTAGAAGTAAAATTTATAAATGAGAACTATTTATAGATATCTCAAACTTCGTTACACTTTCTCTACCGACTTAACAAAAAGGAGGAGGTAGATAGATAGATAGATAGATAAACACTTTATTGAACACCTTAAAAAATACATGACAAGGAATAATAATCTATAATATAAGTGTAACAACAGGCGGTCTTATCGCTAAGAGTGATCTCTTCCAGACAACCTTTGGATGGAGAGGAGTAAGCAATGAAATTGGACGTCGGTGTTTTGTATAAATATAATAATATAGAAAATACAATAAACATACATAAACAATAATATACCTAAATAAAACTATGATATAGAATACATAAACGTAATACATAAGTATTATACATATTTGCGTGACGAATAGAATGTTCACCTTCAAATCATGACAACAAAGTAAATTTGTATTATTATGTTTGACCTGCAAGATAATGTATTACGTCAAACTCAATTGAACTGTATTTTTTTTTAATGTTTGTTACCTCATAACTTCTTTCCACGTGAACCGATTCTGAAAATTAATTTTAGTTTGAAATCTGTTGCTTTCCCGTTGGTCACATTTAAATTTGATCAAGATCTGATCAGTAGTTTTTAGGATATAGTCAATAATGCGTGTTTAATACGTCTAATCTGATCAAAGTTCCGAAGATAAAGCGGCGAAGTAGGGTTTTTAAGCTTTGCCTACGTTTAATTATTGTTACCTAAAATCTAATTCACACCGTCCCAAAAATGAAACTTCAAAAATACGATCGGACTATGTATAAGTTGCTGTCACGCCCGCAATGAGAACCCACCTTTCTATTCGAAATACGCCTCTTATTCCGTTTGTAACGTTCAGTGTTTGAAAGGATCTTTTATAAAAGTTTACATTCCTGTAACATAATTAGCATTATGAATAGAAAATTAATTTGCAGTTTTTGTTTTACAATATTTTTTCAAAAGCCTTTGAGTGAAGTAACGAAGTACAGGAATATAAGTCTAAGGCGCTTTAGTTGAATTTGGGAAGTGAGGATGGGCCATTTTGGTGCGAACGATTGCATGTACGTGATAAAAGATAATTATCGATATATCGATGTATATATATATATATATATATACATATATATATATATATATATATATATATATATATATATATATATACATATATATATACTCGTATATATATTATTTTACGTTCACTTAAAGAAGTAAAACAGTACGCCAGCGACGCTGAAACCATTACCACTAACTTACATTGAGGAATTGCGGCAAAATAATAAAATAGTCTACGTTAATCGTGTTGTCGATATTTAATTAACGGGCCCGCAATTTTTCATTATTTTTGTACGTTCGGCAAGTGTTTGACCAAAATCTCACCTGATTGAAAGCGATGATGCGGCCGAAGATGTAGCCTTCCCATATCAATTTAATTGAAAAATTAAAATTTGTTTCAGTTTAGAAAAAGTACGAGCAGGAACAGATTTAAAAAATAATACAGAAGGAAGAAAGCGTTTCTCAACATTGAATTACACTAAGAACCGTCAAGTAGTACTAAAAACTCCATAAATCTAAGGTCAAAGTCTCCAGTTTGACTTACGATTCAAACACATGTTACTAATGTGATAAAATCCGCAATTTGAACTCGAAACGGCGAAATGAAATGAAGAATTCGAGTTGCAAGAATTTTATGGAAGCTAAAGTGTCGTTAGACTGCACAGTATATTAAAATAAAATAAGGATTTGTTCCATTGTAAACTATGTAAATGGAACGTTATCGAGACAATCTACGCAATAACAAAAGCAAAAGATAATGATTCATTACCTTATCACAAAATCTAAAAACTACTTGATTAAAGCTGAAATTTGGCAGATAGGTATAGTTAATAGGAAGTAGTGAGCTAAGAAACTATGTTATCTGATGTACCCGTGAAGCTGGAACGTGTCAACTAGTAGTATATTTATATGTATATATAAAATAGTAATCCACAAGACGAACTGACCAACGTCATCAATTTATGGTTGATACACATCATATCCGCTCGAAACGTTTTGCTTCTACATTTATAATCCGTACAGCAAAGGAGTGGAACTCACTGCCCGCGTCCTTGTTCCCCGAACAATATAATCTGGAGTTTGCAAGTCTAGAGTGAATAGGTATCTTCTAGGTAAGCATGCTTCATCTTCAGCCACATTATCGCTTCCCATTAGGTGAGATAGTGGCTTGCCTATCAATCATAAAAGCAATTAAACGCAAGCAAAGCTTAAAAAAACCGACTTCCCCGCTTTATCTTCGGAACCTTGATCAGATTTAATGTATTAAACACTCATTATTGACGATAATTTAAAAACTAGAGACCAAATCTTGATCATATTTCAATGGGACTACATGAAAAGCACCAGATTTCAAATAAAAAAATAGTCATCAACATCGGCTCACTACGAAAGAAGTTATAAGGAAACTTTTGAAGTTGGTTAAAAACGAGAACACCGTCAATGTAGTCCACAGAATACGCATTATTAACGATATTTCAAGAACTACTGTTTCAAATCTTGATCAAATTTAAATGGGACGATAGATAGCAACATCTTTCTAACTAAAAAATAATCGAAATCGGTTCACGTGGAAAGAAGACACAAAAAATATACAGTCAACTTGAGTACCTCCTCCTTTTTTGTGAAATCGGTAAAAAAACTATCTATCTACTACACCCACATATATTTATTCTTCTAGTAACTCGGTCTAACTCTAGTCTTTTCCAGTAAAACCAGTCTTATTTATTACCCTTATTGACCGTTAGCACAGTTAACTACGACCCCCGGCGTTTGCTCCGCTTCTTAAAGCATTAAGCTGATGTAATTTAGTTGAAATTGCTACCAGGTGATGGTGGAGTTTGTTGATTTTCATTTAGCTACATATTTGAAGGAAGCGTGTTCTTTTTACGGTCTTTTATTTAGCTTCACTTGTTGCAATGTCTGTCTGTTATCAAATCTTGCACTCTGTAACTCACGTAAAGTCACGCGTTTTATGAGACATTCTGGTACCAACCCCTTAAACTTTGACGACCCAGTTGGCGCAGTGTACAGGTCCGCCATCTGCGCCGTGGGTCCTGGGTTCGATTCCCGACAGGAGCAGAATTTCCTTGCCAAGGGATATTTGTGCTTCTGGTTCTGGGTGTAATGTGTGTGTGATGTGAATGTTTCCGGCACCGACGATACAAGTCTTTGAACTTAGTGTGGGGCTGTGAGTGTAATGTTTGTTATTTTTTTATTTAAAAGGTATAAGCGGAAAGTTCAGATGTGGCCACAAACATTACACTAATTTGGAGATGACATCAATTGTACTTAGGTACATTTTTAAACTACCCCTTGGCTAAATTGGGAGAGCGTTCGCCTTCTAAGCATGATGGGGTATCGGGTACTATTCCCGGCGGGAACACAAGTTTCTACCCATGAATAATTTGTGTTTCTTATTTTGGTTGTGATCGTATGTGATGTTAATGTTTCCGGCACCCACGACACAAGTCATTGAACTTAGTGTGGGGCTGTGACTGAGCGTTTATGTTTATTTAAAATCTTTTGAACTGCCCTGCGAACCTTAGAGACCTGTCACAGGTCCCAGGTCTTTGTAACACCTGTGTTACAAATACTACATCATACCGATCCCTGACGACTTATTGAGGGTGACATTTTACCCTATTATCCTTGTTTTTCTGTTTACAAACTTTATTTGCTTCAACTTACGTAAGTTCGAGTGTGTTTTCGTCGTGGGTTGTTATTGTTTATGTATATAAGTATAGTTGTTTATGTATGGTATATAAGCTTTTTGGGTGCCTTTGTGTTCGCATTATGGATGTTTTTGTTGGGATTTATATTTTTTTGTAATCTGTAAGAGGGTTAGAAGGGCTTTAACTACTACTGTACAAATAATGCTTATCTTCTCATTGTTTTTTTTTTTTCAAACTCATTGTTTTTTTGTTTTTTTTCTATGCTAAATTGGCAAGCATTTGACCACTATCTCACCTGATGGAAAGTAACGATGCGGCCGAAGATGTGACATGCTTGCCTAGATGATACCTATTCACTCTTGACTTGAATACTCTCAAGTTATACTCCTTGTTAAGTTACTCTGGCACTGATTTTGAAAACAACCTTTTTCATGGCTTTTTTATGCATGTTCATCGATTCCCTTGGTTTTTAGTTAGATTAATGTTATTTTTTTTAACTATGAAACAGCTGTATTTTTCCTTTAAACTCTGTTGGCATTTGGTTCAGTAGATTTTAAACTACTATTATAAGGGTATAATTAAGACGGCCACCAAAAAATCTAAACGGTTACCAAAATGGATAAATGGTCACCAAATTACGTTTACTAAAATAAAATATCCTATGACAGAACCGAATCGGATAACAGTAGGTTAAGGTTATTTTTTTAAATATAATTAATACAAAAATATTTATAATACGAAAAAATGTCACAAATAAAAAAATAAATAAAAAAATGCAAAAGCTGGTGTGTAAGTATGTTTATTTTGTCTTCACTCTGCAACGGCTAAACGGCTTTGGATAAAATTTGGAACGTCATAGGTTATACTTAGGATTAACATAAGGACCTGGATGACCGAGCTTTCCTCCTTAAAAATTAAACCTAGTTATATTTACATATATATCATATAGTATAATTATATATATATCATATATTATTACAGTCTAAGCAAACGTTTGACTACAATCACACCTGATGGAAGTCACGATGTAGTCTAAGGTGGAGCACGCTTGCTCAGTAAATACTTATTCACTTTACTTCTAAACACACCCAAATTGTAAAACACAGATGACGGCAAAGCGTTCCATTATTTTGCTGTTCTATTAATAAACGAAGACGTGAAAATAATTGCTCATTTTTAGGCGTTATTCTATATATATGCTTTTTAACTTGTTTCACGCGTAACTATCTGCTAATACAAAATAAAGAACCCCTTTTATTCTATTCATTAGCAAAGTGCACAGATAAACTTAATAGGCTACTCACTACTCACACAAGCATACCTACCGTAATCGGTGTAAATTCAAACCAAGACTCCAATTCTTGACGACAAAACTCAATTATTTCATCCACTTCGTAAATTGCAAGCTCTTATTCCATTACAATAAAGTCCATTTCGGGACCATAAAACTTCGTTACTACGCTCGAGTGAGTCCAGGCATAAGTCATATTTCTTGACACAAATTGTGAGGTCAACTTTTAAAGTAATTTCTAAGAAGTGAAATATGGGGTTATGGGGTCTTTCGGCCCTATATTAAATTATATTGGAAGAGCCCCTCAGAGGGTCTTAGATTCTAATTTAAATCCAATTTGGCTGAATTATTGATTAGGAGTCCTGAATTTTAATGAGTAGAAGTTTAATTTTGTATGCCTAAGTCAATAATTATACAAAGTGATATTTTTGTTCAAAGGTATTTTATCTCTGGTAAGCTCTCACTTGTCAGTAAGTGAGATCGTTGTCAAATACTTGTTGTATGATGAGGGTGATAATTGAGCAAAACTTGCAATGTGTCTTTTACAACTTATTAAGTTACTGGCTGCGATTTTTCCCATATTATAACCGGTCAGGGAACAAAGACGCGGTCAATTAATTCCACTTCTTTGCCGTACAAAAGATGAATATAGAAGCAGTATTAATAATATAAAAGTCTGACCAAATCTGTAAAAATATTATCATATAACTAAATAATTTCAAATTCTTTATGTCCCAAAGCCGAAAATGGCAATTAAAATAATTTAGACGAAACTATCGACATAATACACGTAAGTGGGGAGCAACATTTTTTTTCTGTTCTTGTTTTGTTGTATTGGGTACTGTTGAAAAGAACTTTTCTAGTACCTAATTATTACAAAGTACAAGTAGAGTGCGAAATTGTTTAGAAAAAATCTACGTTGAAATATACTTGTATATACGTGTACATCAAAGTCAAAAAAAATTTGACATGTTTATTTTAAATTTTAGACAATATCTCAAAAACTGCTAAATACATAAAGCTAGAAGTTGCATATAATATAAATTATATTCTGTTAGAACAAAAAATACAAAAATGTAACTATTATTGTTTAAAAAATAAGTAAAGCAAATTAGCCTCAAAAGTATTTCTCTATTAGTAGACGCGCGATCTCAGTTCAGGGCAAGCGAGTAGTTTTTTTGTTTCACTAAAACAATGATAACGTACCCGTAACAATATTTTTCCAAGCATCTACAGTTTCCAACCCAAGCAATCTACATTTGAAGCGACATGTCCGCAAATTGTTAAATAGCGCCTAGTCTCAAAACACTATCAAAGAGCTTTAAAATAAGTCACAGTTACGACTTGTCGATACCAGACCCACTCCTATGCATTAAGTGCACATGACGCAAAATATTACTCTGAAATACCCTCTACGGGCAAAGTGCATTAAAAAACACCAAGTTGACTTTTGTCGCAAACGTACGTGATTTTTCGTCTTACTGTCAGTTCCATTGCTCGCTCAGTATGTGAAAAGTTGGCACATGCTCTTATAAAAGCGTAGTTGGAGAGAGGCTTTGCGGAGTTGTTTTATCTGTTTCCTGAAAGTGCTGAAATTAGTGCTGGCTAGACTTCGAAAATGATTTGGTACTGTTATTTCCTATCACATTTTTATACATATTTCCAGACGCTTTGTCCGGCTTTTTAAATATCGAGTTAAATGTTAGCCTTTGTTCTAAATTAAGGTCTAGACTAATAACAAAATTTTGTAAACATTTGACCAATTACGGATATACCTCGTTTCAGACACATTAACCCAAACACAAGCTTTCGGATTGTAGTGTACCATATTACAGTTGAAAAGTAGTCATCAAAGAAAATTTAAATCTTCTTGAACTGAATAACGCAGGGACCAAAAAAAAGCAAATCGTTAAACGCAAGCTTTAAAAAAACTCAAATCTTTCAGATTTGAAGTAAACAATGTGATTTCGTCGGTGACTTACTAAAACGATTTTATGCGGAACGTAAAACCGCAGCAAAATCGATAAAGCCTTCATTTCTCAACGTTCTTTCTACCAGGAGAGCAGAAAATCCCAAGACGTCACGAGGCCGCCCCATATTTTACTTTTATAGCCGAAAAGGGCGTAACCAATGTTTGTCAAGGTTTGCAGTAATGGCTGCTGTCTAAGCCTTTCGGAAGTACTGACCTAAAATTGAAATTCTCAGCCCTTTCAAGTGCCAATGTTTCATGAACGTTAAAGTTTAAGTAATGAAGGTATGACTTTGAATTTTCTCGTTCCGTTTTGGTGGTTCGCTGCAAAGTTTATTGCGGTAAATTCAGTATGGGCGCCGGAACCCCTAGGGTTTTAACGCCTTCAGAAAATATGTGCGAGCCGGCCCGGATTGAATTTTTTGTCCTTTAGAAAAGGCTCGTATAAAGCCGGTTTAATTTCGAATAAAAATAGGTCGATGGGATTGAGATCACGAAGATTTAAACGCAAGGGTTTTGGTGCTCAAAAACCAATTAACGGCAGAAGCTATAATGATAATTGAATTTGAATTGGATTGCTGTTAACATAATGTAACCACGTTGAGGGTGTTGGTTATTTGTAATTATGCTGGATTCTATGACTGGTATTTAATAATTGTTTTTAATTATGTAAGTACGTATCTAATTCTGGATTGTATATGTTATAAACTGTTTCCGGAACACCCGATTACAAATTTTTGAACAAGTGTTGGCCCGTGTGTGTAAATGCTATGAAAATGCTGTTTTTATCTTTGTTATTTGTAGTTTCTAAGTTTTCTAAGTAAAATTAATTTCTTGGACTGTATAAAATTATTAGCATAGGTACAATTTTAATTTATATTTTTTATGAAACACAATTTAACGGAATGATTTATCATTTTCAGCGCTGTGGGTTCTGGTTTGAATCCTGGCAGGAGCATTTTTAAACTAAAATTTAAATAATGTGACTGCTACATCTAATCGATGTATTTAAAATATATTTAGTAATGACGATAATTATTAGTAGTGTGATGCTCTTAAACAATATTTTTCCACGAAACTGGCCAAAATCTATCGCCATAATTACTTAAAATAATGGTCCGGTAGCTATAGTAATTTTAAGCCAAGGCCCAAATAAATGGTGATTTCACTCACATTACTTACCATCAGGTAAAAAAGAGGTTAAAAGCTAGCCTATCAGTGTTTATAATATAAATAATTATCATTATCATTATTAGCCTATATTGGTCCATACCGGACATGTGCCTCTCCCAATGCATGCCCCTGAGCCCGATCCTCAGCTCTTCTATTTCAACTGCTGCCAGCCACTTTACGTATGCCGTCGGTCCAAACAGCTACAGGACGTCCGCGCGTCCTCGTAAACGTTTGCTGAGACGCGGCCTCTATTCAAGAACACGTCTACCGTCATCGGTTACAGTTCTAGGGCAAATATGACCAGCCCACTGCCACTTTAACTTACTAATCTTGGACTATTTCGAAAAAAAAAAAAACTGCACCTTCTCGGTTTACTGGCAGAAAATGCTGTATTAGCATTAAGTCCTTCGTGTACATTTATATTGTGCAAAAGAATAAATAATTAGAATAAATAAAATAAATAAAACTGGTTCTTTGGTCGGATTACTTCGTTTCGAATTAGATCCTTCAAAGACACTCCGAACAAAACGAAAAATTTAATCTAAGCATAAAATACTGCAACTGATTTGAAAGTATCATCCTCATGCACTATACACAAACTTTCGGATTTATAATAATAGTATGATTTCAAGGTCTGCTACGTATCTAAGCAACCCGACTTTCGCAGCTAAAATACCTTTTATTTTCTTGTCAAGGCGTAAAAAGCTTTCGCGAAAATAGTCGTCACCATAGAGATACTTAAGAACGACACTGTTAACGTCACTTCTGGGTGACTGATCAAAGCCCTAAGGGAACTTGTCTCGTGGAGACAAAATTATTTGTATTTTCAGTCTGAATGTTCTGGTCAACAATAACTTGAATTGATAGTAGAGAAATATTTAAAGAATTATACACAAATAGCCGTGCCCCGCGGCTTTGCCCGCTATAATCAAGTTAAAAAGTAGCGTATGTGTAAATACTAGGTATAAGCTATGTACATTCCAAATTTCAACTCAGATAGAGAAATCAGAGTTCTTTATGATTTTTTTGACTAGCCAAATTGAAATAGGTTCAATAACATTATTTGATATTTTATAGATTGTCTAGTCCTGCCACGAATTCTTTTATCCTTAGGCCCTTTGTCTTGTACTTAAACAATTTGCGGATAACAGAATAAAATATGATAAACTATAATATACTATACCCAAGTATAGCTTCCCGTTCACTTAGTTGGTAGTTCATCTGTCATCTAATCAGCTGGTATCGGGTTCAATTTCCGATGGAAACACAAATTTTCTGCACAAGGGAAATTTTTGTTCGGACTGAGATTGAGTGTGGTGTGAATATTTCCGGCAATTGCGATACAAGTCTTTGAAGTAGCGAGTGGCAATGAGCGTGAACCGTATATCTTGTATGTTAATATATAGACACATTGCTTTTCAATTGCAATCATATGCGAGGCTCAATTTCTGTCGCAGCAAATTGTAGGTAGCGCTAAAATCTAATTTCTAAGTGGCATTAATAAAAACAGAATCTTATGTGACCAATAAATATATTTAGTTGCTCTACGATAGATATCGATTACCTTTAACGAGCAATTCTTGTATCTATATATATATTCTGAATCTCGGAAACGGCTCCAACGATTTTCATGACAATTTGTATGTAGAGGTTTTCGGGGGCGATAAAGAATTGAGGTCATCCAGGTACTTATCTTAATGAAAGCACATAACATTTTTAAGCCTTTTGCTAGCATGATGTAATCGAAGTAAGCAGTTGGATGAGGGAGCAAAACCATTTAAATGTTTTGTTTCTCACCTTGGTTTCATATCTACCACTGGTCGTTTTACATGCTTGCATAAATTAAAACACAAGTCTTATATTCAAATATAAAATACAAAATACAAATACAAAATTATTTATTAATCAAACCTAGTAACAACATATATTACTCACGATCTCCGCACTAGGACAAGCCTGTACCGCGGGTAATCTGTATATAATCAAGATTAGCGTTTTAAAATTCACTAGACAACACAGCACTATACAATTTTATAATTAGAGCTACAGCAATAATTCAAAACATTTAGATATTTAACACAATATCTCAAATTAACACCAACTATTAAAATTAAATTCTACTATAGTGATAGATATAGAAAGGAAAAAGTATCGCTTGAGGCGGGGATTGAAAAATATTGGCCAATGCTATATAAACAAAATCAATGAAATTATACTTAAAGAAAAGTGTTTGTGAGTGTGTGTATGTGTGTGCATGTGTGTGCGCGGTGTGTGTGTGTATGTTTGTTGGGTATGTAATATTTGTAAGGCCAAAGTGTAAGATCAAAGAAACAGAATTTACAAAGAATCCACATAAAACACCAAACGAATTTCAATTACTAAACCATAAACTTCTAAATACAACTGCAGGTATTTAATTAGGAAAACGCTTCCAACTGGAAAGTCTTTCTTAGTCGTTAATTTACATTCAAAACCTTTGTAATTAACCAACTTATACCATTACTTAAAGCTTTCTGTGGATACATTTATTTATTATTCAAGAAAATAGCGTTTTTCCTGAGTTATATGGTATAGAACTATTCTGCTGTCAAAATGAAAAAGACGTAACTGCATATTTGTCAAAATTGAGTTGTATACATTATAGTAATTGGGAAAAATAGACGGATTTACTAATTTTTTTTATTTTCAAATATTCAAACGCAACCTACTAAATTTTACTTTGAATTTAGACGCATCTGTTACAAGTCATAACATATACTAAATAGCAATGACATTTTTGATGTTTATAACTCAATTTTGTCAAAAATATGAGTTACGTTTTTATTCATTTGACGGCAGTATTAAAACCGACTAAAAGGTAAAAAAAAAGAAATATTATTGACAAGCTTTATTTGCACGTTATTAGGACAAGGAAAAAATAAAAAGAAAATATAAAAAAAATAATTGTAAAACCATGTAATGTTTATAAATTACTAGCTGCGTCCAGCGGTTTTGCCCGCGTAAGTCTCGGAGCAGTGGGAGTTCCGAGTAGCCGATGTGTTATTCCAGGGTTTTAGCTACCACCATACAAAATTTCATCAAAATTGGTCAAGCCGTTTGAGCGTGTAGACGTAACAAACATACAAACACACTCACAAACTTTCGCCTTTAATATAAGGATAGTTTGAAGTGTGATATATTTGGGTAGCGCGTTTCGATTTAAAATTTAAAAAATATTATCCCATACGCCAAACAATGTCAATTTATATAAAGTACCTTTTCTTCGAACTGGCATATATATATATATATATAATAATTTATTAGTATGTTAAGCCGTATTTAGAAGCGGATAGAGCTACTAACTGCTAAAACCAATTACAATTTAAATAATTACGTTGCCTGGCAATAAAACTCTTTGGGCTAATAATTGACCCAAAATTAAACAAACAGCTTTTGTACTTTACTACAAAAAGATTAAAGGATTCAACAAAAGGATTTAATAGGCTACCGGGAGAGGGCGAGGCATTTGGCCCCCGTTTTATGTCGTTTAAATAACCTTGTATTTATACTTTGAAGGGTAAATTTAAGTAATTTGTATTTTTTTTCACAAATATACATGTATTTTATTATAATAATAACAAAGTCAGATTGGATTACAAAAGAGGATTAAAAAAAATATTACCTGTAAACCGCTTGCCAAAGGAAAAGTGTCCAGAATAATGGCTACGTTTCCACGTTGAATAGCGATGCTAATTTTTTGTACTAAATAAGAGCCAGCATTCTGGTCACTTGTCGCCTCGACTTACTAAACGTTAGGATAAAAATTAAAAAATTTCGTGAGCACTCGGTAAAAATTTAATATATTTTTTCATTTTAGTAATTTGTTATATATTTATTTTTATATTAAAAAATCTAAATGTAATAATTTTCAACGCTTTGCAGTCATTGTGTAAAGGTGAACTGCAACTTGATGTGTTTAAATGAAATTTGTTTAGACTGCATAGTAAAATGTTTTTAAAATAGTAATAAATCATATTTTTTTGTACCCAATTTTTCATTATTCTTTATATTACATCCTTAATTCTTTATGTGAAGCTGGTCTTAAAATATCATGTTTAAAATACTTTCCAACTTAGACTTATAATCATCATTTTTATTTCTGTTTCCAAAGCACAGAGGCAAAGTTGCTGTAGTAGTTTCAATATTTTTCAGTAGATGGCATTGACCTTTCCTGGAAGAAGTTGATAAAGGGAAGTATAAATTCGGATGCACAATGCATAACAACGAATGTATTGCGCCTAAAAACAGTTTCCTGAATATAAATGCTCTAATTAGATACCAAAGTTGACCTTTTCCACACTAGTATACCAACAATGAGGCGTATAATTGGCGATACTTTTTTTTAATCAAAATATTCATGCTTTGGATTGTACTTATATTAAATTTTTAACAAATGCATTTTATTTAAAATTTTATTTGTTCCAGTGATTATTCATCACTGGTTATAATAAAAAAGTACCTAATTAAATTTAATATTAAAAGAAAATGAAAAACACATATATATTTATTTTCCTACATTTTTTTTAAGGTATCCTATATGTATAAGTGGAGACGTTTAATTAACTCCCTGTTACATACTAAAATTGCTATATTATATTACAGTAGTTAGTCTTACTGCAAAAATAAATTTATTTGTTTTATTTTTGTGTAAATAAAAAAATAATAGTGATAATATTTATAAGCAATCGAGAAAGCAAGAAAGGCAATGAAGCGAGCTCTTAACTGCTTGGCATATTCTAAAAATGTTAAAGCATTATTCCTCTTCATTTTAAAATTATTTTCACAGTTCCAATTTCCAAAGATAATTCAATCCAGCTCAAGCTTTAATTTATGAGCTGGTGCCAAGTTTGGGGACTGCATAGTTAAATTCGGTTGGAACTGGTTTTCGTTTAACAATGCATAAACTTTGTCGCAATAAAAGCAGTCAAAATAATTGGTTTCCCTAAAAATGTATTAAGCACGCACCTTCTACTGGTTATTTGTATTCCGCAGATCACTTGACCTTATTTTAGTAAACTAGAAGTGTGACAATGCACTATTGAATCCTACTATCCTACTAATAATATTATAAATCTGAAAGTGTGAGTGCAAGTGTGCAAGTGTGTAAGTATGTTTGTTTCCTCTTCACGCTTTAACGGCTAAACGGATTTCGATGAAATTTGGAACGTGCATAGCTTATACTTAGGATTAACACATAGGCTACTTTTTATTATGATAATAGCAGGCGAAGTCGCGGGGTACGGCTAGTATTTTATGTATCTGTAAATCATATTATATTTAAGTCACGTGTGAACCTATGCAAACATGCTCTTTCGTCGATTGCATCCTCACTTTCTCACTTTCTATCAGGTGGGATAGCTTTGTGGTAAAATGTTTGCATATAAATGACACTAATAATATACATTAGATATTGAAACTTTTAAACTGTCACGATCGAACACAAATTTGAATAATTAAACGAAATTAGTCCCAGAAAATTCTACTTATATTAACGGCATTTTAACCTATTTACTAGGAACCAAAAAAATATAAAAAAAACGTATTTTATAGCTGTCTTCGGTGAATGGTCTGAAAAGTTTCAGCAGGGATATAAAGCTTTCATATTATTATATGCACTATCAAAACGCATAAGTAAAAATAATACCAACACACAGATAACCTTTTTAGTGCTATCATTGAACTAACAATAAATGGATTTCCGGTCTGCGCTCAAAAGAGTCCCCGGAACATAGACATAACATAGCGAAACATAATTGACAATCCCGTGCCTCACTGAAAACTTCGTAAGATGAAAACAGTGTGACTGTCGTCAGTTAAAGCTGCTTACACTGATGCATTATTGCATGAAAAAGTAAGCAATGTATGAATAAAGGTTTGACATATATTCTTAACGATGATGATGATTTTATGATACAGTAATGAAACCCGGCTCAGACGAGCGTAAGCTACAACTGCTTTATCCGCATTCGTTCTAATGCTTTTCCATCATATTCCGAAAAAGTCTATTCAATAAAACCTTTAGTTTTCGACGACGAATTACGGCAAATATTCTACACACGTCGCCAAATAAAAGCTGAAGGCATTCGTCCGATGGAATTGGCAGAATACGCGCCGCTGGCTTCCCACTATGGGCTATGCGTAGCAGTGATTAAAGTTACGTGAAACATAATATACTTTTTACAACGTGCTGTAACTTGAGGCTGAGCAAATATCTCTCACATGAATTCAAGTATTTGTGTCCAACATCTACAAAGCCGGAAACTGGCCGCTAAGAAACTGGGTATCCGCGCTTAGGTTATTTAAATCATGTATGGAGAATTGCGACTATTGGGATGAATCTGCTGAATACCAGTTTATAGTTCTTGAATTAATTGACCAACAAAGCAAGAGACTTATTGACGATAGTAGGCTTGTACAGTCCAAACAGTTGTTCTATGTTTAACCTAACTTTCGGGGAGAGTGTCTCAGTAAGATTAATCTCTTTATTACTTTTTTACCATTTAACAACAAGGCACAGGTCATTAAATTATGATTCACATACCTACATGTAGCTCGAAACGTTTTACTACTACGTTTATCATTCGTAGCAAAGTAGAACTCATTACCTCTGCCTTTGTTTCACGAGAGATATAAACTGGGAGTTTTAAGGTTCGAATGAATAGACATCTTCAAGGCAAGAACGCTTCATCTTCAGATGCATTATCCCTATCCATCAGGTAAAATACTGATAGTATAAAAAAATCGTTTAACATCTATATACGGAACTAGTATGACATCACGCGTCAAGATTTTTGGCTATCATTTATGGTGATATGGTATTTTTGAATTCAGATTTCATTATTCTATTGCGACTTTATTGATTGATTTTTAAAAAAGCAAGATATATTTTTTTTACGTAGGCTTGCATTTCGCATATACGCTACTGTCTAGTCGGCTTGAGCACTTGAGTTACCTATGACGTCAGTGGCTTGTAAGTAATTTAGGTATTTGCTATACAGATGTTTTAGGTTATTTAACCTAATAGGCAATAAAATTGACCCGTTAGGTTGGATTGCATATTGGTTATGAGCGTGTGTAATCTGAATGTTTACAGCATTCGCGGTACAAGTGTTCAAAGTTAAAATGTGTGTAGAAAATGAAAAAAATCAAGCTCAATAACTGTTTTCTCCACTATATGATTGGATTCGGGTGATGTAATTAGATACGTCAGTTTGGCTTGAAATAATACCGAAGATCGATGAGGGGTTCCAAGTTCAGGCGTCGAATTGAAACGCTTCGACGGACACTTGACATGAGGGTTAATATTAATTAGAATGTTAGAATAAGGCTAATGAGGTAAAAGAGCTGAATAAAAATCGTATAGATATATATATATATATATATATATATAGTCGATAAGTTTTTGCATCTTTAACTATATAGATCGAGTTTAATAGAACTAATACCGTTTATTCCGGCTTATGAAAATTGAACCAAAAAAAATATAATTATAATATAATTAACTATAATTAAATGTAACTTATTTTTTTATTTTTTTGGATTATTTATATCAACGGAATCAGCAACATCCTTGTTATAATATTAAGTTTGAGTAAGTCGAACTTATATCAAGGATCTTGCTGATTCTGTTGCTGCAGTGACGATCCTGTTGGTACACTTAGCTCTCTAGTTGGCATTAAAGGCACAGGTCCTGGGTTAGATTCCCATAGCACAATAAAATTTCCTCCACTAGAAAAAATGTACTTTTGGTTCTCGGTATATTAATGTGAAATTGCCGGTACTCACAATACTTAATCTATCGACTAAAATCAGGCGCCAAAATCGCTAAATATGTTTCAGTAGCTATCCTTAATATCCAGCAATTCAAGACGTAAGTAGTAGGTTTATTTACCATCCTCGAACAAATCATCACTTTTTTATGTCCGATAGGCAAGCGTTTGACCACAATCACACCTGATGGAAAGCGATGATGCAGCCGAAGATGTAGCGTGCTTGCCTAGAAGGTACCTATTCACTCTTGATTTGAAGATTCCCAGATTATACTGTTCGGGCAACAAAGATTATTATTAATTCGCCCCGGGGTTTAATTTCCGGTAGATTAAAAAAAAATTAAATACAAACCTTGCCCTGACAAATACAAACGCACAAAAAAAAGAATCAGCCACATCGGTCAAGCCGTTCTCGAGTTGTTGTGAGACTAACAAACGTCAATTGATTTTTAAATACATACTAATTGACCCGGCGAACTTCATACCGCCAATTGTCTGTGGTCAAATATTCAGAAACATCTCCTGTTTGACAGGTACGAACAGTTTGTATGGGAAAATAAAATACTACTTTTTACTAATTTTATTGCAATTTCTTTATATTTTCTCACCTTTTAAACCTTCCCTGAACTTCCACAAATATTTCAAGATCAAAATTAGCCAAAAAAAGAAGAAAGATACAGAAGATTAATTACCACCAGGTGCAATGCTGTTCAACGCAAGCCCATCAAAGATAATAAAATACTTATTTTGTTGCTTTGTATAATAATAGTCTCCAAGTGTACAAGCACCTTAAAGAAAATAAAGCACCAGAATGGTTCTGGAATACGAAGGCAAACAAAAAATGATAAATATTCCGTAAAGTTAATTCTTATGTTCGTTCCTCGGTCAAACATTTACATTGGTCCATTGTATTTATTAGGAGAGACTTATTTTCCTTCTGCCCTCTGTTGATACAACGCAGCGGAGTTTTTGTAACCAATCAGTTAAGTGTAGCAATTCGTTTAATTTTTCATAGTTAACTTTGTGTCGAAAAATCAGTTTTTATATAAACTGTCACATCACACAATATTATACATCTGAAAGTTTGTGTGCAAGTATGTTTATTTCATCTTTACGATGCAGCTGTAACGGATTTTGATGGAATTTTAAATCTACATAGCACATGCTCGTTTTTTTTTTTTCGCATTCACACTCACAGCCCCACACTAAATTCAAAGACTTGTATCGAGGGTGCCGGAAACATTCACATCACACACATTACACCCAGAACCAGAAGTACAAATATAATTTGTGTTCCTGCCGGGAATCGAACCCAGAACCCACGGCGCAGAGGGCGGACACCTGTCCACTGTCCACAATTAACACATAAGTTACTTATTAAGTTGATTAATGCGGGCGAAGCCACGTGGCTCGGCTAGTATGTAAATATGGGCGTTATAATACTAACATCCAATCGAGCTCAGCTGCACATTGTACATCGATTAACGAACGAGAGCTCAGGCGAATCACAAAAGTGTCAGGAAGGTTGATGGCAGGCGGCCGGTCGATGAAAGAAGGAGAAAAGATGGTTAAAGTTATATGTGGAATGATACCTACAAGATATTGTATTTGATTAAGAATTTAATTTAAAACGTAGGTTGATCTGTTCTGAGATGCACGCGAAGGTTTCTGAAGTCAAGAAAATTTGAAAACGTTGTATTTTTTTTAATTATTTACTGGATTATATCTAGTTGAGTTTGGTAGAATACTAGGCAAAAGATTTATATCTTTCTTGTGTACATGAAGGGGGTAATAATTTAGTCATTTAGTTCGTGTTATGGTTATAAGAAGCTAGGTTCTAGACAAAGACTAAATTCTAGGCAACAATAAACGTGAGGAGGTAATATTGTATAATAATTAGCACAAGTTGAACGCTACCCACTGGTAGTGGGCTTGAGCACTTGAGTTACCTATAAGCTCGATGTCTTTGCTGTATTGATGTATATAGTTTTAGGAAATATAGGCAATTTGCTCGAAGATAGTGGATAAAAAAAAATTACATAGCTACTAATATTGAAAGTTTATAAATAGTCGAATATCTAAAATACTTTTTATCCCAATTAATTAGACAAAAGCGCGGGTCACTACTAGAATATTTTACATTTAAAAACAATTCACAAAAAAAGAAAATATCTATAACCAAACATTTTATTTCTTTACATTAAATTACGAAAAATGCTGGGTGCTGCTAGCCCGCATATAAATAGGCACGTTGTAAATGTAACACCTTTTCAAAACTAATTCGTAACATAAAGCCCAAAGCTTAGCAATAGACGCAGCTCCATCTTCATTGTGACAGAGATTCAAGTCTAATCATGAACTACGGCCAGTTACAAAGTTTCTGTACCCCGAAGTTAACTTTCATTAGGCCCTGGCAGTCATATAAAAACGTCAATGTAAACCTAACTCGGATTTATGGGGATCTCCCAAGTTTCCACAGTTATTTTGGATTTATAACTGCTGATACTTTGGAGTTTGGGAGATAAAACGCTAGATTATGTTGCTGTCAAACGAAAGGAGTTTCTAAGTTCTGTTCTTTTATAGCTTTAAATTAATTGTAGTTGATAATAAAATGATAATTTTTACTATTTGAACTGCCCGTTGCCTTATTTGCGCGTTTTAAGTAGCGGGAATCAGATTCGATTCTTACCGGTAGTACAAGTTTTCTCTTCAAGGGAAATTTGTAGTTCTGGGCATACCCAGAACTACAAAAAATCCTTGAAACCACACACATCACAATGTATGTGATGAGAATGTCCAAACAATGTCCGGTACCCACGATACATGTCTTTGAACTTAGTATGAGACAGTAAGTGTAAAAGCGTTTTTATTAATGTTTATATAAGTATTGCTATTAAAAAGTAGAGACAGTGCATTTAAGGAATCAACATTTTGTTGCAGACTTGTATCAATTGTCATATTTGTTTTAAGACGTTATTATTAAACAATATAGATAAATGCTTGTACATTCACAGCCACACACAAAATTCGGTAACTTGTATCTTATAGTAGGTACCGGAAATATCCAGACCAAACACACATCACAGCCAGAACCAAACAAATTTCCCTTGAGAAGAAAACTTGTGTTTCCACCGAGAATCTAATCTAATATCCGCTGCTTAGAAGGTGAACGCGTACCTCACTTAGCCAACGGGCAGTTTTACTGTATATTGTTTTATGTAAAGGGTCTGATGGACAACAACAAAAATATACCACAAAATATCACATTAGAACCAAAAAATCGCCCCAATTTGAAACTAGAAACCCCAATATTCGCGACCCTCATCGCATATGGCAACAAAAACCTAAAACAAAAACTATGAGGGAAGTCGCTGTAAATCGTCGCCGAGACCTATCCGTCACTATAAATTGCCAGGACAGAAGGAACATTGAAAATGGCACTTTGGTACCGCCTTCAGGAAAAATTGGTGAGACAGAGCAACCCCTTATGCCGTTGCCGACGCCCGTGCTATGAATTTCCAATTGTATAGATCTAGGTGAGTTTTGTGTCGGATGAAATTTCATTATAGTTTCCTGCAAAATAGAGGGGACGTGGACTATTGAATAACATGGAAAAATATGCTGTCTCAGTACACGCTGCTTGTAGTTTGTTAGACATCTACAAGATACAGTCGTTTATATTGAAAGATGTTTATTTTAAGTAGACCGTATACATTGTGAAAAATTCCTCATATGAGAAGCTACACGTTTTGCTTATGCATAGTCAATGCTTCAATAAAGGCAGATTTAAAATGCTACACACTGGGCGTAATTTTTTTTTATTCTTGATAGGTAAACATTTTACCACAATTGCACCTGATGGAAAGCGATGATGCGACCGAAAATCATGCTTGCCTAGAAGATACCTATTCACTCTTGACTTGAAGACTCTCAGATTATACCATCCAAGGAACAAAGACGATGGCATTGAGTTCCGCGCTTTCCCAGTATTTGTTTTAATCGAATGGTTATGATGACCTCCCGTGCAGTTGTGCCCACGACCGACATCTTTGTTCGTCGATCCATTCAAAACCAAATGTGCTCAGTGTGTAACAGCTAGTAGATTCGTTTGTCTAGGGCCCCAACTGAGCTGAATTATATAGATCTAACAGCGTTACATATTAATTTCGTATCAAATCCAATATGTATGCTATATGTACGTATCAACGTGTAATCGTTGCCAAATCAAATAATTTAACGCCACGGCGTACTTGCCAATAATCTTTTTGTGCATGTGCCAAAATAATTTGAATCCAATTCAAAACGTCATAAAAAGGTCTGATGAGTGGCATAATTATTATTAAACACTTCAGTTAATATTTGTAGCATTTTATCGGACTTTTAAGAGAGACAATGATATTTCTGTACACTATTGGGAGAGAAGAGAGAAAAGTAGATGGAAAATATTTAGATGGGCCATTTTAACCGTGAAGCCGTCGCAACCTAGACCTAGCTCATTAACCATCCTTGACCACATCATCACATACCATCAAGTAAGATAGTGGTCACAACCCTAGCCTAAAATAAATTTTAAAAAATACAGTTATTTATAAAAGAGGGTTTATAAATCTTGCTAATGAAGGATTAACGTCAAGCAGGCATAAAAACTTGTGCCAATTTTTTTTTTCTAACTCATTTACACTCATGACTCGCACTAAGTTCAATGACTTGTTGACATACAAGCACAACAGAACCAGGTAGATCAATGTCTTAAAATTGTGCTCCTACCGGGAATCGAACCCAGAACCCACGATGCAGGGAGCTAAAATTTGCCCAAAGCGTATTGACGTATTCACAAATAATTATGTGAAGATACTTTCGCTCACTTTTATTCTTTATCATGGTAGATTTCTTTTTGATCTTATGGTGCGGAGTTTTTTTTCACACTCACAGCCCCACATACTAAGTTAGATGACGTGTATCGTGGGTGCCGGAAACATTCACATCACACACAATCACACCTAGGACCAGACATTTCCTTTGAGGAAAAAATTTGAGTTTTCACCGAAAATCGAACGAGCAATACATTTTATAATTGACACAAATACAATTTTCCGCTTAGTTGATAATTTGTAATTCTGTTTTTGCTATTTGTATGGGATACATGCTTTTAAACAGTGCGGCGTCATAAGTATGAAACTACATACGATTATGTTTACTACAGTCCTTTCTGTTCAATACTCTTGCAGACAAATTCCCGTATTTCGGTAATTTATTCCTGCGTACGTTAGGAGTGAACTCAAGAAATTTGGTCCAATTGCGTGGGAGGGCTAGCTCTGACGTCATTGTACAAAATATCAATACTTGCGCAGTTGTCTGTAATTTTTGCTGAGCTATTTGTTTGGGACTTGAGTCAATGTGTAAAGTTTCTCGGCGGAATGTTGACTGGTTATAATATAAGATATATCGTATATTTAAATTTATGAAATAAAATTTATTACTAAAATTGAAATAAATAATAAATTAAAGATAAATGCCATGGAAATTAAAGGGCTAAGAAGTATAACTGGAGTGACTCTGATGGACAAAGTGAGGAACATTGTGAAAAGAGAAGATTGCAGTGTGGTATAAGATGTAGTGACAAAGATTGAGAAAAGGATGCTTAGATGGTGTGGAAATGTAGAGAGGATGGACAAAAATAAATTGACGAAGCAGATTTATAAGGAGTGTGAATGGGCAAGTTGGTAAAAACATAAAACATAACATAATTGGTGAGGGTCGATCTTGGCGAACGTATCACGACCAGGTCGAAAATGTTTTAAAGAAAGGCCAGGTCAAAAGCAACCGCAACCAACGAGCATGTATGAAAAGACTCATGAATGTGGTAGAAGCAAAAGAGGGGTAACTATATCAAAATTTGTATGTATATGTATGTAAAATAAATTACTACTTTAATGACAAGGTTGCATGGAGGCAAACTGCAAAAGCGCTTCATGGCGACTACATAATATAGATATCTAGGTTTATATAATTTCTGCATTATCTAGTGTTTAAGAGTGTTTTAAAAAATTAATGAAAAATGCGCCGCTGAGTTTCTTGTCAGGTTCTGGAGATAGCTGTAATTTTGCGAATCTGGCAGTAGAGTAATTATCTTTCATGAGAGTCCATGAAAATAAAGGAATTTGAATTTAAATGTATCAATCCTACTGAAGATGGCGGAATTAATTGTATATTCGAATGGCCCGTTCGCTAAATCGGGTGCGCGTTCGCCTTTTAACTAGCGGGTATCGGGTTCGAATCCCAGTGAAACACAACATTTGCTGTGCAACGTAAATTGTTTATTCTGGATCTGGATGTGATCTTTACGACACACCCTGTTATCATATTATAAATATTGGTATTTAATTTCAATTATTATAATTTAAAAGATAATTTCGTTGCTTGAAGCAACGCTTAGACCAATAGGGAATGCGATATTTTTCCTTTAAATTTTTTTAAATTGGCCCTATTGCGTAGGAGTGCACTGACGTAATTTTATGATATATTAGGTACTATTGATTCGTATTTTGATATACACTAATAGTTTGTAACTGGAATACCTACTTAGATTTTATGTATTTAAAACTTTGCTTGTTAAAAACTAATAGGTAGACAGTCATAAGTGGGCAAATTTAATAAAAAACATAATAAAATTGATTCGCTAAACAGGTATACGTTTAAAGAACTTTTTCCAAAGTCATTAATGATGATTATTATTGTTCTTGATAAAAGTTCTTGATAGAAATAACGTTTAGACTTGTGTTAAGCTATTAAACACGATATACTTTTAATAAAAAAAGATATATAATAATTAAATGCAAGCAAAGCTTAAAAAAACCGACTTTACCGCATTATCTTCGGATGAATTAAAAACGCATTATTGACTATAACTCAAAAACTAGAGATCAGATCTTGATCAAATTTCAATGGGACTACATGAAATTAAAAGGTAACACACATTAAAAAAAATACAGTCGACTTGAGTACCTCCTCCTTTTTTGGGAAGTCAGTAAAAATAATATTATATATAATAATATTTATAAAGGTTTTTTATTTTTAGTTAGTTTAGATTCAGTAATTTTTCAACCAGCTTTTATAATAATATAAATTAAATATATGAAAAACAAAATCTTTGATAGGAGTTACAGAAGAAAGAGAAATTCACATTATATATATTTGCAGTAAAATAATACACTAGACAGTAAACTAGAGTAACTTAGACTTTTAAACACCTTAAAAAATAGTACCTTTACATAGAAGATAGTCATTCAACAGTAACTCCCAAAGGTTTAGTATTAGAATACAAATGTAGTTTCCAGCTGAAGATCTCAATAGGAACGATAGAATGCTAGGAATAGGTAAAAAAACAGAGTCGTAATAAGAGACATCAAACAGGGGGTGGGAGGAACAGGGGGATGTCAATTAATTCGATCGATTTCTGTATGTTTTGTTCTCTACTAGCTCTTACACCTGACCGGATAATTTTAATAAATAATGTGATGTTATTGTAAAAAATTATGAAACCTTTTTATAGTTTTAGCCTCATCACTATCATATGACCTTGAGTATAAAAATTGTACTAGTATCAAGCCTTTATCAATTTCAATATTAAAATTGAATATTATTTGTCAACATATACAATACAATACAATAATTCTTTATTGCACACCAAATAAAATTAAAATTGTAGAACTTAAAATAATACAGTTATATGAGGTATTACAATGGGCGGTCTTATCGCTTTAAGCGATTTCTGCCAGACAACCTTTGGATGGACAGAAAATATGCAGGATGATTTGGGTTGGTGTGGCGTTCTATACTAATATAATAATATAATATATCTAAATAAATAAAAAAAAATACATATAGTATGGTATCAAATACAAATACTTGTCCTACATCCAAAAAGATGGTAGTATTCCTTTCTTCTAATGTTTTTTCAATCATATTGGTATTTCCGTGCACTTGATCTATAATAGAATGCTTTTCCCTAAAACCGAATTGGTAGTCAGGAATCAAGTTTTTTCTTCTACAATTGGTTATAAGATATTAATAAGAGTTTTTTGAATAGTTTTAATATCAAGATAAAATCTTCGTTATTGATCAAACGAAGTGAGATCTCTAAATTGTAACTGTATTACTAGTACTAGCAGTCCTTAACTACTAGTTCTGGCCCTGCAAGTCTAATCCTTAGTACGTCCTTTCACAAGAAGGTAAATGGAACTTTGTATTCTGTAGTCGTTCCTTGCGCTGTAAAACACGCGCTTTAGTATCGATACAATGCCATAGAAATGGCATTACGAAAGTATTTCCGGGGCCATCTATTCAACTTCAAATAAACGATAATGGAAATAGGCCTTTGCGAGTTAATTTTGTAGTTCTTGTTGGTATTCCTTGTAATTTCACGCGTTTATATTAAAATCAAGATGTAGCAGCGGCAATGATTATGCTAACAAGTAGGTAAAATGGTAATAACAAAAGGTACATTACATTTAAAGACTGGAAGTGTTACTAATATCACTAATGCTAATAATATAATTAATTGCTCGTTGGCTCAGTTGGCTGAGCATTCGCATTCTGAGCAGGGGTATCGGGTTCGATTCCCGGCGGGAACACAAGTGTTCTTCCCAAGAAAAAAATGTGTTTCTGGTTCTGGTTGTAATTTTGTGTGTGTGATGTGAATGTTACCGGCACCCACGACACAAGACATCGAACTTAGTGTAAGGATGTGAGTGCGAAAGCGTTTATGCTATGCCATAATATAATATGCCAAATATCTTATATTTTCGAAGTGTTTTTTTATGGGATTTTGAAATTGTGGGTATAGATTGTGATAAATAGTTTAAATGTTTTCCTATAATACAAAAGTTTTACTTCTATCGTGTGTCTTTACGACACATCCTGTTTTTTTTAAGATGTTGAAAAAGACTAAGCAAAAGTGTTCAAAAGCTAGTATATAACAGGAATAGAAATGTCGGGCGGTACTTAGACGCATGGTAAAATTCAATTATGACACAGCAATATCTATGACAATAATCCGAAAAGACTCTAATTAAGTTCCCGACGTCTCATCAAAAATTCTCCGTCACTCTGTTATAATAAAAATATTAATTATCTACTACCAAGCAGAAATCGACTCCGAACAATAGATAAATCGGCACTCATTTATCAAAGCCAAATAACCTAAAAAGAGGAAAAACAATAGGCCCCCATCAACTGCGATGAATTAATCAGCTAGTCACGTTCGCCAGTAACGATCGCACGAACCGAACAAAATATAACTTCGGCGAAAGAAGTTTGTTCGAAGTTCGGAGTGCCGAGAGACGAGTCGGCTAAATGATACCGGGGTATCGGTGTTCTATACAACTTTTTACGTGCTATGTTGTACGAGTGGGCATGGAGATGATTGGATTTGTTTTAGTGGATGGACGAAGTTCGGCTGAGGGATGAACTTTGATAAATTTTCGATGGACGGCATCAAGTGGTCCGTCGTTGAGTGATTCAATTTTATTTTGTCCAGTTCTCGCTCTGTTTCTATTGTACGTTGACGAATTGTCAGAAAAATAGAACATTATTTACCTATTATTAAAATCCATTACATATTTTTAATTTCTTTACAATAAATATTAATCGATGAGTTCCTCACGACAAGCCAGAAACATTCTCATCACACACACAATTACATTCGGAACTAGTAACACAAATTTCTTTTGGGAAGAAAATTTGTGTTTTTCAATCGGGAATCGAACCCGATACCCACTGCTTAGAAGGCGAAAGCGTTGTTTAAAAACTAAACTAAAAATATACCTACATTTATACAGCAAAAAAGCTTATGGCTGAACTAAAGAAATATATTGAAAAGGAAAATATCGCTTCAGACGTTTGAACCTTGGGGCTTAGGTAGCTCAGCGATTAGAGCAATAGGGCATGACACTTTATGGCCGCAGGTTCAAACCGTGCCTCGAGCAATATTTCTAATTTATAAATTCACTACTATATTACACTATGATGGAACTATAACTGCTTATGTATTGACTTGTTGCTTCCGAAAAACACTTTGTGTTTATATAACACTACGGTAAAACTTACCTGTTACCTTGGACCATTTATCTACTTTAGAAGTAGGTCAGCGGAGAGAAGCGGTTTAAAAAAACGGGTTGGTTATATTTTGAACTATAGTATGTACCTCCGATGCAAATACACATAAATATAATCGCTTTCATACTCACAGTCCCACACTAACTTCGACGACTTGTGTCGTGGGTGCCGGAAACATTCACATCACATACACAATCACAACCAGAACCAAAAAAGCATATTTTCCTTGGGAAGAAAATGTGTGTTCCTGACCGGAATCGAACCCGATGCCGCTGCTTAGTAGGCCAATACGCACCCAACGAAGCTAACAAGCAGTTTATATAGTAAGTACCTCCAATCCGAATACACGAAACCTATGTCTGGGAAAATAGGTCCCATAATATGCGTCTCCGAACATACTTCCATTTTTTCTCTTAGATTTAATAACAATTGTTTCTGTACTTACGTACTTTGAGTCGATTAAAATTTTTTATAAAAAGCTGACCTTATGAAACTTTGAAACAACGTTAATTATTTGCGTAATTGTTATACTTATTAATTAAAAAATTATGTATAAATATAAAAATAATTTTATTTTTTTCGCTTTATTATTGTTTTAATGTTTTTTTATTTTCAATTTATTATGGGACAACAATCGACTAAATTATAAATAATAAAAAAAAAGATTACATATTATAGCAATTAGTAATAATGTAGCCCACAGCGCTTTTCTCAGCTATTTATAGTCTTAGCTGTATTATTATTATAGCCTTATCTATAAAATTATACCAAATTTTATTTAATATAATATTATATCAGTAGGTATTTAATTTCGTGTTGTTTTTCTCCCTTAAATTCAATATTTTTATAATTAATTAAACGTATGTAATAATAACTATATTCTGTTTAAAAGCATCCAGTTATTATAGAAATTGGTTTTGACGTGATAACGTCTCATAAATCGATTAACACCGGCTGCACGCACAAAAAATCGTCACGTTCCGCCTGAGCCTGAGCTTGCAAGCGAGAGCGCGGAACAAGCGATAGAGAGGCACGATCGGCCTAAGCGTTCGTCTTATGACGTTATCACGCAAAATTATCGTCCGTAAACCGACTTTATAGACAACCAATTTTTTTTAAGAAGTTTCACCATACAAGATGTTGTGTAAAACCAATCTAATATAGAAGGACTAGACAGCAAAGTGCTGACGCGGCAATGTTAGCGAGACAATCTGTGTTAATATTATTTTCATAAGCCTGGATATTGCCGTCTTGTGCTTGTATTAAAATATCGCTAGCTCAATTCATATTTTAGTTTGTATATCACACAGGAGCGAATTTACATTAATATTTTGACGATCCAGTTGACGCAATTGGCAGGTCTCTTTCTTCTGCGACGTGGGTCCTGGGTTCGATTCCCGGCACGAGCACAAATTCCTTCCCAAGGTATATTTGTGCTTCTGGTTCTGGGTGTAATGTGTGTGTGTGTATGTGTGTGTGATGTGAATGTTTCCGGCACCCACGCTACAAGTCTTTGTTCGTTTGTTTTGCGTTTGTGCTTGTTTTATTTTGAAAAGTTAAAGTTTGTTTGCGAGTATATGCATCCCAACTCATCGACACACAAACTAACAAATATAACGAAATCAATATAAGACCAATCCTAGTAATATTATAAATCCGAAAGTTTGTGTGTAAGTGTGTAAGTATGTTTGTTCCCTCTTCACGCTTTAACGGCTGAACGGATTTGGATGTAATTTGGAATGTGCAATTATACCTAGAATTAAAACATATGCACACTATTATATACACTTTGACAATAGCGTGCGAATCCGCGGGGAACTGCTAGTTGTTAAATAAAAATAAATAAATAATATGTTCCATTTTTTTTTTCCACTTTACTCAAATGCTCGTCTCGGTGTAAATATAGCCTTTGAAAACGTAGGCGTCGGTCTCGTATTACTTATTAAAGATCGCTGGAAAGCAAGCGCCTAATTAGCTCGTAACTTGAAGATGAACCTTACGAAAACCCATGATTTATGGTTCAGTATTACTTTGGGTTTGTTAGAATTTTTACATTACTTTAGTGTAGAATTATGTTCTGTACGTATTTTTTAAATTGTAACATCCGTTCAGCCGTTAAAACGTGAAAAGAGGAAACAGTCATACTTACACACTTACACACAAACTATCGGATTTATAATTTTTTTTTTAAACGAACAACAAACGCATTCACACTCACAGCCCCACACTAAGTTCAAAGACTTGTATCGTGGGTGCCGGAAACATTTACATCACACACACATTACACCCAGAACCAGAAGATAATATTAGTAGGATTACGTTTTCGGTTAAAGTATTTGAGTTTTGTCATTTTTATTGTAACATGACATTTTTATTTATTTGTAAAGCTAATTATGAATGATTTTTATTCTTGTTTTTTGTGTACTAAGATTTTATGGATAATTTCTGATTAAATTTTAATTTTAATGATATTTTTTTGTGAGAATTAGAAATTATAATATTATTATAATACGGCTATCACTCACGTCGTTTGATCGATATTGTCGACCTAGGTTTCGAGCATGTACGATGCTCTTCTTCGAAATAATTTTACGCCGCGAGATCGCGACAATATTGTTTAAATGACGTAAGTGATAGCCGTATTTTAATAATATTATACATTTTAATTATTGATTAGTAATAACAAATCTGAAAGTTCTGATTAAGTATGTTTAATTTCTCTTTACGTTATAACGGCTTAACGGATTTGGATAAAATTGTAATTACATAAGCCACTTTTTAAATTGATAAACGTGAGCGAAACCGGAGTATGATGCCTTCAAAACTATAAGATGCCACATTAATTACATTAATTCCATTAAGAGAGGCAATATTAGAGTGTCTAAACTTGTCCTTAAAAGCAGTCTCCGATTGGGGCGATGCTAACCTGGTAAAGTTTAACGCTTCCAAAACACAGGCGTGTTTATTCTCCGCTAAAAGGAGTCTTTTCGATCAGACTCCAACTTTTCGAGATGTATCTATACCAGTTACTGACCATCTTGAGTTAATTGGTATGTCGTTAACCTCAAAACTAAATTTTGGGTCTTACATTGAGACGAAAGTCCAAATAGCCGCCAAAATGCTGGGAATCCTTGCAAAGGTGAGACGGTACTTCACTCCGGAACAATTGTTCGACTTGTACCAAGCGCAGGTGCGGTCATGTATGGAGTATTGTTCTCATCTTTGGGACGGTTTAGCTAAATACCAGCTTGAGGCTCTTGAAATCATTGAGCGAAGAGCCAAGAGACTTATTAACAGCGACCAGTTGACTGATGCAAAACTTCAGAGCTTAGGGCATCGTCGCATGGTGGCGAGTCTCTCGGTATTTATCGGATACATTTCGGAGAGTGTGCAACGGAATTACACAATCTAATTCCCCCATCCCCATTCTATAATCGGACATCGAGACAGACTCTTAAGCGACACCGCTATATGGTAGATATTCCACAAATGCGGACGAACGTTTTGCCTCCACATTCATTATGCGAACTGCAAAAGAATGGAATTTCTTACCTGAGTTCGTGTTCCCTGATAAATACAATATGGGAATCTTTAAGTCACGAGTGAATAGGCATCTTTTGGGCAAACGTGCTCCATCGTCGATCGCATCGTCACATCAAAAGTTCTAGAATTAGGTCATTCATCACAATGCCTACCAATGACTATGTTTAAATATGTGTAAAGCGGTGTCTTTACGACATCTGGATAAACATCTTTTAATATCTCAGTGTCGCGTCCTTGAATTTAAGAGTAGAGGGGGGGACTTCTACTGTATTCATATTCTTTCATATTGAAATAAGTGGTTTATTGAAAATATGAATATTATTAAGTACAGGGGTTTTTCTTTAATCGCAAAAGTATTATTTGCCATCGAACATCGAACTACGTGTGGGTCTGTGAGAGTGACAGTTTTTTAAAAGCTTTTACCAGGTGTAAATAAAAAAAGCTATATAAATACAGAACTTGTCAAGACGAATCAAACGAGTCCAAACTCGATGGGTTTTTCTTGTTTAGTCCAGAAGTTCCTATGGCCATCTTCCGTCTCCGTCATCAGACCAGCTCCCTGGAACCATGTTATTGTATTGTCACCGAAGATACATTCCATGATATAATTCCTCCATGCCCTTTTTACCATCAAACCACAAGACAAACTGTCAAACGTCATCCATATGTTGACATACCTCCAGTTCGCTCGAAGCGTTTTGCTTCTACGTTCATCATCCGTACAGCGAAGGAGTGGAACTCATTGCCTGCGTATTTGTTTCCTGAACGGTATAATCTGGGTGTCTTCAAGTCTAGAGTGAATAGGTACCTCCTAGGCAAGCATGTTCCATCTTTGGCCGCATCGTCACTTTCCATCAGATGAGATAGCTGACAAAAGCATGCCTATCTAGTATAAAAAAAAAACATAGGTACATCAAATTTGAGTCCAAAGGGATATCGGTAAGTGCGTAAAATTTAGGTTTCAAGATTTGATTACAGATCGACAGATAACGGGACAAATAAAACTAAATAAAATCTTGTAAAATAGATCTGTTTTTACTATTTTAGACTACTCTGCCATCATAAAGAGAAAAGACGTAATGGCATTTTTGACAAAATTTAGTTATATAGACCAGAAATGTCTTTACCATCTATCTAAATTACCTATATATAACTCAAAGGTGACTGACTGACTGACTGACATAGTGATCTATCAACGCACAGCCCAAACCACTGGACGGATCGGGCTGAAATTTGGCATGCAGGTAGATGTTATGACGTAGGCATCCGCTAAGAAAGGATTTTGATTAATTCTACCCCCAAGGGGATAAAATAGGGGATGAAAGTTTGTTGTACTTCTTAACGCGAGCGAAGCCGCGGGCAAAAGCTAGTTTAGTATATGTTATGACTTGTAGCAGATGCGTCTAATTTAAAAGTAAGGTTTTAAATATTCAAATGCAACCTATTAAAGGTTGCGTTTGAATATTTTAAAATAAAAGTAGATCCGTCTATTTTTCCTGATTCCGATGATTTATCTGACTCAATTTTGTCAAATATGCAGATACGTCTTTTTTCCTTGTGACGGCAGTACTGTAGTTTAGACCGAAAATGATTGTACTTAATAAATTTACTGATGTATCATCATTTAAAAATTAATAAAACATATAAGATATCAACAAGCTAGATAGTAAAAATGAGGCCTACCAGTAAGACATGGGTCCTCCTTGGTTGCGTCATCGACAGATCGAGACTTACCTGTAAAATAAAATAAAAAATTGTTAACAATTTAAAAACCTCAGGAAATTACTACTACGAGTAAAATTTTATCAATAAGTTGATGCGATACTATCCTAATTGCAATTGTTTTCTGAAAATGTCTGAAATTAAAAACCCTGCTAATCCTATTATATTATAAATCCGAAAGTTTGTGTGTAAGTGTGTAAGTATGTTTGTTCCCTCTTCACGCTTTAACGGTTGAACGGATTTGAATGAAATTTGGAATGTACTTAAGATGATACCCAGAGTTAACACATAGGCTACTTTTCGACTTGATATTAGCGGGCGAAGCCGCGAGGCACGGCTAGTATTTATATATTTTTAACCAAATGCGTGACGAAAAGTTGGGTAATGTGTTTATATTGGTTAACATCGTGATCATTCATCTACTAGAATATAATAAAATAAAATATATTTTATTAACTGTCAAAAGTCATTCATCGTCATTGACATGTTCGGTCTTAATCTCAACCGTTTTAAAGGAGCTGCATATAATTGTATTATGTAAGTTTAAGTTATTTAATATAATTTATTTAATTGCACTAGATTTGGTATTTCATTTTATTTGTTTTAATTTAATTTAATAGTATTTTTTTTAATAGGATTTTATTTTGCTAATTTAATTTTCTAATTTGTATTTAAAATGTTTATATATTTATTAGAACGATGACATATTATCTTTTATTGTACTATCATCTGTTAAGCATGCTATGTACACAAATTGTAGGATTGCAGAATCGATTTTTATTGTATTACCACTATTATTATTATTGTTCTAATAAATTAAAATAAAATAAATAAAAAGAATGCGCTAGCGTTTGACTGTCGACAGACACATTTGTTATGTACAGTGCTAGTGTACGTTAGATTGTATGCCTAATCACGCCGAACATGTAGATACATAACATTTTATTGAATAACATCTTTTATAATCATGTTTGACCGTTTAGGTATAAGATAAAGTACTAAGCATACACAAACATGAAAGAGGTACAACACCTTTTCTTTAAGTGGCATTGGAACTCATTTTGGGTACAGAACATGTTTGAATAATTGTGAAGAAAATCGAGCAACCATATTATACAAAACTTCCCATAATATTAACTATTCCCAATCTTCGCAAGCACTTTTCACTCGTTAACATTATGCCATCCAAATGGGCTATTTGACGGCTCATCAATCCCATCCCACCCATTATTCTACTCAAAGCAACAAGAGCTCTTGACATCGCAAC
This sequence comes from Lomographa bimaculata, assembly GCA_948107665.1. NCBI lineage: Eukaryota > Metazoa > Arthropoda > Insecta > Lepidoptera > Geometridae > Lomographa > Lomographa bimaculata. Next base: position 15,768,540 of record OX403599.1, read on the forward strand.
AAAGTTTCGCAAACCCGACAAACTTCCAAATTCGTAACAGCGATTCTTTTTCATCAACTTCTAAACTCTAAGATTGCCTCAAAAATGATTAAAGAGGCTTATATTATTTCTGGAGATTACATTGATAGGTATTAATTCCACTTCAGTGGTGGAGCTATGTCGCGGTTGGCGTTAATGAGGCGTAGGCGATTATGCTACGAATTTATCATTATTGGCAGCTTACAACGGCTAGAACTTAGTACAACTTTAGTAAGCCGCAAGTTTAAGTACCCGTATATCTACTCAGTATAGATCTTAAGAGATACTGGCAATTAGTAACGCTTTGTTGGCTCTCACAAGAGAACTAAGCGTAACCACTTGGAGCAATAACTCGAGTCTTGATTCATACGAAGAAGGATCGAGAAAAGGGACAGCCTTAAATCGCGAGAAAAATAGTTAAATAAGAAATATTATAAAATTTTTAAAGTCTTGAAAGATAAAGCTATCGTTGGATATTACTCATAATGTTAACTTTTGATACAAGTCGAGAACAAAGTAAGTCTATATATAACATTATTTATAGATAACCCTTTAAAGTCTTGATAAGTTGTACTGTCTCACTGATACACTGATACTGATGCTGGTACTGATGCTATTGTGACTACACATCAAACTTAAAATGATACTGTATAACTATGTTTATTTTTATAGTATCAACTTAAGTTTTTCTTCATCGGCATTTTCTACACAGATCATACAAATATACTTCTACAATCACGCGATGCACTAAGTTGAGATTTGCAGAGCAAGCGCGTTCTTTTATGCATTTTTATTGTGATGTCGTCAGAAATCAAATCACTGCAATTCCTGGGTTTGTTGATAGGAGAAAAAACTGGTAAACGTCATCGATTTATGGTTGACATACATCTATTTTGCTCGAAGCGTTTCGTTTCTAAGTTTGTCATCCGTACTGCGATGGAGCACAAATCGTTGCCCGCGTCTTTGTTCCCAGAACGGTATAATCTGAGAGTCGTCAAGTCAAGAGTGAATAGGTATCTTCTAGGCAAGTATACTACATCTTCGGCCGCATCATCGCTTTCCGTCAGGCAAGGTAGTGGTCAAATGCTTGCCTATCATTCATAAAAATAAGATACTCACCCGCAGCTTGAGTCTAATGCGTAAAGAGTAGTTATCAGGTGTATACTATCTGTCAAGGTTTTTTGCAATGTAATTTTATATAACCAAAAAAATATCGGAACAATTTTCTTAATTGTAGAGGTGAGAAATTTCTAAATTGCACTCCAGAAAGACCAGCACTAAAATAATTTTAATTTTGAGTTAAATTAAATGTTTTAGTTAGAACAGTTGAATAACAATCATACTAATTAGCTTATGAATCATGGTAGTCTTGCTCCACCCATGGAATTTGTTAACATTACAAAATTAATGACCAATTAATTCAAAACCGATTTTCAATCACCGCACTACCACTGTTAAACCACATTCCATTAGTAATTTGTTCGGGGAGAATTTGTTGTGCCATTACATGCGGCTATTTAAATCAGAAATAGTGGAAATAATTGGATTTTTTATTGGAAATTACCAGATCTTGCTAAAAATTTTGAAATTAAGTAGATATTATTCACAATTTAATCTCTCCTCATACAAGATTCTTTTTTTTTAATAGAGACAGGACCTTTATATTTCAATCTTAATAATTTATTGCTTTCTGTAAGTACGTGAGATGGTATAATGTGTAGATGGTATAGATTGTAGATTCAGAGTACATAAGCTTAACTCTGTATGTAGATTCAGAGACATAAGCTGAACTCTATTCAGATAAAAAAATGCTTAAAAGCGTTGTTGTTATAGAAATTGCTTGTGTTAAATATGCACAAAATGCTGTAGTGTAGTTTGGTTCAGGTCCAAACAACAGTAGAATTGAATTGCTTGCTTGTATCGAGAGTAACAAAAGATTACATGGTCAGCTAAGCAAAAGACGGTCCAGTTAATAAACGTTACACGACACTTACAACAGACACTTTATGAGATATCACACGCCTTTATTAAGAACACCATATGGCTCACGATGGCATATTGAATCACATATATCGCCATAACATTACCTACTAGGACCACAGAAAAGGGGAGAAACTCTCATAAAGAAAGCTATTAACCAATAACTACATCTCAAACGCCGTTGCCAATAGCAACGATAATACACGTAATAAAGCCTTCTGAATTATTATCGAAACCCCAAAATAATTGAAGGAAAAAAGGGCATGGAACTATCCCAGAGGCAATCACGAGAAGTAACGACATTACCCTATAAAGTTTCAACGGTGAGCCTAAATATCTCCTTTTTACTGGCGACATTGTTGATTTTATACGTAGGTCTGAGAGACCTGTGATATTTTTATTGTGAGGTGGAGGAAACCGTTGTCCTTTTTAGTGTTGTGCTTGGTACGGCAATAGACTGTTACTAGCACTAGTGTCAGGACAGGTTATTTTAGTGTTAGACGTGATGTTTGTCACCAAATCGGTTTACAACTAACGCTATTTGATGCCAAAATGGAATATTTAGAATCATATCAGAAATCAATTAAGGTATAACAGTAACATTATTTGTCCTATCTCCTTGAGGTTTAAAGGGAATAAATACAAAACACGTAAGGCAAGAACAATTTGGTAAATGAAATTGATACAACAATAATAAACAAGAAATATCCAGACTTAGCATTCATTTATATTGGGATACCCAGAACCAGATGCATAATAAATGTCCGTTTTAAAAGAAAATTTGGCTTCTGTCGGGAATCAAACCCAAACTAAAGGCGTGAAGGCAGATACTTGCCCACTGCGCTTACTGGTTCATCAGCGGGACACTGTTCAAACTTAATTATGACTTCTTTAATAAATTTAGAAACTTAACTAAACATAATGCGGTTTCTCAAAAAAAAAAAACAGGTAAATCAAAACGTTTATTCACATGGGACCCAAAGAGGCACTCATGAAAGTTAATGATTCAAAAATGATAAAAACATTATAAAAAAATGAAAACCAGTATAAAGTGGGAGCGGCACAGCACTAGCCTTCAGTTTACTGTGTTTTAACTTCGGTCGCACCGTTTTACGCGACGATTTTATCTACATAAGGGGTCTTGCATAAAAACTGTTTGAATCAACTAGTGGGACATTCAATTTTATAGACTTTAAAATTTTAAAGATACATTAACTTCACATGCTATCTTAACCGTTCCGAAGTAAAACATCTGTGGAATACTCTAAGGTTATTACACTTTTATAGATAATTTACATAAATGATTTTGTCAAAACGTTAAGAGTATACCAAAATTTGTCAAAAGTTACAATTGATAAGTACGTTACATATACCTAATCATGTAATTATTGGATTTTTAAATTATTCTGAAAATAAACCTCTAATTTTTATCATCAGAAGTGGGATATTGAGCGTCCAGAATGATAGGCAAGATAATTATTATTTTGAACGCCCAATATCCCATTTCTGAACAACTGAACGCTACCTACTCGTAGCGCATATTTGTTGTACCTATAGTTGTATATAGTTTTAATTTCAATTTAGAAAATAATACCATAGGTAATTGGCCCGTAGATACATTGTATATATTACATTAGAAGAACGACTAAAGTATATCGTATTCCACGCCCAAAATTCCTTGTGTAAGGTTTTAAAGAACTATCCATATATCCATACTAAAAAAGAAGCGCAACCCTTTGATTTAATAATATACCTACTGGTTAATAATATTAATAGTTGAAGATGGGCTAAATCTCAATATCTTATCTATTAATTTCATTATGTGACTGAAGCAATATATTATTTTAGTAAGCACACCAGTCCAAGAATGTGAACGAGCTTGCATGAGAAAACTGCATGAGAAAACTGGTGAAAGTTTTCAAAAATTAATTCAATAAACAACTTAGTAAATTGTTTACCAAACAAGCAGTAAAAAAGTTTAACTACGAAAAAAAATCTTAGGTCTATTTTTTTACTAAAATATGTACTATTTATTTTGTGGATTATAGATATATTTATTTTTATATAACACGTTATTTTTACAAGAAATATTTATGATCCTAAAGAAGCCGATGAAAAAATATAATAAGCGAGCACACCCCTAATGGCTACCGCGCAAGATTACCTACGCACGTACGACCCCCACGTTGCTATGCCGTACTTCTCCATTTACCGCCCAAAAAATAGAAAATAAACAATCTGAGGGAAATTCCAAATCCAAAAGGAAGCAAGGAAACGCAGAAATGTTTGCGCGGCTTACTAAAGTGTTGCCACCAACAAGATATTTTATAAGACGGATTTGGATGATCCAATTTCCTGGAAGGGAATCTTTGACGTCACTCCCAGTAAATCATGGAGAAAGTTTCGATGCATCATACATGACTACAGTCGACTGAGCTTAGAATATAAGACAAGAAAATATCCTGTAGCATGATAAAAAGTTTGTGCTGACGCCAAAATGTATAGCAAGCAGAATGATGGTGGAACTAAGTTAAATATAACAAAGATAATATATTTTAATTGGATTATTATTAACTAAAGGTGCCCACCGGCATTCCCTGGATTAACCTAGTTGTTATTCCATATGTAGGTATTCCAAAGCACCCTAAGGTATTCCAATTCAGCCAAATTGGTTTAGTACTTTCTGCTTTCTAAGCATCGGGTATCGAGTTAAATTCCCGGTAGAGACACAAGTTTTTTCTCAAAAAAAATGTTTCTAGTACTGGAACAGATTGTTAATGTACCTAAAGTTAATGTTACTGTTAGTGTGTTAGTTTATTATACAAATCTTCGAACTGTGAGTGTGAAAGTGAGAAAAAACACTTTGACAGCTTGAACGGTTTGCCAATTTTAAGTACGTACGTACACGTAAACGATTATTTCATCATATTATTACATTTTTATCGCACTTTTTATATTCTGCCGTATCTTAATCATTATTCTATTTTCCGTAGATTACAAATGAATATAATTATTTATTAACTAGCTGCGCCCCGCGGTTATACCCAAGTAAGTTCCGGTCCCGCGAGAATTTCGGGATAAAAAAGCCTATGTTCTTTCCCAAGCTCTAGACTATCTGTGAACCAAATTTCATTTACATCGGTTTTGTAGTTTTGGGTTGAAAGCGCGATAGACATAGTTCCTTTCGCATTTATAATATTAGTAAGGATTGCGTTGGGTGTGTAGTATATTGTTATATAAAATATAATAAAATTCGTGGGTTTAAATATCACATAATTATTTCGATATTACATAAAACACTGTTAGTCCAGGGTCGATAATTTTTAAAACCAAATAAAATCATAATAGGATGAAACCCATTAGAAAAGGAGGGAAATATGATAAAAATGAAAGGAAAAATAATTTACGGGCGATCTGAGGTTGGGAAGGGGATGGGGGTGAGTTTTTAAGGGTAAAAAACGGTTTTTCTCGATTTCCGGCAAAACTAAAAGTCCTATCGAAAAAAGTCAAATGGAAAAGTTGTAGATAATAAAAAGATCTAAAACTTTTGTATATACACTTTTTTCACATAACCTCAAAATTTATGTGAAAAATTCAAAAAACCAAGTTTTTGGTTTTTTATATTTATCTTTTACAAAAATTTTTTTTTTTTAACGAAATTTTGTGAAAACTTACCTTTTTATGTCCCAAATACGCTGTAATTTATTTGATTAAAAATATTTATTTTTTCACCTTATTTTGAATTAATATCGAAAAAACACCCTAATTTTCAATCGAAAATTCACCCGTCAAAATATCAGCTTTTTTCAAAAAGTTGGTGTGGTTTCTGTTCGTTGAAATCTCTACTTTCCGATGGTGAAAAAAAAAATATATGTTACTATGGTAAATCTTCTCAGAAAATGCAAACTAAATGAAGTATAAAATAAAGAAAATGCTACGAAATATATAGTATATAATAGTAGGTATGTATGTAGTAAGACCCAGACCCGCCTAGCCCCTTCCCCACTTCCAGGTATTTCGTGGAGAAGTGGGGATTACAGCGTATTTGGGACATAAAAAGGTAAGTATTCACAAAATTTCGTTAAAAAAAAAAAAAATTTGTAAAAGATAAAAATAAAAAACCAAAAACTTGGTTTTTTGAATTTTTCACATAAATTTTGAGGTTATGTGAAAAAAGTGTATATACAAAAGTTTTAGATCTTTTTATTATCTACAACTTTTCCATTTGACTTTTTTCGATAGGACTTTTAGTTTTGCCGGAAATCGAGAAAAACCGTTTTTTACCCTTAAAAACTCACCCCCATCCCCTTCCCAACCTCAGATCGCCCGTAAATTATTTTTCCTTTCATTTTTATCATATTTCCCTCCTTTTCTAATGGGTTTCATTCTATTATAATTTTTTTTCACTTTTCATTATTTTTAAAGGCTTCTACCCTGGTCTATGTATACATTTTAAACATACATAATAATAATAGAAGAAATTACACTTTTCTTTTTCATCATAAGTAATACGGATATAATAATTAATAATTAGAAATAACTAATAAAACAATTGGATCTACCAGGATATTATGAATAATAAGATATTAACGTATCAAGAGTAGCAAAAATAATAAAGGGTGACCTAAAGCGAGCCATAAGCGACGTTCGGCGCTCTCGACCGTGCGATAAGCGCCACTCCACAACCGCAAAAGGCCCCAGAGTCGTTTTAGATTTCAATAACAACAACTAGGGCAAGGACGCATATTTCAGAGGGTTTAATCATTGGTATGATCTTTTTTTGTGAAAGCAGTTTTCCATGATAAAAATATATTGAGGTAAAGTTCTAGAATACGTAAACACTATAAGTACGTTACTGAGAAGGTCCAGGTGTCGAAGTGGCCGTTAGCTACAGTCATATTCAATCACACTCAGAACCAGAAACACAATTATCCTTCGGGAGAAAACTTGTGCTCCCGCCGAGAACCGAACTCAATACCCGCTGATTAGAAGGTGGACGCGCACCCACATAAGCCAACGGGCACTTAGACACCTTCGCCTCCCTCAGTCAATAAATAGTACTACATAATTTCGGACCCACACGCACAGAGGATGGATTGTGGAGAGTCAAGAAGAATAGAGAAGTTGAAAAAATCTTTGGTGAACCAAACATCATAGGCGAGATATAAGTCCATAGACTGCGCTGGCTTGGTCATCTAGAGAGAATGGGTGCGGATCGTAATGTCAAGAATGCGTGTTTGGAAAAACCGTATGGGCGCAGACCAGTAAGTAGACCGGCTAAGCTATCGTTGGATCGACGAACTGGAGGCAGACTTGCGTGTGCTTCAAACCCATAACTGGCAAGAAGTTGCGCAGAACCGAGATTGGGTCGCTGAGCCAGCTGAGTAAGTAACTTACTTTCACACTCACAGCTCCACACGAAGTTCGATGACTTTGTGTCGTGGGCGCCGGAAACAATAATATGACACACATAATCACACTCAGAGCTAGAAATGCTATTTACCATAGGGAGAAAACTTGTGTTCTTACCGGGAATCGTACCCAATATGCTTTCGGCGCCCCTCCATTTCTTCCCCGGAAAGATTAACGCGCGCCCAACTTATCCAACGGGTAGTTAGGCTTAATTTTAGGAAAGACATATTTTTGTTTATATTTATACTTTAAATTTTTTATAGCTTGATGCAGGATTTGAAACTGCGTAATTCGATCACGAGCCCAACGCCAAAACCAACTATTTGAGATTTTACTTATTGCTTGAAATATAGGCTTTGGGACTTGAAATACAAAGCGGGCGCGCGCCTTGGGCGCTTTACAATCCAATACAATACATTACAATTCTTTTAAGGGTTCACCTTAAAAGAATTGGTACATAAAATAAAGAATTTTACATTAAAGGCTACGATGGGCGGTCTCATTGCTTAAAGCGATCTCTTCCAGACAATCTTTGGATGAATAAGATGCAGATAGAAGGAGTAGTGTCGGGTGTACTATTGACTAATAACCATAACGTTATAACAGATTACAGATAACATAATATAATTAAATACAAATAACGACATATTACACAAATATTCTTACAAATATAAATATTAAATACCATAAAACGTAAACATACAAAATTATTTACATACAATACCTACATGTGAGTAAAGCATTAAAAAAGTATTAGTAGTTGAGAGATATATAATGCTACTTAACAATATTTTTGAAATTGTCTAGTTATTAATTTGGCACGTCTTATATCGATAGGCAGCTTGATCCACAAACGTACAGCCTGAACTGTAAATGACTTTTTTGACACTTTTTTTTAAATGACGTTTTGTGAATCAATTACCTTACTATGCGCCCTACAGGCTAGGGTTGCCTCTTGGGTATAATAAAATGTAACACCGTAGCTCTGTATTAGCCAGATATATAGCCACGGGTAACGGACGATTGCGCAATATTACACCTATTTGCGCCTACAGTATTACTTTTACGTGTTTTCTCAACTTCCATAAGGATCGAGTTTGTGAAATATTTGTATAAAATCCAGCTCCTTTTGTGGCATCTACTATGCATGTGATCATATAAGAATAATAATAATAATCATATAATCATATATTTAATGTATTTTTGTTTTTTTATAGTAGCAATAAATATATTTCTTTCTTTCTTTCTTTCTTTCATATTATTATGTCGTAGAACATAGGAGCTCGGGAAAAAATGGCGGTTACACAAGATCGCGCATCGATTACCTACATTCTTAAAAATTAAGAATAGAACAAAATGTTAACTGAACACGACACACGTCATCGAACTTAGTGTGGGGCTGTGAGTGCGAAAGCGTTTATGTTTATGATTAGATGATAATGAACACATTCATTTACAAATTTAAAACTAGAAAAGTGGAGTAAAATAATTGCACTAAAAAAATTGTAGACTGCTTGTCGAAGAAAAAAAATGTAGTATTCTTGCCTAGAAAATACCTATTCACTCTAGACTTGAAGACTCCTAGATTACGCCGTAACGCGTAAGGATGATAAACGTAGAAACTAATCACTTCGAGCGAACTTTAGGTTTGTCAACTATAAATGGCTGGCGTTTGACAGTTTGTCCAGTTGATAGTATTGCCTCAATCTACCTGATAACGGGTTAATGTTGACACAAAACGACGTATAAGACGTGTTAAACAAACAAATTTTCAACTGTAGATACTAAAATAAAATCTGCATTAACAACTCATCGTGTAACGTGCAAAGAAAAATCAAAGCAGAACGTTAAAATCCTAAACACAATAAACACCCTTAAAAACCGCACATAATTAAAAATCCGCCATTCAGGGCTAGCACTGCCCAGTAGGATTTTCTCGCCTGGCTTATCTTAATACGGGTGCACTAGGGTTGCCTCGCTACAGTTGTTTCACTGAATCACCCCACTAGGGTTGCCCCAATCGATTTAGCCGCGTGGGTGAGGAACGTGTTCTAGTGGCTTGATTTCGGATTTATACAAGTTAAGCGATATCGAGACAAAGAACAACTACATAGAAACTGGTGACGTCAATGGATGTCAGTGTGCGCTTCCTGAGATTGAGAGTCTCGTCATTAGTAAGTGACTTGTTTAAGTTGGTTTGTAGACTTTATACATCTAAATGTTTTTTATCTTTCTTAATTGAAGACCCAGTTGCCGCGGCGGGCAAGTATCTGCCTTTTGCGCTGGTGTCCTGGGTTCGATTCCTGGCAGGAGCAAAATTTTCTTTCCCAAGGGAGACTTGTGGTTTTGGTCCTGGTGTGATTGTGTGTATCCTATGTAAAAGTTTCCGACACCCGCGATACAAGTCTTTGAACTTAGTTTGGGGATGTGAGTGTGAATAAATTATTATTTTTTTTACTATTTCTACGCTTTTGTGAATCTCTCTAATCTTTAAAAACAGAGTCTGTACCCATCTTGCTTATCACATAATAATATAATTATTTGTTACGAATATAATATGCTACGTCTTCGGCCGCATCATTACTTTCCATCAGGTAAGATAGTGGTCAAATGCTTGCCTATCGAGCATAAAATAAGATACCAAACCAAGTATTTCTTTTGCTTTACACATAGATTGGTTTTATAATCAATGTTGTGTAAATAATTATAATAATATGATTCTTTAGAAACTAATCTTTGTCTAACTCAATCCGTAATTGCATTAATGTATTGTATTCAAATTTGGTATCAATATTAATATTTAAATGATATATAGGTACTGCAAATTTTTCAAGATACTTTCTATTACATTTTCAAAACTAACGCAAAATAAAAATGGTTGGTCTTGGTAGCTTGAGTTGGCAATCTTCGGTAACAAACAGTCTAGGTAGTTATTTAGTTATTGTTTGAAATACTCTCAATAGGTAAGGTCTGGGCAGTAGTGTAAGTTATGAGAGAAAGAATATCTAAATTTATTTTCTGCTTTCACACTCTGCCCCAACCAAATTGGATCATTTCTGTAGTGGGTGCCGAAACGATTCACATCACATACAATCACACCCAGAATCAGAAACACAAATTTATTTTGGGGACAAAACCCATTTAAATGGGAACAATGGAAAAGCACCAGCTTTTAAAAAAACATCAAAATCAGTTCACGTGGAAAGAAGTTATGAAGTAATCTTATTTTACTAATATTATAAATCCGAAAGTTTGTGTGTGTGAATGTTTGTTACCACTTATCTCCGTAACGAATAAACAGATTTTGATGAAATTTTGAGTAAAAATAGTTCAAGTTCCGGAATAACACATAGGCTAATCCAATTTTCAAAAATCAACATCAAAAATACAATTCTTTTTTATTCAGTTTTGTATAATGGTCTACTAGATTTGGATTATCGATGAGACCGCGAATTCAAACCATTTATCTACCAATTCAAAATTACAAACCCTGAAAAAGTCAACCACAGCTATTAACTCACGCGGGTGAAGCCGCGGTACTCAGCTAGTGAATATATATATTTTTAATTGGCTGAATGTATACGTATTTCTTGAGTTTTTTTTATTTGATAGTCTATCGTAGATACTCTATCACTCTTGGTTTAAAAATATGCGTCACGTAATCAGATTAAAGAGGGATGGTATTTTATTTATTTTATTTTTTTATGAGTTTAAGTTTCTTTCATTTTGTTTATTTGTCTGTCTGTAGCATCGTAGCTCTTAGCAGATTAACCATTTCATATAGTTTTATTTATTGAAGCGATGGTTCTATTAGAAAGTTGAACGTCTCAGCCAGTCTTCGAGTCATATTTCCTCGTAGTCCTTCAACTGAATAAGAACCCAAGATTTCTTGCAATCATATAATTTGTACTATGACAATTCATGATTTTCTCTTTGTCCGATAAATTGAAATAAAACCAATAAGGAAAAAGAATACGTCGTCGTTGTCCGATCGGTCGAACTAAAGTTGGATCACGCGGACACAAGGGGCAGCTTGGTGAAAATTGGTGTACCAGTTTTTAAGACATGACGTAAGCATTACTTTTAAAAGTTTGCCAAAGCGCCCATTTTTTTTTTTAAATTAATTTAAACTAACGTTTGAATACTATCTTACCTATGATGTGGTCGACGATGGAGCTCGCTTGCCTAGAAGAGACCTATACACTCGCGACTTGAAGACCTTCATATTGTATATATTTATATATCTACCTCTCATATTGTGCCTTCTCTTTTCACTTATACCACCACCCCTCTTCGAACGCGAAGTCTTTGTGAAATTATAATGAAGTCTTGTTTCTTGATATAAATCTAAGAGATTAAATTTAATGTTAAATAAGGGTCGTCTTTGAATGAAATCGTTAAAATCGCATAAAACAGCGTCATGACTGGGTTTTAAAAGAACGACGTAAATAAATTCTTTTCAACTTAAATGTTTTGGCATGCTTGGTGGACATGAGTTTCTCTCGGTTGGACTTGTTTAGAGTCTAGGACTGGAATTAATTGAAGGCTCGAGTTTGTGAGGCATTTTGAGTAACAATTAACTTGGACTGAAATTAGTTATTTTAGGATTTTGGGTGATTTAGATCAAAGCATGACAATTAAAACGCAAGCAAAGCTTAAAAAACCTTCACCGCTTATATTTTGGTTTTGCCTTGATCGATTTCGAAAAAAAGTATAGAGGACCACCAAATATAATCTACCAAACAAAAAAAAACATTCAAAATTGATTAATAATTGGTGGTATTTTTGCGTAACATATAACCTACATGCAAAAAATAACTCAAATTGAGAACCTCCTTTTTTGAAGTCGGTTGAAAATATTGCTCGATGCACCGTAACGGTTTGCAACTTCTAGCGGACTGTACAAGTAGTTGACAATTAGGAGTTTAATTATCGGAACGAGAAAAAAATATAATGTAATGAAGCCCAATAAACCTTATTGAGGCTTTACAAAATATTTAAAATCTTTCAATACTAATTTTGTTATTACACTAATTGATGAATATGACGAAAATACGACCTTATTGGCGCAATTGGAAAGTCGTTTCATTTCGCCGTGGGTCCTGCTTGTTTTTTGGTGTGATTGTGCATGTTAATGTTTGCTACACTCAAGCTTGCCGTCTATGAACTTATTATGGGGCTGCGAGTGTGAAAACCTTTTTTGTGAAGAATATCACTAAATGCCTTTTAACCTAAATTCGCTTGTGGATTTGATGGTCTGTATCTGTATTTACATCTAACATAAAATTACTTTCAAACTGATCTTAAACAAAATTTATTAAAAAAGAAAAAAAAAATTGCTTAGGATTTGACAATTATTTATAGTTGCCTTCATATTTTCAAAATTTCTGAAAATTCGAAGAAGGTTCTTTTACGTATAAAACAGATTAACATATTATTTATTTCATTATGACTGCCAATAGAAATTATTAAACAGTCATGCATTTTAAGAGACATTCTGAAACCACTACCTTTATGAAACCACGAAGCTATCCCTATTTAATTAATATAGGTAAGGCATTTTCTCGTACTCGCCTAGCAAGGTATCCTGTACCAAAATATATTCAAAGTTCACCACCGACTAGCAAAAAAACTGGGTAGTCAAAATTACTCAAAAATAGGTTCTAGTATTTATCCTTGATCCAAGATCTGGTTTGATAATCGAGCTCAAACACATTATAACTTACTATGAAATGAGATGATCCGTTGGGAAGCACCCGTGAGATGTGGTAAAATGCTTGCCTATCGAGCTTTAAAAAAATGATAGTGATCAAACGCTAGCCTTACTGCGATAATAAAAAAGATAAACTCGCAACGATATACTTTACTAAAAAAACCTGCCATATAAGCAATAACAATATCGAATATGTTAACAAGAAAATGTGACAGAAAATAAACAACTTATAACCGAGGCATAAAAATCCTATAAAGCAGCTAACCTCAAGATCCATCACATCGAGGACTCTCACACGCCATTGTTCACATTCTTTGTGCCGCCCTGACGAGTATTAATTGACAAATCCGCCCGCCCTTTAATTGATGGTAGATGCACGTGACACAGGATCGGTGAAGCGATTGCTTGATAAATGATTTGATGTATGGTCTTGATGTGAATAGAGCGGAAAATATGATACGTTTGGTGTAGTTTTGGAATTAATATAAACAAACAAAATTGAATACATTTCCACTAACAGTTACTAAGTTCAATTTGTTACGTGGGGAACAATCACATAACAAATTATTACACCTAAAAAAGTTAAAAGTGAAAATGATCCTTGGGAAAGAAAATTGTTATACTGCCTGGGTCCTGTAGGAAAAAAATATTTTCTTACAGCGCCACGCCAGTTATTAGTTTTGTGTATATTTCAAGGATCCTAACAATTATTTTCTTTTCCGTAAAGATTGCTCAATAATGTTTGAACTGCTCTTGGGCTAAGTTGGACACGTGTTCGCCTTCTTAGCAGGAGTATCGGTGACAACCAGAACCAGAAACACTAATTTTCCTTGGGGGGAAAACTTGTGTTCCCGTATGTTGTGTATATTTGAACTGCTCGTTGGCTAAGTTGGATAAGCGTTCGCCTTCCTACGGGAATCGAACCCGATACCCTGGGTTCGATTCCCGTAGGAATACAAGTTTTTTCCAAAGGAAAATTTGTGTTTCTGGTTCTGGTTGTGATTGTGTGTGTGATGTGAATGTTTCCGGCACCCACGACACAAGTCATCGAACTTAGTGTGGGGCTGTGAGTGTGAAAGCGTAAACCGTAATATATATTCTCATAAAATAAAATGTTAAATCCATAATAATAAATATATACATATACAAAATTATTATTTGTTTTATTCCCCTTTTGTAATGTTATCTGACATTGTTATTTTCATTTAAATAATAATACATTACTAATTTTTTCCTTAATCATATACATAAACATATAATTTTACTAGATTAAGTAAATAAATTAAGACGACTACAATATAAATTATTAATTATCGGACTCAGATATGAATATAATATTATCGCAGCTTTCAATATAATTCATGCGTAGAAAATCAGCTCCATTACCCATCCACTCAGAGCTCTTAAAACACCACTAGAACAAAATCCTTCTAAATGGATCCCTCGAAAATATTCCACATCTCCCACTTATTTTAAATGTCAACTCAGAATAAAAAAATGACACTCCCAGCGAAACGCGCTAACCGTGGCTTCGCATAAAAATGTACGCCTAAAATGGTGTTCATAAAAGGAGATATAAAATTATATGGGAACGAGTGACGAGAAAGTTTGAATCGCAAATATCCTCAAACATTCGTTACTGCATTATTCAGGTTTTCTTAGATGCAAATATATGAAAACTGAGTTATATGTTCGAGGGAATGACTGCAGTTTAGTACCGAGTCCAGTTTATTGTTAGTTCGTTTTTTTTGTATGATCCTTTCCTCCAACTCATTCTTTTCTCTAACAACCATGTTGAAGGAAAGAATGAGATACATGTTTTGGCTAAACATTATTGTTTATATATAAAAAAAACACATTCACACCCACAGCCCCAAACTAAGTACAAAGGCTTGTATTGTGGGAGCCAGAAACACACTGTATTGCTGTAAAATTGAAGTAAAACGTTTTAGAAAACATAGGCAATTTGCCCGTAGAATTGATTGTTCTTTATAAGATTTCGTAGTTATTATTTGTATTTTATATATTTTCTAGTGAATTATTTCGACGACTTCATACAAAGAGCTTGGCGCTTTCACACTATCGTGTTTTTTTTGCGCTATACGCGGTCTACATTTCGCACTTCAAAAAACCGGACTTGCGGCCACGGGCTTATTCCGGCGTGTTCGCTCTAACCGGTAGAGGCAAGTCAACATCGATTCTGACGAAGAAACATTGCTTTGTGCGTTACATATTCGCTGTCGAAGAAGATAAAAAAGATGCGTTTCACCGATAGTTGCATTAAGACTGACAACCTGTCAGTCAGTCAGTAAAAGGTGCATCTATATGCGCCTTCATGCGCGTCCTAAAACGAGCTTATACGCGCAGAAAAACCACTAATCTGAAACCGCTCTAAGCTTTACTTGCGGGTTTTATAACATACAGATTATCCCGTCGGTCCTTTTCCTAGACAAGTTTTTACATATATTTAAATGCAAATATACGTAACAACTTAAGAAGTGAAATACAATTGAAAGTTTCCAAAGTAGTCCGACGCGTAGTTGCGTTAAGAATTCTTGCAGTTCTTTCCACGGTTAGGTTAAACTTTGAACAGATTCCTGAAGAATGTATTAAAGTTATACGAGCAATTTCAACAGGAATGCTGAGCCTTGTAATGAAGAAAGTTGAAATAGATCGAATAGTTTAAAAACGAGTTTAATAGAAATAAGAGCAAGCCATTGTGTAAAAAAATCGGTTGTGTCGGTTGTTGGGAGTTGATGGAGCTAATAAGGTAATATAATGGGGTCACTGGCGGAGAGTCAGGGGCCCCCGGCTTACACGGCTCCACACGTCTGAAGGGTGGTCTTGGTGAGCAAGGTCACCCCACCATGGGTGTAGTGGCCCGATTTGTATCCGGGCCTACCGCCGGAGCAAGATAGTTACTGCTCCTGACCCTATCTTGCGCCACCTCTGCGAGGGACTGCTCACGGGGGGGTTTTAGTGGGTTCGAGCCCCACACTCCCCTTTCCTTCACCCCTGGGACGGAAAGGAAGTGCACGGCCACAAAAAAAAGCCAATTAAACAGATACTATATATTTTTTAGCCGCTATGAAGTATTCATATACAGTTATGATAAAAGTTAAAGATTCATATTTGAAAAATACTTAGGTATTAGGTTTTTATGTTACCATTTTGTTTTCCGTTTTGGAATTTAATTTAGAGACACCACTTTGCAACGTTTACAAACTATCATTAGTATTACGACAAGTAAATGTATTGTAAAAAGATTAATAAAAAGCAAACGGCTGAAATTAAAGCTCAACAAACAAAAAACTGTCGTAGAACAAAGGGCCACAGAGAAAATGCATCATTTTCAAGTCCGTATCTTAAAAGAAATCTCAGCGTAGCAAGACATCCACCGAGTGCCTTAACATTAATCTTTTACAAAGTGGCACCTCTGTTTTTCCCTTAATCCGTTCCGGTGGACGTCTGCTCTTTCTGATAAATATTGAATGGAGAACTGTGCACTGCGTTGTATCTGAGAAAATACACGAGTAAAACTCCATTTTTGGTACACATAATAATATGCTACATAACAGAACGAAAAGACCAGAATATCCACAAGTTCTAAGGTACTTTTATCTGCATTTGACTTGCAAGTAAGTGCCCAATCACTATCTCAGTAAAAAAATGATGAATGTTGTCTCGACGGTGGGAAATTTAACGAATAAAAAGAAAGATTATATGCGTCAATTTCACTGTAAATAAAAAAAAACAGTGTGTTATGTGAGTTATAAAACTGGTTTGGATGTCAATATGCTATAAGATATTAATATTTGAGGGCTTTGAATTATTTTTCACAATTACTACATACGGTACATTCAGAAAAACTTAATATGTATTCTAATATTATTAAAAGAAATGCGGAGGATCCGGTTTTTTTTTACTTTTTGTCATCTCATTTTAATCCGAATTCCTTGTTTAGTTAACATAATAAGCTAAAATCTAGTAATCTTGCTTTTTGACAATAATTAATTACATTGTAATTTTTTGTTTTATTTATAGGTCATAGAAAGTTCATTTAATATAGATTGTGTTCATAAAGCGTTCGACCACAATCTCGCCTGATAAAAAAAACAGCACCCTAATCCTCTTATAAAATAATCGTTAACAATCAACGTTCGCAATGAAATCCTTAGCAATCAACCTCAAATTCCCAAAATGTAAACTTATTTTAACGAAAACTATACACTCAACAAAACTACCAAAATCAACAGTAAGCTCAGTTCCACAACAGCGAATAAAGCGGAATATCATGCGGAAATCGACAAAAAAGCTCGACACTGACAAAAAGTCGGCGAAAATGTCGGAGCCAATGTATTCGCGTTCCGCCTCACTAGTTATATTCTGATAAATGATGGTGAGTGTACACTCACCGTTATGTTTTGTCGAAATACCCCCGTTTTTGTTTGTGGTGCTGATTTTTGCCCGGAAATGGTTGGGAGCGGATGGTTTTAATTCTGTTGTTGTGACATTATTGTGATTAACGTGTTTACTTCTGAGCAACCGTATTGTTTTGAGCTGATATTATTTTAGACTAGTTGAGCCACGCGGCTTCGCCCGCTGATGATGATGATGATTTAAGTAACCTATGTCCTAATTTTAAGTATAAGCTACCTACATTCCAAATTTAATTAAAATCGGTTTACTAGTTACGGAGACACGTGGTAACAAACATTCACACACACACAAACTTTCGCATTTATAATATTAGTAGGATGAAAAATTTAATACACTAACTTTCTTTGATATAAAATTTTAGTGGCAAAGAAGTTTATCTCTAAGTGTGTCAATTTTATGTTATAAATAATTAAAAAAATATTCCTATTGATTTTTATTTCTGGCTTATCAAAACATTGCCTTATTTAAAACGTATCTAATTGACAAAAACGACGAAACTTGGGCGCCGCCGTCGTCATCGAAAACCATTGGACTAAGGAGCTCACAGAGTGTGATAGTTTTTGAAAGGGGAAGTAACCCCTACCCTTTGACAGGCAGTGGCTGGAAGGTTGCTATAGAAAGTACTGTGAAAGGTATTATTAAAATTATGAGTGAACAATGTGACCCTGTTTTATTAATTCCATGTAGTAAGAAGAGGTGATTTAAAAAAAATAAAACGCTTAAGTTTATTTACTACTACTAGCCGTGCCCCGCGGCTTCTCCCGCGTTAATTAAGTTTAAAGGTAACCTATGTGTTACTCCGAAACCAAAACAGTCTACATTCGAAATTTCATCAAAATCGGTTTATTCGTTACGGAGATACATGGTAACAAACATTGTGAATGTTTTTTAGCACACATCACACACACACACACAAACTTTTGCATTTATAATATTAGAAGGATAATGAACCAACGCCTTGCAACTTACTAAATAGAGCTAAGACAATAAAGAATAAAAAATATGACTCAAGTTATTAGTATCCAATTTAGGTAATATAATTACTTTTATAATTAACTTTAAGCATTGAAAGCCAAAACCAATTAATCAATTATTCAAATACAACTTCTTATCAAACGAAGCATATCTTATTTCAGTGTAATGATAATTTTATCACAAAATATATTTTCCCATCATCGCCAGCCTCCAAAAGTTAATTACAACGTTTTGATTAGCTCGTCTAATGAACGACTGGCGTAAAACAGGTGTTCTGTTATTCATTAGACAGTAAGTAAAAGCCAAGCCAGGCTACCATATTAACAGTATGGAAGCTTCACATTAGCATTGACTTTAGGTAATTTAATGCCTACTTGAAAAGTACAAGTTAATATTGTATTCATATATATATTTGTGGATGCCGAAAACAATCATATCACACACTCACACACACAAAACGCAAAATTTTTAATAATCAATTATTACTAAAAAATATTCAATTATTAAAAAAAAAAAACCATCGAATTCATCACAATAACTGTGCGTATATAAAGAAAGAAAGAAGAAAGAAAATACATTTATTTGACAAAAGTAACTTAATAAAAACAAAAATAAAATATATGCTGCGTGTGGATAATTAATTCAACAAAATCGACATCATAATTTTTTTATTTTTTTATTTAATGAACATTAGCGTGCTACGTCCTTACTAATCGGTAAAAAACTAAATTTTAATATATTTAATTTGAATCAGCATTGTAAATTTAAAGATTTTCATAAAAATAAAAATCGATATCCCTACCCTAGTAATTATTGCAAATTTTAAAAGTTAAAGCTATCGTGGGTATTACACAATATTTTCATTAGTATATACGGCTCAAAACACATAAAAATGTCGACTTACTTTATTGTCAACTAGTTTCGAACAAATTTACGTGTTTTAAGCCGTATATAACACTAGCCGTGCCCCGCGGCTTCGCCCGCTATTATGAAGTTAAAAAGTAGCCTATGTTTAATCCTAGGTATAATCTATGTACTTTCCAAATTTCATCCAAATCCGTTCACACAAACTTTCGGATTAATAATATTAGTAGGATTAGAACATTATTATTGCATCACCCATACTGTCTGCACAGTTTTGCGGCTCAGAATTAGGCTCTTTGCATACATTACTGTTACTAGTTGAGGCTTCATTAAAGTAGACAGGTGACAGCCGTCGATGGAACACCCACTTTCGGGTTCAAGACGAGCTGTAAAAGTTTTATAAGGTAGGAGAAAGGAATTTATTGGTACTTGTTTACATATTTACCAGCTTTTTCGTTTTATTTCGATGTAGAGGAATTACACAATGTGTAAGAAAAAGTGTAGTAATACTCAAGCCACCCATCTAGCTACATGTATAGAGTCTAGCAGGAACTTCTGAATTCGTGGCAGCAGCATGAATATTGTCATTCAAATTATGTCATTTGCAACCCTATTCCATCAGCTACCGTTCTACACCACATAGTCTTTGGACGTCTGATAGTGGTGGCCATAACAAATGTCAAGATCACGTGCCGCAGATTTAACCGTAGGGCTGTCAAACATATTTACTAGTCGTTCGCGCCGAACTGAGATCTCGCGCCTACATTTTGCCCAATAGAGAAAAACTTTTGAGGTTAATTGCTTATAACTTTTATTCTATATAATAATTGATTGATTTCTGTATTTTTTGTTTGATTACAGGATAAAACGGATATTATACGTAAGTTTCAGCGTTTAATGTGAAGCCGTTTTTGGGATAGACCCCGGGACAAAATAGGTCTAAAAACAGTGACTTAATGGCCTACCAAATCGTTATTTTCCAACATAGTTTTTTTTAAACCGAGTTCGTACTATACTTGTCAAGTTCTTTTCAACAATAGGTAGATTAAAAAATAAAAAATACTTTGCCTCCCACTTACATGTATAGGAGGCCCCTTAATATTTTTATTTATATAATTTCAGGTTTCACATTTTTATTTCCATTGAAATTTTATCAAAATTGGTCTAGTAGTTTGGTTTTTTCAATCGAAATAACTTTAAAAACAATTGTGCTACATAAGGTAACGTATTTTTTTTACTTAAAATGTATTGATTTTTGTTTTTTTGAAGTCGATTGATATTTTTTTGATTATTGTTTCTTATTTGATTTACAGGTCACGAGCCTATCGGTATTCTATCGTATACATTATGGAGAGTGTGTGCAGGAATTATACGAGTTAATTCCACCTTGTCCATTTTACCATCTAACAACAAGACAAACTCAAACGTCATCCATATATGGTTAACATACCTCCAGTTTGCTCGAAGCGTTTCGCTTCAACGTTTATCATTAGTACTGCGAAGGAGTGGAACTCATTGCCCTCGTTTTTGTTCCCCGAACGGTATAATTTGGGAGTATTCAAGTCAAGAGTGTATATGTACCTTTTAGGCAAGCATGCTATATCTTCGGTCGCATCATCACTTTCCATTAGGTTAAATTGTGGTCAAATGCTTGGCAATTAGGCAAAAAAAAAAATTATAAATTTAAAAAATTTTAGTATGTAGTAAAACTTGATAAGTTTTTATATGTATTTATTGTAGAAGCAATGAGCTATTGAGGATTTTTTGCTCTACTTGTTAAAAATATACATAAAGTTAATCCGTAATTGGATATATGTCATGTCATATAATAGTCAAATACCTTATCATTTTTAAGATCTGTGGATTTTAAAGCACAAATAAAAAAAAAGGTTTTTGGACAATCCAAGTATTATATTTCCAGTTCGCTCGATGCGTTTACCTTCTACGTTCATCATCCGTATGGCGAAGAAGTGGAACTCATTACCTGTGTCTTTGTTTCCCAGGAGTATAATTTGAGAGTCTTCAAGTCAAGAGTGAATCAAGAGGTATCTTCTACACAAACAAGTCACATCTTCGGGCCATCATCACTTTCCACAGGTGAGATGTTGGTCAAATGTTTGTCGTTACAGCATAAAAAAAAGAACAGTCCCAAATCAACCTGGAATCCTGTCATATCTTCCTCAAACACAAACCTCATATACCCGGTAAACAATCAGTCTTTCATATCCCAACCCCTCAAGCAATTTGCAAAATACAAAATCTCTAACTCGAACCCTTTCCAAGCTCGTTCGTGACCGAACCGTTATAGAAGAAAATCTCCAACTTTCGATAATCACAAACCGGGGAAGTTTTCGAATAAAACCCTACGTATATACTTCAGCTATCGAAAGTTAGCAAAATCTTATAACAGCGCGTTTCGATCGTCGTTCTTGTTCTTAACTTATTTTCCTGAAATGTCACGGAATCATCCAGTACAGATGCGGTTTAAAGTATTTAAAAAGTTTAAGCGCCTTGCTATCAGATTGTACAGAGCAGCAAATAGAACCAGCTAAGTGAGTCGGACAGAGTACCGTGGGTATTGTACCGTGGGTATTATGAAATTAGCGTGAGATTGACTTGCATTTTACTGGTTTCTAACCGACTTCAAAAAGGAGGTTCTCAATTCGTTGTTTTTTAACCTACTTCAAAAAAAGAAGAAACTGCCCGAAGTCTTAGTTGGCTAGTAGTTCCCGGCAGGAACACAACTTTCCTCCCAAAGCAAAGTCTCACATTAAGTTCGATGACTTGTGTCGTGGGTGCTGGATATATTAACATTACACACAGAATCACAACCAGAACCAACTAAAAGGAATGGAATAATACCGATAAGTACAATCTAGGCGTCTTTAAATCTCGAGTGAAAAGGTATCTTCTAGGCAAGCATGATCCATCTTCGACCACATCGTCACTTATAGTATATAGAGAGTATATGTAGTAGAAAGTGGTCAAATGCTCGCCTATTAAGAGTAATAAAAAAAGAAAAAAAAAACAGAAACACAAATTTTCCTTGAGGAGAAGACTTGTGCTCCCGCCGGAAATCGAACCCAGCTTAGAAGGCAAATGTTCACTCAACTGAGCCAATGGGCAGTTCAAACTAAGCTTTACTTAGAGACAGAATGAAATACGATATAGATTTTGTACCAAACTCCGTGACACTTTGTATACGGAACCTTAAAAAGTACCCACCAACTGTAGATTCAAACTTTTTTTGAATAAAATTGATATCAGCCGCGCAAAGGGCCTGGCGCCCAACACAGTGTTATTTTTTAATTAAATTTTTCATCTTTTCATTTATGAAAATGGAGGTGCTGATATTTTGTAATAGCGTTTTAATGTAAGGGAATATTTTATAGGTTATCTCATGTTTTCGTTAAGGGAAAATGGGCCAATTATTCAGGTAGGTAAACAAGTTTTATGAGGGTAGTTAGTCTTTCATCGACGTCAAGTTTATTGTCTTTATGAAGTATGCCATTTGGAAGGGGGATAAAACGCTTCTGTTTCTGAAGTTTTCTGGATTTATGATGTATGTTTCTGATTGTTTTGACATATTACTGCAGAACTATATAGATAAGAATTGAGTTTTATTACCTAATTATTGGTAGCTTACATATTTGACTAATATTATGAAAAAAAAAAATCACAAACACTTTTTTACACTTACTGCTCCAGAACGGAAGCAATTTTGTTTTATTTTAATAAAAAAAACTAGTTATATTTATGTCTTTTATTATGTTTTTACACCACCGACATCATCATATAAAATTATCCCTCCCTCGATCCAAAGGTTGACTGGAAGAGATCGCTTTTAGCGATAAGTCCGCCCATTGTACTTTAGTTTCTTAAGATTACCTCTGTAACTAACTGTATTTAGTGTACAACGCTGTGAACAAACGAACATACATATTATATACATACATAACATACTTACACATACATACAAACATACGGTCATGATCCTTCTTTTTGCTTCGCTAGTCACGTAAAAAAAACATTCGATACTAAAACTTTACAATAAAAACACAACTCAATTTCATTACTTTCCACGCTCACTTGGAACTACAACTTGAGTGAGCGAACATCCGTTCCAAGAACGTAATTACAACACCGTGTTATTAGAGACCCACTGCCATTATTTGCCTTGGTCATTACAACTGTGTCACGATGAATGGACAATGGATATCACGTAACGATGGTACAAATAAAGAAACGTATCTAATGATACACTGCGCGTTCTAAGCAGCTTTTTGGATGTATGGGTTTGCCCAAGAAATGCCACGTAACCTTTATTATGAGATAAAATATAACGCCTCCAGATGGTATAGTTCTCATCATCATATTGTTTCCTTTTTTCCAATTAATTGATTAGACATAATTATCGTTATTCTCTTTCTGGAGGTATATTAGCAAATGTACATTTATTAATTATTAGATATGTAATTCTGCTAATTGGCAGTAGTCTCTTAGAATTTTTTTTTTGTAATATTGTAATTTTATTATGTACTAGCTGCGGGGTTAAAAAGTAGCCTATGTCCTTTCTCAGGCTCTAGACTATCTGTGTGCCAAATTTCGTTTAAATCGGTTCAGTAGTTTTAGCGTGAAAGCGTAACAGACAGACAGACAGAGTTACTTTCGCATTTATAATATTATAATACATAATATATATAAGTAATATAAGTAATAAGTATATAGGTATATAAGTACGGAGTAAGGATTAGTACTAAACATATTAATGTTAATTTATATCTTATAAAGTCTCATAGATTCTATCTACTCAATGAGTAATATATCCTTGGCTATATTATCTTTGTATATTTATTCATAAACGCTTTCACACTCATTGACTTGTGACATTAAATTGTGAATCTAAACCTTTCTTGAATCCAACTGAACACACACAAAAAATATCATCGAAATCGGTGTAGCCGTTGAGGAGGAGTCACATACACACGTAAAGAAAAATTACATTCATGAAGATTAAAGTACCGTGCGTTAGTCTCAAATAAACTCGAACGGCTCGAATGATTTACTTAAAGTGTCATGAGTAAAGGTCACCACTAAGGTTAGACCTTAGTCACTGTTTTTCAGTCGTAACCCATAGTCATGATTCACGAAATTCAGAACAAACAATACCAAATAAATAATTAAACGCAAGAAAACTAAAAATAACCAACTTCACCGCTTTATCTTCGGAACCTTGATCAGATATTATTATAATTTATTAAACACAAATTATTGACGATAGCTCAAAAACTAGAGATCAGATCTTGATCATGTTTCAACGAAATCTCATAAAAATCACCAGCTTTCAAATAAAAAAATATCCATCAAAATCGGCTCACAACAAAAGAAGTTATGAGGTAACTTTTGAAGTCGGTCAAAAACGAGAACATCGTCAAAGTAGTTCACAAAATACGCAATATTGACGATATTTCAAGAACTACTGATCAGATTTTGATCAAATTTAAATGGGACCAATTGGAAAGCAACATCTTTCATACAACAAAAAAAATCGATTCACGTGAAAAAAAATTATAAGGCCACATGACACATAAAAAAAACAGTCGCCTTGAGTCCTCATTTTTATGAAGTCGGTAAAACAATAGTATAACTGAAACAACTATTGTTTATTTTATTAAAATAACACCTGACTCCGTCCAAAGGAAAGCTACGAAAGCTTTGTAGATAGAAATTAACTGGGCAACATTCATCTTTATTCGGTGTTATTAAGATTTACGAGGATTCATAAGAAAATATGGCTCACAAAACGAACTTTTCTCATATTTGTGTATTTGGCGAAACGAAAGTTCTACAATACTTGGCGCGTGTAAGCCCATCATACTTTGTGTTTTGATACATGTTCAATTATTTCATAATATTATGTAATGGAAAAGCTAGTATTATTGTTAGCCTTTTGTGTACAGTTATCATATGTTCTCTATGTTTTTCTAGGTACAACAGATCGGCAGAAACCCAGTGTACTTGTATACAACATTATCTTTGCTATTATTTTGGTCGTCTATCATAATATACTACTAAGTAGGATGGGTACTTTTCAGGGTTCAGTCTGAAGCACAATTTCAAACCCCGATCGGGACTAAGAGTGTACGCACGAGATGACATCTGCTGTCAGCGCCTCCCATTTAGAATTATTCAGGTCTAGAGTGAATAGTTATTTTCTAGGTAAACGTACTCCATTCGACCGCATCGCATCTTTAAAAATAAAACTAAATAAAATATTGTAAAAGTCTGCGAATATAGATATAAAGACCAGATACAATGCCTATGAATACCATTTGAATAGGTACCTTTCAGGTAAGCATGTCCCATCTTCGGCCGCATCGTCACTTTTCATCAAGTGAGATTGCTTAGCCAAAATAAAAAAACCACATCTATACACACGATCTACACACACACACACACACACACATTATTAACAGATCGATATCAATAAGTATAATTGTTTATATGATAAAAATAGACATAAATTAGTGTCACCAGAGAACCACTGGCATCTGAAATACAGTGTACTCACCAGTTCAGAAGCCTATCGAATACACAATGTAAAAAATTACGGCAATTTCACCCTTACGCGTAAAAAGCTAATGATCTCAACTAAACAAAAACCTGAAACAATAACGCACAATCCAAGCCTACCAATCTTACCATACAAATAAATAAGAACCCCTCCATTACAGGACGAAACATATGCGTACGCTATAACGCACCTAATTTTCCGTAGCCACGGGCGAGCGCATTTATTTCGGAGAAAGGGTAGCGGGAAAACCATGATAGTGGGGGAGGTTGGTGCTATTTTAAGTACGGTGTTTGAGTGTTTGGATACTCTTCTGTTCTGTTTCTGTATAAAAAAAACTAATGAAATTCAGCTCCTACACGTAACAGATTTAGTGAGAAGGCTTAAAAAAACTGAACCATTAAAACTAGTGTAATGTTAGTTAGTATATAATATATCAGTGTAACAAATAGTGAGAGTGCTGCAAAAGAACACATGAACGAAGTGTCTTACCCTAAAATAGAGACAGTAAGAAAAATGTTAATGAAACATTCTAAGTCCTAGCAATGTACCAGTTAAAGTTAAATTTAGTTAAAGAAACTATAGTTTCTTTTTGCCGGTCACATATATTAGCTAACAAAAAATAATGGTTTTATGTAGGAGCATCTCACATAAATTCAAATCGGATAAAGAAACGACTTAGGCGTGGAAGTCAAATTAAATTCAGATATTTGAGATTTCAGGGAGTGTATTAAGGTTTCAAAAGTGGATTAATATCAACATGATAGATATTAAAATATACTAACTAAATCTCAAAATTAAACCTTACACAAACTAACCTACGGCTCTCCACTATAAGTGAAGGTAGAGTTGTAGGCACTCACCCTCACGTCTCTATAATGATGTCACGCATACAGTAAATTTGACACACATGTGCTTGAAATGGAAACCAACGGCAGGTAACTGTAATAATTCATTGCTTTAAGTTCTAACTTTCTTAGGTTCTTTTATGACAATGTATCTCAAAATGTGACAGCCCGTAAAATCAGCTTCGCTATGATCATCTGGTAGTTGTCAGACTCTTTGCAGAGGCCTTATTTTATAATTTTTTACTAACAATATTGTATGGATCCTTTGTTGTTCCGAAATAAACAATTTGAATTTGAATTTGAAAAGAGCCTGCATGGGGCCAATCAAATCATTGTCAGACATTCAACTGCCAGTATTATCATACAAACATACTGTATTATGTGCATGTACTGTATTTCGGATTTAAGAGCAATATTTCCAGTAAAATTAAAGGTCATAAAGAGATTTGACTTATAATACGTGGTAACAAGCGCAGTGCTTTGCAGTACAGGATTTTGAATTATTAAACGTCAAAAGTTTGGGCGATCAGAATTGTAATGGGCTATACTATTGGGCAAGCGACCTACTTGTAAAAAGTACGGAGTACTAAAAATTTACCACCTGTTATTTCAGCAACTTGAAGAAAAAATAAGCTCCAGCAGCTATTTAGTGCATTACTATAGTGTAGTATTATTATTAATCATTAGTGTAGTACTCTAATATATTATCATTTTAGACTTATCGTGTTTAACAACCTCAACCACCCCGTCCTTACAGCTGAGATATTGGGCATACGCAAGCATATCAGACACACTAAAAAGTCTTGTTTAAAAGGCTGACTAATAAATTGATTAATAACAATAATAACGTTAATTGATACCGAATAATAGTTGCACTTTATTAAGTTAAGCATTTTCAACATTTTGGGGGGACATAATTAAAAATGATTAACCTGTGTCTTGACAACCTTTTCCCTGTATGATACATGTAATTTTTTTTTTGATTTAATAATCAAGTTCAAACAAAGTTAAATGAATAACAAAATTTTTAAATCAATCAATCAATCAAAATCGTTTATTCACATGGCCCCCAAAGAGGCACTCATGAAAGTTAATGAATCTATTGCCAGATTCGCAAAATTACAGCTATCTCGAGAAGAACCTGGCAAGAAACTCGGCGGCGCATTTTTTTTCATTCATTTTTTTTTAAAACATTCTTAATTTCTAATACATAATTTTCTTAACCTAGGTGTTATTATGGTAGTCGCTAGAAAGAGCCTGTGCAGTTTGCCTCCATGCATCCTTGTCATTAATATAGTCTGTGGTTTTGTAATAAGTACCACCAATATAATATAATTTTTCAGAAAAACATAGTCAGTCATTAGCATCCTAAATGCTAATTACGTCAGTAAGTTATCTTTAACGTCAGACCCGACTCACGACCCCCTTCAGGTAAGTGTGTAACTTGACAATCGCCGTTTCTGCACCCATAATATTAAAGCATCTAATATGTGTAAAGGGAAATGGGGTAGAGATGGCGGCTTTGTCCGCGTTTATCAAGTTAAAAAGTGGCATATGTGTTAATCCTAGTTTAAATCTATGTACATTCCAAATTTCATCCAAATCCGTTCAGCCGTTAAAGCGTGAAGAGGGAACAAACATACTTACACACAAATTCTAATCTAGCTTATAGCTACATAAATTCCATATTTTTTTATTTCTTTAATATAGCACTACCATATCATACATATTATTATTAAAATTAAACTTAAAATAAAAGGTACAATAAGGGCATTTTCTGATTACTGTCATTATCCAGATGTGCTCAAAAAGCAAGAAAAAATATGATACTAAGTTTAAAATAGAAGGAATACTTCAAATTATTACAATAACTTTGCAAAGTTACTTACTGAGTGCTTAGTGCTTACGACAAATATCTCAATATTTAATTGATAAGTTTCAAAACTGCAAAAAATTGCTGACAATATCAATATCACTCATTTTATTGTTTATTATATTATACTTATTTTCTTACGTGAAGTGGGATTTTGTTTCAAATTTCATCCAAATTCGTGCAGGCGTTACAGCGTGTAGAGAAGACCAACATATTTACACACAAACTTTCGGATTAATAATATTAGTGTGATAAGTGTTATGGTTTCGTATCAGTAAGTTTAATTAGTTCTCTTGTTTTGTTTCTTGCATATAGTTGTATATAACTAAGTATGTTCTGTGGACAAAATAGCAATCATTACAAATATTGTTGTCTAATAAATACTAAGACAGAATATAGGAGTCCTGGTGATGTTGGGGCTTAGGGATACAGGCTGGAAAGATGAAACTCCGTCAACAAACGAGGTATAAAGACTTTTTGAGAGACCACCTGGGGCAGTACCACCTCTTTGACAAAACAGCCGAAGAACAATACTTGTTCTAGCTGGAAGAGCAAGTTGGCAGTGTAATTTTATTATAATATGAAATGACCTAATTTAACTACCTCAATCGCCATCCCAGTTAATAATCAAAAGAGTTCCTATTCAGTGAGAGACCGAGAGCGGCTTTCGATAATATTGTTGGTACCGAATTAAAACTAAACATGTATTGTATAGTCTATCCAGTAAATCGCGTCGACCTGAATTTCCAATACCGCCTAGAATGCAAATCTGCAGCTGGATTGGTGAAATGAAAACTTTGTGGACAATATTATTATTAGTTGAGGTAGTTCGCGAGCTCAGAATAGCATGTTGAATTTGTAGCGTGGTGTGTTCAAATAGTAAAACAACATTTTTTTGATGCAGTCATAGAATCTATTTTGTTTTTTCAAGGTTTTTATGCTCCATAACAGTTCAAATTATCAACACTTACCGACCGAATGCGAAGTGCGAGTGAAGCGTCTATTTTTCACGTTGGGCAAAAATGCTTTCGAATGTCCGGATGTCCTGGCTAGCTGTTCTTCTTTTCAGGTGGCATTCCTCAACCGATTCTCGTGAAATTTTGTGACCAGATTCGATAATTATATGGTTTTTTTGTCAATTCCGTTTTTGGTATTTTTTAAAATGACGGAGAAATTAAAAAAAAACGTATTGTAGCCATTTTGAGATATGCCAGGTCTTCAGCTCACAGAGACACTAGTATAAAAGAAGTAACTATTATGAAAGATATCCATTGTCGAATGAAAATTGTTAACACATAATTAATATAAGTAATTATTTGATATTATTGATTACGAATAGAAATAATTTATTTGTGCCAAAACATAAAAGACACACAAAAGGCAGAAACAAAAACAATTAGTCACAAATCGGCTCCAATTCAGCATAATACTGGCTGTACACCAGCGCTGGTCTTCCGCTGGAGCCGTTTGGTGAAGTCACGGCACAGACATACAATACACACACCACAGGTATGAATCAACAAAACAATGAGGAAATAAAGATCGACAATACAAATTGAACAGTTGCAACATTTAGGAAGGTCAAAAACAATGGCCAGATTTTATTTATTTTTGGCTTGGCTAACTTATATTGCACTCGTATCATGTCGAAGAGTTTCTTCTTTTTTCTGATGTGCAGTAATATATTTTTTTAGTTTTATGCTGAAACTTCGAACATTTTGCAAGTTCCTCATTGGCTTGGGGATATTGTTCCAGCATTTGCTACCTGCGTAGCGGAAACTTCCTCTAAACGCGACAGAGCTATGGCGTTGCGTGGAGAGTTGTGGTGCGCACAGGTGTCTACTGATAGACGGGCAATTTTTCATAAATATAAGAAGGCCGTTTGTATTTAATAACACCAAACAGCAGGCATGCTAAGTGTTATTTGCAACAATACTTCATTTTAGAGTAATGGTGTCGCATGAGCTTTTGACGGAATTTCAAAACAAAAGCGGGCACAGGCGTTTTGCACTCGCGAGACCCACACGCCCAGAAGAAGGATATCATATGATAATATTTCCGAAACTTGTTCAGATCATTGTTTAACAATAATACGCGAATGAAAGTCAGTTAACATTTAGCTTCTAAATAGATTTTTTACACACAAGTGTATGACGCCAGGCTTGGCGTAGCATTTTTAAACATAACATTAGAAGTGTTAAGATCAATTTTGTTACCCGAAATCACTTTAGACAGTCACCGACAAGAACGTATCAGAAGCCATCAGGCGGCCTGAAACATCCTGTCATCCGACTGTCTGCTACAATCAAGGAACTAAAAGAAGGAAATATAAGGTTTACTCGGAGCGACATAGTTACTAAAGGTGGCTGTACCTCCTGCCGCCACCTGTCAAAGGGGCTTTGGTCACATATAGAAAATGACTGAATAAGAAAAAATGCTGCTTTCTGCTTCGCTCTAATGGCATAAGCACCTAGCGCGAGGGGAATGTGCAGTGTAAATAGTACAGTATAGAAACTCGCAGGACGTTTATATTTTGTCAAGGATGTTGCAGCTAAAGTAATCGTAGGTTTGTTTCCTATCTCGACGATTTGTGTATATTAAACAGTATAGAAACTCTCCGGTTTACTTTAACTATCGTTCATTTTTATTCAATCTGATAAAAAACACAAAAAAATAAAATATTTGTAGAAGTTAAAAGCAATAATTGTATAATAGGTATCCTTGCTGATGAACATTAATAATATATAGAAGCTCACCAATATACACATTACAATCATGGTAACGTCGTAGCCATCCAGCTTCTCAAGAAAGAAAACGAAAAGGAGCTAAGCCATTCGAATTAGTGTAGTGTTAGCTGTCGATAAAGGACTACTGTCAATAGTGTCTTTATCTTTATAGAAAAGCTAAGAAAAAAAAATTATACGTTCATTGAAAGAATCTAGCAGGGTAAATTAAGATCAGGCAGCGTTTCGGTTCAAGCACCATTGCCATCACATGCGATTAAAGAGCTTATGCCGCGTTAGCAAAGTAAAAATATGACGGTTATGGAGGCTAGGCACAGATTCCGAAATAAACTACTTATTACTTAAACTAAACTCATTCAATCGTGAAACTGCATTAATAGAGAACAGAAATAAGTGAAAAAAAAAAATTGACAATGTATAAATACTTTTTATTTATACATTAACAAAATAAGTCATCGTACCAGGATATCATTGCAAACTGAGCGTGCACTTAAATTTTAATAATTTTAATCCCAATATTGGCTAGATTGTAATTGTTGTAGAATGTTAAAAAACAGACAAAAAAAATATTTAGGTAACTTTGAAACGGACACAAAATATTTAAATTTTGCAGAGTTCATCCAAATATCCAAAGAAAAGTCTTTTTTATTAAAATACATATATTTGGTATACAAAACAGTATCTATTCAAATGTTTATGGTTTGTCTATAGCTTGATGCTGTCAATGTTATAAAGATTCAGGAGATAATGTCTTTGTTGATTTTCTACATTTTCTAGGAATAGGAAATAAAGCACAATTTTCACAGTTTTCTAAGAAACTTTTAATTATAATATTTAACAAGAAATAATGTTCTTGGATTTTAGCACGATCATTTTGATATCCATCAACGCTATGCAAATGGTAACAATTTTAATTTTAATTCTACCTATAGTCGATATTGTGACCCTTTCGAGAATGATAATGAAGTTTAGAGAAGAGAAGAAAAATACCTTGTTACCAGTTTTGGCTATAATGTACGTTATAACTATAGCCTGTCTTGGCATTATTAACCCTACAAGGACACTAAATAGTTTGAAGATATCCAAAGTTTTAAACCGGAACGAAACTTCGCGGCAGAAACTGATACGAATAATCGATTCCACTAACGCAAGTAGAAACTTTATGCTCGGCGGGTTCTCGCTATTTTACACCCTAGTGATTTGGAGACTACTCGATTTCTTAAAATTTTCAGCTAAGCTTCAAGAATTTTCCAGTTTGATGGGGAATTATGATTTAGTTGATTTTGCGCTCTCCACAGAACTGGAACCTAATGAATCTGATAATTCCTATATTATAGAGGAGCCAGTTGATATTAATGATTCAGTTCCTTGGCCTTCTGTTGCAGAACTAAGTGGAAACGAAAAGTCACGTTTACGGACATTTTTCAAAACCGCAACCAGGAAATCCAAAATTGAAATCCCACCCATTCAAGATACTAACACCAAAAGGACCACCAAAGAGAATGTGGATAAGAGTATAGAAGAAAACGAAACCACAACGTCTAAAACAATATCTAAAGACAAAGAGTCTGACGAAAAAGAAAATTGATCAAATATGATGAATATTTTCAGTGCTGTAACCGGATCAATATTATTTGTAGAAATGGTTCTAGTAGTAGCATTGTTGAAGCCCATTCAAGAACCAAGCGACATAAGAGATTTGTGGAGCAAATTTATGATTAATTTAAGAAATTCAACAAAAATGCTTATTTTTTTTCTACTTACACTTTTCTCGAACACATTTCTTGAGATAACATTTGAAAAAACACTATATTCGGGTCTTCTAAAAGATGTTCATGATAACCATCTCGTCAAAGAGTTTTATGTTAGCAAAATATCGATTTGTTACTCCTGCTTTCTCATGGTTGTTTTCCAAATGATAACCATAGGGAGAATTGTTTTCTTGCTATTCAATATAGCTAGATTATTAGAATTTGAGCTCATGTGCAGATATTGTATACTAATGAATGAAGCACACGGTTGGGATAAAGCAATGATGGAAAAACATTTGGCAAAACATACGGGGCTCAGAGTGAAAATGTTATGATTATATTATTTTTGATACTACTTATGTTTCCGACCTATTTAGAATTAAATTAGAGTTTAATCAATAAATATAAAAATGTTCACTTCCTTCCAAATGTTTAATTTTCAAATGATTGCTATAAGGAGATATGTATATGTGGACACAGCATACTATGGAAATTTACATTGTTAAGATGAATAATATATGGAAAAAACCAACAAATATTCAGGGCTTAAGTTTAAACTAAAAAAACATTGTTGCATACTTCAATGCAAATTCATTAGCAAGAAATAGATACAATTTAATATTTTTTTTGAAGCAGTGAGTGTAAATGCTTTAATAATGTCACTTTCATTCAGTGCAAACTCATATTGTTACTAGATTTAAATGCAAGCAATCAACAAACCAGACGAGCTGAAAACATTGCCTGTTGGCCTCGTAAAAAGTCCAATAGCAGTCGACTGTCAGCGTACAATTTAGCAAAGCAAAAGAATAAACCAAATTTACAAAACGAATGCGTCAAGCTTGTCACATGTCACTCTGTCACAAGTTGTCGCAATGTACGTAAATAAGTAAAAAAATTTAATCCAGTTTTTCAACTGCACAAATTAGCACAAATAATGCAGTTTAATTAGTGAATATATTGTTATCCAGACATCGAGTTGCAACGCGAGTCAGGATGGATTTTAGCGGTATCATTTTGACCTGTTTCCTGCTATTGCAAATGATTTTTACCCTCGCGCTGCTCAATCCCATCTACGATGTCTGCATTATTACCAAATACATAAATGAATCTGCAAAACGACACAAGAAGTTGTACGTCCTTCTCGCCATATGTTATTTGAGCTTCGTGGCCTACTTGGGATTGTACACTCCCTTGCTTAATATACATACATTGATATTTAGCAAAGACCTCGACGAGTACAGCAAGTTGTTGCTTCTGAATAAAATAGAGAAGAATTATATTATCGCTGGGTTTTCTCTGTTCCTCGTTGTAGTGATGTTTGGTTTGAAAGCTCTTATTGCGTACGCAGCGACCCTTGTCAAGG
This sequence comes from Lomographa bimaculata, assembly GCA_948107665.1. NCBI lineage: Eukaryota > Metazoa > Arthropoda > Insecta > Lepidoptera > Geometridae > Lomographa > Lomographa bimaculata. Next base: position 15,803,092 of record OX403599.1, read on the forward strand.
TGGTAGCAAAAAGTGATCCAGCAATTTATCGCAAGAATTCTAAGAGATTAGCAAATAATAACGAGAGTATACTACCAAATCTGCTGCGTGTGAAAAGATCGATATCCTACGAAGCAATTATGTGCACAAACGAGCTGAAAGAACAACTGAAGCTTATAATGAGAAGTTTAGATTATCCTCTGTACAAAGCCATGTCTAGCATCTTGGAATCAAACACTAGCCAAAGTATATAATTTTAATCGCTTGACACTGACCTAATAAAGTTGTACTTGCTATTTTGTAATTATTTCTCTTAAGATACCATTTTTGTGTCACAGAAGAGTATTTCGATATTCTCTGGAATTACAGTAGGGGAAGTGAAATATTCGAGAAAATACATACATAAAAGTAAAAGGCCGCGTCGGAAGCAAGGGGAAGAAAAATGTGACTGAATATTTGGAGTTAGAGAAAGGTTACTTACAGGCGTACTTATATTTAAGATCTTATCGAGATGTACAACAATCTCATATATGATAAATGCTTTTACACTCAGTCTTAAATCAAATCAAATCATTTATTTATTAAACATGGTTCTAGTTTGTCAGAAAATATTTTAGTAATGAGTAAAGAAGTAAATTCAATTTAATTGTAAGTAAAACTCCTACATAAAACAAAACTTCATCCCAACTATATAATATAATATATTTTAATACCTTAATATAATATAATTATGAAGGGTCCACACTTACAGCGCCACACTGAGTTCGAAGACGTGTCGTGGGTGCCAAAAACATTCACATCACACACTCAATTACACCCAGGACCAAAAACACAATTTTTTCATGGGGAGAAAACTTAATTGTGTTCCCACCGGGAGTGGAACCCAATAACCGTTGTATAGAAGGAGAACGCGCATCTAAGTCAACTATTTACCAAAGATTATTAATATTAAATAGATTTCGATGCGACATGTCACTTCTGTCAGTCAACTAGGAAACTAAATAAATGGCAGATGTCAAACGGCTTAAATTTGACGCTGCAAAAGTTATACGCTCTCTCTAACATATACAACTTGTGTTAATGCATTTCATTCCTTCATGATAAGTAGATTACAAAAAAACCAAGGTGTGTCGTAAAGGCACATGATAGAAGGGAAACTTTTGTATGACAGTGAACAATTTTAAATAGTCATCACAGTGTTTACCGAAGAATTTTAAAGCCCTCTTATCCTATCGATATTCTATCGTCTACATTTTAGAGAGTGTGCGCAGGAGCGGAATTACATGAGTTAATTCCACCATGCCCCTTTTTCTATCTAACAACATGATGAACTGTCAAACGTCATCCATTTATGGTTGACATACCTCCAGTTGCCTTTTTGATTGAAAGGTAATTGAAAGGTAGCCTTAGGCGAGTGAAACGAGTACCTTTGTAATACATTTGGTAATATTTTCTGCTCTACCAGTGGATACATCGATCAGTCCCAAACGAGGTCTGTACGCGTATTGTCCGAACTTTGGCAAGGATTCAAAACTGCGGCGCTGGTCGTTGTAAGGCATCCGGCCAGAATTAATGTCCCATTGACTACTTAGGGCCTTGGATAGATAGAATTTATGAACAGCGAACTGGCTAGTAGTGATAGTTGCCCTTATACCACGATATTACCCTTGCATACAGTCGCTTTTCTGACAAAGGGCCGATATACAATTAAATTGCGGATAGTCTGACAGACGTCGCATAAGCGTATATATCGGACGAGTTAGGAATGAGTAGAAATAAAAAAAAAACGAGAAAGAAAACTGACTAAACAAGGATGTATTAGCGTATGTGACCTATCAGAGGGCGAAGAAGTAGTTAATGCGACGAATTGTCAACCTATCTAGAATTCCTTTTTAATGTTTATTTTTCTACTAAGATGTAATACCCGTCCGTTGGCAAAGTTAGAAGCGCGTCCGCCTTCTAAGCAGGGTTCGATTCCCGGCGGACACAAGTTTTCTTCTCAGGGGAAATTTGTGTTTCTGATTTTGGGTGTGATTGTGTGTGTGATGTGAATGTGTCCGGCACCACGACACAAGTCATTGAACTTAGTGTGGGCCAGTGAGTGTGGAAACAGGGAACTGGCCTTTGGTAAACGATTTGATAGATTTATCAAACTACCACACAAACATAGGTAGTCGCCGCGGATTTTCCCAAAAGAGCATTTAAAATATCCTATATTATATTTCCATGATTATATATAATATTTAATATACATGCAAAACTTCATCCGAATCTGTCCGTTACTACAACCGTTACTACAAAATAATTAACAGAACAAGTAACAGGACAAAGATCTCGGAAACTTCGTCTCCGTTGTTACTTCGTTTCAAACTAACTCATGAAATCTATCTTTGCTTGTTAATCAATGTTGTAATCAATGCCCGAAGACAATATGGAAAGGAATTTTCTTTCTTTTGCCTGAACCTCGTTTGTTGATTGGCAGCGGCACCACTTGCAGGTATCGTTCGCTAAGGGCACACATATCAACTCGTAAAAGGGATCGTCACCGTATCAACTCGAGCCGTTCAGAATTTTTTATATGAATCTTCCCTTTTTTTGTTTTCTTTTTTTTTTGTGGTGGGGAAAATGCCTTCCATTTCCCTTCCCTCCCAGGGTAAAGGAAGGGGGTGTTTGGGGCTCGAACCCACTAAAAACCCCCCGTGAGCAGTCCCTCGCCGAGGTGGAGCAAGATAAGGTCGCGCTAGCAGTCACTATCTTGCCCCGGCGGTAGGCCCGGATGCAAACCGGGCCACTGCGGCCATGGAGGGGTGACCTTGCTAACCAAGGCCACCCCCCAGACGTGTGGAGCCGTGTAAGCCGATGGAGAGGTTCCCTGACTCTCCACCAGTGACCCCACTACAGAGGAGGAGAGAGGAGGATATGAATCTTCCCTACTGCAACGCACACTAATCGGAATCTTAACGTTATTGCCTCGCCTCGGGACCAGCTCACGAACCGCGGTGCGATGCATGGTCAACATGCAATTCCTGGGCTTACGTCTCTTCGTCCACTCCTCTCACTCCTCCCGTGGCCTGCCTGCATCACACTACTGTACAGTAAGTAGCCGTAAGCTCGGCGTCGCCTAGACGTAGCAGAGTCGACGTCCCAGACTTTCACTTGGAGAACATAATATAAATATAAAATATATGTAATTTTATCTACTTTAAATTTACAGGCCAATGCCATTGTGACACTGTTTATTTTTGCTTGTATTCTAAAAATAGTCCCATTATAAGGATTACCCTTTTATTTCGACACCAGGTGTGGAACGTGGTCTGTAATCACGCTCATTCAGGTCTGTTTTGTTGCTCAAATTGTACGTTTATTTTTACTAAACGTCGTTTGGTCAAGCCTTATTTAGACTACTGTGTTATATTAACATAAAAAGGTTATTATTTGGTTAAATATCTATTATCCGTAGGTATAGGTAGGTACCGTAAGGTCGGGCTAAAAAATCATATCTTTATATAATATAAAAGATACAAATATAGTTTATTTATGAACCACTTGTATAAGGCAAGTTATAATATAAGATGCTGTGTTGACACACAATAGTGTTTCTACTATTACTATAGCTAGTTATAAGTACATGGAGTGTTAAAAATTAGTTAAGTTTTTGTCCAAATAAAAGATTTTTCATTTTTCATTTTTCAAACGGCTAAACCGATTTTGATGAACATTTTTGTATGTGTTCAGGTGGATTTAATAGCTAAATATTTATTCTGCTTAAATCTAAACCATTCAGATTTAAGCAGAAAAATATTTACCTATTCACAAAAAAAACATGCAGTATGTACGTCAGTCGGATTTGGTAAATCACTAGGCAAACATAAACAGGAAGGACTACAGGTAATTCTTTAACTTAGTCAATAAGTTTTTAGTATGGTATTAAAGTACTAGGCAACCATAAACGTAGAAGAAGTAAAATTATTTTTCCCTTACGTGGCATGCGTTGTAATGCCAGAAAAAAGCAAGCATATGTTTCCAGTGATCGCAGGATGACGAGCGTAGTGCATTGTCGCCCATCTTTATTCTGCCTCTGTGGTAGTGCAGGATTTTGAATCAGGGTCGCTTACCACAAGGCATGGCTTCTACGTTTCGTAAAACATATATAACATTTCTTCACTTCTTAATAAATACTTGATCTTATGAGTTGAAGTAGAAATACTCGTCTTTCCAGCTCCCAAGTAGACTCGTATAAATTTGAGACGTGTCAAGTAAAATGAGCGATCTATATGCAGATGCACACTCGTCTGACATTCGAATTGTAACCTCACATCGTAGCTTCACATGCTCACTGAAGTGCATATCAATTTCGATAAAATCGCAGAATTTGACAAACTATGATGGAACTGTTCGTCACCGTTCAAACAAATTGTTTTTGAATCGCAGATGGTACGATAGTTTTTAAACATTATTAAAACGTAGTTTAGGTAATATCTCGGGACTTAATCGCGCTAAAAAACTATTTTTATTTACCTCGACGTGATAATTATTTCTCACAAGACCAAGTGCGGGTTGGAGACAATACTCGCCCTTTCCCACGCTGACACCCGCATTCTCCAGTCTTCTCGAGACCATGGCCAATGCAACTTGGCCGAAACGTCGAGGTAAATAAAAATAGTTTTTTAGCGCGATTAAGTCCCGAGATATTACCTAAACTATGTGTTCGAATCGCGAAAGTTTAAAAATTACAATTATTAAAACGTAAAACAAATGAGTGGCAATTCATTGCTCGTCATTTTATCGTTCGGGGGTTATATGTTCGATACGGGAGTTTTTATGCCTAGATGTTTCTTCCAGAGTCTGCTACATTTTCTACCGATTTCACAAAAAGGAGGAGGTACTCAAGCTAACAGTATTTTTTATGTGTATTACCTCATATCTTCGTTCCTCTTGAACCGTATTTGAAAATGTTTTTGGTCCCATTTAAATTTGATCAATATCTGATCAGTAGCTCTTGAGATATCGTCAATAATACGTGTTGAGTACATTTAATCTGATCAAAGTTCCGAAGATAAAGCGGTAAAGTTGGTTTTTTTTAAGCTTTGCTTGCGTTTAATTACTAACTGTACTACGTAAGTACAATTACAGTAAGTTTTTTTAATATTGGCAAGCATAAGACCACTATCTCACCTGATGGAAAGTGACGATATGGCCGAAGATAAAATATGCTTGCCTAGAAGATACATATTATTCACTCTAGAAACACCCAGATTGTACCAAATGCTTGTCTATCACCCATAACAACGTACACTTACGTGGCAATTACTCCTGCCCGTAGTACTTATACGATCAGCTTATTTAAGACCTCTGGGCAGTTTCAAACTAACGTTTTTTCCGCTCTAATAGAAAAAAGCTACCAGAAAAAGGCCTGTTTCAGAATGTCCGTTGCCGGATAAGCGTAACATTTTCATCGACCAATAAACCTGTCCAAGGGTTCCAAAGATTCCCAGCATCATAAAACTGCATATACATAGTCTGGTTGTAATCCATTATTAATCCAACGCAGTGCGTGCTACCGGTCCCCAAGGGACCCGGGTCACCGCAGACCAGGTATTTTGGGGTTCTTTGCTCAGCCTTAGTCCCTTGTACTTCGTAATTATAAATGGGGCTATGTTGGCCGTGAATATTGTATGTTGTCCCTGTTTATTGTGGGAGTGGGCGTGTGTGTGCCGATTTTAAGAGAATTGGATGTAGCTTAGTAGGAATCTACAGATCTGCTTGTATTGTTGTTATCTCAACCTACCAGAACTCGACCGCGCGGTCGATTCGCTACTTTTAATTTCTATATAATTTTTTGGTTGTTAACTCGGCCACTATAGGAAATAAGTACAGTCAGGTAAAAAAGTATTAAATATAGACGATCTTACAATGAAATAAAGTAAAATTAATTATCATAAGGGCTTCCTTATTTTTGTTTTAAGCAAATAAAAATGTTACTACGAATTGGCTCGTAGATTAAGAGATGTAGAGAATGTATAGAAGAAGTAAAATTGAATAGAATAAGTGGCAAACTAAAAACTTATATGTTAATCAATTGTTAAGGCATTTAAAAATCACAATATATAAGCATTCACACACTCTGACCCACACTAAGTTTAAAGCCTTGTATTGTGGGTATATTTGCATCACACAAACAATCGCACCCAGAACCAGAAGCACAAGTGTTTTTTAGGAAGAATAATTGTGCTCATGCCAGGAATCAAACCTAGGACTCACGGCGTCAAAAGCAAAAACTTGTCCACTGCATCAACTGTATCGGAGATTTGTATTTTATTTATTTATTAAGTCACAAAATATTTATATCTAAATTAATGCTTTATTTTTTGTTGTATGTCTTGTTTTTTGTTTTATTTGAAGTCGTTCTAAATATTAATTTAATATGTCTAATACTCAGGTTAAATTTTAACGTAGCGTCCTCCTTATTTGTGAATCGAACGAAAACGCTTTGCAGTTATATTCAATATTATGTCGTATAGATAAAATATGTCTCTATAGTTATAATATGGAAAATATTTAAAAAATATACAGAAAAGCGTAGTCACGACTCAATCCTACTAATATTATAAATCCAAAAGTGTGTGTGTAAGTGTGTAAGTATGTTTGTTCTCTCTTCACGCGTTAACGGCTGAACGGATTTGGATGAAATTTGTAATGTACATAGATTATACCTAGGATTAACACATAGGCTACTTTTTAACTTGATAATAGCGGTCGAAGCCCCGGGGGACCGCTCGTTGCTTTATAAGCTAACATGTTTCAACAACATAGAGTACAATATCAAATCACTCGTGAATTCTTACAACAATATACCGATAGCATTGACACTCGTAACTGGCTGACTAATTATCATAACACCCTGTGGTCTAACTCCTAAACATTAACGAATTCGCAACTAATAGTAACTAATTTAGTTCCAAAGTAAGACTTATTTTGTACCAGTAGGACTTTGAAAGTCATATCGGTCGGCGCTACTTAATCTATTGTTGCGAACACAAAAGAAGTTAAAGATACTTTATTTTATGGATTTATATATAAGCTTTATCTAGAGAAAATAGGGCATTCTCGAATTGCGTACAGAAAGTTGAATATCAACACAACTGGAGATCGGTAGCCAATAATCGACGTCCATTCTCACATTTGTGTTTAATAGACCTTACCCAGCTTGCTGTAACTAACGTAGCCTTAAGCATTTAGAGAAGCTGGACGTGTTTGAGTAGATTGATGTTTTCGAGTGGTTATGAAGGGAAGGCTACGGCAGTGACATGTGAGTGTTGATTAATTGTCAAGGGCCCTAGTAAACCAACAGTGGGTTAAGCAAGTTTCTGACATTGCTCCTAATTCTCTTTACAATACCATGGACTCGATTTTTGCATGGTGGATCTGTAGCTAAGATGTTGGTTGTATAATCAGTAAAGCAGTCTGTCATCACAAAACTAGTGTTTGTCTTTTATATCGCTTTTTAACATAAGGCGAATTGTTGTTTTTTTTTCTTACTGTTAATAGCAGTGATCCGGTTAATCCCATGTAGCACTGCATTGGGTATATTGCTCTGCTGTGCGGCAATAACCTATTAGACAGACGCGAATGACTCAAATGTTTTGTTAATTATTTCAATGTTTAGTGCATAAATAACCACAGTTTATAAAGTTATAGCTTGATATCTACAAACAAATAAAAATGGTATCACTCTCAATTAAGTTAAAGCTATGAATTTCCCTTATTAGTCATATATATGTATATATAATAATATATATTAGTGTATGTTTATAAAATATTATTATTATTTATGTAGGTATTTGTATGTATATTATGTATCTAATATAAATAAGTATGTATAAGTACATTTATTAATCTAAATACGTGTTGAGGTACACCACCGTCCTTGTTTGTAATATTTTTATCATCTCCTTTTAGTTGTCTGGAAGAAATTGCTTTGAGTGATAATACAGCCCTTTGTGCTCCTATGTTATATTTAAGATTTCTTTGTAAGTGTTATTTTATGGTGTGCAAATAAAGAATTTATCTATCTATCTATCTTTCTATCTATCTATCTAAATAAATAATAATTGAACTCAAGTTTTTGTTTTTTTAAACACTTGATGCGACGCGACGTTAACATGACATTCAACCAGTTGAAAATTTAGTCGATTCTACTACTATTACTACTATTTGGCACATAAGAAAAGAAAATCGTTCTATTTCGACGTCGATGTAAATATAATCGATGCCCGGAATAGACTTTGTTTTCTATATTAATATAAATTTTAAAGAAAGGCAAGTACATTTTTTTTTGACGTAAATAACTTTGTGCAATAAGCAATATAGTTTAGGATCGCAAGTCTACTGCGATGGCTACGAGCGTAATACCAACTAAGTTAATATTTTACTAAAAAAAAGTTTTAGATAATTACCTAGCTACGAGTATATGGAAACTGTATGTTGGTACTTCACGATTTATTTCATCCGGGGATATCCTCTGCGGAACCCTCGGTCGCGAGCCGAACAGGAACCGCGAATCTCAGATAAAGCGGGGTACAAAGTGTAGAAGCGTGGCGATTTGTTTTCGGAAGTGAAACTCTTTTATAGAAGGGTTTTGAAATTCTGATCCGTATCCCACCTTTTTGTGAGACCAAAAGTGGTGGTAAACTCTGTGGTGAATAATTAAAAGTACTTGGATGATTTTTTTTATGGTAAAAGACGTTTTCTAAAAATTAAACCTAGCTAGATTGATTTATCGCCCCCGAAACCCCTAGCATACTAAATTTCTTGAAAATTGTTGAAGCCGTTTCCGAGATTCAGATTATAATATATATAAAAGAATTGCTTGTTTAAAGGGTATTCGATTTTTCCTTCTTATACAAAAGTTTTACTTCTATCGTGTCTCTTTACAACACTACCAGTTTTTTTTATTCACTGAGACTCGTTGCCTTTCTATAGTGGTCACTTGATTCGAGATACATTTGGATAGACAAAACATTTAATCTTAAAATATATTAAAATTAAATGCTGTGTGAGGAGATGACAATAATAAAGACATCAGTATACTTTATTACAGTAATAATAAATACAGTACTACTTTTTATTATATTTTTGTGAAAAGCATCTTCAAAAAAAAAATTAAAGTAATATAACGAAACTGCCCGTTGGCTTAGTTGGGTGGCGTTCGCCTTCTAAGCATGGGTACCGGGTTCGATTCCCGGCAGGAACACAAGTTTTCTCTCCATGGAAAATTTGTATTTCTGGTTCTGGTTGTGATTGTGTGTGTGATGTGAATGTTTCCGGCACCCACGACACAAGTCATCGAACTTAGTGTGGGGCTGTGAGTGTGAAAGCGTTTATGTTTTTTTACGTTTATAAATACAACGAAAATAGAACCTTAGAAATCTGTTCTATACCGATCTTATAATCACAATATATAACTATTTATGATTATACTCATATAAATACTATATATCATACTTTATGAAATTATATCACAACAATATAAACGTAGCAATCAATGCGTACTACAAAGGCCTGAAACTCCTTGCCCGAGCCTGTATTTCCCGATATGTTTCCATCAGGTGAGATAGTGGTCAAACATTAGCCTATCGAAAAAAAACAAATATATACGTTTTCACTAACATTAAGCGCTTCAGATTATATACATAGAGCATAAATTTATGGTTGCAAAACAAGAACAATATAACGTTAAAGTTGATCATAAGATCCCGATAAATAAGCTTGGAACGCTTCCGCTCGTAACTAGGACATCCTCTCTCCTTTTTATCTCGATAAAACTTATATATATTCTTTTCATCGGAATCCCTTGATCTGACCTCACGTAAGACTTTTTCGGCGATATTTATACTTATACATGTACATCTATACCTACGTAGACAATGCGAGTGATTTATAATATTTACGCCCTTTTCCCAGTCACTTTAGGAAACGATGAAATATGGATTTCGCACAATTTTTTTCACGCTCCGTCGGCGATAACATTCATGTATTTATGTTTATTGAACGAATATAGATGATAAAAACATCGGATATGCGTATTCGATACGTACTTTGAATAAAGTCAATAGCGTGCCGGACAAAAATTGCTCGTAAATATAGGGGTTTACAGGATCTTCGCAATAAATGTTAGTCAACGGTCACCACAGTTTCAGATCTATATGAAAACTTGTAAAATGATTGTTTTATGTTTTTTTGGCGAGCATTTGATCTCACCTGATGGAAAGTGATGATGTGGATGAAGATACAACTTGCTTGGAGATCTATTTAAACTTGAACTTGGTACAGAAACAAGTATTTCAAGTTATATATCAGTGTCTACATCGGGCTACATCATCGATTTCCAACAGGCAAAATTGTAGCCAAATGCTTGCCTATCGGGTACAAAAAAATGTCCTAGAATATTATTAAGTATATACTTAATATTAAGTCTTTTACAATCATGAGAGTTTCACTGAAAAAAAAATAACAATTACAAGAATATAGGGTGCTCGAAACAAGCACATTTTGTAATAAATTTGCTTACATAAGATAAATAAACGTTACAATCAAACATGAACAATTGCATACCCAACGTAGGTGAGTAACGTAAGTATTACAAGTCAGATTTCAATGGAATACATAACAACATAAAAGCTTATATTTTCGTTAGGTCAAGTACATGTTACATGACCTCACGGAGCGTAACGCATGAAATTAGAACATCCAATTTGGAATAAGATCAAAGAAACATCTACCAGTTCAAAGTTTAAGTGTTCCACTGAAGAGTAATAGAGCTAGAAAATCTGTACGAGATGGCTTAATACAGCTTTGCCCGAGCGAGACAAGGATGGATAGAGTGGTCCTGCTAATGGCCTAGGGCAGGCGAGCCAAAGGCGCTCTTGTAAATAAATGAGAGAGTATGTTTTTTCTTTTTTGCTATTTTTTCTTAGAGCCAGAGGCCGGGTGGGATTGTTTTATGACTAGTTGTAAGGGGAACTGGGTTACAACGTACTTAGGGGCGAATATTCACTAACACGCTGTGGGAGAATGTTACGTAGAGCTTGAATGAAAGCTTTCACTACTTCGTCGGAAGCTCAAGCTAATTCATAAAGAAAATATAAGATAGAAAATGTTTTTGATAAAAATGACATCATCACCGCGTAGCAATTACAACTACGCAGCGAAACGATGGATAAAAAATACTACTTTAAACTGACTTTAATTAGTTAATAATTCATTAACGTCGCAGGTAAAACATTGTACTCTTCTATAGGTGCATCTAAAGTGCCTACCAACCGATCGTAACGCTCAAAATGCTACTGTAACACCTACTCTGATATACGACTGTATTATGACTTTATAGCTGATTTGACGTAACTTCACAAACACAAAATTGATCCTAATGTAGATACAAGTTCCTAACTCGTAAACATGAACCACTATATTGTATTTAAAAACTTGGAACTTGTCTGATAGTATTATTGGTGAACGATATAATATGGGGTATCTGGTGTGGTAAAATAATAATTATTAACATATTAATAATACAGTTACTAATTCTTAAATAATAATAATTAACAACAATAACAAAGCTAGGTAGTCATTTAAACTAAAATGAAGGTATGCCATGGAAAGACATCATAATCATTGCCCAATTCTACGCTACAACAGCAACATTGTAAACATAAACACTTTCATGTTCACTGCCCCACATTAAATTCGATTATTTGTGTCGTAGGTGCCGGAAACATTCACATCACACACATAATCACAACCAGGGTAAGAAACGTTATTGCGTGACATTCAACCGCCAAGCAATAGTGCGCAAACACTGCAAACATTACTGTATTTGAGATTGAGGCAATAGTTTCAGTGACATGCTCTGTAATAAATAGATTTAAGATGTAACATTTCAGGGCGACAAGTGCAGTGCCTTGCAACGCAGGATTTTGACCTGTATAAGTTCAAGGTGGCAAACTGTAATGGACAAACGTGACGATTACCATTAGGCGAGCGACGTACTCGTCTCGTCTTTAAATAATTAAACGCAAGCAAAGCTTAAAAAAACCGATTTCACCGCTTTATCATCGGAACCTTGATCCACCAGCTTTCAAATAAAAGAATCATCAAAATCGGCTCACAACGAAAGAAGTTGTGAGGTAACTTTTGAAGTCGGGTAAACCAGAACATCGTCAAAGTACGCATTATTCGTCACAAAATAGACATTTATTGACGATATTTCAAGAACTACTGATCAGATCTTGATCAAATTTAAATGGGACCAATAAGAAAGCAACATCTTGCAAACTAAAAAATAATTTTCGAAATCGGCTCACGTGGAGAGAAATTATGAGGTAATTAATACACATAAAAAAAATGAAAAAAAATACACTCGACTTGAATACCTCCTCCTTTTTTGTGAAGTCGGTAGAAAATAAATTTCGCTTGGAAAGACTTGTTTTGATCCAGGTACCCGCTGCTTAGAAGGCAAACGCGCCTACAACTAAGCCAACGGACATAAAAATACAATATATTGTGACTGAAGTGAAGAAAGCGTGAAGAAAAAAAAATTGCTAAATTGCTGTATTAGCCATTTTTTTTCTTAAGTTTTCATTTCGAGTTATAACCAGCGTTAAAATAATTGCAACTGGACAATATACTACAATTTATTAAAATCCAAGTAGTAAAGTATCAATAACTTTAACATTTTCAGAACTGTGCACGAGCGCAAGACAATTTATACCTCTCGGGGTTTATTATATACTTCCGGCACCCACTGGGTGTGGCGAGTTCGTGACTGTACCCCAACGGGTTCTGATTAGATATGAAGCAACAATGGTCGAAAAATATTGGTAAATCTCTAGTATTTTGGCTGTATTAAGCAAATGCATCGTGCTCGGTGAGTGAAACTAAAGCATATAGTCATTTTATATAAATTTCTAGTAGTTTAACTTAAATTGGACCTGGTACCTTAATAAGTTGCTCGTCCGCATTCTGAGCAGGAGTATCGGGTTCGATTCCCAGTAGGAACACAAGTTTTCTATTCAAGCGAAATTTGTGTTTCTGAAACTATAGTGTGTTTTATTATACGAAAGTAGCGTTCACTATTTTTTTTAAACTACGGGCTAGTTAAGGAAATATAGGCAATAGCCTATATTTCCTTAACTAAAACTATATACAGCAAAGACCTAAGTTACCTACAAGACATCGAGCTTATAGGTAACTCAAGTGCTCAAGCCCACTACCAGTGGGTAGCGTTCCCATCATGCTTGCGGCATTGCCTCTCTGAATTGCAATGCTAATACGTTGAGGCAAATAAGTGCCAGCATTTCGATCACGCGTCGCCTCAACCAGGCGCTCGCCGATAGTGTGTTTGATGTGACTGTTACCTGCACCCACGATACAAGTCATTAAACTTTGTGTGTCAATGATTTGGTTGAGGATGATAAACACCCTAGGCCTGGTGTCTGGTTTTGAAGAATAGCTGCCAAAACACCGATTAGATTTTGGAAACAGTTTTTCTACTACAGGCAACAGCTTTCAGTAAAGGTGGTACGCTTCTACTAGTAGAGTTGTAGCTAGGCAAACGAAAGTGTGTACCACTGCACCGTAGTCATCGCCTTTATCATAATGTTACACTTTGAATTACGGTGAATGTGCTCAGAAACTACACAACCTTGTTCCCGCTTCACCTTTTTCCACCTTTCATCTAGAACAGGGGTCGGCAACCTTTTGAGTCGGAAGAGCCAAAAATTACAATTTACAAAATTTCAAAGTTTTATAGAGCCACAATTTTTTTTCTTGCCAACAATAATCCTTAATGGCAACAATAATACCTATTGTACTATAAGTATCGTATCTTTGGAGGATGTACTTTTGGAGGCTTGTTAATGGCTCGATAGAAATGGTGTCCTTTTAAATCGATTCAGAACGTTTTTCAATTGTTTTTTTTCAATAAATAATATTTGCGTATGGAACTAAAGAGCCGCAGCTTCATATCCAAAGAGCCGCATGTGGCTCGCGAGCCGCAGGTTGCCGACCCCTGATCTAGAAGAACGGCGTCGCGTCACCCATTTATGGTTGAGATACCGTTAATTCGGAAAAAACCGTTTCGCGTCTTCGTTCATTTATAGAACAGCAAAAGAATGGAACGCTTTGCCGTCGTCTGTGTTTCCCGAAAGGTACAATTTGGGTGTGTTCAAAAGTAAAGTGAATAGGTATTTACTAAGCAAGCGTGCTCCACCTTAGACTACATCGTCACTTTCCATCAAGTGTGATTGTGGTCAAACGTTTGCTTGGTCTGTAATAAAAAAAAAATGTAACCATCACAATAAAAGATACATCCCATAAACGGCCACCTGATTGGCATTCGAATTAACTTTTACGAAACTTCCATGAAACCTACGCACACTCAAAAAATTTTGTTTCTGGTCGAAGTCAACCGAAGTCGTTATTATTTTGCTGATCCGAGAGTCCACTAAAAGTAGTTCAACATCTATATATAAAAATGCCACTTTTCGTTGTTATTTTATAACTCAAGAACGGACTCACCTATCCAAACCAAATGTTTAGGCTTTGTTCAGACTATTTAGTAGATGGTTTATGTGAAGTTTGCACAAAATCGGTCGAGCGGTTCTTCATTTATCACACCCGGGCCGAAGCCCGAAGCCGGGGCGGATCGCTAGTTATTTATAAATAGCCGTGCCCCGTGGCTTCGCCCGCTCTCATTAAGTTAAAAAGTAGCATATTATGTGTGATTATGGAACCTAAACTATCTACATGGTTCTGATTGTGTGTGTGGTGTGAATGTTTCCGGCACCCACGACACAAGACATCGAACTTAGTGTGGGTCTGTGAGTGTGAAAGCGTTTATTTTTTATTTTATGTTTATGTTTTATGTTATGGTTGAGAAATACACCCTGTAGATGAGAGCAACCGGAAATCCGAACATACGCAAGCAATTTTGCTAAGCTGAAACGGTGATGCTTCGCTCGCGCTTCGTGCTCGGTCGGTCAATAATCGAATAATAAATTGTACATTTGATATTGAGAACTAAACAGCTCACCTTCTAATCACCTCTCAGCCACAATTTTATTCATTTATTTCACTCACTCAGCGCCTCTGTTTATGTTAATTTTTAGGGTAGAAACAGAACGTTTTGCAAGGGCAACACCGCATTTGTTTTTACGATCGGGTCTGATATGTTTTAGCTTATTTCGGGATTACCAGCCCCTGCACTTAGCGGTTATGTTTGGATATCATTCAGTTTTAGAGGTTTTGTCGTCACAACGTTTGGAGTAATGGAAAAATTTAATTTTTGAATGAGTTACTGTTTGGACAGATAATAAAAACAATTACATTTGTGATAATGCCTTTTGATGTTATTGTTCCTATAAAACGCTTATGAAAACACGATATTTAAGCACGGTAACGTTTATCACACAAATTATTAATAATATGGACAAAATCGAAACCGCCTCGATCTTACGGTTTAAGAAATTTTTATTTCTCTTCAGAATTAACAAATTCACTTACAGTGAAACACAATTTAAAACTAAAATTATGTGGCGGTAAGCGAAGTACAACTAAGATACATACTATAAAAGTTTTGAAAAATATTTATGAAAAAAAAAACAAACCTCGGTAGTGGTTACATATTTGAGCCGTTTGGTATTGAGACACTGTGTCCGTAGGGACCGGGAGCTCATTCTATTTTCATCAAGTCTATCAGAGTGGCGTGCGTTGAGGCAAGGCGTGATTAAAATGCTCGTTAAAACTTATTTGGCTCAACGTATTAGCATAGCAATTCAGAGAGGCAATGCCGTCAGCATGATGGGAACGCTAACGTGGGCTTGAGCACTTGAGTTACCCATAAGCTCGATGTCTTGTAGGTACTTGGGTCTTTGCTGTATAGATGTATATAATTTTAGTTTAGTTTTAGCACAAATAAAAAAATACATCTAGAAAAAATGGTTGTCTATAAATTTGGTTTATGGACGATAATTTTACGTGATAACGTCATAAGACGAACGCTTGGCCGATCGTGCCTCTCTATCGCTAGTTCCGCGCTCTCGCTTGCACGCTCAGGCTCAGGCGGAACGTGACACTTTCGTGCGTGCAGCCGGTGTTCATCGATTTAAAAGACGTTATCACGTTAAGAAAAAGGTTTTGTAAATAAACATAAACGCTTTCACACTCACAGCGCCACACTAAGTTCGGTGACTTGTGTCGTGGGTGCCGGTCACATTCATATCACACACAATCACAACCAGAACCAGAAACACAAATTTTCCATGGGGAGAAAACTAGTGTTCCCGCCGGGAATCGTACCCGATACCCCTGCTTAGAAGGCGATCGCCACCCAACTAAGCCAACGGGCAGTTCAAATGTAATGTCAGTATCTACATTCAGATTTAATATATTAATATGTAGTTAACATGATAAGTAGGTATAAATTGGATAAGTAGTAGTTGAGATGTTGACTTTCGAAATAAATTAAGAATAATAGAATAGCGGGCAAAACGGTGTACCACGATAGTATTGCAGTATATTTATAGATATGCAGGTTTTCAGCTCTTGCAAAATAAATAAAAACGATTGGATAAAAGATTTTTAATAATCTGAAGAAATAGTTATACCTTCTGCCATCTACTCGTGTTGTCTTGGCTTCCTACGCTGTAGAGGAACAGTTCAGTCGTAATTCACCAAACTCAATCTGTTGCTAAAAATCATTTAAAATGATGTATTCAAAATGATGTCATTCTAGAATGATTGGTTGCTGCTTCCTATCTATATCTCTTTCATATTTATGCTTGCCTAGTACTTTCATAGCTACCAAACAGTAACAGTGTAATGTTTGTATGCGTAGAATATATTTTAGGTGTGCCTTGTCTACGATACTTACCATCAAGCGAGATAGAGGCCAAACGCTATCCTATCACAAATAAAAAACGAGTGGTATATAGGTATTAAGTTTCTTATAGAATTATTTGCTATCAAATGCAATCGAATGCCATACTTTACACGCATATTACGCGTGAATGGTTTCACACTCGCAGCTCCACACTTAGTTCGAAGACTTGTATGGAGAATGCCGAACATATTCACATTACACGCACCCAGAACCAGAAACATACATTTCCCTACGGTAGAAAATTTGTGTGGGGGAATTGAACCCGATTCCCGCTATTTATTAAGCAGTCACGAATCAACTACGCCAGCGGGCCATCAAAGATTAAACCTTAAATGTTCTCTACAAAAGCACAAGTAATTTCCTCCACAGCAAATAGAATTTACCTACATCTAGGGGTCAGTTTGACCCACCTGTTTGATATCGTGGATCGTGTGAATCGGACCAGCTTCAATGGCTTTTGTACACAAAAGCGAAGTTGACAAATAGATGATTTGGGACATACATGTTGACTAGTTGCCTTTCAGTCATTACAGGGTTACATTGTAGTTATAATAAATGATAAACGGTTCCGTTTTTAAGCTTGATGAATAGTTTGTTGGTTTTTTTGTGTTTAATTATTTTCAGTTGATTGTTAAGAACTCTACCTTTCACAATTTTTTTTTATGTCAGATAGTTAAGCATTTGGCCGCTATCTCACCTGATGGAAAGTGATGATGCGGCCGAAGATAAAGCATGTAAATAAAAAAAAAACAAAAAAACATAGGCATAAACCAAAGGCTGTCTCTGTGCTAAAGGAGTAGGTACCTAAATTAAGAAAGAAAAAATATTGCTTGAGTCGTGAATGTTTTTTCGGTAGATGACGAAACACGTCCCATTAAGACGTTAATAATAAGGAAAGGATAATGTCATCTCTTCAGGCAGGGCTTGAGTAGTTCAGCGGTTTCATATCCCTATGGCTGCGGGTTCAAATCCAGCATCAAGCGATATTTTTTCCTTTCTAAATTTACTCCTTTAGTACTGCCTAGCATGGCTAATGCTATGAACACAAAAATCTGTATCTGTGCTCACCAGTGCTAATTATAAAGTAGTTAAAATACCGTTTCCGAATCTACAAAAAATTGCAGGTGTGCCGCATAAAGAATCGTGGTTTTATGCTAAGGCTGCTGCTATGAGAATGTAGAGCTGATAGCAGGACGTAGAGCGTAATAATATGTCAAAGGAGCAATAGTATGTTAACAATTTAAAAAACAATATACTATTATACTCGTAATGTCAATGACCTAGTACTGTGTTGTAAGATTATAATTGAAATGTTACTTACATTTCAATTGTAGTCTTACTACCAAGAAGTAAAGTAATTGGTAAAACAACGTTTTCTAAAAATGAAACCTAGCTAGATCGATTTATCGCCCCGAAAGCCTCTGCATACTAAATTTCATGATAATCGTTGGAGCCGTTTCCGAGGTTCAGATTATATATATATACATATATAAAAAAATCGCTCGTTTAAAAGTATTAGATTAATATGTATAAATGAAAGTTACTGAAAATGTACGCTACAGAAGACCGAATCTGACTGGTTATTCAGAAGGCCAGGGCAATATTAATAAAAAAAATATGTCAGAATAAATAATATTACATAGTAAAGAATGATGTTGCAAAAAGCAACAGTAGCTTGCGGGCTCGGCCTCTGCGCCCGGGAAATAATGAACCTAGTTTACCATCTAGAGTTTTCAGGTCTTTAATATAAGTCAGCGCCGTCGGAAGTAGTCGATTATCTCAGCGAATATCAGATTCATTACTCCATTACCCAAGTACAATAAAAACGTAAGTTGTTCAAATATATCATAATTTACACGTAAGTAAAGCTTAAATTAACCGACTTCACCGCTGATATTTTGGTTTTGGCTTAATCTATTTCGATAAAATTTATTTACTACCTCTAAAGTATAATCTACCAAACAAAAAAAATGAGAATCGGTCCACAAATGAGGGAAAAATCGGTGAACATATATAAAAAAAATACATATAGTCGAACATGTAGTAGAACCTGCTCCTTTTTTGGAGACGGTAAAAGTAGTTATGATTTTGTTAATTACTTTTATAAAATACCAAATAAAATGTTTACGTTTGACATTTTTTATGTACAATTCCACATACTATACTAATTAAAAATAACAAGTGGCAATATATAAATTTTGTCACTTGTTATTTTGCTACTTGTTATAGATCTAAGTTGTCACAAACACGCAGATAAATAGATACATACTCCAAATTTATTAAAACCCCTCTTTTTAGTGGAGGGTTAAAAAAGATATTTGATAAACATAATCTCGCATTTGTTAGAAAAGGATTATACTAAAAGATTAAAATACACAACTAATTTAAATATATTTGACATGAGTGATCTTGTTTTTTTTATTTTACCATGTTTATTGGTATTGTCATGTTTTAGTTTCTTTATTTCCCCTCGGAATGATTGTACCTAGGTAATAATTTATTACGTAGGATCTAGAATCATTGATCGGTGTTTAAACCTTGAAATTAAAAGACCCAAGTGAACAAGGGCAAATTAACATGACAAAAAATCACATAATGCATATTGTATTACACAAACCTTTGTGGTTTTCGAATGCCACATAATCAATATTTTTGTACACATTTTAAATGGTTAGTAAACAACAAAAAATTGAAAGTACCTACTGCTTTCAAACAATAATTCGAAAACGCTTTACGCTCAGAGCTCCGATTCACCGTTCTCGCGCCTGAAACGTGCGGCCTTCTACATTTTATTCCCCACAATTCTTTGTTTTAACGAGAATTTTTGGGGTTTCCAGCACTTTGCGGAGAACATGTTTTCCTTACGGCTACATACATAACTATATATTTTTAATATGTATGCGAAAACGTGGGTTTTCATTATGGTACATGCTCCGTGCCAGCGTGGTAATTTAATTTTCTTTTATTTTTTTAATAATTTGTAACTCAGAAAGCGTACCTACTGTTTTTTTTAAATGTATCAGTATTTATTATTCTGAAATTATTTCATTTTACTCTGCCCAAAATAATACATAAGTGTGCATAATTAAAACAAGTACATGTAAATACATGTTACTCTGTCTGTACCATTTTAACGGATTATGACAATAAGTAGGACCCATAATACGACTAATGTTACTTGTTATCGAAATAAACGCAGCAAACAAAGCAGTGAAACATAGCTCCTATGTCTAATATTGGTATACCATATTTTTTCCAATCTTTTTCTCAAACATACTAATGCATAAAACATTAAAAATGTTTATTCGTCCTTTACGTCAAGCTGCTACTTCGGTTTGGATTTATTTTTTAGGTCACAAAATGTCGTATATGTTTTTTTTATAATTGGTGAACGTTGCCGTAAAAAGCATAGCCACTCTATTTAAAACACTAGTTAATGTATATAAAACGTTATCGCATTTAACCCCTTTTGAGAACACGTCTATCTTAACTCAGCCAAAAGAACAACACTCGACCCACTACCCAAACTAACAAGCAGTAAACTGAATTAAACTCTCGGATACACACAAACATATACATATATATATATACAGTCATATACAGTCGTTACAGTCCCCGTTAGTCACAAGTGGTAGTTTTGCATTCTAGAAAACGTGAATTCAAAAACCAACTTGTATTTGTGTTGATATTTTCATAATAAATGCTCTATAAATATTAGATCATGACTTTTTATATCGCTATGCCGCGAGGCTTTGCTTGCATCAGTTAATTTAAAAAGAAGCTTATGTGTACTATTTTAGAGATAAGAATATTATGAACTGCGTATTCCAGGTCTAGTGTGTTAACTAGCTTCGATCACATCGTCACTTACCATCAGGTGAGATAGTGGTCAAACAATAGCCTGTCTCAAAAAAAAAAAAAAATAACTTACATTTTATCAAAATCTTTCCAGCCGCTACGTCTACTGTCAAACATTTCATACTCAAGTAGTAAATATAGCAAGTAACATACATAGAATACAGAATATAAACTACTACGGCTAAATAGTCTAACATTGCAGTTACCTATACGTTGTGTTGATAACCACCAACTAAATCAATAAATTTCCTTTCTAAATTCAAGTCCTGCCAAGCATGGCTAATGCAAAAAAAAAAGAAAAATGCTCATGCAACAATTATGTTAATGACATTAGTAAAGTTTTATTGATATAAATTCACATATAGTTTAGAAAAATCATTTGATTTTACAACAATGATTTTTTTGTTTTTGTTACATTCATTAGAGATCTACGACGTTACACATGCCGCAAGATCTAAAAAAGCTACAGTTTTTCATACCAAAGAACAGTAACTAAGTTGCATAGACATCGAATAGATAGTGTTTAAAAGCATATTAATCTTTGTTAGAGGTATACCATACATGCGCGATAAATAGAGTAAGTATACTACGTCGTAGCTCTCTACACCTCAAAGTTCGTAGCTCTCTACACCTCAAAGCTACGCGCATAGCGTATACCCTATATAATATCAATAACAAAATTAAAATGGAAACCACATAGTTGTGCAAGAGATGAAATAAATACTGTAGTAGATTTCCCTTTGTCGAATATCAAATAGCCTAAAACCGTATGAACAGTATTAACCCCGAAAATTGTTCTACTATCCACTCAAAGCCGATGTGCAAAAAATGTCAGCATAAACGTACCAGAAGACTCAGCACTTTGTAATATATTTTCATTACTATCATCACATCGCAAAGTCGATCGTAAAATTTGGGTAGCCAGCATCAAATATGAGGTTTTTGGGCATCCTTATCTGTGTCATATAGTTTAGTCAGCACCCTACTGTTACTGTGGAAGTAAACTGGACCTTAAGGTGCCCTTTCCATGACCGTGTAAAGCAGTTAAGTTATGTAAAACTTTTTAAGCTGAAATTTGTGTAACTATGTTGAAAGCAATTTGCTGCCAACTTTCGGAATTAATAAAATGTATTTGAAAAGTTTTCTATTAGGTGATTTTGTTAAATGTAACATCGTTATGTTTTAGAACATTTTGAAGCAATACCAGTTTGTCAAGTTTTTATCCATTGCTTTGATGAAATAGGTTTTTAGATACACATAAATATAAACGCCTTCACCTTCACACGAAGGTCGATGACTTGTTTTGTGAGTGCCTGTAACATTCACATCACACATACAATCACTCCAAAAACTAGAAACACATTATCTTTGGGTAGAAAACTTGTTTTTTATTTTAACACGGAATCAAACCCGATGCCCCTGCTAAGAAGGTACTACGGACACCTAACTTAACCCACGGGTAGTTCAATGAAAACCAAACTACTATGTAATAATTTTGTGATGTGTAATACTGAAAAATAATTAATTACTAATTACCAATCTGGATTGCGATACTTAATATTAATAAACATAGATTGATCAAAAATATAAAAAAACGAGTCAAGATACAGGCATTACAATAAGTAAATTTAGCTGTTTTCCAACACTTTCACACTCACAACTGGTGAAAACATTCACACCACACACGTGCCACCACCGGAAATCGAACCCTACGCCCAAAGTTTAGAAGGTCAACGTTTAAAAGGCTATGTGTTCAGTAATTTGCATTGACGTCATGTTTTTGTATTTAGCCTCTTTAATAATATCATGTAGCTATTGGTATAAATAAAATAAAACAATTGCAAAACCCGCGAAAATTTCTAAAATTATATTTTTTAGGAGGGTTTTGTTGGCAACTCCAGTTTGAAAATATATATATTTACACTTTTAATACAGCGTTTATGAAATTGAAATCGACCTTTGTATGACTTTCAAATTGTACCCTAAAATAAAAGTGTAACAGTAAACCAATCCACACGCATAGCTAGCAGCGAAAAATATCCAACCGTCAATATTTTCCGCATAGCCCTGTATACCAAATTCATTCTTACTGCGGTTTGATTAGGTGTATTTTGGCCTAAACGTTTTTAATCCACAGAACGCGGTCAGGAACGACCTCTTCCTTTATTTGAATATTTATTAAATCACCCCCCGACGCCCCCCTAGAGCCTGTGACAACGAGTTGAGTTTCATATGGCTTATCGTGGGTTTGGTACAGACGGAATGCGACTGGTTTTTTTGTTTTGGATTATGTAACATTATTTAGAAAAGGTAGCACCTCATTGCTTTGTGTAGTAAAAATCTGATAAAAATAATTAAGTTAGGGCCTCATCCGATGCTGCAGGAGAGATTGTCCCTAAAAATGTGATATTGTTCAATGATATCCTATATTTCCTAAAACGATATACTGCAAAGAACTAAGTCACCTACAAGACATCAAGCTTATAGGTAACCGAAGTGCTCAAACCCACTACTAGTGGGTTTGAGCACTTCGTTGAGCTAAATAAGTGCTAGCATTTTAATCACGCTTCTTCGTTGAGCTAAATAAGTGCTAGCATTTTAATCACGCTTCGCCTCAACCAGGCGCTCTGATAGATTTAAATGATATCTTGAATCATATATCCTATGAATATGTAACGTTACTGCCCATTGGCTTAGTTGGGTGAGAGTTTAAGCAGTGGGTATCGGGTTCGATTCCCGGTGGAAACACAACTTCTCTTCTTAAGAGACATTTGTGTTTCTGGTTACCCAACCTAAGTTCAAAGATTTGTATCGTGGGTGCCAAAAACATTTAAATAACATACACAATTACAACTACAATCAGCACAAATAAGCCATGGGAAGGAAAATTGTGTTCCTGCCGGGAATAAGAGTCAGGACTCACGCAGAAGGCAAAGGGCAGTGACTTGCCACCGCGCCAACTAGGTCATCGTAAAACATAATTTGATACTGGATCTAAAGAAGATGATTTTACTATGTGCCACAAACCCAATTACTTTTTTACCGACTTCCCAAAAAAGGAGGAGGTATGAGTACCTCCTCCTTTTTTGGGAAGTCGACTGTATTTTTTTTATGTGTGTTACCTCATATCTTCTCTCCACGTGAGCCGATTTTATCACTATTTAGTTCCGGTTGTACTCAAGTTATTTTTGATTTAATCGAGAAACTCGACCGGTGTTCGAGCGATATAGACTCCCATCCTCGGGAGCATGCGCTGTAGCGGCAACGACGTACGCGCCAGGCTCTCATTGCCGCTACAGCGCAAATCAAAAATAACGTGAGTACAACGGGAACTAAATTAACAATTTTTTTTAGTTTGAAAAGTGTTCCTTTTTAATTGGTCCCATTTAAATTTGATCAAGATCTGATCAGCAGTTCTTGAAATATCGTCAATAATGCCTATTTTGTGGACTACTTTGACGATGTTCTAGTTTACCCGACTTCAAAGGTTACCTCGTAACTTCTTTCGTTGTGAGCCGATTTTGATGATTATTTTTTTATTTGAAAGCTGGTGCGGTGAAGTCGGTTTTTTTAAGCTTTGCTTGCGTTTAATTATTACATTTATTTATGTATTGTATGTTTTATGTATTGTTATTTTTCTTGGTGTTCAATAAAGAGTATTTGTATTGTATTACTGAACTCAAAAAAGAATACTCAAAATAAACTCTTAACGCACATTTTACAGCTACAAGTACAAAATTGGAACATCAGACCAAATTGGACATTCCACCTACTTATGAATACTGACGGGATCCGGTCAAACCGTGTCAATGTACGCTGTTAGTTATTTTTAGCTGAAACTTTCAGCTTTGCAACAGGATCAATACTTGCCGTTAGAGGGGTTAATGAAAATTGGATATAAATTGCTTAATTGGTCTTGAACAAAGTAATTTTCATATGATACAATTTCAATATTTTTTGGAGTTCAACAGCTTGTTATTACATGTTGTTTTTTTAATGATATCCTATTGAATTATAGTAACAAAAAATATATTTGTCAAAATCAAAATCAAAATCGTTTATTCACATGGGCCCCAAAGAGGCACTCATGAAAGTTAATGATTCTACTGCCAGATTCACAAAATTACAGCCATCTCGAGAAGCAGAAAGCAAGAAGGCAAGAAACTCCGCGGCGCATTTTTTTTCATATATTTTTTTAAACATTTTTAATCTCTAATGCATAATTATATTAACCATGGGGTTATTATGGTAGTCGCTAGAAAACGCTTGTGCAGTTTGCCTCCATGCATCCTTGTATATCCATACTCATAGTTTTAGTTCTTAATACTTTGTAAATAGATCCTAAGTTGGTCTGAATAAAGGGCTTTATTATTTATTATTATTATTGAATTAGAGTACCTGGATGACCGAACTTTGCTCGGTTTTTGGTAAATGACCTTTTCTAAACATGAAACCTAGCTAAATCAATTTATCGCCCCGAAACCCCCTGCATACTAAATTTCATGAAAATCGTTGGAGCCGTTTCCGAGATTCAGATGATATATATATACATATATACAAGAATTGCTCATTTAAAGGTATTAGACTCATTTATATGTATCAAATATAGGATTTTATTGTAACGCATAATTTATAATTTGAAAATGTAAATTATCGTTAGTATTGTACATAATTAATGTTATATACGACACGTAGAAAATGTCGACTACCGTTGTCATCGACTAGTTTCGGGCCAGTTTGTTGTCCTTCATCCGGAGTAGTCGATACGCTAAGGCGAGTGGCTCGGGCCTCGGCGCGTCACTCAAAGCAGACAACAAAGTAAGTCGAATTTTTTTTTGAGCCATATTTAACATGAATAAGAAAAATACTCATTAGTATAGATCGACCTAAGGTTGCTAGACTATCCTTTCTGTGGCTGTGCGCAGGAGCTACATAAATTTATTTCCCTATGCTATATTAACTCAATAACAACAGAACAAGCTGTCAAACGTTAATTTGGAGCGATCAATTTATTATACAATATATTTTTAAATTGACTTTTTTTGTAGGTGCCGCAAACATTCATATCACACCCCGAAACCAGAAACACAAATTTCACTTGGGGAGAATCATTTTGATTCTAACGGGAATCGATACCGATATCAGCCGCTTAAAAGCCCATCGTGCACCCAACTAAACCAGCGGGCAGTTCCATTCACTAGTTATTAGATCCACTTACTTTTCTTCTATTTTGACTTACCGTGCTTCAGAGGGTACGATAAACCGGGCGGTCTTGGTTGTTTGTTGAAAGACAACAGTCACTTAACCATATCCGATGTCCTGGTAAATTCTGACACTAGGACTGCCAAAGCCGACAAGCAAGCATTTTGAAAAATAGTTTCAAGATTCAACATTGTTTCCGGTCTGATTATCCGTAAACTACACGGCTGTTTCATTCAATTCAGCATAACCAATTGAACCAGTAATTGACACCTGAACATCAAATTAAAACGTCGATATCCAAGCGAGGTAATTCCATCATAGTTGTTACTCATACAGTGTGAAACAGTGATGAAATTTCCCTTAAATTTGTTTTTTGTGTAACAAATTGTTTACTATTTATTAATTTGCTTATTATATCTATAGTTTTAAATAAATTCATGAATGAAATAACTTGAAATCCCTTTAATATAACCTTTAGTTATTACTGATAATTGCAAATCATGCATATAATTATTTATCATGAATATTATGATAAAAATAGTATTCATGATATATAGTAAAGCAATTATTTATTGAATAACTTATAATTTTGAATATTTCACTTCGTTTGTCTAATAATTTAATAAATGAATTAATTATCATAATTGAGATTTAAAATTTTACATAATTTAAGACAGTTGGCATCATCATCATTACGAAACTAAACATATTGCAATATTGAATAACCTGCTTAGTTCAAACTGCTGTCAAGAGATAGTGCTTACAATCGAGCGGCAGTTTTCTAGATCACGGTGGCGTTTAGTTTACCTAAATTGTAAGCTAGTTTATTGGGCCCTTTTGTGAATTTACATTAGTGGATTAGTCATTTTGTAGATTTTACACTAATGGCTCTGTGAGCTGAAGAACTCGCGAGTCTATCTTTGTACATACAAATTATATCATAATACATACAAAAAAATTTATAGAACCTGGTCACAAAATTTCACGAGAATCGGTTGAGAAATGTGACCTATAGAGGAGAACAATCGGGCATCGGCGGGACACATGAAAGCATTTTTGCCCTGGCTGAAACGGACGCCCGCGCTTTGCGCTTGCTCGGTCAATTACACACTAAAAGTACCATTAAAGAAAAATATCAATACAATGTAGTCGTAGTTCACCACAAGGAAGGGGCCAGTTGGTAAGGGTCGATCTATGCCAACGTATCTCGACCAGGTCGAAAACGTTTTAAAGAAAGTCAAGGACAAAAAGTACCCGAAACTGTATAATGATCATATTGTATGAAAAGACTCAATACAATACAATACACTTTATTGGATACCAAAAAAATTATAAAAAATGCCAATAAAATATTACAATCATCGTGGTAGTACAATGGGCGGTCTTATCGCTTAAAGCGATCTCTTCCAGACAACCTTGACTCTATAATGTAGAAGAAGCGAAAGATGTGTGTCAGAATCGTTGCAGATGTCTCTGTCTATCTCAACGGGAAAGAAATGTGATTCTATTTATTATGTATTAATGTAGCTTAACTTTTTTTCTACCGACTTTTAAAAAAAGGAGGAGGTACTCAAGTCGACTGTTTTTTTTTTTATGTGCATATCTTCGTTCCACGTGAACCGATTCCGATTTTTTTTTTTAAGTTATTTGCTTTCCAATTAGGCTCATTTAAATTTGATCAAGATCTGATCGGTAGTTCTTGAGTTATCGTCATTAGTTCTGTAGATAAAGCGGTGAAGTCGGTTTTTTTTTAAGCTTTGCTTGAGTTTGATTATTTATACTTGATAGGCAAGCATTTGCCCACTATCTCACCTAATGATGATATCTTCAATACAGATCGATCAACAGCGCCATAATCACAAAAATGATGTTCAAGCTTCTATTCTTGAAAGCTTATTTGTGTTTATTCAATTCGGCCAAATGCTAGCCTATCAAAGATAAAAAAGTTTACCTGTCTCATTTACTATTATTATATACGACTGTAAAACCGACGATCTATAGCGTACACGTAACACACGGCTCTACTTAAGGAGACACGTGTCTCGTCCAATTAATAACCTAAATTGTTGAATACCCATGGATTATTAAATGATTGGTTTACCGAGATTTGACGTAATTGATAGGCTCTGCGGGACGTCCTGTGATTGACGTGACTGTGTTAAGATACAAAATTGGGTTGGCGCATGGTGGAAATTAGAAATGAGATTCTATAACCTCTATCTATCTCACTATCACGCTAATGGCATTATAAAATAATATTTTTGATTGAAACTGATTTTAATCAAATAGTACTCTTTAACATAAGTAGTATGTTAAGTCATATACGGCTTTAAACACATAAAAAAATTCAAACAGTATTCTACCAAACTGTGATCCATACACCAATATATTGTTTTTGATTTTGATTTTGTATATAGGTTTTTTTTATGATAGTCAAACATAATATTAAGTAATTACCCGTTTAAGTATATAAGATGGCCGGAATAGGGTTTGATTCCCGATAGAACCTACGATATGTCTCCCTAGAAAAAAATGAGTTTCTGGATCAGGGTATGTGTGATAAAAATATTGCCGGCATCCACGATACAAGTCTATACACTTAGGGGAGCTGTGAGTGTGAAAGCATCATGTTATTTGACCTTTATTTATGATTGTAAGTGATGATGCGGTTGAAGGCGGTTTCATAGGTTTGTATATAGCAGCCTATATAGCATTTGAATACATGATGAAAATATACATTTCAATTTATCAGTTGTTGTTTTGAATAATATAGTGAAGTCATAAGGAAAATAATAGACAATTAGATTAAGAGGATTACACATAAAACAAAATGAATATTAAAGACAACGGATAAGAGAATGATTGGTTTTCTGCGAGTTCCATTTTTAGAATGTTCCAAGTAAAGAAAATATGTAATAAAATTTCGCCTACGTGACATATTACTGAGATTGATTTTAGTTAAAGACTACCGTTCCAAGAAAAAGTTATCTGTCCGATTTTTTTTATTAACTGGCAATTTGTGTGTTTGTTTAAGTGAAATCTTGCAAGCTGAATTAGAACTGTGCAGTACTGCGCGTGTACCTACTTCTTTATTTATGTTAGTGGTCTTAGATTCCGCGCGCGACCGATTTTTATATTTCTTAATTGTTGATAATGTTGATTGATATCTAAGATAATTACAGTATTTGTATTAATTATCAATAATAATAACAAATATTATTTTACTTCTTTATTATGCTTATTTGTGAAGTTATTTTGTGAACATTTACCGATTAAGTACAAATTAAAGGAATCTTTTATTTAATAATAAGAATAAATCATTTAATTTTAAGTTATTAGCTACAATATTTACTTAACTAATAATTAATAATAACAATCTCCGATAAGGTAACAAAATGGGACAAGTGACCAGAATGTTCTCATGTAGCAAAAAAAATAAACATCGCTATTAAACGTAAAAACGATGCCAGTATTCTGGGCACTTTTCTCAATGTTATCAACTCATTTTTATCAATTGGTCAACGTCATAAAATGCTCATTCGTTATTTAAAACTCAACATGCAAAATTGCGGAATCACAGACCCCGCGCGACTGCGCAAAGGTATGACCGTTTTAGGACTAATTTTTTCGCTCGCCGACTCTCAAATCGTGCGGACGTGTTGTTCGAGGCTCTTAAATAATTTTATTTTATTTGTTAATGTTTACTGTGAATTGTGCTTCCTAATTTCGCCGGATTCTGCTTCAACATCGACTCCTCTCGTTCCTCCCTGGGCTTAACTCCGTGCTGCCCCGCGGCCATATTGGATGGTGTCGGGCCTCTCGTTCCTGCTCAGCATCGGGGTGCGTACGGCCTACTGAATTTTGACATGGTAATGGTGAGCTTGACATGTTTTATTGCCTGTCAGAAGTGTCACTAACGGATCGCTCCAAACTGTGAGGGCGTCGGCTGGGGCGCGAACTCGGTGCCGTTGGATTCGGACGCGCTTCTTCTACCACTACACCACGACAACGTGAAGCGCCGCGGCGAAATTTATCAATACTAACTCATCGAAGTACGCTGGAAGATTCTTCACCTTACAATATAAGTAATACGCGCGCAATTTTGATTTGAATTTATGAACGATTACTTTTATTTTTAATTTACGCCTGTGAATACTCTTGGATAGCTACAAGATGCAGTGCCATGGATGTTATAATGCTTTAATTGTTTCGAAGTTCTTAAAATGCAATAGATGTGCATCTGAATACTGTTATGAATGCCTTAATTTAACTTCTGAATCCTTCAAGGCACTGAGTAAAAAGCAAATTGAATCATTAAGCTGCCCTTTCTGTCAGAATATAACTAGGCGAAACAATGATGATAACACTCCCTGTCGGCAACGGCGTAAGGCTCATTCAATGAATGATACAATGAATATGTCGTATAGTAATGAGACGAGTGTACTAGATTCTAGCGTTGCTACGAACATTTCATCAGGCGTTGACTTAAAAAATGAGCCAGTTACCATGGAAAGTATAAGCAAGCTATTTGATCAGAAACTGGCTCCAAACTCCACTATCATGACTAGCTTACGATCTGCTCTTAAGAAAGACATTGAGAAGATGGTGGCCGTGGAAGTAGACCACGCTATTCAGAAGATAAAAGGTGAATTTTCCGCCACGACGGATTATATTTCAGCTGAGCAGAAGGACGTCAAGTCAGAAATTACTGACCAGAGCTTAAAAATTAAGCATCTCGAATCTGAATTGTTAAAAAGTCAAACCTCTGTGGCTAAATTAGAAACAAGACTGGTCAGTATTGAGAAGATCTCACGTAATCTCAATCTCGAAATTCATGAGGTCCCGGAGAGTAAGAACGAGAACCTAATGGCCCTGTTTGGAAAGCTCTGCGAATGTCTGAAGGTCGTCATATCTGACAGCGACATTAGGGCATGCCGCCGCGTCGCTAAGATGGACCCCTCTTCGAAGAGGCCGCGTAATATTCTTGTGACTCTATCGTCTCAGAGACTTCGAGATCTTATCTTGTCTTCGGCAACGAGATTCAACAAAACCCACCCTGATGATAAGCTCGCGTCAACTCACATAGGCTTCAGCGGAGAGACTCGCAGAATATACTTATCGGAACATCTATCCCCTGAAACCAAAGAGTTACATAGTTCTGCGAGAAAGTTTTGTAAGGACAAAAATTATAAGTTTGTGTGGGTACGTTTTGGTCAAATTTATGTGCGTAAGAACGAACAAAGTCCCGCCATACACGTGAAAACACAAGATACTCTTAAGGGATTACATTAGTCATCTAATTCTCTGTTCCTAATAAATATAATTTTAATGTTAAGTAAAATTTACCGTTCCAATATGATTAACATCTATTATCAGAATGTTAACAGAATACGAAGTAAATTATCACAGTTTTACCTTAATGTCTTAAATGCTAGCTTTGATATTATATGCCTGACGGAAACAAACCTAAATAAAAGTGTATTCGACGGTGAAATTTTTGATAATCGCTACAATGTTTTTCGGCGCGATCGCGAGGACACCACTTCTTCTAAACAAGAAGGTGGAGGTGTACTCGTAGCTGTTCACAAAAAATTTGAAATAATTCGCCAGGCTTCGTGGGAAAGCGGTGAAGAGGATATCTGGATCACCTTAATATCAGACATGCCAAACACTCCTAATCTTAATTTATGTGTCTGTTATTTACCCCCTTATATTAGTATTGTTAGGTTGGATACATTTTATATTAATTGTCAAAAACATTTATTAAACAACACGCATGAACACTTTATCTTACTCGGCGACTTTAACACCCCTGAATATTCCATCTGCTCAACTGTATCTCCTCATTTACCATCAATCTCAACGCAAAATAAAAAGCTGGCACTTTTAGAAGAGCTTATTGCGCTGTGTAGCTTAAAGCAATTTAGTAGTATAAAAAATCACAATGAACGCTTATTGGATCTGGTTCTTTCAAATATAGACTCTGTGGCCGTTACCGATACAATTCCACTTAGTTTGTTAGATAAACATCATCCTGCTCTTTGTATTGAAATAATGTTAAATAATACGTCAAGAACCCTCAAGAAAAGTAATCGTAAGCGCCTCAATTTTTTAAAGTGCGATTATGATAAAATAAAGTATGAAATTAACTCAATGGATTGGCAGAATGAATTATGTAACCCAGATATAGACTCATGCACTAACACTTTTTATGATATACTTCTCGACATTATAAATCGACACACTCCTCTTGTTACCATAAAGTCACAAACGTATCCGATCTGGTTTAGTATGTCCTTAATAAAATGTAATGAAGAAAAAAACAAATATCACAAACTATACAAAAAATATAAAAACCCTCGCGATTATGACACTTTTTCATTACTCAGAGATAGATTTAAAAAAATGGCTGATGAATGTTATGGTAAATACCTCTCCTCCACCGAAGACTCTATCGACAACAATGTCAAACTATTTTGGAGTTTTGTGAATGGTAGAAAGGGTCAAGCCTCTATACCACATGTTATGAAGTTTGGTAATGTCACGTCGTCAGATGGTAAAGGGATATGTGATCTATTTTCCGCTTACTTCGGTTCAGTTTTTGATAGAGTCCAGAATAGTCCGTTATTGTCTTCCATTCACTCAAATAATTCTAAACTGGTTGAGAACCCGATTACTACCTCATTATCAAATATCTCAATATCAGAAAAAGATATTATACTAAAAATTAAGCGACTGGATCCCAATAAAGGTGCGGGGCCTGATTTACTCCCCCCTTTTTTCATAAAATCTCTCAGTAAAGAACTAGCCGTTCCTTTATGCATCATATTTAACAAATCACTCATAAGTGGCAATTTTCCCAAGCTCTGGAAAACAGCACATGTTATTCCTATTTTTAAAAATGGTGACAAGTCACGCTGTGAGAATTACAGGCCAATAAGCATTCTGTCCTGCTTTGCAAAGCTATTCGAATCTCTAGTTTATACCCATCTGTACAATCACTTCAAACCTATCATTTCTGACAAGCAACACGGTTTTGTTAAAAATAGGTCTACTGTCACGAACCTCTTGGAATACAAGAATTTCCTCTGTCAGAGCTTTGCTGTGGGAGGTCAGGTTGATTCCATTTACACGGACTTTTCAAAAGCCTTCGATAAAGTGAGTCACAGAAAACTTTGTGACAAACTCGCAACATATGGAATCAATGGTAGTTTGTTCCGCTGGATCTGCTCCTACCTAAACAACAGGAGTCAGTTAGTTGCATTGAAAGGGTTCATTTCATCCCCAGTGGAACCTACTTCTGGGGTGCCACAAGGATCGCATTTAGGACCCCTCTTTTTTGTTGTGTTCATTAACGATCTTGTTGAGCGCCTTTCCTGTCAATGTCTCCTCTATGCTGACGATTTAAAAATTTACAATGTCATATCTAGTATCACTGACTGTCAGAATTTGCAAAAAGATCTTAACGCTTTATCAGAATGGTGCAAGCTCAACAACATGTACTTAAACATTAGTAAATGCTTCACAATATCTTTCTCAAATAAGCGCAGCAAGGTCGTCAATGATTACACAATTGATGGACAAGTCCTAAATAGATCCAATATCGCTAGAGATCTTGGTATCTTGTTTGATGATCAGCTCAGTTTCCGCTCTCATTACCAGCATATTATCACACGAGCCAATCAACTTCTCGGCTTCGTCTTCAGATCAACTAAAGGCTTTAAGAAACCTCGCACTCTTTTATATCTTTTCAATACCCTAGTGAGGAGTGTTTTGGAATACGGTAGCCCGATCTGGTCTCCGTATTACAAAGTTCATGTTGATAATATCGAAAGAGTACAGAGGAAGTGTTTAAGAATGCTTTGTTATCGTCTGAAAATAGGTCGCTCGAACCTTAACTATGAGATGAGGCTCTCTAAATTCAATGTGCAATCGCTAGAGTTGCGTCGTCAGTACTTTGATTTTGTTTATCTTTATAAAATCATTCACTCCATCACAGATACTCCCAATTTACTATCAAACTTAACCTTTAATATTAAATACAGTGCACGAAGATCCAAAAATACATCCTTGTTTGTTCTTAATAGTCACAGAAACAACATTTCTTACTTTAATCCCCTTGTCCGTATGGCCCGCCAGTATAACGAAACTTTCGTAATATATTCTGAGCTAGACATATTTTGTCCAAGATATAGTATTTATATCAAAACTGTGAAAGATATCCTCTTCCCCAAACCAAATAACTCAGACAAAAGCGGCGCCGTCGCGCCTCTTCTGTCTGAATAACTGTTTTATTTAAGATGATATTATAATTTTTTTAAGTTTTCTTTTTATAAGTATAATTGCATTAGCAATATTATTAGCTCCGAGCACACACGCATGATTTTATGTTTAATTAGAATAGCTGTAAGCACATGTTGTTGGATCACAATCCAGCTTTAAAAATAAGTGAACCTATCCTATATTATTTTGATTGTGATCTGTTTTGTGTTTTAAATAAATAAAAAAAAAATAAAAAATTACAAATACCTAAATCTGAGATAAAGGCAAATGTGGTTGAATTTTATGATATCAATAATTAATACATATTTGTTTTCCAAGATATTGTCAGTGTTTTTTCATTTGGATGAATTAAACTACAAGCGTCTTTAATACTTAATAGGCTAGTTAAAGTTCAATATTAAGGATCTAATTAAATTTGTCAATAGATATGTTCTTTTAAGGATTTTGACATATTCGTTTAAAAATAGATGGATGAAAAACTTTACAGTATTTCTGAAGAGAATAGAATTCAATCTCGCAATTCACCCATCTGCTAACTGCGGATTGCAATCAATCTGGAGCTTGATTGAGGACGATTGAAACAACCGTATCTAAGTTGCCGGCATCCTGAGGTTCCGCTCATTTGTATACGTCTGTGAGGCATTTAACGATGTTTTTATGTTTTTACATGGAATATTTTATTAAAAACTCATTTTGAACATGATAGCTGTGAACTTCCTCTAACAAGTTAAAATTATTAGGCAATGTATCTACTAGTGCCTATTATAGCTTTCTATAATTTATAACCAAGATTTTTTCTACGTCACATATATATTTTTATTTTAAACTAGATGTCCCGATGAACTTCATACTGTGCCGTCTATTAAAAGTTATCTGTAATTGGTTTTCCCGAACAAAATTACTAATTAATATTTAGTAGACAGGTAGAAAATAAAATTTCAAAATAATTATGCTCGGTTATGTTAGCTTGACGATAGTAAATGGTTAAGATGATGGTAAATTAATAATGTACTTTTCAAAGACTCGTCATAGATCTAGAAACAGCGACTTTGGTCCCCTACACATTTGTTGTTTTTCGACACAATTTTTGAAGTGAATACTCCTTAGCGGCGTTGAGCATTTTTTTTGGATAGGTAAAAAATTTTAAACTCGCGTCAGGACACGTGACCTGATCGAAAATTCGTAAGACGGAGGGAGAGTAGACCGCCGGCGCGGCGTAGGAGAGGAAGTTATATCCCCCCCTTTTTCTACCGCGCGGCGAAAATGTATGGCTGCTCCTGCTGTTTACAACGTTAATGTTTTCAGTTCTGCCGGCACTCCCGGAGTGCAACCCGTTGTTTTTTTTATGTATAAGCGCGCCTCATTAATATTGTCATTTATTTAATCGGCTAAATAATTACCATCTTTGGCTTTGAGCCATAGCTTTATATATTCTTTGATAATTTGAAGTTATTCAGTTGTTAATTTAGATGCTTTTGGCAGACGGATAGAGAGAGTACTACACACAGCTACTACAGCATCCAAGTCAACTTACTAAACTCGTTTTGCTCGATCAAAAATAAAATGTATATTGAATCTTAAAGATCTGTTACAAAGCTTGCAATCAATCCAAATCAGTGTCTCATGTAAACGAAACTTCCGTTTACCGCTACCGATATCCTGACGGTTCCGACTCATTTCCTACTTCCGATTTCAATTATCCGGGATCGATTTGTTTCCATCCAAATCGTTTTGCGGTTGAATACTTGGATAGCCGACATTGTCTGTTTGTTTACCATGCTTGTGTATCATTTGAGGTTATATTAGCACGTGACGACTAGACAAAGAGTATATATTTTAATGATAAAACTATCGTAAGTATGCCACATAATGTTTCAATGTTATATACAGTTTAAAACACGTAAAAAAAAATGACTTACTTTTTGTCGACTAGTTTTGGACAAATCAGTTGTCCTACAGAATATAATATATCGTGTCACCAATTGTTTATATTGGCTTAGTTGAATGAGTTCACCTTCTAAGCTGGAGTATTGGCTTCGATTCCCGGCTGGAACTAAAGTTTGCTCCTCAAGGAAAATTTGTGTCTGGTTGTGAATGTGTCTGTAATGTGAATATTTCCGGCACAAATCATCAAACTTAGTGTGGGTGTTAATGTGAATATTAATGGGTTAATGTTCATATGTTTTTTAATTCTTTTAAACAGCGTTTTAACTATAAACATTTTTGGATTCAATAGCACAATTTATCTCACGTTAATCAAAATAAAGAGTTATACCTATTCCAGCGTCTAGACTATCTGCATACCAAATGATATCCAAATTAGTTAGACAAACTTTTATAAAGATACCTTGTTCATGCTGTTGTTTCTTATTGATACACTGTCTATACTTTAAAGTTAGACACTTTCTTTTTTTAATTCAAATTAAAATAATCAGACTTTTTTGTTCTTATGTAATGTTTCTTTTTGTCAATTGTATTAATACGTTTGGTCTGTTGTATTTTATTTCCACTGTTTTTCAAAAAGTTACACAAATTGTTAAATGTTTAACTAATGATATTTCCCTTCTGGAGTCAAAGTAGCCTTTGGAGTCAAAGAAGGAGATTATTGCCTCAAAAATATAAAGTGGGAGTTAATAAATCAGAGGTTGTTTTTTAACAATTTGTGACAGACAATTTGGGACAATTTGTGTGTATATTTCTATAGATTTCTGGATGGTTTGAAAACACAAATGGATCTGCTAGATGACGCTACTGTTGATGTCAATGTGTTTGCTTTTCAGGCGGGACGACGTCTGCCGTGACGTTATATAATACTATATCAAATAATGAGAAAAAATCTTACCAAACGGTAAATTTACATTTAAATTTTGTAATCAGCATTATAATCAGACTAAAAAAAAAACTTAACTTCAAATTGAAACTGATCCACCAGTCTCTTTAATGGATTGGACCAAAATAGACCATTTGCATCACAAAAAAATGCTAGCGTGCTTGTTGCATGCTCTAGTTGGAGAGTCCTAGATTTGGGGTTGTTCAGACTGCCTGAAAACTCGTAATAGCTTGCAACTAAAATCCGTAACCAAAAACTTAAGGTGGTCTACTAAGCCTGACGACATTCAATTAAAAATCCTATTAGAAGGCTTCTACAACCACTGGATTTACTTAATAAAAATAACATTATTTAACCTTGTCAAACATTGGGTTTTCCGCGAAACCTAGGTTGCAAGAATCGACCCTAAATCGTAAGTCAAAATGATACAACTTCATTTATAAATTTTATTATTATGTGTCTCACAAAAACTTTAACAATAAAAGTTATAAATATAATTAATCTGATGGACTGCGCTACGTGCGCTTACTTTGATATTTGTCATTTTATCTAATATCTTTAAACGAGCAATTCTTGTGTATATATATGAGTGTAATCAGGATCTCGGAAACGGCGCCGACGATTTTCATGATAGTTACAGATTAGGGGTTTTTCGGCCCCAGGAATCGATTTATCAACGTTTCAGGTCCGAGAAATGCTCGGTTCCCAAACTGCATTTGAAAAACCTGGTTTAAGAAACTATCAGCGCCATCTATTACGCCATGACCGATGTAAAAAACTGTTTCTACTCGACACTAGATGGAGCTTTCTGAGGCTACAAATTCAAACACATTCTACCGAAAACAAAAAACCAAGCAAAGCTCGGTCATCCGGATATTTATATTTATGCATGAGAAGTTGAGAATTATGTAATCTAAAAAGACTCCAATATCAAATAAATTATTTAAGTCAGGATCCGCAAGGTGTTATCGAGAGCCACAGCAAACCTTGTTTCGATTCATTTCCCTATATCCGGTTTCGATCCGGGCGCGGGTAACGGATCATCCGGGTTCAAATGAATCGATTTTTATTCGATTACTGTGAAGCTGGATGACGGTTATAGCTTGATGAACGGGGATAGGGATTATTAATAAATGTTTGATAAAACCGTTTACTAAAGTTATCTACTGTAAATTAAAAAATTAGTCTTTGTACTTTAATAATAAAGATATTATTGAAACACAATGAAAAATATTTTAACACTTGGAATTCTGCAACATTGGTGCAGATCGGTACAATTATCGATCTAACGTCCATGAAAATAAAGTCTATATTATCACGCATTGACGACAACGACTACTACGACATTAGTTGCGTCCGAATAGTACTAAACATTTCCGTCCTTTAAATGAGTATTCGCAATATGTAATTCTGCTGAAATTAAATTGTTAATGTGCATTTGTATGATAACAACTATGATGATTTTATTGATGACATATTTTAGCAATATTATTAAGACTTAATTCCAACAATATTTTTGTGAAACTCATATTATCCATATGAGTTTCACAATATTATTTAAAACGACGCTTCGCAAACACTACGAGATATTCCAGTGCTACGACAAGGCTACGATATCGTAGCACTTTCGTAGCACATTAGTATACGGATGTTTTTAAGAACGATGTTGTATTATTAGAAGTTGAGGTGACAAAAAAAAACTACTAGGCGTTAATTTTCAATTCATCATTTTTCAATCCACATATTTTCATATTTTCAATCCACAAACAAAAGGTTAATTTACTGTATATAAGGTTAATCCCGATTTAACGCTTAAAGAGTCAACTCTCGTTCTTGCGTTCGGCAAATCAACAGCTTCTGAGGATGCCTCGTGTAGAGGTGTAAACGAAGACAAGCGCAGAGGCTTTGGAGGAAATCCTATAATATTAATATACTAACGTTTGCACTTTAAAAACACTAATATTTGCGGCATGCTATTGAATTCCGCTTAAAATTTTTGGGATTAACACTTAATACAATAAATTAACTATTATATCTACCTTTATAAATTAAATATAATTTGTAAAGGTGGATTAAAATTACATTTTCAAGATAAAAAACAATGACAAAAAAACAAACTGCTACAAAAGCTATGTTTGAAAGAAGTTCCAAACTTCCAATGTTTGACCAACACAAGCCACCCAAAGATTTATCGAAAACTGTTCGCCAGCTTGTATAAGACAGTTTGATGAGCTTATAAACTCAACGCTGAACTTGTAAACAACTCGGCATCGGGTGTAGTTTGATGATGGTAAATAAATTAGTGTGCGGCCTTTGGGAGATGCGATATGGTGCCAGCTTACTTTAGAGGGAATATTAAATTTATTAAGCATATGTGTGCATAGAAAATATTACCTTATGTTCAACAAGTATTGCAATTTACAGAAACGACACAGTAAACAAGTCACTGTCTATGCCGTAGGTCTAAGGTTTGATTCCAGGAGGAGCTCTATTTTCTTTTCTAAGAGATATTTGTGGTTCTGAGTGAGTGGTGTACATGTTTCAGCCACCAACGATACAAGTCATTGAACTAATTGTGTGGCTATTTGTGTGAATGTGTAAAACAAAATATTTCAACCTTTTGAGAAGTTAAATTAAGGTTGGCAAATACTTGTTCCGTGAGCAACATTTTTATTCTTTTTTTTTTCTAAATAAGCGTTTGACGTTTGCATTACTACGCTAGCCATATAATTACTGGCATCAAAAGATAGCAGCTAGAACAGCACTAAAAGTCTTACGACAGATTCATAATAAAATAATTCCATGTCACTTTACTGT
Organism: Lomographa bimaculata; assembly: GCA_948107665.1. NCBI lineage: Eukaryota > Metazoa > Arthropoda > Insecta > Lepidoptera > Geometridae > Lomographa > Lomographa bimaculata. The sequence continues at coordinate 15,843,000 of OX403599.1, forward strand.
TAAAATGATATACGAATGTTTTATATGGATTTTGCAATATCGCCGAGATGAAAGGAATTTCGTCAAATTTGCATCGGTGCAAATCCGACGAAATTGCGTAAAAAAATATTTTAATACAATTATCATGTTCAGTTGAGCAGAATCATGTGTTGTATTCAGGTTGTCAATTAAATAAAATCAAGTCTATAAAGAATATGTGTCGGCATCGCTTTGTTTACATTTTATACGTTTTTTTTGTAGTTACGTAGTTATGTTATGAATAAACAACATAAAATGATGCCAACGGAACGTGAGACTGTTCTGGCCAATTTTCTATTACATAGGTTTGTATCTTTTGTGATTATTTATTTTTATATTGTACTAGCTGTTATTCGACTTGTACATGTGGCTCTAATCTATCTGTATATATTTCTAAAGTAAGACAAATAAATAGTTCCTCCAATTTTTCACACATTCAGAAAAAAAATATTTGTGTATAGAATTCATCATAAATGTTTTTACCACAAACAGGATGGGTCTTGGATGACCAGTTGTTTTACAACCCTAATAAAATAAAACAGAAACGTTTTTACTACACTATTCATTTGTTTTCACTCCACACAGCTTATCGCAATCCAATAATCCGATTATCTCTTTAATACGTGTTCTCTCATACCTATCACTATTGAAATTGAATCAAACTACAAAGCAATGAAATAAATTGCTAGTAAATGTATGAAGTTAAATGAAATAGGTATAGCCTTATAGTATATACTATAGTGGAGGTTATGACTTTTTTTCCTTGAAATCAACAATTTATGTTATATTGAATACTGTTTGAATTTGTAAGATCTTTAACTTCAAAAAACAACTTACCTTTTAAACCGATGAAACAGCTTCAAAGTTCCATGCACTTTTATTCATTTCACCTATTACAAGTCAAATTAATTAATCATATTATCTCCGAAAAAAACTGACAAAACATTGAAGCGCGTAAAAGCACAACAAACACTCCTTGTGCATTATACTTATGTCTTATTAGACTGAATTTGACAAAAGAAGTGTTCGTATTTTCTTTATTATTCATTTTATTTAAGGTTTTGTATCCAAGAGGATCAAATTAAAAAAAAAAAATATTCAATAACATAATTCGTTTTATACGCTGTCTAAAATTCAAAGAAAAACATTAATATGTATGTTTCATTTTTTTGTAGGTAGGAACAAATCTCTCTCACGTGATGGAAAAAGTCAATGCGTCCAAACAGGTAAAATGCTTGAAGTTACCTTGTCTCTCTAGTCTTGAAAAATCTTGACTCTCATGTACAAATTGCTTTTTTTTTAGTATTTTTGTAGTTACTGTATCCTCAAAATGAAAAAACAAATACAAGTTTCAAATAAGTGATTATTGTATAAGCTCTAAATTGTAATAATAAATAATAACACCGGCTAAGTGTAAGTCGAAGTCATTGTGTGTCGGTTTGGTGTGCAAGTTTGACTCTTATTTTTTTTTGGTTATTAATTTTAGTTTGGTTTTGCTTTTGGAACTGAAATAATAAAATTTTATTACCAAAAAACTTTGCATTACGACGTTACGCTAATGTATAATATGCAAATCACGTGTCTGTTTTCAATATTATACTTACTCAATAAATAACAAATTTCATGTATTCGAAAAGCACTTTTATACTGGAAGTATTACGACATAAAATCTCATATCACTACATATACTTGAGCCAATCACGGCTTGTTCGTGTTCAATACTCCGATCTGGAGAGTGCTTGTTTGTGCTACCGAACTGTATTACCTGTTTTTATTAGTTCTAGAAGGGGATCAAGCTTATTTGGTTTTATTTTACAGTGATATTGGAATCTATAGTGGTTGGAGATTTAAAATTGAATATATTTTTAGGTTAATATGGCCTAGTTTTAGTTAGTTACGTTTAGTTGGTAACTTTTTAATTTAATATTCAGAAAATATGTAGTTTCATTTGTTGCTTGTTTTTTTTAGTAATCTATATATAAAAATGAATCTCTATTTCCCTTAGGCATCGCATCACGCGTGAACGTATGAAACACTGGCGCAAATTCTTTTATTTTGTGTTACTTATTGTCAGGAGAAGGTTCTTATGAAAGAACATTTATATCCCGGAATTCCACGCGGGTCCGGGACTTACTAAACCACGGGACGCAGCAGAGCTAGTGGATCTATAAAATTACTCCGTCAATCTGAAGATATTACAAAATAGTCATGATGTTTTATGTATTTTTTTTAATTAACGATGAAAGAGCAGGGCTAAAGAAGTAAGCGTATATTGCTCTTTATATAATAAATAATATGTATTCGTTGCACCAATGCCGCTATGCACTGCCAAACTAGTTCCGCTATGCTCCATTTTACTTGGCTCTACTTAAGCAGTGGAACAGACAGAAGGAAAAGAATTATGTTTTTAATATGAAAAATAACCAATTTTTTATTTAATCATACATAAAAAATTTAAAATAATAACAATAAATCTCTACACAACTTTTTTCCATGTTATATTAAATTGGTTTTACGAATTATTTATTTTTTGTTTTAAGATGAATGCATCTTGCATGAGTAATCAATAAACATTCTGAAACCTTTCAACCGGCAATATTTAAATTATTTTTTTTTTCTATTATATTAAGTGTATTTCAAAACACATAAAAATGTGTAATAATTTTTAGTCATAGTTTTACAATATAAATATTTAAGTTATAAAAAGATTAAAGACGGTTCAGACGATCTTTAATGTTCGGCAGAGTGCCCAAAGACAATTAACGTCCTTGACATACGTAGAGTTAGTCAAGTAAAAGTTTAATAAAAAAAGAGCGAAGATGACTGGCCATAATCAATTTATAAATTCTATTGTTACGTTTTCAAAAATCGCTTCCCTATGTTGTAAATGAAGAGAAGAAGAATAATATTAAGATATATAAACTTCTTAGTAGTGATGGCACTGATTAAATCATACAAATATAACGTGACTATTTTTTTTAAGTTTATTGACAATCATCTCAAGTGGAGTGTAAAAAAGTTCTCATATCTAGCGTTCAAGAAATGAACCATATCTACATAAAAATAACCTTACCATCCAAGGATGTATGTATATTTTTGTAATATGTATGTAAATCTAATATCCCATGACCTACTTGCAATTCGGCGTTGCTTTTCGAACGCTGTAATGTCAACCCTTCGACCCGCGTGATCTATCAATGTCAGGCTGTAGTGAATATGATCACACGTTTTGGTCGTGCTGTATAACTTTTGGTTTGCTGATTTTTTTGTGCAATTTTTAGTAACATGCTAGACGTTGAAGGTAAAGCGGTATTGTCCGCATCAGTCATGATCAATTTGGTTTAATTAGTAGTTTATATTTACTGTATTTTAAAACAGTTTACTGTTCGTTGGCGTAGGTGCGGGTTCACCTTCTTAGTAGACTCTGGCATCGCGTTCGATTACCGTTGTCAGCAGAAGTTTTGTCCGCAAGGAAGATTTGTGTTTCTAGTCGAATTATGTACTTATTGCTATTGTTAGTTACGGGTGTGAGGTGAATGTTTCCGTCACTCACGACACAACTTTGGGCCAGTGAGAGAAAGCGTTTATGTTATATTTGTTTTTATATTTTTCTAGGCTTTATACTATGAGTGTTACTCATATACTCCAAATACAAAAAAATATATTTCATAAAAATATATTCAATCTTTTCCCCTCGCTCTTAAACATCGTTTTTGATATTAGTTGGTGAGACCCTTTCTTCCACGATGAAAGAATTAAAAATATATGACGTATTTACTAAGTTCAATTTTAAATACATTATCTTACATCAGATTGGAGTTGCCAGTATCACACCTGTTGGTATAGTATGCTACAGGGCGGTGTGAAACTCACACTCTAGAATATTTCCTGTATTTGACTACCCTAATAAACAGCAACTGCAGAAACCACAGTTGGTCCCATCTTACTCAATTATAGTATAGTGATGATTGTATTATTTGTACCAAACACTGTCTCGTTATATCTCCAATGCACTATCATATCCATGACTTACAATAAAGACTAAATAAGTGTTTATATAACATTTAAAGCGAAATAATATATAAAGCACGTACTTTTATTGTTATATTTGTATAGTTTTCTTATGAGACCATTATTATCATTTATTTTTTTATTAACGACTAATATATATAACTGAAAATATGTTGATCTATAGTCCAACTCGTATCAAAATGCTTTAAATTTTTTTATATCATATTATAGTTTATATTTCATATGGAAAGTGTATGTCAACAAGAATAAACAGTTTATAACATATTTAAAGATATGTTTTTCTTAAAAAAGGCGATATTAATTTAATGCATTGTGGCAACATCTATTTCTGTTTTTCTTCGGTACGATCAAGAACTAATAACGATTATAGATATTTATTGTTAATTATAACTAAATCTAATTGGATTAAGTTTTAATTAAAAATAAAAATTTATTTGTTTTTAAGTATGAGTTAACGGTCTAATAAAGAATTTCCATATGATTGCTAAAAAGTATTTTTAAAAACTTTTTATTTTTACTTTTACGCGCCCACACTTATGAAATCTAATGGATAACGATAAAATTCCTAGAAATACATTTTAATATTTGTAATGAAATGAAATGGATGAAGTAAGCTCCAATTTTTTTGATTTTTTATGAATTATTTCATGCATTATATTATTCACTGAAATTGATACACCGTGCACCATAAAGTATATACATTTCCAAACAGAAATTATTTTGTGAATTATGTCTTTTATTAATACAGTATAGATAACCATTGAATTTAATTTTTCTTTTTCAGTGGCAGTACGGTTTCATTGTGTATTATATTAATGTGTATCATTTTTTATTTTATAATTAAAATGTTTCTCGTGTTTATGTAAATTACTATTTTTTCATGATAAACTGATAAATTACCTAAAATAATTTAGATGTTTATGACATAAAATGATCTATTTTACTTACAATGTAGCGCAAGGGGGGCACATAGCCGAGAGCGCACGAGTGGTCGCCCGCCGCTCGGCCGCGCCGCCGCGCTACCGCATCGCGTCGAGACCGCGACGCTTGTTCCCGCCGCGCGCGACAAGATCGCGCGTCCAACGCCGCACGTCGCGCCGCCAAACACTCCACGTGCGCGAAACCGACCAGTCCACGAAACGCCACGCCGAACAGTCCGACTGTCAACAATACAAACCACAATTTTAAAAACCCACGAGACACCTTTATAATTCATGGAAAATGGAAAACTTTAGCGTTCCAACGCTGTCGCATTGCAGGAAAACGTAATGTATCGTCGGAGACAAGCGAGTGCGAGCCTACGGCGGTTTCGCGACGGTCGGACGTGCAAGGGTACTCACATTAGCATGCCAGCGTCGGCCTCCCGGTTATCAACTATCGTTAACGTAAACAATCGAACACACAATCATTTTGTCAAGTGGCGCGGCGCGATATCACATGCCGGTGGGACGCGGATCGAACCAGGTCGGGCGGTGGGCCCCGGCCTCAGAGCATCGGCCCCGGGGGCTGGCGCCGCAAGGCTGCCACCGCCACCACACCGTATGCGGCGTTTGCTTGCTAAATGAGCGGATTAGGTGCGCGGGGCGGAAGTGTCTGTAGCGACACGCGCGTCGGTGCCACTGCAGGCCGCCACTGAGGCGGGGCGGCCCGGGAGAGCCTCCCCGCGCGCCCGCCCGCCCCGCCGCCGCCCCGCCGCCCGCCCGCCATGTGGCCCAGCCGCGCGAGAGCCCTCTCGCCTCGCAAAGGGTTGTCGGCAAAGGGAAATTGTTACTATCGCCTTTTTGTCGTTACAATTACTGTACTATCAAACGTTTGCTTTCAGAACCGAATCTAAAAAGTTTTAATTAAGCATTTTTTGATTTTCAGTTGTAAGTCATGTATCGGGGTCGGCGTTATGTAACGCCGTGCGGGTGCCATGGACTCCGCAGACGCAGCGCGCCTTTCGGAATACCCGTAACGTTGCCCTTAAATTTCTAGTGAACGTAGCGAGTTTGGCCGAAGTTAGCCGAGCGGGTCTGAGTGAGAACGCACTTCGGATGAGAGAGCACGATGGCGCCGCCCAGTCGATAAGGCCGTCTCCACTCGGCGAACAAAGACACTAACCTATAATAATTACATTTAATTAAGGATAACTGGACTATTTTGTATAATAAGCATATTGCACTGCATCGTTAACGTGCGGATTTCACGCTTGATGAGCGAGAATTATAGCGCGTATGGATTTTAGTTGTCGTTTTGTCCACGCACGAAGTCTGGGCACGGCGCGGTCGAATTACTCTGACGTAAAAGATACACGCACCGCGAGTAAACGTATCACACCGGCGGAATTACTCGAATCATTACGGGTTAAGGTATACCTCTTTTATAATCATTATACTTTGATAAATACTTCACAATTACATGTGTGCCTTAATTGCAAATAAAGGCGCAGTTTTAATGGATTTTAAAGTGATCTTTTTACTGCTTTCGGGACGTAATGGTTCGTTTTAAGTGAAACTTCAGCAGTAAAGTTGTATTAGCGACACCTTTCACACACGTTTGCTTAGAATGAACTGCGTCATTTAGAACTCTAATAATTTGTCGTATAAAATACCGTTATAAGCTATTTTGAAATAATATAACTTTTAGACTTGTTTTGAATTATATATTTAGTATATACTTGTGATAAAACAAACACAATTTGACCTTTTTTATACGCAAATATCTTTTTATTAATTCTTACTGAATTTGTACCGAAAATATTAGATAGATAGATAACGCTTTACTGTCACACCTTACATAAATCACTTACAAAACATTTTAAACCTAAAATAAAAGTGTACAATCGGCGGTCTTATCGCTAAAAGCGATCTCTTCCAGACAACCTTTGGTTGGAGAAGATTTTAATAATTCTGTGAAGCGGGGGTGTAAATACAAGTTATGAGAAAATAAAATATACATTAAGGTATATATATACATACTTAAACAAAATAAATTCTATAAGGCAATAATAATACATACATAATGTTTATAATATAAATACAAATATACAAAATATTATAATACTAATTATAATACTAATTTAATACTATATATACAAAATATAAGAGAGACTAATCTAATTTAAAAAAATATCCTTTTTTGATAAAACCATTATAAGGACTAGGTCTGTTTTGAAACCAGACGTGTATTAAAGATTATTTTATTTGCAATTTAAACTGAAATATGGCATATATATTTTCTGTAAGTTATTGTTTAAAGAAAATCTTGAAAATTATAGCGGCTTCAATAATTGAAAAGCACAATTCCTTTGCTCAAACAGAAGAGTGTTCTTGGTTTTATTTTGTTCTGCAGTTTCTTGGAATGGACTTACTAATTGATTGAAACGGAAAACTTTGATCATTATTATATTGCAAACGCGTACTTGAGATATTTCTTGGTGGTCTGGACAAACCAAAAAGCAAAGGGAATTGGGATTTTATGCATCGCACCGTTAGTTGATTTTTAACATTAAATAAATGATTTTAGGGTCATAAGCGATTTGTCGAGTGTATCGGATGATACCGTTCATTCTTCGAACAAAAGAATCTTGCAGTTAAAATAATTGCTAGTTTAATTAAATTAAAATGACATCCGCCTTTTTTTTTAATTAAAAGACGAGACGAGCAAGTCTTTCAGTCAACAAAAGTTTTGAATTTATATCATCATCATCATCATCATCTCAGCCGCAAGAAGTCCACTGCTGGATATAGGCCTCCCCCAAAGATCTCCAAAATGAACGGTTGTTAGCGCCCTGCATCCAGCGTCTTCCTGCGACCTTCTCTATGTCGTCCGTCCACCTTGTGGGCGGTCTTCCGACACTGCGCTTGCCAGTCCGTGGCCTCCATTCTAGAACTTTTCGGCCCCATCAGCCATCCGTTCTACGTACTATGTGCCCTGCCCATTGCCACTTCAACTTGCTAACCCGCCGGGCTATGTCGGTGACTTTCGTTCGTCTACGGATCTCCTCATTCCTGATTCGATCTCGTAGAGAAACCCCGAGCATAGCCCTTTCCATAGCTCGAATCATTGAAATTATATACTAAAGTTAAAATCCTGCACGGCAAAATACTGCGCTCCTCACCCCGAGATATAACAAGTTACATTTCTTTATGCCCCGTTATTACAATAGAAACATTACCCTTTAATCCGGAATGTTTGCTCACTTGGCACGTTTCAGCACTTGGCGGTTGAATGTCTGTCAATAAATTATAAATAAAATCCATTTATTTCAGGTAAATCAACCCATAATATCAATTACATAAATGAAAATAGAAAATCCACGAAAACAACAAATAAATCAAATAACAATATTAAATCTAATACCTTTAAACGAGCAATTCTCATATATGTATGTGAATATGTATAATCTGAATCTTGGAAACGGTTCCAACGATTTTCATAAACTTTAGTACGCATGTTTCGGTGACGATAAATCGTTCCAGCTAGGTTTCATTTTTATTAAACGTCATTTACCAAAAAAAGGGCTATGCAAAAGAGTCTTACCACTAATTTTAATATGCCTCCAATAATTATATGACTATTATTTGCTGAAAATCGTTTGTAATGTTTCTTTCACGAGAAACTAGCCCATCGTAAGATTCTAAATAATTTTAACGTTCTGCCAACTATGATTAATGAACGGTAAAATTAATAGTATTATATAAAGAAAAAAACAAGTTATGACGATTGTTTGTCAGAAAAATCAATCAAGATTTTCCATCAATCAGATTGCATTACCCAATATTTCTCAATGCCGATAGCTTTTCCAGGGGGAAGGAAGATCTCACCGAATAGCTATCCGACCCTCCTTTAAACTTGTTGATTAAGATATCAAAAACAACCTCGGCCTGCTATGACGTAAAATATGACTTTATTTTCCCCTTATCCTGTTTAAATTGAATTTATCCAATCTTTTGCGAAAACGCGTTCAAATATTAATTTGGTAAAGGGATTCTATTGTTCGATTATTCTAAATTTCAGTATAATTGAGAATCAAATTCTCATCGAGAGCGACCACTTCATAGAAATTGTTATTTCGTGGGTTGGATTTTTAATCTCTTAATAAGATTATTCGATAATTAGGTAATGATGTTTTTTTTATACCATTATAAATGAAGATAATATGTTTGTCTGGCATGAGCGATATGACCATAATAATATCTAAGATTTAAAATTTATTTGGTTATCCAGTTTTTGTGTCATTTTAAAACTGTACAGTTGTTTGGTTTGAAGAATTTTTTTTTAAAAGTGTTATTTTGGTTTGTTGAACTCATATCTCTGCTATTTATTGCTGAATTTATACATTAACTAATTATATTTAATTAGGTACTTTGTGGCAAATGGTTTTTATTTTAAATATTTTTTTTATTTACTTAACTATAACAGCAATATAGCTGTAGTCAGTAGAATTTCAAACGTACATATATAAAGTAGTATAAAAATAAGAAAAAAAAATCTAGAAAATTCTGCACAGCATCTGCGATTTGCGGAAGGGATCAATTAAAATATCTATTACTTACTATAAACATAAGCATAGACTGACGCAATTTTATGAACTTTATTTGTTAAAATAATTGTAGGACTATAAGTGTAAAAGCATTTTATTAATCCTACTAATATTATAAATCCGAAAGTTTGTGTGTAAGTGCGTAAGTATGTTTGTTCCCTCTTCATGCTTTAACGGCTGAACGGATTTGGATAAAATTTGGAATGTACATAGATTATACCTAGGATTAACACATAGGCTACTTTTTAACTCGATAATAGCGGGCGAAGCCGCGAGGCACGGCTAGTGTTTTATATATTGTTACTATTTTCACATAAGCTTTTGGATTTTTGTTTCCCTGCGTCCCTTACCCATATAACTTTTGATACAATATCCAATGAAATTGGTTATCCAGAGCAATATGCAAAAGTGTTTACGCTTTCATAAGCCGATAGTGATTGATAGTCTATGCACCGAATATGTGCCTAGCGCCAAATAAAATACATTTTGTCGTTCGTTTTTTGATTTTGATTTACGGGTTGATTGTAGTTTGTAACAACAGTGAATTTTTGCTATCACATAGAAACAACTATAGAAAATTAGAAACTAACACAGAAAGCGGAATTGCAACCATTTTTTACCGACTTCACAAAAAAGGAGGAGGTACTAAGTCGACTGTTTTTTTTTTTTTAATGTGGGTTACCTCATTTCTCCTTCCACGTGAACCGATTTTGAATTTTTTTTTGTTTGAAAGATGTTGCTTTCCAATTGGTCCCATTTAAATTTGATCAAGATCTTTTCAGTAGTTCTTGAAATATCTTCAATAATGCATGTTAAGTATATCTAATCTGACCAAAATTCCGAAGATAAAGCGGTGATGTCTATTTATTTAAGCTTTGCTACCACATCTAGTCTATCTATGTTACCACATCAGAGAAATAATAATTAAACGCATAATTATTTTTTCTCTGATGTCGTACGGTGAGATAGTGGTCAAGTTTAACTTCTATAAACAGTGATGAAGTCGAAGGTGGTGATTACTTCATGACTCGAATAACTTTGTATGGTGGACATTCCTCATATACACGAAGCGCTTTGCTATCATATTAATTATGCGCATTGCAGGTGGAACTCCTTGGTAAAGTCTGTGTTCCCAGATAAGTACAATCTCTAAGTATTCAAATCGAGAGTGAACAGGTATTTTCTAGGCATGTGTCGTCTATCATCGATCGCTTAGTCACTTAACATCAGGTGATATAATGTTTCTGCAGAAATGTCTTGATATTGCACTCTGTCCGCTGGCATTATTAGTTGATCGTCCATCTTGTAAACAATGGGTTTTGGGACTGTTTCCCGGTGGGAACACAATATTTATTCTCAAAATAAATTGTGTTTCTGTTTCGGAATGTTATTTTTTATGCTAGATTTGACCGCTATCTCACCTGATGGAAAGTGACGATGCAGCCGAAGATGTGAAATGCTTGCCTAGAAAGTACCTATTCACTCTAGACTTGAAGACACCCAGATTCCGTTCAGAGAACAAAGACGCAGGCAATTAGTTCCACTCCTTCGCTGTACGGATGATATACATGTGATTGTGTATGTGATGTGAATGTTTCCGGCACTCACGATGTCAATTTTTGTACTATGTGTGGGGCTGTGATTATAAATGCATTTTCGTTATGCTGTTAATAGTAAGTTCATGTCTAATATCTATCCTTGATTAGTGGTAGTAAGTGAAACTAAGCATCTCTGTAACAGCTTGACGGATTAAGATGTTTAGTAGGGTGACAGTCTTAATCTTTAAATAGAACATAGGCCTTGAAATAATTATGGCTTGTATTGTATATTAATTGAAGCATTTATTTATGTATTATTATTTAATTTTATTATTTATTCTATAGTTTAGCACAAGACAGTGTACTAGGAATAGCTTATGTATGTATTTCTCATGTAGTACATTCTTTATTTTAAAAAAGTTCTAGAGGACTTAATGCTAATGGCATTTTCTACCAGTCAACCACAATAAGTAGACAAGACGAGTGTAGGCGTGCATCAAAATTGTATAGAGGAACAATTTGTTCATTGATTGTTAATTGATTAAAGATTATAACAAAGTTTTTTTTTTTTTTTTACCTAGTATTTTTTTTAAACGTATAGTACACACTATTGTCAAATGAAATCGTTAAGTTTTGTTATTTATAGCTATATAAATATTTTCTTTTATTCCAATCACAGGCAAAACGCGGTGCACTTCTAGTTTCCTTAAGGGTTAAAACTATTATTGTGCAACATTAAGAATAGTAATAGTTGCTTAGACATGTATCTATAGTCACTATTATTGAATCTCGATTACACTGTCGTAGCTATTCAGTATAAGCAGTCTTTGTTATAATGTGTAAGCAGTTTATGATCTTGGAGTATTCGATAACTCATTGTGAGAATCTTGTCAGTGTATACCAAGCCTTAGTTGGATTTCGTTAGGGTAACCATGAAGTACTTTTAAATTGATCAACAGGTTTTATTTTATTTATAGTAGATATTTAACAAATACGAATGAAACGTTATGTTTATGCATTCATTTTGCTAACCGCAAATACTGTTTCTGACATGTACAACATGGGAGTATTCAAGTTGCGATGCTAACGTGCTCCATCGTTGACCGCATCGTCACTTAACATCAGGTGAGATTAAATAATTGCCTTTCATGGTTGAAATAATATTTTAAGCTTTTCCATTGCCATTTAACATCGATGAGATAGTGTTTTTACCGACTTCCCAAAAAAGGAGGAGGTACTCAAGTCGACTGCATGTTTTTTTATTTTTTTTATTGTGTTACCTCATAACTTCTCTCCACGAAAGCCGATTTCAAAAATGTTATTTTAATTTGAAAGATGTTGCTTTCTAATTGGTCCCATTTAAATTTGATCAGGATCTGATCAGTAGTTCTTGAAATATCGTCAATAATGTCTATTTTGTGACGAATAATGCGTACTTTGACGATGTTCTGGTTTACTAGACTTCAAAAGTTACCTCACAACTTCTTTCGTTGTAAGCCGATTTTGATGATTCTTTTTTTATTTGAAAGCTGGTGGATCAAGGTTTCGATGATAAAGCGGTGAAGTCAGTTTTTTTAAGCTTTGCTTGCGTTTAATTATTTGTATATACTATCTCACCTGATAGAAAGAGGAGTGAAATTGAAAATTTGTTTATTTGGCGAAGAAAGACGAATAAGGTACTATAAAATTGTGCTGTGGGCCCCAAACTAGGCAAAGCCTGTATTATGGGAGCCCGATATGGTTAATAATTATAGAAATGCCAGTCTGTAAATTTAATTAGTCCAATTATATACTTATTCCTAGTTTTAAAACTATTAAAATATAAATATTACATCTTTATATTATTTCCTTGTAACTAACTTATCCACAAGGTGCTTTGTATGTTTCTCTTGCTCTTTCTCTCTCTTTCTCTATGTGATTATGATTGTATGTGTGTGATTATGATTGATGATTAATTGCATAAAAAATTCGAATTTAATTAGTTATTATTATTAATTTTGACAAGATTACTTGAGAAGAAAAAAAGTACAAACTTAAATCCGAAAAAACAAACTTCAATGCAGACTTCTTGTTATAAATTCAATAAAACTCTTCGCATGTACAAAGCATTTTATAAACTTTTTCACGCTACAAAATCCATAAACTTATTATTCACCATGTCCTACAAAATTTACTCCCCTTGACACTGCACTCAAAACAGGCATGTTCCCAGATTGGATGCTGTCATGGATAGGGCTTTTAGCTCAGAATCCTTGTATCCTATCATCCTGTGAGCTTCAGAAACTATCAAATGGCAGGTGACAGGTCAATGTATGTTGGTATAATATTGCAAAAAAATACAGTATGGGCTCTTTTGGTAAGTCACCTATCCAATGGAACATGGTATTTAATAAATTTTAAATTAGCCGTTAACGATGTATTAGTGTTATTAAAAGGTGCAAACGAAATTATTCTGACTGCCGGTCCTTACCTTTCAAAAACTCTATGTTTTGCACGCTCAAAGACATTTGGCTGAAAATTTCATTATAATAAAAAAAAATTGTTTTGATCAACCAAAAAACATATTATTACTAAAAAACTAAAAAGCTTCAATTTATTACAAGTAAACATTAGAACAATACTAATACATGTTCAATTTCACAGACATTGTCTTAATGCAGTATCATTATCTAATAAATTTGAAGAATTTACAATATGGTAATGGAAACCCCTTAAAATAATAATAGCGGTCTTTATTATTCAATAATGATACAATTAATAGAGTTATTACTGAAGGTTCGAGGTATTACTAATGTATATATTTTGAAAAAACAATGACAATAGATTTTTAAATGGTTCATGTCTACAGTCAGTCTTAAGAACAATATATGATCGAAGTGTATTTAAAAACATTGTAACAATCAGTTTTATTAAATATTCCATACTGACTATACGTGTTTTATGGCGGAAGTGACTTGGTGTGACCGTATTGAATTATTCACCGAAGCTTGATGACTAGAAATAGTTTTACGAACATACGTGACGAGGAACCTTTTACAGACAGCTAGCTTTACAAATATTTTGGGGGCTGAGTCACCCACGTCCGTAGGAGGATACCCCCTAAAGTCTGACTCCCTACACGTGGTCCCCGGGTGGTGCTAATCAGGTGACATTTGAGAGGTGGTAGAGCATTTTGTGAGTTGCTCGCCTGGCTTGCTACCAAAGTAGCTTACCACCATCAAGTTGAAAGTCTGCCGCCAAGCCAAATACGGTGTTCCGGCAGTTATCCTTGAGAGCCTGCGTATTCCAGTTCTATTGTGTTTACCAGCTTCGATCACATCGTCACTTACCATCAGGTGAAATAGTGGTCAAACACTAGCCTGTCACAAATACAAAAAAAAAAATACTGTTATCTAAGGAAATTCCACTTTTTGCTTTACAACGGCAACACAAAGAGGGTTATAATTTTGTGTGCTATACTTGTGTGAACTGCCCTTTGGCTTAGTTGAGTAGGTCTTCTAAGCATAAGGTATCGGGTTCGATTCCCAGCGGTAACACAAGTTTTCTCCCGAAGGAACATTTTTGTTTCTTGTTCTGGGTGTGATTGTGATGTGAATGTTTGCGGCACCCACGACACAAATCATGGAACTTAGTGTGGGGCTGTGAGTGTGGAAGTGTTTATGTTTATACATTTATACAACACCAACGATACATGTCTTGGAACTTAATGCGGGACTGTGAGTGCGAGAACGTTTATTTTTCTCTATAATACAATAAACATGCTTTCAAAACAAATGAAGTTTTTAGTTTTTAAATTTTTTTATGCGTAATAGGCAAGCATTTGACCACTATATCAAGTGATGGAAAGTGATGATGAGGCCGAAGATGTGACATGCTTGCCTAGAAAATACCTATTCACTCGAGACTTGAAGACTCCCAGATTATACAACGTTACCCCAAATAGTTAAACCATTGGAAGAGCCACATGTCATATGAACTGATGATATTATATTTCTGTTTGTCAATTGTTATCTATCTCAGAGTCTGCTGATGACTGGTTGTTCGCTTAATCAAAGCAAATACAATTAATTTAATTTAATCCTATTTGAACTTGCGTAGACAACCTTAATGAAAGCATTTCATGCATAATTGCATCATTAATTATCTTTCATAGAATATCTGAGAATCAATTTTTGGGCTCCTATAGCTCAATGAATAATTTGAACGTAAGCAAAGCTTAAAAATACCGACATCACGGCTAATATTTTGAATTTGGCTTGATCTATTTCGGTATAATTTATATTGGACTACCTCTGAATCTACCAAACAAAAAAATAATTTTGAGAATCGTTCCATAAATGGGGGAGAAATCGGTGAACATACATAAAAAAAAAAATTACATACAGTCGAACATAGAATCTCCTCCATTTTTGAAGTTGGTTCAAAATCGATAAGTCTCAGCTCAAGGGAAGGAACTATTCTAACATGAAAATAGTATAAAAGCACTCAACTACACATTTTTGTCAGTAACGCGCTAAGAGTACGATCTTTAACTGCCCGTTGGCCTAGTTTGGTCTGCGTTCACCTTCTGAACAGGAGTTCGATTCTCGGTAAAAATAGTTTCTCCCAAAGGAAAATTTGTGTTTCTAGTTCTGGTTGGGATTACGTGTGTCTGTCACTCAGTTTCAACACACAATTAATGAAGCCGGGACCCACAACATTAGTCATCAAACTTAGTAAGTGTGATAAAGTTTATCATTAAAAAAAAACTTCTTGGATACATGACATTGTTATCAAAATTGCATACATTTGCTTATGGATAATACTTTTTTCGATTTAATAATTAAACGCAAGCAAAGCTTGACAAAACCGACTTCACCGCTTTATCTTCGGAGCCTTGATCAGATTTAATGTATTAAATACGCATTATTGACGATAACTCAAAAACTAGATCAGATCTTGATCAAATTTAAATGGAACCACATGGAAAGCACCAGCTTTCAAATAAAAAAATAATCATCAAAATCGGCTCACAACGAAAGAAGTTATGAGGTAACTTTTGAAGTCAGTTAAAAACGAGAACATAATCAATGTAGTCCACAGAATAATTATACGCATTATTGAGAATAACTCAAAAACTAGATCAGATCTGGATCAAATTTAAATGAAACCACATGGAAAGCACCAGCTTTCAAATAAAAAATCATCATCAAAATCGGCTCACAACGACAGAAAATGAGGCAACACAGATAAAAAAAAATATAGTCGAATTGAGAACCTCCTTTTTTTGAAGTCGGTTAAAATAAAAGAAAGCAATGGTACTAATGACTACTACTTTATTATGTTGAATAGGCAAGCATTTGACCACTTTCTCACCTGATGGAAAGTGATGATGCGGCCGAAGGTGTGACATGCTTGCCTAGAAGAAACTAGATTACTAACTAAAACCTAATTCGTTTCTAGCTTTCGTCTTTTAAACCTATCTATAAAACACTACTCATTCTGACTCCCAAAACCAGCCTTTTAGACTTTTCTATTAACGTTTCAAAGCATTCGTATCTATGCGTCCCACACAACTAGAAATTTAAGTCCAATAGGAAATATCGCTCAGAATAGCCGATTGGTCCGATTGCCTTTCATTCGGTCGAATCGCCGGAGCTATTATATTTATTGGTTTTTAGAAAAGTGGCCTCGGGGCTGTAATATTGGGGAACAAAATTAAGATATCTATGTTATAGTTTCTTTGAGCTTATGATTAAGTTGTATTTTTGGAATTATGTCCTTGGGATAGTTGTTGTAAACTCGCAAGTTTCAACCTCTACTTTATCACTCTCTACGCAAAAAAGGTGTGTTACAAACATAATATGTGTATCCATATATCTGCGTGTCTGTTTATAGCATCGTAGCTGCCAAACAGCTTAAGCAATTTTGATTTAATTTCTCTTTTGTTTGTAAGGTGATTTGATCGAAAATGTTCATAGTAAAATCAAAAAGTGTAACCGTTTCTCAAAAAGCCATAATTTTCAAAATTTTGATTTTGCTAACTACGAAGATCTTCTTTGCAAACATGCTTCTTCTTGGCCGCATCATCACTTTCCATCAGATGAAATAATGGTGACATGTTTTAATTACCCGTTAGATACAATCAAACTGTATATTTATATTATTATTAAAGTAATTCGCTTTGATCTGCGACTTATTGATTTTCCATATGGCTCCTATAAAATAAATCAGATTATATTCTATGTAAGGTAATATAATATACAATTATGCATGAAATGCTTTCAATAAAGATATTATAACAAACCAAAAAAAAACTATGTTGCACTTTATTACCAAATGTAATACAGGTTAAGGCGAGCCTTTCCAAGAACTGTATGCACATTACGTTGCGATCTCGCGGCTATCACTTTCGGGAGGAGTGAAAACATTTGATTTTGGAATTAGACGGAGAGATTTTTTAATAATTCATTTTATGGCGGCCCTTTTCAATCACATTTTCTACAAGGTTTCTGCTGGTACAAGTTTCATTGAACAAAACCTAACATAACTCAAATAAAATGCATTTTTATCATAATTCAGACACATCTTTGCCATTTTTTTTCTATGCAGCGAAATGTAACAAATCGTGTATCGGATGGCCGAAAAGTACATATGTATTTTTTAAATTTAAATCCGTGCTATTTAAGAATAAAACAGAGTTCAAAACGCCGTATTGCAGAATACCAAAAACCTTTTGAGTCATCATCCCAACCACTGAGACCAACGTCTTTCGTGGTACGGCTGTTGCATTTTTTCTAATAATTATATTTTAGTTTTTTTATTTAAGTTCGTAAATATTGCTTACTAGCTGCACCCCGTAGTTTTACCCGCGTAAGTCCCGAACCCGCGGGAATTCTGGGATAAAATTTTCTTTCATAATTCGGATACATTTCGGAGAGTGTGCAACGGCATTACACAATGTAATTCCCCCATCCCCATTCTATTATCGGACATCGAGATAGTCTCTTAAGCGACACCACTATATGGTAGATATTCCACAAATGCGGACGAAGCGTTTTGCCTCCACATTCATTATGCGGACTGCAAAGGAGTGGAATTCCTTGCCTGATTCTGTGTTTCCTGATAAATACAATATGGGAGTCTTTAAGTCACGAGTGAAAAGACATCTTCTAGGCAAACGTGCTCCATCGTCGACCGCATCTTCGCTTATCATCAGGTGAGATGGCGGTCAAACGTTTGCCTATCTAGAATAAAAAAAATAAAATAAAAAAAAGAACCTTCTCCTGACAATTATTACCCTAACAAAAAAATAAATAGCGAAATTGTTCCCCCCGTGATGCGATGACTAACTAACTAACTCACGCATTCACTAACGCATTCACACTCACAGCCCCACACTAAGTTCAAAGACTTGTATCGTGGGTGCCGGAAACATTAACATAATTATCACATAAAGCACAAATCTCCCTTGGGGAGGAAAATTATGTTCCTGCCGGGAATCGAACCCAGGACCCACGGTGCTGAGGGCAGAGACTGGCCCACCACGCCAACTGGGTCGACTAAAGGAAATACAGATATATATATATATAGATAACGCCTTAAACGAGAAAACATTCTACTCTTATGATGAATTCATCTTTAAAGCGTTTAAGTGACCATATTCTATTATTCGTTGATAATTGTTAATATACGTACGTGCTCCATCGTCGACCGCATCATCACTTACCACCAGGTGAGATGGCGGTCAAACGTTTGCCTATCTTAAATAAAAAATATATATACAGCACACTGTGGTATGAAATTTTTTTATTTTACTATTTTTTTTTTTTTTTTTTTTGTACTTACATTGATTTTGATGATTTATATAAATATAACTCAAATTACAATTGTAAAAATCTAACTATAAGACGTGTAAACAATGTTTATTAATAAATGAGTATTTGAGTAGTATTTGAGAACTTTTATAATCCTAATATCCTATCCTATTATATCTCTCTTTATGAGCTCTAATATCCGGATGACCGAGCTTTGCTCGGTTTTTTGTTTTTGGTAGAATGTGTTTGAATTTGTAGCCTCAGAAAGCTCCATTTAGTGTGGAGTAGAAACAGTTTTTTTATATCGGTCATGGCGTAATAGATGGCGCTGATAGTTTCTTAAACCCGGTTTTTCAAATGCAGTTTGGAAACCGAGCATTTCATAAATCGATTCCTTGGGCCGAAAAACCCCTTATCTGTAACTTTCATGAAAATCGTTGGAGCCGTTTCCGAGATCCTGATTACACACACATATATATACAAGAATTGCTCGTTTAAAGATATTAGATAACTGAAAGCAAATTATACCTACATATTATTAAGCGTCTAAAACCAGGGTATAACTTGTATTTCTAAAGCTGTCTTAAGATAACCTTCAACATCACGTTTATGTAAACCACTAGAATTCCCAAGGTAACCAAATTACTTTGTGGCATCCACTAGCCGACACCGGTACGCTCTTAAACTAAGTTATGAAACATAATAACTTTTTGAGGCGAGCTAAGACCAAAGTTTTGTCTTAGCCATTTTATTTTTAATGCATTCGGTTGTTGCATTTCGGGTTATATTGTTCCAGAGGTACCGTTAGCATAAAATGGTGGAACTACCGACGTATGCAGGTAGTTTTCAGTAGGAGAACTTATTACTCTCATTTAATCTATAGTACAAAATTCTGCTATGATAACAACGGACATTTCGTGCAGATAAATTTACTTATTTATATGGATAAAAAACAATGGGTTGCTCTCCGGGAGTGCCGACATAAGTGAAAACTTGAACATTAACTTTGAGGAGCAGGCATACATTTTCGCCGCGCGGTAGAATGAGAGGGGGATATTATTTCCTCTCCTACGCCACGCCGGCGGCGGTCTATTCTCCCTCCGTCTTACGAATTTTCGATCAGGACACGTGATCTGACGCGAGTTTAACATTTTGTTTTTTTTATTTGTGACAAGCTAGTGTTTGACCACTATCTCACCTAATGGTAAGTGACGATGTGATCGAAGCTGGTAAACACACTAGACCTGGAATACGCAGGCTCTCAAGGATAACTGCCCGAACACCGTATTTGGCTTGGCGGCAGACTGTCAACTTGATGGTGGTAAGCTACTTTGGTAGCAAGCCAGGCGAGCAACTCACAAAATGCTTTACCACCTCTCAGAAAACTCTTTGTACTCAAAAAAGTGCACAAAGCCGCTAAAGAAGTTTTCACTTCAAAAGTGTACATGAAACTGGGATCTAAACCATGACTTAATCACTCCACTGCACGCATCATCGCTGGCAGTGTAATCCTTATTTTGTAAACCTCTTTAAATAATAAATAGTTGAGTTATTTAATTATGTACTGTACTTTTATTCTAAACTTTTGTATTACAAGGAAACATTTTAACCATCGTTACAGTAATTACCCCAACCACTTTTCGTCACACAAAAAGGTTGCGGATCAGAATTTCAAAGTTATAAGAAATTCCACTTCAGAAATTAAACGCAAGCAAAGCTTAAAAAATCCGACTTCAACGTTTATTTTTTGGTTTTAGCTGGATCAATTTCGATAAAATTTATATGAGACCACCTCTGAAGTATAATCTACCAAACAAAAAAACATCAAATTCGATTCATAATTGACGGAGATATCGCGTAACATACATACAAAAAAAAAACATGCAGTCGAATTGAGAACATTTTTTTTTTAATTGGTTGAAAATTGGTTTTAATTAAAAGGAGCCATTTCATATTAAGTAGTCTGATTTAACTCTTTAAACTGTTGTTTTGTTTATTTATATTAAAACTAGACAAATTTAAGTTTATATAGAACACCCAACATTAGCTACTGCAATGTATTACACACAGAAATGTCCAGAATACTAATCTGCTGTGAAAGCGGATCTTGGAACGAGAGTGTTACTGTGGCAACAGAGACAAAAAGCATTTCCGTTTTTACGACACTTCCGCTGATAGTGAGCATGACAATGAAGGGAAGCAACTAGCTTATATACTCAGTTGTTAATATTTTAGGTTGGGTATCACTTAAGGCTGTGAGCTCGAACGTGGTGAGAGTGAGAACGTCCAATGTTATGATACCTTATATGACAGCGGCTTCCATCAATGTTCGAGAGGTTTATCTAGTCATCTAGTAAAGTTAGTTAATGTTTGTCTTACTTGCTTGTCGTATAGACTAGTGGGCATTGCTAGGATCAGAATTTTTCAAGTCGTCATTCAACATGGCTTTACGACTGTTGTCTTACGACTAACAACCGGGACTGACAGTTTAACCTGCCCTCCGAAGCACGGTGACACAGTTGAAAATCTCTCTAAACGGACACTCATCCAAGCAGGTCTGATAGAACATTGTTTAACTTTTTCGATCAGTAACAATCGACCAGGCAGACCGAGCTACGAGTGCCACGATTTTTATCCTAATTTTAACCTAATAGTTTCAAATATGTAGTCAGTAAAAATACATTAGAATATAAATTATATCATTATAGACGATTACATTATAATTCCTGAATTTCATCGTCTGATTAATTATGTTTTAATAAACAAGCATAAATTCAATAATAGATATATTGTACAACACTTTTTTTTTTTATTAAGATTGGCAAACGTTTGACCTACATTTCACCTGATGGTAATTGACAATGCGGTCGACGATGGAGCACGTTTGCCCAGAAGATGCCTATTCACTCGTGACTTAAAGACTATTTATCAGGGAACACAGACTCAGGTAAGGAATTCCATTCTTTTGCAGTTCGCATAATGAATGTGGAGGCAAAACGCTTCGTCCGCATTTGTGGAATATCCACCATATAGCGGTGTCGCTTAAGAGTCTGTCTCGATGTCCGATGATAAAATGGGGATGGGGGAATTAGATTGTGTAATTCTGTTGCACACTCTCCGAAATGTACACTTTTTATAATATAACTAAATGACGTTCGTAAAAAGAAATTACATAAGCATATATTACCGTACCGAACCCGGCAGACTTCGTCCTACCAAGCCTAAAATTTGGTGACATACTGACAGCAGCGCCACCTACCGGGTCTATTTGTGTTTTCAAACCATCCAAAAATGCATATCGGTCCTGCCGTTTAGGAGGAGTTAGGTTATAAACACACGTACAAAATAATTATGTATATTAAAATATGATCTACATGGGTCCATGGGGACCAGGTGCACTTGAAATTTATAAAGATTTGGCTGGGAAACTGAAAGAGTCGACACGTGACCATAATGCCGGTTTGTATTTTGCACAGCAATTAAGTCTCGCTGTGCAACGAGGTAACGCAGCCAGCATTTTGGGCACAATGCCGACCAATGACGTTTTGTATTATGTAAGTAGTTTATATAATTCTGTAATTTGGATTAATTATGAATGTCATTTGATGTATATTAAATACTAGCTTTTGCCCGCGCCTTCACTCGCGTTAAGATGTATTATTTCAAAATTG
Organism: Lomographa bimaculata; assembly: GCA_948107665.1. Classification (NCBI taxonomy): domain Eukaryota; kingdom Metazoa; phylum Arthropoda; class Insecta; order Lepidoptera; family Geometridae; genus Lomographa; species Lomographa bimaculata. The sequence continues at coordinate 15,865,582 of OX403599.1, forward strand.
ACAAAGTTTCATACAAATTTTCATCCCCTATTTTATCCCCTTGGGGGTAGAATTAATCAAAATCCTTTCTTAGCGGATGCCTACGTCATAACATCTATCTGCATGCCAAATTTCAGCCCGATCCGTCCAATGGTTTGGGCTGTGCGTTGATAGATCACTATGTCAGTCACCTTTGAGTTATATATATTTAGATAGATTGGCCTTAGGCTTAAGTAAAATTTGTCAAACTCTGTTAATTAAGGGCTGCGAATTTTGTTGATATATAATAAAAAAATGCTCAAACTGTACTGCCCCCCTAATTGAGTCAACCGTAAGTCCGTGTAGTATAGTTTCGAGATATTCGCGCCTAAAGTTTTTAAACTTGAATTAGTGATTAGCGTCGCAGTTTTACAATATGTTGATGTATAATTATTTTGGTGTATAGTATAAATGGTTTCCTTTTTTACAGTGTTTAATATATTGTGATAACTTTAATACTTTTATTTTAATTGAGGAAATAATCTGTATGCCTAGTGTAATAAAACCATATGATGTCCTTATCCTAAGCATAACCACCATATGTAAGATAGTTACCGTTCTTATGTCTAGTAATTTTCTTACGGTGTGCAATAAATTAAAATTAATCAAGATTTACTAGTCATTAGAACGGTAAGTTACTATAAACTGAAATTTACGCTTCATGACAAGGTGGTAATTTACAATTGAAAATGGAAAGATCTATATAATAGATATAAGAAAAACAACAATTTAAATGAAATTAACTTAGATGTTATGAAAGAAATTAATTGTTTTTAACAATTATTCATCAAAAAATATATTTTGCATAATATGCTTTTTCAAAATAAGTACCTACTTATAAATTTAGTTGTATGGCACTTTAAAAGTAGTAGTAAATTTTACCTAAAATTATAACAACCTTTAGTCAGTCAACACACTTTACAAGATGTTATATTTATAATTATTCAGTCTCTATATTTTTACAATTTTTCATAGTACCTACTTAAGTGAAGTAGGTACTATGAAAAATTCTAATAGGAACGGCAAATTTATTGTTTATATCTATTTCTAACATCAAATTTTATGAAAATTTTTAGTTTTCATTTATGAAATCCCCTTGAGCGTTGGAGGAATAAGTTGGTAAACTATACCAGACACTCCTCCTATTTTCCGGCATTAGTGGTACTAGTTTGTTTATAATATCTGTTTTCCTTTTGACAGCTACTCATACTACATAATGTGGAGTTTCAGGAAAAGATCGCGTTTTGGCAATTTTCGTTTAAAGAAAACCCATTGAATCTTCAAAATTATCAACACCGAGATTAGTTTTATACTTGAGCGTAAAAGATTCCCGTTCTACTTTCATGGCCATAATATTTTTTAAGTAAGTTCGCTGTTTATTCTTATGGAGTTTGTGTTGTGAGGAATAATCTCGATAGTTATTAAAATATGATACATCCATTACTTTAACAAAGTTTTTTTAAAGTGAAAAATCGCTATTCCGTTTATTTTATAGAAATTGCAGAATATTTTCATAACCAGCTAGAAGTTATTATTGTGTTGGTATATGATATTTAGATATACTTTTGTAATGGACCTTAGGCTCTGCACTTTACTTAATTATTATAATGCACTGAATTCGTTACGGCTTTGGAAATATCAAATCATCTTTCAAAACAACAACCCGAAAAATTTAAAGACGTTATTGTATCTCTTTTCGGATATCTATTCTTCTAAACTATTCAAGCGATAACTCAAAATTCTCAGAGAATATGCATATAATTATATATGTGATATAATTTAAACGCAAGCAAAGTTAATTTGATAAAAACTTACGCACATTATGAACTATTAAATTATTTAATACATAATGATAATTACATTTATTTATACCAATAAATAAATGCCAATAGTATTTTTATTTTTATTATTAGTTAAGACTCGCATTCATCTGAAAGATGGCTTCCGAACACAGATTACTCCTTCCAAATGAGGCCGAAAAAATTGTCGATCTAGACATCGAAAACGCGCAAACGAAGTTTAAAAATCGACTTCACCGCTTTATCTTCGGAACCCTTGTTCAGATTAAAATGAATTAAATACGCATTATTGAGGATAACTCAAAAATTATTAGTCAGTTCCTAATCGAATTTAAATGGGACCACATAGAAAGCACCAGCTTTCAAATAAAAAAAGAATCCTCAAAATCGGTTCACTGAGAAACCAGTTACATATGAGGTAAAACGAAAGTCGAAACAAACAGTCGAATTGAGAACCTCCTCATATTTTTAAACTCGGTAAAAAATACCCCCGCTTGCACATACCTCACCTCCCGCGTCTACAATGATACTAGGTAAAACAGGCGTAAGTCTGCTCTTACGGTTGGTTACCTAGGAATATTGTTTCTTCAACTTTTCGTTTACAAAACGGATATATATTATAGGATTAAATTTTGGTGCATGATTAAGCGCGTACATAGACGATAAGCGTAAGAACCGTAAGGGATCATACGGTATTTATGCCTAGGAACGAACACAAAAATAACCAGTTACGGTGGTTATGGCTAATATTATCTTTGTTTGTGTAGGTTTTACGAAAAAACCGTCAAAGAGAACATTGTAGATCTCGCCACGCTGATTCCGAATCAAGTATTAAGTCATTTTGGTCAAAAAACCGAGTTACGGTTGTCTCAATTAGGAGGGCAGTGTACATATCCCTACAAATCACATCACGGTTATTCACACTAATATTACAAATGTAAAAAATTTTGTATGAGTATTTAAATGTAGGCGACTGATGTCAATATTTTTTTTTATTCTCGATAGGCAACCATTTGACCACTATCTCACCTTATGGAAAGTGATGATGCGGCCGAAGATGTAGCATGCTTGCCTAGAAGATACCTATTCACTCTTGACTTATATACTCCTAGATTATACCGTTCAGAGAACAAAGACGTGGGCAATGAATTCCACTCCTTCGCAGTACGGATGACAAATGTAGAAGCAAAACGCTTCGAGCGAACCGGAGGTATGTCTACCATAAATGGATGACATTTTTAATTCGTGTAACTCCTACGCACATTCGTCAAAATGTAACCGTGATATGTGAAGTGGTTGAGCGAGATGGAATGATCGTTGTGTGTGAGAGAGAAAAATATCGCAATAGTGTGTGAGAGAGAAAAATGTTGCATAAGAACATGCGTTCTTGCGTAGGTAGGTAGGTAAGCGGCTTCTAGTAAGTTTTGAAAATAGTGTCGTTCTGCTACAACCTCTCGATTTATTCCAACTCATTGCAAGTTACCCAATAAAATAGCTTAACAAACGAATTGGAATTAATTGAACCTTAAAAATTTTGCCCGATGGCGCAGTTAGTTGAACGTATGCTATCTAAGCAGTATCGCGTTCGATTCTCGTTAGGAACACAAGTTTTTTCCGCAAGGGAAATGTGTGATACTAGAAAAACCAGTACCAATGACACAAGTCTTCGAATGGGCTGTGAGTTTGAAAGTGTGTATATATTTATTCTTTTTTATATAAGGTTTTCTTACCAATAAATGCTTTGTAACTGACAGTTTTAAAATCTCTAACGGTACTTACTAGCAGTACCTACTGAAATCCCCTAGAGACGGAGTATCCGGTATCCAGCCTCATTTGATTTGCGGAATCAATCCGAGAGCTCTACCGGTAACTCAATATTGCCATTAGAGCGTTTTCTGCAAAAAGTGATAGAAATCGCATTGAAATATTATTTTTACTAGATTTTAAGATATCTATTGTAACAAAAATTCTAAATTATTCATTACTACATACGTCTGTTACATTTGGAAAGCGTTTTTTTTATAGAATAGAGACTGAATTCACTTATGTGAATTTTATTTATATATTTTCATAATCTTCATTTCATTTATTCACCTTATAACACAGTACGTTATATCAGGTATATCAATTACAATTTATATTTCATTATTCAAGCATAAATTACAAAAAAATTAAAAACAAATGCATTTAAAATGAGCAGGAAAAAGACAGTATTTATTTTATGTGTCCATGTTCATTGCAATAAAATAATAACAATTATAGAATATATTAAAATTATTTAGAATGTGTAAAAAGTAAGATATTAATAAAATAATTAATGTCAAACTTATCCCAATTATTGCTCTATGTCAATGTGTCGCGCTACTGAACCTATCAACAAAAATGACGTTTGTAATTATTAGTATTTTTACTGTGACCGACTTCAAAAAATGAGGTTCTCAATTCGACTGTATGTTTTTTTTGTACGTATGTTACGCGATATCTCCGCCAATTAATTATGAATCGAGTTTGATGGACCGTGGACCCATACAAATTTTATCGAAATCGGTCATGCCAAAATCGAAATATAAGCGATGAAGTTGGTTTTTTTAAGCTTTGCTTGCGTTTCAATTATTAGGTGCTCGATAGGCAAGATTTGTCCACCATCTCTCTAATAATAGTAACAATTCATATCCTTGTAAACATCAGTTATCAGTGTTTTCGATCTAGCACAGCCTGGACCACCATTAGATAATTGGACCACCATTACCTTTAACCAGCTGCCATTACCGAGTCTAGCCGATCATTAGATACGACACGTATCCATGGCTGAATTAAATAACACATTTCTGAGTTATAAACACAATTTTTTAAACTGAAATACAGGTTTTGCACCCTTGTTAATTAAATAACACACACACACGCACATACACATATAGAAAAACGCACTCATATAACTAAAATTTTTCCTTAACAATAGGGATTGTATAATTAGATTAGACACACATTGTTCATATTATAACATATATAATCCTATGTTGGCTATACTATTAAAATATTTTTATTACCTATGTATATTTTCTAAACGCTGTTGGATTATGAAAATAAAAAAAATAATTTAATTATATTAAAATTAAATAATATCGTAGTACATTTTCTTTCGTACAAACCTAGTGAAAATCGCTTGAGCTGTTCTCAAATGATGATTTTCCATACAGAAGTATGGCAATTAATTTTTATTTATATCGATAGTAGCGGCCCCTGTTTGCACTGATGCACTTTTCAGTATTTTTTCCAATAAAATTATTTCATACATAGCATGTCCTAACAATTACAAATAAATAAAATACAATATATTCGGTCGAGCCGTTCTTAAGTGATGATCTACATGCGGCATTAACTTTTATGCATGTAGATGATATAAGTATACATAGTATATATATTTTTACTTATGACAATAATGTAAAGAATTTTCAAAGCTTACATTCTGTCACCGTTATACCTACCCGTAGAAATATTATCTGATACAGCATTGATATCCAAATTATTAATCCCAACGAAAATAATTTCCAACCCAAATATACGAAATTGAAACAAAATAACCCGTCAGATCCACGAGGTCCTTTTTAATCTTATCCACGGCCTTTTGGGCCCTCGAGGATTCCTATCTGTCAACGTTGGCCGTCAGGATCCAAGGGCCAAAGTGTCATGACAAATTACGAAGCCAAGTTTAGTGAAATATGTCAAATAGGATGGTAAATGGCGTCATTTGTTTGCGATAGTTGGTTGTACTGTAACATGGTTCTAACTACATTAATCAAGTTAAGATACATACTACGTATTACTATTACCACTACGTATTTAACCGGACCTTACACTGAAAAAAAGGCCTCGTTGGTGTTATTAACATTGACCGTCGAGTCAAAAGACTCATTGGCGATAGTAATCTAGTTAAGTCAAAACTACAAAGACTTGGTCACCGACGTAAGGTAATTATATCGGTATTCTATCGCTTACATTTTGGAAAGTGTGCTCAGGAATTACATGTTAGATAGTTACAATAGTTCCCCCATGCCCTTTTTACCATCAAACAACAAGACAAACTGTCAAACGTCATCCATTTATTGTTGACATACCTCCAGTTCGCTCGGAGCGTTTTGCTTCTATGTTCATCATCCGTACAGCGAAGGAGTGGAACTCATTGCCTGCGTCTTTGTTCTCTGAACAGTGTTTTCAAGTCTAGAGTGACCTTCTAGGCAAGCGTGTTCCATCTTTGGCCGCATCGTCGCTTTCCATCAAGTAAGAGCTTGCCTTGCAAGCGGTCAAATGCTTGCCAATTTAGTATAAAAAAGTGCTATTTGTAGCAACTACAATTATTCAGTAGCAATTAGAAAATGAAAGTATGGTACTAAGTAATAAGAAGATTTTGTAAATCCAACTAGAAATAGAGGCATATTTATCTTATACCTTTAAACGAGCAATTCTTGCATACATATATATATAATCTGAATCTTGAAAACGGCTTCAACAATTTTCATAAAATTTAGTATCCTTAGGTTTTGGGGGCGACAAATAGATCTAGCTAGGTTTCATTTTTAGAAAACCTCATTTACCAAAATAAAATCATCATGGTCATCCAGGTTCTTATAACTATAATGACGACCCAGTTGGCGCAGTGGACAGGTGTCCGCCCTCTGCGCCGTGGGTCCTGGGTTCGATTCCCGGCAGGAGCGCAAATTCCTTCCCAAAGGATATTTGTGCTTCTGGCTCTGGGTGTAATGTGTGTGTGATGTGAATGTTTCTGGCACCCACGATACAAGACTTTGAACTTAATGTGGGGCTGTGAGTGTGAATGCAAAAGAAAAAAATATATTGAAATTAAATTTTGTTATTTTTATTTCTTAATATTTTTACAATTAAAAGTTTATTACAAGATTTTTCTAGTTCTGGTAGTTTTATACATAATATTTCGCAAGATCGACATACTCTCTAAAACTGTAACTTTTTTTTTTTTTTTTTCTGTTTTATTCTATATCCTTTACTAACTACGGGCCAATTGCCTATATTTCCTAAAACTAAACTAAACCTATGTACAGCAAAGAACTAAAGTTACCTACAAGACATCGAGCTTATAGGTAACTCAAGTGCTCAAACCCACTACCAGTGGGTAGCGTTCCCATCATGCTGGCGGCATTGCCTCTCTGAATTGCAATGCTAATAATTTAATTGCTGCTGTTGACCAGCTCGGTCACCACGGCCTCTCGTGCCAGAAAAGTGCTGGCCGAATTTCTCGCCACGCCAGCCTCATCGATATCATCCGCCGGGCTTTTACCAGTGCCAACGTTCCAGCCATTCTCGAACCGAATGGTCTGATGCGTGACGATGGTAAAAGACCCGACGGCATGACTTTAATTCCATGGAAGATGGGATGGCCTTTAGTATGGGATGCAACTTGTGTCGATACTTTAGCTCCGTCACATCTTCCTGAAACACAGAATGGGGTTGGCGTCGCGGCAACTTCGGCAGAGCAGCGTAAACGGCGCAAATATGGAAACCTTGGCAGTGGTTACATATTTGAGTCGTTTGGTGTTGAGACACTGGGTCCGTGGGGACCGGGAGCTCATTCTATTTTCAAAATTCTATCAGAGCGCCTGGTTGAAGCGACGCGTGATCAAAATGCTGGCACTTATTAAACTGTAACTAACATCAATATTATATAAAACAAAAGTCTTATTACATGGTAACAACTACCTTATTTTGTAAAACATAACGCATAATGTCATTTGCCCAGTTGACTAGACTTTCTGATACCTAGTCTATATTAGTCACAATTACTTTTTTCTCCGTCCGTATCTTATTTGAACGTCCAAAGAAATGCGTCTAGATTGCATAATTGTCATGATCTTAACTGTTTTTTTATCTCTATTATGCGTTTAAATACCAACTCGCTAATTGGTAAACATTCATAGAAGCTATGTTATTATCCTTAAGAGGCAGAGATACAACCCTGTTTGCCAATGTAAACCAATTTCAATTTACTTTATTTCCGAAAAATAGAACGGCTTATCAGCCACATAGATCTAAGGTCGAAACGACACAATACCCTGAACTACATTCGCAAACAATCTGTAATCTCTAGGGGTGCAGAGCATGGTTTTTGATCCCTTTGATGCAAAGTTGTTATCTCTTACCTATCTCGTATTCGGAGATGTAGTTTGGAAGTTGCTCCTTGACGGTATGAGCTCCTGGTAGCTGTTTGTGTGAAAACTGTTAACTAAGATGGTAAGTAACCTAACTATGTAACTAACCATCTCATGAACCTGTAACCAAAGTTTCAAGGATTTGTACATAACAAGATTTGGTTGAATTTACTAGAGAATCAGGTACGTGTAATTATCCAATAATCACTTTAACATTTTTTTTTTCGAACGAACTACATGCTGCTTGCTGTCTGTGTGTAACCTCTGCAGCGTCACCGGGCTCCCGAGAATCACTTCAACAACAGACATCGCATCTGTCTGCTGGACTAATTTACCAATTTTGTTGATTATCCATGGTTTAACACCAGCACATTTAGTGTTAAATGCTTTTTTTGTCTCTGCCAGAGTTTTTTTTATTTGTGACAGGCTAGTGTTTGACCACTATCTCACCTGATGGTAAGTGACGATGTGATCGAAGCTGGTAAACACACTAGACCTGGAATACGCAGGCTCTCAAGGATAACTGCCGGAACACCGTATTTGGCTTGGCGGCAGACTTTCAACTTGATGGTGGTAAGCTACTTTGGTAGCAAGCCAGGCGAGCAACTCACAAAATGCTCTACCACCTCTCAAATTTGAAATATAGTAGCCACTCCAGATAGTAAGTGACTATGTAAATGGGAGTGGTAAATACGCTAAGTCTAGAATAACTAGCTCTCAAGGACATAATTTCAAATCCGTTTTATGGTTTGAAACTACAAATTGTGCAACGGGTCACAGAACAGAAACAGTTCTGTGGACGGGCCCATACTTAAAAAAACTATTTAAAATTAAATAAGTAAAATGAGTAATATGAAGGAGAAAACAAGACTGTTTTCAAACATTTGAAAATCACACCCTAAATGGAAGGACAAGAATTGGAGCTGCCAAATAACTCGCTTCATTAATTACTCTTAATTTTCATGAAGCATTGAACTCGGTAGTTGATGAAGCGAGCTTAGGAATAACCATCTGAAACATTGTCACAGCAGTAATTTTCAAAGCGATAGCCAAATATTTGAATTGTTATACAGGTTCCCGTCATTCTCGTACTAAAAAATAAGCCTCATATCCCAAAGGAATATAAATTAGCTGCATACAAACTGCATAACGCAGTCACCGATTCCGACCTCAGCATTGCTAACCATAAACCGAGCCAATTTGGCATCTAGCTGGGTTTTAACTGCCGCAAATTACAGCCAAACAAATTATACATTTAACAGCTATCTACATCTCAAGAGCCGTCTGATAAAGCCCACTCTACATACTTGATGGAGTCTCGAGTTCTCGTACTTTGAACGAGACGTTTCATTATGTATACTTGGCTAAGCCCTGATTTTATATAACAACAGTTTTTTTATGGCTATAGGTAAGCATTTAACCACAATCTGAACTGATGGAAAGTGATGATGCGGCTAAAGATGTAGCATGCTATGCCTAGAAGGTGCCTATTCACTCTTGACTTGAAGACTCCCAGATTGTACCGTTCGGGGAACAAAGACGAAGGCAGAGAGTTTCACTCCTGTATGGATGATAAACGAAGAAGCGAAACGCTTCGAGTGAACTAGAGGTATGTTAACAATACTAACCATATATATGTTTCTGTTGAAATTAATATTTTGTTTCAAATATGAAAAAACTTTACTTTCGTGACAGACGTTTGCTTATTTCGGACTAAAAAAATAAATGAAACAAATAGCACTCAAAAAATTTGTAAACCGCTTGCCGATGGAAATGTGCCCAAAATACGATGAATATCTGTATCAGTTTTCTGGTGCTGGTGACAGTATATTAATCCATCACGAGGGTGATCCAATTGGTTATCATTATTAGAGACATAAAGACGCTTTAGAAATCGTGAGAATTAATGCTTCCGCCACCACACGTTTGTGCTGCTACGCTCAAAGGGCTAAGAACGAGCGCTACGCCCCAGTCGTGGCCAAAATTTAGCAGCATGAACGCCACGACGAAGTTTTGTTGCTACATTGGCTGTGCTCAAAACCAATTTCAATGTTTTAGAGAAAAATACCATAATTGTGAACTATCATAACGAAAGTATTAAACCAATTCTCGCATAGCAGCTCACGTGTGAATACAGCCTTAAACTCGACATTAAGACATGATATGATAATGAACGTAAATTACAAGAAACTTTTGAGTTTGAGATAATACAAACACGTATGTTAATAATTTGTTTTCTAATCATCATTTAAATGTTATTCTGTTCAAGTGAATGTAAATTTATATTATAAATTATTTAAGTTATAAATTGTAACAAAAGGCAACGCTTTGTATCATAAACCATTTGAAAAGTAATTGATAGCATTGAAAAGTATTTTTATATATTGATATGCTAGCGTTTAATCAAAATCACAATTTTTTTTTTTATTCTACGATAAATTGTGCTATTGTGTGAAGTTCTGTTCTGTTCTGTATGGATGAATGTATGTAGGATCACGTGGGATTACAAGTATTTGAAATAACAGCGGGGCTGTAAGTGTAAAAGTTTTATGTTTATGTTTAATTACAGTGTAATCACCCAGAACCATAACTACAATTTTCTCGTCGTTATAAAAACTGCGCTACTGCCGCAATTCGAACCCAGGACTCCCGACTAAGAAAGAAAGTAAGACCACAGCATCAATTACGTTGTCAATGGTTATTGTCGATGCTAAGAACCAAACCAGCAGTTTCCACTCTTGGCCTATAAACATGGTCATAGACTACAATAATAACAGATGAAATAGTGGTGGAGAGGGAACACACACAAACTTTCGGATTTATAATATTACTATGATGATTTCAATTTGTTATTTATTTAATTGCTGGTTTAATTGCGATGGTTTGAAAATCAGTGTAGTAATTTATTTAAACATTATAATTTTTTTTTATTTGTTTATCTATTTAAACGATGTTGGAGATTTTTTTAATGTGTAACTATCGAAGACAACATAAAAATACAGCATAAATATTATACTGAAGTGCAAATTCAGATCTGGAGACCTCCTTGAAATGTATACTTTTGAACTCTTCATATTTCACTCATACCTTAGGTCAGAGTTCACTAAACTAGATAAGACATTACGGTCAATCAACTTGGATGGCAATGAAACGTTCAAACGTTGTCAACATCAAACGTCACTACATGCAACGGTAACTCTCCGTTGTTTAATTCGAAATAACGGAGAGTTACCTTGTCGTTATGAATTTTTTTTATCCTCGAAGATACCTGTTCACTCGAGATTGAAAGACTCCTAGATGGTACTAATCGGGAAACACAGACTTGGGCAAAGCATTCCATTCCTTAGCAGTACGTATAATAAATATTACCCTACACGTGGTCCCCGGGTGGTGCTAATCGGGTGACAAAGGTGGGAGGCTAACGCCGAGGCTCGCGACCACCCACCGGTCTAAATCGTGCCTCCACAGCGATTTATCGTTTTAAGGTACGTAGTCCGGTGCAGCCATGCCTGGAGAGACGGGTCGAAGTAGTTGCGTCACACTTAATGACCGATCTGCCACACACTGTTAGTGCAGCACTGGGAGACTAGTTATGGAGGGTAGCGGGATCCGAGGCACGGTGCACCGCTGGCCGACCGCAGGCAGTAGGGGGCCCAAGTAGCAAGCTAGCCACTCGTAAAAGGCTGCCCCGCCACCTCGCGAAAAATCCCGGGATGCGTCATAGTGCCGGTTGGCGACCGGACGAGAGGGCCCTATGGACATCCCCGGGGGGGCTCGGGCGTCCCCGCAGTCTCCGAACTAGTCCCCCGCTGGTGTTGTATCATAGTGATGTGTCTGAGGTTCAATAGCGTAACGCCGCATTCCACTGCCGTCTTTTCATTTTTCTTCACTCCAAACTACACATGAAAAAACGAAATAAGAGTACTGTTAAACAGCGGCTGCACTCCCTCTCACTCAAAGTGCACCTGGCTAATATAAGAGGTTTGCACTCTAATCTCGATGCAGTCCATCATCACCTAGAGACTGAAAAACCAGCACTCTTATTCCTTTCGGAGACGCAGATACGATGTCCGCTTGACGTGGCGTACCTCTCTTACCCAGGGTTTACTTTGGAGCACAATTTTAAGCCCCGTGCGGGAGTGTGCGTGTACGCCCGTGATGACATTTGTTGTCGGCGTCTCCGAAATCTCGAAGACTCTCGCTTCTCGGTACTTTGGGTCCTGGTAGACACAGGCATAGAGAAAATTCTCTACGCTTGTGTCTACCGGTCGCACAAGGGAGATCAGGAAACAACCAGGCTCACGGAATATCTAGTTGAGGCGGCGGATGCCGGCCAGCAAAGGTACCCTTCGGCCCAACTCGTGCTACTGGGGGACTTTAATGCCCATCACCAGGAGTGGCTCTTTCCACACCAGTGCACCGACCATGCTGGGAGAGAGACGCGAAAACTTGCTTTGGCGTTAGATCTCACCCAGCTGGTCCAGGGAGCTACAAGGGTTCCTGATGTTGACGGCCAAACAGCCAATTGCTTAGACCTTCTGCTGACGACTGATCCAGACCGCTACTCAGTGTCGATATCATCTCCGCTGGGTAGCTCCGACCACTGTCTGGTGAAATCTGTATCTGTATACTCACCGCCCGATCCCAGCCCTAGAGGCACCCGGCGTGTGTGGAGATACAAGTCAGCGGATTGGGATGAGATGCGATCGTTCTTTGCCTCTTATCCTTGGCGGCCTATTTGCTTTTCTTCGGATGATCCTTCTGTATGCGCGGATGCTGTGACAGATGTGTTGCGTCAAGGGATGGAATATTTCATTCCATACTCTGACGTGCCAATGTCAGGCAAAGCTCAACCTTGGTTCAGGACAGAGTGCCGACGCGCAGAAGCGCTAAAGCACGAGGCATACCTGTCCTGGGTTGACGCTCGAAACCGCAAAGCCAAGGATATATCAGTCAAGAAGAAAGCCTTTAACAAAGCCGCCAAGTCTTGCAAATTAGCTTTACGGAAGGCTCGATATGACCACATTAGCCGAATAGGGAACAAACTAGCTTCATACCCAGCTGGTAGCAAAGCGTTCTGGTCCCTGGCTAAGTCGGTCGAATCGAACTTCTGTCGCCCCTCACTACCTCCACTGCTGAAATCTGACGGTGCACTGGCACATACGGCTAAAGAGAAAGCAAATTTATTCGCTAACCTCTTTGCTGATTCTTCACGTCTGGATACAGCAGGCGAGGAACCGCCGAGTTTGTCGGCAAGCGAAACATTTATGTCAGAAATTCGCATCCGACAAACCGAAGTTCGAAAAACGCTGCTGTATCTAGATGTGAACAAAGCCAGTGGTCCTGATGGGATTCCAGCCATAGTGCTCAAAACATGTGGGCCTGAGCTTGCTCCTGTTTTAACACGCCTGTTTCGACTCTCTTTGAAAACTGGAAATGTGCCGAAATCATGGAAGCTTGCTAACGTACAGCCCGTACCAAAAAAAGGTAGTCGTGCCGACCCTGCCAACTACAGGCCAATCTCAGTCACGTCCATACTCTGCAAGACTATGGAACGTGTTCTGAACAACAGGCTCCTGGCATACCTAGAAGCTAACGACCTTCTCAGTGACCGACAGTACGGTTTTCGTCAAAACCGGTCAACTGGCGATCTCCTAGCGTATGCCACACACATCTGGAGTGAGGCCATCGAGAAACACGGAGAAGCGCTCGCCGTTTCTCTCGACATTTCGAAGGCCTTCGACAGGGTTTGGCATGATAGCCTTATAGGTAAGCTTCCATCATACGGCTTGCCCACTAGTCTCTGTGTGTGGATATCAGATTTCTTGAGGGACCGGTCAATTCGAGTAGTCATTGATGGCAGCTCGTCTGACCAATTGGCTATCAATGCCGGGGTCCCTCAGGGGTCGGTTCTCTCTGCAACGCTCTTCCTGCTGCATATTAATGACCTGCTTAAACCCGGAATATTTGGGTATGCAGATGACAGCACGGTTGTTGAGAGTTATGTATCCAGCGCACGTGCTAGTGGTGCACAAATCCAATCACAAAGGGAGGCAATGGTAGAGCGTCTAAACTTGTCATTAAAAGCAGTCTCCGATTGGGGCGATGCTAACCTGGTAAAGTTTAACGCTTCCAAAACACAGGCGTGTTTATTCTCCGCTAAAAGGAGTCTTTTCGATCAGACTCCAACTTTTCGAGATGTATCCATACCAGTAACTGATCATCTTGAGTTACTTGGTATGTCGTTAACTTCAAAACTCAATTTTGGGTCTTACATTGAGACAAAAGCCCAACTAGCCGCCAAAAAGCTGGGAATCCTTGCAAAGGTGAGACGCTACTTCACTCCGGAACAATTGCTCGACTTGTACCAAGCGCAGGTGCGGTCATGTATGGAGTATTGTTCTCATCTTTGGGACGGTTCAGCTAAATACCAACTTGAGGCTCTTGAAATCATTGAACGAAGAGCCAAGCGACTTATTAACAGCGACCAGTTGACTGATGCAAAACTTCAGAGTTTAGGACATCGTCGCTTGGTGGCGAGTCTCTCGGTATTTTATCGGATACATTTCGGAGAGTGTGCAACGGAATTACACAATCTAATTCCCCCATCCCCATTTTATTATCGGACATCGAGACAGACTCTTAAGCGACACCGCTATATGGTAGATATTCCACAAATGCGGACGAAACGTTTTGCCTCCACATTCATTATGCGAACTGCAAAAAAATGGAATTCCTTACCTGAGTCTGTGTTCCCTGATAAATACAATATGGGAGTCTTTAAATCACGAGTGAATAGGCATCTTCTGGGTAAACGTGCTCCATCGTCGACCGCATCGTCACTTACCATCAGGTGAGATGGCGGTCAAACGTTTGCCTATCTTAAATAAAAAAAAAAAAAAAAAAAAAAAATATGAAAACAAAACGCTTCGTACGCACTCTTGGAATATCAACCATAAACCGATGTCGCGTGGCTGATTGCCTGGTTGTCCGATGGTAAAAGGGGGATTGGGGAATTAGATCATGCAATTCCGTGGCACACTCTCCGAAATGTATCCTATAAAAGACCGATGGACTTGCGACCTTACGACGATGTTCTAGGCTTTGAAGTTTCGCATCCGTCAGTTCTTTGTAGTTTGTAAGTCTCTTTATTAGTCTAGTTTTATGTGTTGATAGGCTGTAGGGAAGACATACATGGCTCAACAAGATGATGGCAAATTGTGTAAGGTATATTATGGTTGCCCAGACTGGGTCCAAAAGCAAGATGAGACGATGACGTCAAGAAGATAGCGGGCAATACGTGGATGCGAGTGGCTAGAGCCCACAGCCTTTAGTTTCTGTGATCTGTGCTAGAGCCAGAGGCGAATGGAAAAAGAGGCTTATGCCGAGCAGTGGGATTTAATGTTTAAAACTTCTTATACATGTTATCATATGCTTACAACTTTGATACCACATTTGAATATGAATATTCCGAATCAACATATTTTATTTGAAAGTCGTGTGTAACCAAAATCCTCATGAGTTTTAAAACTCATCAAAGTTGAAGTTACAATCGACTGCATAAGTGTCGTTACAACTTATTACTTTGTCACTGTAGCTTGGTTCTTTATCAGTTGCTTCGCTAGGCGATATCGAGGTGTTTTTAACTGTGACGGAGTTCTAAAGCGTTCTAATACTTGTATAGTTGAATGTGCCAATGAGTTCTCCGGCTTACATTCAAATTGTATGTTAAACAGGTGAATGGGGGATTGGGTATGAATACATATACATATTAAGTTCACACGTTTGCTCCACATTTGGAACGTTGGATTTAAAGGATTTTACAATTCGCACAGCGGGGGCAAATGCTTATTGCTTATTCAAGTTGGCAAATATCTTAAGACTATGTTAAATAAGAAAATAATACTTTTATCAAACTTATGTATGAATAATGTTACAATAGAATGTAATATTATTTATTTCATTTCATACATAAAAAACATAATGTTCATTTTCTTTAGGAGAGCCCAGGATTCCACACTAAGAACAATCCTGTGTCGTGGGAAACAGAATCTTTCATTCCGCTGTTTATTACAAAAAAAATACAATGTGTTACAATACAATTTTAAATTAAAAAAAAAAGATAACTATTTAATTAGGTATGATTAATAATAATTTAATCAACTCAAGATACCTACGTTTGAAATTAGAATGATTAACACTTACTTGGTGTTGACTGTATTATTGCTGCAATGAAAGATTTTTCAAAATTCAAAAATTGTTTCATTCATTATTTTAGTCATCATTAATGTTTTCCAACAACAGACCAATCAAACAAACTGTAAATCCATCAAAACAATTGAACGAACAAAACGAATCTGTCCCGATTTTGATATTATACGAGCAGGCACAAAAAATAGCACACATCCCGCTTCGTTCCAACGTAACTAAAAGAGAGATATATCGCCGTATTTTTCAAAATGCGCGACGCACGAGATTAACAAATGGATCGCCAGAAAAACTTCCATCCATAAATTTAAGTAAAGTCACAAAACTCGGCAACGACACGTTAAATTTTATTACCCAATGCCTCCAGCCCGCGTACCGTTTGCGTAACGCTGCTATTAAACTTGGAATATTATTGAAATGATCTCAGACAAAGGTTATATGAAAATATATTCGGAGTTACGAGAGAGAAGTTAGAGCTTGTAGGCA
Source organism: Lomographa bimaculata (assembly GCA_948107665.1). Classification (NCBI taxonomy): domain Eukaryota; kingdom Metazoa; phylum Arthropoda; class Insecta; order Lepidoptera; family Geometridae; genus Lomographa; species Lomographa bimaculata. The sequence continues at coordinate 15,882,272 of OX403599.1, forward strand.
ACTCGCGTATTTATAACATTCATACCTATATATACATAAACTATAAATACATCAAATAAATATACATAAAAATCTATACTAATAATATTATAAAGAGGTAAAGTTTGTTTGTTTGTTTGTTTGTTTGTTTGTTTGTATGTAAAAGGTAATCTCTGAAACTACTGATCCGATTCCAAAAATTCTTTCACTAATAGATAGCTACACTATCACTGAGTGTCATAGGCTATGTTTTGTTGGGATAGAAGTTAGTTATCAGTTCGAAATAATAATATTCGTAAGACAAGTCGGAGAAAAATTTGCTAACTTTCCGCTTTATCGGCGTACGCTGACTAAACAGTTAGACATAGGTGAATACAATGTATGGCAAAAATGTTGGCCTTCATGAGTTTTACAAAAAAGTCCGCGACAGCATATATCTAACATGTATGTATAGCTCAGAAAAAATACTTTTCTTTGTTAAAAATCTGAAAAAAAAGCGGCCTATGTTTAGTTGGTTTTTTGAGACATTCAGTATTAATCCTTATCAAAATAAACTATTTCATCGTCTTACGTAGTTCGTGTAGATACAATTTGCTTTTTACTGCATTTAATGATTTGGATAAATAGTCTATGAGAAATCGTGAAATTTGTTTCACGGGAGTCCTCCCGTGAACGGGACGGGTCAGGAATTTATCGACACCAAACTTTATACGACTACGAATTCCTGCACATTAAAAAATAGCGGCTTCTATTTCGTTAGCTTTTTTAAAGTATTTAAAACCTATTTCATCGGCTTACGTAGTTCACGTAGATGCAATTTGCTCTTTACTGCATATAATTTGGACCTATAGTCTAGGAGAAATAGTTAGTTTATTTGAGGGTGAAAACGGTGGATCACATAATGTAACAGTTACTGCGTAATCCGGCATACTTCTATGTTTTGAACCGACTTACATAAGAAGGAGGATATAAATTCGACTGTTTTTTTTTTGTTTAGTCGGTTATAACACATCAAACGGTTATATCATTGAACTTTGAACTGCCCGCTGGCGTAGTTAGGTGGGCGTTTTCCTTTAAAGCACCGGGTTTGATTCCCGGTAGGAACACAGGTATTTACCCACGGGAATTTGTGTTTCTGGTTTTGAGTATGTTGTGAATGTTGTGTGAATCTTGGATGTTTATAGCCCCACGATACAAGGCATTGAACTTAGTGTGGGGTTGTGAATGTGCGTTTATGGGTATGTTTTTTAATATTTACTACCCGGCCGACGCCGGGCGGGACGTTCCTGAACTTTGAACTGCTCGCTGGCGCAGATGGGTGCGCGTTCGCCTTCAAAGCAGCGGGTTCGATTCCCGGTGGTAATTTACCCAGAAGATTTCTCTCCACGGGAAATTTGTGTTCATGGTTTTGAGTACGTTGTGAATGCTTTGTGAATCTTGGATGTTTACGGCCCCCCGATACAAGTCATTGAACTCAGTGTGGAGCTGGGAATGTGGAAGTGTTTATGTGTAGATTTTTTAACCGGGCGACGCAGGGTGGGGAATCTTTGAACTTTGAACTACACACTGGCGTAGATGAGTGCGCGTTCGTCTTCAAAGCAGCGGGTTCGAATCTCGATGGGAACACAATAACACAAGGTTTTTTCCCTACGGGAAGTTTAAGTTTACGTGAATGTTGTGTGTGTGGTGTTAATTATTTACGACCCCGCGATACAACTTATAATACTTTTAGAGTGGGGCTGTGAGTATGAAAGCGCTTATGTGTAAGCTTTTGTTTACCCGGGCAACGCCGGGCGGGTCAGCTAGTATTAAATAAGAATACACAATATATACATATATATCTATTAATATATTATTATATTAATACTTACCATGCCCCGCGGCATCACCCGCATTTATCTACATTTAAAGTATGAGCTATCTACATTCTGAATTTCATCCGGATCTGTTCAGCCGTTACGGCGTAAAGAGAAAATAAACATACTTACACGTTTACACACACGATTTATAATATTCGTATGATATATATATATGTTTCATATTACTTATAATTATATTTATATGTCAACAAATTAAAACGTAGTAGTTCCTGGAAACGCGTAATCCATCCCGCCACTCGGCCGAAACCGGCTTGCGTTCGCCGCGGCCGGCGCCCGCGCCACTTGTTGCTGACCGGCTCGCCAGTCCGATCTCGACCTGTCGCTGCGAAGCCCGCGTCACCGTGACCTCCGCGGATTTACGCGACCACACGCAACTTTGTTTTCCATGTATTACGAACTGCATTTTTGCCTTTTGTTTACCAATTAAAGGCCTAATAACAGTTGTGTGAGAATATTCTTTACGCCCAACACCCACGCAACTATAGTGGTGACCCGTGCAGAACATCTAACGCAAAATGGGTAAGGACGAAAACATCGCAGCTGGATCCGGAACGAATACATCCCAAACAAGTGAGCCTGTTTCCATTGACCATACGAATTATCATCCGGCAGAATTATTTCGAGTGGGTGTACGCATTCCGCCATTTTGGCCAGAAAAACCACAAATATGGTTCTCGCAAATAGAGGCACAATTTGCTATGTCTCGAATATCGGATGACCTCACTAAATTTAATTATGTTTTGTCACATTTGGACCGACAATATTCTGTAGAGGTAGAAGACATTATTGTCGCACCCCCCGACACTGGGAAATACGAGAAATTTAAGATAGAACTTATCAAGCGTCTCTCAGTGTCCAAGGAGAAGAAGGTGAAGCAGCTGCTGCAGACGGAAGAGCTTGGAGATCGCAAGCCATCGCAATTCCTTCGGCACCTCCAGCATCTAGCGGGACCCACCGTTCCCGAAGATTTTATTCGGACCATCTGGACAAGCAGACTACCGACAAACCTCCAAACCATCGTGGCATCACAGGCAAGTCTCCTACTTCCTGATCTAGCAGACCTCGCCGATCGAGTACATGACATTGCACCCGCAACGCCCGTAGTCGCAGCGGCATCCAGTTCTAAGACGGACGCAGCATTGGAACTAATGGCCCGCCAAATTACGGAGCTGAGCAGACAAGTCAGCGCTCTCACTGCTGAAGTCGATCGCTCCCGCCCCCGCACCAGACAGACGTCGAGTAAGCAACGTAGCCGCACGCCATCACAAAGGTCTGATTCCAGCTACAGGAAGTTCCCGCAGTGCTGGTATCATCACAAATTTGGCAGCGAAGCAAGAAAATGTATCCGTCCGTGTGACTACAAATCGGGAAACGCGATGGGCGGTCGATAATGGCGACTGAAGATTGCCCTCCCACTACTGGTCGCCTATTTGTAAGTGATGTTAGATCAAAGGTAGAATTTCTTGTGGACACTGGATCTGATTTGTGCGTCTACCCCCGGTCTGCACTTCGTGAGCAACGCGGCAAGACGGACTATCAACTGAGTGCTGCTAATGGATCGCCTATCAACACCTACGGCTTCATACAACTTAACCTTAATTTAGGTCTGCGTAGAGATTTTTTGTGGAGCTTCACAGTAGCCGACGTTACAAAACCAATAATAGGTGTAGATTTTTTGTCGTACTTCAACCTTATTGTCGACATTAGAAACAAACGTTTGTTAGACGGCACTACGAGTTTGTCTACTGTAGCTAAAGCAGAAAGTAGTAATAGTCTCATTTCAAGCGTCAAGGTCGTGACTGGTGACAGTAAGTATCATAAAATTTTGTCTACGTTTCCAGAAATTACACGTCCAGCAGGCAAACCACACACTGTTAAACACTCAACTGTCCATCACATCCGCACCACTCCAGGTCCCCCAGTAGCTTGCTCTCCTCGCAGACTTGCTCCAGATAAATTAAAAATTGCTAAAGGTGAGTTTGAGGCAATGTTAATGAATGGTACCGCACGTCCCTCAGATTCCCCATGGTCATCGCCCCTACACCTAGCCCCCAAAAAGGATAATGGCTGGCGTCCCTGCGGTGATTATCGTTTATTGAATGCGAGGACTATCCCTGATAAATACCCCATCAGACACATACAAGATTTTGCCCACAATCTTTCTGGATCTAAGGTTTTTAGTACAATAGATCTGGTTAAAGCCTATAACCAGATCCCGGTCTTTCAACCGGATATACCCAAAACCGCCATCACAACACCCTTTGGACTTTTCGAATTTCCGTTTATGACGTTTGGCTTGCGTAATGCAGGACAAACTTTCCAAAGGTTTGTTGACGAAATGACGCGAGGCCTTGACTTCTGTTATCCATATCTTGACGATTTTCTGGTATTTTCAAAATCAGAGCAAGACCATGAATCGCACCTTCGCCAGCTATTCACCAGGATGAAGGATTATGGTATGCTCATAAATACCTCAAAATGCGTCTTTGGAGCAACAGAAGTAACATTTCTCGGCTATCACATTACACAAGATGGAACTAAACCTTTGGAAAGTAAAGTCCAGGCAATAAAGGATTTCCCAGTCCCAAAAACTGCAAGGCAACTTAGGAGGTTCCTGGGAATGGTAAATTTTTACAGGAGATTTATACCCCGAGCTGCCCAAACCCAAGCCCCTTTAAATGCCTTATTGACCGGTTCTATAAAAGCTTCGCAACCAGTCGACATTAGCGGAAATTCGTTAAAAGCCTTTCAGGAGTGCAAAGAAAGTCTTTGCGATGCAGCAATGCTAGCGCATCCCGACTCCCAATGCAAATTAGGTCTAGTCACTGATGCGTCTGATGAAGCCATTGGTGGAGTTTTACAGCAGCTACAGGACGGGCATTGGCAGCCGCTAGCTTTCTTCTCTCGTAAACTGAGCCCATCACAAAGAAAATATTCGCCATATGACAGAGAGCTCCTGGCTATTTACGAGAGCATTAAGCAATTCCGGCACTGGCTAGAAGCGACGCACTTTACAATCTTCACAGATCATAAGCCGTTGTGTTACGCGTTCCATGAGCGCAAGTCTAAATGCTCACCGCGTCAATACAGGCATCTGGATTTTATCTCGCAATTCTCGACCGATATCCAACATATCGCTGGAAAAGATAACGTCGTAGCAGACACTCTTTCTCGAATCGAGGAATTGCAAAGTCCAGTAGATCTAGAGGTGCTAGCCAAAGCTCAAGAAACAGACCCTGAAATTGCTGTATACGTAGAAGGCAAAGACACATCTTTGCGCATCAAAAGGTTAAATATACCTGGGAGTCGCTATCAACTGTACTGCGACGTCAGCACAACGATCCCCAGGCCCTTCGTTCCTTCTAATTTGCGCAAAAAGGTATTCGATTGTTTGCACTCGCTAAGCCATCCCGGCGCAAATGCCAGCGCAAAACTAATAGCACAGCGCTATGTTTGGCCACAGATGAGGAAAAATTGCCGTGAATGGTCTAGAACGTGTTTAGCATGTCAGCGAACAAAGGTAAATCGACATGTTTCAGCCCCTTTGGGTACCCTCGATTTACCAACTGCTCGATTTAAATACGTCCATTTAGACCTGATCGGCCCACTACCTCCATCTGGTGACATGCGATATTGCTTGACAGCGGTCGATCGCTTCACGCGATGGGCTGAAGTTGTCCCTATTCGCGATATCACTGCCGAAACTGTAGCGAAAGCTTTTCTATCGGGATGGGTAGCCCGCCTAGGATGTCCTACGGATATTGTTACTGACAGAGGGAAACAATTTGAGTCAGCCCTTTTCCAACACCTTTCGAAGTCTATTGGCTTCAGGCATCGGAAGACTACGGCTTACCACCCTCAATGCAATGGACTCGTTGAGAGGTTCCATCGTCAGTTAAAAGCTGCCATAATGTGCCACGCCGATAACAGCTGGGCAGAAGCCTTGCCATTAATATTACTTGGCATACGTAGTTCTTTTAAAGAAGATCTTCAATCTTCTTCTGCCGAGCTGGTATATGGCGAACCTCTCCGTTTACCTGGTGAATTTTTTGGACACAAAATTGACAAATGCACGACTGATATAACTGATTTTTCAGCACGTATCAGATCATTTGCCAATAATTTACAGCCTGTCCCAACCTCACACCATTCTAAAACTAAAATCTTTATTTATAAAGATCTTTCATCCTGTTCGCATGTATTTTTGAGAGAAGATGCGCTGAGAGGTGCACTACAACCTGCGTATACTGGTCCTCATGAGGTAATTCAACGTCAGCCAAAAGTTTTCAAAATACGTGTCAAAGGCAAAGTCGTATCAGTATCGATAGACCGATTAAAACCAGCCTACATACTGGCCGACGACACTTACCAAGACACAGCGACACCCAAACCACTCCCAACACCCCAACCACCATCCTCAAATAAGCCGGTTACCAGAACCACACGCTCTGGGCGGCAAGTACGGTTCCCAGACTATTATCGCCCTTAGCCAGGTCTCTGAGGGGGAGTGATGTAGGCAACTCGCGTATTTATAACATTCATACCTATATATACATAAACTATAAATACATCAAATAAATATACATAAAAATATTAAATAAGAATACACAATATATACATATATATCTATTAATATATTATTATATTAATACTTACCATGCCCCGCGGCATCACCCGCATTTATCTACATTTAAAATATGAGCTATCTACATTCTGAATTTCATCCGGATCTGTTCAGCCGTTACGGCGTAAAGAGAAAATAAACATACTTACACGTTTACACACACGATTTATAATATTCGTATGATATATATATATGTTTCATATTACTTATAATTATATTTATATGTCAACAAATTAAAACGTAGTAGTTCCTGGAAACGCGTAATCCATCCCGCCACTCGGCCGAAACCGGCTTGCGTTCGCCGCGGCCGGCGCCCGCGCCACTTGTTGCTGACCGGCTCGCCAGTCCGATCTCGACCTGTCGCTGCGAAGCCCGCGTCACCGTGACCTCCGCGGATTTACGCGACCACACGCAACTTTGTTTTCCATGTATTACGAACTGCATTTTTGCCTTTTGTTTACCAATTAAAGGCCTAATAACAGTTGTGTGAGAATATTCTTTACGCCCAACACCCACGCAACTATAAGCTTATTACGTGTGTCGATAATGCGTTGAAGCGCTTTTACTTGGAAATTTTCAGGTGTTACTTTTTGATTGGCCTGAATTGTATATAATTATAGTTAGTTTAATTATTTATGTAAAGTTCATATTTTCAACCGACTTCAAAAAAGGCGGTTCTCAATTCGACTGTATTTTTTTTTTGTATATATGATACGCAATATCTCCGCCAATTATGAATCGATTTTGATGTTTTTTTTTGTGGTTCCATATAAATTTTATTGAAATCGTTCAAGCCAAAACCAAAATATAAGCGGTGAAATCGGTTTTTAAGCTTTGCTTGTGTTTAATTATAATAATGGTACTCGTACTGATACCATAACATCTTTTTTTTTCGAATTTGATTTTTTTACCTCCATATGGTTGAAAAGATATCACATGAAATTTCTTGTATTTAACAAATTATTATATACGTATAAATATTAATAACTCGTTTGGTTGTTAAGATGCATTATTGGGAGCACAGGACACAGGGAATTTAATTTGTGGACTGTAATAAATCTATATTATATTCGTTTAATGTATACCAGGGTAGAACTACATACACCAACTAGAAAAAAAAATTAAGAAATAATTGATTACTATTACAAAATGTCTTAAAATAAAAAAAATGTTTTACGTCAGACGTCATTACTGCATCCTACTATATATATATATATATATATATTATATATAATATTATAAATCCGAAAGTTTGTGTGTAAGTATGTTTGTTCCCTCTTCACGCTTTAACGGCTAAACGGATTTGGATGAAATTTGGAACGTACATAGATTATACATAGGATTAACACATAGGCTACTTTTTAACATGATAATAGCGGGCAAAGCCGCGGGGCACGGCTAGTATGTTATATTTTTGAAATGATGTTTTGGAGCGCTTTAGCCCCCGACGAAAAAGAGAAGTGTTATATATTTGTAGTGCGCCTGTCTGTGGCATAGTAGCTCCCGAACGGCTGGACTGATATTGTTTTTTATTATTTTTTTGTTTGAAATGTAACTTGATCTAGAGATGTACATAATTATATATAATACTAGCTGCGCCCCGCGGTTTCACCCGCGTTGATAATGATGAAAAGTGATGATGATGATGATGGTGAAAAATAGATGTTGGCCGATTCTCATTGATACCGGATAAGCACAAAAAATTTCATCAAAATCGGTCAAGCCGTTTCGGAGGAGTATAGCAACGAAAACTGTGACACGAGAATTTTATATATTAGATAGATTTACATCGGTGCAGCCGTTATCCAGATAGACCTGAGTGGATAAATGGGTATGTTCAAAATTTTACCCCTTGTTTCACTTACGAACAAAACCTATAAGTAGTTATAGGCTTTATTCATAAGTTATTTATTAATGAATATTGAATAAAACCAAGAAAATCGTTAGAATAACGTTGTTTTGTTTCCACTTCAGTATTACCTTTTCGCTCACCGCATCTCGGGGGATGTTTCCGTTGTTGAGGGATAAAAGTAAGCCTTTGATTAAAACTAGACTTAATTAGTTTTAAAACCTTCGAGTTTTACATTAAAATTAGCAATTTAAAAGTATAAACATAGGTTTTCATAAAGGTTACTGGTAAAGGGATGCTGGTGCTTTGATAGATTTTAATTAATGATTTTAAGTTTTAAAACTAATATTATTGTGATGAGTAGGTATATCAAAAGTATCACAATGATATATAAGTAAGATATGCTACATATATTTCATTTTGATACTATTTCATATACCTATTCATCACCATAATAATCATGTTATGTATATATTCGGCTTAAAACACGAAAATTTTGACTTACTTTGTAGTCAACTAGTTTCGGACAAATTAGCTGTCCTTCATCAGTCACGCGCCGAGGCCCGAGCCGCACGCCTCTGCGTATCGCGCGTCTGACTCATCCTGATGAAGGACAACTAATTTGTCCGAAACTAGTTGACTACAAAGTAAGTCAAAATTTTCGTGTTTTAAGCCGAATATATACATAACATAATGTGTAATACTCACGATAGTTTTAACATTAAAACCATAATAATCATTTAAAAACTTAGAATCATTAATATAAAATAAGATAAACTACATTATATTTATTGAAAATTAAAATGACTTCAGCATCGATTTGACTGAGACATAAGTTCGGTGCTCACTGGTTTTGTTGGTTGCGCGTCTGTTTTCCAAGCAACGATCATCGGGTTCGATTCCCGATGAGAATACTAGTTTTCTCCGCAATAATAATTAGTGTTTCTGGTTCTGGGTGTAACTGTGTATGTGATGTGAATGCTTCCGGTACCAACGATACAAGTTTTTTAACAAGCAAAAAAGAAGCTCAAAAATGAAACTCATGGTACGCAGTTGACTGATCCCCTTCTTCTATAGTAAAACGCGCGTGCACACTAGTGTTAAGGAGATGACCTCACTGTGAAAGTTCTCGGTGGCACTGCAGATATTCAAAGCATTACGCTTATCATCACGTGAACGTCTTGCTTTTTTTACAACTTAGGGACTATTAAGTGGTAAAATTTCGAAAATCCCTCTGAAACGGCTGTGCAGTTATTTTTCATTTTCATCAAACACAAGAACACTCTCGATAAAGTCAACTTTAAAACGAAAAAGCTAAATCAAAATTGGTTGGCAGCTACGATGGCGCAGTCGGACTCTCAGACATGCATGTCTAAGTTAAACTTATAAAACCACTTTGTTAGCGTTTTTTTTTTAAAAGAAACGCGTTGTAGCAAAATAAATTTTACTTTCCCAGATCAAACTAACTAATTTCTATTTGATTCAACACAAAGATACTTGATTTAAAAATGAACAAGAAACCTCGATCCACAAAGTTCAGAGAAATTCAATACCTTCTGGAAATAAGCCGTATATTTCACGTTTACGAAATATTTGGAATATTTTAACGTTATTTTCAGTTCACGAGAAACAAGCCTATGGCCTCTGGGCGTTTGTAACTTTATACCCATTAAGGATTCCGATGGAAAATTATATTTCGGCACAAAGGTTTGTTAATAAACTCGATTACATTTTCTTATGAAGAAGATTAGCAATTATTAGGGTTCCAATAGTTTAGAAACAGGGACGGAAAATTTCATCGCGTTGGCTGGACTTAGGCCCTTTCCACAACCAACAATTTTAATATAGAGAAAATTTCGTCTATTAAGTTTAAGTCCATCTGGGGATATACTGCTCCCATGTCAACCACTCGTATAGAAGCGCTGGTTTCAGAATGATATTTAAATTGTTTTAATGTTTTAAAATTACAAAGTTAATTTATTATATTTAGTGTTAATCCCGATAATGTACATATCATATCGGTATACATTATCGGGATTAACACTAAATATAATAAATTAACTTTGTCGTTATGGATTTCCGAAAAGTAACGCCTAATTCAATTAATTTTGTTTTAAAATTAGCTAAAATACACAAAATCTGTTCACGTTTGTCCTTAACCGTTATTTTGTTCAATGTAGTGGAATTAGTCCCATTGGTGTAAATATATAGAAAGAGATTTATCTTGTTGCTCTCTGAGTGAATTCGCAATGGTAACTTTAAGAATTTCGTGTTACAATAAGGTTAGACATTAACTATATACACTATCGTATTAGGCTAAGCCTGTAATGATAGAAGTAAGTTGGACAGTAATTAATAAATAAATATTTACTATACTTGCACCCGTATATACATAATATTGTGCATAATGGGTACCTAGTTTTTAGCAGTAGATGGCGCGACATAGAACCAAGTTCAACGAACTCCGGCAGACAAATAACAATTACAAAAACATTATAAATAAACTGCCCGTTGGCTTAGTTGGGTGGCGTTCGCCTTCTAAGCAGGGGTATCGGATTCGATTCCCGGCGGGAACACAAGTTTTCTCCCCAAGGAAAATTTGTGTTTCTGGTTCTGGTTGTGATTGTGTGTGTGATGTGAATGTTTCCGGCACCCACGACACAAGTCATCAAACTTAGTGTGGGGCTGTGAGTTTGAAAGCGTTTATGTATGTTTAAAGCCAAGTAATCAAGTTAACATAAACAAAAACGAAATACAAATGAATGAAACATTTGTCAATTTTGGCGCTAAAACTGCACGTGGTTTGTGCACAGGTAGTTTTCAGTATACCCTATTGCTCGAACTCAGGTAAAGCAACTGATGAACTCCACTCTTGAATCTTTCTCATCTCATAAAGAGAAAACGTAGGTTTAAACAAATTCAAAATTATCTCATTTTTTTCTATGGAGAAATATAACTACACAAGTACCAATAAAAACAAAAAATAAAAACAATAGGTAGCACAATTCAAACAAATAATTGTGTGTGTGATATATAAATGTTTCGGACATGCATAAAATAAGTCTTTGAACTTAGAATGAGGGTGTGAATGTGAATGTGTTTGTTTTTTGGATAAAACCACAATTAATATTGAGACATTTCCATCAAATTGTCTTCTTAAAATATTGTAACTGCGCATAATATTATATTTAATAAATAAAACTGTTGTACTTATTTAAATCTATCTATCTATATATATAAAAAAAAATCAATGCCACTTTTCGTTGTAATTTTATAACTCGAGAACGGGCTCACCTATCCAAAACAAATGTTTAGGCTTTGTTCGGACTATTTAGTAGATGGTTTATGTGAAGTTTGCACAAAATTGATCGAGCAGTTCTTCATTTATCAAATTATTTGTAGGCAACTTTTATTGGTGGTACGACGATCGCCGGGTCAGCTAGTTTGTTATATAGATGACTTATATAGTAAAAATCAAAATCAAAATCAAAATCAAAATCGTTTATTCACATGGCCCCAAAGAGGCACTCATATAAGTTAATGAATCTATTGCCAGATTCGCAAAATTACAGCCATCTCGAGAAGAACCTGGCAAGAAACTCGGAGGCGCATTTTTTTTTCATTCATTTTTTTAAAAAACATTCTTAATTTCTAATACATAAGGTACCTAGAACCACCCTAAAATCTTCTTCTTAACATATTGTAATTGGCGCATATTTAATAAATAAAACTTTGTATTTAAATTCGTTATATAGATGGCTAATTGTGTAGGTACCTAGAACGACCATTTCAAGACCACAATAAAAACGCTTGCCCCAATACCTATCTCATTATTCCAAGCAAAACTTTCCCATTTAGTCCAAATTAAATGTCCAACAAAAAGTACTACTACCTAACTAACTCCAGCTTGCAAGTGTAAACCTAATTAGAGTATAAAAACATGCAGACTGGCGGCAAAGGCAACCGCAAGCCGGGCCAACGACTTAACACCCATGCTGATTGCTGGTTGAAACCGAAAAGACCACGGTACAAGTTTATAGGAGCTATTGGTGATATAAACGCATAAACATAAACATAAACGCTTTCACACTCACAGCCCCACACTAAGTTCAATGACTTGTGTCGTGGGTGCCGGAAACATTCACATCACACACACAATAACAACCAGAACCAGAAACACAATTTTTCCTTGGGGAGAAAACTTGTGTTCCCGCCGGGAATCGAACCCGATACCACTGCTTAGAAAGCGAACGCTCACCCAACTTAGCCAACCGGCAGTTCGTTATATATATATGTTATTTAAGATTTTTACTGCTGGTGAAAGATTACTAATAATATTAACAAGCCATTGGTTTAGTTGGGTACTTCCCAACGGATCATAGTATCGGATTTTCACATTAACCGATCATAACAGTTGTTCCCATCTGATCATAAGATCAGTTGCAACTAAAATAAATTAGTTTGATGCGCATTTCCTTTCTAATCAGCGTGTATCGGGTTAGATTTTCGGTAGAAATTCAAGTAGTCTCCTCAAAGTGAGTGTAAGAGTACCTGTATTGATAAATTTAGAAAGGAAAAATTTTCGCTTGAGGCGGGGTTTTAACCCGCGGCCATAGGGTGTCATGCCCTATTGCCGCTAACCGCTGAGCTCTCAAGCCCTGCCTGAAGCGACGAAATTATCCTTTCCTTATTATTAACGACTTACGGGGACGTGTGACGTTGGCCGTAGTAGTTTCTGATAACTATTACCGATAACCGTAAGATGATTTCGGCGCTTCAGGCAGGTCTTGAGTAGCTCAGTGGTTAGAGCAATAGGGCATGACACCCTATGGCCGCGGGTTCAAACCCCGCCTCAAGCGATAGTTTTTCCTTTCTAAATTTATCAATATAGTTCTGCCTAGCATGGCTAATGCTATATAAACAAAATCAATAAAAGTACCTGTTTCTGGATCTGGGTGTGATTTTGTATGTGATGTGAATATTTTCGGCATCCAAGATGCAAGTATTTATATTTTATGACGTATGTAGTAGGTTCCGGAGAAAACCACATCATACGCACAATCACAACGAGAATAAAAAAACAATTAACCTGAGAAAACTTGTGTTTCTACCGGGAATCGGACCTGGTATCCGCTGCTTAAAAGCATAGCAACCAACGACGCTGTATAATGTTGATAAACAAAAGAGCAAAATTGTAATTCATGTGCCCGCTCTCCGAAAATACAAACAATACAATTCTCTCAATACTCACTCATGTTACATAAATATTCAAGAATGTTAGCAAGTGGAAAAATTGTACGCCATAATATCTAAAAAATATATTCCTAGTCCTCCTTCTCCTAGCCAGTAATTCTATCATTCACCTTCAGTTGAGATCTCTCTCTTCAGTCGTACACCCTAAGCGGAGTGGTCGTGGTTTCATGATGCAGAAGTATGGTTCTCCTTGGTTACGGAGGCTTATTAATGTATCTCCATGTGCTGCGATTGGTCGCATTGTAAGGACACTCTATCATGGAACTTTTTGTAGCAGCTTTACTTAGGTCGTTCCAACGCCTCGGAGATCTCTTGCTTTTAACTGGGCCCTGCACAGTCAGTTACGATAGGGGTCAAATAATATCCAATTAGAAATAACAAAATTAGTATATAACACAATTTAGATTTTCCTTAAAATATAACTCATATCCTACATGGCACTGCTGTAAGCTCATCTCTTGACCCCTCCTTAGATTTTTTGTTTGTGGGTTTCCCATCCTGTTTTCCTTAACAGTGATAACACCCCGGGTAGACTGAAAATCAGTAGAATAGTCGTAGTTTAGGTTGGCTAAGAAACTGTTTTATTTACCTCGACAAGAAGACAAAAGTCTACTCGAGACATGGCCAATGCAACTTGGCCGAAACCACGAGATGAATAAAAATCATTTTTTAAGTGCAATTTAGTCACAAAGTACCAAAACTATATGTCTTCGAAACGCGAAAGTTTAAAAAATAATATAGCATTATTATAATTAATATTTTAACAGGTCAAGCGTTATGGTGACAATCAGTACCATTAAATATCCTTTATAGTAAATGGTACTGATCGAACGCATTATTTGCTCCACGAATCCACATAATCACTTCCCAACAAATAAGATAGTGTGCAATCGCTAGCCTTATCAGAGTTATAAACAAATAATTAGTAAAAAAGTTTTTAGTCAAACTTTTACTTACATACTTACTCATACTTACTCCGCTGGCTCAGCGACCCAAAGTGGGCCTTGGCCTCCGAGATAAGAGAACGCCATTGGTCCCGGTTCTGCGCAATTTCTTACCAGTTATGGGTTTGAAGCACACGCAAGTCTGCCTCCAGTTCGTCGATCCAGCGATACCTTGGCCGACCTACTGGTCTGCGCCCATACAACTTTCCAAATACGTATTCATGACGTTACGATCCGCACCCATTCTTTCTAGATGACCAAGCCAGCGCAGTCTTTGGGCTTATATCTCGCCTATGATGTTTGGTTCACCAAAGATTTCTTCAGTCAAACTTTTAGCAGTTGTAAATAAAAAAATGTCAAAAAAGTTATATAACCAGAGAACTGGTCAAGACAAATCAAAGGAGCCCAAACTCTGTGGGTTTATCTTGTTTAGTTCATAAGTTCCTTTGGCCATCTTCCGTCTCCATCATCAGACCAGCTCCATGGTACCATATCAAATTAAGCACACCAAATTTGAGTACAATTAGACATCGGGAAGTGAGTCTAATTTAGCTTGCAAGATTTAATTATTAACAGACAAATAGACAACGGGACAGGAGAAACTAAATAAACGCTTGTAAAATAAAATTAACAAAAGTCTACTAGTCCAAAGATCACGAGCAAAATAATATACCTATAAGTAAGAGAAGTATGTTGTATATCCCATTGTCAATGTTGAATAAACTTCCAAGCTGAATTTCAACGTACAAAACATATAAAGACCACTTTAAATACTCAAATAATGCTGACCGAATCCAAAACAGCTGACCCCCTGAATTTCCGTTCGTCTATTCCGAAAATTGTCGTCGTAATACTGGGAATTCAATCTAAAAGCCGGGACGAGGGAATGTCGCGGCCTCTCCAGTAATTGGTGCAGGTCCGATGCAGCATTCAAAAATCGCTCCAGACGGTGCGGCCAGCGAGATATGAGATTTTGCACACTTGGTCCGATCTGAAATGTTTTTTTCTAAAATAAAATTGACTTATTTTAGCGTTTGGCACTTCAAAAGTTCTTAAGGATGTGAGTGAATTTGGCGAGTAGAGGAAGTGAAGTTTCCACGATACTAGTATTAGCGTTCGCATCCTAATAACACTAAAAGCGGGGAGGGTGGTAAATACTGATACCTAATTGGGAGTAAATTTTAATCAGTGTTAGTAATTTTAAAAGCAACAAAATTATAGAATCTCTCTTCTAAAGGGTTCACATGACATTTTATTTATATTTAGACAAGTACCTAAGTGACATTAAAGATAAAAAAAAGTACTAAATCAAAATTTTATCTACAGAAAATGAAAACCACCAGTTCTATTGAATAAAGAAACCGAATTTCAAAGGAATATAAAAAATATGCTGCGAACATCTTTCTTGGAATTTCTTTCTTTTTAGGACACGATTAAAACTGAAGATTAGTAAAGTTTATAAGAAAGGAGAACTAAGTTGATAAGCCCAGAATACTTAACATCTAGAGATAAAAATATCAAGCTGTTAGTGTGGAGCCTCAGATGTCGATGGATGATGATGAGATGGATATAGGAACAAGTATAGAAAAGTTAAACTTTTTACAAAACACAAGGTTGGAGATGGTAGGATTTATTGGAGAATGAAATGTTTGAACGTAAACGATAATTTAACACTATTGCATAAAAATTAAAAAGTGATTATACAAGTTCTGTTTTACAATAAACATTTTGCAAGTTTAAAATATCCACGTTCTTATATATTAACTAGTTTTTTTGCCCTTCCTCTATCCCCATCGGAATATCAAATTTTATTAAAATCCATATGAAAGTTTTAACAATACCTATACATTTCATCTAACATAGCCACTCAGAGTATACTCACAAACTTTGTATGTTATCATACAATCATGAAACGAGACGAACATGACATTAGATGGACTCTTAGTTACAGTTGCTGGATGAGGGCGAAAACGTAACATGCCTGCCTAGAATACACCTATTCATTCTAGACTTGAAGACATGCACCGTTGAGGAAACAAAGTCCCAGACAATGAGTTCCACTCCTTCGCTGTACGGATGATAAAAGTTGAAGTCGTGATTCGATCGAATCTGTCGTAGTGAGTAAATCAAAAACCATCTGGACGGCACCGTGGCGAATCTGTTGATTGTTTCTCGATCAAGTTTTGTGTGCCGTGTTTGAAATATCCCCATTTTTCTGTGACAGTTTCGATAACGGTCGCAGAAAAACGCTTTATTGGCGATTTTCAAGTGTCTCGAAATATCACTGTTGCCTTTGGTATAAATAAGAAATATAGATTTGAATAGGCTAGCTCTAGTTAGATATCGATAAAATGCCTTTAGCGAGGTTCTCAGAAGAGAGAGAAAGAATAATTTAAACGCAAGCAAAGCTTAAAAAACCGACTTCACCGCTTTATCTTTGGAACCCTTGATCAGATTAAGTTAATTAAATACGCATTATTAAGGATAACTCAAAAACTCTGACAGATTTTGATAAATTTTTAATGTTTAAATGAGACCACATGGTTTCAAATAAAAAAAAATGATCAAAATCGGTTCACCTAGAACAAAGTTCTGAATAGAATAGAATAGAATTCGTTTTATTGCTTAAACTGTTAAACTGAGGTAAAATACATAAAAAATGCAGTCGAATTGAGAACCAACTCCTATTTTAAGTAATATATTAATAATGTATCTTCTGTAGTGAGGTTAGTCTTTACTCTACAGACAAGGATTATACTGTTTAGGGAACAAAGACGCAGGCAATGAGTTCCACTCCTTCGCTGTACGGATGATGAACGTAGAGGCAAAACGCTTCGAACGAACTAGAGGTATGTCAACCATACATGGATGATGTTTGACAGTTTGTCTTGTTATTTGATGGTAAAAAGGGCATGGAGGAATTATATCATGTAATTCCTGAGCAAACACTCCAAAATGTAAGCAAAAGAACCTATGCCCAAATCCAGTACGTACTAATTACTTACCAAGTTACACAATAACCGCTAAGTATTTATCTATTCAGTTAAATACTTTTAACAGTAATACTACAGTCATAATTTTCTTTAAGAGGCTGGGGAGTCTGTGAAACGATCTATAGGCTGTCTCTGTTTAACTGGCTAACTGTGCCCATGCTTGATGCGATAGCACTACCGACCGAACCAATTATGATAGGTGCCGTAATACCAAAAATTATGAATGAAAATGTAATGTTAAGCCATTGTTTTTTGCATTAATAGTACCTTGAAATGATAATCTATGTTCCTGTTGTAATGACAAAAAAAAATGTGTTAGTTTTTAATACAAAACGAATAAGTTAAAGATGTGACATTTACGTCGTAATAATGTGTGAAAATCAATTGGTTTATATTTCGTTTTAGGTAATTATTTTGGAATAAAAACTATCCAGGAACCTAGATTAATATGTTTTTAATCTGAATAACAGCACAGTATGGTAGTAATATGCTTGAATTATAAATAATTTTGGTATTACGATTGTATGGGCAAATCAACCTCCGCAGGCCCCTTAACACACACAGACACAAACTTTATAAGACAAAAGTTTGAGATTTCTGCAGTTACGCTTTACAATTGTGATAAGCTAATCAATCAAAATAAAACTTCCTTCTTCACTCAGTATCTTTCTTTTTTGCAAATAAATCCCCATAATATACCGCTTCTTTTTCTATCTCGTCTAAAATCCAAACCATTGTCTATAAACCAATAAAAACGGTTGCCTCTAGACGCGCAGTAAATTTTTACTCCCCAGTTATCCAGCCTTTATCTCCCCCATGTATCTAAACCGCTTTAAAATAGATTGCCTGACTCGCTCAGTGGAGTGAGCCAATCCATCTTTCCCTTAACAGTATGCAATATCCACGGAGCGTCACTCGTTAACGGGAAGCGTGCAGTGAGCTTTATTGATCAAAGCGTGTAAGGACTACCAGAGTTTTCTGAAAAATAGTCAAGATTTGAGGAAGATACCATGCCTAAGTGAAAATTCAAATAGTTATTAAATGGCAGCGAAATTGTTATTTTTGGTCTTAATATATAAGAAACTAGTTGAGCCCCGCGGCTTCGCCCGCTAATGATGATTAAAGTAGCCTATGTCCTCATCTAAAAATAAGCTACCATGATTCCAAATTTCATTAAAATCGGTTAAGTAATTACGGAGATACGTGGTAACAAACATTCACACACACACAAACTTTTGCATTTATAATATTAGTAGGATAGGATTTAAAACGTATTCGCTTGGTGATAATCATCACACTACGTATCGCCTCTAATAGCCTCTAATAGCTGCTGCACACTGGATGCTTTTGGTTCTAATGGAACGGCGTGCGGGGACGCGGGCTCGGGCTCCACTATCTTTGAAAATATTATGCATGTTCGCAAAAATATTGGTAAATATAAATTAAGAAGCGACGCACACAATCTTAATACTAGATATAAGCATAAAATTTCAGTGTGCGCATTTAGATTAAGCAAGATGAATAAATCTTTTATGGCAAATGGGGTTAGATTTTACAATAGAATTCCTAAAATCGTAACTGAATTACCACTGGGAAAGTTCAAATCTGAAATAAAACGGGCATTAATTAAGAAAGCTTATTATTAACCCACAGACTATATCAATGACCAGGATGCATGGAGGCAAACTGCACAGGCTTTTTCTAGCGACTACCATAATAACACCTAGGTTAAGAAAATTATGTATTAGAAATTAAGAATGATTTAAAAAAAAATTAATGAAAAAAATGCGCCGCCGAGTTTCTTGCCAGGCTCTTCTCGAGATGGCTGTAATTTTGCGAATCTGGTAATAGATTCATTAACTTTCATGAGTGCCTCTTTGGGGCCCATGTGAATAAACGATTTTGATTTTGACTGCATGGGAGGCGACAGCACCCGTTCGCCATCCGTTCGAATTAATTGGTAAATACGAAGGTGTCGCCGCGGAGGATTTGACCATATAGGTCACAATTCTGCGCGGTAAAGCACTATAGACGCTTTCACACTTACAGCCCCACACTAAGTTCAATGACTTTTGTCGTGGGAGCCGGAAACATTTACATCACACACACAATCACAACAAGAACCAGAAACACACAAATTATTCTTGAGTAGAAAACTTGTGTTTACGCCGGAATAGAACCCGATATTTAGAAAGTTAGAAGGCGAACGGTCACCCAACTAAACAATGAGGCAGTCAAAAGCAATTAAAATATTTTTATAACGTAACAGACCAAATGAAAATTATCTAGGTGAGATTGACAATAACAAAACTAGTTATCCAAAAATTCAGTCAACTGAACAAGCAGTTATTGTCAACTATTTCAATACATATTATTTCATTTTACTACCAACAAACAAATAAATAATCTGAAATCTATTCATGCATAGGCTTTACAATAGTCCATAGATTATTTCATGCGTCATCTACACACAATAGCGGAGCAAAATTGCAGGATTTGCAATTGTTACACAGGACAACATAACAATAACGGTATTTAACCGGTTATGGTTCGAGTGAAAAAACGCATAACCATCGTTTAAACTGCAGGACATTCCGGTACATGTTTTTAAAGTAACAGAAGTTGGCATACTTGAATTAATGTAGAAAATATATAAATAATAATTTATACACATATTTTTCTTAAATACAGGTAAGTAGCATTCGATCGGCATCAAATATGTGTTAGATTACGTCTTGATTTCATCTTATAAAAATATTAACCCAGACATATCTGAGGAATCGGTATTCTTAGACAAAAACGACACAATAAATATACAACCAGCTTATTTTTTAAAAAGATTCAATAACAATCACATGAGGAACTTAAGATTATTACAAAATTATTTACTTATAATGTATATAAATGGCTTGTATATAATAGGCTTGTGTTTAAACACAAAAAAGGACCTATTTTACTACCAAAAAAAATCTAAACGGTTACCAAAATGGATAAATGGTCACCAAATTACGTTTCCTAAAATATTATGAAATAAATCCATTTTTCGTATTATAAATATTTTTATATTAATTATTAAAAAAAAAATGCCTTAACCTACTCTTATCCGATTCGGTTCTGTCACAGGAAATTTTATTTTAGGAAACGTAATTCATGAAGTTTAGTATGCAGAGGTTTTCCGGGGCGATTAATCGATCTAGCTAGGTTTAATTTTAGAAAACGTCGTTTTAATAAGTCGTTTCGGTCATCCAGGTATTTCTAGTATAATATTACGTCAATTGTATAAATACGTCCTGTACTTGTTCTCTAATATGACATGCTGATGACACATTCGTCTTCGAATTTTGTGGTCCTTAAACGTGTCAGTTTTTTCAAAACCATAATATTTGTAGAGAGATTGCTTCTACATATAACGTTCTTATTGACCATTTGAACGAGCTTTTAGGTCTCAAATACGCTGCAACTAATTTGCCTTCGTTTATTGAAGACGCTTTTGACAATGTGTTATCCTATTTTGAGATTAAAAACGTAGTCTTCATACCGGTATTTAAGGGTTGGACGGTCTCTTCAATCCAGTGCAAAGCTTGCCATTTGCCGGACAGTATGCCGGATTAGATGAATTTCGAGGTAGGCCAGCATTGATTTGTGCTATGTGCTCATATGTACCGACTTGTTACTTTAGGGATGATATACCGAAGCAGTGATAGCGCCGTCGCCGCGTAGTCGGAAACCTACCTTATAATCGGGTGTCACAGTTTCGAATCAACCACGAGATTAATCTTTCAGTGAGGTAACATCAAGATGAATTTTATGATAGGGCATTTTCTCATGCTCACCTGGCTATATACCCTGTATCATAATTAAACGCACGCAGAGGTTAAAAAACCGACTTCAACGCTTATATTTTGGTTTTGGCTGGATCGATTTCGATAAAATGTATATAGGACCACATCTGAAGAATAATCTATAGAAAATAAAACATCTAAATCGATTATTTCATCGAGAATTGGCGGAGATATCGCGTAACATAAGTATAGAAAAAAAAATTGTCGAATTGAGAACCTCCTTTTTTGAAGTCAGTTGAAAATACAGCCATAGTTCAACACCCTCAAATAGAAAATTCAGTCGCTATAATAATTATCTATAAATTATATTCCAGCCGCCATCTTTGAGAGCCAAACATGCTAGGCTTAGTAACCTATGATTGCCGTCCTCGACCAGCATTAGGTAAGATATTATTGAAACACTAGGCTATTATAAAACAAACTTGTATTATTTGTTTTCAAACCATCAAAATCATCATAGTATTGGTAGATACCAAAATAAAGATTTCGGATCCATCCTTACAAGTATCCATCATATTAATAAGGAAGATTATGTGTAGCAAAACGAAATACGAGTATAAGCGACATTCCCGCCTCGCTTTTAGTTAGTTTGTTTATAAACAAACGATATCATATCAATCATATTCATTGAGGAAGGTTGCCACATGAGCTCAGATCATTCACCGATCATACTAACACTCAGCGAGACTTTTGTACAAAAAAAAAGCAACCCTACTCTAGTTAATAAAAATACGGACTGGGAAAGCTTTAAGCTAGACCTTGAATAAATAATTGATCTGAAAGTCCCATTAAAAAATCAAGAACAACTAGATATAGAAGTAAACAAATTTACAATAGATATTCAACGATGCGCCTGGAATAATACGCCTGATTACAAGAGAAAAATAAGAGGTCATTATTATCCAAAAGAAATAATCAACCTTATAGCTATAAAACGAAAGCAAAGACAAAAATGGATACACACAACTAGATCTCCGATCGACAAGAAATTGCTAAACAATCTCACCAAAAAGTTAAAAAGAGATATCCAGAATTTTAATAATGAAATGACAAACACCTACCTTAGTAATCTAACAAGTGATCGTACAACTGATTACTCATTATGGAAAGCGATGAAAAATGTAGAGAAACCGATGATGCATATCCCACCAATAAAACAAGAATGTGGAAAATGGGCAGTAAGTAACCAACAAAAAGCAACTGTATTTGCACAGCATTTGGAAAATATTTTCAAACCTAATGACGAACAAGAAGATGACATTACTCAAGATGAAACGTTAACCCATGCCTGCAACGAAATAAGACTCGTAACACCAAGAGAAGTTCAAAATGGGATCAAGCAGCTGAACCACAAGAAAACTCCTGGCTACGACCTTATTACGGGGGAAGTGTTGAAAAATCTCCCTCGTAAAGCTATAGTAAAACTTATTACTCTTATCAATGCTACATTCAGACTAAAATATGTACCTGATACGTGGAAAGTCGCCGAAGTGATTATGATACCCAAACCAGGTAAACCTTCAAATGAGACCACATCATACAGACCCATCTCTCTACTTCCTATAATATCAAAACTATTCGAAAAACTTCTCTTAAAACGTTTAAAACCAATCATAGAAGAAAACAACTTGATTCCTGACTACCAATTCGGTTTTAGGGAAAAGCATTCTACTGTAGATCAAGTCCACAGAATTACCAACATGATCGAAAAAACTTTAGAAGAAAAGAAGGTTTGAACTACCGTCTTCCTGGATGTAGCACAAGCATTTGATAAGGTATGGCATAAAGGTCTCATACACAAACTAAGAATTTTACTTCCGAAACAGTTTGCAGATATCTTAGAGTCTTATCTCACACAGAGAATGTTCAGAGTAAGACAAGACGATGCATACTCAGAGCTAAAGGAAATAAAAGCTGGAGTACCACAGGGAAGTGTACTAGGTCCGGTCCTGTACTTATTATACACTTGTGATATTCCAGTTTTGGAGAAAAGCGTTATAGCAACTTTTGCGGATGACACAGCTATCATGGCAACAGGAGTCACACAAGAGGATGCAGTAAAAAAAGTCCAAACAGCCATCAATACCATTTGCGCTTGGACAAAGAAATGGAGGATAAAACTTAACGACACAAAATCTATACATATAGATTTCACCAACAAAAGACCAAACTATCACCCAGTGTATATAAATGGTCGAGCAATACCGTACGAAAATACAGCCAAATACCTAGGCATGACACTAGACGTTAAGCTTCGCTGGAAAGCACATGTCAAAAAGAAACGCGATGAGCTAGAGCTTCGCTACAGGAAAATGAATTGGCTACTTGGGAAGTTTTCTTCATTGTCAGTCTACAATAAATTACTTTTGTACAAGCAAGTCCTC
Organism: Lomographa bimaculata; assembly: GCA_948107665.1. Taxonomy (NCBI): domain Eukaryota; kingdom Metazoa; phylum Arthropoda; class Insecta; order Lepidoptera; family Geometridae; genus Lomographa; species Lomographa bimaculata. The sequence goes on from OX403599.1 coordinate 15,906,020, forward strand.
ATGCCAATATGGACGTACGGTATTCAGCTGTGGGGCTGTACCAAACATAGCAACATCCAGATGATACAAAGATTCCAAAACAAAGTACTGAGGGGCATTGTTAATGCACCATGGTACATTAGAAATGACGATCTTCATCGGGACCTAAAAGTGGAACTCGTCGCTAGTGTTATAAAAAGACTCGCCGAAGCTCATGAACAAAGACTTCATCACCATGTGAATGTTGAGGCAATCCAGCTCCTCGACAACACAGATTTAGTGAGAAGACTCAAAAGAACTAAACCTTTTGAGCTAGTGTAGTGATGTGACAGTGTAATATAGTGAGTGCTATTAACAAAGAACACAAGAACAAAGTGTCTTCCCGATAATAGAGACAGTAAGAAAAGTGTTATTGGACACATTCTTAATATACTACTCTACTTAGCAGTTTAGGTCAAAATTAAATTACCTATTAGTCTGAAGGCTAGATTGTAATTCCAATGGTGTTCCAAAAGTAATTGGTACATCATTACAAGAAAAAAAAAAAAAATATCAATCATAATAGAACACAATTATTTATTTAAGTTTGTGATAGACTCGAGATCAATTTTTATCGACTTCCCAAAAAAGGAGGAGGTACTCAAGTCGACTGTATTTTTTATTTATTTTTTTTACCTCATAGCTGCTCTGCACGTGAGCCGATTTCGAAATTTTTTTTTTAGTTTGAGAGATGTTGCTTTCTTATTGGTCCCATTTAAATTTGATCAAGATCCCGACTGAACTTCAAATGTTACCTCATAACTTCTTTCGTTGTGAGCCGATTTTGATGATTATTTTTTATTTGAAAAGATCTTGATCAAATTTCAATGGGACCACATGAAAAGCACCAGCTTTCAAATAAAAAAATAATCACCAAAATCTGCTCACAACGAAAGAAGTTATGAGGTAAATTTTGAAGTCGGTTTAACGAGAACATCGTCTAAGTAGTCTACAAAATAGGCATTATTGACGTTAAATGGATAAAAGGGATTAATTAGAAAGCATCATCTTACAAAACTAAAAAAAAATATCGATATCGGCTCACGTGGAGAGAAGTCATGAGGTAACAAACACAAAAAAAACTGACTTGAGTACTTCCTCCTTTTTTTGGGAAGTCGGTAAAAAGAAAGAAATATTTTATTGCTACATACAGTACAATATGTTTACTAAATTGGTCACATTATATCAAATTACATGTCATTGAGAGATTAAAAATAATAAAAACTGGAACCAGACCACACTCTACATTACTATTTATTTTTTTGTTTGCAAATTTATAAATTCTGAACAGCTGTAGAAAGTTAGACAGATTAGCCAACGCAAACAAATTAATAATAAAAATAATACTTAAAAAACCCGTTTTGATCCAATCACTCTTTATCAACATTGACTATCAAAATACTTCGCAGATAGAGATTAATGGTTGTATACATAATTTACTATGTTAATATTGTCCACGCAGGCAGTACCTACCTCGTTTGTAGATTATGCAAAGCCTACATAGAACGCATAGAATCAAATGTTAATCAAATCTAAGTATGTAGATAGATAATAATTAAGCGCAAGCAAAGCTTAAAAAACCGACTTCACCGCTTTATCTTCGGAACTTTGATCAGATTAGATGTACTAAACACGCATTATTGAAGATATTTTAAGAACTACTCATCAGATTTTTTAAGACTCCAGTGTGTTCAAAGCGTTTTGTTTCTACGTTTATCATCCGTACCACGAAGGAGTGGAACTCATTGCCCGCGTCTTTGATCCCTGAACGGTAAATAGGTATCTTCTAGTCAAGCACGCTACATCTTCTGCCGCGTCATCAGTAACCATCAGGTTTTTTTTTTTATTTGTGACAGGCTAGTGTTTGACCACTATCTCACCTGATGGCAAGTGACGATGTGATCGAAGCTGGTAAACACACCAGACCTGTAATACGCAGGCTCTCAAGGATAACTGCCGGAAAACCGTATTTGGCTTGGCGGCAGACTTTCAACTTGATGGTGGTAAGCTACTTTGGTAGCAAGCCAGGCGAGCAACTCACAAAATGCTCTACCACCTCTCAAATGTCACCTGATTAGCAACACCCGGGGACCACGTGTAGGGAGTCAGACTTAAGGGGTATCCTCCTACGGACGTGGGTGACTCAGCCCCCAAAAAGGTGAGAAATAAAACATACTAACTGACATACAAGCTAAAATTCTATGTAATAATTATGTACAAAAAGACCCGCGGTGAGAGTTATATAAAACTATATTTAATTTTCCCCTCGTTTATGTCTAAAGTCAAAGACACTTTAACACAAGCTTGTTGAATTGTTATCCCATCTCGTCTAAAGAATTCAAACGAATAGCATTTATTAAGTAACATTAAAATGAAACAGACGCGCGTGTTTTATTATTAAAGAAACAGCATTTATACATGTAACAAGAAAATGGGATTGTTCTGAGGTGTTTCACCTCGTAGAGCTCGTAGGGTTTATTTGATAATGTTTTTGCCGGGTGGCCGGATGAGTGTTGAAGAAAGTCGTATGTTTTTAAGTCAACATAATTTAATTTTCGCGGAAGATGCATAAATGAATAAATAATAAATAAACGCTTTTACACACACCGCCCTACAATAAGTTCTACGCCTTGTTTTGTGGGTGCCAGAAACATTAACATCAGAAGGATCATCGCCAAAAGGACTTAGACAAAATAAATATTTATAAACATTTATTTATATGTGCATAGCAATTTTTAACAGTGTACCTAATGAAATAAAAATATTGGAAGGTAACAAATTCAAAAAATCTTTAATTAGCTGGCTTTTTATCCATTGTTTCTATACTGTTAAGGAGTTTAGAATTTTTAGTAGAGTAGTCTAGATATTATAGTAGACATAGACATTTTCATTTGCACCTCTGCTTGCAGACTGAATATATTGTGTCACTTTTTACATTAAAGATTTAACATTCCGGAATGACACAATGGCTACTTTTTAACTTAATAAATATATTTCATTTCATTTCGTATAACTCAATTAACACGGGCGAAACCGCGGGGCACGGCTAGTAAACAATAATGTGGCATCTTGTGTCACGGTGTTTGTTGCTCCGAAACGGCTCGACCGAATTTAATGATTTTTGTAAATTTGGTAGTAATGAGAATAGGTCGTAAAATTATTTTTTACCCTCTAAGCCCACCCCCCATTATCATCGCAATGTTATTATTTTTGTATGAACATGTTCCAAAAACTATGTAGTAGGTATGGTTTTATAGTACCAGGCTACCATGAACGTGAAAGAGGTTAAATACTTTTTCTTTACGTGGCATTACAACGCACGCCATACAGCTAGTAAATGAATAAAAAAGTAAACTAACAGTTTTTCAGACACAACACGGAGAAAAAATCCGGCTAATAAATATGGCAATGGCCGGATCTATTCTAATACTCACCTCTAGCTGCAAGACTCTAGTGTATCGAGACTCGATATTGTACTTTTCTAAACAAGTCACGTCTGCTGACTAGATGAATAAAACTGCAATTATATTACGTTTTCTTCGAGCAATGCGATATTTTCTAGGAAAATGGTTTAGATCATGATGTTAACACCTTTTTGAGCGCTTATTTTGAGCCTTACCTATATATTGAACAAAGTCGGGTTAGTTACACTATTTTTATGTAACTCATAAGAACGGCTGGACCAATTTTTATGATCTTAGATTTGCTGGATTTTTCTACGTCCCGAATAGCAGAATAACTAACTATAAATAACAAACATGGAAAAAATGCACGAAAAAGATTTTTATGAAACAAATTCAAATTCAAAATCGTTTATTCACATGGGCAAGAGCTAATCTAAAGACTACTCAGTATGGAACGGCTTTTTAGAATTTAGATCAGTTACGTACTACGTCTGTCACGTCTATGTCTTGGTAAAGTACTAGGCAAACATAAACATGGAAGAGGTGAATTTTTTTTTTTGCGTAACATTGCAACGCATACTGTGTATCTACGACTAGTATTAACTGATGATAAATAATAATACAGACATACCCAATGTGACAACCAAACGTGCATTACAAGGAAAAAGCATCATTGCCTCTGTGTATTTATTTTAAAGCGATACACGATACGCATTTGGTTTGCGTGTAATAGTCGTCGGTTTGGTACCTATTTTATGAATAGACATCGAAGCGAATCGATCTAAACGATTTCACAGTCAGTACACACAAAGAAACTGAGACCATCATCAATTTATGGTTGAATTACATACCATGTGCTCGAAGCAATTCGCTTCGTTCATTATCTTTACGGCAAAGGAGTGGAACTGATTGTCTGTCTTTGTTTCCTGAATATTATAATATGGGCGTCTTCAAGTCTAGAGTGAATCTTTATGCAAGGCCATGCAAGAATATCAAAACTTCGGCCGCTTACTTTCTATCAGATGAGATGGTAAGGCTTGTCTATCTAAACTCACACTCAAACTCAAACATTTATTGTCAGAATGTAGGTAATACAGAAGGTGTAGTGGAAGATTCAGTGATCCTCACAAACTACCCTGTTTAAGGGTGTACAAATATTAATACCGTCCATGTATACATTAATTTAATTAGCGTCATCGTTAGTAATAAAGTGAATGTCAATAAATTAATAATTATTAAAATTAGTAAATTAAATGATTGTCAGATTTGGCAAAATTATAACTGGTAAGTAAATATAAATGTCAATATTATAATTTTATTATTTATATTTGACTATTCTTTTTATTATTGACCTTATAATATTATGTTATGTTAAATGATATTAACCCATTTTAAATTTCAAATAATCATTCACACTGTAGAAGCAATTACTCAATAGCCATGATTTCAAACTTGATTTCTAACTTAAAATAGCTCACAAAGAAAATATTCTAATTTGTATCCAAAGCAAATCTCAGATAATCTTTGATTGCTTTTATCCTTCAAACATTCTGCACCGATTTGAGTAAACACAGCTCTTCCCTATCAATACCTATTTGTCTTACTGTAATTTGACACGATACGAACTCTTGTGAATCAAATCAACTTTTTGAATGTTTTATTGATCTCTTGAGCCGTGGGCGTTGTAATTCGAATAAGGCCCGACAAATTTACGACAATACTCTTATAAAAGCAAACACAACCTTATATCAGAGACAATAAGGTTAATAAATGTGATCTTTTTAATTTTGCACATATGCCTGAGAGTCGTATTTTGTCAACAAGATCGCGACAGGACCGACATACCTACTTTAATATTGTATGAGTGGGACCTGAAGGTATTTTATTTATTTGAAGCTAAACACGGAGTTTTGTTTTAAATTTCTGTGCATATTTAACGCGTAAGCTTAATTTAGGGGCATTGTTATTTTTCTATTTGTAAAATACTGTATTATATTAAATCCAACTGAATATTATTATTATTATTTTATTCAAGATAGGGAAACGTTTGACCGCCATCTCACCTGATGGTAAGTGACGATGCGGTCGACGATGGAGCACGTTTGCCTAGAAGATGCCTATTCACTCGCGACTTAAAGACTTATAAAACATTACATCACCTTCGCACGCTTATTTTTTCATGCGATTTTCACCATTTAAACCAACTTTAACAAGCTTGAAGTTTTATTTCTATTTTTAAAAGCAAATAAAGAATTTATTTATCAAAATAATAACCCAACGTCACCCGTTCATGGTTGGCTTAGTTCCTTTGGCATTTCGTTTCTACTATCATCATCCGTAAAGTGAATAAGTGGGACTTATTGCCCGCATCTTTATTTTCTCTGGAACTGTAAAATCTTGGAGTCTTCAAGCTGAAAGTACAAAAGTATATTCTAGACAAGCATTTTTGCAAAGTAAGTGAAAAAAAGTATTGTACTGATTAAGCGAAGTTAAAATATTGCATTGTTTACATGTTATGTAAATACAACCTATAAAATGTGTATCATACTCTCTCATGCTAACTTTTTATCTCTATGCTGACATACATACCTACATATAGTAGCTTACCACCATCAAGTTGAAAGTCTGCCGCCAAGCCAAATACGGTGTTCCGGCAGTTATCCTTGAGAGCCTGCGTATTCCAGGTCTAGTGTGTTTGCCAGCTTCGATCACGTCGTCACTTACCATCAGGTGAGATAGTGGTCAAACACTAGCCAGTCACAAATAAAAAAAAAATTATAATAATTTTATGCTAGATAGGCAAGCATTTGACCGCTTTTTCACCTGATGGAAAGCGACGATGCGGCCGAAGATGGGACATGCTTACCTAGAAGGTACCTATTCACTTAAGACTTGAAGACACTCAGATTATACCGTTCAGGCAACAAAGACGCAGGGAATGAGTTCCACTCCTTCACTTTACGGATGATAAACGTAGAAGCGAAACGCTTCGAGTGAACTGGGGGTATTTTTATTAAATTTTAATATTAATAAATCATAGAGTTAAAGTCCATGCACAGTAGACAAATATATAAGCACTAAGATGAAAGCGTTTTATTTCTTATTTATTTTATTACATTATTAGGTATTACTAAAGTTTAAGTCATTAAATTTGCATTTACATCTTCGCCCGGATCATCGCTTTCCATCAGGTGAAGTAGTGGTCAAATGCTTGCCTATGAAGCATAAAAAATGTAATACCAAAAGTTCTCATTTATTAGAAGGTTAAATTAAAATGCAGAGGTTAATTCTAAATCTATGTCTCTAAAAACAGTATTGTAACTAATGCATGTCTTAGTTAGGCAGCTGTTTTTCCTATAATTATCAGAATACCACCTACATGATTTTTTTTTATTCATCTTTTACAATTACGTACTACCAGTGCGTCTATGGAATGCTCTACCTGTGGATATCAAACGTGCTCAATCGCAAGACTCATTTAAAACTCAAATAAAAAAAAATATCTTTCCAATATCTAATCATTACTGCATGTGAATTGTGTAGTTTAAATATATTATAGTATTGTAGGTACTTATGTGTAATTATTAATTTATTTTATTTAAGTTTATTTAATTAGACATTCTGTTATTTTTAATGGTATGTATTGTTTATGTAGTTTAACATTTTAGTATTATTATTATAATCTATTTCATTCATTTTATCGCGCCACCATCCCTACTTTCACTTTTTTTTTATATTTCAATCTAAAGGTTGCCTGGAAGAGATCGCTCTTAGCTATAAGACCGCCTATAAGCTTCTCTGTAAGCTGTATTTATCTTTTGGTGTCAATAAAGAGTTATTGTATTGTATGAACGAACAAAGTATATTGTCTGAGTAGTGTTATAAAGAACTGCAGCACAAGCCTTTTACATACGCTTTATCTTTTAGAAAAACTATCCATGACGTCCACTAAGGCCAAAGGCAAGTGCACAATTTTCATGTCACCCGTCAAGTTAATGTTTTTAACACTTTTTACCGCATTCTCCCGTCAGAAGGCGACCTAAAAACTTCGTCAGCTGCAACAAAGTGCTAAAATGCATTTAAAATATGCAACGTTGTGTCGATACAGGGAGAGCCTCCTTTGACCGAATATGTTTGTCAAAGAGTGCGAATATACTGTTTGGATACGCTTTTGAATTGTTTTTATATCCCTATCGGATATATCCTAGTGTGAAATGGTTTTTATGTGATGCATTTGTGTGAAAGCGTTATAAAGAAGTTGACTATAAAATGAATGATTATGTATTGTAATGACAAGGGTACATGGAAGCAAACTGCACAAGCGCTTTCTGGCGACGTCAAAATATACGTCTATATATACGTCTTTTTTTCGAATTGGCTGTAAATTTGCGAATCTGGAATTAGAGTAATTAACACATGAGCCCCATTGAGGCATTCTAACCTCAATGGGGCTCATGTGAAAAAGCAATTTATTTTGAATTGGAATTTGAACAGATAGAACAGAGAGAACAGGAGATATATATATACTAAAACTAGCCATGCCCCGAGGCTTCGCCCGCTATTATCAAGTTAAAAAGTAGCTTATGTGTTAATCGTAAGTATAATCTATGTACATTCCAAATTTCATCTAAATCCGTTTAGCCGTTAAAACGTAAAGAGGAAACAAACAAACTTACACACACACTTACACACAAACTTTCGGATTTATAATATTAGTAGGATTAATATTTATTTTTTTAAGAAACAATCAGGCGAGATGATGGTCAAAAGTTGGCCTCTCTTGAATAACGAAAGAAAAAAAAATAAAACAAAATTATTATTATTTACATTTAACTTTTATTTTACAATAAGGTTATTGCCAAACATAATGGCGTTTTCTATTTATGCTGTGGAAATAAATAAGCTCGTAAGTTCCCGTTGTTACTAAAGCTACTTTTACGTTACTAAAGTTACTAAAACTGAAAAATAATCCCATAAGGAAGATTATCGGATTAATTTTCAGTTGAGACAGCTTACGTCTAAGTAAGTAAATAACTGTTGTTCATGTGTGCATAATTAAGTTGAGACAGTATTCTTGGACATGTTCCAAAATTCATGTTATAAAATATTCTAAAATTAATTAGTGCCGTTGAAATGCACAACTTTTAGTTATACACTCTCAATAAAGCGTATAACTGAAAGTTTGCATAAATTACAAGCTTTTATATAGTTTTCCGTTATCTGTCGGTCTGTAATCAAATCTTGCAAGCTAGATTATACCCACTTTAAGATGTCGGATTGGATTCAAATGTGGTATACTTATGTATCTTTGGTGACAATACAATGATATGGTACCATGGAGCTGGTCTGATAATAGAGACGGAAGATGGCCATAAGAATTTCTGAACTAAAAAAGATAAGCCCATCCAGTTTTGGGCTCGTTTGATTCGTCTTAACAAGTTCTGTGGTTATATAACTTTTTAGTACGTTTTTTTTATTTAAAACTGGTAATTTGATTTTAAAAATCTTTTTAAAGTATTATTTGTCTTTCGTAGCTTCATCGAGAGCGGCGCCTATCAAAATTCCTAACATTTACAAGCTGTGTTGGCACGAAGACGTTTACTAACACAATTTGCCAGAATGTCTGCTGTGGCACTAAACTTTGCATGGTAATCCAGTTCTTGATGTTCACACAGAGTATTTATTGAAATATTTATTAATTGTATCAGAATGCTGGCTCTTATTTAGCACAAAAATTTGTATAGCTATTCAACGTTGAAACGCAGCTTGAATATAAAATTTTTGAGTGCTCTTTGATTTTTATTCCCTTTTTTAGTTTAAAATTTACTTTTAATGTTTAATATTACAATATTTCATAAAATAAATAAATCATTGTCATTAAATACATATAAGCTTAGAACAATAAGTATCGTTAAATACTTTCTGGGTGGCGTTGTGAATGTGAAGTTTCCGGTACCGGGTCAGTGGGGCTGTGAGTGTGAAAAAATGCTTTCAGTTGGGTGTATAATCTGGATGATGGTGTTTGAACACGTTAGAAAAAAAATAGTATCAATAATGGTATATAATATAAAATAACACGGTCGCTTATGTACTGACTGCACACAGTATTAACACATCCTTCAAAACATTGTAAAAAGCATGCTTCAAGAAACTTGCAAGAATGTCTCGCAAATTGGTAGAGGCACCGTTTATTAATCGTAAAGCCTCAAACTTCTGCGATGAAGTGTAACACTTAACTTACTTATGTATACTTCATCCCATCTCCAACCGAACACTGTTTACTTTTTGTCGCCACAGCAATATTTATAAAACTTCACTTAATATTTTACTTGTGTGATAAAGAAATTTTCTGGGACAAAGGACGATGGAAAGAAATTTAAAGGATCTTTGATGAAGTAATGTTTTTATGCTTGACAGGCAAGCATTTGGCCACTATCTCACCTGATGGAAAGTGAAGATGCGGCCAAAGATGTAACATGCATTAATAAAGAATATTGATGACAATGTTGAACGTGGAAAACAATTCCGTAGAATTTTAAAACTTTTATACATAGAATGTTTATTACGTTTTACATACTACTAGCGATCCGCCCCGGCTTCGCCCGGGTGTGATAAATGAAGAACCGCTCGACCGATTTTGTGAAAACTTCACATAAACCATCTACTAAATAGTCCGAACAAAGCCTAAACATTTGGTTTGGATAGGTGAGCCCGTTCTTGAGTTATAAAATAACAACGAAAAGTGGCATTGATTTATATATATATAGAAGATATAAACAAACAGGGTGTGTTGTAAATATACATAATAAAAGTGAAACTCGCTTTTGGGGGCTGAGTCACCCACGTCCGTAGGAGGATACCCCTTAAGTCTGACTCCCTACACGTGGTCCCCGGGTGGTGCTAATCAGGTGACATTTGAGAGGTGGTAGAGCATTTTGTGAGTTGCTCGCCTGGCTTGCTACCAAAGTAGCTTACCACCATCAAGTTGAAAGTCTGCCGCCAAGCCAAATACGGTGTTCCGGCAGTTATCCTTGAGAGCCTGCGTATTTCAGGTCTAGTGTGTTTACCAGCTTCGATCACATCGTCACTTACCATCAGGTGAGATAGTGGTCAAACACCAGACTGTCACAAATAAAAAAAAAAAAAAAACTCTTATTTTACAGAGAAACATTTTAAATATTCATCACAGTATTTACCATCACTACTTTTTGCCACACAAAAAGGTTGCGGATCAGAATTTCAAAGCCATCCCATTAAAAAAATACTTTAAAAACGTTGTCTTTCAGTTTCCTTTTTCTTAGAATTTAGCGTTTTATAACTTTTTACTTATTTATACTAATTTGCTGCTCAACTTATTTTCTTGAAGTTGTTCACTTAGTGTACACTTTTTTCGCTGTGATCACATAATTCCACTATTTTACATGAACAATCAGTGACAAACTTACAAAATTTATTGACCTACAGAACACAGAGCCATTTTGGCGATTCCAAATCAAAAACATTTTACTGTAAACTCATCAAACTCGGATGAGACAATATTTGAAATTCGAAAACTCCTAATAAAGGAGATGTTTCAAAATTGAAGGAACCTGGGCCAGCACCATGTACCATATATATACATATAGCTATACAATATAGTAACCGTTTTTGAATGTTTATTTTCTTTACTTTTATTTCGTTTTAATGTACATTTAAAATATCTTGGTACATCGATAGCAACACAACGCAGTTACAAATGGCGGATGGCGACAATATTGAACTGTCATTTTGACGTGTCATTCATTGTCAATGATCATATTGTAAACAACATACCGACTCTAAAATATTGGGGTTTCGTTATAATTATAATAGGACTATAGAAAATTACTCGATTGAAACTCAGAACAGAGTGATATTCAATATCTTCTTGTCACGACTGCCCCAAAAATAGGGTAAACATATTTAAAAACTCACAAAATAATAATTTGAGGCTACAGCTGTAATCTTCTGCAGATTAATTTATTTGTGTTTTTAAGAAAATGCAATATTTTTTACATATTTTTCTTTGTATGGTACATAGTGCTGGCCCAAAATAAAACATCTCCTTTGCAATTCAATTTAACAAACCTTGTAGCTCTACTATATAAAAACAAATACAAGAAAACAAATCATAACTAAACCTCCAAATTTCCAACTAAACCTTGGATCACTTCACTGAGCTAATAAATTAACATCGCAATAAATAATCCTATACCCCAATCTATCTGTTTTACAATTTTAATGACGTACCGAATTTCAGTAATGGCTGTCCGTGGATCCTACTTCATACATTATGGACAAACTGTTCGTACATTGGGAAAGTTAAAATATAAGTCGGGCCGGCCCTATTGCCGACGTACTATGTTCACAGTAAGGGCAAAATCTCGGAAATGGTTTATTTCTTTAAAGTATTCAATTAAGGATATAGAGATTTTGGAATAGTAACATTATTATTTCAGGATTATAATTTAACAAACTTAAACTTTTTGCTAGGATTTTGTACTCATGAACTTCTCTATTTATATTTGTACTAGCTGCGCCCCGCGGTTTCACCCGCGTAAGTTCCGGACCGCCGGGAATTCCGGGATAAAAAGAGCCTATGTTCTTTCCCAAGCTCTGGACTGTCTGTGTACCAAATTTCATTCAAATCGGTTCAGTAGTTTTGGCGTGAAAGCGTAACAGACAGACAGACAGAGTTACTTTCGCATTTATAATATTAGTAAGGATAAAGATATTATGCTTTCGGGTAGGCCCAGAAGGTTGGAAATCCGAGTCCATCAAAAACAAGAGGAACCGATGACACCTGGAAAATAGCGGGCGATATTATAATAATATAATGTTATGCCAATGCGAATGGCAAAACCAAAGGAGGCCGCAAAAGCAATTAGCTGTGATAGATTGGTGATGATGATGAATATATTGTTGAAAATTATGCTTTTATTTTGCATTTTACTTAAATTTAATTTATCCTTGTGTCGTTAATAAATACAGAAATATTTATTAGATAAAAGGGATATTATTGTTTCTTAAGTCACGAGACGTTTGCAAAAACCTTGTATAAAATATGTATGATACGTGCTATAATGCGTAACCGCCATATTTATATTTTGATGAAAGCACGTCTATATTTAGTCCAGAAGAAATAAGAAATCTGAATAAATAGTAGCCGCTGTTTTGTTGGCTTTTTGTGTCATTCGAAAATAATCCTCACCAAACTATTTCATCGTCTTACGTAGTTCATGAAGATACAATTGCTCAAATTTGGACAAATAGCGTAGGAGAAATCGACAGTTTTATTTCGCTAACGCAGCGACAGGCAACACCGGCTGGATCAAGTTTGAATTTTCAACTGCACACTGCGCTGGCGTAGTTGAGTGCGCATTTGACTTCAAAGCAGCGGATTTGATATTAACAAGAAATTTCAGTTTGGAATGTTCTTTCATCAAAGTGCAGCAGGGTTACAATATTGGTTTAAAATTGCGAGGCTTAAAGTTTCGTTTTATTGTTTGTTTGATTTGTGTCACTTTAAATACTGCCATAACTCTGTATTGTATTTTGTATTGCGATGTTGGCTCTTTGGAGCAGATATTCCTATGATTAACTAGGGTTGCCGGAATTAGGTTTATGGTTTGCATTATAATTTAAATTGATATTGAGTGCGGACGGCTTCGGAAGATCAAAACTTCAGAAAATGTCGTGAAGAGTTGTACGCAGGTATCTGTTAACAACACTGTTGGTGTGGTAGGAAAATGTCTGCCTTCTACACTATGGGTCCTAGAATCGAGTCCCAGCAGGATTACAATTTTTCATATAGAATACAACTTCAGAAAAAAAAATGTGTTTAAGATACACCTATGTTAACTTGGAGCTAAGAGCGGCTCTTTATGATGTATCACTTTTTTGTTTAAGATATATGCCTTATAATATGTGGGTGTATTAACTTTATACGCGTTTTGCTTCCACATTAATTATGAAAACAGCAGAATAATGAAACTTCTTACCTGAGTCTGTTTTTCCTGATAAATACAACATGGGAGTCTTTAAGTCACGAGTGAATAACCATCTTCTAGGCAAATGTACTCTTTCTTCGACCCTATCGTCGCTTTCCATCAGGTGAGATAGTGGTCAAACCTTTGCCTATCTTAAATTTAAAAAAAGTTTACAAGTGCACTACTACGGAAAAAAACAATTTTTGTTTGTCTTCTTTGTGACGAGAGAGTCAAGAAATGGTTTTATCCCATCATGATGATTGATGTAAATGCTGAGCTCGCTCGCGAAGTTGAGAAATGTATGTTTCTAGTTCTGGGTATAGTTGTGTATATGATGTGATTGCTTCAACTCACACGATATAAGTGTTCGAACTTAGTGACGACCCACACTCTCGTTAAAGCATTAAAAGAACACTGTGATATTTCCTATTCTCAAAAACCGAAAACTTTTTACCAAAAATACACCAAAGATATATTTAGAAACATAAAATTGAAACTCTTTGCAGTATTTTAACCATTTATCCCATCCGTGGGTAAGTATACAACTGCCCGCATTACGTCGCTTGCCAAAGGAACGCCGAACTTTGGCTGACTTCCAATAGCGCTATTCGGGAACTCATACCTTCTTTAGTTTGTGCCTAATTTTTATTTTTCCATTGGGTATTACTTTAAACATCAGTGTAATAAGTTTCTGCTCCAGGCTTTAAACATTTAGAGTAGCCTCTTTTATAATTTCTGTGGTCAGCCATGCAAGCATCACCATCTCCGATCTCAGATGCGATCGGTATAACAGATACATATGGACGCATTCACGGACGCATTTACACAACCTCACACTAAGTTCAAAAACTTGTATCGTGGATGCTGGAAACACACACAATCACACCCAGAACCAGAAGCAAAAATGTCCCCTTGGGAAGAAAAATCGTGCTCCAGCCAGGAATCGAACCCACAACTAACGGCGCAGAGGGCAGACACTTACCTACTGCGCTAACTGGGTCGTCCATATAGCATCTGTAAGTAGAAAAAACTTTCACAAATAGTGTTCCGGTCCTTATACTTGAAAGACATATACATTCTTGGACTACCGTGTTCATCGCTCCACCACAGTTGAGATACTGGTCAAACTCTAGCCTATCAAATGATATAAAAACGTACTCTTATGGTTGCCATTAGTCATTATCAATTATTTTTACTATAGAGACGATTATTTAACACTTGGTCACGTCTTAAAAATGTATCTAAATCAATATCAATATAAGTGATATATATTGGATGTATTATTTATTGACTGAGAAAAAATATTTTTATTTTGACATGTTAGACTGAACTTATATATCCATGTTTACTATAAATAAATCTAAATCAATTAATTATAATTGATTTGTGTGAAATAAAAATAAACACTATCACACTTGAAATCCCACGCTAAATTCTATGACATATATCGCGGGTGCCGGAAAATATTCATATCACACACAATTACACCCAGAACCAGAAACACAATTTTCCCTTGGGGATAAAACTTGTGTTCGTACCGGAAATAGAACCCGATTCCCCTTTTTAGAAGACAGACGCGCGGCGGACTTAACTAAGCCATCGGGCATTTCAAATAAGAACAATATTAAGTTATATTAAACATCTGTTATTTTTGGAGATCTTTGGGGGAGGCCTTTGTCCAGCAGTGGACTTCTTGCGGCTAAATGATGATGATGATGATTAAGCATTAATTGACTAATGTGGAATAAGACGTGTTTGTAGGTATTGATACTAAGGTTCGCGTATAGTTCATATTGTTTTAGGATGATATGCAAATTTATTGTTGGCAGAGGAAAAAAAGTGGTATTAGTATAATGTACAATATTGTAGGTATACTACTGAACAGTGTATGAAATAAATAAACGAGTATATTATATCGCTTACATACAATGTAAAAGTCCAAACTGTATCTCCGAGTAAACTAAGTTTCCTTACTAAAATAACGGTAGTGAGTTTGTAATAAAACGATATTTTCATATTTTCTAGAGCACTAACAACACGAAATGATGCCACGGGTACAAAGTACCGAGTCTTGGACTTGGATACGTTTAGCGATTGGCGCAAATCATAAGCTCCTGTATTTATTTATTTGTTTATTGGCAAAACATTGACATCATTCTTTGTGTATAATGATACAAGATAGACAGACGTTTTTAAACCTTTTCACTTAACATTGTAAAGTATATTTGGTATGAAATAAATTGATTTAATATTTTAATCCTACATGTGTCATCCCGTAATAATAAATTATTCTGATTTCAAGATGAAGTAAGTTTTATCTATCTACAAAATAAAGCGGTGCATTAATTTATGCCACTTCACTGATAACTGGCCAGATGTGGCTCAGCTCCTCGGTATGAATCTGATTTGCTTTAAGATTCATTCAGAAATAAAACTGCCCACATAATGCTAACTAATGAAACTTTGAGCTGATTTTAAGTAAATTGTGGCTCGAGCTGGATTCATTACATGAAAAAATTAGAAACTGGCCAGAAGTGGCTCAGCTCTTCGGCATTGATCTGCTTTTAAATTCATTCAGAAATAAAAAAATAATTGAGCTGATTTTAAGTAAATTGTAGCTTAAGCTGGAGTCATTACATGAAATTATTAGAACCTTGGCGGATATGGGGCTGAGCCCTTAGCATTAATCTGATTTGCTTAAATATCAATACAGAAATAAACAGTAATTGAGTTGATTCTAAATAAATTGCTGCTTTCGCTGGATTCATTACATGAAAATGTTAGAATACTTTTCGTAAAAGCATTGGATGGAACATTAGACAACGAGTGTCTAGTGTTCGAAGATTCCTAAAGTCGCTATCTTTTTCATCTTGCGCCGTCCTCTTAACAAAGTTACGCGGTGTATTCATGCCAGTTCACTGACAACTTTTAACTGGCCAGATGTGGCTCAGCCCCTCGGCATGAATCTGATTTGCTTTTAGATTAATACGGAATGGACCGAAGTTTTTTATATTTTGTGGTCCGAGGCAGTTCTTTGAGGTTTTCGGAGCGGTTTGGGACCGCTTTTAGGTTTAAAATGGTTTGAGTACTCCGATAAATACCATGAAGAAAGGAACAGGTAAATTTAATGTACTTGTTTTTATTATTGTGGTGTTAAGGGAAAAAAAAATGTTCGTTATCGCTTTATGCGGGATTTGAGCCCGCGGCCATAGGGTGTCATGCCCTATTCCTCTAACCGCTGAGCTACTCAAGCCCTGCCCGAAGCGACGAAATTATCCTTTCCTTATTATTAACGTCTTACGGGGTAAATTTATCACAAACAATCTTGAGTCATCAACAAAATAGAATGACATGCATCTAACAACAAGAAAAACTGTCAAACATCATCCATTTATGGTTGACATACCTCCAGTCCGCTCGAAGTTTTTTGCTTCTACGTTCATCATCCGTACGGCTTAGGAGTGAAACTCATTACCTGTGTCTTTGTATCCCGATGGGTACAATTTGGGAGTCTTCATGTCAAGAGTGAATAGGTATCTTCTAGATAAACATGTCACATCATCGGCCGCATCATCACTTTCCATCAGGTGAGATAGTGGTCAAATATTTGTATATAATGCATTTAAAATAAAACATTCGGCTACAGCAATCGCTAGCAACATAAACCGGTCTTATAAAGAGCTACCTAAACATTTTGCAATTATATCTTGAAATCGGTCACTAATCCTATCTATGTAACTAGAATATTTCCATGTTCATAGTTTTTCTGTGTAGCCAGTTCACGATTGAACGAGCTTCACTCGATAGTTTTTTTTTTTTTTACCCACTAGAAAATGCGGCAAGAGATAATCAACATGCAGTCAATAATTAGCAAGTTAGTTGCTACAAATACAATTGCATGCCGCTCCAAATGAGCATACAGTATAGTAAAAGCGATACAAATTTTAACTAAATGCAATATCTGGATTATTAAAACCTTATTTAAGTTTTTGACTGTAGAGTATGCAATCATTCAAAATATTATGCAGTCATTTTAATCTTTAAAGAATTTTAGTTGCTTATGCAACACAAGAAAGTAAAAATAATTTAGTAATTTATGTAATTAACTCAATTGAAGGATTTGTTTAACTGATGCAACTATCTATAATCAATGTGCAGTTTTTAATTGCACTTACAAAATTGACATACTTTATACATATAAATTAATTAATTTCGTTTTATTTCGGTTTATTTTCATTCTACTAATAAAAAAGTGACATCAATAAATTAACATTTATTTTTCCTAGTTTAAATAAGACTTCAAATCTACTCCAAATGAGTACCCATAGAAAAATCGATACAATTTTCAACTAAATGCAATATCTGGATTATTAAAACCTTATTTAAGTTTTTGACTGTAAAATATGTTCATTAAATATTGATATAATTAAAAGCTTAAAAAAATCGGCTTAAAAAAAGCGGAGACGCTTTATCTTCGTAACCTTGAACACGTTTTATTGACGATAACTAGAAAATTAGTGATCAGATCTTGATTAAACTAAAATGGGACCACATGGAAAGCACCAGCTTTCAAATAAAAAAAATAATCATCAAAATCGGCTTACAATAAAGAAGTTATGAGGTAATCACATAAAAAACAGTCGAATTGAGAACCTCCTCAATTTTTGAAGTCGGTTAAAAATAGACAATTTTTTCGATCAGTGTAACTTTCTAATTTTTAACCGACTTCAAAAAAGGGAGAGGTTCTATGTTCTACCGTATGTTACATTACTTTTATGTTTGTTCACCGATTTCTCCCTCATTTGTGGACCGAATCTCAAAATTATTGAGCTAGATCTGTGCACATAACATCCAAATGTATAATTTCATATCAGCAAAACATTAATCTAGCCAAAATATTATCTCCAACAAAAGAGTATCTGCTGTTGAAGTTTTTTTACTAAAATGTAACGCTAACTTTGTATATTTTGCGCACATACTCGTGTATATCTATTCCAAAATTGCTTGTATAGTATTTAGGCAATTGTACACTTCATAAACTTTTTGAACTGCCCGTTAGCTTAGTTGGTTGAGCGTTCGCCATCTAAGCAGGGGTATCGGGGTCGAATCCCGACGGGAACACAAGTTCTCTCCTTATGGAAAATTTGTGAATCTGGTTCTGGTTGTAATTGTGTGTGTGATGTGAATGTTTCCTGCACCCACGACACAAGTCATCGAACTTAGTATGGAGTGTGAAAGCGTTTATGTTTATGTTTAAACATACTTTTTGGTAATTGTATATTGTATAAAAACAGTATTCATACGTTAGAGTACGTTTAACGCTTTAAATATCATTATATTCGTCACATTTAATGTTAAAACTCTCATTAAGATGCAGCATCAATCAACAAGCGGCAACCGTTATTTAATACGCAGTCATTAGTTACCAGGTCAGTCAGTACAGGTTTGATTACCAGTTTGATTGACCGTTCAGCATGTTTGTTTGAAACTTAAGTGATTGAGTTGCTTCATCTCGTTCATGTAAAACCAATTTATCATAAAATTTATCACAAATTTTCTCCCCAAGGAAAATTTGTGTTTCTGGTTCTGGTTGTGATTGTGTGTGAGTGTTTCCGGCACCCACGACACAAGTCTTCAAGTAACTTAGTGTTGGGCTGTGAGTGTCAAAGTGTTTATGTTATGTTTATGTTTATTTTGCTACGACGACTACATAATAATATGATGGTACTATTAAAATCATAGTTGATTTTTGAACTTAGAGGATAAATGAGTATATATTAGTAACACTATAACACTATGCATAAAATTAAATAATTATTACATAAAATCATATGCAATAATAAATATAATACATACACTAGCGTAAATAAATTAATACATACAAACATATTTATTTATTTATTTATAACAAAAATTGCCTACTGCACTTACAGTCGTGACCAAAGCGTGCAGCAAGCCAGCAACAATTTGAGCTCGAATACAAAATAGTAACTATTAACTTACTAAAAAATGTTACACATTCATTATAAAATACTTTAGACTTACAACAAAAGACATCCTAGTACCAAAATACTATTCTATAGGTACTGGTTTCATTGAATATCTCATTAATTGGGTCATTTATATTTTTGTAATATTAATACCACAATATTCATCACATTTAATGTTAACGCTTTAATTACTGTACTACATGAATCGATGCGCGGTAAGCGTTATTAAATACGCAGTCATTAGTAACCAAATCAGTCAGCACGGGTTAGGTTACCGGTTTGATTGACCGTTCAGCATGTTTGTTTGTAACATAGGTGATTGAATTTGCTTTGACCGCTTCATGTAAGGCCTGTATCCTACTTCAACCTAATGAATACCTTATTTCGCTAATTTTGTATCGGTAAATAAATGTACATTTATGTTCCATGCTTGTATTTATTTAAATTTTGGGTAAAAAAAAACCAAAAAGGTACTTGGGGCAGTCTTATGTAGAAGGTGTTATATTAACATAAAAAGTGCCATCAATAAATTAACATTTGCTGTTCCTAGTTGACATTAGAATTCAAATCCTAGTAACTTTATTTGTAAATTTACCTTGCATTAACTACACATAATTACAGTTCAGGTTCGATGGACGTGTTAACTGTTGCGGCAACTGTAATCAATACGCAGTCATTAATTACCAGGTCAGTTGATACAAGTTTAATTGCTTGTTCGATTGACCTTAGTAAACATAGTCTGTATGTAAATTTGCATAAGTACATTTGGGTTTAGATGTGCAGTTATTGCTCTTAAGTAGATTTTTTATTGGCTTACATCTTGTTCAAGGTTATAATGCACACATTGTAACTCGCGTGCCATGCGTAATGCCTCGTACAAATTCTTTCAAATGGTTTAGCTACTTTTAGTACTAATTAAAGCTTTTTTAACAAACTTTTTTTTTTTTAATTATTTGTAACAGGCTAGTGTTTGACCACTATCTCACCTGATGGTAAGTGACGATGTGATCGAAGCTGGTAAACACACTAGACCTGGAATACGCAATACTTACTTTTAATTATCTTGATTAGTGGGTTTTTTCGTTCTTATTTGCTGAGTAAATCATGCTTGTACCGATTATTTGATAATTAATTTGCTTTTTTATTCTACTGACAAAACAAAGTGCCATTTATAAATGAAGATTTGATGTTTCTAGTTTACATTATAATTCATATCCGAGTAACTTTATTTGTAAATTTACCTTGCATTAACTACACATAATTACAGTTCAGCGTCGATGGACGTGTTAACTGTTGCGGCAACTGTAATCAATACGCAGTCATTAATTACCAGGTCAGTTGATACAAGTTTAATTGCTTGTTCGATTGACCTTAGTAAACATAATCTGTATGTAAATCTGCATAAGTACAGTCATGTTTATAAATGCATTTATTGCTCTAAACAGAAAATTGAGTTAGCACACGTCTTGTTCATTCTAAGGAACGTATCCTAACACATGGCATGTTTGTTGCACGTGATATTTCTTACTAATTCAACTGCCCGTTTGGCTTAATCAACTGCCCGTTGGCTTAGTTAGGTGAGCGTTCGCCTTCTAAGCAGGGGTATCGGGTTCTATTCCCGGCAGGAACACAAGTTTTCTCCCCAAGGAAAATTTGTGTTTCTGGATCTGGTTGTGATTGTGTGTGTAATGTGAATGTTTCCGGCACCCACGACACAAGTCATCGAACTTAGTATGATGCTGTGAGTGTGAAAGCGTTTATGTTATGTTAAATTCTATAAAATCGTTTAATGACTGTAAGTTTTGGGTTCAATTCCCGGCAGGAGAACGATTTCCTAACCAAGAGACATTGTCCGGTATCAAGAATGTAGGTATAAAGCTAATAAAACATTTTGTAAAAAATTCAAAAGTGCCCCATGGTTGGCTTGTCAGTGAACGACTTTAATAGAGTTGGAAATTCACTTCAGGTAAGTTGGTCTGATCGTTATACATAATTGATGGTAAATGAGATTGTTTGTATATTGTAGAACGTTGCTGTGATAAATGAGAAACCTTTACGAACACCTCTGATTCGATTTTGCTGCATTGTGTAGTTGGTAAAGCGTCAATGTAATAACGATAACTTACTGCAAGTTAAGATGAATTTAACTTAGCATATAAATCATAGTCTAGTTACAATTTCCCGAGGATGACTTCCCTGCAGTGCACAGGACACAAATGGAGACAGCTGGTGTCGCTGAATCGAGCTTCAACTTAAGGTTTAACTTCAAACCTTATGTGTGGCAGTTAAACTTATATAATATTGTACTGTTGTTATCTTATAATGTTTACTTAACTTCTATGAATGCAAAGCATTTTATAGATATCAGGATTAAGAATAAAAACAATTCGATAAACAAAAAACATAAAAACAACAGTCTTTTTATTGTCAGTTTGGAATCAAATCAATCAAATCAAAATATATTTATTTCGGACAACATGATCCATTTGTTAGTAACACGAAACTTAAAAATATGTTAGTACCTATACAATAAAATATAATTAGAAATTTTTAGAAATTTTGCTTACATTAATTAATTCTGTACTTGAGGAGCATTCCGTGCATGAAATAGTAGACATACTTTTTTTTAATTTTACACTTTTTCGTTAATAACTTAAAGTTACATTTGGAAATAGTAGACATACTTTTTTTAAATTTACACTTTTTCGTTAATAACTTAAAGTTAGAGTGGGATAATAATGCCACTACAACTTTATTACACTATATATTATTGTTTATTTATTGCACTTATTATATAGCAAATGTGAGTGACAATGGTTTACTTCTGTTACTTTACTAGAAGATGACTTACTAGGACTTGACTATGACTGGACCATGACTTATTACTGTGACTGGTAACTATTACTAGTTGAAACATGAATAAATTATTAACTTGAAATATTTATTATCGGACAGTGACACTGGCTTGCCGAAGCCAAATAAAAATATTATGTAAAAATGTACATATAAGGCTTAAGATATTTTATAAAATCGCTGCAACCCAACTAACGGAAAGCGTACCGGAGAACGTCTCACATTATTGTTATAACGTTAAAAGTGAACACTTGTGTCTATTCGAAGGGTTGGTAATGTAAATATTTCGTGTATTTTTATTTGATGGAATGTTAAGGTACGAATGTAAATGCATTTCTATACATTTTTTTTTAAATCTGATCTCACTTTACGCCGATTTAGAATGATTGAGCCTAGCGCAATAATTTCAGGAGCCAAAAGATAAAATAACAAAACATTATTCACCACACCTCAACAAACAAAACAAATCCCGACATAAAACTAAGAAAATTACGTTTCCATAAACATTACACGAAGAACAGAATAATTCTATCAAAACGCTGTGTTCTGTATTAAAACGCTGTATTCAGGTCGTAAATCAGCACAATCTCCTGAGTTTTGAGTGCTGGCTGTGCCCCGCAATGCGGCGTGCGGCTTAAATTGCACACAACGTGTCAGTGCGCTATATATTATCATCAGGGAATGCAACTAACAGCACACTAACAGAAAGTTTGGCCAGCCAGGTGACACTAGTGAGAACTGTGCTTGGTGCCGTTTTATTACACTAAATACTAACCCACGTGCAGCTAATTTCATCAGCGTACTGCTCGCGTGAAAATGTTGTCTCCTTGCGGATAACCGGAACTTTGCTTCCAGTGTCTTAAAGCCGCGGCTAATTGTAACTCCAAAAGCTAGCTCACAAAACCCAAAAGAAACATCTGGGTCAAGTTTAAAGTTTCTGGAGCTAATGTAAAGAGTCAGTAAGAGTATTTCACATTATTTTACTGTATTACACATTTTGGGGGTTTCGGAAGTTTAGTAATGCCTTTTGGTTTTATTAATTCACCTGTTCCGTTTAAATGATGGAACGTAAAATAGTTTTCATTATGATATTATTAACACATCAAAATGCGCAAGTTTTATGCTACATCGAATTGTATTATGCAAATACGGGAATATTTTAAGGAATATATCCTGTACTATCTACGGGCCAATCGCCTATATTTCCTAAAACTAAACTAAAATTATATACATACAAGTCATCGATAAAATGAATTCATTCTAAGGGATAGATATAAAATACTATGACTGTTTGCAATATTCATTTAATTTGTTTATTATATAGCTTTTATAGGACCCTAAATTCACCTACCTCAGTTCTTAACATAAAGAATATTACAACATAAAAAAAATCATTTAAAAATGTATTAAATCGAAAGTAACAATAAAAAATAATTAAAAATAAAAGACCGTTCCTTTCTTTTTCATCTTAGCCTATTTATCCTTAACCTATTCATCCTATATTTTTTTTATCATATTCATACAACAATATAATAATATCATTTCAACTGGTGGTAATATTTTTTGCAAATTTTTAGATATTTTTTAAAGTGGTCTGATACCTTTTAAAGCGTATGTAGCTTAACTATTGACCAACCCAGCCACTACAAAACATGTTTTATAATTTTCGATACAAAACCTGCACTAAACTAGCAATTAATAACGTTAAAGTCGTCTATTAACATCTGCCAAGCTATAATAAGCTTTCGTGATGGAAATCCAACCTCTGGAGATTACTGAAAATTCAAGAGCCGGGACTTGACGTGTGCGTTTTAATTTCCGCCCTTATTAGTCATTCATCACAACGACGTAACCTGGACTTAAAATATTAAAAAAACAGGGTGTGTCATAAAGACACGATAAAAGTGAAACTTTTGTATGACATTGATCACTTATATACACACTTGCACACTTTCAGATTTATAATATTAATGTTAAGTAGGATTGCAATTCGTCATCATTATTATAAACTTATGTAAACAGAAGACCTAAGTGAACTGACCATTGGCTTAGATGGGTGAACATTAGCCTTCTAAGCTCGTGTTCGATTCCCGACAGGTACAAGATTTCTCCCCAAGGAAAATTTGTGTTTCTGGTACCCAGGACCATGCGATTGTATGCGTGCAGTGAATGCTTCCGAAACCCACGACTCAAATCATCAAAATTTGTGTTGTGCTATTGTGAAAGCGTTTATGTTTTATGTTTAAGTACCTACTCAGATAAACAGTCCATCATGAATGTGGGCCTTTAAAGTAACCTAGAATGATGTAAGCTCTATTCCCGGGATTAAAACACTTGTATAATCACTTAACCCGTTTTCCATGTAAGCTTTTTACCTCCACGTTTCTGCTCACGTCTCCCTGACAAGGGTAAGCTATTTATCATAATATCACGTATGTTGTCAAGGTACCTAACTCTTATTAGTTTCTGGCGCCCCGTTGGACCTGCTCCCGTTTTGGACCCGCTTTTGGACCCCCTGTTTTATGCATGAATGAATAGTGTAATAAACTAGTGTTGTATCGATATTTTGGATATAATGTAAGCACAGATCGCGTATAATGTTTTTGGGATGGAATCTGGAACGAGATTTATCGGGCTTTGGGATAGCTTGGTAATGGGCGAGGAATGGGAAGTGGGTATGGGAAAAATATTGGAAATCAAAAGTAGTTTCCGTGAGGGGAATTGTATTTATAGTTACTTAGCGTGAGTATTGGGATTGGGAATTGCCACGGTGTCAATGCTTGATATTTATATTTACGCCTACATTTTGTCTAGTGGAGAAAAACTTTGGGGTTCATTGCATATAACTTTTTTTTAATAATAATTGTTTAATAATATTTTCTTGTAATAATAATTTTTGTTTTACGTTTAGTCGAGGCGACAAGTGACCAGAATGCTGGCTCTTATTTAGCACAAAAAATTAGCATCGCTATTCAACGTGGAAACATAGCCAGTATTCTGGGCACTTTTCCTTTGGCAAGCGGTTTACAAATATTTGAGTATTATTTGTTTTAATCCCTTTTCTAATCTTTTCTTGTGAAATATGTGTAAATATAATTATATTAGTTGTTCAATTGCAGGATATAACGGATATAATAGGTAAATGTCAGGGTTTTATATGTAGCCGTTTTTTATATAAAATTCGAGACAACATTGGTCTTAAAATAGTGACTTTGATGTCCTACCAAATTGCTTTTTTCTAAGACAGCTTAAAAAAACTGTTTTGTACTCTACTTGCAGAGCACTTTTCAACGATACCACTCACAGGAAGAAAATAAAAATAAAATTTATTTGCCCACCACTTAGGTACGTTTATTATATTATCTTAAGGGGTCACCTACCCCTTTCATTTATATAATTTTTACTGACATATTTGGGTTTGGCTCATAGCTTTACATATTCTCTGAAAATTTGAAGATATTCGCTTGTATTGTTTAGACGCTAGATGCGTCTGACAGACGGGACGGACGGACGAACAAAGTGCTTAACCATCCAAGTCCAATAGTGATTTCACTTCGCTTGATTAATAAATCATGCTGCATCACTGTATGTAACTTGCATCAGCAAATTAAAAGCATACATTTTACCATGTGCCAACTTGTTTTATTTATTGATTTATAAGATTACCCATATAGTGTACATAAAACATTATCTTAAAATTTTAAAACCAGATTTCACTACACTTACAGTTGAAGACTACATACTCGTATGCACATAAATTTTAGTTTAAGCGAATAACTTTTTATACTGTACTAATATTAAAACAGAATTAACATTACCTACATATTATAGATTATACACAAGTGCTACACCATCTGAAAAATTAAACCTAAATAATACATTTTAAGTTTTTAATCAGGATATTAGATTTTTTTTAAACAAATTAACATTGCCCATAAATATGACAACTTGTTTGGTTTTAGCAAGAATATTATGCTGTCGAATCATTCTCGTCAACGGAGCATTCTGGTTCATAGTCTTTGATAGTCGTTACTACGGGCCAATTGCCTATATTTCCTAAACCTATATACAACAAAGACCTAAGTTACCTACAAGACATTGAGCATATAGATAAATCAAGTGCTCAAGTCCTATACCAGTGGGTAGCGTTCCCATCATGCTGGTGACATTGCCTCTGAATTGCAATGCTAAAACGTCGAGCCAAATAAGTACCAGCATTTTGATTACGCGTCGCCTCAACCAGGTGCTCTGATAGATTTTTTGATTGCAGCTTTCCTTACTTTTAACATTTTTACAAAGTTTCTCAATTTCCAGCGCCTATCGATTAAACGTGTCTATAAGGGGGTGTCAAATTGACACATTTTAACTCAGTATCGTGTGACAAGGATCGTAGGGTCAAAGTTCAAAGCTTTCAAGTAAAGCGATACCCGCTTCGGGACTCCGTTACAATACACGGTAGGTTAGGGGATCACTAGGATAGATAATTAAACGCAAGCAAAGCTTAAAAAAACCGACTTCACCGTTTTATCTTCATAACCTTGATCAGATTAAATGTATTAAACACGCATTATTGACGATAACTCAAAAACTAGTATTGATAATATTACTTGAAACGCAAGCAAAGCTTCACAAAACCGACTTCACCGCTTATATTTTGGTTTTAGCATGATCGATTTCGATAAAATGTATATAGGACCACCTCTGTAGGATCTACCAAACAAAAAAACTTACAGTAGAATTGAGAACCTCCTTTTTAGAAGTCGGTTGAAAATGCCACACAATCATTATCAAAGAATTTTAACAATAGATAATTGCTAAACGTGACCACTGAACAGAATTCCTCACACAATAGGTAAAATCCACTGCAATATCTTCTGTGGGGGCAATTTATCTCAATTTGATTGCTTCCGTGGCAATTAATGCCCCAGACATTGGGCCAAAATGCTGAATTGGTCCGAAGAGGACCGAAGTGGGACGAACTAAGGAACGCAGGGATAAGTTTAACGGTAGCCAGAACTGCATTGCGGGCCGTTCGGCTAAATTATGTATAGCTTGCAAGAATGTCCTGTGATAGGCTAAGAGACGAGAGCCTAGCCTTTTAAGGATTTCCATTTGAATAAAAATTACATTGAATGTTACGATTAGAACCTTTTTAACGACTTCCCAAAAGAGGAGGAGGTACTCAAGTCGACTGTATATATATATATATATATATATATATATATATATTTTTTTTTTTTTTTTTTTTGTATGTGTTACCTCATAACTTCTTTCGTTGTGAGCCGATTTTAATGATTAATTTTTTATTTGATCAGAGAGAGAGAATCAGATCTTGATCAAATTTCAATGGGACCACATGAAAAGCACCAGCTTAAGCAAATAAAAAAATAATCATCAAAATCGGCTCACAACCAAAGAAGTTATGAGGTAACTTTTGGAGTCGGGTAAACGAGAACAAAAAAATAAAAGTAGTCCACAAAATAGGTACTATTGACGATATTTCGAGAACGGCTGATCAGATCTTGATCAAATTTAACTGGGACCAATAAGAAAGCAACATCTTTCAATCTAAAAAAAATTCGAAATCGGCTGACGTGGAGAGAAGTTATGAGGTAACAAATATAAAAATTTAAAATACGGTCGACTTGAGTACCTCCTCCTTTTTTGGGAAGTCGGTAAAAACTAAAGCGTTATCATTTGTTCTAGGTTGGCCTGTGTTACAAATATTTTTTAGTAATTGTATTGACGAGAAAGATATATTTTTCATTACTAAAATTATTACTTTTAGTAGTTATTATGGAAGTTAACCCCAACTTCACATATAATTATTCCTTCAGAAAACACGTTCTCAGCGGGTAATGACAAAACCTAAGCCTAACTTGTAAAGCTAAACGTTACTTAAATAAAATAATTTGAAATAAATTTTATTTTAACAAATTCACAAACGGCCTCTACTAAGTTCAAAGGCTTGTATAATGAATGCAGGAAACATTATCATCACACACACAATGACACCCAGAACCAGAAGCTCCATGTCCCTTGAGAAGGAATAAAATTGTGCTCTTATTGAGAATCGAACCCAGGACCTACGGCACGTAGGTCAGACTTACACATTGGGCCAAAGAATCGTCCTGTCTGACCACAATTACTTCTGATGGTAACTTGGTAAGTGGACCTTTCCTAAAAACATGTTAGCTCTCTGACTACAAAGGCGTTACACTGGCAACACAACGAAAGTTTATTGTGTAAATGTAGAGAAATGAGCCGTTGTTTCTGTGGCGTTTAGTCCGCCAGGGAGCGAGCGTCAACTTTTCGTTTATTTAGCGAGCAGTACTGTTAAAAGCTAAAAAGGGTTGCCAAGTTATATTTAGATTAAACTTCTAATATAGTGGAGAAATGAAAAAGATTTTACTGCCACAAAAATTACCACAGTCCCAGGCTAACTTCATAGACTTTGAGCTCTTCGGTGGCGTAGTTGATTAGGCGGTGGGCTTCAAAGTACCGGGTTCGATTCCCAGTGAGTGCACGAGGTTTCTTGCCAAGGTAAATTTATTTTATGTTTCTTGTTCTGGGTGTGATAGCTAATGGCACTTAAATATTTATTTTATTTCAATTTAATTATTTATTTTTAACACTCAATATTCTGTAAATATTTCAAGCATCTACCTGTTGCCGTTATCAATATCGAGCAAAAAAATCACGTTTATTGTATGGGATCCCCCTTAAATATTTATTTTATTCTGTTTTTTAGTATTTTTTGTTATAGCAGCAACATAAATACATCATCTGTGAAAATTTCAACTGTCTAACTACCACGGTTCATGAGATACAGCCTGGTGACAGACGGACAGACAGATGGACGGACAGCGGAGTCTAAGTAATAGGGTCTTGTATTACCCTTTGGAGACGGAACCCTTAAAAATGGTTTCCATTTATTTAGGTAATTGAAAAAAAATACCTAAAGACTTTTATTATTATTCTTGATAACAATGCTTCTAAAATATATATTAACATTTGTAATCGAGTTGATAACTGTAAGCAGCGGTTGTCGAATTACATTTTTCGGTGAGATCACAAATTTTCTCTCCTTATGAGTAACTTGTGAATGTGTGTGTGATGTGATTTCCATCGGGTAATGTGTGTGTCCAAATGCTTGCAAAATGTGTTTTTTATTGTATTTTGATAAAATCCGTATTCTCACTCAGTAATATGCAGACCATATGAAATTAATAAAGTAGATCTGAAATGTTTGTGCGTGTATGTAGGGGAGAGGCGTACAAAATGACATACTAGTTATAAAATCGTTTATAAAATCTTTGTTTATTGGAAATTTTGATCTCTTTATGTAGCTACATATTCTTTGATATATTACCTACCGAATTATCACAGAGACCATTAAATTTAAACATAAACATAAAAAATATTAAACATTTATAAAATCTTTAATGAAAACCGTTTTGTCCACCCTAGGCGGGTAAAATGACACACGTGGTGTGGACAAAATGGCATACCGAATTTGTACTGAAAATCGGTCCAATACTTGCAGAGTTCACATGAAAAGCTTCAGTGAAAGCTTGTGAGGAAGAGAAATCATTTTCACTGTTGGAATTAATTTCCAAAGCTTTTGAAACATTTCTAGCATTTTCTTTGAAACAGATGGATATTTCTTTTGGCACTGGAGATAGCACGATGACTGGAAAATTGTTATATATGCCTTGGAGTATCAACCTAGGTGATGTGAGAGTCGCAGGTATTGTAGCAGCTGTGTCAACAGATCGGGCCGTTGAGAGTGGACCTGGATTGTCTACGGCTGATATACTCTCAACCATCAGTGATGTTGAACTGCTTTCTTCCGCCTGAGAAGGACCTGTTGAGGATATGATTAGATTTTTTGCTGCCGTTATATCTTCTTCGAGCTTTACCCGATCTTGTTGCATGAGGATGTTTGTTATTTCAGCAGGCTCGAACAAATAAACAATTATTTTGAAGAAGAAAAAGATAGGTGGGTCAAACGACATACTATGCCATTTTACCCGAACAAGTGGTATGTCATTTTGTCCACTTTATAACCTCAAACATTAGAGAACAATAACAAAAAATATAATAACAATTTTTAGGTTTCAACACATGCTCTGAGTTATTTAGTAAAATAATTATAAACTTGAGTCAATAAAAACAAAATAACTTAAAAAAATACTTACTTTTGCGAAGAAACAAAATCCATCTGAGTAAAACTCGTGATTGCAAAAATCAAACAAACACGAATACTCATCACACGGTCAGACGGAAGCAACTGGCGTCAACACAGGTTGAGATTTGTTACTAAGCGGCCCTCTGCAGGCTATTGCGAATACTAATATATCAGTGGTTTTGGAGAAAAACAAGTGTGTCATTTTACCCACCTATGTCATTTTGTACGCCTTTCCCCTATGTAACTGTTCTAGTCAACTCTTCACACCACAACAGCTGAACAGATTTGTATTAAATTTAGAATGTTGAACTTATTCCAATTCTCTCATAAGATGTTAATTCTAAGTATGAATACCCATTTGAATTATCATTATTCTCTCGAATTATTTATACTTAGACAATTTGTTATCAAGATTATCAACAGTAGAAACTCAGGAGAATCCGTGTGGCTCCGCTTTATTAAAATACAACAATTAAGCAGAAGAAAATAATATCTAAATGAATATATAAATTTTCTATGACAAGGTTCAAAGTGTGAACATTATTATAACTTATCTAAAACGAGTCTCCTATATAGGTATGTAATAAATATATTTCCTAATAAAATAAACATGTTAATTTATTCACAACAAACTGTTAAAATTTTAATATATTCAATAGAAAACAACCCAAGCACCTACAATTTCCAAGGGCGCATTCACCCTTCTCGAACAACAGTTATAAAATCAAATTTTAATGGCAAGTCCGATCCGACCTTGTACTACCCATAGTACAAAACCAAGGGTAACTGAAACAGAGCAATATGGTTGGAATTAATTGCTCCAAGCGCCATCTATATTCACGCCTCCAGCACCAACAAAACATGAATGGAGCAACGCGCGTGCGTACTACAAATCGATCCGTGCAAACCCCCGCGTAAATAATGTATTTGACACAAAAATTTCGCGCGTGCAAATATTTTTCGACGCGTCTGACGTCAATGGATTCCAAATTCAAATTTTCATTAGCATCGCAATGACCCTGGCTGGAAAGGTGAACATAAAACTTTCCTTTAGTTTCTCAATAATTCAGCTATAAGATATCGAAAAGCAGTATAAAACTAGAACTAATAAAAATAAATTATCAATAGGAGCTCATTACTTCGATGGGCAGTAAAGAACATTTCATTCTAGCAATAAAATTTTATTCGGAGTCGGCGCAGTGGACGCGTTGTTTCGCTATTTTCCCGCCAGTCGTGGCGCCACAATCGCTGCAGCCTCTCGGGCGTAGCTGTCAAAAACTATTTGCGAAAAAGCCTCTTTTATCGTAAACAATACGCTTGTAAACAAATGAAATCGATTATATTAATCTCAGTGCAATTAAATTCAAGTTTCGAACGCTTAGATTATTTTTTCTTTTTCGTGTAGGAGATTCTAACCTAATTCTGTACCGAGATCAGTGTAGTGTCATAATTGCGGCCAGTAATGATGCTTAGGACCGTTTTTGCTGAGTTTTTGTTTATTTTTGGCGTTTGTTACGGTAATCCCGATGCCAAGAGACTGTACGACGATTTGCTCAGTAACTATAACAGGCTTATTCGACCTGTTGATAAGAATAACAATACTGTATTAGTGAAGCTCGGCCTGCGGTTGTCTCAACTAATTGATTTGGTGAGTTACATTGATCATATTTATTTTATGGATTGTAAGTAAACGTTATCAAGTTGTATTTGGAATAATTTGTTTAAATCTGGTTGTATTGATTAATATCAGTAGGCGTATATTTTTGAGCCCAAATAATAAAAAAATAACAGATTAGTAAACTTATAGTATGAAATTTTCCTTGAGGAGAAAACCTGCGTTCAATTTATTATATTTGTGAATGTGATATATTTTTTTAATATACTTAGTTATTAAATACCTATTCATTCACAAAATTTCAGCCAACCAAGACGCCTGCTTAAAATATTATTTAATATTCTTATACATATATGTCACAACTATCTACCAGTAACGAGGATAAGGGTGGTTGCTATATCAGGACGACCTAGTCACCCGAATTGATCTTACCTGCACGTGTTGACCCTGCCGATCAAAGACGAGGCGTTGTGGAATCAAAAAAGCATTCCCAAGGATAGTTGACGTCAATTTGGTTGGGGGTCATAATAACTTCCCAATTTTTTGACATATTAAATTAAGACCTTTAAATGAAGACCTGTCATAGGCAGCGCCTTGCACAAATTCGAGGCACATGCACCGCTGGTCGACAGCAGGCAGTAGGCCCAAGTAACGACGTAGCCACTCGTGTAAGGCTGCCCCACCACCTCTCGAATAATCCCGGGATGCTCCATAGTGCCGGTTGGCGAACGGACGAGAGGGCTCTATGGACATCCCCGGGGGGGCTCGGGCGTCTCGGCAGTCTCCGGTCTAGTCCCCAATAAGTCAATATTGGTGTGTCGGTGAGGGTTAGCAGCGTGCCGCCTGAATCCACTGCCGTCTTCCACATTTCACTCAGCGAGTGAACATGAATCTTTTAGGCAAACATGCACTATCGTTGACTGCACATTACTTTTCATCAGGTGATAGTGGTCAAACGTTTGCCTATCAGGAATAAACAGGGAGAGATGGCGGAACATCGTGAGGCAAGCAACATCAGCCCCTGAAAATAGTAGTAAGCGACCACGACCGTTCTGTCAAGAGCATGAGTGTGAGTCGATACGAACGAGAGTGTGAGTCATAGTGTGAGAGACAATGGCCTCGATTCTGATGTCACTAAATTAAATTTAAACTATTCCTGTATTTTACAAAATAGGAACACAAGACAGAGATAGCATACTGCTGTGCTGTCAAGTTAGTCAGAACTTAGATGTCTATGCAAGCTTAGTCGAGTATGTGTTGTATTGGTGTTGACTAAAAACAAGCGCCTTTCTGCTACTGCTGTTCATATTTTAATTGATAAACTAGCGTGACAGTTCTAAAATGCATGCTATCTCTGTCTTGTGTTTTATTTTGTAAGAGACAGGAATAGTTTAAATTTAATTTAGTGAGTGTACATTAGAATCGAGGCCACTCTATGACCGCGGGTTCATTACCAATCCCAAGCTATATTTTTGAAGTAAAAACTTCTTTAGCGGCGTTGTGCACTTTTTTGGGATGGGTAAAAAATGTTAAACACGCGTCAGGACACGTGACCTGATCGAAAATTCGTAAGACTGAGGAAGGAGAGGAAGTAATATCCCCACTCTTTCTACCGCGCGGCGAAAATGTATGCCTGCTCCTGCTATTTACTACGTTAATGTTCAGGTTTTCACTTTTGCCGGCACTCCCGGAGTGCAACCCGTTGTTTTTTTTTAATATACTACTCTTCCTTAGCCTTTCAATAAATGCAAACCACCCATTGTCTGTCCAAAGTTATTAACATTACGGAAGCGTGACGCCTCGGGCTTACTTAACAAACATTCGGGAAGGTTCCGAACAAGTATTTGGGGTCTGTTTGAACAGGGCCAGCAGTTATAATCGACTGGGATTATACGGAATAAGGGTCGAGTATAATGAGTTCGAAGAAGGCATTGAAAAAGGTTAAGACGCTGACAAGATTTAAAATCAGACCTTGGAGGTCACAGTAATTTTGCAACAAACTAAGAAAAACACAATTATTGGTGGAGCGCCGGATGCGCCATGAAATCGAATGAAAATTAAAAATATACTTTATTAAATAAACGACCTATAATTTTTTTTATGAATTTTTATATACAAAAACAAATATAATATCAATACATTACGGGCTCGCGCTCTTGTGTCCAAAGAACATAGGCGACATAATATAAACGTAAGCAAAGCTTAAAAAACCGACTTCATCGCTCATATTTTGTTTTTGGCTTGATCGATTTCGATAACATTTATATGAGACCACCTCTAAAGTATAATCTACCAAACAAAAAAAGAATTTTGAGAATCGGTTCACAAATGGGGGAGACATCGGCGAACATACATAAAAAAAAACATACAGTCGAACATAATATCTCCTCCTTTTTTGAAGTCGGTAAAAATTATATAAGTCACAATTCCGCCTAGCTAAAACTTCGTAAGCGCAGTGTCGGAAGACCGCCCACAAGGTGGACGGACGACATAATGAAGGTCGCAAGAAGACGCTGGATGCAGGCCGCTAACAACCGTTCTTTTTGGAAATCTTTGGGGGAGGCCTATATCCAGCAATGGACTTCCTGTGGCTGAGATGATGATGATGATGAAAACTTCGTAAGGTGAAATAGTGCGACCGTCGACATAGCAAAACGCTGATAAATGATTGCAAGCAAAAGTAGGCTATGTAGTAATGGATATTATACATAAAGTAATTGTTTTAGTTTGTTTATATCATATATTGTACATGTATCAACGTTTGCATAGGTTAGAATCAGCACATTTGTTTCGTGAAGTTTGTGTAGAGACGCGAGTTATATTTATATATAGGTCGATGTTTGTAAGTCTACATCTACACAATATATCCTTACTTGATTAAAAGATTCATACGTATAACACATATTTAAGGTTTCATTGACAGTTTCTCGCATTGTTGCGAGACTAGTTTCGGAACAGTCGGTGCTCCTTCATCTAGACTGATGAAGGAGCGCGTAGACAGTCCAGTGTCTCAGCGTGTAATTGACTAATGAAGAAGCACCGACTAATCCGAAACTGTCTTTTTTATTCAAGATAGACAAGCGTTTGACTACTATCTCACCTGATGGTAAGCGACGATGCGGTCGACGATGGAGCAAACGAAGATGCCTATTCACTCGCGACTTAGAGATTCCCAAATTTTATTTATCAGGAAACACAGATTCAGGTAAGGAGTTCCTTAGCGGTTCGCATTTTAAATGTAAAAAACGCTTCGTAATGTGTAACATATAGCGGTGTCGCTTAGAAGTCTGTCTCGATGTCCCATAATAGAATAGGGAGAACAATGCGAGAAACCAACCGTGAGTGAAATCGTTAATTTCCATATCATGCTTATTGATGACATTCTGGTCAAATCTAGCTAAAACCGAATTTTCACCTCAATTAGTCGTAAACTAAAATTTTTAATTCGGTCGGTAATTGAAGCGCCCTGGGATACTGTATTCACGCCGCGAAGCCGCGCTAATTTAACTTGCCTTATTTGTGTTTGACCTGCTAACGAACTGACAGTTGAGAAGCAGTAGGGCATGTTGGATTATTTTGTAACTAAAGAACCATATTATTACCTACTGCGGACGCGGGGAATTAAAATATTGAAGGCTCGTATAATGATTTATTACCATGATCTTTAATGATCCGAAACTAAAAAATGTTTAAACAAAGAAATGAGTGACAATTGAAAAAAAACAAAAATAAAAAAAGCAAAGCTAAAAAAAACCGACTTCACTGCTTATATTTTGGTTTTAGCCTGATCGATTTCAATAGTCTGAAGTATAATCTACCAAACAAAAAAAGAATTTTGAGAATCGGTCCACAAATGGAGAGGGAAGAAATCGGTGAACGTACTCAAAAAAATACATACAGTCTTTTTTTAAGTCGGTTAAAAAACGTTTAAACAATTACACAATAAAGACATAGTGTGTAATCGATGTCTAGACAGACATCGATTACACCCTTCCTATTGCGGCTAAGCAATATCCGAGCTCATTTAATTTCAATTTATTTATTTCAATTAAAATGGCAATCACCAATAACATTATTAAAATCAAATAATGTCATAAACATCTTAAAAAATAATATGAATTACTGTTTTTTTTACTGAAATCGGCGTAAATCAATGTATAAAAATGTCGTAACACAAAAGAGGACAATTATTATTTATCTGAATCACCAAAATTCTAAATTCAAAAACGTTTATACATATGGGCCCCAAAAAGGCACTCGTGAAAGTTAATGACTCTACTGCCAGATTCGCAAAAGCAAGGCGTCAAGGAACTACTTCGAATATCTTGTTAACAATCTTGTATTGTTTACCAGAATGCCGAGTTAAGATTCTGATGCAGACTTTGACAAAACCGTAGTAGAATGTTGTGAAACACTTGGAGTAAGTTTGTGCGCCCTTTGTGTCCCGTAGTTTACATTCTCAAAAGGACTTCGGAATCTGTTTGATGACAGCTTCTGTGTAAGTAAATGTTGGCTGTGACTTTGCTTGCGATCATCGGGTATATATTTTGGTTTTCAACCGACTTTTTTTTTCTTTTTTTTTATTTGTGACAGGCTAGTGTTTGACCACTATCGATGTGATCGAAGCTGGTAAACACACTAGACCTGGAATACTTCAAAAAGGAGGTTCTCAATTCGACTGTATGTTTTATTGTATGTATGTTACGCGATATCTCCGCAAATATGAATCGATTTTGATGATTTCTACCGACTTCACAAAAAAGGAGGAGATACTCAAGTCGATTACTATACTTGCTTTTAATTACATTATTTGACGAACGTAATATAAACAATTCCACACTCACAGTCCCACACTAATTTCAATGACTTGAGTCGTGGATGTCCGAAACATTCACATTTACTCAGACATAGGTACAAGTACAATATGAATAAAATTAAAAACATGTTTGATTATAGGTTACCCAATTCTGCTATTTTCCAATCAGATCAGATCTGTACCCGGCATGTGTTTTACCCCTTTCATGTTTATGGTTGCCTAGTACTTAACCAAGTTCGAAAGACGTGATCCTGTCCAAAATTACAGAGTAAAATAATGATTTGAAACTTTTCCAATTTTTTTTGGACCAGGAATCTTCGCCGGCATACGCAGAACAACTCCACGAAGTTTCTTCATCAATTCGAGATATGATCAAAACAGCCGTACCTACCAAAATGTTTTTTTTACATAATTTATTTTTTGTGTATTTTTCCTGAGCTTGAATAGTTATTCTGCATTCTGAACAGAGGCAAATCCAACAAATAAATGATCATAGAGATCGATTCAGCCGTTCTTGAGTTATAAACGGTGATACTTACCCGTCTTACGTTTATTTTTATATAATATAGATTAAAAAGAAGCCCATTCGTATTTCAAATAGTTGAAATCTTTGTAATTACAATTCTACAATTATTGAATTAGGCGTTACTTTTCGGAAATCGATGATTCACTCATTCTAGCGTTCGGCGAGTCAACAGCTCTTAAGGATGCCTCGTGTAAAGGCAAAACCACTGCCGAACAGGGTTCGGCGATGGCAGAGGCTTCGGCGAAGTTCTCACGATACTAATACTAAAGTTCGCACCCAATAACACAAATTTTCGCTACGTTTTCATCCTGCTTGAAGCCTAACAACCTTTTTGGGATTAACACTAAATATAATAAATTAACTTTGTCTTTTAAAATTCATCTCTTAGGTAGTGTATCCATCACAACGTAACAAACGTTTTATTTTCACCTAAAAAATAGCACAAGCATTTTTCACAACAACACTACTCTCTATGGCATTTTATTTTCACACAGCGCTCGAGTGCAAAGGGTCCTTAATTGAAATGGAATTGACGTTTACAGCCCGCCATGGGACTCTAATTGCCGAACAGTTCGCCACGAAAGCCATTCTGGAACATTCTAGAGCATTCCAGAACATTCTAGAGGCTATTCTAGAACACGGGACGGCTCCGTTTGTAACACAAAAGTTTATGCCGTTTTTATGTCTTGGTTTGTGAGCTTGCTTTTCGTTATAGTTGGCCAAGACAGTAATTCTTTTGTTGAGGTTTGTTAATAGACTGTAAGATTTTAGTGAACTTAATAATATGATGTACTAGCAAATGTAAAACAATTGTGACATACAATCGTTTTTCTTTTCTGTAATAATTGACCGCATCATCGCATTACATTAGCTGAATAAAAAAAAATCATAATGATCTATCAAAAAGACATTCATATGATTGTGTAATCTATTATTTCCAGCCACTGCAAGTCTTTAAGTTAAGAGCAGACTTCTCATTCGATGAAAATTTTTATCAAATATAAAATAAACTGAAAAATCCGACTCCGTCACCGAGACTCTCATAGCAAAAAGCATTGATAAACAGAAAATCCTCACCTATCAAAGTACACTTTACACCCTTTCATCACTGTCACCAAAACGCAATTTAGATGACGTCTCACGTTACGCTTACTCAGCATTTTAGAATTTAGTAAACACAGCGTCTCGTGCCATCGAGTAAGCAAACCACGTAGATCTAGAACGACTGCTGTAAACTGTCATAGCTGTAAAGCTAG
This sequence comes from Lomographa bimaculata, assembly GCA_948107665.1. Taxonomy (NCBI): domain Eukaryota; kingdom Metazoa; phylum Arthropoda; class Insecta; order Lepidoptera; family Geometridae; genus Lomographa; species Lomographa bimaculata. Next base: position 15,944,696 of record OX403599.1, read on the forward strand.
TTGAGATCGTGTTTCTAGCTTCAGCTAAGTTTCAAGATTATTTTGATTAATTCGAGTTTGAAAGCTGCGAAAGTTTTGGTGGTGTCAAGAATTTAATGCATGTCCTCTGTTTGACTGGTTAACTTGTTTTGATAAAATTAAACGCAAGCAAAGCTTACAAAAACCGACTTCACCGCTTTATCTTCGGGACTTTGATCAGATTAGATGTACTAAACACGCATTATTGACGATATTTCAAGAACTTCTGATCAAATCTTGATCAAATGGGACCAATTGGAAAGCAACATCTTTCAAACTAAAAAAGTTTCGAAATCGGTTCACGTGAAAAGAAGTTATGAGGTAACAAACAAAAAAAAATACAGTCGGCTTAAATACCTCCTCCTTTTTTGGGAAGTCGGTCAAAAAGTAGTCGTGTCGAATTGCAATTTATGTTTCTTCTTGCTAGGCATAACTAAAAAAGTTGTACATTTAGAAATGGAAAATGATGCTTGAGGCGGACTACGTCAGCAGTCCCATATTGATATTGGTAGTTAGTTATAAAGCTTAAAAAATCGCTTAAAAAAAGCGCTGTCACAATTTAAACGTTTTTACCATCTAGAGGACTCTCTTCTTGTGAATTTTGCCCATCAGGTATGTAAACTGGCTAGTCGTTTTATGCACTGACTGACTTAGCTCGTGTCCGTTCCGCTTCATGCATGATTCCTGACGTGCGACGTCAAGACTGTTGGATTATTCAGCGGCCAATTTGAGAGGAAGCTATTCGGATTTGTGTCAGCAATTTCATTCTACATCGCGAATGAGAATAGCGGATCTTAGAATTATTACCTATTATAATAATACTTCTTCTGTCGATCTTTAGAGCGTTTATTCCTTTTGTCTTCTTTCTTGCTCGTACAATTCGATATTTTTAATAAATACAATTATCTACGTGTGTTTTTAAAAATGTTTTTAACTAACTATATCATTAATACAATGATGTTTTTTCGCTTTCAAAGAAAAAATACGTCTCAAATTTCAATGTGATTTTCACTCATTCTACGTCAAACTTACAAGATATGAACAACGAAAGGTAGATTAAACCATTTGTTGTACCTATTAATGTCCATATAGTTAGTTCAAAACATTTTCGAAAACACACGTAGATAAATATATTAATTCGATATTTACCAAAATATCGAATTGTGCGAGCGAGAGAGAAGCCATTAAGAATAAACGCTCTGAAGTCATTTCTTTATTCGCAGATATATAGACTTTAACATCATTTGAACGTCGAAGCTATGCAGCTTTTTGGCGCAACAGTCTTAGTGAGAAGACTTAAAAGAACTAAACCATTCGAACTAGTATAGTTTTAATTAGTATACCTTTATAAGTATAACTCGTTAATCTAATGTACCGATGATGACCATGAACAGGATCTATTAAATTCAAAATAAAACGGGAACTAGCGTGACTTACGCGTTGTCGATGTCTAAATCGACAATTGTTTCGGCTTCGTTCGGAAGCCTTCTTCAGGATGAGTGTGGGTGCGAATACAAGTTTTCTTCCCAAGGAAAATTTCTGTTTCTGGTTTTTTTTTTTTCTTTATTTCGTCAATCCAACAGCTTTACATGACATAATATAAATATTAAAGTTATTATACATAAAGTAAGGCCAGAAAAGGATTACACTAATAGATTTTACATTTACATTTAACGAACTAGATAAGTAAAGAGGTATCTCGTATTGCATTGCGAGTATACATTTTACATATAAAAATATACATTTTACGGGATATAATTATGTTGCAATAATTTCATAAACACCTATACATAAACACCTATACATATAAATACTATTTAAGGTAACTAGGTATTTGTAGTATTTGTGTGGCTTTTTCAACGTGTCAGAGGGTGTGTGTGTGTATGTATGTATGTTTTTTTTTTGCGTGTAAATGAGGGGATATCGTCTAGGTAATTTTAGTTTCGAGATATTTCTTTTTGATGTAGTTTTAAAATAAATTCTTGGTTAGTTGGAATATGTCTAGGTCAGCATAATATTTATTGTACGTCCTAGCTGCACGACAGAGAACTGAGTTCTGGGCATGATTAGTATTTATATTCGGCACGTGTAGCAAGGGAGTGTGTCTCGTCCGATACCGTGGTACTTGCAGCGAGACATTAGCCAGGAGCTCAGGACAATCCATGTTACCTGACCCGATGTCGTGTAACAGTAGTGTGTCGTATTGCCTACGTCTGTGTTCAAGTGATTCAATACCATAATGCCTACATGCTTTCTCATATGTTTCAAAAATCCTGTAGTCTTTAAAGCTGAGAAATTTCAAAAACTTTTTCTGAATAGACTCTAGTTTTTCTTTGTGGACAATATAACAAGGTGACCAAATGCTATCAGCATATTCTAACACACTGCGTACATAAGCGAAGTAAAGGAGTTTTGGTTATGATTCAGTGTGTCATGTGAATGTTTCCGGCACCCACGACACAAATCATCGAACTTAGTGTGGGACTGTGAGTGTGAAAGCCTTTATGTTTTTTAAAATGTTTCTGTTTAATGTTAATTTAATTATTTTATATAGCACTGCCACATCATACATATTGAAATTAAACTTAAAATTAAAAGTACAACAAGGGAATTTTCCGATATGCATGACAATTTCGGCGTGCCTATCGTTTGACAAATGTACTCAAAAAGCAAGAAATAATAAAATAATGAAAATGAAAATAGGAAGGAATACTTAAAATTACTAACAATACAATGATGTAAGAAATCACAGCATCCCTGTAAGTCCAATAACCTATTACCATTATAAATATCACAGTAGATTATAATATGTAACGGCTTAGTAGTACAGGGCAATCGATTGGTCCCTGGCCGCCTGCCAGAATCCCTGTTCATCAGAACAAATGTGACTATGGCGAGGCAGAGGAATACCAATAAACGAGCGTAAGGGGAGCTCCGAATTAGAGGTGTTCCGTTAGTTTTATTATTCGCAATTAATCAAGACGTGTAAGTACAAGAGCTACTAATGCACCACCATAATCACAATTTCATTTTTGTTGATAAATAAGAATATTTATCCTGAAATAGTTTAAGAATCGTAATATTAAACTATTTATTTATATCTTATATATTCTGATTATGTTATACATACATATGTAAGTGGTATATTGTATTTATTTAAATATATAATATCCGGATGACCGAGCTTTGCTCGGTTTTTTGTTTTTGGTAGAATGTGTTTGAATTTGTAGTATTAGAAAGCCATCTAGTGTCGAGTAGAAACAGTTTTTTACATCGATCATGGCGTAATAGATGGGCTGATAGTTTCTTAAACCCGGTTTTTCAAATGTAGTTTGGGAACCGAGCATTTCTCGGACCTGGAACGTTGATAAATCTATTCCATAGGCCGAAAAACCCCTAATCTGTAACTTTCATGAAAATTGGTCCGTTTCCGAGATCCTGATTACACACACATTTATATACATATATATACAAGAATTGCTCGTTTAAAGATATTATATATACTTTTAATTACTTTTTTTTTTCAAATTATTTGATCAAGTTTATGCTATAATATATATATTTTTTGTTTATCCTATATATACGCGAATCTTTCAGCTGCACGCCCAAACACTGTTCTTACACGCCCAGGAAAGCTGGTAGATAATGCTTCATAGCATTAAGCTATTCCTTGTACACTGTTTGTGCTAAACTATTAGAGTTATGCCACTGCGCTTTACGGCTGTTGTTCTCAAACGATTGAATGTCCATACTTTGAATCCACTGGGCTCCACCGAACAAAAATTAAAATTTAATGAATAAATGATGATGTTGTAAACAAGTAGTAGATGAGATGAGTAGATGCTGACTAGATGATAACAGAAGTAGATGCTAGGCTTAGATTTTATTTTGTGTCGTAAGGGTAGTCAATACACCATTTAGTGCTTGGCGAAAGATTTTTCTACTTGAAGGTACCTGGTATATCCTAGTAACTGTACTGATGGTAACTGTATTTATTTATTTTATACTAGCCGTGCTTCGCGGCTTCGCTCGCGTTAATTAAGTTAAAAAGTTGCCTATGTGTTATTCCGGAACTTAAACTTTATTCGTTCGACGTGGTAACAAACATTCACATACACACACAAACGTTCACATTCATAATATTAGTAGGATATATAATTAATAGGAAATAGGATATGTATTTTATTATTGTTTTTTTTAATGTATGTATATTCTTTTTTTTCGTTTATTTCGACACGAGATAGTTTGCTAGACAAGCACTAGAAAATATCTATAGCCCAAATAAAATAAACATTTTATATTGGTTATTATATTGTATATGATTGGTTACAAGCAATTGGTATCTGATAGAATCACGGACGGATGGACAATTTTAGGAACCATCGGTTAGCTAAAAAAAAAAATACAGTCGACCTGAGTACCTCCTCCTTTTTTGGGAAGTCGGTAAAAATATCTTTTCCCTCTTGAAAATATCTTTCAGCGTAAAACTGTACCCTAAAACCCTTTGGCAGCGGAGATTCATGTTTACTGAAATCCGGGAATTAACTTAGGGACGGCCATTTTCACACGTTTTTTATTCGAGAAGCCTCCGAAATCGAGGGATATTTTTCGGTAGCCATTTTGGTTCCAGTTCACGGACTTATGGGTGATAAAACGTTTGGATTTATTATAGATAATACATATTTTCCATGATAAATAAATCGAATTATACTATAACTAAATTTATAAACACAAATGTTATATAATATTTCTTGTGTAGTATTTGTGTTTATTTCTTATCTGTCAACAAAACCTAGCAGTCCTCCTCTCTTCTAAAATTATTGCGGTGCCCCACAGGATCTAATAGAACTGTACTCTTAAAAAACACCTGTGTTACTATTATTATAGATTGCAATATATAAATGAATATGAATGAATGATTTTGTCATTTTTATGTGAATAGTTTCTTAATTTTAGATAGATCATTTGATATTTGCTTTGATTGTGCTTCAGCCAGATATCGAAGTTGGAGAAAGCAAAGACTTGCTCACTGCGCCAAGGGGTCGTCGTTTATACAATATTATTTTTCCAGTACAGGAACTTTACATTCAATTTGATTAAATTTCACAATATCTTAAATAGACCGATAATTCAATAAATATCTTTTATTTTACTATAGGTACTCAATTCGATTGTTTTTTTTAAGTGTAAGTGTAATTTATTTCCGCGGGAACCGATTTTGAAAAAAAAAATTGAAAGCTGTTGCTTTCCTATTTGTCGCATTTAAATTTGATCAAGATCTCTTAGTAGTTTTTGAGTTATCGTCAATAATGTTTAATACGTTTAATCTGATCAAGGTTCCGAAGATATAGCGATGATGTCGGTTTTCTAAGCTTGGCTTGCATTTAAGTTATTTAACTAACCATCAAATACTGATTTTTAGATATGTTACCGTATATTATCCTACGAATCCTACTATTATTATAAATCCCAAAAGTTTGTGTGTAAGTGTGCAAGTATGTAAGTATGTTTGTTCCCTCTTCACGCTTTATCGGCTGAACGGATTTGAATGAATTTTGGAAAGTACATAGCTTATACCTAGGATTAGAACATAGCCTACTTTTTGACTTGATAATAGCGGGCAAAGCCACGGGGCACGGCTAGTTTTATATATTATTTTACCGCTTATTATTATTTTCCGCGTGATTTTGATTTTTTGTTTAGTCTTTTGTTGATACCATGAAAAATATTTTAATCGAGTGAAAGGTTCTGTTCTTATGTAAAAGGTAAGCGATTATCAGTTAACAAAAATGCATTTCAAGAACATTTTTTTAAAGCTATAGAATGCAAAATTATCAATAATAGTATCGTACTTTAAGCTCTTCTGTTTGCAGTTGAAAGGTATAGAAAAACGTAGCCCTTCTTAACACATTCATGTCGAGATGATACGACCGTCGACCATACAAAGAAACTGACTGCCCCCGGGCATGAGCAAACTCGTCATATTATAGCACCTCCTCGTCATATTATAGCACCTCGTGACCATAAACCCCGGGGGCTCCTAGCTTTTGTGACTACTTGTTTGCAATAAGGCGCACAATTTGGTATAATATTCATGCTTGAGTCTATAACAGTTACTCTACCAATAACAATGCTGTAGAAGTGCTTGTGGAAGCTCCATGTCTGTAATACTTGTCATGATAATCGACGATCTATAGTATTTCCTCGTACTATTGGAAAAGACCCTATTAGCGTAGCGGACAAGTGCTTTCTACGGCGGAGAACCGACTTCGATTCCCGGCAGAAACACAATTTGCCTTTCCAAGGATCTTTGACTTGATGGGAAGTGGTTTTGGTTCCGATTGTGAACTGCTCGTTGGTTTAGTTGGATTAGCGTTCGCCTTCTAAGCAGGGGTATCGGGTTCGATTTCCGACATGAACACAAGTTTTCTCCCCAAGTTTCTGGTACCCACGACACAAGTCATCGAACTTAGAGCGGGGCTGTAAGTGTGAAAGCGTTTATGTTTATGTTTTATGTTTATATGTGATTGTGTGATGTTAATTTTTCCGCATCAATGATACAAATCAGTAATCTAAATGTGGGGCTGTGAGTGTGTATATGTTTTGCGTTTGTTTATTAAGTATTGCTTGGCTAGGCTGACTAGGTGATAATCTTAACCTTTGTTCACTACCAATAATGACAAGTTATAAAAACTCGCTTGTGATAGTAATATAGAGCTTAAAACTCTTTAATAAAGCTCAAAACTTAAACGAAATCATTGATCCCTTTCTAAAATCAGCTAAGCGAACGAAATTCCACTTTACACCAACATTCAAATTGAACGTTGAATATTAGACGTAAGGTTCGTACGGTGCATGAAAGAGAATGAGGTGGCTTAACTGCATTGATATTGGCTTTGAACAGTTTGTTTTTACAGTTTTAGAGAGGGAGTGATATAGAATATAGAATATTTCGCCCCCTCTCTCTCTTTCTCATTTTAAATTAATTTTTGAAACGTTATTTGTTCTCTATAATTTTTTGCATATCTTGCAATATTTTAAACTTAAACCCTCTTACTTTGGGTAGCAATTGGTCAAGTAGCCGAATTTGAATCATAAACTAAAGCATTTAAATTTTGTTTCAGAATCTCAAAGATCAAATCCTGACTACCAACGTTTGGCTCGAGCATGTAAGTGGAAAAATTTGTTCAAAATTAATTAGCTAGTACAATGTTTACAAATCTAATGTTTCTATTACATAGGCTTAAAACACGTAAAAAATGTCGTATTACTTTTTTGGTGACTATTTTCGGACAAATTAGTAGTCCTTCATCAGGTTGAATCAGACGCGCGATACGCGGAAGTGAGCGGCTTGGTCTCGGCGCTTTGACCTCTACACCTACGAAAATTAATTTGTCCAAAACTAGTCTACAACAAAGTAAATCGACTTTCTTGTCGTGTTTTAAGCCGTATATATATCATTAAAACAGTATGCGTAAGACTCACGATAGTTTTAACTTTTAAATAGTACAATCTAGTAATTTACGTGATATATTTTTAGCATTTACGTTAGAAAAATTATAACATTTTAACCATTTCATTTATATGTTAGTTGGTCTGTTACGTTACCCATACAAAAATCACTGGACAAATAACTAGGTCTGTGATATTTCCCATCTGATAATGACAGACCATTTTCTTTTTTTTGTGGAAAGGAAAATGCTTCCCTTCCTTCCCAAGGGAGAAGGAAAGGGGCGTATTGGGCTCGAACCCACTAACCCCCCCTCCGTGAGCAGTCCCTCGCTGAGGTAGGGCTTGATGGCTAGCAGTCACTATCTTGCCCCGGCTGTAGGCCTGGTAGCATTACGGTCCACTCCACATAAAATGTCCTGATTTTTTTCCTATACAGAAAATGTGTTTGCCCATTGATTTTTACATGATAACCGTACTTTAACGTACCATCTTAAGTATAACAGTCCTTAACTAACATTTACCACCAGGAATGGGAAGACCACAAGTTCAAATGGGACCCCTTGGAGTACGGCGGAGTGAAGGAGCTTTACGTGCCATCTGAACACATCTGGTTGCCTGACATAGTGCTCTACAATAAGTAAGCGAACTTATCATTTTCACCAACTTCCAAAAAGGTGGAGTTTCTCAATTTAAATCAAAACAACCTTAAATCGAAAACACAGACTCGGGTTAGGAGTTTCATTCTTTTGCGGTTCGCATAATTAATGTGGGAGCATTGTCCTCGTTTGTGGAATGTCTACCATATAGCGGTGTCGCTTAGGAGTCTATCTCGATGTCCGATAATCGAAAAGGAATGTTGTACCAATCGTAATTGGTACGTCATTAACAAAAAAAACAAAAGTTCCGATGATATTGAAGAAACACTCAAATACTCGTTTACTGTTAAACATTGTTTACACGTCTTAGAAAAGGTTATTTTCATTGAAATGTTGAGTAGAATTTGTCTATTATTATTGTTTATAAGGAAAGTAATGTCTTTAGCCCAAGATCCTGTAGATATGCCAGGCGGCAAGTAAATTTTTAATAATGCTATTTACTACTTACTGTAAATAAAAGTAAATAGACATGTATTTAGTATTCAAATCATCAAATCAATTAGTATTAAACCCATCTACCGAAATAATTTGAAACTATTACGTCCCATAAATCCATCATTGTAGTTATACGTTGTGTTGATAACGTATACGCAAATCAATCGCATTGCGTGCAAGGCAATAGGATCCAACTTCAATAAATATATCGAAGGGATTCGACGTAATGCGTTATATAAGTGAATGATGATATATTTCGTGCGAGGAATGTGGGCTCTGATAGTCTACAAGATATAGGGTCTTAGGCAGATGATCTAAAGAAGGGTGGTTCCTACTTGGACCAAATTTTGATGTGAAAACTTCTTTAGGCGCGTTGAGCACTTTTTGGGTGAACAAAAATCATGGAACTCGCGTCATCGTTACCGAACGCTTTCCATGACCTATATGTATACTGTATATATGTGTACTTTTTGGGTGAACAAAAAGCGTGAAACTCGCTTCATCGTCGAGCTTCCCATGAGCTACATCAGCCGAAATAATACACAAACTAAATATAATTTACGACAAAGAAACATGATAGCACTCCCAAATTCAGCTCTAACAATGCACTCGAACAGTCCCTATGTAATGACTATAAAAATCATCTATATATATAAAAGAAAGTCGTGTTAGTTACTCCACTTATAACTCAAGAACGGCTGAACCGATTTAGCTGAAAATTGGCAGGGAGGTAGTTTAGAGCCAGGAGAAGGACATAGGATACTTTTTAAGAACGTACATTTCTTTAAATTTTTTTTTTACTTTTCGACATGCTTTCCTTTTTCTCATACGTCACTCGGATTTGGTAAAGTACTAGGCAAACATAAACATGAAGGTTGTAATAATATAGTCACGTGACATTGTAACGCATGCCGGGTATGGCTTCCTAAATATGCACATTCATTGACTGTTAGGCGGAACGAAGGTCGCCGGGACAGCTAGTATACAATAAAGTACCCAACTCCCTAAAAAATGAAACTAATGACAAACTATTTATAAAACACCTAAAAAGGTTACTAACATCCAAATGTTATTATTCTATAGAAGAATACTTCCAAGACTCGATTTAAGTACCTTATTGATTTATCTTTCTCTCTATAAAACCCTTCTATAACTTCTATAACTGCCATCATCATGAATATCATGCTGCATGTGCCCGACAGGGTCCATACTGATCTCAATATGTAACTTATTATGTTATGTAATTTTAAGAACCCATGTACATTATGGAAGCAATAAAGAATTGAGTATTGAGTATTGAGCTATATGTATATTGTAAACCAAAAAAAAAAATCTAATAGCTCGACGATACAATTCACAAGTTACTTAGTTTTTACTTCTATCGGCAGTCCCCAAAGAATGCCCCGCATGTTTTTTTTCTTTCTTATTTCTGAACATAGACATAGCAGAATGCACTAATTAAAAAAAAAAATATTGTGAGAGGAAACGAGCAAGTCAATCGCCTTATAGTAAGCGTCACGCTTGCATTACAGCGGTCAGTGCCGCCCAGAGTTTTTAAAACACTGTGCCCGTCACCTTGAGATATTTCGGGAACTTTGCCGAACATTAAAGATCGTCTTAACCATCTATAACCTTTTTTATAACTTAAATATTTATATTGTAAAACTAGGTCTTGGATTAAATAAATACCTTTAGAAGTCTAATCCTTGAGATATTACATTAAAGTTACCAACGTAAAGTTAAACCTCATTAAGCCTTATAATTTCACTAGAAACATTTCCCTTTAATTCGAAATACAGAAATGTTAGCACTTACTTCGAATCGGTCGAATCACTGACAATGGTAAGGCAAAAATTTTCTACCACTTCTAAAATATCAATGTAATTTTAAAACATTAACTAGGTATATTGCAGTGCAATTGGTAACAAAGAGATTAGTAACAAGTTTAATAAAGTTTGTGTTTACAACGTAATCACATAATTATTGCGTGCCCTATCTGTTGGAAGCTAACACTACTATGACAAAATCTGCGCACACACAATCATGCCAGCAAATTGGTCAACAACCGACATCCGATCCAAAGTTGTGTAACAGGCAAATTAATTTCAGTGTAGCGGACTAAGTCCGCGAACATTTGGACATTAGCTACCAAATTGCATTGTCAGAGCGTTCAACTTATTGAGGTGGAGAGCTTACGGTTATTGAAATAAGGGTTACTCTTGATCTATTTAGCTTGACACTTCAAAATACTTATTTCTACTTAAAAGTGTTATAATCAACACTTTCCAGAAGAAATACGTATTATACAAACAAAATTACTTAATACCTAAAAATATGATTCGAGAGCATTGTACAAGACGCGTTTCTATTACTGATTAAACTTTTTGTTTTGAATGCCTGTTAGATTTACCTAACTCTCATTGAAAACAAAATAAACATTTGGACGCTATCTCACCTGATAGAAAGTAAATATGCGGCTCAAAATGCAGCTTGCTAACGTTATTAGTGTAGTTTTGTTAACAATTTAGTGAGCTTTCAATCTTATTGACGAACATAATCTAATAAATAATATATAAAAGTTTTAATAACGGCTGTTCGGTCGTGATGGAAGCAAGGACTACGTCAAAATAATATCTACACATACATGGCTAATGAGGGTATCACGTTCATGTTTTAACCGTGTACTCTACCAACGAGTAATATAATATATACTATGTACACTAAAAGTCACTCACTCTTTGCATTTTGTAACAGGGTGTGCTTTAAAATATTAATTTTTTTTTTGGTGTTCAGTATAAAAACAATCGTGAGAGTTTTTTTTTTTTTTCGTGAGAGTTAATTCTTAGACGAAGAACATTGGATATGTCAGAAAACTGGCCGTAGCATTTTTTTCGACTTAATACGTAAGAGAGAATCGGTTCAGATAATACAATATTCCAGCAGAAATAATTTAAACTTATTTGTCGATTGCAAATTCAGTGAGAAGTTATTTTGAATAGCACCTTAATATAAATGACGAGAAGCTCCCGGAGCACCTAGTTATAACTTGTTAGCAGAGTACGATGGAATATGCATGGCTGCGGTCGCGGTCAAACTATTTGCGTGACTTTAATTGAATTTACAGTAATGGATTACATAGCGTATTTGTTTTGAAGAAAGTTAGACTCATTGAAAATTGTCCATAAGAGTACGTTTCCCACTCAAAACTCAATTGAAATTATCAAATTGATTTGTGTTTGACACCCCGGTGATGCGGTTTGGGGTGGGTTCGGTTCCCGGCAGGGACATAATTTTTCTGCCCAAACGACATCTGCTGAAGCTGGGTGCGTGATTTGTAAAAGTTTCTGGCAACCACAATACAAGTCTATGAACTTAGTGTGAGGCTGTGAGTATTAATGCGTTTGCTAACATTTGTTGTGCTATCCTATGCTGAAATACAATCGTCGTTACCAACGTCGAAAAAGCTGTCGTTTTTGTGTCATGTTGGTTTGCTACAAATCTTCACATAATATATTGAAAATCAACGCCTAGTGTTACACTTGGCAAAAATTCTGAGTTCGACAAGGGGCATTACCTTTCGAAACGTTTTGTTTTATTTTGTTTTATTATCTTTCTTATGTTTCTTTGTCAGCTATTTTTGTTGTATCTATTTATTTTATGTTTTGCTTATAGTGCCTAACATATTTAATTAATTCATATTTATGCCTGTTATTCACTAACAACTGAAATTTAATAATCCATATTAATTAAGTCGATGGTATCCAACGCGTTAATAATTACAAAGCTTCAATATCTGCTCTTATCCATAATTGACAAATGGAATATGGACCATACATCAAACATATCGATTTTAAATCTAATCCATCATCTGTAAAGCATAACTGAAAATCCTATTAACGTAAAGCAAACATTTTAAACGAGAGCTTTAAATAATTCCGAAGCATTTATTAATTCATCAAATGATAGCAATATTTGTGGAGAGTATGCTTGTTAAGATCATTCCTGCCGCTCTAGCGATGGTACCTATAATGTTAGTTTACCTAATTCAATTATCTTTCCATTTAAAAGTAATTGGTAGTTATTTATATTGGAATAATATTGGATTCTATTTAGTAGTAATTTTTTAATACCTATGACCGTGGGGACCTGGAGCACATACAACCTACAATGAATTATCAAAGCAACTCGTGACCAAAATGCTGCCAAATATTTTGGACAGAGATTGAGCATTGCCATTCAACGTGGCAATGCTGCCAGCATTTTAGGTACTTTGCCTACTGGTAGCGGTCTATTAGATTAAGTTTTGTACACATTTATATCTAGTTATAGTTTTTTTTTTTGGTTAATTTTAGTTTAGTTTTTATACTTATGATTAGAAATGTTTTAATATTAATGTCTAAACTCATTGTAAATAATTCATTATTTTCCGTTTTAAAAAAAAAAATACCTGTGTACTCGTATATATGTGTATATATTATGTATTTATAATGTATGTTTTTTTTATTAAATCATAGAATGCCTCACCAACCCAAATCATCCTACTCATGCATTGTACTATATTGTATCAAGCCCGTTTTTTTCTAATATCGCTTTTCATATTATACTATGCTTTCCGTGCATAAACGTAATCTTCATCTCATATCATAATAATAGATGGTAAATAATTGATATATATATATATATATATATATATAAAAATATATGTTATACATGAAGTTCTACTGAAATAAATAGGTACCCGAATTTTTACCGTGACCGGATATGACCGGTGGACTTTACCGTCAGCGTGGATACCAATTCTTAAGACTAACTCGAAATAAAAACAGTTTGGCGCTACTGAAGTTCAGGAAGACACGATCAGTTACCTATGTTTGTATTACTGCGTCATTTGCCGGTGATGACGCAATAGTTGATGACGAGGATCACTTCCACCGTCACTCGGATAATCATGGCTGGCACCAGGACCATCGTGACCAAGTAGTGTCGACGAGGGCATGGCACCCCCACCCCCACCAAGCGCGCCCCGCTCGCGCCGCGCCGAGCGTGCTCGCATCCGCAATGAGCGCCGTGACCTTCCGTCGTGAACTCGCCTGATGATGGGGATCGGACATCATCGAAACTTAGGTCGCAAGAGTCGAGTCCCTATATTGTACCACCAATAATGTACGGCCAATAATTCGCAACCAAAATAACGTGTCGTGGCTTCCAATTATCAGGATTTGCAATACGGGCCGTACATTATTGGTTGTGAAATAACAACACGGACCGATTTTGTAGAACCGATAATATGCATCCAGGTAACGCTACCAAAATTTGAATTAAATGTACACAAAATATCAGATCGTGCAATACTGGCCGTATAAAACAGGTCGGCAAATATTAGCACGAGCTGATAATGTTCAGCCAATAATGCACAACCGATAATTCGTATAAATACAAATGTCAAAGTCAAAGCCCCGTTTGGATGATCCTGTAATTTCAAGAGGGCAAGATATGACTGTTTAAAGTTTTCATACTAACTGTTTCTATTTGAAAAAAAAGGCGTAAGAATTTTTGTTTATTTTATTTCATTTTTTTTCTTTTATAAACCTTTTTTTGAGCGCCGGCCACTGCCGCGGCACGCTCGCGTCGCTGGCTCGGCTCTTGCTTTGTTTTGTCGCATTTCAAACCTAACCTAACCTAGATTTGCACCCACTTTTATAAAGACCACGGAGAAGCAAATGTTTTTAATGTTCTTAGGTTAGAACTTTTTCATAGTCTGTTTGTCTATAGTTGGCTTCCAATTGTTGGCTGTGCAATTAAATACTGGCCGTACAATATCAACATGGAGTGATTTCACGCAACCAGTATTGCACGCACAGTATTGCACACCTTGATATTTGGACGCCATGTACATGAATTATTGGCTGTACATAATTGGCCGTACATTATCGATACGGACCGATTTTGTACACGCAATAATTGGCGAACCGGGAATGCACAGCCTGATATTTCAAATACATCTACATGAATTATCGGGTCGTACATTATCGTCTCCCCAAGTGTCGACCCTAAATCGTGAGTCAAGCCGTATCATTTATAAAGTGCAATGCGTCAAAGTCACGAAAACTTTTATAATAATTTAAAATATTTTAATAAATTACGCCGAAAGCATTTTAGTTTCTCGATCTCTGTGTACTGTTGTCTTGACAACGTGTCAGATAGTCTCCGTAAACACGTAGACGGTTACGACGTACATGATGCATGGCGTAACCTAACTGATGTACATTAATCATGACACGCACCATAGAATATAGTGAAGGGGGAAATACGACAGACCAATACAGTTAATAGTTGCGGTTTGGAGCAAGAAGCGAAAAGGTAGTGTGATAATGGAAGTTATTGCCTGCATTTTTACCTGACTGCGCGACGCGAAGGAGGGTAAAGTGTTAATTAATTTAATTTATTTCTTTACACACAATATAGATAACAGAAATGAACAATAATAACAACAGTAATACAATAGAAATCGATTCTGCAATCCTACAATTTGTGTACACAGCATGCTAAACAGATGATAGTACGATAAAAAAAAATATGTCAACATTCTATTCAATATATAAACTTTGAAAAACAAATTAGAAAATTAAACTAGCAAAATAAAATACTATTCAATTATATTAAGCAAATAATTTGCGGTTATCAACCTATGTATGTATGTTTGTTCGTTTATGGCGCTCTAGAGAGCAAACACGTGAGCTGATTTTGATTATTTTTACGTCAATCGATTAATTTTAATCTTGCGAGTATCCACAAATTCATGACAGTAATCAAAATATAATATAGCGAAAACCAGACGCCATATTATCAAAAAAAACTGTGTTAGGTGGAGTCTCATTGAATAGGTATTTGAAAATTATCTTTAGGTTATTTTTATTATAAATTATTTCGAATTATCATTTAGAATCTAAAACGAAAATTGGTAAAATTGGTAGTAAACACACTACTGCTCTGCTCTCACAAATATTTTCGTATATAATCGCATAATAGGTCTAAGTATATTTAAAAAAACAACAGTAGAAGATTTCTTTTTTTACTGAGCGAGCGCGATGCGCTGTCTAACCGTCTCCGTTTCTTCTAGGGTAAAATGCTTTTAAATATTCGGCGCATGTCGGGCTGTTCTCCTCCATAGGTCGCATTTTTAAACCGATTTTCGTGAAATTCTGGTTTGATAAATATATGGTTTTTTTTTTCGATTCAGTTATTGTATTTTTTCTACTGACTTCACAAAAAAATGAGGAGGTACTCAAGTCCACTGTATTTTTTTTATGTTTGTTACCTCATAACTTCTTTCCATGTGAAACGATTCTGCTTTTTTTTTTGTTTTGAAAGATGTTGCTTGCCAATTTGTCCCATTTGAATTTGATCAAGATCTTATCAGTAGTTCTTCAAATATCGTCAATAATGCATGTTTAGTACATCTAATCTGATCAAAGTTCCGAAGATAAAGCGGTGAAGTTTGCTTTAATTATTCAAAATTGCGAAGATACGGGGGCAAATTATGCAATATTCGCGAGATCTTCAGCTCACTGAGCCAATAGTTATACGAGTATATTGAATTGTTAAATGTATTACCCCAACATATCCTTGAATTCGTCCACGCTCTACTTACATACAAAAATTGTGTGATATTTCCGCGTCTCATTTGTTTTGCAGTCGCTTTCAAAGTTAGTGCCAAATTTTTGGTCGAAGTGCACTGCCAACATTTTATGGCAGATCGAAATCTATGTGGCATATATTTATGAGTTATGGAATTGTGTTAGCGAATATTTAGAATCACACTCCGCTATGAAGTTAGTGTAACTAATAGCTTAGACTAAAGCTCACTTAACTCTACAAGAAACATTTGTATGCTTTTATAAATCGTTGTTACTTACTATATTAAAAAAAAACAAGAAGTTATAGAAAATAAACTGAACCCTCTATTTCCAAACTTTATTTTACGTATTTGTTAACAGGCAAGTCTTTGCTCTGTACTCTGCAAGTATTAGGTCCGATTCCCGACGATTTTTTTTCTACGATGGTAAATTTAATTGACCGAATGAGTAGCGCGAGCAAGTCGTCTCCGTTTCAGCTTGAGCAAAAATGCTTTCGTATGTCCGATGGATATCCGGCTGTCCTCCTCAAGTAGGTCTAATCTATAACGTTATCTCAAACGGCTTACGTGAAAATTTGTGAGCAGGTTAAATGATTACTTAACGATTCATTGTGCGAACTGCAAAGGAATAGACTGAGTCAGTGTTTCCTGATATGTACAATATGGAAGTCTTCAAGTCGCGAGTGAATAGGTATCTTTTAGGCAAGCTTGCTCCGTCGTCGACCACATCGTCGCTTACCATTAGGTGAGATTATGCTCAAAAGTTTGCCTATCATGAATAAATAAAAAAAAAAAAATATTTTCGTGAAATGTTGTGAGCAAGTTAAATTATATTTTTTGTCGATTCAGTTTAAGGAGATTTTTTAAAATGGCGGAGATTACGGGGTTCAAAAACATTTTGTTTTTGTTTTTCTATTGTTGCTATTTTCTTGGTGTGCAATAAAGAGTATTTGTATTGTATTGTATTGTAAAAATATACGCGAGCTCTTCAGCACAGATTCACTTGTCTAAATTAATTTATATGATACTCCCAAAATCTAGTATCGCAAGTCCATAGGCTTTCTCATTTATGATTAATCGCCAGCCAGCCCGTTCTGACACGACGTGATGTATCATTCCTGAACGTTTTCTTGTCAATATACACTGCAATCAATTAGCCCTATAGTCTGCTACAAGTAGTTTTTGTGGAGGACAAATTGATTGGGTACTGGCAACTTTGGAGTTGTTTGTGGAGTTTATTTTTCGTATGTCTGGGGAGATGGGGCTTTGATTGGTTTAGTGTCGACGGGACACGCGGATCTGGACACACATTGTTTGTTAACTTTACTTATAGAATAAAACTAAGTGATCTTGAGTTGAAGTCGTTCGCTAAAGGTTTCGTATTGACATACAATAATGCGCGCTCGACTCATACTTGAAGCGAGATTTCTTTTTTTTTTTTTTATGCTGAATAGGCAAGCATTTGACCACTATCTCACCTGATGGAAAGTGATGATGCGATCGAAGATGTGACATGCTTGCCTAGAAAATACCTATTCACTCTTGATTTGAAGACTCCCAGATTATACCCCTCAGGGAACAATGACGCAGGCGATGAGTTCCACTCCTTCGCAGTACGGATGATGAACGAAGAAGCAAACCGCTTCGAGCGAACTGGAGGTATGTCAACCATAAATGGATATGTAATTTCTATGTTGACTTGGGTGGTTCAGGACTTTGTCCGCCCGTCCCTTCATCTATTAAAACAGTTTAGCGTCTAAACCATACAGCGAATGACTTAAAGTGAATATGCAAAGCTTTGGCCCAAAGCCAACAATAATAATCAAATTGTATAAATTACCCGTAGGTACACGTAAGTAGGGAGCAAATTAATGTTCTTTTTTCTGTTCATGTGGGGTATCGTTAAAAGAACTTGACAAGTACAGTACGAAACCTTTTTTCACAAAAATATATGTTTTAAAATAACAATTTGGAAGGCCACCAAAATCTCTTTTTACCGAGTTCAAACAACACAAAAGACTTTTTTATGTATTTTCACCGATTTCACCCTCATTTGTTGACCGATTCTCAAAATTCTTATTTTGTTTGGTAGATTATACTTTAAAGGCCAAAACCAAAATAGAAGCGGTGAAGTCGGGTTTTTAAACTTTGCTTACGTTTAAATTATTTAGACCTATTTTTACCCGGGGTCTATATAAAAAACAACTACATATTGAAAGCTGATACTTATGTATAATAACTGTTATAACGTGTTCTTGAACAACAAATACGAAGATCAAACAATTATTAAGAAAAAAGTTCGCGAGATCTCAGTTCGAAGCGAACGACTAATTTTATAAGTACTAATTGTGCCCCACGTTAAAAATCAATATAAAATATAGGCTACGTTATATTCCAGAGCTTAGACTAGGATGCCAAATTTTACCCAAAACAGTCCAGACTTAAAAAGATAATTTAAACATCAAACTTAAACACACATTTTCGTATTTATGCCCGTTGGTTTAGTGGGGTAAATTTTCGCCTTCTTACGTTCGAGTCCCGGCGGAAACACAAGTTAGCTCTCCAAGGAAATTCTGTGTTTCTGGTTCTGGTTGTGATTGTATGTGTGATGTGAATTTTTCCGGCACCCACGACACAAGTCATCGAACTTACTGTGAAAGCGTTTATCGTTATTATGTTTATTTATAGAATATGATTAATAACTCTTGCCATGAGAGCAATAATTTTGTATGTAATAAAGCTCTACATCACATTCGCACGATATCCCCTTGCTTCACGTATCAGTTGCTCCCTGATAGGTTTATGGTCGCCATACAGAGACCTTGGTACACAAACCACATACGGTACTTGGTACACGACCACTACATATATAACAATACTAGTAGTTCATCCCAAACTGAACCTAGCGCCATAATTTTTCTTATTAACATAAAAACATTTATTGACTAACGTAATATGGTGTACATAATAAATTAAACCATAGGGTCCTGACTAATGTCTAGCACTATATTTCAGGTTGTAATTTTATCAATTTGCCTTATAGAGAAGAACTTTTGAGGATTTGCTTATAACTTTTTTATAACAGTTGCTTAATTTGTGTATTTGTTGTTCAAGTATAATGTAACGGATATTATACGTAAATTTCAGCTTTAAGGGTATTATGTACAAAGCGCCCGCGACTCCTCCCCCCGCGCTGCATTTTTGTATACTGCCAGTACAATGAAAAAAGACGTCACTGCATTTTGTCAAAATTAAGCTATATACATTATCAAAATCAGGAAAAATAATCAAAATCGTTTATTCACTTGGGCCCCACAGAAGCACTCATAAAAGTAAATGACTCCTCTACTCCCAGATTTGCAGAATTACAGCCATCTCGAGAAGAACCTGGCAAGAAACCCGGCGCCGCATATTTTTCATTATTTTTTTTTAATCATTACTTAGTGTTGTCGCATCTACTATTATTTTTTTATTTTAAAATATTCAAACGCAACCTACTAAATCTTACTTTTAATTTAGACGCATCTGCTACAAGTCATAACATATACTAAATAGCAAAGACATTTCTGATGTATAAAACTAAATTTGGCAAAAATATACTACGTCTTTTTTCCTTATGACGGCAGTACAGGGCGCACGCCTCGGGCGCTTTGTATACCATGTCCCTAAATGTGTAGACGTTTTCAAAATAGACTGCGGTAAAAAATATTTTTTTAAATCAGCTTCGTACTCTACATGCGAAGCTTTTTTCAACGATACTCACAAGGGTAGATAAAAAAATAAAAAATATTTTTCTCCGCACTTACGTGTATGAGTAGCCTGATCATTTTCATTTTTATATCATTTTAATTGTGATTTCTATCTTTGGGCTATAGCTTTACATGTTCTCTGAGAATTTAAATTATTCACTTAGTTTAGACGCTAAATGCCTCTGACAGGCGGACGGACGGACAAAGTGCTGAATCACCCAAGCCAATAAAGTCGAAATGAGAATCTCCTCCTTTTTTTGAAGTCGGTTAAAAATAATTAATGATTACATTTAAATAATTACATTTTGTTTAAAAAAGTATTAATTAATTTATTCCAATATTTAATAGTAAGGGATACGTACGCCTGTACCCGCAAACCATAGCTCGGCTGTACGATATCGTTCTAATCTGGTTATGTATGACCATGAATGGTGGTTTATAGGGTGATTCAGATAATAATCTGTGTCACACCCATAATTGAGAGCTATGAAACGGTACTTATCTGCCCGATAGAGAGTGCTACTATCTAATTGAACTTGGCCATATTTCAATACATAATTAAACGCTAACAAAGCTTGAAAAAACCGACTTCAACGCTTTATCTTTGGCACTTTGATCAGATGTACTAAACACGCATTATTGATGATATTTCAAGAACTACTGATCAGATCTTGATAAAAAAAATGGGACCAATTGGAAAGCAACATTTTTCAAACAAAAAAATATTTTTTATACGGTTCACGTGGAAGGAAGAACACACATTAAAAAAAAAATGGAAAATTTACTAGTTTACGTGCCAATGAGTATCGATAATGTGAGATGCTATTGCTCAAATGCTAGCTAATATAATATAAAAAATCCTTAAATTTTCTAAAACTAAATTTACCCTTAGGTATTTTGCTTTTTGCTATTTTGAATTTCCCATGTATTTTATCACTTTTTATTAATTAATGTGTATAATAAAAATAATTATGTAATTCTATAGCTAAAAGATAAAAAGAATACTCGACCTATACTTAAATCTCATCAAGTATAACTTAGGCCTCTTCAAGTCAAGAGTGAACAGGTACCTTCTAGGCAAGCATGTCCCACCGTCGACCGCATCGTCGCTTTCCATCAGGTGAGATAGCGGTCAAATGCTAGCCTATTTGTCAAAAAAAAAAAAAAATGCATGCCTACTAGCCATGCCCCGCGTTCATCAACTTAAAAAGAATCATATGTAATAATTCTAGGTATAAACTATGTATTCTAATATCCATGAAGAGAAAACAAACATACTTAAACACTCACACATTTACACACTTACTTCCGGATTTATAATGCCAGTGTGATTTTTATGGTATTTCAATTCCATCTTCTTATCAGAATCGAATTACACGAGTTTTTTCCTCCATCCCCATTTCAACATCTAAGACAAACCGTCAGACGTCACCCATATATGGTTTACATACGTCCAGTTCGATCGAAGCGTTTCGCTTCTACGTTTATCATCCGTACCTACTGCGAAGGAGTGTAACTTATTACCCGCGTCTTTGTTCCCCGAAGTCTGATCTGGGAGTCTTCAAGTCAAGAGTGAATAGGTATCAAGCAAGCATGCTACATCTTCGACCACATCTTTACTTTCCATCAGGTGAGATAGTGGTCAAATGCTTGCCAATCGACCAAAAAAGAAAAAAATTCCCATCAACTTATCGTTTTTAATAATGTAGCAACTCTATGTTTCAACTGAATTGAATTCAAACGTCTCTGTTGAAAACATCTGA
This sequence comes from Lomographa bimaculata, assembly GCA_948107665.1. Classification (NCBI taxonomy): domain Eukaryota; kingdom Metazoa; phylum Arthropoda; class Insecta; order Lepidoptera; family Geometridae; genus Lomographa; species Lomographa bimaculata. The sequence continues at coordinate 15,966,405 of OX403599.1, forward strand.
ACCCTTAAAATTGAAAAGATTCAGGTTAATAAATTACGTTGGTTGTACCTCGGCTGTACTTATCCGTAAGCGTGAGAGGCCTAATTTATGGGGTGATTAAGATAATTGGGGGTTTATGGAGGGGGTGAAAGAGTTTTTAATGAAGCATGTTCGCGGTAAATGAGGAGGCAGTTACTTTATTTTTTATTTTATTAAGCTTTCTTGAGCTGATGAGAATAAAAATGCGGTTATTCTGTATTTAAAAAAAATGTGTATAACTCTTTTAGTTATTTACTTTGATCAATTATTATAAATAACAATGTATCTTGTATTTAACAATATCTTGCATAATTTTGCTTGATTTAAAATAAAGTATAATAATTGTAGGTAATCGTTTTTAGAAATTTTGTTTATTTATAAGAACATTGTGCAGAATTTGGACTATTATTATATTCAAGACCATTTAATAATAGTCCAAAATATTCTACCGTTTCAGTTGTAAAAAGTTTAAAACAACGAAATCTTGATATTCAAACTTGATATTAAAAAAATCTAGCATTGAAAAGAAATTACAGATATGATTTCTATGTGAATAATATATTTATTAAGTTGTTAATTTGGTTTATTAAATTGGGTAACCATATAGAATAAAATAATACATCAATAAATGTTCAAAATAATAATAATAATAATGACATGTTGCTTTAAGCCTTATGTTTTTCTTCACATTATTATAACCATTCAAAATCAAGTAAGGCCTAAATTCTTAACTTCACCCTTTGTTGTCAAATAGTGCTGATGGAGAGTACGTGGTGACGACGATGACGAAGGCAGTTCTGCACCACACTGGCAAGGTGCTTTGGACTCCGCCGGCCATCTTCAAATCTTCCTGTGAGATCGACGTACGGTACTTCCCGTTTGACCAACAGACTTGCTTCTTAAAGTTTGGATCTTGGAGCTACGATGGAGACCAGGTACCATTAATTCAAAACCTTATATTCAAGCACCACGAACGGCAACGATGAACCTATTGACGACCCAGTTGGCGCAGTGGACAGGTGTCTGCCCTCTGCGCCGTGGGTCCTGGGTTCGATTCCCGGCAGGAGCACAAATTCCTTCCCAAGGGATATTTGTGCTTCAGGTTCTGGGTGTAATATGTGTGTGATTTGAATGTTTCCGGCACCCACGATACAAGTCTTTGAACTTAGTGTGGGGCTGTGAGTGTGAATGCGTTTGTTGTTGTTGTTATTGGTGAAATGGGATAGTGTATTATTTCCTCTTTAGTGTGTAAAATGTGTACGTTTTTAATTAGATAGACTTGCTTGATTTGACTACCATCTTACCTGATGGTAAGTGATAATAAATTCGAGGGCGGTAAACACGCTCAGTTTAAGCAAGCTGCCGTACCTATGTGACGTTAATGTATTCAGCGCCCACAATACAAGTCTTTGAACTTAGTGGAGCTGTGATGTGTAAGATTGGTAATGCTATTTTGTCTATATGAGTTGGTAAATAACAAATAGCTGTACAAGGATATTTTTCAATCAAACAATAATGTTATATACCCCATGCCTAAATCTGCGAAAATATTTTTATGAAAAATAAATCTACGAGCTATTTTTTATACATATCTAACTAAGCTCTAGTTCATATATCTAACTAAGCTCTAGTTTAATTTAAATATCACCAGAAAAATAAGACCAGAATTATAGCGACGAAGATATTTAATTTTTATTCAGTCTCTTCTTAAACAACCACAATAATTTCATTATATTGATGCTCATAGAATAAGGTTGAAAGCCTTTAGTTTCTGTGATCTGTGGTTGAAAGACACAACATGCATAACGCTACGTTCCAATATGGAACGTTCCATCAAGATGAACCATTTCACTTATTTATATAAGTATTTCGAAAAGCTGTCTTGACGAAATTATCTTCTCCAGATTGACCTCAAGCACATTAACCAAAAGAAAGGCGACATGGTGGACGTAGGCATCGACCTTCGCGAATACTATCCTTCTGTGGAATGGGACATTCTCGGAGTACCAGCGGAACGGCATGAGAGATACTATCCATGCTGCCAAGAACCTTATCCAGGTAAGAATAATAATATCCTCAATCATATATGTAAGTTCCTTCTGTATTTGATAGGTTAGCGCGTGACTATATCACTTGATGGTAAGTGACGATGTAGTCGACGATGGTACACAGGCCGGAAGACGATAATGTACGACCCGATATTTCACGGCCCGATTTTGTACAGTCAATAATGCACATCCTGATAATTCATGTATATGGATTCGAAATATCAAGCTGTGGATTCCCGTTTCACTAATTATTGCAAGTACAAAATCGGTCCGTATCGATAATGTACGGCCATTAATACATGTTTATGGCTTCAAAATATCAGGGAGTGCAATAGGTACTGTGCGTGCAATACTGGCTGCGTAAAATCACTCCGTGTCGATATTGAACGGCCAGTATGGCAAAGCCAACAATTGGAAGCCAACCATAGACAAACATATACTCTCTATGCGATACCTCGTTTGTTTAGGCGAGTCACTAGGAAGAGTTGGCACAGACTATTAAAAAGTACTAACTTAAAAAACATTTGCTTCTCTATGGTCTTAATAAAAGTGGCTGCAAGTCTAGGTTAGGTTTGAACTGCGACAAAACAAAGCGCGAGCGAAGCGCTCAAAACTAAGTTATTAGAAGAAGAAATAAATTAAATAAAAACGAACAAAAAACAAAATATAATTCGTCATATCTCCGTAGGGGGAGTTCCTTAGTCCCCCCTCCCACTTTGGGAGAAAGGTCCTTGCCCTCTTAAAATTACTGGATCACCAAACGAGGCTTTGACTCTGACTTCTGATTGTACACGAATTATCGGCCTTGCGTTATTGGCTGTTGTATAGGATCAGCTCCTGCTAATATTTTCCGACCTGTATTCTACGACCAGTATTGCACGACCAAATATTTCGTGTATATTGAATTTATTTATTTATTTATTGATCACCAACACAATGAACACCGTTACAAGTATAAAGTTAACATGTTACTGTGGAAAAGGTTAGTGACATTACAATTACAGGTGAAGACTGCATGCACATTAATTTAGAGCAAGTAACAATTGACTTCCTTATAAATTTAATTGGTAATAAAATAATAGTTAATAGTAGTGATTTCGTATTAAATCGGAAAAAAAAAAAAATTCATAAATCATTTAAAAAAAAAAACTAAATTGAATAAAACGTACATTAATATTATTTAAACAATATATCCTAAATAAAACAATAAAATAAAGTAAAATGTATAACATTTGTATCACAGAGATTCTATAGACTTCTTAAACTTGCTAATGCTGTCTGGAATAGATCGACCTTTTCATGTTTCGACACGTTTTTGAATTGACGTATGATTCTATTAAGCGGCGCATTTTGCCCCAAATTTGTTTTACTATTAGTGTCACTGAGAATATTAAATCGAGATACTCGGGGCAAATTTGACGGTGCAGAAAAGTTAAGAAGTGATAGAAGTTCCGGAGCATCTAGTAACCCATTGGCAAGTTTATAGAGGAAGGTATAGTCAAGCATACGTCTTCGATCGAATAAGGAACTAATTTTAAAGTATTTGAGCCTATCAGCGTAGCTTTTCAAGTATTGATTGCGTTTTCCTGGCTGCTTATTATCGGCTGTACAAAATCGGTCCGTGTTGCTATTTCACATCCAATAATGTGCCCGTATTGCACATACATAATTGGAAGCCAGGTCACGGAATACTGGTTGCAAATTATTGGCCGTACATTATCAGGCCGTGCATTATTGGTCGTAGAATATAGGGACTCTACAGGCCTACACAAAACATGATTTCTTAAAAAGTTTATCTTCTATCGTGCGTCTTTACGACATATTCTGTTTTTTATAGTCATGTTCTATGTGAAAATTTACCTGCAATAAATATATTTAATTAAATTTTTCATTATTTATAATCGTACCCCTTTTTGTAGTCGGGTAAAAAAAGAGGTATGGTCCAGTCGGGCAAGACTTTTTTGTGTATTTTTACCAACTTTAAAAAAGGAGGAGGTAGTACTATGTTCGACTATTTTTTATGTAAGTATGTACCGATTTCTTCCCTATTTGTGGACGGATTCTCAAAATTCTTTTTTTTTCTTAGTAGATTATACTTCAGAGGTGGTCCCATATAAATTTTATCGAAATCGATCAATCTAAAACCAAAATATAAGCGGTGAAGTCGGATTTTTTAAGCTTTGCTTACGCATAAATAATGTTAAGCTTTGCTTACGTTTAAATTATGTGTATTTAATTCTCCTTAGAAAATGCCCTACCATACGCCTAAAATAACTTGATTCTTGACGTTTCCGTCGGCTTTGTATTTAGTCGCTAGTCGTTCCCTGTTCACGCATTGCGACAGGAATACTGATGGTGTGCGGTAATTGTGAAAGTCATTTATCATGGAGTTACCTTGGAGGCTTCACGGAAGCCGTAATGAAAGGTTCGTGGCTTTCGAAACAGATAACCAAGCCCTACGTTATAAATGTATAATAAAACACATTTTAAAAACAAACCCTTATTATTAAAAGCGTGTGCATTTCGTGTCTGTCCTGCTAACCATTGAGCGATTCCTCAATCAAGATCCAACCCTATCCAGTAGGATAGGGTACAAGTAGGTAATAACAGTAGTAATCTTACTATAATTTTATAAATGTGAAAGTTTGTGTGTGTGTGAATGTTTGTTACCTTGTATCTCCGTAATTAATAAACCGATTCTGATGAAATTTAGAATATATAGTTTAGGTTCCGGAATGACACATAGGATACTTTTAACTTAATTAATGCGGGCAAAGCCGCGAGGCACGGCTAGTATTCAATAAGTCTGTCAAGTATGTTTTATTTTTTATTTTTAGGTAACATATATTATTATGTCACCGGGATTCAATCGTTTGAGATCAATAGCCGTAGAGCAGAGTGGCATAACTCCTTCAGACTCCTTTGAAAGCGTTCCAAAAACGAACCAAATGATAAACGATCGTACAATCAGCATTCGCTCCGCGTCTCTCCCGCCAAACAAGCGTTTAACCTGTTCCAAGGCAACAATAAAACGCGGCAAAGTGCGGTAAAACGGTAAAACGCAGTAATTTAACATAGATAAGCGTCTTCGCCGCCCGGGGTAATTTACAACCGCTGGGATTAGCCGAGTGTGGAATTGTAAGCATCAAAGCTTGTTTTGTTTTTTTTTATGTTTAAAGATTTTTTTTTATACTTAACAAAATTCCACTATTTTCTACCGACTTCACAAAAAAGGAGGAGGTACTCAAGTCGACAGTATTTTTTTTGATTTTTTTTTATTTTGATTTTTTTTTTGTTTGAAAGGTTTTGTCCCATTTACATTTGATCAAGATTTGATCAGTAGTTTTGAGTTACCGTCAATAATACGTGTTTAATACATTCAAATTGATCATGGTTCCGAAGATAAAGCGGTGAAATCGTTTTTTTTTTAACTTTGCTTGCGTTTAATTATCTATATTCCATTTTTTTTTATCTATCAGAGCGCTTGATCTGATTGAGGCGCCCGCGCCCGTGATCAAAATGCAGGTACTTATTTGGCTCAACGTATTAGCATTGCCATTCAGAAATGCAAAGCCGCCAGCATGATGGAAACGTGAACTAGTAGTGATCTTGAACACTTGATTAACCTATAAGCAAGATGCATTTGAGGTAAATTAGATTTTTGCTGTATATAGTTTTATTTTGTATTAGGAAATATAGGCAATTGGCCGTAGATAGTTATTTAATATAAAGAAAAGAAAAAAAAAGGAATTCAACTTCATCGGCAATATTCCCAAAACCTTATAACCTATTTTAAGTAACTTTTTATGGGACCTGGAGAACAAGCGTACTTTGTGAAATATGGATTTGTTGTTTGAAATAGTGTCTATTGATCGTTTATTAATTACTAATTTTAATTCTTAAACATTCAAAACATGCAAAAAGTATTTTCTTTACGTACCAGTTTATAAATGACGGAGTTACATAACTGAGAACTAACCTAATTAAGAACTATAATATTATTATGATGATTTTAGTACTAAGTAACTTGTAGGTTTTAGTTTTTTTTATTACAAACATAATTTTTACAAAGGGACCATAGATTTTAGTATTTGATGCTAATTTCAAAGTAACATCCCCATGGGTTCCTGAAAAAATAAATCTTGACAGACAGACGGACAAAAACGTCATTCTGTATATACCTAGGTTTCTTTTTCATTTTAAGCACCACCCTGCCCGTTGGCTTAGTTGGGTGTAAGTCCACTTTCTGAGCAGCGGGTATCAAGTTCGATTCCTGGTGGGAACGCAAGCTTACTCCCTAAGGGAAGTTTGTCTGGTTCTGGGTGCGATTGCGAGTGCGATGAGAAGATTTCCGGCCTCACAAGTCATCGATTTTAGTGTGGGGCTGTGAGTGTGAAATTGTTTATGCGTTTATAAATATTTCTTCATTTTACATAACATAATTCGTCCCGGAACACATTAAAGAAACGATACAAAATTATAAAGACCCCACCATCATTGTTTTACGTTAAATTGAACCAACAATATAAACGTAAGAATTTCCAAGTTATTTAGTCCACATTAAAAAGTTTGTAAACATATTATCCAATCTATGTTTGAAACAAGTAATTTGTTTAGTTGTTCAGTAACTTTGATTGGATTTATACCTGAGATAAACGAGGGCTCTTGTTGCCTCACTTGTTGCAATTTCATAAAGTTTCGCCCCTTTTCTTTAATAGAAAATAGGTTTATTGAGAGGTGGTAGAGCATTTTGTGAGTTGCTCGCCTGGCTTGCTACCAAAGTAGCTTACCACCATCAAGTTGAAAGTCTGCCGCCAAGCCAAATACGGTGTTCCGGCAGTTATCCTTGAGAGCCTGCGTATTCCAGGTCTAGTGTGTTTACCAGCTTCGATCACATCGTCACTTACCATCAGGTGAGATAGTGGTCAAATACTAGCCTGTCACAAATAAAAAAATAAAAAAAAAAAAAAAAACTTTTCTATTTTTATTTGATAGCTTTCTTAGATTCTTTATCTATGATTATGGTACTGAAAAAATACCAGTCTTACTTATGAAAATATCGCTAAGCAATGCTTAGCCACCTCTTAGTTAAGCAGCTCTTAAGCCCATAATCAATGATTAACTTTTTTCGCTCATAAACATTACTTAGGCGCTGCTTAGTTGAGAAACGCACAGGGAGTCGATAATAATCGAAATTTACACGATCGATCTTATTAATCTGATGAAAATGAAAGACAGATGACATTCCACGGTTGTCGAAGTAAACAATTTAGCGCCTTACGTAAGGCTGGTGTTTTTAAACACCGCCAAAAAAAGTACCTATTTTACTACCTAAATTCTAAACGGTTACCAAAATGGATAAATGGTTACCAAATTACGACGGATACATGGTCATCAAATTAAGTTTCCTAAAATATTATGAAATAAATCAATTTTTTCGTATTATAAATATTTTTATATTAATTATAAAAAAAAACCTTAACCTACTGTTATCCGATTCGGTTCTGTCACTGGAAAATTTAGGAAACGTAATTTGGTGACTATTTATCCATTTTGGTAACCGTTTAGATTGTTTGGTGTCCGCCATCTTGCCTCTTAGCAAGTTTTAAACTAGGCAATGGCAGTGTTTAATTTTGACAACTATTTATTACTTAACGCGAAATCGCGTTTATGTGTGAAATTTTTGTTAAACTGTAGCTAAGCAATTGATTAAAAAATAAGAGGAGTTTATAAGTAAGACTCTACATGTCCAATAGTAGAAATTGAAACGGGAATTAGCGTGAGTTACGCGCTGTCGATGTCTATAGATCGACAATTGCTAGCTGCAATACGCCCGTGTCACGCTTTAGGAAGCGACTTCAAGGCTTCCGAATGAAGCCGAAACGATTGTCGATTTAGACATCGACAGCGCGTAAGTCACGCTAGCACACGTTTTATTTTTAATTATCGAAATGTCAAATAATCACAAAAATTCGGGGACATGTAGACCAACGCGCAGTTGTCCAGTATGGCGAATTGTGAATTAGACTCTCCCCCAGTGAGAGAAGACCCCGAATCCGTCTGTGGAACGAAGTGGATGATGATGATTAGATAAAGATGTTTTGAAAAGAGGATTAATTTTTATTTCTGCACAGATCCTGCAAAAATGTGATTGAAATGCAGGCATTATTTGTCTCCACGTAAACGTATTTATAGGAATACATACGTATACCTATAAATTTGTATACGTTGAGACAAATAATGCCGGTCAAAAAGGTTGTCTGGAAGAGATCGCTCTTAGCGATAAGACCGCCCATTGTACCTATATTTTATAAGTTTCTCTGTAAGCTGTATTTAGCTTTTGGTGTCAATAAAGAGTTATTGTATTGTAATGCCTACGCACAAAGCAGAGAATTCGCTTGTGCTTCTATCAGACAAAATAAATAAATTTATTTCAATGCCTACTTATTTCATATAATATAATAATTTGACATACTATACAAATCTTAGTGATGTTTCAAATTTCACATAATAATAATAATCACACTATCATCACACTAGTATTATAAAGGCAAAAGTTTGTGACTGTGTTTGTATGTATTTTACTGCGTCACGCTCAAAAGGCTGGATCATTTTGATGAAATATGGTATGGAGGTAGCCGACGCCCTGGATTAACACATAGGCTACTTTTTGTCCCGGTATTCCTACAGGTCCGGGATTACGCGGGTAAAGCCGCGGGGCGCAGCTAGTTTATAATATGATGTTTGTATATCTATAATCTAATTGCATTTGACCTTACGTAAGATCTGTCCAAAATGTTCTTACATTAGGTAAAAAATGATTACGATTAATAGGGAATAAATTTGAACTGCCCATTGGCTTAGTTGAGAGCATGTTCGCCTTCTGAGCAGGGGTATCGGGTTCGATTCCCGGCGCGAACACACGTCTCCCCACGTTCTCCCCAAGGAAAATTTGTGTTTCTGGTTCTGGTTGTAATTGTGTATGTGATGTGAATGTTTCCGGCACCCACGACACAAGTCATCGAACTTAGTGTGGGGCTGTGAGTGTGAAAGCGTTTACGTTTATGTTTATGTTTTAGGGTTCTTCTTCAATAAAACTACGCTCCGAATCATTTTAATCATGTCCTATCTACGTGTTGTAATACTCAAATTCTATCGCTATACTTAAAAGCCGAAGATAAAATCGGGACACGAAACAATTGTATATATTCCAAAAACACTGCGTACATCACTCCCGTCTGACACATGGTAAAGAAGAGCCGTCCTGACATGATTAACTATGTACTCTTATTAGATTGTCCTTCTTGCATTATCACCATTGTGTCCACACATATAAAAAGTCTTTAGTCCAGACTCCGCGTTTTTACTAGGGTTCCGTAGCGAAATATACTAAAAATAAAATAAAATACATTCATATCCTACTCGTATCTTTTTTTTCAACTTTCGCGAACTATTCTATGAGAAAACCAAGTCTTTTCGCGTTTATGTTTTCAAAATAATATTATATTTACTTGTCGCTTTTTTCTATTGAAGAAACGGCGCAACACTGCCAATACGTCGAGGTTAGTCAAAATGATTTTATATTGAAAAGAAAGCGCGAAAAGAGTCGGCTTTTTCATAAAAACACCATCTCCTATCTGTTTGTCTCTACCATTTTCTGAGAGGACAAGAGCATCTTCTCACTTTAAAAACGAGTAGTTTATATTTTAAATTAAAAATGACATATTGGAATGATTTTCTTAAATAATAATAAAAAAAATCACCACAAAAGAAGCGGGTCGCGTTTGTACAATGGACCATGATGTCGTAGGAAAACAATGTTCTACTTAATACGTAATATATATTCCGTAAAACAACATCATTAATTGATATAAAACAGACAAAAACAAAACATTTACTATCTTTTGTCTAGTATAATGAAGAACGGATGTGGTAAAATTACAATAGACGTAAGATTTGATAATATACAATTAAAAAAAAATACTTTAGTTTCTCAAATACCTTACTTCGTGTGAGTAGCATTATATTACCTATTATTAGGTATATAATTTATTGAAACCCAACCAAAGTTTAAGAAAACCGACTTCACCGCTTATATTCAGGTTTTGGCTTGATCGATTTCGATAAAATGTATATGGGACTACCTCTGAAGTATAATCTAACAAACAAAAAAAAACATCGAAATCGATTCATAATTGGCGGTAATATCACGTAAAATACATAAAAAAACATGCAGTCGAATTGAGAACCTCCTTTTTGTAATCGGTTGAAAACCAGGTCTTTTCGCGCTATTATTTTCAAAATAACATTATATTTACTAGCATCGACGTTTCGGCAGGGTTGAACCGTGGTCACGAGAGACTCATTGATCTTTTAACCAAAAAAATCTGCGGCTAGAAACAGTTCTGTAATGTTACAATGTTGTACAGAACCCATAACGCGAGTCATTTCACTCGCTCTTAGCGGGTTTTTGCGTTTTTTGTCCACGCTTTTGCCGCATACGTAATTTCGCGTGTGAGCCGCAAACAACGTATATTTTTCGTTTTTTTTTATTCGTTTAGATAAACACATTTTGAGTTCATAATGAGGCCATTTTCATCGCACGTAACAGCCCTCTAGAGGTATTCCCTGAAATGTTTTACGGCAAGTACCTATTATGGGTTTTATTTTTGTTGTATATTGGCTGGGAATTATTTTTAGTAAGTATCTGCTTTCAGAGCTTTGGGAATTATTTTTCAAGTTTACGGTAACTGGGTTTTATCAATTATTTGACATCTTTACTTTTTTAAGCCCACTAATTTGAATGTTTTGTAGAATATAGTATCAAAGAGAACTAATGCAGAAAAATCCTGTAAATGTATGAAATTCATTCTAAAATTATTTTGCGCTATTTTAACAATAAACACTTTCATCCTCACAGTTTGATGACTTGTATCATCTATGACGGAAACGTTTACATTACACCCAAATCAAATTTACCTTCGTAAGAAAAAAGCACGTTATAATCATAACTTTTTTCCTAGGGAATAAAGGATAGGTACTGAATTCCATTTCCATGCAGTAGTTGGTAGAGATCTTGACAAAATTAAACGTTCACATCGGGAATCGAACCCGATAAACGCAAACGTATACTTAACTATTCCAACGAGTAGTTCACAATTTTAATTTTTATTGTAGCATCTTTCATTTTACTTACTGAAATGTCGCAATTACATTTATGAATTCTTTTGTTTAGAAAAACATGTTAAGACACTAACATAATATCATAAATTCATTGTAACAAATTAATCAAAACATATAATGTAACAGCTTCGTTAATTTTGCGACGTATTTACTTAGAAAATGTAATCAATAATTGAATATATGACTTGTAAAAAAAACTATGCAGAAAATATACGAATAAATGTTACTATAAAAAGATTAATCTAGTTCCTTACTAAGAAAAAAGCTAAAATTATATTACCGTGTAGTAGTTAAAGATAACACCTACAAACGATGATTGGAAATTTAATTATTATTCAATAATTAAATTTATTACTTCCAGAAAAAAGTTAAATAAAAATATACGGAGAAAATTATGAAATAAAGTTATTATAAAAAAAAACAACGGGTTGCACTCCGGAAATGCCGGCAGAAGTGAAAACTTGAACATTTTTAGCCGCGCGGTAGAAAGAGAGGGGGATATTACTTCCTCTCCTTAGTCTTACGAAATTTTCGATCAGGTCACGTGTCCTGACGTGACTTTAACATTTTCCCATCCCAAAAAAGTGCACAACGCCGCTAAAGAAATTTTGACTTCAAAAAGTTAAATTTAGTCACTTACTAAAAATAAGCCTAAATTGTGTTACCGTATATTAGATAAAGATAACATGTACAGACGATGATCGGAATGATTAAACGACTTAGTATCAACTGGACACGTGAATCTGTGTCCAGCTGGTAATAGATAGGTTCATTTCTAACAAGTATCATGATCAAAAACAATCGAAATGTCAAATTTTATATAATAATTAAAGGCAAGCAAAGCTTAAAAAAACTGACTTCATCGCTTTGTCTTCGGAGCTTTGATCAAATTAGATGTACTAAACACGCATTATTGAAGATATATAGAAATACTAAGATCACATTTAAATGGGACCAATTGGAAAGCAACAGTCGACTTGAGTACATCCTCCTTTTTTTTGTCACGGTGTATTAGGTCGCATTTCCCCGAGATGGCTCAACCGATTTTAATGTTTTTTTTCGTATATTTTTCGGACAGGTCGTAAAGTATTTTTCACCCTCTTACCCCCAGCTCTCATTTTCAATCGTGATTTTAATATTTTGTATGAATAATATCCAAATAATTTATGTTACGTTCATGGACGTGTTATCGCGTCACTTTGACATTTCATTCTGCTTTTGTTATGTATCACGACGATCGAATTTGGTAAAGTAGGTACTAGGCAAACATAAACGTGAAAGAGGTGAGGAGGAGGTAACGTGGCATTACAATATATTTATAAGATCATTATAATAATAATAATAATAATAAACCTTTATTTGCACAAAAAAACTAAAACACAAAACTGTAGATCCCTGGGTCCCACACTAGGACGACCTGTGTCGTGGAAAATATTATAACAGCAGATGAAATGCAATACTTCACACATAACACCCGCAATCACCCTAACGACCCAGCAACTTAATAAAACATAACTCAACAGCAATAAAGATGAAATTGTCACTTCTCACTTATTACGCGTCAATTAATTTCATAATTGTGTCATCTTCAGTAATCGTGGAAATCTAAGCAATTTGCTCGGAGTCTCGAGGACCTCTTGTAATTACGAAGACCCTTAGTTGAGAGGCTGCTGGTGCTAAATTAGAATTCCCTTTTTGACTCTTGACTAAACGTTTGCTTTGGCGGATTGAGTGGAGTTTGAGCTTTCTATTTGTACTTGGTTTTAGCTTTCATTTATTTAGTTTAGTACTTATATGGATAATTTAGCTTGCATTTGTTTAGTTTAGTACTTATATGGGTAATTATGCTTGCATTTGTTTAGTTTTAGTTTTGACGACCCAGTTGGCGTAGTGGACAAGTGTCCGCCCTCTGCGCCGTGGGTCCTGGGTTCGATTCCCGGCAGGAGCACAAATTCCTTCCCAAGGGACATTTGTGCTTCTGGTTCTGGGTGTATTTGTGTGTGTGATGTAAATGTTTCCGGCACCCACGATACAAGTCTTTGAACTTAGTGTGGGGCTGTGAGTGTAAATGCGTTTGTTTTGTTTGTTTGTTTAGTACTTATATGGGTAATATAGCTTGCATTTGTTTAGTTTAGTACTAATATGGGTAATTTAGCTTGCATTTGTTTAGTTTAGTACTTATATGGGTAATTTAGCTTGACTTGTTTAGTTTAGTACTAATATGGGTAATATAGCTTGGATTTGTTTAGTTTAGTAGTTATAAGGATAATTCAGCTTATATATATTTAGATTAGTACTTATATGGGTAATTAAGCTTGTATTTGTTTAGTTTAGTACTTATATGGGTAATTTAGCTTGCATTTACTTAGTTTAGTACTTATTTATTATGGGCAATTTATATCTTTAAGAAGAAACGAACTTGTATATATTTTTACCCGATTATGGCAAAGCAAACGGGAAGGTTATGTTTTTTTACCGGTATGTGTTTCGGTATGTGTTTATGTTAATCTGTTCCCTTGTAACTTCTGAACTTATTACAACCTTACAAATTAGGTTGAATTTATTTGTCGTTGGGAGCGTTTTTTTAATTTTTTTTTATTTGTGACAGGCTAATGTTTGACCACTATCTCACCTGATGGTAAGTGACGATGTGATCGAAGCTGGTAAACACACTAGACCTGGAATACGCAGGCTCTCAAGGATAACTGCCGGAACACCGTATTTGGCTTGGCGGCAGACTTTCAACTTGATGGTGGTAGCAAGCCAGGCGAGCAACTCACAAAATGCTCTACCACCTCTCAAATGTCACCTGATTAGCACCACCCGGGGACCACGTGTAGGGAGTCAGACTTAAGGGGTATCCTCCTACGGACGTGAGTGACTCAGCCCCCAAAAAGCGTCTTGTTTGTCCGGTAGTTATAGGCTTTACATCACATAAAATTCTTTCACACTCACGGCCCCATATCAAGTTCGATGACTAGTGTTGTGGGTGCCGGAATCCTTCACATCACATACACAATCACAACCAGAACCAGAAACACAATTTTTCCTTGTGGGAAAACTTGTGTTTCTGGTTCGAACCCGATATATGATACTCAGAAGGCAAACGCTCGCCCAACTAGGCCAACGGGCAGCTCGATTATGTCATCGTCCTTATTAAGAGTATAAAACAAGTTAAAATATGCGTGAGTTTAATAAAATATTTTTTAACATTTATTTAAAAGTATATTTTTTACTTTTTTATTTCGCTTAAAGTACTGAACATTTTCAATAGGTATTAGATTTAGAGATGATATGCAATTCAGTGAATAGGTATGCATATTCCTATGCGGCGAGACGGTAGACTCGTGGGCGTCGTCGGTTGTTCCCAGCCGTGGCCACTTAATATTCAAGCAGATCGGGGGTATTCACCAAAAATTATAAACCTATTTCAATATTACCTTTGCATGTTTTATTTTTATTTTTTTATAGGAAAGCATTTTTTTTTTTGTCGCTATCTACGGGCTAATTGCGTATATTTCCTAAAACTAAACTAAAGCTATATTCAGCAAAAACCTAAGTTACCTAAAAGGCATCGAGCTTATAGGTAACTCAAGTGCTCAAGCCCACTACCAGTGGGTAGCGTTTCCATCAAGCTGGCGGCATTGCATCTCCGAATTGCAATGCTAATAAGTTGAGCCATGAAGACCACAATCTCATTTGAAGAAAAGCGATGATATGGCCGAAGACGTAGAAGATACCTATTCACTATTGACTTAAAGACTTGATATTCTTTATTCTAAGATTAGTTCTCAATATATTGTATAG
The DNA here is from genome assembly GCA_948107665.1 of Lomographa bimaculata. Classification (NCBI taxonomy): domain Eukaryota; kingdom Metazoa; phylum Arthropoda; class Insecta; order Lepidoptera; family Geometridae; genus Lomographa; species Lomographa bimaculata. Next base: position 15,981,461 of record OX403599.1, read on the forward strand.
GGTTATTTGTAAAATACCAGAAATCTCTTGGGACATCATTTCAACTATAGACTAACGTCTTTCTTGGTACGACTATCAACAATTTAACAGCCCGTTCATTTATTTGGGTGCACGTTCGCTTTCTCAGCAGGGATATCGAAATTTGTGTTTCTTGTGGTTGTGATTATGTGTTTGATGTGAATGTTTCCGGTACCCACGACATGTATAAGTCATCGAAATTAGTGTGGTGCTGTGGGTATGATATGTGTTATGTTTAATTCTGTTTGATTACCTATTTTTCAATATGTTTTTAATACTGGCTTGAAAATATTGGTAAATACCGTCTCAAACTAGACATTGTTTTTAATACCTATCAAAAGCCAATTTGAAACAAAACAAATAACATAACAAACCTGCTATCCTACACCATTAGGGTCTATAGAGCATTTATCTTGATTTAAACAGGTGCTTAGACTCTCGACGTTTGAGTGAGATTACATTAGAATTTGGCCGGGCAAATACGTTGGAATGTGACCGGGCAAACATCCGCAGTTAGGTTGTTCCGTTTATGCAATCGGGTATGAGCATGAGCATAACAGATGCTCACGTTTTATACGTTGCTGTCCAAATATTGCCAATAAGTTTAATTTTATTTGCATACTACCCGTGACCCGCGGTTTCGCTCGCGTTGATCAAGTTAAAAAATAGCCTATGTGCTAGTCCTAGGTAAAGCTATGTACATTCCAAATTTCAACCAAATCGTTTCAGCCATTTCAGCGTGAAGCTGAAGATGTCATGAACAAACATACATACACTTACACACCTACGCACAACATTTTCTTTTTTTCTTTTTGTAGAACTTAATAACCAAATGCACAAGAACTGCTCGTTGGCTTAGTCGGGTGGTGGCGTTCGCCTTCTAAGCAGGGTATCGGGTTCGATTTCTCTCACAAGTTTTCTCCACAAGAAAAATAATCAAATAACTTCCAATAAGAATACATAATATAATAAAGCCTAATAAATAATAAAGCCTTATAATGTTAACAAACTTCTCTGAGCACAGTTATTAGTATATATTTATATACATATATTTATGTTATATATTTTTTAGATTTTTTCTTATTTATTATATTTTTTAGATATTTATGTTATATATTTTTATTAGTTAGTATGTATAATCTTAAGTATTTTATATTTATGTACATTACAATTCGATATAAATTTCATTAACATATATTTTCTTTACCCCTGATTGATGCACGCCTCATGTCATTTCATTTTCCACCGCTGGATGACTGGTAGAGAATGCTTTTAGCATTAAGTCCTCCTTTTGTACACTTTTTACTGTGCAATAAAGTATTAAAATAAATAAATAAAATAAATAAGTGTGAGCACAAGACGGTTTTTAGTCTAAACCGTAACTTCTGTAGCGCTAACTTATTGGGAAAAGAATAAGATTAGGAAAAAATAGTCTAAAAATGTATTTAGGTTACATTATAGTAGCTCCTAATAGTTGCTTCTCGTGGTCCTCGCACCTATATGGAGAAAAATATTTGGGACAACTAGACTACAAAAGTTTTCAGAAACATAATTTCTAGTCAAAATTACAGTTACTACTATAATGTTATTACTAACATTCTAGTAAAAAGAATGTAGTAAAAACGAGACATTTTTCTCAGTGAAGGTTAGCCTGTATTGCGGGCGATCTCTATTTGATTACCTACACTTTTTTCTCTCTCTGCCAATAGCCCAAATCTTTCCAGCTTTCTGAACCCTTTACATTTCTTCATTTTTCATAAAAATATATTGTTATTTTTCTAAACAATGAGCCATTGAAACAATCGATTAGCAATATTTGCCTCCAAACAATTCAAAGGTCCTTCAAATTCCAATTCCGACATTAACTTCTGTAACATCGCCTTTGCGAAAATTAATTTTCTTTATTCAAAACGACCGACCGGAAACCGTTCTCAACCTAAACAATACTCAAGGAATTCCTGACAAAGAATAAAACGAGGGAGATTGTGTATTTCCTTATTTTCGCCTCTAACGCAAAGGAATAAGTTTTTTTTATTACACAGCCAAATTCTCTTTGAACTATGGCGTAAGAGCCGTTTTACTGTTTGTAACCAATTTCTCGCTTGGCGGTCCTTGTTGGCTGAAACACAATCAGATTATGAATTTAAGGATAATAAGACTCACTTTTATGTCCTCTTTTGTGGAGAAATGGGTATTTTATGAAACATCAATTTACCTAAGGAATTAAGTAACTGTTTTGTAGTTGTAAACATGTTTTATAGATACATGTATTCTGTTCCTGATTGAATTAAGGGGTAGTTATAGATATCATATAATTAGATACAAATTAATTCTTAAAATCAGGGCGCACGCCCAGAGCGCGCGGGCGGGGGCGCGCCCAGTACGCGCGCCTCGGCCTTGGGACTTTTATATTAAGTCTCTAATAAAAAATGCCAAAATCTTTTTTTAAATAGATTGACATGAAAGTTCATGTAGTGTTTAAACCACAGTGGGAGATGGTGAATATTGTCTTCTTTTTTATATAATATTGTATGTACCATTGATGGGCTTTGCGTCTGCTTATGCTGTAGGTACCTAATTTGAATTCCACGAGCAGAATTGTTTTACTCCTTATGATAAATTTGTGGTTTTATTTTGAGATATGATTGATCCGAGAGAGAGAATTATGATAATATTGTGCGTAATCTGAATGATTGTGACATCCGTGATAAAATTATTTGATACGTTTTAATACGAGCTGTTTCCTTGGTTTCCCATAGCTTTGCGTTAATCCTGAAGAATAAACAAATAGACATACACACAAACGTGTGATTGGTATTTTATATTTTAGTGAGTAGATAACTTATTTAAACATATTACGTACCTACGTACGTCTATTATAAGGGAGCCTCAGTCACAGTCTCTTTTACTCCGCTAATTTTTAAATTATAACATTAATAAAAGTTATAAAATGATTAGGTAGGGCAATGTTTTCACTCAATAAATCAACAAACTTTATTTAGCCCAGTTTTTTCCACTTTTACGACCCCTTAAATCCTTTCTAACCTTGTAACATTTTAATTACAAAACTTTTGTCCTCTCATCTGAATTTTTAATCAACACAAGAATAACTTTTTATGTCTCTTTTTGTTACAGATATCTTCTTTAACATTACGCTGAGAAGGAAAACTCTTTTCTATACGGTCAACTTAATTGTCCCTTGTGTGGGGATCTCGTATCTATCAGTCTTGGTTTTCTACTTACCAGCGGATTCTGGAGAGAAAATAGCATTAAGCATTTCGATCTTACTATCCCAGACCATGTTCTTCTTACTGATTTCCGAGATCATTCCGTCTACTTCTCTAGCTTTGCCTTTGTTAGGAAAGTACTTGCTATTTACCATGCTGCTGGTAGGACTTTCCGTTGTCATAACTATTATAATACTCAACGTTCATTACCGGAAACCCAGCACTCACCAAATGGCTCCATGGGTTCGGAAGTTCTTCATTACGAAGCTCCCTAAGTTACTTCTCATGAGGGTTCCTAACGATCTGCTCAGAGATCTAGCAGCACAGAAGATTGCTGGAAGAAGCATGAAGAAGAAGAATAAGTTTAAGGACGCTTTGCAAGCCGTGGAGCAGACCAACTCCAATGCTTCCAGCCCTGATTCTCTACGTCATCAATTTCCAGGGGGATGCAATGGGCTACATTCGACTACGGCTACAAACAGGTTAAATCGTTATTCCATGTTTTTTTTATGTTATTGTTACATTACCATTTTAGGATTTAATACCAAGGGGCTTATAATTTATTCGTACCCCAGGGGATGCAAATAGGACCTATTCCATGAGCCGCCGTCGTTTTTCTATCTACCCGGAAAAAACTATTTAATGATAGGTATTAAATAGTTTTCTCCGTTAAAATGTAATAGGCAGCTTGTTTTTTTTTTTATAGAACGTGTTTTATTAATTAAATAAAATTATTATTCATATCCCAAAAAATAATAAAATAAAGGAAGAGTTAAATTAAAAGTCAGATATATATATAGATGAATAGATACATTATTTACTTGCACACGAATAGAGAGCACTTAAAAATAATGCTGAAACCTAATAAAGAAAAATAGCCGGTTTTATTTCTATAAGCGATTTGTTTCAGGCTGAGATGGGATCACATACAAAATGTTTTTGTTTTTGCCCTATCGTCAAAACGGTATTAAAAACATACAAGATTTAGAGCAGTTATAGTTTACACTGTAATGTATCGTAATTATAATAAAACCAGCTAGGTAGAAATTAAATTCCCGCTGTTGTGTAGTACGAATCCTTAGCACAGTCTGTTGTAGGCAGCCAAGTTACAATACCTCGAAGCTATTAGAGACTTGGAAATCTTATTATAAAATTCAACGGCGTAAAAGCACATTAACGTACACAAGTACATTAAACAGCAGCAAAGTTGCTGCAAAGAAAATCTGTTAAGAAAACTAAAATAATTACTAGAGATGAAGATAATTACTAGAGTTTTACTAAATGACATCCTCAGGTTCAGCGGTCTTGTTGGAGCTCTTGGGAGCTTCAGCGCAGGATACAATGGTCTTCCCTCTGTGATGTCTGGCCTCGATGACTCCCTCAGTGATGTGGTGAAGAAGAGCCGACCGAATTATCCTTTTGAACTGGAGAAGGCTATCCATAACGTTATGTTTATACAGCACCACATGCAAAGACAGGATGAGTTTAATGCGGTAAGAATGATATTGAATTTGATGTATATTTTTAAGTCTAGCGTGTTTAATACTTTCTACCGTCGTCATCTGAACTTCATTTTAATCAAATTTGTTTAACTCTACAGGAGGACCAAGACTGGGGCTTTGTAGCAATGGTACTGGATCGTCTTTTCCTTTGGATTTTCACCATCGCTTCCATCGTGGGTACCTTCGCGATCCTGTGCGAGGCTCCATCTCTGTATGATGATACTAAACCAATCGATATGATGCTCTCTTCGGTAGCTCAACAGCAGTTCTTACCTGTTGATAGTGGTGATTCTTAAAATCTTTGGCGTAAATATGTTACGATGGCTTATGTATGTTCATTCAGTGTCTGTTCTTAAGTATCTAGATGAAAAATATTATTAAATTATTTTATATTTTTTTGATCACTGTTTGAATGATTTATACTTTGATATAAATGGTTCAATGACTTGAGTGCATTGTCTGCTGTTTAGTGTTCTTTTGAGATTTTTCTGTGTTAATGTATTTATGATTATGTGGGTGATGTAAGTTTTCCACCACCAACACGGTACAAATCTTTGAAGTTGGTGTGAACATTCACACAATTTATGTTTGGTGCTTCGATATTTGAAACATTCTAATAATCCATCGATTATGCGTGTGCTACATTTTATAATTCGAACTAAGTTATCTTAACTTTAAGTAGAGAACCCATTTGTAACACCATAGGTAAGTATCAAAATACTTGTTTCTCTTAATAGTTAGAAGTTACATTTAAAGCCAAATTTAAGGCTGTGAATTTCTTAGATTAAACTTAAGTCGGCTATTTACCTACATAATAAAATGACGTGTGTATCCACGAGTACAAGACACGTTCTTCACTTGTTGTAGCCCCACTTTCAATAAAATATTAAAAACTGAATTGCAGCACAAAAATAAATTGTGCATAATTTAGTATAATGGAAATTACTCAAACTGTTAAAAGGTTATACCTAAATTAATGTAATTGCTTTGAAGTAGGTAAAAAGCGCGGAGGAAATATGTGCTCCATTTTTTTATTAATATAACGAAGAAATATATATTTGTCCATTTAATTTTCCTTATAAATGATGCACACAACTGGTTTTTGCATCAGTTATTAATAACATATGACATTATTGATGCACACAACTGTTTTATGCATCAGTTATTAATAACATATGACATTATTGATGCACACAACTGTTTTATGCATCAGTTATTAATAACATATGACATTATTGATGCACACAACTGTTTTATGCATCAGTTATTAATAACATATGACATTATTGATGCACACAACTGTTTTATGCATCAGTTATTAATAACATATGACATTATTGATGCACACAACTGTTTTATGCATCAGTTATTAATAACATATGACATAATTGATGCACACAATTATTTTGTGCATCAGTTATTAATAAAACAATTTGAATGTATTTATTGGTGCCAAAATTATTGTTTAGCAAATTTAATGTAATAATTATGTATTCACCAAATATGGCTGTGTTAGTGTATCGGCGTTATTAAATGTAATCGATAGGTGTTTTGTAATAATGAGGTTTTGTAGGTTTAGATTTTGCTAGAATAGTTATATAGTACTTCTTGATGTTAAAATGATTACTTGCGATTCACCCATGTCTTATTTAGAGACTAATAAAAATAGTTTGTTTTTATGAATTTCACTTTAAATGTTTTTGAATGAATAATAAATACAGTGTAATCTTTAAATAGTAATTTTCTGTCAGTCAAATATACAGTTTTGTGTAGAACCACGGACGTCGTAAAATACAGACGTAATGCCGCACACAAAACGGGTGAAGCATCCTAGTTCCTGCTAATTTCAATTGCATAACGTGAGCTACACGCACACAAATACACCAAAGGTCGAACAATCGGCGCCAATACACCTTGTAACGGATTAGTTGTCTGTGACTGTTTACAGCGAGGTGCACGCACACGCGGATAATTTCATGATTCACAAAGGTAATCATAGGATAGGATGAGGTTTCATCCGTATTCAAGTCTGTGTGTAAAACAAAGTGTGTAAGCATATCTATGCAATTATTGCTTATGATGAGATTTTTATTTGTGTGCATGCGAAAACCGCATCTTTGTGAATTCAATATTTCTTTACATTTTCTAGACTTTAATTATGCAACTTTCATATATTTATGTTTACTTTCAATATGTTCATGTTATCTTTGTAATCATTATCTTATTCTGTATTTTAATCAGCTGAATTTTAAATAAATCTTTATCAGTAATATCTATGGTATTTTTTATTGTACCTATTGAGGACCAAAGAGAAAGGTAATTAAATTTGGAATAAATCTTTATCAGCAATATACCTATGTTATTTTTAATTGTATTGGGGACAATCGGAACGAAAATAATTATTGATAAAGTTGAGGTGGTAGAGCATTTTGTGAGTTGCTCGCCTGGCTTGCTACCAAAGTAGCTTACCACCATCAAGTTGAAAGTCTGCCGCCAAGCCAAATACGGTGTTCCGGCAGTTATCCTTGAGAGCCTGCGTATTCCAGGTCTAGTGTGTTTACCAGCTTCGATCACATCGTCACTTACCATCAGGTGAGATAGTGGTCAAACACTAGCCTGTCACAAATAAAAAAAAAATGAATCAAGATAAGCCTGGCACAGGACCAAAGTGAATGGTAATGTAATAGAACTGCCCGTTGGCTTAGCTGGGTAGGCGTTCGCCTTCTAAGCAGGGGTACCAGGTTCGATTCCCGGCAGGAACACCAGTTTTCTCCCCAAGGTAAATTTGAATTTTTGGTTCTGGTCGTGATTGTGTGTGATGTGAATGTTGCCGGCATCTACGACACAAGTCATCGAACTTAGTGTGGGGCTGTAAGTGTTTATATTTATCCTATGTTAGGTATTAAGGCTTAAGGAATAACTACTACAATAGTCATAAAAGTATGCTACTAACGTACAATTAACCTGTTTGTTCCTGTTTGTAATATTTGTATCAACCTCCCTTTGGTTATCTGGAAGAAATCGCTTTAAGCGACCGCCCTTTGTGCTCCTATGTTAAATTTAAGATTGTAAGTGTTCTTTTTTGGTGTGCAAATGAAGAATTTATCTATCTATCTACAATCATGCGTCACCTCAACCAGATGCTTAGATAGATTTTTGAAAATAGAATGAGCTCCCAGTGGGGACCGGGCACCAAACGGGACACCAAACGGCTCAAATATGTAACCACTGCCGAGGTTTCCATATTATTATTTTCGCCGTTTGTGGTGCTCTGCCGAAGTTGCCGTGGCAACATCTTAAAAAACATCTTCTCATACTCACAGTATCTTGTTCATTACATGAAATTAATCCCCGAACGGTATAATCTGGGAGTCTTCAATTCAAGAGTGAATAGGTATCTTCCAGGCAAGCATCCTATATCTTCGGCCGCATCATCACTATCCATCAGGTCAGATATAGACCAAATGCTTGCTTCGCGAGCATAAAAAATATCACTAAATCATCAGAATAGGAATAAAAATAAAAGTTAAACAGCGTCGTCAGAGCTAGGCTTTCAACCGACTTCAAAAAAGGAGGTTCTCAATTCGACAGTAATGTTTTGTTTCGTACTATAAACTAGTATCTATGGGGGTATACTTAACCTTGATAGAGAATACTTTTAAGGTCATATATTTTTTAAGTATTAGGTATCTCTCTACAAAATTTTATCAAGAATGGTACAACAGTATAGCCATGATAAAATTATTATTAAAAATGACGAAGGTGTTGATAGTAGATAGATCAGATATGTGAAAGCAATTTTTATCTTTGGAGAGTGAGTATATAGGAATTATGTGAGTTGACATGCCTGCGTTTATCATCTATTCAGCAAAGGAGTGGAACTCACTGTCCGTCTTTATTCCCCGAACGGTATTATCTGACAGTTTTGAAGTCAAGAGTGAATAGGTATTTTTCCGCCAGACATCTTCAATGGTATCATTGCTTTCCATCAGGTGAGATAAGAGTTTTGCCGCGAAAGTGAAAAAATGGCTTTGTTGATTTTGTGTAATTTTCCAAAACCTGTGATTCTTCGAGTGTTAATGTGTAATAATGGTGGATTATTAACCGTTAATACTTAGTGAACGTGCATAAGTGTAGACAAATCATACAAAGTTGAAAAACGTGATTTTCACCTTCGCTCCAAAACTCCAATAGAAGTTCTAGTAAAGTTTCTACCACTTTACTAGGGCATGACTTGACTATGACTGACTACTTGACTTTGACTGTGACTTGTGACTAAGACTTTTATTATGAAGAATAGAAATTGTTAATATTTATTTAATATTTCGACTGAAGGACTATGCATCCATGGTCATGAAATAATTAAAAAAAAAAAAAAAAAAAAACAGGTGAGATAATGGTCAAATGCTTGCCTATGTAGTATAAAAACTCATCCCACATGTATTGGCTTTGCTAATCAGAAATACGAGATTGGTTCGCGTTCATGATGATGATGATTTTATAATTAAATTCAAGCATAAGTATTACGCGTGCGTTCAATGGCAACTATCTCACTTAGACATAATACATAACGTTCGTTCACCGGTCATTTTTTAATACCTGTCAAAATCAAACGTCATTTGAGACTTAGTTATTCTTAATGTTGGCTTCGCAATCTTGTGCATTTGGCCAGTATCAAGTTATAATATAATATTTCAAGTGTATTTCATATTAAAAGTCCTAGTCACAACTCACAGTCAAGGTCTGTGTTTCCCGTTAAGTACAATCTAGGAGTCTTTAAATCTCGAGTGAACAGGTATCTTCTAGGCAAGCATGCTCCATCTTCGACCACATCGTCGCTTTCCATCAGGTGAGATGGTGGTCAAATGCTTACCTATAAAGAATTAAAAAAAAAAAAAAGATCAAGTATAAGAGTCAAGGTCCAGTAAAAGAGTCAAGGTCCAGTCATAGTCAAGTCATGCCCTAGTAAAGTGGTAAAAACTTTACTAGAACTTCTATTGGATTTTGCGGCTAAGGAGAAAATCACGTTTTTCAACTTTCTATGATTAGCCTACATTTATGCACGTTTACTTAGTATTAACGGTATTAATCCATCTAGAATCACAGGTTTTGAAAAATGATACACAATCAACAACGTTTTTTTTTCAATTTCGCGGAAAAACTCCCATTTGAGACTTATAATCTGAAAATTAAGGAGCATAATTATTGTCTTGATAAATTCCAACCTTACTTGTATCACTTACTTGTTTCATCTCTTAGCTGAAGCATAAAAAATATAAGTTAACATCTAATCAATTTTCATTACTCTTCCCATCCATCCTGTACCTATAAATCACTAAGCTGCACCTGACGGTATTTACAAGCATTTTTCCGCTTCATCTATGCCGAGACTTGGTCGTTTACCGTCGTTCTAAATAATTCATGAACCGGCTGACCGATCGGTACAGGTAAAGACTTTCCAATAATTAGGTAAGGAGTCAAAGGACGATATATTTACGACATGGATATTAGTTACAACTTTGAAATGAAACTGAACGGGATACAAATGGACAGTCGTGACGGAAATTAAGGTAAAGCTGTAAAAAGGTAGCCCAGAAAAAAGCTAGCAAAGCGTTTTGCTGTCCAATAGCAAAATTATTTATAAACATTGTTGGTCAACTATAATAATAATAAAACAAGACCTAGACCTAATGAGCAAGTTCACCGTCTCCATGGGCGCAGCGGCCCAGTTTACATCTGGGCCTACCGCTGGGGCAAGATAGTGACTGCTCACGGGGGGGATTTTTGTGGGTTCGAGCCACGCAGACCTGGAAAGGAAAGGAAATGCTGGCAATTTCCCCCCATAAAAAAAACTTAGACCAGTGGAATGAAATAAATCTGGATTACTTATAGAAGAGATAGTTAGAAAGCGTTTTAGTAACAAAATATTTTGTTAGCAGCTTGAACAACTTTTGAAAATTAATGCGACGTTCTTGTAGCAAGGGTAAATTCATGTTTAATTTAGGGTTAAATACCAATACAATTACTTAGTGAGAAAATCAAACAACATCTACACTTCTAAAAATTTAGCAATTCAATTATCTTTTAAATATAAAAGGCTTTTAAACCAGTCCTGATGCGCCAAAAAGTTTGTTGATAATAATTATAGTTAAAATCATATAAAAACTTTAAATAAATCTGAGGGGTTTTTATATGCAACATATATACAAAGTAGTATTTTAAATACAAAATTATTTCTGTAGGTTTGTTTTTAAAAAGTGACCTCTCTCTGCAAAAGGTACCAATTTCAAAACCACCTTTCAAATTCTGATTTTACGACCGACTTCAACAAAGAAGGTTCTCAATTCGACTGTATGTTTTTTTCGTATGTATGTTACGCGATATCTCCGCTAATTATGAATTGATTTTGATGTTTTTTTTGTTCGGTAGATAATACTTTCAATGTGGTCCCATATTAATTTTATCGAAATTGGTCAAGCAAAAACCAAAATATAAGCGGTGAAGTCGGTTTTTAAAAACTTTGCTTGCGTTTAATTATTTCAATGAAATTTGATCCATAGTAGAAAGGTATAAACCGGAATATGATAAATTCTACTTATATAAATACTTTGTCTATGATAGAATAGTGTATCCTATATTAGACAAAGTATTTATAAGTACTCGTAGACTTTGTCATATTCCGGTTTCTACCTTTTTATAATGGATCAAATATCGTGGGTGAAGCACTCCTTACTCATGTACAAAGATAGATAGATAGATAGATAACGCTTTATTGTCTCACCTTATATAAATCACTCAAAATAACAAAACTTAAATTATAGTGTACAATCGGCGGTCTTATCGCTAAAAGCGATCTCTTCCAGACAACCTTTAGATAGATGATTTTAAATTATTCGGTGAAACGGGGATGTAAATACAAGTTTAGGGAAAAATATATATAAATATAAAAATATAAAGTGAGGTATATACATGCTTGAACTAAATAAATTCTATTAGGCAATACTTATGAATACATATGTACAAAGTGATATTTGTGCTTCTGGTTCGGAGTGTTTGTGTGTAGCGAAATGTTTCCGGCTCTCACGATACAAGTTTTTGAACTAAGAGTTGGGTTGTAAGAGGAAAAGGGTTTGTTTGTTGGTTTCGACTGAATAATCAAACCGATGGTTAAGGTAAAGTACCGCAAAAACTTGTCGCGCATAAGTTTTAAATAATTCTAATATAGATTAATGTAAAGTATAATAGCAGTTTTTCGAGCTCGTCTCTTTAGATAACCTATTCTATTGTATACAACCCTGATGTAAAAAGCCTTCTGTTGCTAAGTTATTAATTATGATTAATATTCCTGAGATCCAGATAATTTAAGCTTAGCATGCCACTCTAGTAACATCCTCGCATACCTACAGGTGCATGACATTATTAATTAAACACTAGCCTGTTATGAAAGAAGAAAGATATATATTTATTTCTACTATAAAAAAGAGAAGTAAAAACTGAATTTTTCTCCAATTGCTCTATAAAATGTATTAAATAAAGGTCTTAGCTTCATTTGATGTATTTAACATCAAATGAAGCTAAGACCTTTATTTAATACATTTTATAGAGCAATTGGAGAAAAATTCAGTTTTTACATGTGCACACAATTATGGTTTATAATTCCGGACACCTCCTCAAATATAGTAGACAAGAAAAAAACTGAATTACCACAGGGAAATTTTAAATCTGTAATAAAACGGGCATTAATTAGGAAAGCTTACTATAAAACGATCGACTATATTAATGACAAGGATGCATGGAGGCAAACTGCACAAGCGCTTTCTAGCGACTACATAATATAGATTTACCTAGGTTAATTTAATATTGGTGCAAAGGAATAATTAAAACAAAAATGAATAAAAAAACGAGCCGCCACCGAGTTTCTTTCCAGGTTCTACTCGATTGGCTGTATTTTTGAGAATCTGACAGTGGAATCATTAACTTTCATGAGTGCCTTTTTGGGCCCACGTGAATAAAAAATTTAGATTTTTTATTTTCAGAGAGCCGTACCTACCTTTATTGAAGTAGCTAAATAATACAGTTTATTATAAAATTCAATATGGTAATACAAATGTTGAATACAGCTACAACGCTTTCCATCAAGCAATCCCTTTGACATTCAACTTATTTCCGCTAAGAGTTTTAAGAATTAAACTTATAATAAAACCAGGAAAATCTTAAATTAACCGATACGGAGAAACCGCCGCAATTATTTCCCGTCCAACCTTCAGATTTACGACTAGCTTTGACTCACCGTAATTTACTCAGACAATTACAGAGACCATGTAAATACACCGAGCTTACAATTAACATAATTTCCCACGCAAAATATTAGAGCCCTACAAACTTAGTATATCCAAAGACGGCCCGCGAATGTACTTCGTTATTTGTTATTAAATTTGTCAGTCTTTGCTTAAATTAGCTTCCAAGCGAGCTGAAGTTAATAAACATCTCGCTAAATCCATTATATCCAGACCCCTAATTCGAACTACTAATTCCCAGCTTCATACACTTTATTTACTAGCAGGACTTTGTAAAGTGTCCCGATGTTCTGGCGACAATTTTCTACTAGTTCAAGTCGCGATCATCTTGAAACTTTTATCTCTTCGGGTAACTTTGACAGTCTGACACGGGACCCTTATTCGAAATATCGACAGAGAATTGGAAAATGACTTATTTACTTAATAATTAGAGGTTTAATTTTATGCCGTTTTATAGATTGAGTATAATTAAAGAACTAAAATCAAACCAATTGTCGAGCTGTTGCTTTTTTTAAATAATCTTTTATATTCTGGTGGGTTAAAATTGATGCTCATCTTTCAAAGCCGTCTTTACGCATATTTTTTTTTCTTTATTTAATAAGTAATCAATTATCATGACAAGAAGAATAATAACTTTTCTCCTAATTTCTAAATTAAATTGTTTAATTTAACGAATAATTAATAGGGTTTGTACTGAGAATCAAGTAAACGAGCTGACTTAGTGTAATAATTTTGTTTTAAGTTTTATAACAGAGTTTTTATTTTCAATTGTAAATAAGAATAAATTGTATTTATAATACATAATGGAAAATAGTACTTTGTACTCAAAGCCTGAGAAAGACTTCCAGTCGAAATAATTGTCGATTGTTTTAACAAAACTGTGCATAAGTAACTATTATATATTGTATCTGACAGGCTAGCGTTTGAATACCGTGTCACCTCTGGACAGTGATACTAAATAAATGAATTTTAAATAAACGCTGATGTGTTTGTGATTTTACACTCACAACTCCACATTAAGTTCAATGACTTGTGTCGTGGGTGCCGAAAACATTCACATTACACACACAAGAACAACCAGAACCAGAAACACTACAACTAACACTTAATTTTCCTTAGGGAAAAAACTTGTGTTCCAAAAACGAACCCGAAACCCCTGCTTAGAAGGCCAACGCCACCCAACTAAGCCAACGAGCATGATGTGGTCGAGATTGGTAAATACCTCGAATTAAAACGACGACTTTATTCAAATATATCAAGCAAGTATGAGAGATGCTCTACCAGACTCTTTTGCAGAGTCCGCCTCTCAGGGGTAGTACCACACCATTGGCAGACATTCAACCGCCAAGCAGTAGTAGAATAAAAAAAAATATTAAAAAAAAAAGACGTGTGGCACTCGGGGACTGCCGCGGTAAAGCTATTGCATAGCATTTTTTTTCAACTTATGCAATTATAATTATTTATTTATTTTATTTATGCAGTATTTGTTTTCCTGCCACCTAGAGGCGAGTTGATGAACTAAAGAAACAAGCGTGATATCTCAAAAATGACATTAAAAGTTCTGCTATTCATCGATAGATGGCAAAACTAAAAAGTATCACCACTGTGCCGGTAGGAGTGGGGGTGTTAGGTTATTTTCGTTACGGAATTTCTGGATTCGGTCTCCACGCTCAAGGCCCGCGATAGAAGCTATGCAATAGCTTAAAAAAAACTAGTAAAATTACAGGGTATAAAAAGATTTAAGATCTTAGGGTCTTACGGTGACGAGCGCAGTCCTTTTCCCGCAGGGTTTGGAATTAATTAAATTAAAAACTTTGAAAAGCGCTAAATTGTAAATGCAAGTATGGAGCTTACTTTCCTTTAAAAAATATGAAAGATTTACGAATTTATCTAAACTTAACCCCTCCGCTTTTCAGATCCTTATACTTTTGATACATAAATACAGCTGTTTGTGACAGTCCCGCGTCGGAGGCGACGAAGCAAACCCCTCGAGATTACACTCGGCTGTCACAAGTTTGTGCTGCTTTGCGGTAATCGGCGGTTACGGTGACACTACGAATGTTTGGCGCGGAATAGAACCAACCGTTTGCAACACATTTATGTCTGTTTCATATGTGTGCGTGTCATATGTATATATTATTTAAGCTTAGTTGGTTACTTGTTCGCCTTTTAATCAGGGGTATCGGGTTCGATTACCAGCGGGAACACAAGTTTTCTCCCCAAGGAAAATTTGTGTTTCTTGTTCTGTTCTGGCATCATAGCATCAAGCTTATTCCTTGAACACTGTTTTGTGCTAAATTTGTGTTAAATCAAAATCAAAATTGTTTATTCACATAGGCCCCAAAGAGGCACTCATTAAAGTTAATGATTCTACTGCCAAATAAATAAATACAAATGATATGATTCAATTGTTTCTCCAAATCGTATAGTAAACAAATACAGCAGTTCGTGGCAGTCCTGCGTCGGAGGCGGCGAAGTAAAACTCTCAAGATTACACTCAACTGTCACAAGTTTGTGTAGTTCCACGGTTTTACATTCAGAGACCACTCTTTGAGCTCAAACCCAGGCTTCCTCAAGTCAAAAACTTTACTATTTTGACATCGAGAAATTCAAATATGAACCTACAATTTCTTAACATTCATTTTATGAGTGTCTGGCGCGAATACGGCTTCAATTATATAATTACATATTATGTACCTATGAGACGGCTATAATTATATATTATGAACCTATGAGATCTTTAAAAAATTATTAAAAGGTAATAAAATTGTCTTAAATCATTTTACTTCTGATGATAATTTGATTAAACTCTACAGTAGGTACTCTTGAAGATAATGCATTTTAGTACTAATAAATAGACCTGTTAACCTTATAAAAAGTAATTATTTTGCATCTGGTGATATGGAATGCAGCTTATAATAATATGGCCAATCGAAACCAATAAAGAAATCTAATCAATTCGGTGTTTATAACCTTATAATTAAATCAAAGAACAAGTTATTTGAACAACAATAATTTTATACAACTAAAAGCTAAACTCACGAATAAATTATTATCAAAACGAAATAATAAACAAGATACGTTCCTAAAACGTTTCCAAAACAGCTCATTCGAAAGTCAAACATAACACAAACTCGAAACATTAACAAATCGAAATTAACTAACCTAAACTGACAACTTTGATTAGAGGTCATGTTTACGAGGGCTCTTGATAGCACAATAACAAACCAGGCGGATCCGGGATCAAGTCCCACGACTAATAAATATTCCAATGATTTGGTATCCAATTCGGCCGAATACCAGAATCTTTCCGATGGGAGCCCTACATTACCATACGACACCGGCAACTTTGCATTGGCACATCTAAAACTCAGCACCGCACAAACTCGTTCTTTATTCCACAAGTAATAGCGTGTTTAAAATTCCACCCCAGACAATGCCAACTTTACCCAAGGTTCAATAGAACAATCCCTCAAAAGAGCTCACCTCTTTGAATGAAACTTTCTAGAGGAAGTTTGTCTTAACTCGTCTTAATTTATGCGTTTTCCCGTTAATTTCGAGCGAGGGACGGATTTGATTTTCAATAGAATGAGACAATGAATAGTCCTGTGCAAACGATGGACAGTTTAAGCTCGTTTGCGTGCTGATGTCCTGGTACTTTAAGAATGTTTAGGCATTTGCTTGATATCTTGAGAGGTGATTAACAATCAAGAGCTTAAAGATAAAGATAGAGATATTTTATTTATGAAACATGAGTAAAATATACACAGAGTTTTATATGAGCATGCACATTGGTCTTACAAATGATTAATGGATCGTCATGTTTTGCATAGATAAGCGTACAAATTTATAAATTACTTAAAAGAAATCATAATAACACATAATATTCCATGCCTATTCGTTATCTCTAAATTACTGTTGCGTTTCTTGCGAATGATTATTAAGAGTAGGTACTATAAACATAAAAAAACGCTTTCAATCTCACAGTTATACATTAAAGTCGATGATTTGAGTCGAGGGTGCTAGATGCATTCACATCATAATATACACAATCACACCCAGGACCAGAAAACAAATTTCCCTTTCCCGGAGAATACTAGGACTTGTGTTCCTTACTTAAAAGCTGGATGCGCACTACGTCAGCTTAGCCAGTTTATATGTATTATATATCTATTAAAGATGATAGAGACTATCTCTCATGGTATCACAAGTTTCTATTTACTGTTAGTAACCAGCCCCTTATGTTATTTTTCTATTATACACTGAACAAATAGTACTCTATCTATCTTAAAGTGTTACAATCGAAGAATCGACAAAACCCGAAGCAATCACAATCACAAACCGTGAAGTATTTGACGAAAAACAGCTCCTTATCCGTGAATTTTCGTCTAAACCTCTGTACGGAACGTCGTCCTTTGCAACAATATTTGAAACGGGCAAAGTTCCTGCGACTATTTTCTTTGATGTTGAGTCACGAGGCATATTCGGCATGCTCCGAATTTCAGGGCAAATTATGTAGAAATAGTTCCTTTCCTTCTATCGTGCGGTCTTGGCGCGTCCGATAAGCTTGAATAGGGTCGCCCTAGATTTTAATTTGTAGTGGATAAAATCTTTTTGTGGGCGATTTGCATTTTAATTAGAAGTTAAGATAAATGACCGGCTCTTTGTAAATTATGTTTGACTACGTGTAAATTAATGTTCTATCTCGCGGATCTGTTTCGTTGAAGCAGTGAATGGAAACTGATTAAGTTTGCTCCAATATTTGCTAACTCAGAGATCTTTGGTTAGTAATTAATTTAATAACTAAGTGTATTCACTGTAACTATATAATCTTTGTTATTTGAGTATGTTCTCATTAAATTACAACGTACGTTGGTAGAGTAGAACCATATTAAATGTGCCCACAAAAAAACATTCTTACACTCGATCGTTTGACAAATTGGTGGGCATTCACATTTAAAATAATTCTACTCTACTTATATACCTAAAAACATAATAACCATAAAATAAAACATGAAACATGAACATATTTTATAATATGATTATCCTTTGTAACATTTGTATTACAGGACGAACTTCTGATTTGACATTGTATAGTTATCATCTTTTTTTATATATATTATTAATTTAAGTTGTATCATTTTATTGTCATTTTTAGATTATATTTTATTTTTATTTAATTGTATTGATTTGATTTCGATATTGAAATTGGTGTTTGCCGTTTTAATTGAAATACATAAAAAAAATATAAATGCTACCAAAATAATAGTAAATAACAACTCTTGACATATGTAATTTGCTTTTAAGATGCTTAAATGATAATATTGTGTAAATTTTATCATAAATTTACACTGTTATTGATTTGATTTCTGATGAGAAACCAGTTTTTTTTGAGGCATTGGTAGTACGTTCACCTTGTTATTTAGGTAATTATAAGAAGCGTCTGTGTGCACAATTATTATTGTATATTGATATGATCCAATTAGCACAACTGTTGTGCTTTCTTTACAGTTTAAATATACCAGTCTATTTTTTTTTTTCCGGTCTGACTACGGGCCAATTGCCTATATTTCCTAAAACTAAACTAAAACTATGTACAGCAAAGAACTAAGTTACCTACAAGACATCGAGCTTATAGGTAACTCAAGTGCTCAAGCCCACTACCAGTGGGTAGCGTTCCCATCATGCTGGCGGCATTGCCTCTCTGAATTGCAATGCTAATACGTTGAGCCAAATAAGTGCCAGCATTTTGATCACGCGTCGCTTCAACCAGGCGCTCTGATAGAATTTTGAAAATAGAATGAGCTCCCGGTCCCCACGGACCCAGCGTCTCAACACCAAACGGCTCAAATATGTAACCACTGCCAAGGTTTCCATATTTGCGCCGTTTACGCTGCTCTGCCGAAGTTGCCGCGACGCCAACCCCATTCTGTGTTTCAGGAAGATGTGACGGAGCTAAAGTATAAGTCTATACAACATTATCTAAATATTGTAACATTACCCAAAAACATGAATTTCTTTCTATCAGCAGTTTGTATCGGGTTCGATTCCCGTTGGAAAGGGAAGTTGCCTCCGCAATGTAAATTTGTGTATCTGGTTCTGACGTTTGTACGTAATTGTGTGGTTATGAATGTTTGTTTGTGTGATGTGAATGTTTTGTTTGTGTTTTTTAAAAGCTAGTATGTTTATGAGCTTCAAAAATGCATAAACGAATCACAAATATAAGCTTCAACTGCATTTCGATCCAATGTTTTGGTTTGTAAGTTTTGTAAGGTTTTTTGACCTACAAAAACCCCAATCTCAAAACACGAAAACAATTCCCTAGACAAACAAGTTTTGGAATAACAAAACAGGAAAACCCTGCAGCCGAACAATACAATTATTTACAACGCGTTACCCTTTGAGGAGCCGTATAATCGCCCTCATCTCGTGTGGGGGGATTCAAATACAGGGTTAATTGGGCCTAAATCCCGTATGAGAGTCATTCAGGGCACACCTTAATGTGAAGTAACAGTTATGCAACTATGAAAATAGAATGCAATAATTGACAGACTATTGGATACTAGATGGATATATTTTTTTATAGGCAAGCATTTGACCACTATCTTACCAGATGGAAAGTGACGACGCGGCCCAAGATGGGACATGCTTGCTTAGCAGGTAACTATTCACTTTAGACTTGAAGACTTCCAGATTGTAGCGTTCGAGGAACAAAGATGCAGGCAATGAGTTTCACTCCTTCGCTGTACGAATGATAAACGTAGAAGCGAAACGCTATGAGCGAACTGAAGGTATTTCAACCATAAATTGATGTCGTTTGTAAGTTTAATGGTAAAAAGGACTTGGAGGAATTATATCATGGAACAGTCCTGAGCACATTCTCCAAAATGTACATATTTATTTGTCATCATCCACTGGTATATACTATTATAAATTAGTGGTAAATAGTTTTTACTACAAATTTGTTTCACAGGTAAAATGAAAAAAAAACCTTGTTTTATGGTATTAAGTTTTATTCTCGGAACATAAATTTTCTCAGGAATTAGTGTTTGTGGTTCTGGGTGTGTTTGTGAATGTTTCCGGCACCCACGACACAAGTCATCGAACATAGTGTGGGGCTGTAAATTTGAAAGCGTTTATTTATTTTATTTGTTCCTATTTTGCAGATTTGCTTTATTATTTTGTAAGTAGTTCTTCGCTGTAGTATTACATATCCATGTTATTGTAAAAGTTACTTCAAAGACTTCGATTTAGAAATTTGTTCAAAAATACATCTTCTAGGCAAGCATGTCACATCTTCGGCCGCATCAGGTGAGAAAGTGGTTAAATACTTGCCTATTTAGCATAGAAAAAAAATATATTTCAATATTCTTCAACATATAACCAAAGAAAACATATTTGTAACTAACCTTTGGCTTAAGTTCACTTATTCACCGATATTTTCCAAGAAAACGGTAGAATTTGTAAACTAAGCGTTATAATGCCACAAGAAGGCACGCCGCACCACAAAGGAGATGCCACGAGCGTTCCCTTTATGGAATCAACAAAGAAAATCGGGTTTTAATGAAGAAACAGCTATACCTACTTACATGTCATTACACAGCTCCTGAGGGATAGATAAAAATAAATAGGAGAGAGTTGAAGAGAATGTTATAATTTTTCATCAGTATATAGTCGTTATTAAAAAATGTGTATAAATTATACTGAAATAACATTTATACTTTTTTTTACTTTTTACTTTAGCCCTGAACTGAGATCTCGCGCCTATTTTGGCTAAAAGCTTTACATATCGTCTGAAAAGTTTGAGAGGTGGTTGAGCATTTTGTGAGTTGCTCGCCTGGCTTGCTACCAAAGTAGCTTACCACCATCAAGTTGAAAGTCTGCCGCCAAGCCAAATACGGTGTTCCGGCAGTTATCCTTGAGAGCCTGCGTATTCCAGGTCTAGTCTGTTTACTAGCTTCGATCACATCGTCACTTACCATCAGGTGAGATAGCGGTCAAACACTAGCCTGTCAATAATAATAAAAAAAAAAGTTATTCGCTTGTATGTTTTGAAGCTGAATGTTCTTGGCAGACGGACGGACGGATGGATAGATGGATGGATGGAAAAAATTCTGATCGACCCAAGTCTACTTAGAGATCTCGCTCCGCTCAATCGATTATTATTTTTCTTGAATATAAGCTCAAGAGAGTAATGAAAATTAAATGATTATAGCATTAATTGTAGTAGAAATTATTAAAAATAAGCAAATGTCTGTTTTTTTCTATACGCCTGCCTTTCATCATTATAATTCATTTAGTATTTACTTACAGTCGTGTTTGTGGCATAAAAATCAAACATTGGCCTCTATTCTGATGTCACACACTAAATTAAATTTAAACTATTCCTGTCTTTTACAAAATAGAAACAGAAGACAGAGATAGCATACTGCTTTGCTGTCAAGTTAGTCAGAACTTAGATGTCTATGCAAGCTTAGTCGAGTTTGTTATTGGTGTTGACTAAAAACACGCGCATTTCTGCTGTTAATATTTTAATTGATAAACTAGTTTGACAGCTCTAAAATGTATGCTATCTCTGTCTTGTGTATCTATTTTGTAAGAGACAGGGATAGTTTAAATTTAATTTAGTGAGTGTACATCAGAATCGAGGCCATTGTAACTTTCGCTTTACAGTTATTATAAGGAAAATGTAGCCTCCAGAGGCCCATGATAAAAAATGGCTTCTGCTATAAAAAAATGGCAAAAAAGATACAAAAATGCCATTTATTATTTTTAGGGTTCCGTACCTAAATGGTAAAAACGGGACCCTATTACTGAGACTTCGCTGTCCACCCGTCTGTCACCAGGCTGTATCTCAAGAACGGTGATAGCTAGACAGTTGAGATTTTCACAGATGATGTATTTCTGTTGCCGCTATAACAACAAATACTAAAAATAAAATTAAGTAAATATTTGAGTGGGGCTCCCATACAACAAACTTGATTTTTTATAGATAATGGTACGGAACCCTTCGTGCGCGAGTCCGACTTGCACTTGGCCAGTTTTGTTTTTTTATAAATGTCCTCAGGAATACTTGCTGTGTGTTATCGGTAGGTAAATCGTTTATTAATTAGCAGTGAGGTCGGCGATATTCTACCTTATAATTTACTAGCGGTGCCCCGCGGCTTCGCTCGCGTTGAACAAATTAAAATTTTAAAAAATCCTATGTTTTATTCCTATTGGAATAAGCTATGCATATTCCAAATCCGTCACGGTGCTGTTTAGCGGATCACGGATTACGTAGTTGTAGAGAAGGTATATTATTTTTTATGGTGGACAGTCTGTTCTGTGCGTCAGTATTCTGTGCCCACACCGTTAGTTTCTAAATTATAATCTCTACAAAATCTCCAATTTCAGCTCTAGCACCCACATCTGCAATTCAATCCGAAGTTAAATTGCCAGCTCTGGCAACATTGAATTATTCGCCATCTGCCGTGAACTGCCCATAAACTATATTAGTACAACGTTTGTGCATAACTATTAAACTAGCTGTTTAGGAGCCGTTTGTTTGTGTACGAAATGATGTTCGTAACTCGGCGTTCTCTGGGTTTGTTTACGTTAGCTACTTTTTTAATAGTCTGTGCAATCTACAACATGGGCCCACGCAAATCTCTTAGAGAATTCTTTAAGGATATAGGTATCATCACCATGCCATCGCTATACATTTTAAAAATCACACTATTAGTATGCTATCTACGGGCCAATAGCCAATATTTCCTAAAACTAAACTTAAACTATGTACAGCAAAGAACTAAGTTACCTACAAGACATCGAGCTTATAGGTAACTCAAGTGCTCAAGCCCATTACCAGTGGGTAGTGTTCCCATCATGGCGGCATTGCCTCTCTGAATTGCAATGCTAATACGTTGCGTTTTTTTTAATATGTAACCACTGCTAAGGTTTTCATATTTTCGCCGTTTACGCTGGTGTGCCGAAGTTGCCGCGACCCAAAAAAAATAATATAATTAATGTTCCAGAAAATATCAATAAATATAAATTAACAATCAGTGTTGTACATAGTTTTAATACTAGACAGAATCAGAATCTTTTATGGCTAATTTAATCCAGGTTGTCAGGTTCAGGCTATACCAAATTTCATCAAAATTGGTCCAGCCGTTTGAGCGTGAAGAAGTGACAAACTTTGAAACACACTTACAAACTTTCGCCTTTATAATAATATAAGTGTGAAGTGTGATAAAAGGAGCGTGCATGCCTACATAATTTTAACAATTCGTAATTCTTCTTACACAAATAAAATAATGTTAATATCGTAAATAACTTACCTGTTCCCAGTAATAATAAAATTGATTTACTCCCAACAAATATATTCGTTACCATAATAATTGAGGTAGAAAATAACATGGCCCTTTGTCAGACAGAAATCAGCCGATTGGGTCCTCAGGGCGTTTGTGACATGACGTAGAGCCCGCTATAGGTAGGTAGGTATAGGTACACATTGTTATTGCTAATGAACGTAAATATACGGGAAAATTGGAGGTATCCTTGAACACAAATACTAGCTTGGCGAATGTATGACAAGGCGAGAACGACAAATATATTATCCGTTGGGTTGTTTGAGTCAACGTTTGCCTTCTAGGCATCGGGTTCGATTCCCGGCGGGAACACAAGCTTTCTCCCCAACGGAATGTAGTGTTACTGGTTTATTGTGATTGTGTGTGTGTGATGTGAATTATTTCGGCACCCGCGACACAAGTCATCACACACAAAATCACAACCATTACCAGAAACAATAATTTTCCTGTCCAAGGTTTTTAGTTTCTAAGTGTAGTTTCCAAGATACAGGCTTTGCCTAGTTTGGAGCCCACAGCACAATTGTACTGTATTATGTCTTTCTCTGCCAAATAAACAAATTTTCATTTTCATTTTCAATTTTCCTTACCCGTTCCGATACCCGCTGCTTAAAATGCCAACCCTGTAGCATCACACATAAATTGCCAAAATAGCGGTGCATTGGACATTAAGATATTAAGATTACGTTTTTAATAACAATGTTCAATAACTAGACCTACGCAAAGACAAGTATATGCATCCACGTACCTTCAACCTCGCCTCGAACGTCCGATGGAGCACCACCTGGCCACATTTAACGAGCTGCTTCTCCACAGATTCACGATACACGAAATTGTCCCAATAAGGCGTGCGCGTAAAGATTCGATTTTCGTATAAACATAAACGCTTTCACACTCACAGCCCCACACTTTAGTTAGATGACTGGTGTTGTGGGTGCCGGAAACATTCACATCTCACACACAATTACAACCAGAACCAGAAACACATTTTTCCTTGGGGAGAAAACTTGTGTTCCTTAGGCCGCTACACCTGCTTTGAATGCGAATGCTCACCCAACTGAGCCAACAGGCAGTTTAACAAAACAACGTCTTCTTCTTCATACGCGAACACCACCAGAGCCCTTCGGCGAGGATGGCGAAACGAGATGCACAAGCTCGCGGTAGACAAGCTATCTTGCCGGTGTCAGATAGAACATTGTACATCGAGACATATAGTACGCGAGATGTCAAACGCATACCCGCATTATAAAAAAATATGATGCGTTCAAAAACTATGATAACAAAACAAACCGATAATGTTTATAACTCAATTTTCACAAAAATGCATTTACTACTTATTCTATCGACTTCACAAAAAAGGAGGAGATACTCAATTCGTATGAGTTACTAGGCCTCGCCTTTATCACTTACTATAAGGTGAGATATACGGACTTGAAATAAATACGAACGTAATCTCATCCACTCATGGTAAATGTCCGTGTGTGCGTGCTATTCGCTGCAAATGTCACTTTGGCAGTGTCACAGACATCTAAATAGTTACTAGGTGTGGTGTCACCGATTGTCGGACCTTTGGTGTATTTGTGTGCGTGTACCTCGCGTTATGACAAGTAAGATTTGTAGGACATAAAGTCTTTCACCCCTTTTGTATGTTTGTGGCATTACGTCGGTTTTTTTTATATCCGTGATTTGATGCTGCTCAAAAGTATAGCGTTACAAAAGCATGACTTTTTCTTTACGGGTATCAAGTTTCTCAGAGCAATTTGAAAGAGAAGAAATAATAGAAATTCGGCAAAATGCTGATTCATACACCTTTTCAACACTGAAAAATCCTTTCCATATATATCTATTATCTATAATAATATTATAAATGCGAAAGTAACTCTGTCTGTCTGTCGCGCTTTCACGCCAAAACTACTAAACCGATTTAAATGAAATTTCGTATACAGATAGTCTGGAGTTTGGGAAAGAACATAGGCTTTTTATCCCGGAATTCCCGCGGGCCCGGAACTTACGCGGGTAAAACCGCGGGGCGCAGCTAGTAATATAACAAAATTTAAGTACTTGGATAACTTTTTCTTATCTCATTTTACTTATTAACCTTAAAGTAAGTTATTACATAGTATTAGTAATAAATTGGCACAACTTTGTTGAATAAATATATTTATTTTCTTTATTTCTTTCAAGAAAAAAGGTAAAGTTGGGTAAGGGCTACGGGGAAATACATTCCTGGGTAAGAGAAAAATCCATGAAGAAACAGCGACTATAAATATTATCCAATCGGGCTAAGCCAAGCCAATAAATATATTTAAAAAATAGATTTTAACACTAAAAGTTTTTAAATCAAGATTTAACATAAGCTTTTAAGAGGTCTAAGACATTTTCTAAGTTCACTTCAGCTCTAGACAAATGCCTAGACGTGCCACAAAAGGGTATTTATAAAAGGTTCTCAAGTAGAAGAATGGCGGGGATTTGTCCCCGTGACAAACGCTATATGTACCGTATAATAAGGTAATGGCGGTATTCGTTAGGATCAAAGAATCCACTTACCCAGTATATACCTATTTCACTCTTCATTCGGTAAGAGGATAAAACTATAATTGTATATAGGTAAGTAAGCAAGTGTAGTTGTGATTCATACAATACGGAATAAGCATGATATTTATGTCATATATATCCCTACTTAATATTATAAATACGAGAGTAACTCTGTCTGTCTGTTAAGTTTTGCATTTCAAATTGTCCGAATATAATTGCATTTTTAAAGTATTCATGCACAAGCTCTGTCGCGACCTCACGACAAGGCAAGTGAGTTAAAACTTCTTTTCGTTTATTGCTTTTTTATTTTCTTTAATGTTTTGGATATAACTGAAATGAAGAACTAGAGAGATAAAGCTGTTTGTGGATAAGTATTCCTCAAATGCGCACGAAGCATTTTGCTTCCACGTTCATTACGCACACTGCAAAGGAGTGGAACTCCGTTTCAGTCTGTATTCCCAGATAGGTACAATCTTGGAGTCTACAAGTCGAGAGTGAATAGGTGTTTTCTATTTTTTCTTTTCATCGTCACTTAACATCAGGTGATCTCACCTGACGTTAAGTGGTCAAACGTTTGCCTATCAACGATAAAAAAAGTAATGACGTATGGAATAAAAATAAGGACATTGATGAAACAACAAAGTGTAAAAAAATCTGTAAATGGGCATCCCTTATATATAGTAATAGTTCAAACCATTTAACCTATTGTATGACAATTAAAAGAAATTAGTTTATTATATTATAAAAAAATAGTAGCATTTTTTAAGCTTGATAGACAATTATTTACTACTATCTCACCTGATAGAAAGCGATGATGCGACCGAAGATGTAGCATACTTGCCTAGAAGATACCTATTCACTCTTGATTTAAGACTCCCAGACTATACTATTCGGGGTACTTTTTTTTTGTTGGGGGGAAAATGCCTAACACTTCCTTTCCTTCCTAGCGGTGAAGGAAAGAAGGGGTGTGTAGAACTTGAACCCACTAAAACCCCCCCCGTGAGCAGTAGGGTGGGACAAGATAGGGTCACTATCTTACCCCGGCGGCGGTAAGCCCGAATACCGTTCAGGGTACTAAGTAAAGTCAAAGCCAACTTTTCGATTAATTAAGTAAATGTATTAGAATGGTGGTACCTCCGATACGTGGGACCCAATCTCTCCTGAAGTGTATCCCTCTGTCCTGATATCGTGGTAGTACTGATGTCTCAGCAGATCCAACATATAAGGTCGACAATATTGATTTGGTCTATAGTGAACTATCTGAATAATTACTGTGAGACAATAAAAAATATTATTATCATCTATACTTTTTTACTCAGGTTCTTAGCAACAGCGGCGTTAAAAATATTCACAAGCAAAAATATTTACAAGACTACCTCTTAGAATTGAAAACTTTTCTTGTTAAGAGGCTTTAGTCGCAGGACTTCAAACAGCTCTTTCCATTTATGATAGCCTGGTACTTCGATTTCTTTAAATACATATTTACAGCATAAAGTGTCTACATTGGAATCATGGTATCAAGGATAGCAACCAGTACCCGTTGTGATTGGCGATAGATTGTTCTACTTGATAATATTGGTAAGTAGGAGAAGTATCGTTATTAACGATGGTAGCTAGTGTGCAACTACACATGGATTTTTTTTAGATTAATAATTGATTTCTCTTCTACGTTTATCATCCGTACTGTGAAGAAGTGGAACTCATTGCCCTCGTCTTTGTTCCCCGAACGGTATAATATGGGAGTCTTCAAGTCAAGAGTGATTAGGCATTATCTAATCAAGCATGCTACATCTTCAGCCCCACCATCACTTTCCATCAGGTAAGGTTGTGGTCAAATGCTTGCGTGTGGAGAATAAAAAATAAAATCGCATCCTATACTGGAACCCGGGGGGCGTCCGAGGAAAGGCCTCCGCCCTCCGCCTGCTCACCCAGTCGCAGGATATCCATATTATCCTCCTGGGTGAGACGAAGCTCCTACCGCACCAAGACTTCAAGGTGCAAAACTACACGGTGTACCGACGCGACGAGGTCTCTCCCCGGGGCAATGCCTGGCGAGGCACGGCTGCCCTGGTGAGGAGGGACATAGTTCACGAGGAGATCGAACACATCCCGTTCCGAGACGTGAGAACAGCGGGGATCTCCACGACTGTGGCCGGCAAGGAAACGCGTATCTTTGCCGGCTACAGACCTCCGGGACCAGCGTTCGATCTCCGGGACCTACGAGCCATCTTCAACAAGAAGACCCCCACCCTGCTGGCAGCGGACCTAAACGCCAAGCACGTGGTGTGGGGGTCGCGCCTCATCAGCCCGGCAGGGAGGAAGCTGCAAGCAGAAGCGGAGAGCCAAGGATACGAGGTGATTGGCCCAGACTCCCCGACCCACATCCCCAGCAACCCCAGTTACCGAGCCGACGTGCTAGACGTCGTAGCCCACCAGGGCATCCATACTACCATCGACATAGAGGTGCTGTACGATCTGGACGAGCAGCACCTACCCATCCTCGTCACCCTGGGAGCTGCGGCGTCGTGCGTCCTACCCCGCCCGCCCAAGATGAAGGTGGACTGGAGCGTGTTCCAGTCCGAGCTCCAGTCTCTGTCGGTCAGCAAGCTGTCCACGGCTGACGAGGTAGAGTCGTGTGCGATAGCGCTGACCGACAGCATCAAGGCGGCCAAAGAGGCGGCGTCAACCCCGCTGCCGAAGACATCTTGGCGCGAAGAGCTCCCCTTGAGGTTGCAGGCCATGCGTAAGGAGAAACGCCGGCTGAGGCAGCTGTGGGCGAACTCCCGCTGTCCTCGCACCAAGAGGGAGCTGAACGCCATAACAGAGAGGTTTACAGGTGAGGTCCAAGCCTGGAGGGGCTCGACCTGGGACGCCCACATCGCCCAGGTCGCCGAGAACCAGACCGACCTGTATTCACTCAACCGCCACCTGACCCGGGCTAAAGCGTCCGTGTGCCCGTTGCTGGACGGTACGGGCACGCGGCGTTACTCAGCCAGAGAGAGGGCAGAGCTATTAGCTGACCATCTGGCAGGTCAGTTCCAGCTGCACCCTGTCCCAGACGATGCCTGCCACACCGTTCGCGACCACCATGAAGACGTCGCCAGGAAAGTGACCGAATACCTGCAGACCCCGGCCCCCCCGCTGGGAGGAGAGGACTTCATCTCCCCGGCGGAGGTCAAGAGAGCCGTGAGGAGTCTGCAGAGGAGAAAGGCACCCGGAGATGACGGGATTCCGAATGCCGCACTGAAGCAGATGCCGGAGAGGGGACTGGTCTGCCTGACCAGGCTCTTTAACGGAGTCCTGCGAACCGGTCACTTTCCCACGCACTGGAAGACGGGCAAGGTCATCGTCCTGCCGAAGTCCGGGAAGGACCGACGACAACCGTCCAGTTACCGACCAATCACTCTGTTGTCGCACATCGCGAAGCTGTTCGAGCGGCTGCTGTTGCGAAGGCTGCGTCCTCACGTCACACCCCGTGAGGAACAATTCGGCTTTCGCACGCGGCACTCCACAACGCTCCAGCTGACGCGTGTGCTGCACGAAATGACCCACGAGCTGAACCAGGGGAGGACGACCGTCGCCGTGTTCCTGGACATAGAGAAGGCTTTTGACAGGGTGTGGCACGAAGGTCTGCTCTTCAAGCTGGCACAGACGACGATGCCGCCGGCTCTCATCAGCGTGCTGGCATCGTTTCTCGCCGAGCGGGAATTCTACGTCACCGTCGAGGGCGTCAACTCCGGACTACGTAAGATCGCCGCGGGAGTGCCACAGGGAAGTTGTCTATCACCGGCCTTGTACGCAGTGTACACCAACGACATCCCTGTGCTTGAAGAGCATCAACGCCTACCAGGCGAGAGGGGAATCTCTCTTGCTCTCTTCGCTGACGACAGCGCGTATCTCTCTTCCTCCAGAAGTGCTACCATATCCGCGAGTAGATTACAGCGGCTCCTAGCCATTCTGCCTGAATGGCTAGATAAGTGGCGGATGGCTGTCAATGTGGGCAAGACGGCCGCGCTACTAACCGGATCGCAGCGTAATTTACCTCCTCGGTTGAGGCTCCGAGGAGAAGAGGTCAAGTGGGAAAGCAAAGTCAAGTACCTGGGCGTCTTCATCGATCGGGCGTTGAGGATGCGGCCGCAAGTCGACCACGCCGTCAATTCGGCGAAGGCCGCCCGCGCGCTCCTCCGCCCGGTCCTCACCTCGAAGCTTCCCACGAAAGCCAAGATAGGCATCTTCAAGACCTATATACGCACGAGGCTAACTTACGCTGCGCCGGCATGGTACGCACTGTGCTCGGAAACGCAGAGGAAGAGACTGCAAGTCGTCCAAAACGTCGCCCTGAGGATGTGCACAGGAGCCGGTCGTTACGTTCGCAATGACGTCATCGCCCGGGACGTGAAGATCGAGACTGTGGGGGAGTTCGTGGTCCGGATGGCGCGCGGCATGTTCGACCGCGCCGACAACGGGCCACACCCCCACCTCCACAACATTGCGCCGCTGCACGCCCGACCGCCGGACGTAACGACCTGGCGTGCACTCCCACGCGACATTGTCCCCAAGGGTGACGACGAAGACGAGGGAGCAAGAGACGGCAAGGACTGATGACCGAAGATAGAAATGGAAGACTCAGTAGGGAGCCCAAGCCAAGACAGGCAAGGAGCTCCCGCCAAGATTCCCCGAGGGTAATTGCCCTCGGCGCCCAGCCTAGGCAAGAATGGACCACATTGAGGCCTACACCTGACGCGCAGAAAGCGCCAGAAGAAGATTACTTGAAAAATAAAAATAAAAAAAAACCTAACTTTTAATGATTAATAATGTATTTCGTAAAATGATTTTAAATTATTCAATTTACCTTTAACGCTTAGCACTTTCACACTCACAGCTCTATAATAAGTTCGATGACTTGTCTCGTGGAGCGCCGGAAACCACTCACACAAATTTCCCTTAGGGATAAAACTTATGTTTCCACCGGGAATCAAACCCGATTCAATTACAAGAGTACATCTAGAAATAATAGTTAATATTGTGACAATCTAAAGAAACTAAAGTAAGCCCCTTTGCTAGAGACATGAAATACTTCATCCTGGATTGAGTTTTCGTTGCTTAAAAATAAATCCACGTTTCTTCGTTGAATCATGGTATGAACATACACAGTATGTCAACTCCATTTTATGCCGAACAATAATATATGCCGAATAATAATAATTTAAGAAAGTTAATTTTTTTTTTATTAATAATTTAAGAATGTTTAAAAAATAGTGAAACATGCGGCGCCGAGTATCTTCTCTAATAGATGGATGTGTATTTTAAAACTGGCAGTAGAGTCATTAACTTTCAGGAGTTCATCATTAACGATCGAATGATGTAAATAATAATAATTGATTTATTGTATTGTTAGTAGTTGCTAGTATTGTATTGTTTGATAAATAATTACTACTTAATTATTTATAACAATAAGTGACGCACTGTTAAAACGTACAGTAGAACATGTGAAGTCGCTTATTTTTTTTCAATTTTTCATTTAAAAACGATTGATGGAGAATAAATAATTCTCGTCATCCATTCTTCTCTCTAATCAATAATATATCGAAATGATGATGTAAGTTGTCTACTATCCTGTCCATCCAAAGGTTGCCTGTAAGAGATTGCTTTATGTGATAAGGCCGCCCATTGTACAACAATTATATTTTTTTTATTTTATGTTATTAACATGTTACTTAACTTTCTTATTGGTGTTCAATAAAGAATTATTGTATTGTATTGTATTGTATTGTAAGTTTCTAAGCTGCTAGGTCACTTTCACTCCAACTCAAAATGTGAAACAGCTCATACTGTTTTAGCGTTGTACTTTAACAGAGTCACAATCCAAGACGATTATTGTCAACTGACCATTTTAGTTAGAGCTTTAAGTCCTGACAAAACTTCACTTACCTCGCGCATCTAGGATCGAGGCAGTAACACGGCCAAATTTAAAAACAAGCTATGTGTGTGTGTTAAAAAAACTTTTCTGAATACTGGCAGCGTTATATAGCTGCCAGTTATATTCTTAACATAAGGTAGACATTCCACATGTGGATACAGCGTTTTGCTTCCACGTCCATTGTTCGAACCGCAAAGATATTTTTTTCTTTAATGCTAAATATGCAAGCATTTCAGCATTTGTAACACAGACTCAAGTGTTTCCTAATAAGTACAATAAGGGAAATCTTTAAGTCACAAGTGAATAGGCATCTTATAGGCAAACGTGCTGCATCGTCGACCGCATCGACACTTAACATCCGGTTCTGTACTGGTCAAATGATTCCTTATCTTGGTTAAAAAAAAAACATACAATACAATACAAATACTCTTTATTGCACACTAAGATAAATTATTATTAACAACAAAAATAATTAACAATATACCAGTACAATCGGTGGCCTTATCGCTAAGCAGCGATCTCTTCCAGGCAACCTTAGGATGGAGAGGATATTTTTTTTTAATAAAAAGTCCTCGGTGGTGCGGCAATGATCATTATACATGCATTATTTTAAACATACATATCTAATACCTTTAAAGGAGCAATTCTTGTATATATATATAATCAGGATCTCGGAAACGGCTCCAACGATTTTCATGAAAATTAGTAAGCAGGGGTTTCGGGGGCGATAAATCGATCTAGCTAAGTTTCATCCTTAGAAAACGTCATTTACCATAAAAAAAAAATGAGCAAAGCTCGGTCATCTGGGTACTAATTATTAATATAATTTAATAAATCATATACATTTTCATATTCGAACGGCTCTTTTATATATATTTACCGCTGACCAGACTAAGCGCAATTTTTCAAGAATTGTTTGCAGTATTTTTTCCTCGGCTTATCTCTCCTCTTGTTGTTGTTAATTCGTTTTCTTTGCTTTTAACTGAGATGTTGAATACCTTTCTGTGATAACAAGTAAATGAGTGGCTTTCAGGGGTAGCTACGGTGCTTTGTGCAGCCGGCAGTTGTTCTCGCAAATAGAATGATAAGGCAATTAGAAAAGGTTTTTGATTGTCTTGTTTTTATTAATTAAGATCCAGGGAAGTTTATCTTTTTAATCTTTTGTTTACATTATTTGAAAAAGCGCGAAGTTGTACGCCATATGATAGCTCATCAACACATAACCGCCGCGCTATTTTAGGAAGCTATACTATATTTCCTAAGACGTGTGAATTACTGACCGTTTTTCTCGGCATTCATAACAAAATCGGATATATACGCGCAAAAATATCTGTATGTATCTGTATATAATTAAACGCAAGCAAAGCTTAAAAAAACCGACTTCACCGCTTTATCTTCGGAACTTTGATCAGATTAGATGCATTATTGAAGATATTTCAAGAACTACTGAATAGTTCTTGATCAAATTTAAATGAAACCAATTGGAAAGCAATATCTTTTAAACCAAAAAGAAATCTAAATCGGTTTACGTGGTAACACACATAAAAAAAAATACAGTCGACTTGAGTACCTCCCCTTTTTAAATTATTTTCAACATACATTGAAATGTTTGTTGGCTTAGTTTGGTGGTTCGCCTTCTGAGCAGGGTTAAATTCGAGGCGGAAACACAGGTTTTCTCCCCAAGGAAAATTTGTGTTTCTGGTTGTGATTGTGTGTGTGATGTGAATGTTTCCAGCACCCACATCACAAGTCACCGAACTCAGTGTGGGGCTGTGAGGGTGAAAGTATTTGTGTTTTGTTTATGTTGTGTTTATACCTAAACAATTTTATGGAAAAATATCAAATCACATCTGATCTTTTCGGGTTTTCGTATAAGTCGGCAAGTTATACAAGAACAAAAGCTTTCACACTCACAGCCCCCGATATTTTCTATGACTTGTCGTGGGTGCCGGAAACATACTCACCACTTCGATTATCTTATTTTCTTCTCCAAGGTCCTATCTATCTTTAGGACATAGGACACTTAGGACATTGACACATATCGTTACATTTAAGATAATTCACACAAAAACTTTATAAATTACTAGCCGTGCCCCGCGGCTTCGCCCGCTATTATCAAGTTAAAAAGTAGCCTATGTGTTAATCCTAGGTATAATCTATGTACATTCCAAATTTCATCCAAATCCGTTCAGCCGTTAAAGCGTGAAGAGGGAACAAACATACTTACACACTTACACACAAACTTTCGGATTTATAATATTAGTAGGATAGCCTATGTGTTATTCTGATATATAAGCTATATTATTGTAAAGTTTGATTAAAATTTATTTAGTAGTTCTTGCGTGAAAGAGTAACAAACATCCATACATACAAACTTTCACGTTTATAATATTACTAGCCGTGCCCCGCGGCTTCGCCCGCTATTATCAAGTTAAAAAGTAGCCTATGTGTTAATCCTAGATATAATCTATGTAGGTACATTCCAAATTTTATCCAAATCCGTTCAGCCTTTAAAGCGTGAAGAAGGAACAAACATACTTACACACACACTTACACACACACTTACACACAAACTTTCAGATTTATAATATTAGTAGGATATTAATATTAAGGATTTAAATTTGATATTAGGATTCCCAATCATTGTACTGTCACAAAGTTAAATGATGTTATTTATAGCGTTTATGAATTGCGACGTCTCATAGTTGACGTCAAACTCCGTAATCGCCGCTTGAATTTAGTTATAATATCCCGAACTTAACGAGCGCAAGACAGCTAGGCAGAAAATATGGAGGAGGCGTATTTAATAAATTCAGAGCTATTTTTTGTTTGTTTCTTTAGCATTAGCCATGCTTAGCAAAACTAAGACACATCATCATCGAGTGAAGATGAGATTCGAACACGCGACCAAAGGCCGTCATGCTCTACCTCTCCAACCACTGAGCTATCCAAGCCTTACTATAAATGGCGACTTTATCCTTTTTTTATTATAGACGTGTCATAGGAACGAGAAAATTGTTGATTAAAAATAAAATCTACCATCTTGGGTTCTAGTATTGCTTCATACATATTAAAATCAGCTACTCTATGAGTTAAACTTATAAAAATATCGCGAGGAAACTGGGATATCATATATTATGTAACCCACCAACGCGCACTGGGCCAGCGTGGTCAATTATTGCGCTTTAACCTCATGCAAACTGCCCGGTGTCGTAGTTGGGTGGCGATCGCCTTCTATTAGTATCGGGTTCGATTCCCGACGGGAACACAAGTTTTATCCCCAAAGAAAATTTGTGTTTCTGGTTCTGGTTGTAATTGTGTGTGTGATGTGAATGTTTCCGGCACTCACGACACAATTCA
Organism: Lomographa bimaculata; assembly: GCA_948107665.1. Classification (NCBI taxonomy): domain Eukaryota; kingdom Metazoa; phylum Arthropoda; class Insecta; order Lepidoptera; family Geometridae; genus Lomographa; species Lomographa bimaculata. Next base: position 16,016,669 of record OX403599.1, read on the forward strand.
TCGGACTTAGTGTGGGGCTGTGAGTGTGAAAGCCTTTTATTTAAATCCCATGCATATTCCTTATTAAACATTATTATATTGAATGAACCACATCCAAACTTAGTCTCTCTATGTACAACAAGATGGTGATACTTGAACCATAGTTCCTCAGCTATCTCACAGCACACTATGACACCAGCTTTGCACAACTTTGTTAAACGATGTTATGTAAGTGTGGGTGTTGTTAAACTTATAATTATAGTAGTACAAGTTTTGGACTTTTATCGCCTATGGCAAGGTTGAACTCATAATCGCATGATTTTTTTTCTATTAATTTTGGCTTCGCAATTTTGTCCATTTAGACAGTGTCAAGTAATAATATATTTCAAGTGTTTTTACATTAAAAGTCCTAGTCACAAGTCACAGTATAAGTCAAGTAAAGAGTCAAGGTTCAGTCATAGTTAAGTCATGCCCTAGTAAAGTGCTAGAAACTTTACTAGAACTTGTATTGGAGTTTTGGAGCGAAGGCGAAAATCACGTTTTACAAGTTTGTGTGACTTGCCTACAATTATGCACGTTAACTTAGTTTATAATCCATCATTATTACACATTAACACTCGAACAATCACAAGTTATGGAAAATTATACAAAATCAACAACGCCATTTTTTCACTTTCGCGGCAAAACTCCTAATCGCATGATACGTTAAATTTTTTTAACCAAGCAATGCCAGCAAGCCTATTCTGTATGATGGATGGGTGTTAAAAACTGTCAAAAATTAATTAATAAAATTATGTATTAGAGAATAAGAATGTTTTAAAAAAATATTAATGAAAAAAATGCGCCGCAGAGTTTCTTGCCAGGTTCTTCCCGAGATGGCTGTAATTTTGCGAATCTGGCAATAGAATCATTAACTTTCATGAGTGCCTCTTTGGGGTCCATGTGAATATACGATTTTGATTTTGATTTTGAAAATGACGTAATAGCATTAAATACAAAGCCGATTCAACGACTGGAACGAAAGAATGAATGAAAGCACAATACTTAAACCACAGAACAGAGAATATGTAAAGCTGTGGCCCAAGGCCAAAATCAAAATGACGTCAGTGAAAATATTAAATGGGTCAGTCACAGTACAATCGCAAATCAATTTTTGTAATCTATGTTGGGAAAATAACAATTTGTCTATGTAAATCTCGGAGTAGTTTATAAATAAAGATTTCAAAGAGCTCCTTCTTCAGTCGAGTACACGCGTCGACCTTCCATCGCGACCTGTTTGTGAAGATTTTTATGCCACTTGCCATCCCATGTATATGTGCTTGAGACTATGTATTTAAATAAAAACCATAATCTATACAGGTTTGGTGTTAGAATGTTTGGTGAGCAAGGTTACCTCTCTAAAGGCGCAGTGACCCGGCTTGCATCCGGGCCTACCGCCGGTGCAAGATAGTGTCTGCTAGCGCGACCCTATCTTGCCACACCTCGGCGAGGGACTGCTAACCGGGAGGTTTTTAATGGGTTCGAGCCCCACACATCCCTTTCCTTCCCATTGGGAAAGAGGGGAAGTGCCAGGCATGTTCCCCTCCCCCCCACAAAATAAATTAAAAGAGTATTTGTCTCAACCACACATTACGAACAGGCAACATAAATTATTTTTGTTCCTGACTCCAAATACATTCGGATGTTAGAAACTTACTTTACACTTAACTACGACTGTATTTTGGTACAGGGTTATTTATTATAGATGTGTTTACTCAGGGTCTTACTAAATAGTAAAGTACTTTTTATATTTTATGCAACTGAAAGACGATACGCATTTGCTCATCTATAAAATCAACCAGTAGTTCATCAAAATCAAAAGTTGTTATTTTTACCGACTTCCCAAAAAAGGAGGAGGTACTCAAGTCGACTGTACTCCACGTGAGCCGATATCGAAAATTTTTTTTTAGTTTGAATGGTGTTGCTTTCTGATTGGTCCCATTTAAATCTGATCAGTAGTTCTTGAACTATCGTCAATAATGCCTATTTTGTGGACTACTTTGACGATGTTCTCGTTTAACCGACTTCAAAAGTTACCTCATAACTTCTTTCGTTGTGAGCCGATTTTGATGTTATTTTTTCATTTAAAAGCTGGTGCTTTTCATGGTTTCATTGAAATTTGATCAAGGTCTGATTTCTAGTTTTTGAGTAATAGTCAATTGCGTGTTTAATACAATAAATCTGATCAAGGTTCAGAAGATAAAGCGGTAGAGTCGGTTTTTTTAAGCTATGCCTGCGTTTAATTATCGAGTTAGTTATTACCGGTTCCCATCCAAGCAAATAACATAAGAAGCATGTTCTTAACTAACCAGTTTATAATTGCCGTGAGGTCATTATCATTATGACTATGACCTGTACCGATAGATCGTGATAACCTCCTTCAACAGTCTGTTGATATCCTTCAATGATGCTGCTCATGCAATACTGTAAAGCTTGTTAATAATAATGCAAACAAAACCAGATATTTAATAAATGTACTTATCTTATCACGTGCTAAATTTTTTTAAAGTGTTATCGGTTTAAAATCATTTTACGATGAAGTGTAGTGCAGTGATAATTTTATTATACTGTGCAGGTATGTTTAATGACTAATAATAATAATAATTTCTTTAGTTTAGGTAACTTACAATACAGTTATTCTATGCCTTATATATTGTACTTTAAACAATAACATACATACCATTAAAAAAAAACTAGTTGTGCCTTGTGGCTTAGCCCGCGTTAATTAAGTAAAAAAGTGTGTGTTATTCCAGAACCTAAACTATCTACATTCTAAATTTCATCAAAATTTGTTAATTCGTTACGGAGATACGTGATAACAAATATTCACACACACACATAAACTTTCGTATTTATAATATAAGTACGATAAGATAGTAGAACATCTACAATTTTTATCGATAGTTTAAATTATTAATATATTATATACTTAATGTGTAATTTTTTAAATTAATCATAATATGGATGACTTTCTGAAATATAAGCTTTGATTTGATTTATGTGGAAAATGTCTCGTATTTCTTTCCCTATACAGGAGTTACATAACCGAGGCCGAAATTCCTGTGTGAGAAATATCTTCTTGTATTTGGTTGGAACGTGAAGAGCGTAGGACTTCAAATCAGTAGCCCTTTTCTGTTCAATCGTTCTCCTATAATAATAGAATACAATAAACTATTAGAGTACAGACAAAACTGTATAATAAGTTAACTTATTCAGTGCGGTTCTCTATTCGAAAAACTTATTATTTAGGTATTATCAAATAATAATCGTAAAAAGAGTTATCTCTGAAAAAACAATTGCACTCTCACAGATTCTATTGTTATTCCTTCGAATTAAATCTAAGTATTAAAGAAATTATTATTATTATTTAAGTTTTAAAGAATAAATATATAATGTATTTATTAAATCTGAAACGACTTAAAGTAACTGTCCAAATATGTTTTTTAGCGTCTATGTAATTATTTATTAACTGTAATTAATGTAATCATGTTAACATACACTAACTTATTTATTTTTATCGTATTTAAACAACTGTTCTATTCCAAAATATGCAATGTTTTGAACTGCTCGTTAACTTAGAAGAATGCGCGTTCGCTTTCTTAGTAGCGGGATTGATTTCCGGTGGGAATATAAGTATTCTCCCCAAGGGAAATTTGTATTTCTGGTTTTGGGTGTGAATTTGCGTGTGATGTGAATGTTGGACACACACGACACAAATAATTTAACTTAATGCAGGGCTGTGAGTGCCAAAGCGTTTAAATTTTATGTTTAAAAAAGTTTATATGAGTGTAAACAGTATTATTTTTTTTTAAACTTACCTCCACCGGCACATCCACAAATATTCGGTAATGTTATTATCATATTGTTTTTAAAACATTAAGACGTTAAGGAATAATATGTAAAAAAAACACACTAAGTTCAATGACTTGTATCGTGGGCGTCGGAAACATTTACATCACACACGCAAATATCCATTTGTAAGAAATTTGTGCTCCTGCCGGGAATCGAACCCAGGACCCACGGCGCAGAGGGCGGAGACTTGTCCAATGCGCCGCGCCTACTGGGTCGTCTAAATAATACTAAAACTAATAAGTATGCAAACGTTTCTTGGTGTCGGATAAGCTAGCGATTTACTATTATCTCATCTGATCCGGCGGATGTCCAGCTATTCTCCTCTACAAGCCGCATTTCTCATCAGATTCTCATCAAATTTAGCAGGATTCTTTTTTTTTCTTAGTGGTTTTAAAATAATTGTAAAAAAAATTGTCATTTCGAAAAAAACGCGAGCTCACACAGCCACTAATATTAAACTTTGGTCAATGAGCTGTATTTAAAGGAATATAGTCTACTTTTATGTATATTCATCTTCGATTAGAACGCAGATGAAGCCGCATGCACAGCTAGTTATAGAATAGAGATTTATAGAATTAAGAAAGTCCCTAAGATAGATACATGAACACTGAAAACATTTTAGGTCGAATTAAAAATTATAATAAAGTAAATAATAAGTTTTATTACTATTTCAGTGTCGCTAGCAAAAGTTCCCACCAGTGAAAACGTAAGTGATCATATGAACTATATACATAACCTATATATTTATTTATTTGATAAGCTAGCGCTTGGCCACTATTTCACTGATTGGTATGTGACGATGTTGATTGTCAATTGTTGTTATAGGTATACACGAAACCTATAAATTTACCTATCGTGAATTAAAAAAAAACCTGTGTCCTGCTTAATATTTTTTTCTGTAGTAGATTATTTTTATTTCGTATGCTTATAATACAAAAACACAAAAATATCTATACATATAATAAAAATTTTAACAGGCCGATGTAAAGATAGAATATACTTTATTGCACACAAAGTTAAACATACAATACAAATAAAAATAGTGCACAAAAAGGCTATCGCTAGGTATCAATTTCTTCCAAGAAACCTTGGGATACTTTGAGGTTATAATAAATAAATAAATATATAAACGATCCTTTTCAACAATTATTAGATTTGAAAAAAGATGCATTAGATAGCCAGTTTATTAAGGAAAGCTAAGTTATACTATTCTTAAATATAAAAACCTGAATAAAATTAAATTAAATTAATTTATTTGCTTCGAGTGTCGGTAAGTTCTTATACCTAAACAGATGTAGGGTTTCGTTTTTTTTATTCAATATAGGCAATCTATTGACCACCATCTCACCGGTAAGCGACGATATGGTGAACGATGGAGCAAGCTTGCCTAGGCAAGCGATATATCATCTTCTAAAAGATACCTATTCACTCGCGACTTGAAGATTCCCATATTGTACTCATCAGGAAACACCGACTCAGGCAAAGAGTTCCATTCCTTTGCAGTTCGCACAATGTAGTGTATCAATATAGTTCACACACTTGGTCACAATAGTGCCATGCAAATATCGATTGAGGACTGTTATCTTTAAAGCGTCATAATAATAAATCAATTTTGATTATTATTGTTATATTTAGTTTGGTGTTTGTTGGTCAGTTATGCCAAAGCTACTTCACGGATTTGGATGAAAGGCACACATATAGTTTATTACTTGTTAACACTAGAGATGTGTGTATTTACTTACTACGCAGACCACAGATCAATTAGCCAGTTGATAGCTCGTGAACATAATTTCTCTTACAAAACCAAGTCACCGGCGCGGGCAGAGGGCGAGGTAACAGCGATGGTACTATTACCTATTCTGTCACAACATTCTAAGATTGCTATTAGGGTATATAGTCTTTGACGCAGACTAAGTCGAGGGCAGAAGCTAGTTTACAAATAAAAAAAACATTACAGTAGTTCCTCAGTTCTTTGTGGTCGCCGGACTGTTGACGGTTGATACTTCTTAATAGAGTGCATGATTATTACTCTCGACCACATCATCACTTACCATCTGATGATAATGGTATAACAGCTAGCCTATCAGAGGTTTAAAAATATTTGCTGTTTCAGAATGATGATGATCGTTGGAGTTGGGGCATTGTCGAAGATAAGAAGGAAAATGACAATAACAAAGTAAGTGGGTACATATTAGTTATATCCACGATACAAGGCAGTTTTGATACGAACATGCGTTTATTTTGCTTTAATCAACCGACTTCAAAAAAGGAGGTTCTCAATTCGACTGTATGTTTTTTTTTGTATGTATGTTACGCGATATCTCCGCCAATTATGAATCGATTTTGTTGTTTTTTTTTTTGTTTGGTAGAGATAGATAGATAGATAAACTCTTTATTGAACAGCTTATTTGTGACAAAACAGAATAGAAAATAATGACTTACAAAATAAGTGTAACAACAGGTAGAGTATACTTCAGAGGTGGTTCCATATACATGTTATAGAAATCGATCAAGCCAAAACCGAAATATAAGCGATGAAGTCGGTTTTTTAAGCTTTGCCTGCGTTTCTATTATTTTATTACGTTAAAAATAAGGAAAGGTTAATTTCGTCGCTTCAGGCGTGACTTGGGTAGCTCAGAGGTTAAAGCAATAGGGCATGACACCCTATGGCTGCGGGTTCAAATCCCGCCTCAAGCGATATTTTTTTTCCTTTAAATCAAAAGTTAGAACATTGATGTCACTGGACATAAGACTAATAACCGACTATTACCTACTTAAACAGTTCATTTATTGTAAATATTCAGTCGGAGTCAACCCTTTGTCATTAGTTCTAACGACTTTTTTTATGCCCCATTTGACCACAATCTCACCTGATGGAAAATGATAATGCGACCGAAAATGTATCATGCATGCCATGAAGATACCTATTCACTCTTGACTTAAATACTCCCAGATTATACCGTTCAGGGAAGAAAGACGAGGGCAATGAGTTCCACTCTTTCGCAGTACGGATGATAAAATGACATAAAATATATTTCTGTTTTATAATAACATAAAAATGTGTTTTATTCGTTTCCTAGGCTAAAGCATTTTGTTGCTAACTGTACTTGACAAGTTCTAGAAAATGTGGGACAAATTAAGACTTACATTTAGTTTGGGACGAATATGGATTTTTTTGGAATGTGGGACGAATAAACGGGACAAAAATGGACTAAATCAAAATAACTTAATCATATCATTATCAAACATCTTACAATTTATTTTATTCTTACAGACTGAAAACAGAAATGACGGAGATCAAACCACAAATTTCACTTCCACTCTCTCGCCATTTCCACTAGATCCATGTCCTTATTATAACCCTCCTCAGCCTAGCTTCAGTGCACCTGGAAGAAAAATCAGTGATGAAAGTAAGTATTTATGTGGAGGAATATGTATATAACACCGCGGCCAATCACAACCCAAGCCCTGAATCGCGCAAGTGATATTTACACTGAGTCTATGCTAAATTATGAACTGACGACCCAGTTGGCGCAGTGGATAGGTGTCTGCCCTCTGCGCCGTGGGTCCTGGGTTCGATTCCCGGCAGGAGCACAAATTCCTTCCCAAGGGATATTTGTGTTTCTGGTTCTAGGTGTAATGTGTGTGTGTGATGTGAATGTTTCCGGTACCCACGATACAAGTCTTTGAACTTAGTGTGGGGCTGTAAGTGTGAATGTGTTAGTTTGTTGTTTGTTTGTTATCATAAATTATACATATACACGTAGATCTTTCAAAAATCAAAATCAAAATCGTTTATTCACATGGGCCCTAAAGAGGCAATCATGAAAGTTAATGATTTTACTGCCATATTCACAAAATTACAGCCATCTCGAGAAGAACCTGGCAAGAAACTCGGCAGCGCATTTTTTTTTAATACATTTTTTAAATCGTTCCTTAACTAATATATAATTATATTAACCTAGGTATATCTATATTATGTAGTCGTTAGAAAGCGCTTGTGCAGTTTGCCTCCCTGCATCCTTGTCATTAATATAGTCGATCGTTTTATAGTAAGCTTTCTTAATGAATGGCCGTTTTATTACAGATCTGAACTTTCCCAGTGGTAATTCAGTTAAAATTTTTGGAATTTTATTGTAAAATCTAACCCCATTTGCCATAAAAGATTTATTCGCTTTGCTTAATCTAAATGCGCGCACTGTACATTTATGCTTATATCTAGTATTAAGATTGAGTGCGTCGCTTATTCATTTATATTTACCAATATTTTTGCGTACATGCATAATATTTTCAAAGATGTAAAGCGAGGGCAATTGAGGGCATGGTAAGTATGCCTGTTTCTTTAAAGAATTCCCTGAGAGATTCGTGCGGACCCATATCATATATTGCACGAGTAGAATAAAATAGTTTCAACATCGGCTTTAATTAACGAAATAAAGTAAAGCTTTTGATTATGCACGACTAGGGACTATAGTTACCATACTAAGGTATCCTATGTTGTGGGTATCTAGTCCTTTCTGTGACCATTTACAATGTTGAAAATAATTTTAAATGTATCTTTTAAAGTAAGTACAACTTTAACGTGTAAGTTGTACTTACTTTAACGTGTAAGTTGTACTTACTTTAACGTGTAAGCTGTACTTACTTTAAAAGATACATTAAAGTAAGTACTGACTGGTCACTCAGCTCGATCGGAAGATCTTCCAGAATTAATGTAGAACATCCCACTTTTCTACTCCTTAGCCTGGCATTATTTCGTCGTGTGACCCTCATTTAAAAAACAACCTTGTTATATATAATATTACGATCTTTTCTGACCATTTTGTTTACTAGTAAAAGTTTCAGAACTGGCACTAACAACTACTATCTTTGATTTACAGAATGTGAAGAGTATAGATGGAAGAAAACTGTATCAGAAGAGGCAACGAGGAGAAATTCTGAATGTAAGTTCTGGAAGTTTTGTATCTTGTCAAATATAGAAAAATATCAATAGGCCATTCCCACTTATACCCCGGTATCTTCCATCAGATGCCAAGAAATGGGAATATACCTTTTCTCTAGGGACTTGATATACAAAGCGACCGAGACGCGCCCTGTACGCGCGCCTCGGGCGCTTTGTATATTTTGTTCTGCCGTCATAAGGAAAAAAGACGTATCTGACATTTTTGACAAAATTGAGTTATATTAAATCAAAAATGTCTTTATTATTTAGTATATATTATGACTTGTAGCAGATGCGTCTAAATTAAAAGTAAGATTTAGTAGTTTGAGTTTGAATATTTTAAAATAAAAAATACTAGTAGATGCATCTATTTTTCCTGATTCTGATGATGTATATAACTCAATTTTGCCAAAAATGCAAATACGTCTTTTCTCCTAATAACGGCAGTATACAAAACGGCGGAATGGGAGCGTCGCGGACGAGCGCCCGCCACGCTTTGTATATCAAGGTCCCTTAGGCGCCATACATTTCATCTTCACAACGCCCAGGGCGCGCGTCTCGGGCGCATTATATATTAGGTCTCTTTTAGAAATATCTTATGGTTGAAGGCTTAAATCCAGTTGATTGAGGTATTCTGCTGAACTTTCTCAATATGCATCACTGCTCAAAGCGGTATTGATAGCACATACTATGTGGTTTTATTGGCAAAGCCATTCTGGCATCCCACTTGAACTCTCAAAAAGTCTTCCCCTCTGGAGAGAAGAGTACAAACTCTGTATTTGTTCCCTAGTTATTCATCCATTGCATTTTTATAATACTTGTGATAACAACCAGTGATTTTTTTAGGTTGGGCAGAGATCAACAAAGGAAAGCCTCTTCCACCTGCAACTGTCGGCGGACGGCCTACATTTTTAGGAGAGTTCCCTCATATGGTAACAATACCCGTTCATTATACTATTTGGATCCATACATTTAAAGTATTTAGGTCTCTATAGCATACATTTGTTATATAGCTACCAAAATCTGAGTAAAAAATCCTACAACGATCTTAAATTTGACCACTATCTCACTTGTTTATAAATGACCAACTGAGCAAGGGTGATAAACAGGTTATACCTAGAATGAAAACGGCTCTCAATAAGGAATAGCTGCTGATTTTTCTACTTAAGAAGGTTTATTCCAATTGTCTTCTTACTCGCTCGCACGTTTCGATATTGTTAATAAATACAATTAGCTACGTGTGTTTTTGAAAATGTTTTGAACCAACTATATGGACATTAAAACAATGAATGATTTAATCTATCTTTTGTTTTTCAAGTCTTTAAGTTAAACGAAGAAAGCGTGAAATTCACATTGAAATTTGTAAACTGTGTTTTTTTTTTCATCTTATTGAGGGATATGATAGCAAAAAGAAGTTTGAAACATCTTTGTATTAACGTCCATACAGTTAATTGAAAACATTTTCAAAAACACACGTACATAATTGTAATATTTATCAAAAATATCGAATTGTGCGAGCGAGAGGGAAGACAAAAGGAACAAACCCACTTAATGTTGGTAAACTACGTCTATATCGGTACAGGATAGCTATCCAAGCGAGAATGAGAAAAGGTCCTAATAGTTTTACCAAGATGTTACCTTCTTTAGAAACTTAAGAATCTGTTTCTTTGTGTTAAGATTCTAAAACGCAACCACACAACCACGAGGCGTAATTATTTCGACGCAGATATCGATCCCGTTTAAAAATGAAATTATACATTCTTAATGTAGTGTATTTTCTACCAGGCTGCCATCGGATGGAAGGCAGCTACTGGCGATGGCTACTTGTTTAAATGTGGCAGTACCCTAATCAGTACAAAGTTCGTCCTTACCGCTGCCCATTGCTCAAAAGCATCATCACTTGACACCACTTTGGCAGACGTTGTACCGAAGATTGTCAGACTCAATGATAAGAATCTATTTGAAACAGTGAGTATTCATTTTTTACGTTTCATTGACCTTATTTTTAATGCCTGATAGGTAAGCATTTGACCACAATTTCACCTGATGGAAAGTGATGATGTTGTTCATATGCCGAAGTTGTAGCATGCTTGCCTAGAAGGTACCTATTCACTCTTGACTTGAAGACTCCCAGATTATACCGTTCGGGGAACAAAGACGAGAGCAATAAGTTCCACAAGTTCGCAGTACGGATGATAAATGTAGAAGCGAAACGCCTTGAGCAAACTGGAGGTATGTCAACCATATATGGATGACGTTTGACAGTTTGCCTTGTTGTTAGATGGTAAAACGGACAAGGTGGAATTAACTCGTATAATTCCTGCGCACACTCTCCAAAATGTATACGATAGAATACCGATAGGCTCGCGACCTAGATTCGACATTCGATGAAGAATTTCGTCGGCGAATGGTGTATCGACATGTTATCGTACTGAACTATTATAACAGTAACTGAACAATTATAACTGAAATCGGGGTATTATTGCACATAAAGTGTTGTCCACGCTTCTAACATGTCAGAAAAGAATCAGAAGTTTGTTTTTTACCGACTTCCCAAAAAAGGAGGAGGTACTCAAGTCGAGTGTATTTTTTTTATGTGTGTTACCTCATAACTTCTCTCCCCGTGAGCCGATTTCGAATTTTTTTTTTTTTATTTGATATATGTTGCTTTCTAATTGGTCCTATTTAAATTTGATCAAGATCTGATTAGTAGTTTTTGAAATATCGTCAATAATGCCTATTTTGTGGACTACTTTGACGATGTTCTCGTTTACCCGACTTCAAAAGTTACCTCATAACTTCTTTCGTTGTGAGCCGATGTTGATGACTATTTGATAGCTGGTGCTTTTTCTGTGGTCTCATTGAAATTTGATCAAGATCTGATTTCTAGTTTTTGAGTTATAGTCAATAATGCGTGTTTAATACATTAAATCTGATCAAGGTTCCGAAGATAAAGCGGTGAAGTCGGTTTTATTAAGCTTTGCTTGCGTTTTATTTTTGTTGTTTTATAATTGCGTACAAAAGCACAATTCCTCAAATTTACAAGCTAAGTTATCACCAAGGCGACACATTTATTTAAAGTTCCGTAAACTATAGGCATTTAAATTTTAAGTTAAAAATTGGCAATCATAGATCAGTATGATTTGTATGAAAAAAAATATAATTAATCTCAAACAGTAATTGGTCTTATAGAATATAGATGCAAGTTGGGATCGGAAATATAGGTGTTTGTAGATGCTCCATCAAATAAAAATAACAACAAACGAGTTATAATTATTAGTCTCATTACTAACTTCCATAAAACGAAGACATTGCCCTTTGTTGATTACAAAAACGTACAGCATATAGAGTACTTTAAAGTTGCTTTAAACACGTTCTCTCATATTATAGTGTTGTGTACCTTACGACCTACATTAACTTCTGAATAACTCGTTGTCAGTATCGTCTTTTGTTGATTCAGAGATCAATCGATTTGTCATATTCATGCAAATGTCACTAAGGACATGACAGTGATCAAAATTCAACGTGGCGAGTGGGTATCAATGAATAGGTAATTGAAAATCATCTTTAAGTTTATTTTACCTTATTTACATATCGGATTACAATTTCAAGTTAGTTAGCCACTTCAAGACACTTTAATTTTAAATATTTATAAAAATAAATAACAAACACACACTCACAGCCCCACATTAAGTTCAAAGACTTATATTTTGGGTGCCCGAAACATTCACATCACACAAACATTACACCTAAAATCAGAAGCACAAATATCCCTTGGGAAGGAATTTGTGCTCCTGCCGGGAATCGAAGAGGACGGCCACCTGTCCACTGCGCCAACTGGGTCGTATAATAAAGCTGTGATGAAGTTCTTAAATAATCACATAATAAAGTGTAAAATAAATGGCTGATGGCCTAGTTCGGTGCGCGTTCGCCTTCTAAGCAGGGTATCAGTTTAGTTTCCCGACGGGAGCACAAGTTTTCTCCCCAAGGAAAATTTGTGATTCTGGTTCTGATTGTTTTTGTGTGTGTGTGATGTGAATGTTTCCGGCACCCACGACACGAGTCATCGATATTAGTGTTGGGCTGTGAGTGTGGAAGCGTTTATTTATTTAGCGTAGATTAGAACTGATTAGATTTTTAATGGAGTCATGTTAAATTCGCTATGTTCCGCATTAGAATTTATTTGACTTATTTTTTTATGGTAAGCTTTATTTAATTTTTCTATCTCACCTGATAGAAAGCGACGATGCGGCCGAAGATGGAGCATGCTTACTCAAAGGATACCAATTTACTGACCGAACCAATTTTTATTTTTTTTTTAAGTTAGAAAGATGTTGCTTTACAATTGTTCCTATTTAAATTTTATCAAGATCTGACCAGTTGTTCTTGAAATATTAATGCGTGTTTAGTACATCTAATCTGATCAAAGTTCCGAAGATAAAGCGGTGAAGTCGGTATTTTATAAAGCTTTGCTTGCGTTTAATTATTATTTTTCATATTCCCAGGATGACAAAGGCTTTTCCTTCACTGAAGATGTTAATATTACCAGGATCATTGTCCACCCTGAATTCAAGCCTCCAAAGAAGTACTTTGATATTGCGCTCATGGAGATGCAGGTACACATTACATTCACTTGGAGGATGTATCCAGCTTGTCTCTGGACCAAGGCTGATGTGAGCGAATTGGGAGATGAAGCTACTTTGACAGGATGGGGTGTGCTGGCATCAGGTAAAGGTTTTCATCAGACTTCAAAAAAAAGGTTTTCAATTTGACTGTTATCTTTTTTATATGTGTCACCTTAGAACTTTTTTTTGGTGAACCGATTTTGATGATTGTTATTTTATTTGAAAGCTGGTGCTTTTCATGTGGTCCCATTTAAATTGTATCAAGATCTGACCAGTAGGTTTTGAGTTATCTTTAATGATGCGTATTTATTTCATTTAATCTAATCTTTTTAATTTTTAATATTTGCTTGCATAAATTTTTTTTATATTATTTAATAAAGCGTTATATTTTTCCAATTATCAGGTAGTTATGAAACATCTCCAGAACTCCAAGCCGCAGTTGTAAACCTTATTGACACTGGCTTCTGCGACCAGCTGCTATACTCCTCCCGGAACAGAAACTGGTGGGGGCTGCAGGAGCATCAGCTCTGTGCGGGGAAACTGGCTGGAGGAGTTGACGCCTGTCAGGTAAAAGAACCCAGAAAGTAGGTTTTTTTTTTAAATACCCTCGAAGGTCTATATCAAAAATAGCAGAAGATACCGATTTTCACGTAGTAAACGTAGCTTTAGGAACACTTTTGATCAAGTCTTTCAAACAATAAAAAACATATTTATCTACAGCCCAATTGCCTATATTTCCTAAAACAACTAAAACTTTAAACAGCAAAGAACTAAGATACCTACAAGACATCGAGCTTATAGGTAGCTTTGGTGTTGAGACACTGGGTCCGTGGGGACCGGGAGCTCATTCTATTTTCAAAAATCTATCAGAGCGCCTGGTTAACGACGCGTGATCAAAATAATGGCACTTATTTGGCGCAACGTATTAGCATTGCAATTCAGAGATGCAATGCCGCCAGCATGATGAGAACGCTACCCACTGGTAGTGGGCTTGAGCACTTGACTTAATAATAAAAAAACTAACTCAAAATTAGTTCAGCTGAGAGCTACGATGCCACAGACAAAACACACATACACACACAGACGTTAAAATTATTACACCCCTTTTTTGCGTCGGACAAAAATAGTAGCGTTGAACATAGAGAAAATTAAAAAAAAACTGCACTACATATTCTGTGAGAATTTGAAGTAAGTCACTAGTATGGCTAGACACTAAATGCGTCTGACAGGCGGACGGACGGACGTACAGATGGATAGACAAAGATCTGAATCACCCAAGTCAACTAAGAGACGGTGAAATACATTCTATCTTTATAAGAATTGTATTTAAGTTATAAATAACAGCTAATTTTGGATTAAAACCGTTGCCTCTATTTCTTTCTTATTTCAGGGAGATTCCGGAGGCCCACTTCAAGTGATGGAACACATCAAAGGCAGCAGAAACGAAAGCGTATATCATGTTATCGGAGTAACTTCATTTGGAATCGGCTGTGCATTGCCGAACCGTCCCGGAATCTATACTAGAGTCTCGAGCTTTATCGACTGGATCGAGGGATATGTTTGGGCTTAGAAGCCATGACTTACTCTTACTCTTAAATGTATTATTTATCAATAAAGACAAAAAAAAAATACTTTAAATCTAGCTTTTACCAGTTGTAAGTTATAACTATATGTGCACAGGAATTACATGAGTTAATTCCCCCATGCCCTTTTTAGCACCTAACAACTAGAAAACAATCAAACGTCATCCATTCATGGATGACATTTGATTGTTTTCTGAGCATGAACGTAGAAGCGCTTCAAGCGAACTGGAGGTATCCAGTTCGCTTGAAGCGCTTCTACGTTCATCATCTATGGAATTCATTGCCTACTCGTTCCTTGAACGGTATAATCTAGGAGTATTCAAGTCTCGAGTGTATCTTCTAGGCAAGCATGTCACATCTTCGGCCGCATCACTTTTCATCAGGTGAGATAGTGGTCAAATGCTCGCCTATTCTGCATAAAAAAATAACCAAAGAACTTGTAAAGACGAATCAAACGGACCAAAAATGGATTTATCTTGTTTAGTTCAGAAGTTCCTACGGCCATCTCCTGTCTCCATCAGCATACCAGCCCGATGGTACTATATCATTGTAATGTCACCGAAAATATTTAAGTACACCAAATTTGAGTACAATTGTATATAAGAAAGTGGGTCTAAGTCAGCTTGCAAGATTTGATTATAGGCCGACAAATAACGAAACAGGTGAAACTAAATAAAAGCTTGTAATTGTATGGAATACATAGTTTTAACAGAAAATAATAATAAACTATAATTTCATTGGTTTCTCTTCATTAAATGTTATTCTGAAATATTCCGAACCGTTATTTAAGCTAAAATACAGCTCAACTTCAATCCCCAATCAACCACTTACGTATTGATTGAAGCTCGTACCAGGGCGTCATGTCCTCAAAGAACTAACTTTGGTATTAGCTGCATTATGAAGGGCTTACAAGCCAAGTTCCACGTTTAACTCGATCTACTCGCCCCGAGCAACAAGTGTTTTCAATAATTGAACGCACCTGGCTCGCTTGGCTCCTTTTGTGTTATGTGCACCTGGTATTCGATGCTTTACTTACGAGTGCTGGTTTTAGCTCAGCTGGCTTACTTTTAACTATAGAACATAAATGGATTTTCTGGTAAGTGTAGATGAGGTTTGTTGTATAAGTTGGACAACGCAGTAGGAGCGTTGTCCAATTTATATGGCCACGGGCAATAATGAGGTACATGGTGAGCGATCGTAGTCTTCTAATTTTTTAAAAGCCGCATCCCTAGGCAGTTAGAGATACTCCCGCTGAAAGGTAAAAGTCCTCCACAGTAGGAGGGGAATAAAATGCACTCTTTAGACCGCCTGAACAGAGAGATGAAACTCCGTCAACAAACGAGGCTTCTTGGACATTTTCCTAGACATTGAATGATGTATGGCAAAGACTGACCTGGCAAAGGCAAATACTAAGGCTGTGAAAGGTCTGGTTCCGGCTGAAAGAACACATTGCTAGTGTAAATATGGATATATGAGACGTAACACATCATAAAAAAGGAGAGTTTATTGCGTCCAAACTTTAATCATAAACGCTTTTACACTCACAACCTCACACTAAATTCGATGACTTGTAGATGTCTGAAACATTCACATCACACTCACAATCACAGCCATAACCAGAAACATTTTTTTTCCTTTGGGAGAAAATTTGTGTTCCCACCGGGAGTCGAACCCGATAACCCTGCATAAAAGGCGAAGGCGCACCCAACTTAGTCAACGTGCAGTTTTAACTCCCCTCATTTTGCTCCTATAAACATTTCGACATGAAAAACAAAAGGATAAACAAAATATTCAAACTTGAAAATGCTCTCAAAACAACCAATCTCGCGAAAGCGAATGGTAAATCATGCACAATCAGATGGATTATGCTATCTAGAGGCAGATTATGGCAAATCCCAGTCTGAGCCTTAAACGGAATGCTGAAGCACCCTGAGTCGTTGTTTAGCTGATGGATTCGACATCGGACCGACTTACTATTTTGTTTCAAATTATACATAAACACGGATGGGTTTTATATAGCCCTTTATAAATAGATAATATATTAATCGAGTACGTAGTTAACAAAACAAACAAACGCATTCACAGCCCCAATCTAAGTTCAAAGACTTGTATCGTGGCTGCCGGAAACATTCACATCACACACATATTACACCCAGAACCAGAAGCACAAATATCCCTTGGGAAGGAATTTGTGCTCCTGCCGGGAATCGAACCCAGGACCCACGGCGCAGCGGACACTTGTCCACTGCGCCAACTGGGTCGTCAAAACATTAATTAAGTTGATATAATTATATGTACGTCAAATGATTGGTGTCATTTCGATGTCAATAATAATATGTAAATAAGTAGGTACAGTTAGAACCATACATCCAATTATCTAACTATCAACTATCCAAACCAACTATCTAAATACAATGGGCGGACTTATCGCTAAAAGCGATCTCTTCCAGTCAACCTTTGGATGGAAATAGAGAAAAATAATACATAACAACGTAGGTCGGTGTTGTGGTCAACTACATATATTAATAAATACATAATACAAAAACATAAAATACTTACTTATTTTAGGTTCTGCAATAAGACATGGGGTATTTTTGAAAAACAACCTCTAGGGTAATGTTTCTATGGAAATTTGTATACCTTGGTTTGATTCACTCAATTCTCGTTACAAATAAACTTTAAAATAAATTATGAAACACCTCATAATTATGGATCTTACATTTTAGCTTTGTATACTTTTTTGTCCGTTCTTCCGTCCGTTAGAAATATGTAGGTAGCTCTAATAGTGCTTTTAATTAAAGTAGATAATTAATCACACGCGAGCGAAGCAATTAATCTATGTTTTTAGGTTTTTATTTGTTTTGGCATCGCAACCTATGTGAATTTAGCCAGTGTCAAGTACTAAATATTTTTCAAGTTAAATATTTAAAAAAGCAGTCCTAGTCACAGTCAAAGTCATGTAAGAGAATCATGGTCCAGTCACAGTCAAGTCATGCCCTGTTAAAATGTTAGAAACGTAAATAGAACAATTATTGGAGATTTCAAATAAAAAAAAAATACATTTTTGAACTTTGCATGATTTGTCTATACTCAGAAACTGAGTCCTGTAAACCGTTCTTTAAGGAATTAAAAATATTAACTGTTCCTAGCTTATATGTCCTTTTTATACTTACCGATTAAATAAAACGATTGAACACTGTTGAGACAGAGCAAGAAAGAATGCAAAGAGAGCAGACGAGAAGGAAAGATCTTAAAAATAATTTTGTGCCAAATTTACGAATAGCTAGCCACTGCGTCCGAGTCCAAGCCCTAAAACTTTTTAATAAGTTACCGATACGGTTTAAAACAATCTACAGCGCACATACTTTTAAAATGAGTCTTAAAAGCTTTTTGTTGGAGAAATGCTACTACTCTGTCTCTGAATATTTAAATGATAAAGACAATTGTAACTTTTTGACATAATATTTTATTTGTAAGGACAAAATAATATTATACATAACTAGCTGCGCCCCGCGGTTTCACCCGCGTTGATAATGATGAAAAGTGATGATGATGATGATGATGAAAAATAGATGTTGGCCGATTCTCATAGATACCGGATAAGCACAAAAAATTTCATCAAAATCGGTCAAGCCGTTTCGGAGGAGTATGGCAACGAAAACTGTGACACGAGAATTTTATATATTAGATTGTTTTTAAATGTAATTGTTTGTTGATTTTAATTTAATTATCTTAATTTTAATTTTATTCTAGTAATTAGTTATAATGTAATTATAGTGTAGTTTAATTGAATTTATTTTGTAATGTTTATATTTTTAAAATAATTATTTCCCATACAATTTTGTTCTGGAATAAAAATAAATGAATGAAATGAAACTCATGCACGTTCACGAACTATTAATAGTCCAACATTATTACTCATATGAATGAGTTATTATGGTGGATCATTAACCATTACTGCTGATGAGCTAAAGATTCTTGATGTTTAATTTTTTTGCTGAATTATATACGTTGCGCTTATGTTTGATCAAATCAAATCAAATTAAAATCGTTTATTCACATAGAGATATATTCCAAAGCACTCATGAAAGTTAATCACTCTACTAAATTTGCAAAATTACAGCCATCTCGAGAAGAACCTGGCAAGAAACTCAGCGGCGCATTTTATTTCATTAATTTTTTTTATATCTTTCCTTAACACTAATACATATTTATCTTAACCTAGGTATATCTATATAATGTAGACGCTAGAAAGCGCTTGTGCAGTTTGCCTCCATGCATCCTTGTCATTAATGTAATCAATCGATTTATAATATTTTCTTAATTAATGTTTTTTTTTATGTACGTAAGGCAAGCATTTGACCACAATCTCACCTGATGAAGACTCTCATATTATACTGTTCGGGGAACAAAGACGAGGGCAATGAGTTCGACTCCTTCGCTGTTCGAATGATAAACGTAGAAGCAAAACGCTTCGAGCGAACTGGAGGTATGTCAACCATATATGGATGACGTTTGACAGTTTGTCTTGTTGTTTTTTTTTTTTTTTAATTTGTGACAGGCTAGTGTTTGACCACTATCTCACCTGATGGTAAGTGACGATGTGATCGAAGCTGGTAAACACACTAGACCTGGAATACGCAGGCTCTCAAGGATAACTGCCGACCTTACTAATGTCCGTTTTATTACTTTCCCAGTGGTAATTCAGTTACAATTTTAGGAATTATAATTGTAAAATCTAACCCCATTTGTCAAATGCGCGCATTGTTATGCTTATATCAAGTATTAAGATTGTGTGTGATAATTCTTCGTAGCAGTTTCGCGTGCGAAGGATTCAAAAAAAAATTATTGATAGCGTCATTGGAAATTTTTCCACAGGGCGTTCACCCTGTACCAGGCAATTACCGAAGCACTGACCTCCACCTTCCAAGTAACTAAAAATATGACCTATAAACCTTTTTGTCTGACCTCTCAGACTTACAAAGTACACGATGACATCATGATGATGATGAAGCAGGTAATTATGAGTGACGAAATATATAATTGTTCTGATTTTCCTCCTTTATATTATACATTTTGTTTATAACGTTAAATCTTTTTTGACAACGTAGGTAATAAAAATTTAATACAATACAAATACTCTTTATTGTACACCAAGAAAACTAATTATTAACAATAGAAAAAAATAACAATATAAGTAGCAGTACAATCGGCGGCCTTATCGCTAAGAATTTAAATCGATCTTAAAAATAAACCTCAACTTTTTTTTATCTTTGGTAAGCAACTATTTGACCACTACATCACCTGATGTTAAGTGACAATGCGGTGGACGACGGAGCACGCTTGTCTAGAAAATACATATTCACTCTCAACCGACGCTTTCAATTATTAATGTGATGCAACATGTATTGCTGGTGTAAGATAATAATGGATACACAAGTGGTAATTGCCACGAGGTCTCAGATCGGGACAAACAACAAGTCTATCTATCAGTTACATTTGAAAATCTTCATACAAAATATACATTAGTTCAGCAGTGTTAGTATTACATAGACAAAAAAAGTGGGCAACGAACTACTAATAAATAATAGTTAAAAAAAACTAAAAAACACGCTTTATATACAAAACCAAGCTAAAAATAGAATAGTGTAAAAAAAATCGTAAATATAAATTAATAATAGTGTATATAAGAATCTGACCGTTTAAAGTGGGTCAAAATCGCGCCCAAAGGCGTCGGTTACAAACATAAAAGTGAAACTAATATAAAGCGTTAAAGAACAGGATTGGGAAAGGAAAGAAAGTTGGGCAAAGATCCACAATTCGTATGAATGGCTAGAATAATATACAAAATCAGAAAGGGGGCAAGTAGCGAACAGACCGGTCAAATATACGCTGATGATAATGATACAAAATATTTCAACAAGTAGCCAATATCAACATTTTGCAAATATCCCTCATGACTTATCTATAAAACGGCTGCACCGATTTTCATCAAACATAGCGAAGGAAATTAGTATCTTTAAATATTTCAAACCATTATCAAAATGGGGAAAATAGTTTTCCACACAGACAACCTATCACCCTAAACGCATAAACCTTCTCCGTTCCGTCGTAGTTGATTAGTAGGTAAGGTAACATTTGTTTAAGACAAGTAAGGTACCTTCTAGGCAAGCATGCTACTTCTTTGGCCGCATCATCACTTTCCATCAGGTGAGATTGTGGTCAAATTATTGCTTATTGCTATTGGTAAATATCAGACATAAAAAAGTGACTAAATCAAGTCACCTTATAAACAATAAAAGCTAAATCAATTTGGTCCAGCCGTTTGGGAACTACGATGCGACTGCCACATATACATACTACAAACTCGTTAACACCCCTTTTTTTCGTTTAGGATTCTTAAATAAACAAATCAAAACAAACACATTCACACTGACAGCCCCATACTAAGTTCAAAGACTATAATAAATAAGAATGTGCTATTAGTGGAGTTGTCCATAAGTACTCCCAACAAGCAGTACCCACGACTCAAGTCTTCGAACTTAGTGTGGGCTGTGAGTGTGGAAGCGTTTACTTCTCTGTTATTTTGCACACATCACGCACACTTGTTTTTTTTCTTCTTACTTTTGGCTCCGCAATCTTGTGCATTTAGCCAGTGTCAAGTGATTATATAATATTTCAAGTGTATTTCATATTCAAAGTTCTAGTCACATGTCACAGTCAAAGTCAAGAAAGAGAGTCAAGGTCCAATCATAGACAAGTCATGCCCTAGAAAAGTGGTAGAAACTTTACTAGAACTTCTGTTGTAGTTTTGAAGCGAAAGCGAAAAACACATTTTTCAACTATGTATGATTTGCCTATACTTATGCACGTTTACTGAGTATTAACGGTTAATAGTTCACCATTATTACACATTAACACTCGAAGAATTACAGGTTTTGGAAAATTATACAAAATCAACAACGCCATTTCATCACTTTCGTGCAAAAATAATGTCAGTAACAGATGATTTAAAATGTCTTCTAAGCAGAAATAAAGTTAAAAATAAAGACATAAACACCGTAAGGATAACTCGTATGTTACGGGATGTTACGTAACTCTTGTGTTTGAGTAAAACTGGTATTTTACAGTACTTAAAAGCATTATCAAGATGCTCGTTATAGCTCGTTGTATTAAATCACCAGTACGGAGAAAATATTATATTTTCCACTAGCTGTGTCCCGCGGCATCACCCGCGTTTGTTTTATTAATAAGCTACTTGTTAAAAACATTAAAAAACAAGCTTTTGGAGGTCCGCCATATGGGATTTAGAGTGACGTCACTTTATTTTTCGACTTATTCTCAGCAAGCCCTTTCATTTGATACCCATATCGTGTGTGCATTAAAAATAACTTGTCTGCCATCTTGGAGGTCCCGCCATATTGGAATTAGAATGACGTCACATAGCTAAGCAAGCATTGTCATCCAAAATAAGCGTGTAATATACCAAATTTCAGCTCAATCGGAATTGAGTTGCAATATTCCACCCGGATAAACACACATACATTGCAATTTAAATAAAAGCTTATAAAAAGTGCCATTTGTGTTAATCCTGGTCTGATGCGTGACGATGGTAAAACACCCGACGGCATGACTTTAATTCCATGGAAGATAGGACGGCCTTTAATGTGGGATGTAACTTGTGTCGATACTTTAGCTCCGTCACATCTTCCTGAAACACAGAATGGGGTTGGCGTCGCGGCAACTTCGGCAGAGCAGCGCAAACGGCGAAAATATGGAAACCTCGGCAGTGGTTACATATTTGAGCCGTTTGGTGTTGAGACACTGGGTCCGTGGGGACCGGGAGCTCATTCTATTTTCAAAAATCTATCAGAGCGCCTGGTTGAGGCGACGCGTGATCAAAATGCTGGCACTTATTTGGCTCAACGTATTAGCATTGCAATTCAGAGAGGCAATGCCGCCAGCATGATGGGAACGCTGCCCACTGGTAGTGGGCTTGAGCACTTGAGTTACCTACCTATATATATTTATATATATATTATTACCTGTGTATAAGTTATGCACATTCTAAATGCTTGCTTGTCGTGTTACTAGTGGGCAGTCTAGAAGTCAAGGTTTTTCAGGCCGCTTGAAATCTTCTAATGTTACTTAACGACTGTTGACTTATGACTAAAACGTCTACGGGACCGACGGCTTAACATAGCGTCTAAAGTACTTAAACGAACACTCAAAGAATATCAATTTTAAGAAAATAATACATGATTGAAAAACGATTTTTTTTTCACTTTCGCGCCAAAACTCCAATAATGCTTACTTAGTTACTATGTTGCTTGTGTCTCTACAGGAACATACTACTACTTATCTTTGTATAAACAATTCTTCTATACGTATGTATGTGACGGAACTCAACCTGGCTGGACCGATTTTGAAAAAAATTTCGTGTGTTCAGGTAAATTCAAGAATAGGTTAAATTCACAATTCTATTTGATAAATTATGTTTTTTTAATATACGCGGGTGGAGCCGTTGGCTTCAAATATACTACTTCTATTGAAATCAGGTGAGTTAGGTGAGAAAAAACTCGATCTCTAGAGATGATGCATTTTGTTGATTGTTTCCTTTTAGATAATTAACTACATGACGAGGTAAGTATATGTATATTGAAAATCAGTTATAAGTAGTCCCAGTCACACTGATTGAACTTTTGATTCTTCGAGTGTTAAAGATTATTATCTACTAGCCGTGCCCCGCGGCTTCGCACGCTATTACCAAGCTAAAAAGTAGCCTTTGTGTTAATCCTAGGTATAATATATGTACATTCCAAATTTTATCCAAATCTGTTCAGCCGTTAAAGCGTGAAAAGGGAACAAACGTGCCTATACAAACTTTCGGATTTATAATCTTAGTAGAATTAATAGTTTGTGTACGTGCTCGAGTGCAGGCAAGTCATACAAAGTACTAAAACGTGATTTCGTTTTCGCTCCAAAACTTCAAAATAAGTTATTTCTAGTAACACTACTACTTAACTATGGCATGACTTGACTATGACTGAACCATAACTCTATTACTTGACTTTGACTGAGACTAGTGACTATAATCATACTGACTACATAAAGACTTGAAAATAATATTTATTACTTGTTAAATGAGACTAGTTTACAAAGCAATTGCCTGCGTCTTCCCCGAACGCTACAATCTGGGTGTCTTCAAGTCTAGAGTAAATACGTACCATCTAGGCAAGCATGTTCCATCTTAGGCCGCATCATCACTTCCATCAGGTGAGATAATGGTCAAATGCTTGCTAATCCAGCATAAAAAAGGCAAAATTAGAAAACAAAATTAATCACCGTAAAAAATGTATGACTAACCTAACATTACGCCACCTTTTCACTTGTTTCAGCATTAGGACACCTGTCCATCAAAAACATTATAGCATGACTGTTTTTTATTACAAAGTACACATAACTGTACTTTACCTCTTCATGACATTTTTGTGGTCAGATTCTGGGATTCCCCAAGAGTTTGTGACATAACAAGTCATTGTGAGGTGTATTATATAGACCTACGTAGGTTGTAGGTATATTTTCCAGTCAATGACATTATATATACTGAAGGACTGACAGTCGCCAACTTTGTATACATTTCGCACAGGCACGTGTTTCTGACGTATTAGTACAGACTCGTTTAGAAAGATTTTGTTTGGTGAAACAGGTTTAAAATAATTTCATAGTTAATGTGTTCATTATCAATTGTTGTTAATTATTTTAGCAGTTAAATTCTACCAGCATCAATATTATCTTTGGAATGAAGTACATCCTATTTATTGTAGCACTGTTTTATACAGGTTAGTAATTTTGTTTTTACGTGTTGATTGTGAATTAAATTTTTCTGTCTCGTACTATTAAATCAAAATCAAAATCGTTTATTCACATGTACCCCAAAGAGGCACTCATGAAAGTGAATGAACTGCCAGATTCGCAAAATTACAGCCATCTCGAGAAAAACCTGGCAAGAAAATCGGCGGCGCATTTTTTTTCATTAATTGCAAATAGTGCAATCAGATCGCTTTGTGATGTGTGTTATGTTGTTATTTGTGTTTTTATATTGATTGAATTACCTTAATTGATTGTAGTGTCTACTGTTCACGTCTATGGCAATAACGAAGAAAGTGTTAATTTAACAAATTTGGAGATACCTACAAGACAGAAACGGGTAAGCTGATAATTGTTGATTTCTCAGTAAGAATTTATTAAAATAATTGTGGTGAGTAGATAATAAAATAGATGAGTCAATGGCCTCGATTCTGATGTACACTCACTAAATTAAATTTAAACTATCCCTGTCTCTTACAAAATAGAAATACAAGACAGAGATAGCATACATTTTAGTGCTGTTAAGCTACTTTATCAATTAAAATATGAGCAGCAGAAGCAGAAAGGCGCATGTTTTTAGTAAACTCCAATTACATACACGACTAAGCTTGCATAGACATCTAAGTTCTGACTAACTTGACAGCACTAAAATGTATGCTATCTCTGTCTTGCGTTCCTATTTTGTAAAAGAAGTTAAACCTTACTGCAATTATGACTTCACTTAAGTATTATGTAGGTCTTGCGGTCTAGGTATTATAGGTAAATAATAGGACTATAAATAATCTTAGACGTACGTATAAGTACTTGCACACATCAGGAAAACATACTACTATATATACAACACGTCACTCCAAAATGACTCAATTCTAAACACACCTATAATCCTACTAATATTATAAATCCGAAAGTTTGTGTGTAAGTGTGTAAGTATGTTTGTTCCCTCTTCACGCTTTAACGGCTGTACGGATTTGGATGAAATTTGGAATGTACATAGATTATACCTAGGATTAACACATAGGCTACTTTTTAACTTAATAATAGCGGGCGAAGCCGCGGGGCACGGCTAGTATAACATAAGATTCTGAAGCGCGAGTGAATAAAGAGAGAGTGTTCAAAGGAATTGCATTATCTTATTCCCGCATCACCGTTCTACTACCGAACATCTAGACAGACGGCAATGCGGCATCCGCTAATGGTAAAAATATCGACCATTCGCACGAAGCGTTTCGCTTCCACTTTCATTATGAGAACTGCCAAGGAGTGGAACGCCCTGCCGACTACTGTGTTTCCCGAAAAGTATAATATGGGGTTGTTCAAGAAGAGAGTGAATAGGTATTTACTGAGCAAGCGTGCTCCATCTTCGACCGCATCGTCGCTTTCCATCAGGTGAGATTGTGGTCAAACGCTAGCTTAGTATCAAATAAAAAAAAAATAGGCATCTTCTAGCAAACGTGCTTCATTGTCGACCGTATCGTTGCTTAACAGCCCCCCTAGCTAAAAACCAAAACGTTTCGTCTCTATTCTATCAAAATAAACGCTTTCTAAATGTAACAGACCTTAAAACTTGTTAACATAAGGTTTAAAATATCTTGACTTGTTATTTAGCTCTCACCGAGATTGTTAAGTTACAGACAAGCAATTTGAAACTTTTGTACACAAGTATTAAAGTTACATTTGGAAAGCGTTTCTATTGATAGAATAGACACGAAGCGTTTTGGTTTTTACCTAGGAGGGCTGGTTAGATAGTGGTCAAACGTTAACCTATGTTGAACTTTTAAAACTCAATAGTTCGCATTTATTAAACGTCATCCATTTATGGTTGATATACCTCCAGTTCGCTCAAAGCGTTTTGCTTCTACATTTATCATACAGCGAAGGAGTGGAACTCATTGCCTGCGTCTTTGTTCCCCGAACGGTATAATTTGGGAGTCTTCAAGTCTCGAGTGAATAGGTATCTTCTAGGCAAGCATGTCACACCTTCGGCCGCATCATCACTTTCCATCAGGTGAAATAGTGGTCAAATTCTTGCCTATTCAACATAAAAAAAATGTATAATATTATGGTGCCCTATTTATTGACTGATACGTCGCCAAGAAAACTTTATTACAAAAGATTTGAAGGTTTAAATATTTAGTAATAAAGTTTAAAATTGTCTATTTCAATTAAACTATTCAGCGAATCGATTAGTCAATCTTAAGTTTTTTTTAAACGCATTCACACTCACAGCACCACACTAAGTTCAAAGGCTTGTATCGTGGGTGCCGGAAACATTCACATCAAACACACTTTACACCCAGAACCAGAAGCACAAATATCCCTTGGGTAGGAATTTGTGCTCCTGCCGGGAATCGAACCCAGGATCCACGGCGCAGAGGGCAGACACCTGTCCAATGCGCCAACTGCGTCGTCTTGCCGTCGTTTAAGTCCTTTTTGTTAAGGTTTCAATTGCAAATGTCAGATTTTCGAGAAGATAAAAAAAGATTCGATGGTAACTAGACCAATTAGGCAGTTATTTATTTAGTTTTTTTTCAATAAAATTCAATTCCATTATTATTTTGACATCGGACACTATATACGGGCCAATTGCCTATATTTCGTAAAACTAAGCAATAACTATATATAGTTATTGCTTAGGTTTTTTCTGTATAGATAATGTATACATTATCTATACAGAAAAAACCTAAACTACTTATATTGAGCTTATAGGTAACTCAAGTGCTCAAGCCCACTACCAGTGGGTAGCGTTCCCATTACGCTGATGGCTTGCCTCTCTGAATTGCAATGCTTATACGTTGAGCTACATAAATACCAGGATTTTGATCACGTATCGCCTCAACCAGACGCTATGATAGATATTTAATTTATTTTTCACATTTCAGCACGACGATGAATGGGAATGGGGTTACATGGTTCTACCTGCAAAGCCCTCTAAGCCAACACTTGCAAGAACACTAGACAACAACCCGTGTCTTAACAAAACTTACTCACCCAAGCCTGATTTTAACAAACGCACTATAAGGATTAGTGAAGCTAGTAAGTCAAAGATTTCTTGTAACTGACACTGTTTTTTATGCAAATAATAGTACTACTCCGTGGCAGGAACCATGTCCTAGTAAAACTTAAAAGGGGCTAGGTATCTTACTTAATTCGTAGTACCCAGATGACCGAGCTTTGCTCGGCTGAAAACACAAATAAAACGACGTTTTCTAAAATTGAAACCTAGCTAGATTAATTTATCGCCCCCAAACCCCCTGCATACAAAATATCATGAAAATCATTAGAGCCGTTTCCGAGATCCTGATTACACATACAAGAATTGCTCGTTTAAAGGTATTTTATCTATGCTGTTGACCGTTAAAGAGATTTTTTTGCTGATGTTAATCCTGGATGTCATTTGAAAGAAAGAAAACACATTTATTTTGCACTATAAAAAAATAAAAATAACAATTACTTTAAAATTAACATTAAAAATAAAGTTTTTTTTTTTTTTTTTAAATCTTTGATGTGAGTTTTTGTATGCCAAAAAGGGTTTTCAAGTCATGCTTACAGTGAAATACATTGTTATCGACTGAACTGACACGCAAAAATTCAAATCCGTAAGATAACAGGAAGTAGTCCTAATTCAGATTTCAAAATTTGACCTAAACAAATAAACTAACATATTATAAACATTAGAAGTTAAATAAAAATCTTGTAACTAATTACACTTTAAAAAGTTTTTTTTAAACGAGCTCTCACCAGTTTTAAATAAAAAGGACTGCAAAGTTACATAACCAGAGATCTTGTCAAGACGAATCAAACGACCCCTAACCCAATGAGCTTGTTTTGTTAAGTTCAGAAGTTTCTATGGCCATCTTCCGTCACCATCATCAGACCAGCTCAAAGGTACCATATCATTGTATAGTCATCGAAGATACATAAGTACACCAAATTTAAGTCTATTCAAACAACGTGAAGTGGGTCGAATTTAACTTGCAAGATTTGATTACAGACCGACATATAGATAACGAGACGGGTGAAACTAAAGCTTGTTGATCAGTTGAACAGTTGATCTAATTTTTAATTTAATATTAATTTATCTATTGACACTTAAATATTACAACATTACAATTACTTATAATGTTACTTCTGGTGAGCCTTGGATCCCACACTAGGATGAATTCTGTGTCGTGGGATTCAGTCTCTTCCAGTATTTGTACTTGCAAATACTACAGTTAAATACATTAATAATTGATGAAATGGACATGAAATATAAAATAAATATAGAGTTTAATCTATATATATAAAAAACAATGCCACTTTTCGTTGTAATTGTATAACTCAAGAACGGGCTCACCTATTCAAACCAAATGTTTCGGCTTTGTTCGGACTATTTAGTAGATAGTTTATGTGAAGTTTGCACATTTTTTTTCCCCACCGGAAATTGCACCTGGGCGAAGCCGGAGCGGATCGCTAGTATAATATAATTATGCTAGCAATACTGAACTGCCCGTTGGCTAAGTTGAGCGAGCGTTGGCCTACTAAGCAGGGGTATCGGGTTCGGGGAGAAAACTTGTGTTTAAAAGGAAAAGTTGTCTTTGGTCTGGTTCTGGTTGTGAGTGTGTGTGTGATGTGAATGTTTCCGGCACCCACGACACAGGTCATCGAACTTAATGTGGGGCTGTGAGTGTGAAAGCGTTTATGTTAATGTTACTACTTGAAGCTATGAAATTAATAATTCTGTTATTATATGTCACTTATAGAAGTAGATTGAATTCAAACATTGAAATGATTTCAAACTATTTTTTCAGAATGTTACGAATACATTTGGGAACTCAAACTCAGGGATGAAATGGACAAAAGGTCGGCTGAATGTAAGTGGAAATAAACTTTATTAAATCCGTAGCTAAAAATAACTTCTGTGAAAACCGTCAAGGAAGAATTTGCAATTTTCCCCATACTTTGCCGTCTCATGGAGGCTTTAATAACTCAAGGAAAGTTTCAGCCGTTTTTAATATTTTCATCGGCGTTATTTCTGTCCAAATCTATTTTCAGGAAAGAGATGTGATTGAGTGTGAGATGAGATGATCTTCTTCTTCAATTTTATTTTTACCGAAATGAAAAGATAATTACATAAAAGATATTTACTAAAAAATAGTTAGTATCCATACTTTTTTTTGTATAAACTAAAAAAATTGCACTTAAAACATAAGAAGTAGGCCGGTCAACGTCACTTGCACTTGGGACTGCTACCAATCATCTAACAAGGCTTTAGTAAAACCAAAAAATAATTATGAACGAGGTTTGACAGTTTAAATAGATTTTATAAAATAGACAATGGTTTTATGTTACAGGTATGGCATACAAGATAAAAAACAGAGGCCCTTATGACCCCTACTTCGCTATAGGAGGCCGAGATACGGAGCCCGGCGAGTTTCCTCACATGGTAAGACTTTTTTTTGATGGGTTGCGTTTTTTGTTGCAGTGTAGACACTAAAGCAACAATAGTAGCCTTAAGGTGGCAAAATCTGCTCCAGGACTTTCAACTAGATATATAACTATTTCAAATTAGTGACTCTGTGCGCTGAAACCCACGTATTCTTCGAAATGACTGAAATATGTATTTTTTTTTACGTTTAAAATTTTTGATATGGGAGATATCACCGCCTTTTTGAAAAAATCCAAAAATGAATCGCCAAAAAATTCTAAATAATTATAGAACCTGTTCAGAAAAAATCACAATGCGACCTATAAAGGAGAACAACCGGAAATCTGGACATACGAAAGCAGTTTAGCACAAGCTGAAACGGAGACACCCGCTCGGGTTTCAGTTTTTAAATTGTTTACTAGTTACTTAAGAGCTAATTGTTTGAACTGCACGTTGGCGTCCGCCTTCTAAGCAATGGTATTGGGTTCGATTCCCAGCGGAAACAAGTTTTTCTCCCCAATAAAAAAATGTGTTTCTGGTTGTAATAAGTGTGTGATGTGAATGTTTCCGACACCCATAACACAAGTCATCGAACATAGTGGCTGTGAGTGTGAAAGCGTTTACGTATGTTATACTAGCCGTGCCCCGCGGCTTCGCCCGCTATTGTCAAGCTAAAAAGTAGCCTATGTGTTAATCCTAGATACCTATAATCTTTGTTCATTTCAAATTTCTTCCAAATCCGTTCAGCCGTTGAAGCGTAAAGAGGGAACAAACATACTTACACACACACTTACAGACACACTTTCGGATTTATAATATTAGTAGGATAGTAGGATTAACGATCATTTTGTGTGTAGGGTGCGATAGGTTGGCGCGCTTCTGTGGGAACCTGGATCTTCAAATGTGGGAGTTCGCTCATCAGCTCCAAGTTCGTTCTAACAGCAGCTCACTGCTCCCGCGTATCAGTAAGGGATACCACCATTGCAGACCCGAAGCCGAAGATCGTCAGGCTGGGTGACAAGAACATCATAGATAAAGTAAGTTAGATCTAATACTTACTACTACGTACTTTGTTATATAAACAGTCATGTTATTTATAATGTTTTCGTTACCGGTATCCTAATGCTGAGACGAGTGAAAAGGTGTCGTAACGTTAGGTCAGTCATACATTTTTGACTTTGTTTTTTTAGTTTTGGCTTTTTTTATGCCGGATAAGCAAGCATTTAACCACTATCTCATTCGATGGAAAGTGACGATGCGACCAGAGATGGAATGTGCTTGCCTGAAGGTACCTATTCACTATATACTTAAAGACACCAAGATTGTATCGTTCAGGGAACAAATAAGTTACCATTAGTCGAACGACTTGCACAACTGAAGGCCCACTTGGCGCAGTAGGCAAGTCTCTACCCACTGCGCAGTGGGTCCTGAGTTCAATTCCTGGCTGGAGTACAATTTTTCTACCCAAAGGACATTTGTACTTCTGGTTATGTGTGATGTAAATCTTTTTTTTTTATTCTAGATAGACAACCATTTGACCACTACTTTTTTTTTTTTAATCTTTCCGGCTCTTACTATACAAGTCTTTGAACTTAATGTGGGACTGTCAATTTAATTCGTTTGTTTTGATTTAAACTACTATTTTATGTAAAAAGCTTCTTATTATCTCAGTTCTCAAACGGCGTCAACCCAGTAGACGAGAAGATCATCCGCATAATCGTCCACCCGAAATACTCCTCACCGAAGAAGTACTTCGACATAGCGTTAATGGAGTTACAAAATGACGTGACGTTTACCAAATTGATACAGCCAGCTTGTCTTTGGAGACAGTTCGATACCACCAGCCTTGGTACTGAAGCTACCTTGACGGGGTGGGGGGTGATAGACACAGGTAAGCTTTATTTGGAAGACGCACAAATATAAAGCCTTTGGTTATTAAAACGATACACAAAATGATTTCAGCCGGAGGTGTAGAAAATTGGACGAGCTATTTACTCGTCTCACATTAGAAAAAGATAAACTTATAGATCGGAACCACATCTCATTATATTGTTAAAGCGATGATTCAAAACTCTTTGTGCGTGAGAACTACTATTTAAAATGAAAATGCTTTTTATTCATTTATAGGTACCAATTGCAATTATCTAAAGAATGTAATTATTATTTTTTGTTCTTTATGTAGAGATGAAAGATATTAGTAATTTAAAGGACCCAACTTTAAAAACTTTCACCAATCATGTTTCTGGATTCCACTTATTGAGATTACATCCATAATTATATTTACTATCTAAATATCAAAACTTGACTGAAACCTACCTGTTTTTAGCTGTTTAAAAATAAACATAGTGTCTTAATGCCTGAAAGTGGCTAACAAACTAACCTCTTGCCTGAGAGTTAGTGTATCAACACTCATAGGTCTGTCAATTTGTATATCACAATAATCACACTAATATTATGAAGGCGAAAGTTTAGTGTTTGTTTGTTACTTCTTCACGCTCAAACGGCTGGGCCAATTTTAAAGAAATTTGATATAGAGGTAGTAGACACCCTGTATTAACACTTACTATATAACTTAATTTGTCCCGGAATCCCGCGGAATTACGCAGGTGTAACCGCGGGGCACAGCAAGTTTGCTATAATTTTAAACCAAGAGTGGAAAAATATGTTTGAGTTTGAAAAGAACTATTTTTATTAGGAGGACTTGTGCCGTGCGACTATAAATTCACCTTTATCCGCCCGTACATAATAAAGTTATGGCTTGGTCAATGTATATAGGGATTCATCCTACTAATATTATAAATCCGAAAGTTTGAGTGTAAGTGTGTAAGTATGTTTGTTCCCTCTTCACGCTTTAACGGCTGCACGGATTTGGATGAAATTCGGAATATGCATAGCTTATACCTAGGACTAACACATAGGCTACTTTTTAACTTTATAATAGCGGGCGAAGCCGCGGGACACGGCTAGTTTTTATATAATTGTAGGTATGTATTCAATACATAATAGTGTACTTATTACATTGTACATATAACTATGTATTTGTTTAATTCACTTTCAGCTATTTGAGTTTTACGTTTCTTTTATGACATTTTTAGCATTTCCCTGTTTACGGCTAACCACTTGAAAATATAATAAAAAAATCACAATGAACGAACATTCGGGTAATATTTATTGTAATAAAAAACGCATCAAAGTGACTAAATTAAATAAAGTTTTTATGGTATATTTGACATAAAAAGCATATAAATATTGTAATAATCCTGCACGAGTCAGCAGTTCTTCGAAAGAAGATATTTAAAAAGATAAAAACCTATATAAACAAACATTTATTTGTTTACTTAATATTTCATTGCACAATAATAATGTACAAAAGTAGGACTTAATGCTAAAAGCATTCTCTACCAGTCATCCAGCGGTGGAAATAAAATTACAGGCGTGCATCAATCAGGGAAAAACAATACATTACATTATTACTGTTAACTTAGGTATATTTAACACTATGCGTGCCCCGCGGCTTCGCCCGCTATTATCAATTTAAAAAGTTGTGTGTGTTAATCCTAGGTATAAGCTATGCAGATTCCAAACTTCACCCAAATCTGTTCAGC
Organism: Lomographa bimaculata; assembly: GCA_948107665.1. NCBI lineage: Eukaryota > Metazoa > Arthropoda > Insecta > Lepidoptera > Geometridae > Lomographa > Lomographa bimaculata. Next base: position 16,050,571 of record OX403599.1, read on the forward strand.
CGTTAAAACGTGAAGAAGGAACATACTTACACATTCACACACATACAGACAAACTAAAAATATTAACATAATTACACTTCATCGTTCTTCCCTATTTAATTTATTATGGAAAAAATCTTGTTGAAAATGGGCACGGACACTAGTACTGTGGTGATTCGTTTAGGCATATAATATTATTATTATTATTAAAAACATTTTCTTGTCATCTTGGTCTTAAAGACAACAATTAAATTACGATCCTATTCTCAAAATTCAAGTTCAAATCATTTATTTACACGGGCCCCAAAGAGGCACTCATAAAAGTTTATGAATGTTATTGCCAGATTCGCATAATTACAGCCATTTCGTCCCCGATATGGCTTCCTCGAGGTTCTCCTAAACCTGGCAAGAAACTCAGTAGGTACCGCATTTTGCCTTCCTTTTTTTTAAACAAGCTTAGATTACTAATACATTAATAATCTTAACTCTACCTATCTATATTATGCAGTCGCCAGAAAGTTTTGTCATTAATGTAGTCATTAATTTTAAAATATGCATTCTTAGTTATCACCCGTCTTAATGCTCCAAATAATTAATGTTGTTTCTCGTTATTAGTAGATGCTTAGTGTATCTGTACAATATTATAAGAAAGTTTAGTGAGTACATAAAATTAAATATGAAAAATAGTATAGAAAAAAAATGTGGCATACGTACATATTTTTTACTTTCTCAATCATTTTGGATCCAGTTTTGGGGAGTTGTGTTCATGGGACAATGGTGGGTATTTCCTGATGATTACAATATGGGAGTCTTCAAGTCACGAGTGAGTAGGTATCTTTTAGGCAAGCTTGCTCCATCGTTGATCGCATCGTCGCTTACCATCAGGTGAGATAGTGGCCAAAAGTTTGCCGATATCGAATAAAAAAGAAAAAGAACTGGCTTCGAAATATGAAACATATTTATGTTAAAGCTCGTCAGTGATCGATAATTATCCAGAAATAAAAAAACACAAATATATCTTTCACATATTTTTAAGGCACTCAAATTGTAATATATGCAAACCCGTCGGCTACGGGATTTTTCGTAATACTTGTCCACTTTACACAAAACTACAAAATAAATGTAAATGACAGGAACTCGCAAAACATCTCCCGAGCTCCAAGCAGCAGTGGTGGACGTCATCAACCAGCAACAATGTGAGCAGTTGCTGCGAAGCTCGTGGAATCGAAACTGGTTTGGCATGCAGGAGCATCAGATTTGTGCGGGGAAACTGGCTGGAGGAGTCGATGCTTGTCAGGTACTCGGTTGTTATGTTCTCCTGGTACATTAAGAGATGCATATCATATATAACATAAACGCTTTCACACTCACAGCGCCACACTATGTTCAATGACATGTGTTGTAAGTGCCGGAATCAATCATATCACACACACAATCACGCCTAGAACTAGAAACGCAAATTTCCTTTGGGGAGAAAACTTATGTTTCCACCGGGATACGAACCCGATACCCACTGCTTCGAAGGTGAACACGCACGCAACTAAGCCGACGACAGGCAGTTTAGATGCCAAAATTTATATTAAAAACTAAACTTTTTACCACCTACTACCAGTGTTACCCACTGGTAGTGGGCTTGAGCACTTGAGTTACCTACATATAAGCTCGATGTCTTGATGACTTAGGTCTTTGCTGTATATAGTTTTAGGAAATATAGGCAATTGAGACGTAGTTTGAACTAGCTCGTTGTTAAAAATCGAAATTTTAGTTAGTTGTATAATAATACATATTAAACTTTTTAATATTACATTTTTTAAATATTTTTTCAGTTTTTTTTATTTATTTATTTACAAAATCCATAGCCCTTAATTAACAGAGTTTAATTAATTTGATTTATACCTAAGGCCAATAACGGATTTAATTTTTATTAATATTACTTATAAGACAGTCATATTATTCTAACTGTTATGTATGATTTTGTTATACTTACATTAATGTAAGTTTGAAGCATATAATAGATAAGAAATTCGTTTGAAACTAAATAAATTAATAAGAACAATATTATAATACATGCAAAGGTATGTGTGTGTGAGTGAGTGTTGGTGTGGGTGAGAATTTTGTGTGTGCATGTGAAAGTGTGCCTTTGTTTGTGAGTGGGTAAAGGGTGTGTGTAATTTGATGTAATTAGAATTTGAATATCTCTTCTCACAGTTGTTTTATTTGCCAGGGTGATTCAGGAGGACCTCTCCAAGTGAAAATTCCGCACCATATCAAGTCACAAGGTTCCATGCACTACGTCATAGGAGTGACGTCATTTGGTATCAACTGCGCCCTCCCAAACCTGCCTGGGGTGTATACTAGGGTATCCAGCTTTATTGACTGGATTGAAGATAATGTTTGGCGTTGAACGAAATAACGTTAAAAAAAACTTGCTGCCAAATTTAGTACCTTCTCTTTTTTAGTGAAGTCGGTAGAAAATAGAGTGTTCTTGAAGAAAAGGTCTGTTTTTGCGAAAAACTATGTAGTAAAATCAAAGTAAATAGGTATCTTCTTTGGCAATAAATTATTATTATTAATTATTATCTTAGTATTAAGGCATTTTACAATCTAAAATTTTATTCGAGGTTTACGTTAATACATAGTCGGTAAAAATAAATTTATCTACACATTTATTACATTAAACTAGAAAATAAATACTAAAAGGGTCATTAAAGCGTATACAGTCATAAAAGTTAATAAAATAACCCACCCCTGACTGTACCCGGTGCAAAGGTGCCCATGACGCTGGCAGCATTTCCACGCTGGATAGCAATGGCCTTTGCACCAGAAACGAGCCGGGAGTCACCATTGGTTTCCTTTATGCGGCGCCCTATCTCACTGACCAAAGTTTTGGCTTCGGACCCCCAACAGCCCATGGTCTCAACGGCAATGGGTACAAAGTGATATTGTGGCTCCATCGCTGCATACTTGAGCCGCTTTCTAGTCGCAGCATCCTCCGCAGCTGCGTGCCAGAGTTGAGGATAGTCCACGCTAATCTAAAATATATATAATATATATTATGTATAATGCTTGTGAACTACATATTATTATTTGCTAATAAAACAATTATTTAAGAATATATTAAATGTCTTATTAAACTACTGTACCGTGATTCGAAACCCAATTATACATGAGAGTAGCGTACTTGACTTCCTCCGAAATTGCCGTGCTGCGATTGGTCCGCCCGATCCGTTCGTCCAATCACCGTCGACTCCGCCCTTTCCGTTTCCCGTCAACGTCACCCGTCACCCCAGGTGGTGCGCTGAGCGCGATATAGCTTCATTGGCGTTTGGTTTTTCATCCGGAGCGGTCGTAAGGTCGTACCAACACTTTACGAACTGCATCGTGCTTGTGAAATACTTACTTATTATAATTTTAAGGGTAAATATTTCAATAACGGGTAAGCTGAAGCTCATAACGAATTCTATAACATTGTATATACAAATTGTACCTACTTATTGGTAAATGTTATATTATAAGTAAGAATTATTAATATCTAATAAATTTCTTTTTAACGGTGTTACCGTTCGTTTTAGATATTTAAAATGGATAATAATACAGGTCTAGCCCCAACGTCGGATTGCAGGAACGAGACGTTTGCGCATTGAATCTAGTACTGATTTTTTATAAAGCATTAGCAAATAACTAATTTGCAGATTACCAGTGACAAATAAGGATACAATACAAAACACAGGAATGAGGAACATAAGAAGTGAGTTATTTTAATTATTTTACAAATAGCGGAAAACAAATCCCGGTTGAACGGTAACAATTAAAGTTACCACAAGTGAATCATCCTACTTACCCCTCGGGATCCAAACATTATGGTAATATACGGAAGAAGAGGGCAGCTTCACTTAATTATTACCGAACCTCACGAGCAATAATTTAGTTTTTTCTGTAAAAACTACAACATGCAGCCTCACGCTCCACACCTAACCTGGTTTGAGTAGCGCGTTATTTACACAGAAACTTTTTATTTTCCTTACAGTTTATAATATTCGTTCCACAGAGAACATCGAGCGCAACGACATTTGTTTTTTTTTTTTTTGTAAATACGAATACTAGCAAGGTAAGATATATATAAATATAAAGCCAGTATTTAATATCGACGAACATATTCGAAAATAATTGAAAGTGTAACCATTGGCTTAAAAAGCTAGGCGTGTTACTACCCTCTTTATGGCCGAATGGAAAGTATTTCTCGAAAACTGTATCTTATATTAAGGATGAGGAAGTAACCAACAAAGAAAACTATGTACAAGCCCTACAAAAGGCGCAATTCCCCCTACTCCCATCGGGATAGGAGAGGGAAGTATTCAAATTGAATGTCTGAAGATTTCATGCTGAACAAATATTCTGACTAAAGAATGCTCGGGGCTACGCCCTACATTCTAAACATTCATAACTGTCTCTCGTGTACAGCTGTTACTATCAAAAGGAATTATTTACATTAATGGATATTTTATGCTGAACTAATATTCTGACTAAAGAATGCTCGGGGCTCCGCCCTACATTCTGAACATTCATAACGGTCTCTCGTGTACAGTTGTTACAATCAAAAGGAATTATTCACATTTATGGACTGAAGCCGATGCCAGATGGGCTGGTCCTATCAAATCCGCACCACACTCGACAACAAAGTGCAAAATGATATACACGCATCTGAGAATATGAACAAGTGGCACAACATTGTCAGAGACAGTGTTCCGCGGAGGTGGTCACGACCCTTGGCACTGAGGATATCAACGCAGAGAGAAGTCGGATCGAAGATGAATGGACGCAAAGAGATGATGGACTGAGATGGATGGACGCAAAGAGAAGACGGACTGAAAATGGATGGACGCAGAACAAAATACTATGATGAGAATGCTTGGGGCTCCGCCCTTCATTCTAAATATTCATAACTGGCTCTCGTATGCAGTTCTAACTACATCGAGAAAAAATATTCACATTTGCTGACTAAAGACGCTATGCTGAACTAATAGCTGATCGGAGAATGCTTGGGGCTCCATCCTACATTCTAAAACTGTATAACTGTCTCATGTACATGACGAAGACGTTCTTACTATTGAGACGAATTATTCATATTTATTGACTGAACGTTGCATTCTGTATAAAAACACTAATTGGAGATTGCCCGGGCACCGCCCTACATTCTAAACATAAAGTCTTTCGTATACAGCTCTTGCTATCGAGATTAATCATTGACGTTTATTGACGGATCGTTTCACGCTGAACCACAATACTGATTAGAGAATGCTCGGGGCCCGCCCTACATTTTACACATGAACTGGTCTCCGGTATACAGTTCTTACTATCGAGATTAATTATTCACGGTTATTGATGGAACATTTTACGTTGAACCAAAATACTGATTGCAAAATTCTCGGAGCTTCGCTATTCTAAACTTTTATAATTGTCTCTCGTACTATTTTTATCATCGAGATGGTTGTCAATTTGCGAATCTGGCAATTAACTACTCATTCGAGAATGTTTAGGGTTCGTCTGCCTTATGTATTATATCTACTGGCTATTGCTCTTCCTATCGATATGGCTGTAAGCTTGCGAATCTGACGCATAAAGCACTAACTTAATAATACTAATCGGCCCGTGTGAATGAAATCGTGAATTAAAAGCCACGATTACACTTGTTGAGCAACTGCAAAATAAGTACACTCCACTCCAATCACTTGGCAGGAAAGTCGAAAGTTTCTTGGGATAATTCTATGCTTGACTCCACTTGCTGGTAAAAGCACACGGAGATGATTATGCAAAATCATGTTACATCATATTTCTAGCCAGTCCGCACCATCAATGTCATCAATTTCATTATGACCGAAAGGCAACGGAACTATAAGACTTCAAGTTTTCTATAGCATTAACAAGTATTAGCATCTGCGATTCACATTGAGCCATCAAGGTTCCCTTGAGTTCAATTACTGCGACACAGTTTAACAGAACCCACTAGCACTGCAAAAGGTACGTTACAAAACATTTGACCTGAGCCTGCTCTCAAACTCTTTGAGAGGTAAACGAACAAAAATGTATAAATTGGAATATAAGGCGAAACAAAGAAATTTGATAAAACTTTAGAAGCAATTACAGACAAGGTTGGACCAAAATCGACACAGCTTTCTTGCTTGTCGCTTGGCTTTTAATGTCAAGGTTTTTGGAGACCGTCTAATGACATCCAACATAACTTTACCACTGTCGTTTTATGACATACAAGAATGGTGAATAACTTCACAGGCCCTCCTAACTCAGTTGAAAAATCACATTAACCGGTCACTATACTCATAACCTTGACGGCAACTCGGTTGAAAACGGAACCCTACCCCATATGGACTCGTGGTTTAGCCCTGGCAATCGATTATGATATCAAAAGGTGGACAAGGTTCGTGTGCTATTTAATCTTAGGAAAACGCTGTTTTCTAAGAGCATTACTGGACTATAAAGCCTTACATGTGCAAGCAAATACTTGAATGAAGTCCTAAGCCCGAGCTGTTTCGGCAAATCAGAAGTATACTACGATAACAAGAGAATTACAAAACCTATTGAAATGGACAAATATACGAGCAAAATATACTTTGCAACTTCAACACAGCATTATGAAAACCGACCGTGATTCTCGTGATAGTTCACGACGAAAACGTCATTAGGTCTATTTATTACAATATAGATGCAGACCATTTGTCACGTCAGAAAGCACATGCCGAATATGTCTTTTTAGGACGTCCGTGGCGCATAATTGTAACTGCAGGCTAACTTCGGTAATAGTAATGATGAATGTTTAACTTGATCTCTCTTGAACCAGAGCACTGGATTCTCTGATCACTCGCAATCAGAGACCTTCAAATTTTTGAAGAGAAATGTACTGGAAGATTCGAGATACCTATGAACTATGTATATTTTTTATTTCACAAATTTATCACCTTCTTATTTTAATTTGTGATGGAGTAACCTTACCTTCCCTTGTTGGCTGGAGTATTGTCGTGGCGCGTTGGCATTACTACTTCAGTGGGATATTGTGCAACAAACATGATTATGTTGCGATTGGTTTGCGATATGTTTAAGTTTGATGCTATGCCAACAATCGGCAACATAAATTATCGCAATAAAGTATGCTAGACTAGCATACACTCGTGAAATAATTGTGTCAGTATAGTAATGAACTGCCTAATCAAATCGATATTGTTATTTGGCCCACCTACGTTTACAAATAAAACCATACATAAAGTTTTACAACACATACCATGACCGCAGACTGTATTGTATTGTATACATAGAATGACTGTTGTCTCAGTAGCATCATGAAGTGCGTAAATAAATCATCCTCTTGACTATATATTGGCTCAAGGAAACTGGGATATTATAGAACACAACGTGAGAAATCGCACCCTCTAATTTGTCACCAAATTCACTTGAAGCCTAGAATGAACCTCGAACTAAAATAAATATATATTAAAGCTATTTTAATCAGTGGAATTTACTAAAACCATTACGATATTAAGATAATTATGATGAGCACATATATAAATACCTATACCTACCCCTCATTAATAATAGAAATATAGTGTTCTGGGCATATTGTATCATTTGTTCTTCATACCAAAAGTTATAACTTCTCTTAGTATGACAAAAATTATATACAGATCACATTGGCGTCGCCGTCACCACCAGGCGAAAACAAACACGTCTCTCATGTATAATTGGGTTTCGAATCACGGTACAGTAGTTTAATAGTGATGTTTTACCTGCAATTAAAACATTTATTAAACATACTTACCTGATTCGAAACCCAATAGTTTCTAATTCTGCCTGGTGTAATACATGTACAATGTAAATAACATGAGAAATCCAATGAAGCTATATCGCGCTCAGCGCACCACCTGGGGTGACGGGTGACGTTGACGGGAAACGGAAAGGGCGGAGTCGACGGTGATTGGACGAACGGATCGGGCGGACCAATCGCAGCACGGCAATTTCGGAGGAAGTCAAGTACGCTACTCTCATGTATAATTGGGTTTCGAATCAGGTAAGTATGTTTAATAAATGTTTTAATTGCAGGTAAAACATCACTATTATTTCTACTCTCTCTAGTAGACACAAAGTTCGAAGACTTGTTTCGCGATTGCCGGAGACATTTACATCACACATACACAATAAATAAACGCTTTCACACTCACATCCCGACACTAAGTTCGATGACTTGTATCGTGGGTGCCGCAAACATTCACATCACACACACAATCACAACCAGAACCAGAAATAACATTTTTTTCTTGGGGAGAAAACTTGTGTTCCAGCCGGGAACCGCCGGGCATGATTCATCTTCGGCCGCATCGACACTTTCCATCAGTTGAGATAGCGGTTAAATGCTTCCCTATCAGTCATAAAAAAAAACAACGGGTTGCACTCCGGGAGTGGCGGCAAAAGTGAATACTCGCCACGCGGTAGAAAGAGAGAATATTAATTCCTCTCCTTCGTCTAACGAATTTTCCGTCTTACGAATTTCCGATCAGGTCACGTGTCCTGACGCGAGTTTAAATTTTTTTACCCATCCCAAAAAAGTGCATAACGCCGCTAAAAAAGTTTTCACTTCAATAATCGAACCCGATATCTGATATTTAGTATAACCTGATGATTAAGTGAAGATGTAATCGACGATGGAGCATGTTTACCTAGAATAAACTTTGGTTACTCGTGACTAACCGCATTATACTTATCGATAAACACAGTTGTTATACTTTTATGCTCCTACTAGTCGTGCCCCGCGGCTTCGCCCGGCTTATGTGTTATTCCGGAACCTAAACTATCTACATTGTAGATTTCATCAGAATCGGTTTACTCTTAGATATGTGATAACAAACATTCACACACACACACACACAAACTTTCGCATTTATAATATTAGTAGGATACGATTAAACATTTTCTATATTTATTATATTTTTTTATATATTTATAATTGTACTAGCGATCCGCCCCGGCTTCGCCCAAGTGTGATAAATGAAGAACCGCTCGACCGTTTTGTGCAAACTTAACATAAACCATCTACTAAATAGTCCGAACAAAGCCTAAACATTTGGTTCGGATAGGTGAGCCCGTTCTTGAGTTATAAAATAACAACGAAAAGTGGCATTGATTTTTATATAGATAACATATAGAATATAGATATAGAAGAGAAGATATGGTACTGTACATATACATTTTTATATATTTACTGTTTTAGATCTGCCACCTCTGAAATGTGACTGAAAATCAGCGTCAAGTGTTACACTTGGCAAAAATGCTGAGTCACGACCCTTTTGGCACTTTTCCTTTGTGTTATATTTAATTACCTTTGTAAACTGTTTTTATTGTCTATTGTATGTTTGTTTGTCTTGTCCATAGTGCTAAATAAATATATTTCATTTCATTTCATTTTCATTATTCCCACAAAAAATAATTGCGAACGAAAAGTACCACCACTTTTTAAAACATTGGCCCCATGTTAAGGGCGGTGTTTAAATTTGTCTGTTTTGACCCAAATCTCTAATTTATGACTACCATAAAAAGGAATACTTCACCCCGAGGGTGATTTGCATATTTTCTTACACGTGTTTTGTTTGAACATTATTATTTTCTAACTTTTATTTTGCTTTCGAATTACAGGGCCGCGGTATGTATTTGTTTTTTGTGAATCGTTGAACGTAAATAAGAAAATCATATCAAATTTAACCAATACAATGATAATATAAATTCAACTTATATAATACTAGCCGTGCCCCGCGGCTTCGCCCGCTATTATCGAGTTAAAAAGTAGCCTATATGTTAATCCTAGGTATAATCTATGTACATTCCAATTTTTATCCAAATCCGTTCAGCGGTTAAAGCGTGAAGAAGGAACAAACATACTTACACACTTACACACAAACTTTCGGATTTATAATATTACTAGCCGTGCCCCGCGGCTTCGCCCGCTATTATCAAGTTAAAAAGTAGCCTATGTGTTAATCCTAGGTAACATCTATGTACATTCCAAATTTCATCAAATCCGTTCAGCCATTAAAGCGTGAAGAGGGAACAAACATACTTACACACAAACTTTCGGATTTATAATATTAGTAGGATAGTAGGATAGTAGGATAGTGATCAAATGCTGGTACATATATTACAATACAATACAATACAATACAAATAGTCTTCATTGCACACCAAGAAAAATAACAATTAACAATAGAAAAAATAACAATATAGCAGTACAATCGGCGGCCTTGTCACTAAGCAGCGATCTCTTCCAGGCAACGCATAAGGATGGAGAGGATAAAAAAGTTTAACAAAAAGTGATCGGTGGTACGGCAATGATCATTATACATACATGCAATATTTTAAAAATACATATATTATCATTTAGCTCAACGTTTTAGGTTTTTTTTTTTCTAGGATAGACTATTTTGACTACTATTTCACCTGATGTGACGAAGCGGTCGACGTTGTAGCACACACGAAGAAACCTCACTCTCGACTTTAAAACTTCAAAGATTGTATACTTTTAGTGTCGAATCCGTAATTTAATTGTTTTTTTTTCCGTTAATTTTGACTTAGCAATCTTGTGTATTATGTTAAATTGCCAGTGTCAAGTAATAATTATATTTTTTCTTATTTCATATTAAAAGTCCTAGTCACAGTCACGTAAAAGATTCAAGGTCCAGTCATAGCCAAGTAATGTCTTTTATGCAAGCGTGCTTCATCGTCGACCACATCATCGCTTACCATCAGGTGAGATAGTGGTAAAACGCTTGTGTATAATGAATAAAAAAAATCCCTAGTTAAGTGGTAGAAACTTTACTAGAACTTCTATTGGAGTTTTGGAGCGAAGGCGAAAATCACGTTTTACAACTTTGTATGACTTCCCTACACTTATGCACGTTTACTAAGTATTAACAGTTATTAGTCCACTATTACTACACATGAATACTCGAAGAATAACAACTTTAATAAAAACAAAATCAACAACGCCATTTTTTCACTCTCGCGACAAAACTCAATTTAATTGTACTTAATTGATTTGAACACATTATAATATAAGTAATTATACGAAACCAAATGTTATGTACGTTATGTTAATTGGATGCAACACCTTGGCCAATGTTGACACCTGCGCAGCAGTCGTTTCATGACCATGGCCAATACAACTTGGCCAAAACGTTGAAGTAAATATAAATAGCTTTATTGCGCGATTAAGACGCGTATTTACAATACAAAAATAAGGTATATTATGTAACCTCAATTTCAATTGTTTTCCAAAAGAGCTAGCATAAAGGTTTTTAATCGCCTGCCGCAAATAATCAAAGAGCTTCCTGTGAATAGATTTATATTTGAACTTAAAAATCTAGAAGAAGAAAGCTCTCAAATGAAGCCGAAACTATTGTCGACTAAAAATATATTTTATGGAATATTTTACTAAGCATGATATTTATTGAACTATTTGATCTTCTTTTTGAACCGATTTCAAAAAGGGAGGTTGTCAATTCGACTGTATGTTTTTATTGTATGTATGTTACGCGATATCTCCGCCAATTTTGAATCGATTTTGATGATTATACTTCAAAGGCTTTCCATATAAATTAGTCCAGCCAAAACCAAAATTCAAGCGTTGAAGTCGGATTTTTTGAGCTTTGCTTGCGTTTAATTACATTATTTGACATTTATCATGTATGTATGATCTAAATTGATGTCTTAATGTAATTGTTGAATTTTTCAACAGTTTTTTTTTTTAATTACAACTAGTTGACCCGGCGAATTTCATACCGCCAATTGTCTGTGGTCAAATATTCAGAAATATCTCCTGTTTGGCAGGTACGAACAGTTTGTATGGGAAAATAAAATACTACTTTTTACTAATTTTATTGCAATTTCTTTATATTTTCTCACCTTTTAAACCTTCTCTGAACTTCCACAAATATTTCAAGATCAAAATTAGCCAAATCGGTCCAGCCATTCTCGAGTTTTAGCGAGACTAACGAACAGCAATTCATTGTTGTATATAAGAAAGAAGATTATATTAATAATTTTATAGTTAACTCACTATTTACGTGTTTATGTTGGATAACCCCCGTAAGGGTGAAATAGTATTCAGTTAAATGCATTTCTATCTTGCAATGTTTGTCACTTTCGTTATCCTATTAATAATAACTTCATTCCCTCCTCGTCACATTCGCCTTTCTATATTATTTACATTAAAACCAGTATCTCAGTAACTTGTCTCTATTCCATCCCACTTAACGCTGACTGGTTCATAAAATACACATAAAACGCTAACAAACAAATTTAAGCTCTTTCGAGCTATAACCCTGAATACGGCCCATTGAGGGCCAGGAGTTATGATCACAACACTCGTTTTGGATGTCGTCTACTCATTTATTGGGCATTTTATTTTTAGAGCCGTGAGTTGTATATGTGTAAGCATAATTTTAACATAATAAATTACTGCTCCTAAGTCCATACCTCATTGTAAAGATTCTTTTTTTCTGACGGACTACATGATGCTATGTGTAGCTTCTGCAGCGTCACCGGACGGGACTGCGACGATCCGTCGACGTGCGACGCCAAAGTATAAAACGAACTGTCCAACATCATCCATTTATGGTTGACTGACCTCACATCTCGAAGCGTTTTGATATAAAATTTATCATCCGTACAGTGAAGGACTGGAACTCACTGCCTGCATCTTTGTTCCCCGAACAGTATAATCTATGAGTCTTCAAATCTAAAGTGTATAATAAATAGGTATCTTCTAGGTAAGCATGCTACATCTTCGGCCGTATCACTTTCCATCAGGTGAGATGCTTGCCTATCTGACATAAAAAAACCACTTCATAGTGAATGAGGCTATTTTCTCTACATAACAAAATTCGCCAAAAAGGGGGGAAGAGGCAAAAGTAAATGTATTCTTGTGATTGGCTGATGCTCGCTTATGATTGGTCAATCCGTGCTTGTGATTGGCCGAAACGTTAGTTATCAGCGTTAACTGCAGCGTCAGTTGCGGAGCGACCAATCAAAACTATTAATTTGATACTTATAAGGGCATGTTGTTTTCTTCAGCGGGGACGATAGAAGTAGTCAAATGGTCATCTTATAATCACGCGTCACTTGAAATCTTCAAAAGAAATGAAATGAGAGAATTTCAAATATCTTTAATAGAATAAATAAGAATGAAATAAAATACATTAAGAATTATTACTTTCAATATATTTATTTGTTTAAATAAATTAATGCTTAACAGTAATTTCATGTACAGTATAAATGCCAAAGAATACGCATTTTATTTGATTTGACTACTTTTGAATATGTCGATATCTCTGTTTTTGGTGAGAATTTTATTGTACGGGCGACACATCCAGTTTTTAGTTTGATTAACGTGGGCGAAGCCGCGGTGCATGCAGCCAACATTATTATAAGACGTATAAAGTAAGTAAGGAGTCTTCCAGTCCCGAGTGAATAGGTATCTTCTAGGCAAGCTTGCTCCAACGTCGACCACATCGTCGCTTACCATCAGGTGAGATAGAGGTCAAAAGTTTACCTATATTGAATAAAAATAAAATAAAAAAAAACGTATAAAAGTATTTATTCAAACTTGAGTACTATGTAAATAAATTAAATAACTTTTCCCACATATCCCTTGTGAATTAACTTGCGAAAAATGTCTAAAAATTAGCTATTCCATTGCAATCGACCTAAGAGAAAACCAGCAAATCCAGATCAAACCAGTCACGGACACATCCCACACACTACCAGAGTACACAATGCAATAAGGGTTAGATCCAAATGGCCCAGGATCAGCTTGCAGCACCAGCTATCTGTCTAGTAGACAAATCGCCCCTCAAATGGGAGATTACTGCAAATCCTTCGCTCGTTAACAACGATGTGTAACAGATTTTGCTGTTTTGTGCGATATTGATGATTATTTTCTTCTTCTGCACGTGCCTCTCCTCTACAAAAGTTTGGCAGTCGTTCTTTTGAATTTGTCTTTGGGATAGCCTGAACAGTTCTTTTGCACGCTTTATTGCAGTGTTCAAAATACAAAACTTAGAAGAACAGAAACGCTTAGCTAAATAATTTAAATATGGGACTTCTAAATAATATACTAAACAAAAAACATCATTTCGGAGAGTTTGCAACGGAATTACACAACCTTATTCCCCTATCCCCATTCTATCATCGGACATCGAGACAGACTCTTAAGCGACACCGCTATATGGTTGATATTCCACAAATGCGAACGAAGCGTTTTGCCTCCACATTCATTATGCGAACTGCAAATGAATGGAATTCCTTACCAAAGTCTGTGTTCCCTGATAAATACAATATGGGACTCTTTAAGTCGCGAGTGAATAGGCATCTTCTAGGCAAACGTGCTCCATCGTCGACCGCATCGTCACTTCCCATCAGGTGAGATGATGACAAACGTTTGCCTATCTTGAATAAAAAAAAAACAAAATCGATTCATAATTGGCGGAATTATCGCGTAACACACACACAAAAAAAACATACAGTCGAATTGAGAACCTCCTTTTTTGAAGTCGGTTGCAAAGACTTTCCTGAAACAATATATTTTGTAACGTTTGTACAATAAATAAAGTTTATACAAGAATTTTGCGATTTGTTTTTATTTCTTACACAACGGTGTAACAGGCGGCTGCCTTAAGCCCGAGTCCTCAGATATCTTTGCGAAGACTGAGGCTAGTTTTATTGTTTGTACTCCCATTTTATGAGGAATTCATGAGTAATTTGCCTCGGATTACGGCTAAAGTGGGTGTCGAATACTTAATAGCTAGTCTCGTTTGTGATGTTTTTGAATTGACCTTCTCAGAGATTATGATTGCCTGGTAACCTTGACATGAAGCAAGAACAATCTTTTAAAGTTTATCTATAAATCTAAAAGTTTGTAAGTGTGTAAGTATGTACTCATATTATTAATCCAAAAGTTTGTAAGTGTGTTTGTTCCCTCTTCACGCTTTAACGGCTGAACGGATTTGGATGAAATTTGGAATGTATAATATAGCTTAACCTGGAATTAACACATAGGCTACTTTTTAACTATTTAATAGCGGGCGAAGTCGCGGGGCACAGTTAGTCTTTCTATAATATGTCGTAATCATCTTGTTTCAATAATCGTGTTTTTTTTAAATAAATCTTATATGTTTAATGCGTCATATTCAATGAAATACTTTTTATCTGGTTTCAACCCAGATAAAAAGTAATTCATTGAATATGAACCACCCGATTTGATATGAGTTTTTTGACCGGACAGGTGTTGAACTGTTAACATTTTTCAGGAAAGTAGAGTTACCTCTGCTTTTTTTTTTTATTCTATATAGGCAAACGTTTGACCGCCATCTCACCTGATGGTAAGTGAAGATGCGGTCGACGATGGAGCACGTTTGCCTAGAAGATGCCTATTCACTCGTGACTTAAAGACTCCCATATTGTATTTAACAGGAAACACAGACTCAGGTAAGGAATTCCACTCCTTTACAGTCCGCATAATGAATGTGGACTTCTGCTTCTTTTGCTTCTTTCATTGATCAGCAGGGGCACAACGTGATGCTCGGGTGGCTCCCGGTTTCAATCTTCCTATCTGACAGCAATTAAATTATAAAAAAACTTACTCAAAAAATACAGGTCTTAATTATAATATTAAACTCTGTGTCAAATGAGATTTCGCTGGAGGGAGTACATTAATAATTCATCATTCAACATTGTCAAGAGGAAATTAAATAAAAGGCAATTATATGTTAATATGTTGTATGTTATATATGTTAAATAATATGTATTATAGGTAATTTTTTTTTTTTCTTTAACCTGCCTAACTACGGGCCAATTGCCTATATTTCCTAAAACTAAACTAAAACTATGTACAGCAAAGAACTAAATTACCTACAAGACATCGAGCTTATAGGTAACTCAAGCGCTCAAGCCCACTACCAGTGGGTAGCGTTCCCATCAAGCTGGCGGCATTGCCTCTCTGAATTGCAATGCTAATACGTTGAGCCAAATAAGTGCCAGATAGAGTAATAGGTACTCATATGTAAATATTTATTTATTTTATGTAAGTATATTCTGATATTATTATTGGTATGTATTGTTTATGTAGTTTAAACAATGTATTTCTTTGATTTTTAAATCTATTTCATTCATTTTATCGCACCACCATCCCTACATTGTCTTTTCGTTTATATTTCCATCCAAAGGTTGTCTGGAAGAGATCGCTCTTAGCGATAAGACCGCCCATTGTACCTATCTTTATAAGTTTCTCTGTAAGTTGTATTTATCTTTTGGTGTCAATAAAGAGTTTTTGTATTGTATTGTATTTGTTTTTTCGCTAGCTTTGCGTATTTTACATCTTTTATGATAAGGTTATACAACTATTTTACTAGTTGGTGATGATGGGTATGCTAGGCCTAAAAAATGGGACTACAATACGGCACAAGTCATTGAACTTAGCGTAAGCTGTGAGTGTGAAAGCGTAAATAAAATGGGACTAGCTCTTCAAAATAGCTAAATGCTTGTGTATATTTATATCTATACATTTTATTGTGTCGGCCAATTGCCTATATTTTCTGAAAAAAAATATAATATAATTGAACATAAAATCAAGCTCGCTTTCCATCAGGTGAGATTGTAGTGAAATGCTTGTCTATCGAGGGTAAAAAAAATATTATTTTTTTATTTTAATTAATATTTTCATTATTCTCAAAAATAATATCAATCTGTAACTTTAGATGTTTTTAAAAATATCATATAGACTTCCGATTTGAAAATAAAATCTTGAACAAATTTTCCCATAAATCCGCCAAGACCAAGACGAATGAAAATCGAAACTTTTTCTAACACAATCTGTCAAATACGTATTTTTTCTCATTATATCTTCGTTCACAGGAGAAATTAATCAAAGTTTGGAACTTAGATTAAGTTGCTTTAACTTATTAAGGGTAGACGGCAGTCTTTCAAGGTTTATAGAGTTATTGTCATTATAAAGGGGAAACTGGAAGTTTTCTATAGATTGATAAGCTTCTGAATTCATATAATGTTGTAGCAAGACATGAATTGTATAATTTTCTACCTTTATCTGAAATTTTATTGGAAGTTTAGTGAAAAGCAACTATTTATTGCCAAAAAAAACATTATAACATAAAAACACATTTATATCAAAAGATAACTGACGATAATCAGACCGCTTCAGTCTGAGGGACAAGGCCTATTAGACTATTGTAAAAACTAATTTTACCAAAGCCAAGACTGAAACAGATGTAGTATGTGCTGCGAGTACCTACATGCGTGCATGGACTCGCAGCGCTATTTTCAATCTACTAGTGCCACAATGAGTCTTTAGTAGACTCATTGTGATACTAACCGGCTATTAATCGCGTATTTTTTATGTCGAAAAGTACCCCGTTCAGTTTCGAGCGTATATGACGCTCTCTTTCTAGGAGTAGGACGTCAAAGCAAGCATTTAGCCGCTATCTCAACTGATGGAAAGTGACGATGCGGCCGAAGATGAAGAAATGCCCGGCGATTCCCGGCGGGAACACAAATTTTCTCCCCAGGGAAAATTTGTGTTTCTGATTATGGTTGTGTTTGTGTGTGTGATCTGAATCTTTCCGGCACTCACCGACACAAGTAATCAAACTTAGTGTGGGGCTGTGAGTGTGAAAGCGTTAATGTTTTATATATAGGTACATAGGTACTCAAATAAAAATAAAGTGTTTTATGAAAGGCCTGATCATTAAAATATGTGTATTTTAGTAAGCAATTTTAGGATATTAACCCAGCTAAAACTAGTTCCTGTAGAAAATTGACAAAGCTTTTCTTACATTGTATGATTTTATATTTCCTTCATCCTCCACAATTCCCTCAATCTAATTACACCCAGCTATAACTGCGAAGTTTCATATCAAAAAGAAATTAAAAAGACGGCATAAAATGAACTAACGACCCGGAAAATGTTTCATTCTGTTCAAAGACATTTAAAATGTACCAAATCGGAAGTTACGTCCTTCATTTATTACTTGCACTAATCGAAACTCTACGTACCTCGTTACAAGCGCTTTATTGCTAAGGGTGGCATATAGAAGAACTTATTACTATTATACGACTTTAAATCTTATAGTAGAGTTATAAAGTGACTTTTTGAATGAGGTAGACAATGGCTAGGTGTTTTAATGAGTGAATTCTGAGTTTAAGTTAGTTAGCACCTTGATTTAACAGTGAGTTGAATCGGTAGTGATAAGAGTAGGGCTTGTAGTTAGTTAAGTATATGTAATGGGACTGGATTTAATTCTGTTTTATGACTTTGTGTAGCTGTAAAAGCCTTCTCGCGTTGCCCTATTACAGGTTTAATATCCGGATGACCTTATGTTATCATATATATATGATCTTGTTTTTGGTAGAATCTGTTTGAATTTGTAGCCTCAGAAAGCTCCATCTAGTGTCGAGTAGAAACAATTTTTTACATCGGTCATGGCGTAATAGATGGCGCTGATAGTTTCTTGACTGACTGACATAGTGATCTATCAACGCACAGCCCAAACCACTGGACGGATCAGGCTGAAATTTGGCATGCAGGTAGATGTTATGACGTAGGCATCCGCTAAGAAAGGATTTTGATTAATTCTACCCCCAAGGGGATAAAATAGGGGATGAAAGTTTGTATGAAACTTTGTCAATTTTAAATTAATACTTCTTAACGCGAGCGAAGCCGCGAGCAAAAGTTAGTATACATAAATATATATATATACAAGAATTGCTCGTTTAAATATATTAGTTTACTAGCTGTACCCGGCATGCGTTGCAATGCCACGTTTATAAAGTGTTTTACCTCTTTTACGTTTATGGTCGCATAGTTTAATCTGTAATAAAACGGGCATTGATTAAGAAAGCTTATTATAAAACGATTGACAACATTAATGACAAGCAGTTTGCCTCCACTTTCTAGCGTACATAATATAGATATACCTTAGTTCATTTAGATCCTGTATTAGAGTTTAAGTTTAAAAAAAAATGTTTCACGCCACGTTTCTTGCCAGGATCTTCGTGAGATGACTGTAATTTTGCAATTCTGGCAGTAGAGTTAATTTTTATGAGTGCCTCTTCGCCATGTGAATAAACGATTCTGATTTTTATTTTACTTTAATATATCATACTAAAAATGTTTTGGATATTGTTCATACAAAATTACTAAAATCCCGATTAAAAAATAGGGGGTTGGAGGCTGAAAAATACTTTACGACCTATTCTCTAAACCTACGGTTTGTAATTACTTTAACTGAAACCTAGTGTTAAATGCAATCAAGTTATTAAGAATAGGTAGTTACAGCACGCTTGACGAACAACGTAAGCAACAACTGGCTCGATACAGATATAGGCGAAGACACACAGAGATCTATTGTTGTTTTTGGTTGTTGAGCTATTTGAGTCTTAAAAAGTTACAACACAGGAGGGCATCGTTGTTCCAATAAGCTTACAATTAAGATGATCTAATCTATATTGTTTAAACTATACAATTCCGCAAAGAACGGCATCGTCAATAGTTGACACTTGACGCCTTAGACTTAACAGAGAAGATGAATAATGCATCTTAAAATTTAGGAACTGAACTGCCCGTTGGCTTAGTTGGGTGGGAGTTCACCTTCTAAGCCGGGATGAATACTTGTAGTCCCGCCGGGAATCAGGTTTGATTCCCGGCGGGACTACAAGTATTCATCCCAATGAAAATTTAAGTTTCTGGTTCTGGTTGTGACTGTGTGTGTGATATTAATGTTTCTGACCACGATACAATTCATCGAATTTGGTTTGGGGATTTGAGTGTGATAGCGTTTATGTTTATATTAAAAATTAATTGAAAAATCTTAAAACAGAATTTGCATTAGCCGTACCAAGAAAGACGTTCGACTCTATGGTTGAAATGATGTCCCAAATGGTTTTTAGTATTTTACCAATTACCCTGAATGTATATACAAATTATCAGTCTTACTTACAATCAAAAATGTCGCTAAGCGTTGCTTAGTCACCTCTAAGTTGAGCAGCTCTTAAGCCCATAATCAATGATCAATATTTTTCACTCATAAGCATTAGTTAGGCGCCGCTTAGCTGAGAAACGCACAGAGACTCGAAAATAATCGAAATTTATACGATGAGCTAAGCCATTGATTAAAAATTAAGAGGGGTTTATAAGTAAGACTGTATATGTTCCTGTTCGGGCTTTCAGTAACAGACCAAACATATAATAGTTCTCTGTAGTGATAAAGTCATGAAAGAACTTTACCTCGGTTCTTTTATAACATAGACGAAACATCAAAACAAACACATCTCAATAGGATGTAGAGAACAAAGTTTTTTTCTCGCAGCCATATTTCTGTCGCCATTGATTGGCTGTCAGGCTCCAAACACAGTCGAGCCAATAACAGCAAAATCCTTTATTGTGGCGGGAGCTAGACGGGAAAAGACGTGTCGTTCGAAAGGTGGACAAGGGAAGAGACTTT
Source organism: Lomographa bimaculata (assembly GCA_948107665.1). NCBI lineage: Eukaryota > Metazoa > Arthropoda > Insecta > Lepidoptera > Geometridae > Lomographa > Lomographa bimaculata. The sequence continues at coordinate 16,071,114 of OX403599.1, forward strand.
GGCGATTTAAGAAAAAAAATAATCAATTATGAAAAAAATATATATATTAAAAAAAATTAACTCCGGTTGGCTAAGTTGGGTGAGCGTTCGCCTTCTAAGCTGAGGTATCGGGTTCGATTCCCGACGGAAACACAAGTTTTCTCCCCAAGGAATATTTGTGTTTCTGGTTCTGATTGTGATTGTGTGTGTAATGTAAATGTTTCTAGCACCCACGACACAAGTCGTCGAACTTAGTATGGGGCTGTGAGTGTGAAAGCGTTTATGTTTGTTTATGTAATTATGTATTTTTTTTTTCTCTTCTTCTCTGGTCTTTGCTGTATATAGTTTTAATTTAGTTTTAGGAAATATAGGCAATTGGTCCGTAGATTAGTAGTTGATGAAAATAAGACATTTCTAATTCTGATTCTGACAAGATAAGAAAAAAATTGTACAGCCATTTTCTCTCAACATGGAGCATACATCGGGAGCTTGTTTTGCTGCCGTGAAAATTAATATATTTTTCCGTGCAACGGCAGAACCGCACTTGACAAATAAAGCCGCAGAGTGTTTTATTTATTACCTATTAAGCACTCTTTAACGATATGGATATGCATTTTGGTCTAATCTATGCGGATGGCCGAAATCACAAACAAACACATTCAATATCTGCCCCAAACTAAACTGTAATTTTGAAAATTTGGCAGTAGAGTTGTTGATTCTCTTGAGTGCCTCTTTGGGGCCATAGTTCGGTCAAAATAGACATTTAATGTAACAAAAACTCCGACAGAGCTGAATTTTGGTTGTGAACTCTACTAACAGTCCACTGGTGTACCCTAGGTCTCTATTTTCGACAATTTAAAAAAAGGAGGTTCTCAATTCGACTTTATGTTTTTTTATATGTATGTTACGTGATAACTCCACCAATTATGAAACGATTTTGATGATATTATTTTTGTTTGGTAGATATACTTCAGATGTGGTCCCATATAAATTTTATCGAAAACGATCAAGCCAAAACCGAAATATAAGCGATGAAATCTGTTTTTTCAAGCTTTGCGTTTCAATTATATTATCTTACAACCAGACAAACTGTCCATTTATAGTTGACATAAAGACATATATGGCATATGACATATATTGCTGACATACAGTTTGCTCAAAGCGGTTTGCTTCTACGTTCATCATCCGTACAGCGAAGGAGTGGAACTCATTGCCTGCGTCATTTTTCCTCGAGAGGTATAATCTGGGAGTCTTCAAATCAAGAGTAATTAGGTATTTTCTAGGCAAGCATGTCACATTTTCGGCCTCATCATCACTTTCCATCAGGTGAGAAAGTGGTCAAATGCTTGCCTATTTAGCATTTAAAAAAGGAGGGTCTTTGCATTGCGTACGGGTAAAAATATTTTCACTGCAACTTGACCTGTAAATGCTGTGAGTTTGTATGTAGGAGTTAGAGCTGGTAATTATATGCGCGTACACGAACATCGACGATTTATCGCACGTTGAGAGGAAAGATATCACTTACGTCGAAAGCTCGACTACACAACGATCACCAATCTCTTTAAGGAAAGCTGCTGTTAAAGTGTATTTAAACGCAAGCAAAGCTTAAAAAACCGCCTTCACTGCTTTAACTTTGGAACCTTGATCAGATTTAATGTATTAAACGCGCATTACTGACGATAACTCATAATCTACCGATCACATCTTGATTAAATTTAAATGGGACCAATGGGAAGGCAACTGCTTTTAAACAAAAAAAAAACAAAATCGGTTCACGTGGAAATATTTTTTTTTTATGCCTGATAGGCAAGCATTTGACCACAATCTCACCTGATGGAAAGTGACGATGCGGCCAAAGATGTAGCATGCTTGCTTAGAAGGTACCTATTCACTCTTGACTTGAAGACTCCCAGATTGTACCGTAAATATAAAAATATGTATAGTCGAATTGAGTACCTCCACCTTTTATGTGAAGTCGGTAGAAAACAGACAAGTAAAGTTAAACTATACAATACAATACAAACAATAATTCTTTATTGCACACCAAATGAAAGTAAAACTGTAACTGTATTATTTAAATAATACAGTGATTATATGAGGTAGTACAATGGACTTCCTAATAAGTACAATATGGCAGTAGTCAGTGAATATGCATCTTCTAGGCAAGTGTGCTCCATCGTAGATCGCATCGTCGCTCTTTTTTATGCTCGATAGGCAAGTCACCCATCATGTGTGGTATCATTGAATAGGGGTTCTAAAATGAAGGAAGGGTACATCATATTATTTTCAATCGTACCGTTTACGAGATAAATCACATTATAGTCATGAAAACAATGTTTTTTCCAGTTCTAGCATTAAATTACATTAGATACGAGTGTTTCGAGATATGCATTGGTTTTGTTCTTCTTACTTCTTTATTTTATTCTTATATTTTTGATGTTTGTTGGTAACGCCTGAAATATGTGTTCCTTAAAAAAAACACAAGAAAAGGCATTCACACTCACAGCCCCACACTAAGCTCAAAGATTGGTATCGTGGGTGCCGGAAACATTTACATATCACACACACGCAATCACACCCACAAAGCACAAACCTCCCTTGTGGAGGAAAGTTGTGCTCCTGCCGGGAATCGAACCCAAGACCAAAGGCGCAGAAGGCAGAGACTTGCCCACCACGCCAACTGGGTCGTCATATTACATGGTTCTTTTTTCATTTTGTGGTACGTTTGCCTCAAAAACTAACTCGTTCATAACTTTTGCACCCGTCGCTTCCACCATTTTCCCAAATTGCTGAAACACATTCCACCCAGTTTTGTTTTAAAACACCGGTTGTCAACACCGCTCGCCGCCCGACTTGTCAAGCGGGTCATCAAGTATTTAACAAGTTGCCGCGAAAGAATGGAAGGCAACAGGTGCCTACAGGGACCGAACTATGTACAAAATATTAAAGACAGGACAACCGCTTCGAGTTCATGCAGCTCTAGTAGTTTGACCGACATTGTTTGAGTAATTTATTTTGCAATATTGATTAGTCAATAAGTTTTCCTGAGAATCAAACATTAAAATACGGCTTTCACTCGCGTCATTTGATCGAAATTGTCGACTTATAGAATATATAGTAGACCTGTAGCATAGGTAGAGAGCCGGATGAGCTGAGCCAGAGGTACTCAAGTCGACAGCATATTTTTTTTTTATGTGTGTTACCTCATAACTTCTTTCCACGTGGACCGATTTCGAAAAAAAAATTTCAGTTTGAAAGATGTTGCTTTTCAATTGGTCCCATTTAAATTTGATCAAGATCTGATCAGTAGTTCTTGAAATATCGTCATTAATGCGTATTCTGTGGACTATATCGACGATGCTCTCGTGTTTTACCGACTTCAAAAATTACCTCATAACTTCTTTCGTTGTGAGCCGATTTTAATGATTATTTGTTTATTTGAAAGGTGGTGCTTTTCATGTGGTCCCATAGAAATTTGATCAAAATCTGATCATTAGTTTTTTAAATATCGTCAATAATGCGTGTTTAGTACATCTAATCTGATCAATGTCACGAAGATAAAACGGTGAGTCGGTTTTTTTTAAGCTTGCGTTTCATTATTTATTTTTATCTACCCTTGTGGGGTATTGTTGATAAGGGCTTGGCAAGTAAATTAAGAAACCGCTTTAAAAAAATCTATGTTGGAAAATAACGATTTGGTAGGCCACCAAAGTCACTGTCTTTAGACCTATTTTGTCCCGGTGTCTATCTCAAAAACGGTTTCACACTGAACGCTGAAACTTACGTATAATATGCTTTATATTCTGTACTTGAACAACTATCGACTAAAACTCATTAAATTGTGAAACTGGCTAAAAATACAATAAAAACAATCTGGAAATTTGTGGATAGAAGTTATACATTGATAGTAAAAGTGATAGTATCAAGATATCACGACAAAATATTATATTTTAGGGAGGTTGCTCGAAAGGACGTAACCTCTAACCAAAACCGCAAAGTAAAGAATCGCGTCCACAGTAAGATAAATTTATTTTCTTAAAAATAAAGCCCGCAATAAAGTACGCGACACGTAGGAAGACCGCGCTCTTCCATCGCGCCGGCAAATTGCCGCGTACGTGACCGACAGCGGCGCGTGAGGGAAACGCCGTGAGTGGCTAGCTTTAGACGTATAGTAAAGTAGGAATAGTAAGTCAAGTCTATTTCTAATTCTAATTAAATTATCTGATAGTGTAGGTATGTGGTACAATAACTGACACCATACACGTAAGCATGGAGCAAATTGATTTTTTTTACTATCTACCCTTGTGGGTATCGTTGAAAATAGATTTTCAAGTAGTGTCGCGACTTTCGCGATATCAATATCGTATGCCTTATCACTAATGAAAACTATAATATACTTTTTCAAATCCCCGTCGTTTGGGTGTGTCGCGACTTTCGCGATGTCAATATCGTATAATAATTATAGTATCGAATGGTCGATGACAGAGGGCAGCACTGAAGTTAAATTACCGGAACCACTAGATGGCAACACTGCAGTAGGAAAAAGGCGCGCCATTTTGAATGTCAGGAGCTCATTTTGCCAGTCGCTTTCAAAGAGTGTAGTGTTCCGCCAGTATTATTAATACTCGTTTCGCGAAGTTTCTATCTAATAGTTAAAGTGTGGCTATGTTTGGATTTTGGTGCCGAGGATGTGCAGGAGGAGTCACAGTGCATAAAGGATGAAAGCTAAGTGCCTAGTCTAAGCTTGATGATTTTTATTATGTCTATACTGTTTACCCCTTTGTGTAAAGATTGTGTAAATATTAATTCTTACTTGATATAGCGTTGCCAATCAGGTCCTATAATATCAGAGAACGATTATTGATAATTTTCCCAAATGATCTAGACTTACTGTGTTGAGGGTAGTTACTGGTTATGTCCCCGAGATCGATAATTAGTGCCTCGTTGAGTGTGAGATTCCAAAAGGATTTTGGTGTATAAAGTTAGCCGATTGTTAATTGGTTCTCTGATGTATATAATTTGTCCCTAATTGGTCACTATTACCTGAGAATAGGTTTAGTGTATGAAGATCCACATTGACTCCCTTTAACATAGTTTCACTTTTCTGATCTCTTATCTTGAGCCAGCCCGTTGTGCGTCGTCCATGCGAAAGCGTGGACGAGCTTGGTAACCCACTGAGAGCTTGTACATGAGGTACAGGTCGATTTGCGTCCGACCTGGACGTGTGAGAACGTGTGACCCAAGTCAATGTTTTGTTTGTACCCGTGGTGGCAGCTCGGGACAAGTCATGATGTTGCTTGTACACGTGGAAACATTGATCAGGTCGGGTTTGAGTTCTTGTACATGTGGAGGCATGGGACAGGTAACATTGAGGGGGTGGAAGAGGGGGTGGAAGAGGGGGTGGAAGAGGGGGTGGAAGAGGGGATGGGAGAGGGGGTGGAAGAGGGGGTGGAAGAGGGGGTGGAAGAGGGGGTGGAAGAGGGGGTGGAAGAGGGGGTATGGATCTGATATTGCTTCAGAGGCGAAGTCAAAGGTACAGGTCGATTTGCGTCCGACCTGGACGTGTGAGAACGTGTGACCCAAGTCAATGTTTTGTTTGTACCCGTGGTGGCAGCTCGGGACAAGTCATGATGTTGCTTGTACACGTGGAAACATTGATCAGGTCGGGTTTGAGTTCTTGTACATGTGGAGGCATGGGACAGGTAACATTGAGGGGGTGGAAGAGGGGGTGGAAGAGGGGGTGGAAGAGGGGGTGGAAGAGGGGGTGGAAGAGGGGGTATGGATCTGATATTGCTTCAGAGGCGAAGTCAATATATTGGTGCATGGGTACCCGCGGACTGCTTAAGATTCTTTGGTGAATAACTTGACTGACATAATATCACTGGACTTATAGCTTCTTCCGGATTAGTATAGAACGTAAAGTGTCCCAAGTCCTAACTTACTGACGCACAATTAAATGGGGGGCTGCTGGGGTTCCATCCCGGATCATTCTGGGATGGACCTCATGTCTGATGACGCTACAGGGCAGTAGTGTCATCGGCGTTATATTTCTTCAACAGGTAAGAGACCTAATCACGAAGCAGTGAGGGTATACATGTAGGAGACCCGAACCAAGAATGAGTGCCAGGAAGTAAGGTAAGCGAGCCGTGAGACACACCCAGCTTACAACCAATTTGAACTTTTGCTCTTAAAGTGCTACACTAAGAGATACAACGCTGCGCGGGTTGGTGTAGCCAGTTAATTGTTTATATTGTCATATATAACAGAAAGTCGCGGCGACATGGTGGAGATGCTGGGATCTGAAAGAACCAGGACGAAATATTTTTAAAATTATAATTGTGTTGGGTGTGTTAATTGCGGTTCGCGAAGCCTTGGTTCAATGGTTTTGTGTGTAGGTATCGGTCATAGGTATACCTATCGTTGTATGAGAATTTGAGTTCGGAGGAAAGTTACGATTGTTGGCATTGCACAGACTCGGCACCATCTTCATTAAACCATTTATTGCTAAATATATTTATTGTGTCAAGGAAACTGGAAGGATCGTTAAGGGATTCGGATGACTCGGAAGATTGCAACGATTGGTTCAGTGCGGCAGACAGTTTATACCTATAAACGAGAAATTCTTGTGTATATGTATATATTGTATATATATATAACTAATCTGAATCTCGGAAATGGCTCCAACGATTTTCATGAAATTTAGTATGCAGAGGGTTTCGGGGGCGATAAGTCGATCTAGCTAGGTTTAATTTTTAGAAAACGTCCTTTTATCCTAGCAAAGCTCGGTCATCCATGTACTGATGATGGAATCGATAAAATTGTAGTATTAGCCATGTGAAAAAATAACTGAATTTTAAAATCCATGAGTCCAAGGCTTGCCTTAGTAACAGGAAAAGTTATGCAATTATTATTTTTTTCCTTCTATGTTTTATTGTAAAGACGGGTTTTATGGGAAAATTTTAAGAAATTTCTACACGTTTACAAGCGGTGCAAGATTGTAGGTAGTCAAGATAATTTCAAGTGTCAGGTTCTTATCTCCGGAAAGCATTTCTATGAGACCTGTAATATATTAAAAGTAGTGCCATTGTCATTTAGTGGTGTCCTCCAGATTTGCTTATTACAGTATTAAGTTTAACTCTGCCTGTAGGTAAATTGTACTGACGTTAGTTAAACACTAGTTCTGGCTTTAGTGTATAGAGTATGTCACAAGTCCAGTAGATTTTTTTATATCATTGGTTATACGGTGTCTAATTATAGTTTATCAGCAATAGTTTATTTAAAGGGGTTTCGTTTTTTTTAATGCGCTCCCTGTGTGTGCTTTGGAATTATGAGCTGATTTTCATGAGAAGAATCTCTGTGAAGAGTCCATGGCTCATTTAGTGGCTGTAAAATTGTAACCTTTTTTGTTTTTTGTTTGACAGTGATAATTACAATTTTATTTTATTTATATCAATCTTTCTAAATATCGTGCTTAAGTACAAGTATAACAAATATGTTATCCGTGATTCATTAGATCGTTCATATAGTGTTCTGTGATCATTTCACATCAGTCTGATTACAATTTTGGTTTGCCGGTGAGATAATTATTTTATTTAGACAAAGTCTGCAATGTTTGTACTGTAATCGTATTGCCTTAAATGTTTCTTTTGCTCGCGTTATTTACGCTTTTCAATTATTATTTTTTATCTTTTGTTATTTAACCGATTTCTAAGAACGACATAAATGTTTTGCCCATGTCTCATGACTTGTTTGAGGCTTAGGATTTATCCTACCGAGTCCACGTTTGAGATTAGACACTACCTCTAATTCCAGATTTAATACACTCCATTGAAATTCTTACGCGGAAAACCATATGTGGACTGTAGACTGTTAACTTGCTGGGGGTTCTTTAAAATATGGGTCTTGATGGCCTTAATGTGTTGGTTACTATTTGTGTTTATGTAGTCACCCCTTCATCGGTCTCAATTTCTATTTGATATGGCTACTACAAGCCTTAGTAATGTAAATTGTATTATATTAAAGGAATTGCTACACTTGTAATGGGTAATTTTCAACGATTGGTAACGTCACCGTCGTTTCATCAACTAGGGGAAATTTTATTCTCTTCGTAAACTCATCTTTCAAAAGTTTAAATAAGGTCAAGATAGACATGTGTAAGATATAGTAATTAAAACCGAGTACCTATTTAATTAAGAAACTTAACATCCATATAAGACCGTTTGAAAAACTGTCGACTCATAGAATCAATAATGAAACGTTCAGCTTGAGTAGTTGGAGAGAAGGTGACGAGTGAGTGACAACGATTGAGATGGTTCGGAACATATAAACTTGTTTCAAATTTGCATAATTGCTTTAATAGGTTCCTTTAACATAGATCAGTTACTACAGTGAGAACAAGCGTTGTCGATGATATTGAATTGCGTTTCCTGACTCTAATTACAGAAACATACCCGCATTTTTTAATGTTTATTTTTATGTGTGTAAGTAGTAAAATGTAAAAACATTGAAGTAAAATTTTATTTGCGGAAATTAATGTACTAGTAGCAATCGATTGGAGACATGAATATAACTATGCGTATTCCCCATAGAAATGATACAGGAGAAAATATGTAGTCCCGGGTCTCGGAGGTCTCTCTTGATACCGGCCGCGCATTTGAGATTGAAGCTTTCGTATTTGTTGGTTCCTGCGCTTAAGCAACAAATGCAGAGGACAAACAATTGTTATTGGAATGTATATATATACATATGTTATAAGCCATAAATGAGAATATAGATAAAATTAATCAATTAAACTAAAACTAAATTAAAATAACAATTTAATTTCTAAGCTCGTTGTTAAGAATCGATCACTACTATACCTATATCGATACCATTGCTATTTTTAGTTAAAGGAAGCGCGGATGCATAATTATATCACAGGTTTATTTTTTTTCTAAGCCTAGTATCCCAGACTCATAATATGCTATTGTTAACAATTATTTTGTATATGCTGGGTGATTTGTAGAATTCAGAAGAGCTCTCAAGCTGTCAGCCCAACCATTGAGATCAACATCTTTCGTGGTAAAGTCATTAGAAATCCTGTTTTGATAACTACCCGCAGAACTGTCCCGGCGTCGCGTGGGTGTAATATAACGGAAATGGGAGGAACACACATTTCCAGGTGTGAAGTGTGATCCTTTGATTATATATGGAATCGGTAGTGCAGTCGGTGGCAGCCAACTCTGGTCCGTGAATAAATTTTCGGTTTTATCTTTAACTTCCGATGTCTTTGTTTATTAGAATGATATTAAATGCCTAATAATACTATAGAATGAATATACTTATGACGTAACGCAACTCTTTAATTAAGTTTTAATGTAATGAGTAATTACGATGAGTCAACCGTTAAAGATATGCTATCACGGAGTTTTCTTTAGGATTTTTGAAGAACCACAATTCGCTAGTACATCATTTTCATGTAAATCTTAGTTTGACCTACGTCAGATTTAGAACATTTATTTTTCGATGAGTTGTTGCAAAATGGTGCTTTCGACTTGCATATGGGCTTGATTAGGTTTTATTATATACACCTTCCGTAACAATTTTCTAGCTGATGTTAAAGATCGCTACAAAGACCGTTGCGTGGTATAGGAGGAGTTTGCGGATGTACGGACAGACGGATGAGTTTAGCGACTTTATATTTATAGCGATTATATATATATTTAAATAGTGGGTCTTCTCTGTTAGGCCTAATTGTCAGATGTCGGCTGGCGTTGGCGTGCATATTGCGCGGCGCGACGATGCCATTCTTAGTGGGGCGGTGTAGTTTAAACAATTGTTGATCAGAGGACGACAAATACCTCATCTTAATAATTATGGAGAACTTAGCATTCAGACAGGGGCTCGTGGGTTGGAATTGGAACGGGGGTCAGGGAATGGGTTTCTGGTATTTTGCAATTGTCTCGGTTCGGGGCGAGCTGCTAGTATTAATATAGTACTTAGTACCATAAACGACACAAAAGGTCGTGCGTTACCGCGTAATTATTCCCATATACGACATTGTAAATGAATAGGAAATCAAATTTCATTATTTATAATGTGTCATTGACAGCTTAAAGTCTTTGTAATAATCAAATATTATAATGGCCTGTAGCACTAGGTTAATAAAGCCGCGCGAAGCGTTTCCCTCGAATTATGTCTACATCAAACAATCGGACCTCTTGTTGTGTTACTCTATGTGTTTATACAATTTAATAGCTGTGTAGGTTTTTGAAGTGAAAATTTCTTTGGGCGCGTTAAGCACTTTTTGGGTGAACAAAATTCATGGAACTCGCGTCTCGTCACTGACGGCCAACATTTGTTGAGCTCTACGCGCGATACATATTGCTCACGATCGGGGATCAACTTATAATGGTTATTTATGTATAATGTGTATATGTACATTATATATAATTTTCACTTCTATCGGCAGTCCCCAGAGATTGATCTTTTACCAGGTCGTAGACAGGTACATGTTGCGAACATAGAAATATAAATGAGATCACATGATCAATATTTTTAAATAATGCTTTGGTAGGACGTAAATAAATAAATGACGTATATTGTTTTCATGTTTTATTAGAATCACAAGTATTTTATATGTGATTGGTTGTTGGTTTAGACTCATTTTGGCATAAGGGATACGCCCAACACTGGTGCGCAGACTATGTCTGCGCCGGGCTGGTTTTCTATTCCTCTTTTTTAATGAAATTTAATTCTTTGAGATTGAGTTAATCAAATTTAACGAATAAGGAGGTAAAAGGAAAGAATACATAATAATATCTTTAACAATAAATAATACATTTTGGTACGGTAGAATTAAAATTCCTATCATTTCCAATAATTTTTTTGTCTCTATTCTATTAACTTTTATTTAACTTTCAATGTTTGTATTTATTTACACATTATACTTTATATAAATGCAACGGCTTGACTCACGATTTTAGTTTGTATGTTTGTTCGGATCAAAAGCTTCAAATGGAGTGACCCCCAATTCCCCTCATTTTACGGATCATTTTTGTACATGTTAGTTTAGTTTCGATGGCAATACATTGTTGTGGTGAGTATGGTCTGAGTTTTCGGGATCCGGGATTCACTTCACCTCTAACGGAACTATTCAATGGTGTATAGTAGTACAGACATGAAATGTGTGGAATATAAATATGTTAATACGATGATATGTGATGTTGTTTAGGCGACAATAGCAATAAAGTTATAACGGGAACCAACTTCTACTGAGCTATAACGTTACTCAAATGTAGGAATAATTCAAACACGTTAAAATAGAGAATTCCTTGATTTTGAGTGAAATTATGACATTTGAATTAAGCCATTGAACCGCGTGATCGGAATGCGGATTGGCTCAGTTTATTAGCTTTCAAGAAAAAGAAATAATGCCCAAATTTGGCTGCCTTTAGCTTGGGTTAGGATGAAACCGCAAAAATATGACACGATGTTGATCAGACAGTGGAGTACAAGTCTACCAAAGAAAGTTTTTGTGCACCGATATAGTCAGTATTGCTGGCAATAGGCACTGTTTTACATTTATTTCAACAGAGCACCTGATTAACATAGGTCTATTTAAATCAACTCAGATTTTGGAATTTATTTTGACTGGCAGGATTTGAAAATGTTCTTTGATATCCCTACCGATAAATATTTATTCCTCAATAGCTCATAGCTTCAAGAATAAGGGTAGAATTAGAACGGCTGTAGCCTCAGTCACCGTCATAAATGACTGTCTTGAATAGGCGTGGTTGGGTGCGCGTTCACTTTTTCCTTAGCGGGTATTGGGCTCGATTCCAGTGAAAACTGAAACGCGGGATATCTCCCCAACGGTTTTTATTAAAAAAAAAAAAAATTCTTGAATTTGATTGTGTTACATACATTTCATCGAATGTGATTCAGTTCGTTCATATATTTTCCTGTAGGTATATACTTATAAACCTCAAACAATAAGACGTGAAGCATTTAATCAATACTTACAAATTGTTAATATGTCACATTATATCTAAATTATTGATGCAGTCAAATCTTTACAACTGATTATCGGAAAAATTTATTCTTCTAAATTAGTATTTTTCATCAATGTTTATTTATGCATATTATATGAATATTGTATTTTTTATCAATGAGTTAAGGGAACTGACATTCTTTTACAAAGTCCAATTGACTCCAATAATACATCTGAGGAACTTCTCTTCCTCGCTTGTGAAGGTCTGTCTACGACAGATATTCGTAATGAGTTTTTTTTTATTATATTAATTGCTTCGTTGGAAAATCCACAAACTATCAATTGATATGGGAACACTACAAAAACATTTAGTTAGATAGTCAAATGATCACTCAATAGGCGAATGTTTAAAAGAAAGTAAATGCAAAAATCCAATTAGAATTTGAGGAGATATAAACCATTTACTTCCAATCTGCATAATATATACTAGAGCTCACACCGATAGTTAAGTAACAAAGGAAACTTTTAGGAAAGGATGATGAAAGAGTTCTTGTTTTTTAACTGGTTTCCTTTTTCATGATTATGTCTGTTGTTTCTTTGTACATATCTAGTGTCCTCCCATAATATATTTATAACACAATACGTTAAGATTATTCAAAATAAGTTGAAAAAATTTTTCAATGAACATAGCACCATAGTATTAGGAAGTCTGTATTAATGAAACCAATCTTTAAGGATATGTATTAGGTATTGTAATATGTAATTTATTTTCGAGTTATATTGGTATAATTTGGAATAAATGTATTTTAAATAAATCTGAATACGTGGGTTTGAGAATGACACAAGTTAGAATTATAAATTACTTAAGATTTGGCTTAAAAATAATTATTATTATATAATTTATGAAAGATGAAAAGGTGTGTATATATAATAATATAACAAGTACAGAAAAACTTATTTTTCCAAATTTCCGCCGTTCGGGTGTGTCGCGACTTTCGCGATATCAATATCGTATGCCTTATCACTAATGAAAACTATAATATACTTTTTCAAATCCCCGTCGTTTGAGTGTGTCGCGACTTTCGCGATGTCAATATCGTATAATAATTATAGTATCGAATGGTCGATGACAGAGGGCAGCACTGAAGTTAAATTACCGGAACCACTAGATGGCAACACTGCAGTAGGAAAAAGGCGCGCCATTTTGAATGTCAGGAGCTCATTTTGCCAGTCGCTTTCAAAGAGTGTAGTGTTCCGCCAGTATTATTAATACTCGTTTCGCGAAGTTTCTATCTAATAGTTAAAGTGTGGCTATGTTTGGATTTTGGTGCCGAGGATGTGCAGGAGGAGTCACAGTGCATAAAGGATGAAAGCTAAGTGCCTAGTCTAAGCTTGATGATTTTTATTATGTCTATACTGTTTACCCCTTTGTGTAAAGATTGTGTAAATATTAATTCTTACTTGATATAGCGTTGCCAATCAGGTCCTATAATATCAGAGAACGATTATTGATAATTTTCCCAAATGATCTAGACTTACTGTGTTGAGGGTAGTTACTGGTTATGTCCCCGAGATCGATAATTAGTGCCTCGTTGAGTGTGAGATTCCAAAAGGATTTTGGTGTATAAAGTTAGCCGATTGTTAGTTGGTTCTCTGATGTATATAATTTGTCCCTAATTGGTCACTATTACCTGAGAATAGGTTTAGTGTATGAAGATCCACATTGACTCCCTTTAACATAGTTTCACTTTTCTGATCTCTTATCTTGAGCCAGCCCGTTGTGCGTCGTCCATGCGAAAGCGTGGACGAGCTTGGTAACCCACTGAGAGCTTGTACATGAGGTACAGGTCGATTTGCGTCCGACCTGGACGTGTGAGAACGTGTGACCCAAGTCAATGTTTTGTTTGTACCCGTGGTGGCAGCTCGGGACAAGTCATGATGTTGCTTGTACACGTGGAAACATTGATCAGGTCGGGTTTGAGTTCTTGTACATGTGGAGGCATGGGACAGGTAACATTGAGGGGGTGGAAGAGGGGGTGGAAGAGGGGGTGGAAGAGGGGGTATGGATCTGATATTGCTTCAGAGGCGAAGTCAAAGGTACAGGTCGATTTGCGTCCGACCTGGACGTGTGAGAACGTGTGACCCAAGTCAATGTTTTGTTTGTACCCGTGGTGGCAGCTCGGGACAAGTCATGATGTTGCTTGTACACGTGGAAACATTGATCAGGTCGGGTTTGAGTTCTTGTACATGTGGAGGCATGGGACAGGTAACATTGAGGGGGTGGAAGAGGGGGTGGAAGAGGGGGTGGAAGAGGGGGTGGAAGAGGGGGTGGAAGAGGGGGTGGAAGAGGGGGTGGAAGAGGGGGTGGAAGAGAGGGTATGGATCTGATATTGCTTCAGAGGCGAAGTCAATATATTGGTGCATGGGTACCCGCGGACTGCTTAAGATTCTTTGGTGAATAACTTGACTGACATAATATCACTGGACTTATAGCTTCTTCCGGATTAGTATAGAACGTAAAGTGTCCCAAGTCCTAACTTACTGACGCACAATTAAATGGGGGGCTGCTGGGGTTCCATCCCGGATCATTCTGGGATGGACCTCATGTCTGATGACGCTACAGGGCAGTAGTGTCATCGGCGTTATATTTCTTCAACAGGTAAGAGACCTAATCACGAAGCAGTGAGGGTATACATGTAGGAGACCCGAACCAAGAATGAGTGCCAGGAAGTAAGGTAAGCGAGCCGTGAGACACACCCAGCTTACAACCAATTTGAACTTTTGCTCTTAAAGTGCTACACTAAGAGATACAACGCTGCGCGGGTTGGTGTAGCCAGTTAATTGTTTATATTGTCATATATAACAGAAAGTCGCGGCGACAAGTAGAGTACGAAACCGTTTTATAAAAAAAACGATTGATAGTTCGAAAATAACTATTTGATAGGCCACCAAAGTTACTGTTTTTAGACCTGTTTTACCCCGCAGTCTATCTCATAAACGGCTTCACATTTAAAGCTGAAAATTATGTATAATATCCGTTATATCCTGTACTTGAACAACAAATACAGAAATCAATCAATCATTAGTTAGTGAGATTATAAGTTATATGTAATTAACCTCAAAAGTTTTTCTTTATTAGGCAAAATGTAGGCGCGAGATTTC
Source organism: Lomographa bimaculata (assembly GCA_948107665.1). Taxonomy (NCBI): domain Eukaryota; kingdom Metazoa; phylum Arthropoda; class Insecta; order Lepidoptera; family Geometridae; genus Lomographa; species Lomographa bimaculata. Next base: position 16,086,226 of record OX403599.1, read on the forward strand.
AGTTCGGCGAGAACGATAGCACATACAAAGTTTTAATACGTTTCAAGAAATTTAAGAAAATCCTTAAGGTGAAGTAGGCTCCAAATTGGACGATTCATCCTCACGAATATTAAAGATTTGACCTTTAAAAACGGTCCGATTAACAGCATTTTTTTATGTGTAAAAATGTCCAAAAAATATTTTAATCGGATATGTTCAGCGATACACGATTAAATAAATTTGGCTCTATTGAAAAAAAAATGTAAACTTTACTAAAAATCACCAAATTTCCTGTTCCCGCCAGTGGAATGAATCGACTTTATTATGTTTCTATAAAATATATTTTTTACAAAAAATAATTGGGTGTAATCCCAACAAACATTCCAACCTCGTTGTGAACAAAATTTTTTTGTAAAAGCGTAAGATTAATTTAAAAAAATATATGAAAGCGCGCACGCTGCCTATGCAGGCAATTCTACAAGGCTACAGTTTGGCACTGTCCACGGTCCAGTCCGCCAACTCGATACCAAGTCGCCTTAATAATCTAATAATGGCAAGCATAACTGTTATATTTTTAATCCGCTAAATGGGACTCTATGAACTGGAATGTAAGTTCTATAGTAGCTTGTGATAACAATTGTGGTTGGATGTAAGCGAAGCCTGAACTTAACCTACTCTACTCACTCTACTATACCTTAGATTCTACTGTTAGCAATAGTTACGGCCACTTGCGTAGAGTTAAAGTGATATTTATCGTTCACTATATGCTCTTTGCGACTTCATGTGCGAACTGCCCGTTGGCTCATTTGGGTGAGCGTTCGCCTTCTAAGCAGGGGGTAACGGGTTCAATTCCTGGCGGGAACACAAATTTTCTCCCTAAGGGTAATTTGTGTTTCTGGTTCTGGTTGTGATTGTGTGTATGATGTGTATGTTGCCGGCACTTACGACACAAGTCATCGAACTTAGTGTGAAGCTGTAAGTGTAAAAGGATTTATGTTTTACGTTTTATTTGCTCCATTATTATCTATTTAGTCCTTACATTATCAAAAATATTGGACAAAAACAATATGTTTTTTGTCAATTTAAGTAAACAATATGGATATAATAATATAGTGCGATGAAATTCCGCGAGACGTCACACCTCAGTAAAAAGTGCACTGAAGTGTGACGTCACGCGAAATTTCACGAGCCCCTACTCTCGAGCTTTGACGCGCTTTATCTTTGTCAATTTCAAAAAGGTCTTCTAGGCCCAAAAAGTTCAAACCTAGATACATAATGCTCAACCTAACAGGCCGTTCCGTTATCAGCCTTTCTAAACGGCTTCATAAAACGAATTACCATAGATTAAACAATCCGCTTATTGCGCGGTAACGACTGATAACGGCGTTAAACGACTGTCACAAAATTTTCTTTGCACCGTTTATTTACCCGAGAGTAACGGTTTTATATATTTATATATCTATTAGTATAGATTTTATAATAGTATATGTATGGGATGGTATTTTTTTTTGTTTTCATACTTTTTGACAAACAACACATTCACAATCACATCCCCACTCAAACTACAACGACTTGTATCGTGGGTGCCGGAAACATGAAATCTTACACACAATCAGACCAGACCGTCGAAGCACATACATCCATTGGGATAAAAAATTTACTTCTGCTGGGAATCGAACCCAAAACCATACTAGTATTTAATAAATATGACTACGAAATATTATTTAATAATGTTAATACTAAATTGATACTAATATTTTAATAATAATTATTATTAAAATATTAGCATGCATTAGCATTCATTGCGGGAGCATGTATTTTTGAAACAAGGCTATTTATTATGTATAATATATAATAAAATATAGTACATAATAGTAACATCAATTATTTGGTGGACTTCCTACCACATCATCTATTGAAAGTAATCCGAAATGGCAATTCTCATACAATATTTGTTTTTTCGGCAGTTCGTTTGGATTTTCCTTAATTTTCTTCTTTCCTAAAACATCCCTATATTCACATATAGCACTAGAATGTTAAAAACTGCAACTAGACTAAATTGAAAAAAATTCTTCAATTCATCCGTCACCAAAATAATGTCCTACATTTCGGGAAGTATAATGAGTACTCAACTTGTACAAGTTTAAAGATCAAAAACTTCAAGTTGCTAGCGGGTCTGCGGGTAACTTGCATGCGAGGTTGCGCGGCTTTCAGGGATGCACAGCAAAATATGAGGTGTGATACACGGTCGCCGAGACCGTATGACAAACAATCCAGACGAATCCGGGAGCTACGAACATCCCACGCGCTTCAAGTTACATAATATCATTTAAATCAGCTTTTACCAGTTGCAAATAAAAAAGGACTAAAAAGTGATATAGGTAACCAGAGAACTTATGAATCAAACGAGCCAAAGCCCAAAATTGAAATCGAATCAAAATCGTCTACTTACTTGGGCCCCAAACAAACACTCATGAAAGTTAATGACTCTACTGCCAGATTCCCAAACACAGCTATCTCGAAAAGAACCTGGCAAGAAACACGATGGGTTGATCTTGTTTAATTCCAAAGTTCCTACGGAAGACGACTATAATTTTCCTACGGAAGATGGCTATCACCTTCCATCTCCATCGTAATAACAGCTCCATATCATTGTATTGTCACCGAAGATAATTAATTACACCAAATTTGAGTCCAATCGGACATCAGCAAGTGGCTCTAATTTAGCTTGCAAGATTTGATTACGGACCGACAGATAACGGCATAGGTGAAACTAAATAAAAGCTTGTAAACAACAAGAGTATTTTAGCAAGTTCGTTATCAGCAAACCCTGTGTGTACAAAATGTTGGCTCTAAAGCAATATGTCTTGATAAGTGCAGAGAGCAAAGTTTGGGTCGCGAGTCGCGACGCTGCACATCTTTTACGACTTTCGTCATACCACCTTTGCATTATGCGACCCTGGTCTGTTTACGAATATAGCTAGCAGAGCTGGGAGCTTTCAAATATATACAAAGTAGCTAACAGTTCTTTTGACTAATGATTAATGAGAAGGATGCATGGAGGCAAATTGCACAAGCGCTTTCTGGCGACTACATGATAAATATATACCTAGGTTAAAATAATTCTTGTATTAGTATTAAAAAAAATAGATGATAAAATGCGCCCTCGAATTTCTTGCCGCGTTCTTCTCGAGATAGCTGTAATTTTGCGAATCTAGCAGTAAAGATTAACGTTCACTCTTTGAATAAACGTTTTTTTTTTATTGAATTAGACTTCGTTGTTAGGTCAAATAACAAACATATTCACACCCACAGGCCCGCACACTAAGCTCAAAAACTTGTATCGAGGGTGCCTGACACAATTATTACATTCAAAACCAGAAACACAAATTTTCCTGATGGGGAGACTTGTGATCCCACCGGGAAACGAACCCGATATCCGCTGTTTAGAAAGCAGTCGCGCCAAGCGGACATTTCAAACAGATCGTTTGTTTGTGCCTAGTATGTATTGGTATCTGAAGAAGCGATTACTGCAGGCCTTGCATGGCGCAGGAATAAAAATTATATCCCCTGTTTATATCTACTGACAAGAGACAAGTTTGTCCTCTCCACCATACAAAGCACGTTAGCAGTGGAAAAGGGAAAGTATAACCCTGTTTGACATTTGGCGTAGACATATCTCTCCCTTCATAACATGGGCGCAACGAAAAGTGGATAAAACTGCTCTGTTCGACATTTGGTAGAGAGAAATTATCATCGTTCGTAGGATGTGGGGTTAATGTTGTCTTGCGATCGGTCGATCCGAACCTTAATATTAGAATTAGTTCATTGTTGATTCGGAATTAGTAACCCATTTTGAGCTCCCCGCTAAATTTGACCGTTCTTAGAGTGCACAAAAATAGTCCCATTTATCTGTAGAACACAATGATGTATTGTAAATTGTATTTCGCTGTTCTAAAGAAATTATTATTTCTTATTGAATTGTAGTACTATTTTATTCCACTATTAATAAATATCCATACTAACCGATGTAAAAATTTACGAAATGCCGCTAAATCAACCTTATTAGAAAATCAACCTCAATTGTTTATGGACTCGCTTTGGCTATTTTGACATAGCAACGGGACTTTTCCCTCCTCATCTACCTTGGATAATAGATTATCTACGGTGGATAAGAAGGGAAAATCATCGAGATAGGAAACAAACCTACGTTTAGCTACAACATCCTTGGGGAAAATCCATGTCAATTCACCGAGCATTGAAGCCTCAGAGTAAGTATCAAAATTGACGTACAGGTGGATACACCAATATTTTTATCTACTCCCCAGGGAAAAGTGTCCACCTGCCATGCTAGGCCTGCAAGAGGTAATTCACACATGATTCTAAAAAATATTATGTGAAAAATTCTTGAACTTATTCAATTCAGTGTACCAGGTCTGATATGACAAGCTTATTGACCATGTTTTTAAGTATTTTAGTGAATAAGGTTACGTCCGTATTTCTTGAAATGAAATGAGTATATTTCACACAAAATAGAGTAGGCATACATATTGGTCTTCATAGTTAAATCGTTTTTCATGTCGCCATGTGAAATTGCATGTAAAATTAATATATAATATAATTATTCCTTTCAAGTCCATGTCTAATACATACACAAAATTGGGCTAAGTCCTTGGTCCTTCAAGCTGTCAATACACATTATGTATGTATCCATACAAACAATAGTGCTTGTTTGTCTCCGTCGCTTGCACAGCTAATGCTGGACAAACAATGATCTTCCGAATGCTGACAGTTAATATACTCTAGTAAATATTGTTTGGTCGTGTTTTGAGAAGCTTTGCAGCAAAGCGGAATTAAGCTATGATAATATTCTTGCAAGCCTTGCGACGATTTAGCTTTGGAACATTATTCTATACGGAAATTAAACCTGAAATCAATCACTTCTGTGTTTCAATTTGAGATCTGTTTTAATACTCAAAGAGAAGATAAATTAATTGATTTTAAATAAACGCCAGCACACGCTGTGCTAGAATGTGCTCGCCCACACTTAGTTAACTTTTATCTTGGGAAGGGAAACATTCACCAACGCACCCAGAAACACCCAACTAAAAACACAAATTTGTATGCAGTATAAATAACCTATATTGACAATCGCAAATAATTTCATACAACAAAATCGATCTTAAGCATGATCGATTTTGTTGTATGAAATTATTTAGTCGATTAAAAAACCGACTTCAAAAAAAGAGGAGGTTCTCAATTCGACTGTTTTTTTAAGTGTATTGATTAACTCATAACTTGTTTCGTTATGAGCTGATATTGAGGATTATTTTTTATTTGAAAGCTGTTGCTAATAATGCGTGTTTAATACGCAAAATTTGATCAAGGTTCCGAAGATAATGCGGTGAAGTCGTTTTTTTAAGCTTTGCTTGCGTTTAATTATTTTAATAAGAGTTGGGTAATTAATAACCTATGCTATGCTACATTTTAGAATATTATACATTTGTTATTAATTACCTGACACATTATAATATATAACGTCATCACTTAACATCAGGTGAGATAGTGGTGAAACGCTACCCTATCAGAGATAAAGAAGTACCATGTAAACTTTGATTCGTTTGCGACGACCCAGTTGGCGCAGTGGACAGGTGTCTGCCCTCTGCGCCGTGGGTCCTGGGTTCGATTCCCGGCAGGAGCACAAATTCCTTCCCAAGGGATATTTCTGCTTCTTGTTCTGGGTGTAATGTGTGTGAGATGTGAATGTTTCCGGCACCCAAGATACAAGTCTTTGAACTTAGTGTGAGGCTATAAGTGTGCACGCGTTTATGTGTATAAACTCGCCGTGCCCCGCGGCATCGCCTGCTATTATCAAGTTTAAATGTGGCCTATGTGTTAATCCTAGACATAAGCTATGTACATTTCAAATTTTTATCCAAATCCGTTGAGCCGTTAAAGCGTGAAGAGGGAACAAACATACTTACACACAAACTTTCGGATTTATAATATTAATAGGACTAGTTGGGCTCAGCGGCTTCGCCCGCTGATGATGATGATGATTAAAGTAGTCTATGTCCTTATCCAAAGAATAAGCTAATTCCAAATTTCATTAAAATCGATTAAGTAGTTAGGGAGACGTGGTAACAAACATTCACACACACACAAACTTTCGCATTATAATATTAGTAGGATACTAGGATATCGACCTCACTGTAAAGCATAAGACTGTATGATTAATAATTATTACAATTTCATAGACTTACAAAGTGCATTATTAAAATGAAGGTATAATTAATATCAGACCGCGAAATCCAGTATTTAGTATAATTAATGATCTTCAGCATTCATAAAGTGGCGGAAGCGTATTTCTTAATGATTTCCTTCGTTTATCTCTCTTTATAAGATAAAAATTCTCGTTTTAATGAACTCTCAATAAAGGGATGATAGAGGAATCTGCAATTTGATAATATCATTTGCAATATTTAATCGACACTAGGTTTGCCCCGCGGGTTTACTCGCTTTAATTAGAATAAAAAGTACCTTTTTTATACATGAAAGAATTTGCTAGAGTTTGCCAGAGTTCCAGAAGTATCAGGATTAATTTGTTTTCTTACATACATTCACGACGACCCAGTTGGCGCAGTGTACAGGCGTCCGCCCTATGCGCCGTGGGTCCTGGGTTCGATTCCCGGCAGGAGCACAATTTCCTTCCCAAGGGATATTTGTGCTTCTGGTCCTGGGTGTAATGTGTGTGTGATGTGAAAGTTTCCGGCACCCACGATACAAGTCTTTGAAATTAATGTGGGGCTAATAAAAAAAAAAAAAAAAAAACAATCCGCCCCTACTTTACCCGATTGCAATTTCCGGTGAATTAAAAAAAATTACATACAAACCTTGCCCTGACAAAATTACATACATATACAACAAAAAAGAATCAGTCAAATCAGTCGAGCGGTTCTCGAGTTCTTGTAAGACTAAAAAACGTCAATTGATTTATATATTAGTATATATAGTAGCTGCGGCCTGCGGTTTTACACGCGTAAGTCCCGGACCCGCGGGAATTCCAGGATAAAATTTTCTTTTATGAGATAGACAATAATTAACAACAAAAAAAGAATTAGCAAATTTGTTCCATCAGTTCACGCGTGATGTGATGACAAAGGTTTATAGAGATTTATTTATATATATATATAGATTTATAAGCTAGACAGGCAAGCATTTGACCACTATCACACCTGGTGGAAAGCGACAATGCGGCACAATATAAAGCATGCTTGTCTAGAAAATAGTAATTAATTCTAGACTTGATAGTAAGTGATAATGAAGCAAAAGATGGTAAATATATACGCTAGGTTTAGAGTTTGAACTGGTTTTATTATTAGTTAAGCCGTTTTGAAATGAAGAAGAAAACTTTTTTACTTTTGTTCTCTGAGTTGGCTTGTGTGCTTCAGCATTTTTGTCTGTCTGAGGTCTAAATCATACAAGCAAATAACTTAAAATTTTAAAAGCAAAGCTATGTCCCAAAGCCTTAAATGGCAACTTAAATGATATAAATGCAAGTCAACTATATATACGTAAGTAAAAACCAAAATCATTGTCGAACTGCCCGTTGTCTTAGTCAGGTGAGCGCCTTCTAAGTAGGGGTAACGGGTTCGGTTCCCGGCAGGATCACAAGTTTTCTCCCCAAGGAAAAATGTGTTTCTGGTTCTGGTTGTGATTGTGTGTGTAATGCGAATGTTTCCGGCACCCACGACACAAATCATTGGACTTAGTGTGGGGCTGTGAGTGTGAAAGTGTTTATGTTTATTGTGTGGGATACTGGGATATCTTTGAAAATAGCTTTGAAAGAGATTTTAGAGTACGAAACTATTTTAAAAAAACTATGTTAGAAAATAATTATTTGGTAGGACAGCAAAGTCACTGTTTTCGGACCTATGCAAAAAGAATACATTTTAATCTGAAACACACGTATAACAGTTGAACAACAAATACAAAAATCACGTAACTAGAAAAGATGTTCAATAAATCTGACTAGGTAGATCGGTACAATAATGTCTCGTCTAGGTTTATAATAAACCTAAATAAGACAGCAACAGTCCTCTATCTGGACACATCTTAGCGCGTATGTCTCAAGAAAGCAATCTAGAATCCGTCAGAAACTTTAATCTTTCGTTCCGCGCCATTAGGAACTAATCGAGAAAACTGTGGCCGTACTACCAGCTTACCCAGACCCCTTTAATTAACACTATTTCCCCGCAGACGTCTGATTTATTAGCAACGCGGGGCGAGGCGGAGGTCTTTTGTTAGTGGTTGATATAGGCCGGTCTATGATATACTTAGTAAGTTAGCGATCACATTATTCTATGATTCATGTTAGAAATGTTAGCGAAATAAAACCTTACAATTGCAAAGCTGGAGCTATTATTGCTCAATAATTCACAGGGGCTGCGATTCTACTGACTGCGCTCCTAAGTTCTTTGCATCTTTATGATAAACCTCTTCATATGTTATGCTAGCCTGGTACTATGGATTTATTTGAAGCCCGATTCAAACGTCAACGCACCTCATGACATTCATATAGACAAGAAAATATAGGACAGATAGACAGATTGCCACGCTCAGTAATATGGGTTCCATTTGCACCCTTTAGGTACGGAAACCTTAAAACTCAGGTAACATTTTGTACTTTATTTTAAACCAATTTTTCGCAATGAACAAGTCTTTCTACGCCGTAGGGTGGTCAATTCCCGATTCGATACCCGGCAGGAGCAAAACTTTCCACGCCAAGTGAAAATTGTAATTCTGGTTATGTGATTGATTGTACTTGTAATGTGAATGTTTCCGGCTCTCGCCACAAAATTCTATACCAACTTAATGGGGGAGTCTTGAGTTTGAAAGCGTTTAAATTTATATCTCCATATTAAATGCCGACAACCCAATCCTACTAATATACTAAATACCTACATAACATATGTTTGAAAAAGCAAAGGAACAACAAGACAAATTGAACGATATCCATACTTTACAATAGGTTTATTAATTTGGAAGCTGGGGAAACAAACGAACATACATACAAAAAGGCACTCGTTTCAATCACTATTTAAATTTTGCCAAGGGGTGGAAAATGAGCGTCGAGTTTAGCAAAATAAACCCAGACTCATCTATTCCCAAAGTCATTCAGCTCCCAAGTTCATTCGACCAAAAACCAAAACTGACTTTAACCTGATAAAGTAATTATTATCCAGTCCCCAGTCACGCGCGACACAGCCTCTGTTATGGACATTATCAATAACCATTATGAAGGCAAGTTTTTCTCTTTATCGCCTATCTGAGTTATGGAACAGGTGTGCTGATGGAGAGTGGCCCTTTGGGGAGGTTCTTTTAAAGTACGATTACTAAATCGATCCTTGAATGCGATTTGTGAATCGGAGAATCGATTAAAATGTGATTGCTGGGCTTGGTTCACATTGGTTATTTAATATTCTACTTTCAGTTAGTACAGTTAAGATAAAGAGAACAGAACAATTTTTAATGTTTTTGACGTGAAACTTTTTATGGGACGGCCTAGAAATTCTAATCCGCAACTTTTTGTGTAACGAGAAGTGGTGAGGGTAAGCATTGTTAAGAAAAATTAAAATATTTCCCTGTAATACAAAAGTTACAAGTGTAACTTTTGTATGTTACGACACATCCTGTTTTTTTTATTTATGGGCAGCAAACAGGCAGGGCCTAAAAGAAAAAGGTCATCAGTTACCATATGGAGTACTAGCCGTGCCCCGAAGCTACGCTCGCTATTATCAAGTTAAAAAGTAGCCTAATTGTTCATCCTAGGTATAAGCTATGTACATTTCAAATTTCATCCAAATCCGTTCAGCCGTTAAAGCGTGAAGAGGGTACAAACATACTTACACATTTACACACAAACTTTCGCATTTATAATATACTAGCCGTGCCCCGCGGCTTCGCCCGCTATTATCAAGTTAAAAAGTAGTCTATGTGTTAATTCTAGGTATAATCTACTTACATTCCAAATTTCATCCAAACCCGTTCAGCCGTTTAAGCGTGAAGAGGGAACAAACATACTTACACACTTACACATCTGCTACATCTTTGACTTCATCATTGCTTTCCAACAAGTGAGATTGTTGTCAAATGCTTGCATAACGAGCACAAAAAAAAGTTCTCTATTTCTTTTTTAAACACGGGACCCTAAAATGGTAGGAATGAGTAGGTAACACTTAATGAATACTGGCAACACCCAGAGTCCTGTGACAAGGGTAGACGTACCGCAAGTATACCGTTGTTAATTACGCAATCTACACACCTAGCGATTATCTAGTAGCCGTGTGTTTGGACTTATTGCTTTCTTGATGAATGTGGCGTGGAGAAGCTGTCTCTTATGATTCCGGAGCTGGTGAAGCCTAGATATTAATGCTATTTGCAAGATAAAAATCTGAGATAACTATACCAGAAAGTTCTCTGTAACATATCTACTAGTCAAATTTTAATTTTTAGAAAATATGCTGGTTTTTACAAATGAAAAACCTTTTCTTTTATATAAAAAAACAGTATTCACAACTTCACAGAATTAGACGATCTAACAAAATGTTATGTAGTTGATATTATAGTTCATTTTGTAACACTTATTGGCCACTTGTATGAGACTATCCTGTCCTATCGTATTAATATTAAAAATGCGAAAGTTTGTGTGTGTATGTGAATGTTTGTTACCACGTATCTCCGTAACGAATAAACCGATTTTGATGAAATTTAAAGTGTAGATAGTTCAGATAGTACGTAGGCTATTTTTGACTTAACTAACGCGGGCGAAGCCGCGGGGCACGGCTAGTATTTTTTATAAATAAACGCTTTCACACTCACAGCCCCACACTAAGTTCGATGACTTGTGTCGTGGGTGCCGGAAACATTCACATAACACTGTTTGTGTTCATCAAAACCAGAACCAGAAACACAAATTTTCCTTGTGGAGAAAACTTGTGTTTCCGCCAGGAATCGAACCCGATAAAGGCACGGCCGCCCCTGCTTAGAAGGTGAACGCTCACCCAATGAGCCAACGGGCAGTTTACAATATACTCATTTATTTTGACTGGAGGTGGAGAAAAAAAGGACGAGCTGTTTAGTATTTACTCGCCCTACATTCATTTTGTTTGATTCTATTTTTAAATTTGATTTATTTTAAATTTTAATTTTATCATTTTAATAAGTTTGGCTTTTAATAATTATTTAGTATTGTAATTTAATTTATTTATTATTTTTGTGAATGTTCTATTGTAATTTTGTAGTTTTTATGGGTTAATTTACCTGAAATAAATGGATTTTATTTATTACTAGCCGTGCCTCGCGGCTTCGCCGGCTATTATCAAGTTAAAAAGTAGCCTATGTGTTAATCCTAGGTATAATCTATGTACATTCCAAATTTCATCCAAATCCGTTTAGCCGTTAAAGCGTGAAGAGGGAACAAACATACTTACACACTTACACACTTACAAACAAACTTTCGGATTTATAATATTAGTAGGATTTATTTATTTTAAAGAAGATAAACATTTAGATCACAGGTAGAGCCACGTCTCATTATCTCGGCTAACTATAAATCGTAAAAACTAGTGTTGCGTGAGAATTACACCATCCATTTATCTATCTACTATGGTTGACATAACTCCAGTTTACTCGAAGCGTTTCACTTCTACGTTTATCCTCCGTACAGCGTAAGAGGAACTCATCGCCTGCGTCTTTGTTGCCCGAACGGTACATATGGGTATTTTCAAGTCTAAAGTAAATAGATATCTTCTAGGCATGTTACATCTTCCGCCACAAAGTCACTTTCCTTCAGGTGATACTTAGTAGTCAAAAGCTTGATAAACAGATTTTTTTCGTACACCATTGGAATTACGATCTAGCCTTAAGACTAATAAGTAATTTAATTTTGACCTAAACTACTATGTAGAGTAGTATACTAAGAATGTGTCCAATACCACTTTTCATACTGTCTCTATTAAAGGGAACATACATTGTTCGTGTGTTTTCAACTGTATTCAAAAAGGAGGTTCTCTTTTCGACTGTTGTGTTTTCTTTTTCTTTTATTTTTTTGTATGTTTGTAACGCGATATCTCCGCCAATTTGAATCGATTTTGATGTTTTTTTTTTGTTTGGTAGAGTACACTTCAGAGGTGGTCCCATATTTTTTTTATCGAAATCGGTCAAACCTAAACCGAAATATAAGCGACTAGCTGACCCGCCCGGCGTTGCCCGGGTAAACAAAAGCTTACATATAAACGCTTTCTCACTCACAGCCCCACTGTAAAAGTACTATAAGTTGTGTCGTGGGGCCGTAAACAATTAACACCACACACACAACATTCACGTCATACCCAGAACCAGAAACATAAACTGCCCGTGGGGAATAAACTTTTGTTATTGTGTTCCCACCGAGATTCGAACCCGCTGCTTTAAAGACGAACGCGCACTCATCTACGCCAGTGGGTAGTTCAAAGTTCAAAGATTCCCCACCCTGCGTCGTCGCCCGGTTAAAAAATCTACACATAAACACTTCCACATTCACAGCCCCACACTAAGTTCAGTGACTTGTAGCGTGGGGCCGTAAACATCCAAGATTCACAACATATTAAAAACCAGGAACACAAATTTCCCGTAGGGAGAAAACTTCTGTTACCACCGCGAATCGATCCCGCTGCTTTGAAGGCAAACGCGCACCCATTTACGCGAGTAGATAGTTCAATAGATGACCCGCCCGGCGTCGGCCGGTTAAAAAATAATAATACAAATAAACACACTTCCACATTCACAGCCCAACACTAAGTTCAATGACTTGTATCGGGGGGCCGTAAACATCCAATATTCACAAAATATTCACAACATACTCAAAACCAGGAACACAAATTTATCGTGGAGATAAATTTTCTAGGTAAATTATCACCGGTAATCGAACCCGCTGCTTTGAAGGCGAACGCGCACCCATCTACGCCAGCGAGCAATTCAAAGTTCAGGAACGACCCGCCCGGCGTCGGCCGGGTAGTAAATATTAAAAAACATACCCATAAACGCTTTCACATTCACAACCCCACACTAAGTTCAATGACTTGTATCAAGGGGCTGTAAACATCCAAGATTCACACAACATTCACAACATACTCAAAACCAGAAACACAAATTCCCGTGGGAAAACACCTGTGTTCCCACCGGGCATCAAACCCGGTGCTTTAAAGGCAAACGCCCACCTAACTACGCTAGCGGGCAGTTCAAACTTCAATGATAAGACTAAACAAAAAAAAACAGTCGAATTTATATCCCCCTTCTTATGTTAGTCGGTTCAAAACATAGACGTATGCCGGATTACGCAGTAACTGTTCCATTCTGTGATCCACCGTTTTCACCCTCAAATAAACTTAACGATTTCTCCTAGACTATGGGTTCAAATTATGTGCAGTAAAAAGCAAATTGCATCTACCTGAACTAAGTAAGCCGATGAAATAGGTTTTTTTGATAAGAATTAATATTAAATACTTAAAAAAAGCCAACGAAATAGAAGCCGCTATTTTTTAGTGCAGGAATTCGTAGTACGTTTCTGTACATTTCTGACCAGTCCCGTTCACGGGCGGGCTCCCGTGAAACTAATTTCACGATTTCTCATAGACTATTTATCCAAATCATATGCAGTAAAAAGCAAAATATATCTACATGAACTACGTAAGACGATTAAATAGTTTATTTTGATAAGGATTAATACTGAATGTCTCAAAAAGCCAACTAAACAGAGGCCGCTTTTTTTTCAGATTTTTAACAAAGAAAAGTATTTTTTCCGAGCTATACATACATGTTAGATATATGCTGTCGCGGACTTTTTTGTAAAACTCACAAAGGCCAACATTTTTGCCATACATTGTATTCAACTATGTTTTATTCATTTATTCATTTATTCATTTATTCATTTATTTTTTACCGTAGGAACAATTATGGAACACTTGGTCATGTCTTAAAATCTCTGCACAATTAACATAAAATTTAAAATCATTTGAAGAAGCGGCTGTATAGAAGCGTTGTCAAGAAAAGGGTAATAATAAAATAATAACATAATAATCTAAACAATATATCGTAGCAGCTGTATAGGGGCTTTGTCAGAAAATAAAATATACTAACAATAAAATTAAGTAGTGACACTAGTACTTAGTCTCTGTAGTTGTACTAATACGTAACTATCTAAGAGCAGCTGTAAAGTGGCCTTGTCAGAGATTACATAGTGTCATGCAGCGGTACAGAGGCTTTGTCAGATTAACCTAAGATCCTAAGTTTGCACGGAGCTAGACAACACCCATGCATTTTTGTCATCAACATAATCTTTATAATTGTAATAAGCTTTTTTTATTAAGCAGATTTTAACGTATTTTTTAAATTTGGTTTCGGTTAAATTTATGATGTCATTCGGTATTTTATTATAAAAACGTATTGAATTGCCTAGAAAAGATTTATTGCTTTTTTGGAGTCTAAAACAAGGCATACTTAATTTGTCTTTATGGCGTGTGTTCAGACTGTGAACATCGCTTCTTTTTTTTAGTTTATGGATATTTTTCCGGACGTACATTATATTTTCATATATGTATAAGGAGTGGACCGTCATAATGTTTATATCCTGAAAGATTTCCCTTAGAGAAGTGCGTGGGCTAAGGTTATAAATTGCGCGGATTGCACGTTTTTGTAACACAAAAACTACATTAATATCTGCCGCTGCTCCCCATAGTAGGATACCATAAGACATTATGCTATGAAAATAAGCATAGTAAACCAACTTTGCGGTGTTTATATCCGTAAGCTTACTTACTTCACGTATTGCATAGCGGCTGAGCTTAACTTACTTCCTAGTTTTGTAATATGTAATCCCCATTGTAATTTTGTATCTAGTGTCAGACCTAAAAATGTGGTGGAGTCAACTAGCTGCAATTTTTTGTCCATGAGTGATAAATTGGTATCCACCTCTCTCACATTAGGCATCGAAAATTTTAAGCATTTTGTTTTAGAAGGATTCAATACCAAGTTATTCACTGCGAACCAGTGGCTAACTTCCTGTAAGGTATTGCTTATGTCGTCATGAAGATTCTTAGAGCTTCTTTTTACCTTGAATAAAAGGGATGTGTCATCTGCAAATTGAACAATTTCAGCACCTGATTGTGCTTGCAACATACAAGGTAAGTCATTTACATACACCAAAAATAGGAATGGTCCCAATATTGACCCTTGAGGTACCCCCATTCTGATTAATGATCCTGATGAGCTGACTTTTCCTATATTGACCCGCTGTTCCCTGTTTGACAAATATGAAACTACTAGGCTTATTGATGAGTCGTTTAACCCATAATATTTTAGTTTAATGATAAGAGTTTTGTGGTCAACGCAGTCAAAAGCCTTGCTGAGATCGCAAAAGACTCCAATTGCATCTTTTGATTCTTCCCAGGCTTCCAGAATGTATTTAAACAACATTACTCCAGCATCAGTCGTCGACCGACCTTTCGTAAAACCAAACTGCTGCTCATGAAATATATTATTTAAATTGAAGTGAGCTAGCAATTGGCTCAAAATCAACCTTTCAAATATTTTACTAATGGTTGGTAAAATAGATACAGGTCTATAATTTGAGGGATCTTTCTTACATCCAGTTTTGAAAATGGGAATAATTTTACTGCATTTCATCAGATTTGGAAACACTCCTTTATTAATACACTCGTTGAATACGTTTGATAAGTAGGGGGCAATGATATTGATGATACTCTCAATTACTTTTACTGAGATGCCCCACTGATCCTCAGTTTTTTTTATTTTCAGTGTTTTAAAAGCTTTTATTATGCCTGTAGATGTTACTGGGTGGAACGCAAAAGAAGCCATTGGTTTTTCTACATTTTTCATAAGGATTTTCTCTGCATGTCTTACCGTTTAGTCAGCGTACGCCGATAAAGCGGAAAGTTAGCAAATTTTTCTCCGACTTGTCTTACGAATATTATTATTTCGAACTGATAACTAACTTCTATCCCGACAAAACATAGCCTATGACACTCAGTGATAGTGTAGCTATCTATTGGTGAAAGAATTTTCAGAATCGGATCAGTAGTTTCAGAGATTACCTTTTACATACAAACAAACAAACAAACTTTACCTCTTTATAATATTAGTATAGATGAAGTCGGTTTTTTTAAGCTTTGCTTGCGTTTCAATTATTTGTTAAAAGCACTCACTACAATAAACCGTCACATCACTACACTAACTCTCTTGAGTCTCTCAAGTCTTCTCACTAAGTCTATGTTGCCTAAAATTATTAAAGAAGGTTTTATAAATAAACTAGCTATACCCGCCATTGGTTGCAATGCCACGTAAAGAAAAGAAAAATATTTTACCTCTTTCATGTTCATGGTTGCCTAGTACTTTGATACCATACTAAAAACTTATTGATTGAATCATTACGTCTTTCACGTTTATGATGATACCATAGTCAAAGTACTAGCTAGTCATAAAAGTACTAGGCAATCATACTAATAACTAGATACCTCCTTCACGTTTATGGTTGCCTAGTACTTTAATACAATACTACCTCTTTTGGGTTTGATGGAAAGCATGTCGAAATTATAAAAAAAAAAAAAAAACAAAAATGTGACGTTCCTAAAAAGTATCCTATGTCCGTCTTCTGGTTCACATATGGCACGACTATCTTTTATATATTATATATAAAAGATAGTATCATATTATTCAATTACTATATCTACGAGTCTATATAATAAAAAATCTAATTAATAATCTTTATTCAGACATTTGCATCCTATACACATAATAATCACATGAAATCCATTCAACATTGCAATAACAACGGGCCCAAACTAGGCAACGCCTGTCTGTATCTTGGGAACCCTAGCACACAACACAATATCCGACTACTAAACCTACATACAAATCAGAACAATCAACACAGTGAAATCAATTAAACGCCAATTCAACCTTATCTGGGCAAAGCTATTACCGGCTATTAGTTATCTTAACCAAGTGAACTATTAGGTATTGTGTGGCATGGTAGTTTTGAGTTATCTCTTCTCTACATAGTGTAAAATAATTAAACGTAAGCAAAGCTTAATTAAAACGACTTCACCGCTTTATCTTCGGAAGTTTGATCAGATTTAATGTATTAAACACGCATTATTAACTATAACTCAAAAACTAGAGATCAGATCTTGATAAAATGTCAATGGGACCACATGAAAAGCACCAGCTTTCAAATAAAAAAAGAATCATCAAAATCGGTTCACAAAGAAAGAAGTTATGAGGTAACTTTTGAAGTCGGGTAAACGAGAACATCGTCAAAGTAGTCCACAAAATAGGCATTATTGACGATATTTCAAGAACTACTGATCAGATCTTGATCAAATTTAAATGGGACCAATTAGAAAGCAACATCATTCAAACTTGAAATCGGCTCACGTGGAGAGAAGAGTTATGAGGTAACACACATAAAAAAATACAATTGATTTGAGTACCTCCTCTTTTTTGGGAAGTCGGTCACAAAGTCGCTTGCCGCGTTTTTCTGTCTGTTTATCCCAAAGACTATATATATCCGCTATCTACTCCTAAACCACACAACGGATTTTGATGCGGCTATCACCCATAGATAGATGGATAGATAGATAAATAGTTAACGCTTTATTGTCACACCTTACATTAATTACATACAATAATTTAAAAAAACTTACATTAAAGTGTACAATCAGCGGTGTTATTACTAAAAGCGATCTCTTGCAGACAACCTTTGAATGGAGAAGATTTTTAATAATTCTATAATTAGATAATTTTTCACGTTAAAAGTTTATATCCTCCTATCCTACTATAATATAAAAAATCCGAAAGTTTGTGTGTAAGTATGTTTTTTCCCTCTTCACGCTTTAACGGCTCAACGGATTTAGATGACATTTGGAATGTACATAGATTATACCTAGGATTAACACATAGGCTACTTTTTAACTTGGTAATAGTGGGCAAAGGCGCGGGGCACGGCTAGTTACCTATATTTGTATCTATGTCGACCCAGTTGGCGCGGAGCACAACAATTGACCTGACTAAGTAAATGACAGATATGGCACACATGTATGTTACATGTATCTTTGAAATGTTTAACTGCCTACTTATCCTTTCATAAATCTTTTCCACCAGCAAGCTTGTATTAAGTTAGATTAGACCAAATCAGAGCAAGGCTCTCCATTGAATAGAACGTAAGTGCCTAGCCCTACTTCAAACTTTGAGCGAATAATGGCTACGAATAATTGAATTTTAACCAATTCTCGCTCAGAACTGTATATTACAGCCCATCCATTGTAAACTGACCCGCTATGCTTCTTAGAAGTTGAAGAAAGACAGGCGATTTGTGATAAGGAAGGAGGTCTAGTTGTCTGGTCTAGGCGTAAGGCCGGTCTCAAAGGGTCTATTGGTATAAATGCACTTAGAGCGGCGACTGTTGAAGACCTTCCCGTGACGGAGAGGCTATTTCGTTCCATTGACGTGTTCACAGATCTGTAAGGACACTCACTCGTGCTTGGATAGCACTTGAGTAAAATAATGAAAGTAAGCCGAAATAAAAGTGATAAAGAACAAAATGGGGGTAGACAAAAATAATTTGATATATTTTTCATACTTCACACGTAACTCGATCAATTAAGTAGTATAGAATAAGTTTTATTGTGCTCTTGTTATTATTTATATATATATGAACACATTTACTGTGGTTTACCATCATAAAGTATGGCTATTTGTTTTTTACGATTGCGGTAAATAACTTACAGAACTACACAATGGCCTCGATTCTGATGTCACACACTAAATTAAATTTAAACTATTCCTGTCTTTTACAAAATAGGAACACAAGACAGAGATAGCATACTGCTGTGCTGTCAAGTTAGTCAGAACTTAGATGTCTATGCAAGCTTAGTCGAGTATGTGTTGTGTTGGTGTTGACTAAAAACAAGCGCCTTTCTGCTTCTGCTGTTCATATTTTAATTGATAAACTAGCTTGACAGCACTAAAATGTATGCTATCTCTGTCTTGTGTTTCTACTTTGTAAGAGACAGGGATAGTTTAAATTTAATTTAGTGAGTATACATCAGAATCGAGGCCAATGCCCTACTAGCTGCTGCTATACCCGGTGCCTACTACTTAAATACCATACAAAAAAACATATTGAATAAATTATTACCTCCGTCATGTTTATGTTTGCCTAGTTCTTTACATAATCCGAATGGCGAATAGATTAGTTGTACACCGCGGTTTCGCCCGCGTTAATTGAAAATACATGATTTATCAAATTGAATTGGGAATCTAAACCATAATTATATTCACCTGAACACACACAAACATTTAATCGAAATTAGTCCAGCAATTTACGAGAAATTCAGTCTCATACACAAGTACAGAATAATTATATGTTTAAAAATTTAGTTGCATAATACATAGAACGCATTTCAGACCCAAACATTTTTATACTTCGGGCAACAAA
Source organism: Lomographa bimaculata (assembly GCA_948107665.1). NCBI lineage: Eukaryota > Metazoa > Arthropoda > Insecta > Lepidoptera > Geometridae > Lomographa > Lomographa bimaculata. Next base: position 16,105,760 of record OX403599.1, read on the forward strand.
AATTATATCTACCCTCACCGCATTTAGCGAACAATCTGAACCTCTTTCTTCATCATTAATCAATCTCAACATACACTCAATACAATCACTACTTCACCATAAATAAAGGGGAAAGCCTTCAAGAAGCCAAACCTCTCGAAATTAACGATATCCGACGAAATTGTGACGTCACCTGCCACCCTTGTCCAATCAGGGGGCAGGAAAAATGGTCGACGTCAAAATAAGGTAAACTCATCTTTAGTGATGAATGATGACAGAGTAAAGTCGAATTAGAAAAGAATATTGAAATAACGTGGAATAAATTATTCAGGAGCGAAGGAAGCCAATTTTAATTTAACGCGACTTCAATGATTGGATGACAGATCTCTCTCTAAATTATATTAGAACGAATGAGGAATGTTAAATGTTAGTTTACAGGGTTCTTTATAAGGGAAAAAGTAACCCATATAGGACTTCATTCGAGTCACTTTGATGTCCGTCTGTCATTTTTCTCAGGAACGCGTCGAGGTATCGACATTGAAATTAATATCAAATAATTCAAACTAATCGATTGGCAACGCAACAAAAAATACGGCCATTTAAAAATTAGCAATATTGACACTTGCAAATAATTCAAAACCAGTAGATTTTGAATTATTTGCAAGTATCAATATTAGTATTTCTGTTAGAGATATATAGATCTGAAAACATATTAATAATGTAATATACTTTATTATAAATAATATACATTATAATACCTTTGTATTATTCACTTATATAATGACATAAAATATAGATACTATACATAATATAAGGACATATATATTAATATCGATACCATGAATAAGGAATAGATTTTTTCTATCTTATTTGATGTATAAATATTTTTTTATTATAATAAAGTTTTATTTCTAGGTCATATATGTAGATAGTTAAAAAAGTAAAGTAGAAGCTCCCAAAGTTTGACTAGATACTTTTATATTACAAACATATTACTAATCATAATCATAATGATACAATAATCAAAACTACTTACTTGGTTGTCATACAAAAATGATACTATACTCCATATGGACTAGTGGGCAGTTCTGGTCTCAGGATATTTCAGGCCGCCTGAAGACATTCAACATGGCTCAACGACTGTTGCCTCACGACTACTAGCTACTATTCCTACGTAACTGGTATCGTTCAAGGACAAATTATGTTTAGTTAGTAACTAGTTACGTAACTCCGGTTTCGTAGGCGGCCGAAGGGCTACCTTTTGACAACAGCATATTATATTCTCTGAGAATTCTGAGTTATTCGCTAAATATTTCTGGCAGACGGACGGACGGACCAAGTGAGGGACTCAATTCAACTTTATAATAAAAAAAAAACATTTAGATCAAATAAGATAGAAGAAAGAAATCCTGTATTCATGACATTGGTATTTATGTACTTAAATAAAAAATAAAAAAGCCTTTATTTGTTCTTTCTTAATGTGTTACATAATATTTACAGTGCTTGCAAATTAACCTTAAAATTTATCAAGAACCCCCAGGTGGGTAAAGGCCTCCTCCAAAGATGCCCAAATTTCCCTGTTTTGGGCTGTTTGGCACCAATTTGAGCCTGCAATTTTTTTAATTTCGTCCTTCCATCGTGAAGGCGGTCTTCCTCTTCCTCTTTTTCCCATTTATGTACTTATCTTTTGTCAATTAAATAGAAAATGTAATAAAATTATCATTGCATATGGAATAAAATATTATTTGCGCTCCCAAGAACCAAATTTCGTACCAGGCGACAATAACCAGTAGAAGATCGAACAACACATTATACACAAGTCATCAAAAGTAACAAGCAGACATGCGACAGTTCACAAACTGTTGTACAATAAATATCATTGTTACACAAAAGGATCAAATGGCATCATTTTGACTCAGAGAAAATTAACGAGCGACGAGAAAAAAAGTGAATTATGACGTCACTCGACGCCTGGCGATAATCATCTCTCTGTACTTTATCGCCTTCGAAGAATACTCGGAATTGTTTTTGTTATTAGATATTTTTTCGTGTGAGAGAGTTTAGGGGTTGGATGTTCGTTAAGCAAAACGTTTGAAACAAGGACGTTTGAAGAAATGTTAAAATTGGTGACAGCATACATTTGTCTTGATGTTATTACCAACTTCTCAACAGATATGAAGTGACGATGAACGACGTTGCACGTGTACCTAAAAATACCTATTCTGTGCTCTTGACTTTCAGAATTCTGATGTCTATATCCTCTGAATTTTCAAATACCTATGCAATTTTTTGTATTACATCCTAGAATATCAAAGATAATAATAGATATCTCTTTTACTTTTCTGTATACTCACCCATTACAGATTCCCAGACGTAGATTATTTTTTAAATCTATAAATAACCACCCCAATGATCAAACGAGCTCGTTTTTTTTCAGAAGTTATACTAAATTCTCATTCAGAACTTTTTGGCGCGAAGTTCGACTATAATTTTCAAGTTTCTCTTCGGATTTGGTACTTTATAAATTGAGGTGCAGTCTTGCTAAATTGTTTTCTTATACTAAAGTACTTTTAAAGTTTAAGTTATTATGATAAACGGATATTATACCTTGAGATTCGATCAGGATGTTTTAAAAGTTTATACCAGTTGTAAATAAGAAAAGGACTAAAAAGTTATGTAGCTAGAGAACTTGTCAAGACGAATCAAACGAGCTTAAACTCGATGGGCTTATCTTGTTTAGTTCAGAAGTTCCTATGGCCATCTTCCGTCTTCACCAACAGACCAGCTCCATGGTACATTATCATTGTTTTGTCACCGAAGATACAACTACACCAAATTTGAGTCCATTCGGACATCGGGAAGAAGGTCTAATTTAGCTTGCAACATTTTGATTACAGACTGACAAATATATATACATTGGGACAGGTGAAACCAAAGACTATGGTGAAACTAAATAAAAGTAAGTAAAAAACAAAGACCTTAAAAGCAGTCCAGCTCCTCGCTAACACAGACTTAGGGAGAAAACTAAAGAGAACTAAACCTTTTTAGTGAGTGTAGTGATGTGACAGTGTAATATAGAGTGCTATTAACAAAGAACATAAATTATGAAGCTATCCCTTAAAGCGAAGATAGAAAAGCGACTTTTGGACACATTTTTTTTTTTACTGTGATAGGCAAACATTTGACCACTATCTCACCTGATATTAAGTGACAATGCGGTCGACGATGGAGCACGCTTACCTAGAAAACCTATTCACTCTCGACTTGAAGACTCCGAGATTGTACTTATCTGGGAACACAGACTCTGGCACGGAGTTCCACCCCTTTGCAGTGCGCATAATGAACGTGGAAGCAAATCGCTTCGTGCGCATTTGAGGAATATCCACCATGTATCGGTGTCGCAATGCAGTCTGTCTGGTGGTTCTATGATGGAATGGGGATGGAGGATTTGATTAGACATAAGTATACTACTCGACACTCAAAGCAAGATCGCAATTTCAATGGTTTAACGACCGTTATAGGTACGTAACTATACAAAGACACACCTGTAACGCTATCCATAAAAAATATGAAAAAAAATCATTTCTTAGACCAGATTTTGTAAATTACTCTTTTTATTCTTTGTTGAGCCCAAAGACCGTCAACCAGCTGATAGTCGTTGTAGAGTTCCGTAATCCACCGTCCGTCTCTATCAACAGCTCAGCTCGCTGTTACTAAAACATTACTACAGCGTTAACCTACCATCGGAACTTCTACCTTGCAATATGGAACTCAGTTAAACTCAAAATCAAAATCGTTCATTCAAATGGACCCCAAAAAAGCCTCGTGAAAGTTAATGACTCTACTGCCAGAACTTTACTCAAAGAAATATTATATTCATAATAGGCAAACTTTTCACTTTTGACATATAGACTGATAAACACATAACCCTTCTTCGCGTCACACAGTCGGGAAAAAATTCAATAGATCAAACTGTCAGTGTAGAAAGAACAGTCTATACTACTATAGTTTACATATATTATGTATTTCGCAATACATCCTTAGTGCATCCTGCTCGAGACACCGCGTGATTTACATCCCCTAGATAAAGGAGCGTCGCGTTTTATAGCGGCTCTGAAGGGTTGTTAGTGCGCTCTTTATTGTGGAAGTTGGAGGAAGAATTAAAATTTTAAAGTTTATATGGTTCCTACTAAAGTAGTGTAGTTAGCAGGTGACGCATCGTGGATGAGTCTTTGTAGGAAACGAAGTGAAGTAAAATAATCATTCTGGAATAATCTGCGTTTAAATTCACTGTAATTTAAATGCAGTACCAGCTTGAAGGTCTTGAGTCTATTGACCGACGAGCAAAAAGACTTATTGGCAATAATTGGCTAATTGAGTCCAGATTGCAGAGCCTCGGTCATAGACGTATGGTCGCAAGACTATCGGTATTCTATCGTTTGCATTTTGGAGAGTGTGCGCAGGAATTACATGAGTTAATTCCACCATTCCCCTTTTACCATCTAACAACCAAACTGTCAAACGTCATTCATTTATGGTTGACATACCTCCAGTTCGCTCGAAGCGTTTTGCTTCTACGTTCATCATCCGTAAAGCGAAGGAGTGGAACTCACTGCCTGCCTCGACGTTCCCCGATGGGTATAATCTGGGAGTCTTCAAATCAAGAACGAATAGGTATCTCTTAGGCAAGCATGTCACATCTTTGGCCGCACCATCACTTTCCATCAGGTGAGATAGTGGTCAAATGTCTATTATAATAGAACTATATAAAAAATAAATTTTGCCCTGCTGCGCGACGCAATGTGTCGTAATTTAATGTCTTTATCAGCCTGTGTACGTGTTATGTTTTTTTTTTGTTTTTTTTATTTAAACTTTACAGGGTAAATTGTCAGGGCAAGGTGCCCTGGCAATTACGAAAACAACAAAAAAAGATTAAGCCAAATCGGTCGAGCCATTTTCGAATTTTTGCGAAACTAACGCACCACAATTGTTTTTTTTATAAATAGATTAAAAAAACATGTCAATTCTTTCTCAGTCACAGCCCCACACTAAGTTTGAAGACTTTTGTTGTGAGTGCCAGAAAAAATCACATCACAATCATCAATCACACCCGGAAACAGAAACACAAATTTACCTTGATGAAACTTGAAGCCCACCGGGAATAAAACCCGATACCCGCTGTTTCACCGCGCTGTTCTCAAGGTTATGAAATCTCTACCGTTTCGTTCCCCACTGAGTTATTGTTTCGAGAAGCAAAGGTTTTGACTGTGCGACAGCTTTTCATCTTAAGACTTCTATTAAGGCAACATAAAAACCGTCCACAGACCCAAATTAATCATCGCCGCATAGATAGAGTGTTTCGAGTGCCTAGTTTTAAAACTTATTACTGTCGCAAATACCCCTGCTGCATCGGCGGTTACTTATATAACAAAATTTCAAAAGATATCCCTTTACAGTATTTAAACTACTTTAAATTAAAAAAGACTTTAACAAACAAGCTGCTCTCTTTAAATTATTACCAAACTGAAAATCTTCTTACAGTCCTAAAATGACACACACTCACACACGCACACACACACACACACACACACACACACACATACACATACACACACCACACACAAACACGCACCAACATGCATGCAAATTCCTACCTAATAATTTTTTATCAAATAATTTAATAGATATATAAATAGAATACTTAGATCCATACATGCTATACTATTAAATACTTATACTGGATACCTTTACAATGTGTAATATATAGGGAAGCGCAGATGCCTATATTACAGGTTTTTAAGCCTAGCTTAGGCATCTGAGGCTCATAATATGCTACTGTTGACAATAATTTTGTATCTACAGTTTAATATGTCTCTAGAATGTAAAAGTTATAAAGTCCAATAAAAAAATAATTTGAATTTGAATTTGAATTTGTTTAGACGGCAGACGCGATTATCATTTATACGTTGTAAATTCAAATTATAATCATTTATTGCGATGTTAAATGTCAAGCGAAATAAACCGCCTCCTATTTCGAACTCAAAAAGAAAGTTTTTCCGAGTCACTTATATAAACAATTCAGTTGAACTTTATCAAAACATTGTGCTTATAATACAACAGCGTTAAACAAAAATTTCCTTCAGAGGCTGCGTCGGTGCCAAGTCTAGTCTTTTGTCCAACTTCGAGTTTGACTTGTTAATCTGCTCAGGCCAATCTTGGCACATGAATTTTGATGACAATAGTTGGTGCTTTCTTGGTGCTGGCGGTGTTAAATTGTATATTACAATGTTTATTTATTAAAAAACAGCCTTTCCGCGTTAGTAATAATCTGCCTGCAAAAGATGTAGAGTGCGAAATCTTTAACAGGAACAATAATGTTTTCACAACTTTCGCTCACACACACAATCACAACCAGAACCAGAAATACAAATTTTCCTAGGGGAGAAACCTTGTGATCCCGCCGGGAATCAAACTCGATATAGTATCAATAATCCGATGCTTAGCTTATCAATAAGGCGAACGCTCACCCTACTAAGCCATCGGGCAGTTCAACTAAGCCAACGAGCAGTTCACTAAGCCAACGAGCAGTTCATTATTCGAACGGGCAGTTAGTATGTATCTTCCCCGTAGATGTCTTCTATTGCATGGGATCTGAGGAACTATATCGCCGTCTTATTTCGAAGATCTACAGTACCTACCACAAAAAAACAAAGACAATTTCTCTAGTAGATTTATTTTTAATGTCTCTTTATATCGAAAGATTGGATTTTGTTTGTAAATATTGAATCTCTTAGTTTTTAGATAAAATGCCGATCTGGCTTCGCTGATCAACGAACGAGGCTCTGGTCAATCAGAAAAGCATCTTCAAGGAGGGCTTTTACAGAATCAGAATATCGTTTATTGTTAGGCTGTGGTTACAAAAGATCTTTGTATCAATAACGGGATATTTACCATGTATTTCGTTTGTTTTGAGTTTCAAACATCAAACATTTATAGTGAAAGTGACCATGGTAGCTTGAAAACTTACAAAAGATCTTATTTAAAATATATACAGTTTCAACAGCTTGCACTTCGAGCGTACAATATTTTTACAACTTTGGTTCACAAGTGCGTTTGCACCGACCACATTCCCGCCGGGAATCAAACCCGATATAGTATCAATAATCCGATGCTTAGCTTATCAACTAAGCCATCGGTCAGTTCAACTAAGCTAACGTGTAGTTCACTAAGCCAACAAGCAGTTCTCTAAGCCAGTGCTAGAAGAGGTTGGCGATCCACTCCTTTTTTTGAAAGGGGACCTGCGACCTTTCTTTCATTCAAAGGTGACTGAATTAACCAAACTCCCCATGAGAAAGTAAGGCAAGATTTGTTCAAATGTTCCGCCTTTTTGTTCTCTAAACGGTATCTGGAAATCTTAAAGTCAAGAATGAAAAGGTATCTTCTTGGCAAACATGCTACATACATCGGCCGCATCATCGCTTTCCATCAGGTGAGAAAGGGGTGAAATGCTTACCTTTCGGGAAAAAAACGGATAGGGTCGCGCTGGCAGTCACTATCTTACCCCGGCATTAGGCCCGGATGTAAACCGGGCATCTACGCCCATGAAAGGGTGAAACTACAGTCACTAAAAAACACTTCAGTCACAAAATAAACCATTTAAAAAACCTGCTATAACTTCAGAAAACCATTTTAGGAACTCGATTAAAAATGTGTTACCTAATTATAAATGTAATAAGAACAAAATAATCTGATAACTTGATAACAACCCAATTAATTAAGTTGTCGTTTTATTTACTTGATTAACGGCCTCGGAGATTACTCGAGAACGGCTATTTATCTTGTTTTCAATGGAAATTTTAGTCTTCGTCAAATGATTTAGTTAATTTTTGCCAAGGATATTTAAAAGTTAAATTATACGCGGATTCTGTTAAACATAAAATGCGGAAAAATATCGCTGAATGTCTCAGGTAGCGCACTTCAAAACTTTCCCAGGGCAAACACTAACTAAAAGAAAACGTCTTAAATAATCCTACTAATATTATAAATCCGAAAGTTTGTGTGTAAGTGTGTAAGTATGTTTTTTCCCTCTTCACGCTTTAACGGCTGAACGGATTTGGATGAAATTTGGAATGTACATAGATTATACCTAGGATTAACACATAGGCTACTTTTTAACTTCATAATAGCGGGCGAAGCCGCGGGGCACGGCTAGTATTATTATAAACGGATATTACTTACCGTAAAATTTAAAAATATAAATAAACGTGAATAACGTTTCCTGAGGTGAATATAATTCATCCAGGTGAATAAAGATGACTTTAAAGTTAGCTTGCCCAGATGAATAAAATTTACTTTAAAAACTGAACACATCCAGGTCAGTAAAGTACACAACAAAAGGCAAAATATATTTTCTACCGACTTCACAAAAAAGGAGGAGGTACTCAATTCGACTGTATGTTTTTATGTGTGTTACCTCATAACTTCTTCCTACTAGAACCGATTTTGTTTTTTTTTTGTTTGAAAGCTGTTGCTTTCTTTAGTAGTTTTACAGTACTTTTTGAGTTATCGTCAATAATGCGTGTTTAATACATTTAATCTGATCAAAGTTCTGAAGATAAAGCGATGAAATCGATTTTTTAAAGCTTTGCTTGCGTTTAATTATTTTAATTACCCCCGAAGCTTTATCTGGTTAACGGCTGCACCGATTGCCACCAAACATAGCTAAGAACACTATCAAGTTATTCGCAAATTTACAACCAACTCAAGAAAAACCTGGCAAGAAACTCTGCAGCGTAATTTTTTCCAATCTTTTAATAAAAATTTACTTCTATAATACACAAGTCATCTATACTAAGCCGTCGTCGCTAGAAAGCGCTTGAGCAGTTTGACTCCATGCATTCTTGATCGAGCGAAGCGAGATCTCTAAGTTAACTTGGGTCGTTCAGCACTTTGTCCGTCCGTCTGTCAGAGGCATCTAGCGTCTAAACCATACAAGCGAATGACTTCAAATTCTCAAAGAATATGTAAAACTACGGCCCAAAGCCAGTAATGACATTTGAAATTATATATATGAAAATATTAAGGGGGCTCCCATACATGTAAGTGGGGAGCAAAATATTTATTTTTATCTATACTTGTGGGGTATCGTTGAAAAGGGTTTGACACGTAAAATACAAAACAGGTTTAAAAAAATCTATGTTGGAAAATAACGATTTGGTAGACCACCAAAGTCACTGTTTTTAGACCTATTTTGTCCCGGGGTCTATCTCAAAACGGCTTCACACTGAACGCTGAAACTTACGTAAAATATCTGTTATATCCTGTACTTGAACAACAAATACAGAAATAAAACAATTATTATAAATAAAAAAGATATGAGTAACCTCAGAAGTGTTTCTCTACGAGGCAAAATGTAGGCGCGAGATCTTAGTTCGGCGCGAACGACTAGTTAACATAATCATTAGTTTTTTAATAAGCTCTTTTTTTTAATTTTGTAATAAATATAAGCGTTTTGTGATACCGTGTGCTATGAAAGCATAGACGGTAGACAAAGCATGTTCCATGTAAATTGTAACACATAGTCCGTTAATTAATAGGCAATAATCACAGCACTAATGAAGCAATTAATATTATCTCTATACATTCACAGTAATGTGGTGTATATAAAGCTTAGTGTTCTCTTCCTTAGTGGATAAAACCTGAAGCAATGTTTTCAAAGTTATGTTGACACGTTTTTTGATTATTAATTAATTATTTGTTGATTACTCGTTGACGAACATTTCCAAATGGAATTAAAGGGTTTTTATTGGCTTTTTCTTTTTCACAAAAATCACGCACTGATAGCACAATTTTTCTACCACTACTTTGAATCCTTTTTGGCATTACGCTAGATGAATAATCACTAGTACCTACAAAAAAAAATCTGAAGAATTCCATATGGTACGTCAAGGGTGCCAACCTAGCGGAAAGATACTTTGCCAGCTGTAAGAGGCTCAGAGGTAAATTAACTGTGAACGGACTGTACATTATCTTTGATGTTATTTTTTTATCTATTTGATGATCTTCGATATGAATATGGTATGTTGTTTTTGTTCATAAATAAATCAAACTAAAAAAATTCATGTCCAATATTTTTTGATAATTTAACTGATGGACAAATTAGATTTTTTTACCCATCAAGCGTCATCTCTATTATATAATGCTCTTAAAGAAACAACACAAATCACGCTACCAACTGGCAAAGCATAGATATCATACAGTGCTAAAATAATAGCCCTCCTTTTTGATTAACCGTATTTGGGTAAAAATCCAAGCCTAACGATGAATGGGCAGATTGATAGGCGGCGTGGGGCAAAAAACAGAAAATTTATATTTGATGAGGTTAGTTCCTTCAGCACTTGTGGCCTGGCCATGTGGCTGAACATTGAGTAATGATTATGTGCACAGCTTATGAAATATTTAGGATGTTAGGAGTAATAGGTATTTAAGTTAAGCGTTCCCAACATGCCGCCAGCAAGATAGGAAAAGAAAGAAAGAAAGAAAATAGATTTATTCGGGACAACACGCGACGTTACATTATGTACATAAAACAACAAGACAAAACTTATTTAAGGCATACTGCCAGACCTTCTACACGTGCAGCCTGTGGGCTAGCTTCACAAAGCGGGCGTACAAAGTATTGAACATTCAGTATAATAATGCTTTTAGGATATTGTTGGGGTTGCCACGTTTTTGTAGCGCGTCCTCCATGTTTGCTGAGGCGCGAGTGGATGATTTCCCAGCCATCATGAAAAAGGGTGCGCCTCATTATTAGGGCGTGTACGTGGCAGTCCGAACGGTATCCTTAGCTTATTGTCTGAGCGGTGGGACTCGCCGATGTTAAAGAGGTGGACGCAGCTGCACGCCAGCGGTCCTTCATACATTTAATTTTATTTTATTTGACATTAAATTTTATTTTATTTGACATTGAATTTTAATTTTATTTTATTTAACATTTAATTTTATTTCATTTGACATTAATATTTAATTTTGCATGTTTTTTTTACAATATTCAATCAATTATTATTATTATTTTATTTTTTATTAGACATTTAATTAATGTATTACTATAAATTGTTATTATCATATGTATGTAATTGATTTTTTAAAAATATGGATTAATAATCTGAAATAAATAAATTGAATTGAATTGAAAACACATTAAAAATACAAAAAACAAACAATATAAGCCTATATATATATATATATAGGCGCCTATAATAGGAACGCTACCCACTGGTAGTTTACTGGCTTGAGCACTTGAGTTACCTATAAACTCTATGTCTTGTAGGTAACTTAGGTCTTTGCTGTATATAGTTTTAGGAAATATAAACAATTGGCCGCACATTGCTATTTATGTAATTATTGAATGAGTAATTATATGTATATAATGCTATGTGCTATTTTTATGTAATATAACATTATGTTTAGTGTATATTATATGTTGTGTATTAATGTATGGTTGTCTGGAAGAGATTGCTTTATGCGATAGGACCGCCTATTGTGAAACCTCTTTCAGATTTATTTATTTAGTTAGTTTTTAAGATTTTTGTTTTAGTTTTTTCAATAAAGAGTATTTGTATTGTATGTTGGTGGCCATATAAATAGAAATGTCCACGTTAACAAATCACGTTTTCTTACCCTAGGATGTATCCAACATATGACAAACCGCAACGACCAAAAACATCCGTCAGTTTTCAACTCACAACGCGGTCTCGTTCGTCTCTACCCACGATTTAAAGCCGAAAAATCCACGGAATATTTTGCCAAAAATAAGCTTAGACTATTTATGTAATGCAGAAACTTGGCTTCGGACATACTTAAGTTATTGTTTGCCTTTAATCTGGGAGTCTTCAAGTCTAGAGTGAATAGGTATCTTCTTGGTAAGCATGCTTCATCTTCGGCCGCATCATCACTTTCCATCAGGTGAGATAGCGGCCAAATGCTTACCTATCTGACATAAAAAAAAATGCCTATCAAAGAAAAAAAAACTTCATGTATATACAAGGTCACGATCATGCGATCGCGCGTAGAGTTTCGCTTCTAAGTTTATCATCCTTACAGCGACGGAGTAGAACTTATTAGCTCACTGAATAGTATAGTCTGGGACACTTCAAGTCTAGAGTGAACAGGTATCTTCTAGGCAAGCATCATTAGGCAGCAATATCTTCGACCGCATCATCACTTACCGTCAGGTGAGACAGTGGTCAAGTATCTATAACTTGCTTAACTTAGAAATATTGTAGTGCTTATAATATATTTATGGTAATTGAATTATATATATATACAATACAATACAAATACTCTTTATTGAAAAACCAATTCAAAAATCTTAAGAACTAACTAAATAAATAAATCTTAAAGAGGTTTCACAATAGGCGGTCTTATCGCATAAAGCAATCTCTTCCAGACAACCTTAGCATGGATGTATATATATATATATATATATATATATATATATTTATAAAGAACAGCATCTGGCGGAGGTGTATACTAAGAAGTAAATAATAAATATATATATTATATTAGTCAACTTATAAGTATTAGTTATGTTAACAAGTTTTATGTAAATATAGCTTCGTTTTTGGATATATAAGGAATAAATATTATTGTTTTTAAGATAACTATTTACTCGTGTATGAAGGCTCAGATTGTGCCTGTCGGAAAACCCACGAATTTGACTCTAGTTTGTATATATCGAACTGCTAATTGGACCCTAAGATAATGTTAATGTAAATAAATCAATGTAAAAAAAACAATGTAATTCCGTCTCCATCATCGTACCAGTTCCATGGTACCATATCATTGTATTATCATTGTCACCTAAGATATATAAGTTCACCAAATTTGAGTCCAATCGGATACCGGGAAGTGGGTCTAATATAGTTTGCAAGATTTGATTATAGACCAAAAGATAATGGGACAGCTGAAGCTAAATAAAAGCTTACGTACTGCGACTCGTACCGTCGGCTCGGGCAGTTTACCCCCAATTTTTCTTCAGTTAAAAATATAGCACGCATCAAGGCTTTATTCGTCGGTTATGGGTGAACGACGGCCGGGCCGCGGCCGGGTATGGAAACAAACTGTTGGTACGTGCTGGGCCTCGAACACGGATGGAAGAACTTTTTGAGGATTAATGAGCTTTTTTTAACTGACTTCCTTTGGGAGTAACTTGTACGTGATTGTTTCAGCCGGAGTGTTTTCTTGCTGTTGTAGACAGTCCAATCCTTACTTAATATTATAAATGCGAAAGTAATTCTGTCTGTCTGTCTATCTGTCTGTGTGTCGCGCTTTCACGCCAAAACTACTGAACCGATTTAAATAAAGTTTAGTACACAGATAAACGCTTTCACTCTCACAGCCCTACATCAAGTTCGAATGACTGCGTCTTTAGTGCTGGAAACATTCATATCACACAAACACACTCAGAAAGAGAAACACACATTTCCCTTGAAGAGATCACTTTGTTTCCACCGGGAATCGAACCTGATATCTGATTAGAATGCGAACGCGTACCTGCACTACGCCATCGTGTAGTAAATGAAAATCGTTTCGTTTTAAAACATTTTCTTTTTGCCCGTGTGGGGATTTGTTGAAAATAAATTCATTCATTAAATTCATTCAAAAATTCATTATATTTTGTAAAATCACAAAAATAAAACAACAAAGTCACCGATTTTAGTCCCATTTTTCTTAAGTTAAAAATTCCCAGGGCCTAAATAAAAAATGGCCCCACATTTAAATGAAAATGTGCATACAATATCCGTTATATTCTCTAATTAGCTGCACCCCGCGGTTTTACCCGCGTAAGTCCCGGACCCGCGGGAATTCCGGGATAACATTTTCTTTCATAAGAACCTTCTCCTGACAATTATTAACATAACAAATAAAGAATTGGCGAAACTGTTCCATCCGTTCACGCGTGATGCGATGACCAAGGAAAATTAGAGATGCATTTTTATATAATATATATATATAGATTCAACTACAAATACAAAAATCAAACAATTAATATAAATTAAGAAAAACGTCATAAGTAGTTAACCTCAAAAGTGTTTCCCTGTAAGGCAAAATATAAGCGCGAAATATCTGTTCGGGGCAAACCACTTATTATTCTCAATCACTAACCACTAACTTTTACTTACATAATTTTATATAATTTACATAATTTAAATGTCGTATCTCCTGATTCTCACATCCTAGAGAACAAGTAGGCGAACAGTAGATCTCACGCAGAGCCGGGTCGCATGTTTAGTCAATCGCATGTGAAACAAACATAACGACCTGTTTTATAACCCCGACCTCCTCATTCCGTATTCAGACGACTAGCCCTTTATATTTGCTGAAAAATAGATTGGTTTAGTGAAGATGTGAGGAAATGTTTTACCAGTAATAAAGGAAAAGACAAACATAAACAATAGCAGTGGGTGTTTATTTTAAGAGTTTAATTTTTCTTTTCATTTTGGCGTCGCAATCTTGTGCATTTAGCCAGTGACAAATAATAATATATTTCATGTGTATTTCATATTAAAAGTCCTAGTCACAAGTCACAGTCAAAGTTAAGTCAAAGAGTCAAGGTCCAGTCATAGTCAAGTCATGCCCTAATAAAGTGTTAGAAACTTTACTAGAATTTCTATTGGAGTTTTGAAGCGAAGGGGAAAATCACGTTTTTCGACTTGGTATCATTTGCCTACACTTATGCAACGATTAACAATCCACCATTATCACACATGAACACTCGAAGAATCACAGGTTTCGGAAAATTATAAAAATCAACAACGTAATTTTTTTTCACTTTCGCGGCAAAACTCTCATTTTTAGAGTTGCTTACAATTGTAACTTATCGGTTACAAGAGTTACGTTACAACATTACTATCTATTCAGTTGTAACTTATGGTAATGAATGAATCGCACAAAAAGCAACGGTTACAATAACACGTAGCAACTGGAATTTATATACAATAGGGAATATGTATGACATTTAAATATAAATCAAAATCGTTAATTCATATGGGCGCCAAAGAGGCACTCATGAAAGTTAATGACTCTGCCAGATTCTCAAAATTTCAGACCTCTACCAATAAATCAAGCATTATTGTTTATTATTTTTATAGCTATTAAATTACACTTATAATATTATTTTATTATATAATTGCTTTTAAATTGGAAATTTTGATTAACAAAAAATGCATGGAAAACTCAAGAAAGCAAAACGCACACTATTTGCTTGACTGATTCGTGACGTTATTAACACATTTTAGATGGTAATTAAATTAATAATCTGAAATAAATAAATTGAATTGAATTGAATAAATTTATTTAGGTAGAAATCCTGTGCGGCAAGGCACTGTGCTCGTCACCCTGGAAAGATAAATATTATTAAGCCTATCTAGATGTTAGATATTTTTAACCCCTGTAATTTTACTGGAAACATTGCCCTTCAATCCGAAGTACAGTAATGTTTGCACACTACTGCTTGGCGAAACAATGTCTGGCGATGGTGTAGTAGGTAAAACCCTAGGCGGACTCTGCAAAGGAGTACGGTCTCTACAACTGCCCCAGGCGGACTCTGCAAATTTGTATTTGACAAATGCCACAAGTTATGTTACAACTAGTACTTATGTGATAGGACACCATCATATCAGGGTTTGTCGTCAGAAATCAAACAATAAACTAGCTTTTGAACACTTATATTCTTCTCTTAATTCGCACACCTTTTCGATTCGAGCTCCCTACCAACACTGACTTGCTTCTTACAGCTCCACCATCCGCTCGATGACATCAACCAATCACAACCCGGGTTCCTACCCGCTTCTGTTTAAATTTCGCTCTATGATTGGCTAACATCATCGGCCGACAGGCGCCATGAGTAATCCAGACTTACCCACATTAAATAATATTTATCGTTATAAAATACTAATTATGATTGCAAATTAACAAACCCTAACAATTGATAGAAGTCACGTTGCATCGGCATACAGTCACGTTGCAACTTGACTCTTTATACGCTTGTAAATAAACAACGCGTTGGTTTGTTTACTTGGCCTTTACGAGGACAACGTTTCCATATATTTGCTTTGCGTTTCCAATATTTCATAGTTTGTCTGCTCACAATTTACATAATCCATTTATAAAAGGACCCCGCAAAATCTGAATATTCTGCCAACCAAAATGTTCCACATGAATTTTACCGCACCAAACATATTCTGAATTGAATTTCACTGAATGTGATGATGATTTTGTCAGATTTTTGAAGTACCCGCAATTACGAATTACCGATCAAATTGTATTAATAATTTAAACTCACGATGTGTTTTAAAATTCACATTTTGTACGTATTGGGACGTAACTGGTGTTAATGATTTCGGTACTATGTTGATTAATGTTACATTGTTGTTAATAAAAGCAAAAGTTGTACATAGATATACAAACATAAATCAATTATTGTAATATTGGGAGTCAAAGTATTTTTTTACCAGCTATTTACGGGCCAATTCCCTATATACTTACGTCTATACAGCAAAACTCTAAGTTACCTACAAGGCATACCTTATAAGTAAATAACTCAAACTTCCTTTGGGGAGAAAACTTGTGTTTCCGGCGGAAATCGAAGACGATAGAACAATGCTATGCTGCCGATGCTTAGAAGGCGCGCTCTTTTCTAAGACAACGGGCATTTCACATGTAATAGAAATGGATGTAATGTAATAAATATAATGGAATTATATTATTGATGGTAAAGTCTCGCCACATAACAGTGTAACAATATTATGTACCTACAAAAAATCATTATTTGAAAGAACGATATCTGGTCGTGATTTTGCGTTCCTATAATGATATGTTTAAAAAGATTCCAGCGGCCACCACTAGATGTCAAATCAAATCAAAATCAAATCAAAAATATATTTATTGCCCATAAGTACAAAACTACAAAAAAAAAGAAGAAGAAACACAAAGACGAAAACATTTTCAAAATTCATGTGCATACATGGGGTCATATTCTAAAATAGGGCAATAGGGGTAGATTCAGCGTATGCTGTGCGTACATTTTCATGTGCTCACAGCGCTGATTTACAATCTACCCCTTATATCGGACAAAGATGGTAGCCGATGTATTTATGTGGAAGCGGATTACACAATTAATAATTTAACATATGCTATAAGTGCACAAAACAGCAACAGGTATTTTATAAATATATAATAATTTACAACATAAATATTATACCAGAATCTATAATTAACAAAAAAAAACTATACATATACAAATCACTTGTGTGTGTATGTGTATGTGTGTGTATGTGTATGTGCGTGTGTGTGCTGGCGTAGAATTTAACTATAATATCTTGGATTTTTCTAATTTAACTTATAATAATAAAGTTATCCCTGGAATTTAAAGGTCGTTTCAATATGTTTTTTTTGACGTAACAACAATTCTAATTTAACTTTAATCTTAAACACATGAGCGCAATTTTTTTTTATTCTTAGGGTCACTATACTCCGAGTCAAAAATCCTACATCACAATGATGAGATTCTCTGCAATGACACGTATCCATTTTAGTGTATTCAATAAACCAATGTTGTTACTTAAATCACGTGTTTACTATAACATGTGTATACTTTACTTAAATCGTGTGTAAACCTAACATCCGTTCTTTTGGTACTTTTGGATATCTTGTTCAGATGTATAAAACGATATTTTATTTAGCATGTATGTAAGATCAACAATAAAATACGTAATTCTATAACTCAGCTGACGGTCTCACTGCAAACTAAACGGATTTAAATTCGATCGTAGTAGATCTGTTTGATTCAATGAAACGCCGATGGTTCGATTAAAATTTCATTAAAAATCGCAGTCGCTAATTACTTTGGCTCAGGCTTTGGACACAAGAATACAGTGAACAAACTGCAGACTTAAGGTTTCTGCCGATAATATTTGTATTTTTGCTATATCATTTTGTATTTGTTGCAACTATTATCATTGTAATCACTCTTTTAAACCCTGACGAAATAGAGGGATGTAAAAAAATTTTAGTATGTATCTGTGTGTCTGTTTGTGATATTAGCAATATATTACTGGACCCTGACTAAATACACAAGATTGCGAAGCCAAATTTAAAAAAAAGGCTGGACCGATTTTTACTTAGTTTTTTGTTTGACAGTTTGATCGATAGTGTTTTTAGCTAAAAATCGTTGGGATTATTAACCGACTTCAAAAAAGGAGAAGGTTAAATGTTCAACTGTACGTTTTTTTATGTATGTTCACCAATTTCTCCCCCATTTGTGGACCGATTCTTAATTTCGATTTTGCCACTTATTCCTTTAGTAGGAATTACACAATTTTTGTATTTTTTTTTACTAAAGGGAAGAATGGATTCATCACTTACTCTGTACTAGTGTTTTGAAATGTTTATATATGCAACCAAATTTTAATAAAATAAGTACCTAAGGTACATTAGAGTCTCGGTGGAAACACAAGTTTTGGGAAATATAGCTTTTGCGGGATTTGGATTTGATGTGAATGTTCCGGCACCAACAATACAAGTCTTCAAACTTAGTGTGGAGCTTTGAGTGTGATAACGATACTTTACACGTATATTATTTTCTTAATTTAAGTTAATATGAGATTTCAAAATATCTAACAACTTCGGTTTATCGATGTAATAATTTTTAAATAAAATTATGTTAAAAAGTAACAGTTTTAAATTTCATCCAAATTGGTACAGCCTGAAGAGAAGAAGAGCGTGAAGAGAAAACAAACATACCTACACACAAACTTTCGCAATAGTGTGATTTTCAAATTACATACATAACTTAACGCTTTCACACTCACAGCCCACACTAAGTTCAATGATTTGTAATTAAAACTTGATAATTATCTCGGTATTCATTTCGGTTTCCCCAAAACTTACAAGTTCCATTACTGGCTAAGCTCTGCAATCAGACTCAAGTGGCGGGCACTCGAAAGGACCAATTCATCGAGTTCTAATTAGAAGTAACTTATCACGATCGCCCGCCGCCTCTGGTTTTTGCATTGCTTTATTAATGTATTTATCTTGCATTGGGGATTTGCAATAATACGTTTTCTTTTTGTTATTGATAGAAAGCATTTGACCACTATCTCACCTGATGGAAAACGATGATGCGTCCGAAGGTGTAGCATGCCTGCCTAGAAGATAGAAATACACTTTTGACTTATACTTATTTTTATTTCTTAGTTAAACGTAAACTCTTTCACACTCACAGCTGTTCACTAAATTCGATGACTTATGTCGTGGATGCCGAAAACATTCACATCCCACAAACAGTCACAACCAGAACCGAAAGTTCCGAAACTAGTCTCGTAACAATGCGAGCAAACAACCATGGGTGAAGGCCTCCCCCAAAGGAAGCACCAGCTTTCAATAAAAAAATAATCCTCGATAACGGTTCACATAGAAAGAAGTTATGAGATAAACACACATAAATATATATCCTACTAGCTGTCCCGGCGACCTTCGTCCCGCCTAACAGTCAATGAATGTGCATGTTAAGGAAGCCATACCCGGCATGCGTTACAATGCCACGTGACTATAATATTATCTCCTTCATGTTTATGTTTGCCTAGTACTTTACCAAATTCGAGTGACGTATGAGAAAATAATTTGTATACAACAATTAAAACAAAATGTGACGTTCCTAAAAAGTATCATATGTCCGTCTCCTGGTTATAAGCTACCTACCCACCAATTTTCAGCCAAATCGGTTCAGCCGTTCTTGGGTTATAAATAGTGTAACTAACACGACTTTATTTTATATATATATAGATATGTATATATAGAATATACCTATATATACATATATCCTATATGTTTTTAGTTTATTGGTTTAAACCGTATTGCCAAAAGCCATACACGAACTCATCACCAAAGGTAGCTTTCAAGCGAATACAGCTAACTACGTCAACATGCGTTCAACATCACGTTAGCTAACAGGAAACTCATACTAGGTCTACAATCCTCATTGCGAACCTCATTTCGTGGCGAGTGGTGCAAACACTCGAAATGCAGGTGACAAATGTTACAGTCGGACCGAGGTACCAGCTTCTAGCGGGTTACAAATTACAAAACAAAACAAACATTTCGGAGAGTGTGTAACGGAATTACACAATCACATCCCCCATCCCCATTCTATTATTATCGGACATCAAGAAAGACTCCTAAGCGACACCGCTATATGGTAGACATATGCGGACGAAGCGTTTTGCTTCCACATTCATTATGCGAACCGCTAAGGAATGAAACTCCTTACCTGAGTCTGTTTCCTGATAAATACAATATGGGAGTCTTTAAGTCGCGAGTAAATAGGCATCTTCTAGGCTAACGTGCTCCATCGTCGACCGCATCATCGCTTACCATCAGATGATAGTGGTCAAACGTTTGCCTATACTGAATAAAAAGAAAACAGAAACACATTCGCAATCACAGGACACATAGGATCTACACCCAGAACCAGAAGCAAGAAAATATATGATTTGCTGCCCGGAAGAGAAAGTAACATAGGCTATGGACTCATAATATAGACTAAGAACTCATAACAATAATATAAACGCTTTCACACTTGGAGCCCCACATTAGGTTCAATGACTTGTGAGTGCCGGAAACATTTAAATCATACAAACATCACTTGAACCAGTAACACAAATTACCCTTGGGAAGAAAACTTGTGTTTAACCCAAAACCCGGAGGAAACAAAAGACAGGCGACGCGCAACGTAGTGTTCAGTTAAATAGGTTAAGAACTCATAACATGGGCTAGAAGACTATAACGACAGCTGTAAAAATCTAAATAATTTAAACCAATCATAAGCAAAATTCAACCAAAAAAATCATAACACAAAATCAATGATCATGTCATTAATCATATGTATTGAAGATACATGTGGTAGAACAAATAGTAGAAATGAAATAAAACGTGATGTTAGCATTATAGTACAAAAAAAAGTATTCTCTATGGGCCCCAAACTAGGTATATCTTGGAGACTCCGGGGTGCATTAGTCCAAATGTCAGAACGTCCACGGTGTCGCCCATTACTCGTAAGAATTTACCATATGAGCTGTATCTGATCCGCATCAGCAATTGACAGATTGGTAATTACACAAGTACTATGATTAAAGATGTGCTGTGACTGTGAAAGCTGCAATTTTCTTTTTGTTACGTTGGTTTGTTTAGCCTTTACGAGGACATCGCTTGATTGATGTATATCTCATAACATTAATAAGTTTTCACGCTACATCTTAACACTTGCACCAAAGCCGGTTTACGACTTCAAGTTTGGCTTAAACTGCAAATACCTTCAGTAAAACACCACCGGTGGAAATGTTCTGAATGCAACAAATCTAGCGGAATAGGTTCCGCATGCTATCTTCAAAAAACAGATACTGTGTTCTCGCATGGAAGTAAGAAACTATAGAATAAAATAATTAAATTAAACTAGTTGAGCCGCGCGGCTTCGCCCGCAAAAATAAAGTTAAAACGCCCATGCGTTAATCCTATTTCATCCAATTTCATCCCAATCTGTACACCTGTTTGAGCATAAAGAGAAAAACATACTTAGACACTTTCGCATCTACAACATTAATGTGATAAGGTAAATCGAGGTTCTTCAATAAACAGTCAAATTGCACCATCATTAAAATGATTCCCTGTAATACTTTACTTTAGTTTGAAAGATGTTGCTTTCCAATTGGTCCCATTGAAATTCGATCAAGATCTGATCACTAGTTTTTGAGTTATCGTCAATAATACGTGTTTAATATATTAAATCTGATCAAGGTTCCGAAGATAAAGCGCTGAAGTCGGTTTTTTTTAAGATTTGCTTGCGTTTCATTATTTATTTTTTTTTTTTTATTTTTTATAAATAACAAATCTATAGATTGAACTAAAAAACAGAACCATGGTAACCACATCCACGGCTATTTGCATTCAAACCGCTTGCATAGTCTCGCAATGTCTGCGATGCTTCCAACTTGTGGACACATTACGCACTTTCTGCAGGCTTTATGAGATCTAAAACAATTAAAACGATGCATAACGTAGATGAGTTTCGTTACAAACGTTATGTGAAGGAAACGTGGTTCTATTTAACTGCAAAGCAAATTTAATTGTAAGGAAGTAAAGTTACATTGTGCGTGGAAAATGAAACCTTTGTATGCAAATAATTACAATGCAAATAGTATCTACTTATTATAGTAAGTACGGGCCAATTGCCTATATTTCCTAAAACTAAACTAAAATTATATACATCTACTAGCTGACCCGGCAAACGTTGTTTTGCCATATACATAATTTCTAGGAAATAAATTTTTTTAGTTCCATAAAAAAATAAGGGTTGATTGTAGAAGGGTGAAAATTAAGGGTTGTATGTAATTTTCAATTCTGAATCATAATAAAATAAAAACAAAAAAAATTGTCCAAAAATAAAAATAAAATGTTAAGGGTGAACAACTTATCACTTACGGGTATGAAAAATAGATAGTAGCCGATTCTCAGACCTACTGAATATGCATATAAAATTTGGTAAAAATCAGTAATGCCGTTTTGGAGGAGTAAGGTAACTAACATTGTGACACGAGAATTTTATATATAAGATAAGATAAATAACGACCGAACGAAGAAAAGACCCAAGTTACCTACAAGTCATCGAGCTTATAGGTAACTCAAATACTCAAGCCCACTACCAGTGGGTAGCGTTCCCATCAGGCGGCATTGCCTCTCTGAATTGCAATGCTAACACGTTGAGCGAAATAAGTACCAGCATTTTTATCACGCGTCGCCTTAACCAGGCGCTTTAATATTTTTTTGAAAATAGAATGAGCTCTTATTATTGATCAAGTGAGGTCTCTAAATTAATTTATGTGGTTCAGATCTTAGTCCGTCCGACCGTCTGCCAGAGGCATTTTATGTCTAAACTATACAAGAGAATAACTTCCAACTCTCAGTGAATATTTAAATTAAAAAAAAAGAAAGTCGCGTTTTTTCTCGAACAAATGTATTTTAATAAAATAAAGTGAATATTTAAATATTTTTAATAATTTTTTTTTTTTTTATATCCCAAAGCCAATATATGGCAATTAATTACATAAATGAAAATATTTAGGGGCCCATACACATAAACTAAATAAAAGCTTATAAAAAAACTTCTTTTTTTAACTTGTCTCTAAGTTGACTTGTATCCACTTAAGTGTGTGGGTCTCGCTAAACTCAACTAACAATGTGAAATACAAATTATAAATCCAATATTAGAATAGTCGCTGAGAATTTGTTAGTATCACAACTAATATTATAAACGCGAAAGTTTGTATGTATGGATGTATGGATGCTTGTTATTCTTTCACGAAAAAACTACTGAATGGATTTTAATGAAACTTTACAATAAAATAGGTTATACAGATAGACCAGAATAACACATTGGCATTTATATATAAAGATATTGTGTGAAATGTCCAAAATATAACGATAAGTGTCAAGTAAGTAGGAAAAAAATCTGCCGTCTGCGAGTTATTCTGGCGTGCGCCACAAAAACCGTTAGAGTTACACGTACATAATGTATAATGGAAATGTTTATCTTTAATAGTCGTACAAAAAAACCCGCGACAACATATATCTATCTTTTATGTGTAACCATTATCGCCAAAAGAGTAATTCATCAATACAATTAAAAATGATAATTTATTTCTAATGCAACGGCTGAAAGGATTTGGAATGTGCATAGCTTATACCTATAGGACTAACACATAGGCTTTTTTTATTTTAACTTTATTAACGCAAGTAAAGCAGGGCTAGTATACTATAAGTAAAGAGTACGAGCTAGCCATTCGATGCCCACCAAACCTTTTTTTTTTTTTTTTGTGGGGGGGAAAATGCCTGGCATTTCCTTTCCTTCCCAGGGATGAAGGAAAGGGATATGTGGGGCTTGAACCCACTAAAAACCCCCCCGTGAGCAGTCCCTCGCCGAGGTGGGGCAAGATAGGGTCGCGCTAGCAGTCACTATCTTGCCCCGGCGGTAGGCCCGGATGCAAACTTCTCCGGGCCACTGCGCCCATGGAGGGGTGACCTTGCTCACCAAGGCCACCCCTCAGACGTGTGGGGCCGTGCAAGTCAGTGGATAGATGCCCTGACTCTCCACCAGTGACCCCACTACAGAGGAGGAGAGAGGAGGCGTGCGAATTGCCTCCTCCTTCCCCCCGTCCGTCTGCGCCGGAGCGGGTCAGATCGAGGATCGACCTCTCTGGCCCGCTCCGCGGCCTCCTTCTGCTTCATCACCGCTTCGCAGAAGGAGACCACCGCCTGCCACGATCTCTCGCTGCCGAGCATGGCGTTTACCACGCTCGGCAGGGAGAGATCTCCGCCTATCAGCGCTGAGAGCGTGTGCCGCTGTGGGCCCCAAGCGGCACACACCTCCAGCGTGTGGAGCGCCGTGTCCTCCGGCGCTCCACATTCGTGGCAGGCCGGAGTCGGCTCCCGTCTCGCGATTTGGTGCAGGTACTTTCCGAAACATCCGTGTCCGGAAAGCACTTGCACCAATCGGAAAGTCAGCGACCCATACCGCCGCCTCACCCACCTCCGAAGGACCGGGCGGATGGCCTCCACCGTCCACTGCCCAGGTACCGGTGGAGCCAGGTCCTCCGTCCACCGCCGCAACAGGGCAGCCCGCGCCATTCGCCGCATGCGGGTGACCTCTTCCCACGCTGGGGTGTCTCCGCGGGATCTCCTCGCCGCCACGAAGTGGTATACTTCGGCGAGAATCTCCGCTTGGAGCTCCCAGGGGGGGTCACCCGCAAGCACGCATCCCGCCGTCCAAGAGACCGTCCGGTAGCCGCGTATCGCCCTCGTCGCGATGACCCGCTGCGGACGACGCAGCAGGGTCTTGTTCCCGCGGTTGAGGGCGTCCACCCAGACCGGTGCCCCGTACAGGGCCATACTCCGGATCACTCCGGAGTAAAGCCGACGGCAGACCGCACCCGGGCCGCCCACGTTGGGCAGCAGTCTCCCTAAGGCAGCCGCAGCCCCCACAACTCTCGGGGCCAGCTGGGTGAAGTGGACCCCGAAAGCCCACCTTCCGTCCAGGATGAGACCCAGATATTTCACCAAACCTTGCCAAATGCCCGACAACCAATTTCAGAACAGGAAAAAAACACTTTACCCCCATTTAAATCCAATCGGATCATTCTAAATCCCGATAAGCGACACTCAAAGAAACTATTTCGATACGCTTCGCCATGGAGTACTGAGGAGGACTTATTCAAATACGTTAAAAGCTCGGCATCGTCGTACAGAACACGTGCAGTAAAGCAGATTCAGTAAACGATGCGAAAAAGTTTACACTGATTGTTACTCAAGGGATTGACGCGAAAAAAATATTATACGGAGTAAGACTTGTTTAAATTGAGACAAAAATATGATATACAAATAATAGCGCTATAGCAGCGAGTAAGCACTTTCACTAACGGGCTACAAAGCGTAGCCATTGTCAATTAAAAAAAGATTTACTTATTGATCAGAACCGAATGACAGTTACGGTACAGTATGCGTGTCTTCTTGTCTAGAGCGAATAGATATCATCTAGGCAAGCACGTTACATCTTCAGCTGCATCTTCACCTTCCATCAGGTAATATACTGGTAAAATGTTTAACATAAACGCTTTCACATTCACAGCCCCACACTAAGTTCAAAGACTTGTGTCGCGGGTGCTGGAAACATTTACATCACACTCACAATCACAACTTAAATAACAGAACTTATACATAATACGAACTCTTGCGCGGCAAAACACTGCGCTCGTCACCCTGAGATATTAGATGTTAAATATTTCTAAGCTCTGTCATTTCACTGGAAACATTGCCTTCAATCCGAAATACAATAACGTTTGCACACTCCTGCTTGGCAGTTGAATATCTGGCAATAGTGTGGTACTGCCCCAGGCGGACTCTTCAAACTCTTACCACTACAGCAATATCATCGTTTAATCATAAACTTTCATCATGACTAATAATTTAAACAGAAGCAAGGCTTAAAAAACCGACTACACCGCTTTATATTTTGGTTTTGGCTTGATCGATTTTGATAACATTTATATGGCAGCTTAGAAGTAATCTACCAAACAAAAAAAAATTTTTGAGAATCGGTCCACAAATATGGGAGAAATCGGTGAACAAAGACCCTCCTCCTTTTTTGAACTCGGTAAAAACACGCTCGCAGAACACGCGCTTCTGTGTTCATATATTTGAGTCACCATACTGTCTATATTTATTTGAGCGTCTCGATATTTACCCTGAATTTGGGTACGCTTCGACGCCATTAGGACGGGCGTCGCAATTTACGCACTGCGCAGGATTCTGCCATGTGGAAATGTTAACCGGGTTGGCAAGCCAAGGATAAGTGCGAGAAATCACAGGAACGTGCCCGATTTGGTCACCTTTATCAGCTATTAACTGAAGCGCGTGAGAAAAAAATCGCTTATACTTCTTCCAACTCCGCTCCAAAAGTTCACAATTATAGTGATTGGTTGGAAATCAACGGATCTCATCAATCATTATCTTTAAATAAAATTCATAATTCTTTCACCATGATAACAATGTACGTTATACTAGATAATACAAGTTGCATCAATTATAATAATACTCAAATAATATGTACAAGCGAAAATCTAAGAATATTAAATCATACAATATGAATAAGTATTTTTTTATTGTTGTAACTGTGTACAAAAACAGATGTTAAATATAAAATTTTTGATATAATCTGGAAGTCTTCAAGACAAGAGTGAATAGGTGCCATTTATGCAAGCATGCTACATCTTTGGCCGCATCATCACTTTCAATACATATGATAACATTTTGACAATGACTTATAATAATAATTAAAGTATTTTTTAAATAAGTTAAATTTAAATTGTGTACAATTTTCAAACATTAATCACAACACAACACAAATCACAACAAAACAAAATGAACAAAAATCATTAATAGGCAAAACTACACAGTTGTCTTATTTCAAATTAGACAATTCACAAAACTACTAAGTATATGAATTAAATTACAATTTTTGCAAGGTGGACCTTGGGTGAGGCTAAAGAACCATCAAACAAATCTGAAGATAAACGAATTCCATTGTAGTAACAACGAGAGAGGAGAGTGTTGTCTTACATAGTACGGCAATGAGGTAGCCTAAACGTCTTTCGGTTACTTAAACGACTCTCGGACGTGGAACTACTATATCTATGGCCATGAAAATATCTATAACAATATATATAACACAAGAATAACCTGTCTCTAATGCAATATACAATAAAGTATTATTTTAATAATGAAGTATCATTTACAAAATCAATTGAACCTCTCCTCTCGAGCGCGGCAGGGACCGCAAACAATTTGACATCAGAGTAGCTTCAACAAAATAATAAAAATCACACTAGTATTATGAATCTGAAAGTTTGTGTGTAAGTATGTTTGTTTTCTCTTTACGCTTTAACGGCTGAACGTACTTGGATGAAATGTTAAATGTGCATAGCTTAAACATAAACATAAACCGTTACACTCACAGTCACACACTAAGTTCGATGACCAGTATTGTGTATGCCGGAAACATTCACATCACTAAGAACCACAACCAGAACCAGAAACACAAATTTTCCTTGCTTTAAGCTTATATCTAGGATTAGCACATCGGTTACTCTTTGACTTGATTAACGCGGTCGAAGCCGCGGGGCACGGCTAGTAACCTATAAGAACAACCTATCTTTTATACCGAAACCATGGCCAATGCAACTTAGCCGAAACGTCGAGGTAAATAAAAATAGTTTTTATTTTAGCGCGATTAAGTCCCGAGATATTACCTAAACTACATAAAGTGTTATTTTATGAATGAAGTATCATTAACAAAATCAATTGAACCTCTCCTCTCTAAAGCTACGCGGCAGGGATCGCAAACAATTTGACACGAGAGTAGCTTCGACAAAATCGTTTCCGAGTTGGATGCAAGTCACTTAATCACCGACACTGCGGAAGTTAGGAGCGAGTCACGATGAGCTGTGTACACGTTTTATTAAACACGAAGTCCTGGATTCTTTGTAAGTTTGCTGTTTTTATTTTATGCTTTTTATTTGTCCTTTGGAGGTAAGAGAAGAATCGATGTCAAACGGGTTCACAGAAATGAGCATTCTATATTGAGTGATCTGTTGGCGTAACGGTTCATAATATAGTATAAAAGAAACATTTATGAATTTCGGAGCAAAAGTGACATATCAAGGGGCTGAGTCACCCACGTCCGTAAGAGGATACCCCTTAAGTCTGACTCCCTACACGTGGTCCCCGGGTGGTGCTAATCAGGTGACATTTGAGAGGTGGTAGAGCATTTTGTGAGTTGCTCACCTGGCTTGCTACCAAAGTAGCTTACCACCATCAAGTTGAAAGTCTGCCGCCAAGCCAAATACGGTGTTCCGGCAGTTATCCTTGAGAGCCTGCGTATTCCAGGTCTAGTGTGTTTACCAGCTTCGATCACATCGTCACTTACCATCAGGTGAGATAGTGGTCAAACACTAGCCTGTCACAAATAAAAAAAAAAAAAAACATGACTCTTAGGCTGCCCGTCCGTTGGAACGGAGCAAGTAAACGGAGCAGAGCGAAGGAGTAATGTGGAGCTGAGTTGCGAAATATGCGGAGCTTAGCTGTTCGCACTGGCGAGTGGCGACGAGCCCCGCTATCCCGCTCCACTTCCCCGCCTTGCTTCCCCGTCCCGCTTACCCGCTTAAAATATATGAATTTTTAATTAAGTTTGCAAATCCA
Organism: Lomographa bimaculata; assembly: GCA_948107665.1. NCBI lineage: Eukaryota > Metazoa > Arthropoda > Insecta > Lepidoptera > Geometridae > Lomographa > Lomographa bimaculata. Next base: position 16,134,602 of record OX403599.1, read on the forward strand.
TGTCTGCTGAAGGGGAGCGGATCAAAGTTTAAATTCTATTGGTTGATATTGGCACAGCTCGGCCCCTCTCCTCTCAATTTCAGTAGACGGGCAACCTTACATCAGTTTGACTGTGACTGGAGACTAGAAATAGTTTTTTTTTAATAAAATAAAACTGAAATATTTTATATCTTGACACTAGCTAAATGCACATAGATTGCAGAGCCAAATTTAAAAATTAAGGTAAAACTGCCAAACGTCACCAATAACGAGCTTCCACGAACCGGACTTGAGAACCAAGAGTCTCAGTTACCTACTTTATTGAGCATTTCTAGCTCGCACACACTCCGGCACAAGAAGCCAATATACCAGCATTCTGAATGCCGCACAGCATTACTGCGCGCGGTAATTCTAAACCACCGCCATTTTGTGGCGCCTAATTGCGAAACTGTCATGGCGGCACTAGCAGAAATTCCCGCGCGCTCCCAAGATTTACACTGGCAGCACAGTATATTGGAGTAGTTAGCATTTGAGCAAGATACATTGATCATGAAGTTTGATGTTTGTTATCACATGTTCTGGAACTTATCGACCGAAGAAGAAGCCCGGTCGAAGCATCTCCGTTTCAGCTTGGGCAAACATGCTTTCATCTTCTTCTTGTTAGCGTGTCGATGGCAACACATACACCTTTTTGCCTAATACTCGGCGACGCACACAGCATTCGGCCTAGCTTCGTACGGGTCATCTTGTGTACAAGAACTATGGCTAGCTGAGCATGATAGTAAATGAGCTAAATTTTGCGTTGGCGCTCCGCATTCGCATTAGTTTGTGCTTGGGTCGATGTCGCCCCACCTGGCCGGATTCTGATCTGCCAACCTGGGCACGCAGCCTGTTGAGCCTCTCAGGTTGACCAAGGAAGTTTGTGTCCCGGATGTAGTTTTTCTGCCGGTGGAACGCACGTCGGAATGGAGAATCTTTCGACCACAAACTTTTTCTTGCTTTGGGGGCGTCATGGTGGACGTCTGGCTGTTCTCTTCTACATCACATCTAGCAACCAATTCTGGTGAAATTTTGTGAGCATGTTAGATTACTATACGATTAATTTTTTGTAATTTCAATTATACAAACAGATATAGACACAGGATCCACGTGAGATTGGGTGAGGTTCGGCTCGACAGCACCTAAACGCCTCGCTTAGTAAATGGATGCCCCCTTAAATGCTACCAGTTCCGTGAGGCTTCCATTACTTGGATTAACTTAATATAATAAGTGACTTATTATAGTGAAGACAGACTTAATATAATGAAAACACTAAAGCTGATGTTATGTATAAATTAACGCAACGCAATAAATCGCTTCTAAAAAGTTAACTAAGCGTTATTGCGGTACGTTCATCTCACTACTGGACATCCTCCGGACATCCATCGGACATACGAAAGCAATTCTTTCCAAGCTGAAACGGAGACGCTTTATACTATATTATTACCCTCTTAAAGTATTGCCACCTTTTTCCAGCAAGTACAAAGTATATATACTGCGGTATACGACCCGAATACCTGAATGCCACGCTGCGTCTTACGTCGAAATCTAACCCCTGTAGCACGTGTGCCGAAAGGAATTTCGTTTCAAACCTTTGAGCGCACCTACAGGATTTTACAAATGTGCAACTACCCACAAAAATGTACACTTATACGTCAAAAAGAACAGATATATATATATACATAAATATGTAGAAAGCCCATTTTCAAACAGTACGATCTTACACCCATCGAAATAATATATGTAATATTTTGATGCTTACATCAAACCTTTGAATAGCAGGTTTCTGAGTAATTAAACGCAAGCAAAGCCTAAAAAACCCGACGTCACCGCTTTATTTTCGGGATCTTGATCAGATTAAATTAAACACGTATTGTTGACGATAACTCAAAAACTACTGAACAAATCTTGATCAGTAGTTATATAATATAATATAGAATTTCAAATGGGACCAATGGGAAAACAGCAACAGCTTTCAAACAAAAAAATATTCTAAATTGGTTTAGGTGGAAATAAGTTATGAGGTAACACATTTAAAGAAATACAGTCGTATTGAGTACCTCCTCCATTTTTGTAAAGATGGTAAAAAAAAAAACTTTTTTTTACTGCCCGTTGGCTCAGTTGGGTAAGCGTTCGCCTTCTAAGCAGGGGTATCGGGTTCGATTCCTGGCGGGAACACAAGTTTTCTCCACAAGGAAAATATGTGTTTCTTGTTCTGGTTCTGAATGTGTGTGATGTGAATGTTTCCGGCACCCACGTCATCGAACTTAGTGTGGGGCTGTGAGTGTGTAAGCGTTTATGCTATGTTTTGGGACCGTGTGATTTGGATTATGAAACGAAAAGGACACAACTATAAACAGTTGTCTCTTTTATTAGTAATTTATATTAGTTGTATTTTATTGATCGGGAATGAGTCGGTATTATAATTAAAATTAATACCCCCTTCATCAATTAGCAAAGAAACGACTACGTTTCAGCTACCGTGTCATCCCTTTTATATATAAACGTAACATTGCAGATAGCTCGCTGTACGCAGTTCAAGTAACAATTATGAAATGGCTTCTGATATTAGATTATGATGCGACTCATCATCCAAAGATAAGATACTTAAAATGTTCATACATCACAAACTATAATACTCACAACTCCCATACATTTAATCAAACCTTTCTGTATAACATCTACTCATACACAACACATCTCGCACACACACTAAACTACTTGTACACATAATTTCCATATCTTTTGAGCTAATCTTGTAGTATTTTAATTAATAATTATATGTTTAGTCTCAAAATAAACAGCACCCAGAACTAGAAGCATAAATTGTAATGTTGCCTTTGAAAGGAAAATTGTGCACATCACGGAATTCGAACCAAGAACCCACGGCGCAGAGGGCAGAGACTTGCCCACTGCCATGAAAAGACAAACTCTGTGAACAATTCCTCCAGTTGCTTTTTTTTATTTTGGCTCTGCAATCTATTTTCGTTTATCCAGGAAAACAACTCTTTAAAGGTTAGAACGAACGGTATAACCTGGAAGTGTTCAATTCAAGCGTGAACAGTTATCTTCTAGGCAAGCATGCTACTTCTTCGGCCGCATCATCACTTTTCACCATATAGCATCCTATCGACCATAAAAAAGGCAGACGGCGTAGAAAGGATATCGTTTGTACCTTTTAAAAAAATTGGGTTTCTTACAGCGTATTTTTTATTTTATTATATACTCAAAAACTATTCACCGTCATAATAAAAATATTATAATTTAAAAAAGCTCCCTCTAGGTTTATCTAGAGGCAAGTCTCGTATTCAAAAACGAGAACATCCTTTTCAAAAGTGTCGCCAGAAAGCAAAATCTCCGCCGTAAAACAAAACCAGCCTTAATTAAGGCGAAGCAAACAAGGAATCAGATTAGTGAGCCCGGCGGAAATCTGAGATAGCGCGGAGAGAATAAACACGAGAGTCAACGAGTTATTGTGTGAATGTTATTACGAAGATGCAAGGATAGTCAGAATATAACGTAATAATCCACTATCCAAACGGTATCCATAATGCAAAGTCTCGGTCACCGAGGTAAGGTGAAGCTCAGGCGTCAGGCGGTACTTCACACCGGGACAGCTTTAAACTTGTATCAAGCGTAGGTCAAATCAAATCAAAATGTATTTATTTGTCAGAGTATGGTAAGTAATTAATAGTAGGACATAGTATTACTTTCACATACTCTACCGTTTCCGGTGTACAAATATTTAAATGTGGATATCAAATAAGTAACATTACAAATAATAGTTTTAATTTTGGAATATTGGATGAAAGTTAGTATATAAGTCAGAATATCATGTCACTAGAGAATATAATATAAATTATGGTGAGATATCAAATAAGTAAGTAAAATTAATAATTAAGAATGTCAGTTCAAATTAATAACTAAGAATGTCCGGTCGTGTATGGAGTACTGCTGTCACCTTGTGGGATGGTTCTGAACGCTTTGCCGTCATCTGTATTTCCCGAAAGGTAGGATTTGGGTGTGTTCAAAAGTAAAGTGAACAGGTATTTACTAGCAAGCGTGCTCCACCTTAGACTACATCGTTACTTTCCATCAGGTGTGATTATAGTCAAACGTTTGCTTAGTCTGTAATAAAAAAAAGGTAGCAAGTCTATCAGTATTCTATCACAGCTTAGCATACAACAGTGTGCTCAGGAATTACTTGACATGAATCCTCCATGCCATTTTTACCGAAGTTTTCACATCACATATTACAAATACGTAGTATTGTATAGTACGACACAGTTGGCGCAGTGGACAGGTGTCCGCCCTCTGCGCCGTGGGTCCTGGGTTCGATTCCCGACAGGAGCACAAATTCCTTCCCAAGGGATATTTGTGCTTCTGATTCTGGGTGTAAATAGTGTGTGATGCACCCGCGATACAAGTCTTTGAACTTAGTGAGGGGCTGTGAGTGTGAAAGCGTTTGCGTTTGCTTTGTTTAAATACGAAAGTTTGTGAGTGTGCTAGTATGTTTGTTACTTCTTCACGCTCAAACAGCTGGACCAATTTGGATGAAATTTGTTATGGAGGTATCTGACACCCTGGATTAATTATTGGTCCGGGACTGACACAAGTGAAACCGCGGGGCGCTGCCAGTTTATATAAGTTGATGAAACTTTAAAAATATTGTTCAAAATTACTAATTTGATATTAGAAGGAGTTGTATATGTAGACCAATAGTAGACCAATTTATGATGGGTCTGTATTAAAAAAAAAATCACCTTATTTTTATGTGTTTCAAATTTACTTCATAGCACATATTACATAAATCAAATGTTAATTTGCCAGAATTCATGTAAATGAAGATCTTAATGTAGGTACTTAAGAAGTGACACAACATATTCGTTAATAAAAATATAGTTCTATACCCTTTTTGAAGGAGTCCATGCTATATCCAACTTTTCTTTGCGATTATTTTTTAACTTTGACCATGTACCTATGTTATATTAAGTATAAGCCGTGCCCCGCGGCTCCGCCCGCAGTTATCAACTTAAAAAGTAGCATATGTGTTAATTCTAGCTATAAGCTATGTACATTCCAAATTTCATCCAAATCCGTTTAGCCGTTAAAGCGTGAAGAGGGAACAAACATACTTACACACAAACTTTCGCATTTATTAATATTATTAGGATTAAGATTTGTAGTTTAGTCGAAAACATAAGCCATGCTACGGTTTCTTAGTAATTAGCTTCGCACTTTTTGTAAAAATCTTAAAATGCAAGTCAATAGTATGTACAGTGTTATATACTGTTAGACTTTTGTTAAAAATCCATAGTTACATTAATAAATACCGCTTCGAAAAAACGCTACAAGAAGCTATTTACTAGACGCCCACATGACTTTAAAATAACAAGAAGAGCGTGCTCCTTTCCACCCATGTACCAGCTGTAATTAACCACTCTGTCTCCACAATTTGAGAACAATGTGACGCGGGGGCAAGTTAAAAAACAAAGTGCTCCCGTGGCGGCAGTCCCGGTCCGTTCAGTTATCAGTTAAATTGCCTTGTCTGCTGAAATTAACAGCTTGAGCTGCGAGCATCGTCAAAGAACTTACGGACAAAGCACAAATTAGAAGATGCTTATTTGGTTAAGTGGTTTAGCTTGAATTTGCTTGGAGTTTATTTATATTCATCGCCAAGCACCAAAAATAGTAGTAGTAAGGAGTGGCCTCAGACTCATTGCCCTCGTCTTTGGGAGTCAAGTCAAGAGTGAATATGTATCTTCTAGGGAAGTGTGTTACATCTTCGGCGGCATCATCACTATCGGGTATAAAAAAGTAAAGAAAGTACCAGTAACCTAGAAGTACTCTACAAACGCCTATAGCAGGCTTATCACCCTTGATCATTTACTAATAGGCAATATAGTGGTCATAGGTAGCCTAGTTAAGAAACTTTACGGGAGAGCCTAGTTTTCCCTGCCTTCTCGAGATCATAAACTTTGTTATCTGGCCGAAACGTAAAGGTAAATAATGGGATGAAATTTAATGACCACCAAAAAAACAATCGTTGCCCTAAACAGCCTCATCCAAAAAAAATATAATAACTATGTAAAAATAAATGAAACCTGTACCAAAATCTTTCGGGCTATTTAAGTCATCCTGCACTACAAAAACTTTTCATAATCCAAAAAGGCCACACGTGCACCAAATTTTAACCACCAAAAATAAAATAAAATTTCCTGTGACAGAACCAAATCGGATAACAGTAGGTTAAGGTTATTTTTTTTAATAATTAATCCAAAAATATTTATATTTATAGAAAAAAATTATTGAATAGTAACATATTTGGATGAAATTTTTAAATAAAATGCGAGTACACATTTGGTGCATGCGTGGCCTTTTTGGGTAGCTCAGCGATTATTCTGAAGATACTTGACTTTTTTAGGTTAGCAGACTTTACGTTTATTGGTGATCATTTCATATTAAAATAGGGATTAAATTCTGGTAAGTAATTACGATTTTTTGGGCGTTATATTTCATTCTGGTGATTGCTTAAACCTAAGCTGTAAATAATAATATGTTGTTTAAACGCACGGTAAAGCCTATTAGGTAATTCAAATAAAAAAATACGGTTACATCTGTGGACTTTGACCTTTGTTATGGTCACAACTGTCAGACCAAAGTCAGTCTATGTCCAAAGACTATGTAGTGTAGAACGGTATCTGATGATATAGGGTTGCAAATGACATATTTTTTATAGAAACTTTAATTCATTATAACTCATGCTGCTGCCGCGAATTTAGAAATTCCTGTTAGACTCCATACATGTAGCTATGCGTGGGTTGAGTATAATACACCTTTCTGTTACACATTGTTTAACAGAATGTTAGTACGTACAGCAACGAGACATTTTTCTCAGTGCATTAATACTCAACTGCGTGGAGAGGGCAGGATACCTGAATTTAAATTTCCCTTACTACTAGAGAAGCAGCTAATCAATCCGTGTACAAATACAGCATCACGTAGCTGTGATGTCCTCTAGTTCATTAACTAATTTATTGTAGAAAGTCCGCTACCCGGAGCAAGAACGAAACTAATGGCGTCGGCAACACGAGACCTGGCTACCTGGACAGGGGATGGGAGGAAGCGAGGATTAGCTGTTCAGCCTTCACCAACATCTATGCTGTTAGAGAAAATAGAGAGCCTCACATAACTCGTCTATAATGTTGTTTGTTTATTGTATAGCATACACGTACTTGTATCATCGCCAGCTATCTGGGTGAGAGATATTGTTTTTTTGAACGATTTAATTTATTTTACTCTGTTATTTGGGACAAATTTCCCTTGGGAAGAAAACTTGTTCTCCCACTGGGAATCGAACCCGATACCAGCCGGACCAACACCCGACCAAGCCAACGGGCAGTTCAATATTATCCCACATGTGAATCCTACCTTGGATATGCTTATGTGAGATCAGTTCGGTCTACTTTACGCCTTGTCGAGGTTTGATTTCTGATTCTTAGATCGGCACGAGCATGACGTCTGCTTGGGCGACAAGTGTTTACCACCCTTATCCCCTTATAAATGTATGCAAATCCTACTAATATTACAAATGCGAAAGTTTGTATGGGTTATGCCACTGCGCTCCACGAAATAGTGGACAACGCTCCACGAGCACTTTTTCTGTGTATGTGAATGTTTGTTACCACGTATCTCCTTAACTACATAACCGATTTTAATGAAATTCGGAATGTAGGTAGCTTACAGTCTGGATTAGGACAAAGGCTACTTTAATCATCATCATCATCATCAGCGGGCGAAGCCGCGGGCCTCAACTAATAAGCATATAACGCATTTTAAAAAATGGTACCTAAATCTTTGATTTCACATTCGAAATTAAACTTTAATAGATTATGTACGTTTACTATACGATGTATCAATTATATATATATATATATATATATATATATGTATATATATCGTATGCAATAAATATATAGAATTGTGTCATATAATAGGTATATTATGCCGTCAACAGAAGTAAAAAAGACCATTATCAGTCATTCATCATTGCAATTCTTCAAGCACGAGTCAATAGGTATCTAATAGGCAAGCTTGCTCCATCGTCGACCACTTCGTCGCATACCATTAGGTGAAATGGTGTTCAAAATTTTGCCTATCTTTAACGAATAATTAAACGTAAGCAAAGCTTAAAAAAACCGGAACCTTGATCAAATTCAATGTTTAGAACACGCATTATTGACGATAACTCAAAAACTACTTATCAATCTTGACCAAATTTAAATGGGACCAATGGGAAAGCACCTACTTTCAAACAAAAAAAATATTTTCAAAATCGGTTCATATGGAAAAAAATTATGAGATTAAACATATAATTTTTTTTTAAAACACTGTCGCATGGAGTATCTTCTCCTTTTCTACCGACTTCACAAAAAAGGAGGAGGTACTCAAGTCGATTGTGTTTTTGATGATGCTTTCCATTTTTTTTTCTTATTTTTTTGACATTTAAAAACTTTGAATATCTTTATATTTTTTATATATTTTATATCTATATATCTTCTTTCCAATTGGTCCCATTTAAATTTGATCAAGATCTGATCAGCAGTTCTTTAAATATCGTCAATAATGCGTGTTTAGTTCTAATCTGATCAAAGTTCTGAAGATAAAGCGGTGAAGCCGGATTTTTAAAGCTTTGCTTGCGTTTATTATTTGTGAAGTCGGTAGAAAATAGAGTACAATTTGAGAGGTTTCTGATCGCTACCTCTCCTAACTTGCCTACAACAATAATTTATGAACAGAAACCGGCTCGGGGACGCGGCAATTAGCCGCAGCATAACGAACGCCGAATAAATATCATTTCGTGATTAATGTCCACGTCATAAATATGTTCATCCAACGGCAGATATGAAGGGCTCATTTGTATTTCGAAAATATGGAAAATCAGGGGATTAAAATTGTGTTGTCCTTTTCGGCTTTTGGTGTAATTGCTGCTGTAATAAGCTGGGATTGGGTCGCGTGTCCAATTTCGCTCTCGTGGGATATTATTATGTTTGTCGCAACGTTAGTTTTGCTACTTTTAAACACTTTTTACAAGCTTTTATTCACCTGTCCCGATGTTTGTCATCATCATCATCATCATCTCAGCCGCAAGAAGTCCACTGCTGGATATAGGCCTCCCCCAAAGATCTCCAAAATGAACGGTTGTTAGCGGCCTGCATCCAGCGTCTTCCTGCGACCTTCTCTATGTCGTCCGTCCACCTTGTGGGCGGTCTTCCGACACTGCGCTTGCCAGTCCGTGGCCTCCATTCTAGAACTTTTCGGCCCCATCGGCCATCCGTTCTACGTACTATGTGCCCTGCCCATTGCCACTTCAACTTGCTAACCCGCCGGGCTATGTCGGTCACTTTCGTTCGTCTACGGATCTCCTCATTCCTGATTCGATCTCGTAGAGAAACCCCGAGCATAGCCCTTTCCATAGCTCGTTGTGTGACTTTGAGCTTATTTATAAGGCCCACAGTAAGAGGCCACGTTTCAGTACCATAAGTCATCACTGGTAACACACACTGGTCAAAGACTTTCGTCTTGAGGCATTGAGGTATATTGGACGAAAAGACGTTGCGAAGTTTCCCGAACGCTGCCCAGCCGAGTTGGATTCGACGATTGACCTCTTTCTCGAAGTTGGACCTACCTAGTTGGACCGTTTGTCCTAGGTAAACGTACTTGTCAACAACTTCGAGCATCGAGTTCCCAAGTGATACTGGAGTGGGCACAACATGGACGTTCGACATAATCTTCGTCTTGTCCATGTTCATGTTAAGGCCCACCCGTTGGGAAACTCGATTGAGGCCTTCGAGCATTGTGCTGAGATCTTCCATCGATTCTGCCATGACCACGATATCGTCGGCAAATCGAAGGTGAGTGATGTACTCGCCGTTGATATTGATGCCGAGCCCTTTCCACTCCAGAAGTTTGAAGGCATCTTCCAACGCGGCAGTGAACAGTTTCGGAGAAATGACGTCTCCCTGTCTCACGCCTCTTTGAAGTGGAATCGCCCTCGAACTCTGTTCCTGTACTCGGACCGACATGGTGGCGTTATTGTACAAACACTTCAGCACTTCGATATACCGATAGTCAATATGGCATCGCTGGAGAGACTCAAGCACCGCCCACGTTTCGATCGAATCGAAGGCTTTCTCATAGTCCACAAACGCTAAGCATAATGGCAAGTTATACTCCTCAGTCTTCTGTATTACTTGCCGCAGCGTATGTATGTGGTCTATGGTACTATAGCCTTTTCGGAAACCGGCTTGTTCGGGAGGCTGAAAGTCATCAAACCTACGACTGAGACGGTTCGTGATGACCCTCGAAAACAGCTTATAAAATCTAGAATTATCATCAGAATTATCTATCTAAATCTGTTTGTCATCAAATCTAGCAAATTAAATTTGATCCACTTTCCGGTTACCGATTAGGCTGAAATTTGCATACATATGTGAATCGCGTGACAAGGCAATATCATGAAGACATGGTGATGATGATGGAGCTGGAAGGTGGCCAAAGCAACTTCGCAATGAAACGACACAACCTCACCGAGTTTGGGCTCATTTGAATTGTCTTGACGAGTATTTTGTCTTTCAATGGTAACCAAGGTCTGATGATGGAGCTGAAAGGTGATCATAGGAACTCTGTAATGAAATTACGCAACCCCATCGAGTCTCGGCTCGTTTGATTCGTCTGAACAAGTTCTCTGGTGAAATAACTTTCAGTCCTCTTTATTTACAACTTGTAAAAGCTTGATTTGAAAATCTTTTTAAAGTATGACTTGTTAACGAAATCGGAACAGGGTTGGTAATTTGTACTACACTAGAAACCTCTTAGGACATTATTCCAATAATTGAGACCAACGTGGTTCGCGGTACGGTTATTGCAAATTCTGTTATATCCATTTTAGCTAACTTCAAAAAAAAGGAGGAGGTTCGGCTCAATTCGACTGTATTTTTTTATCTGAGTTACCTATTACCTTTTTTCTAGATTTACTTCTTTATTTTTAGGGTTCCGTACGCAAAGAGTAAAAACGGGACCCTATTACTGAGACTTCGCTGTCCGTCCGTCTGTCACCAGGCTGTATCTCAAGAACGGTGATAGCTAGACGGTTAAAATTTTCACATATGATGTATTTATATTGCCGCTATAACGACAAATACTAAAAATAAAATAAATACTTAAGGGGGGCTCCCATACAACAAACTTGATTTTTTATAGATAATGGTACGGAACCCTTCGTGCGCGAGTCCTACTCGCACTTGGCCGGTTTTTTAAGTTTTTTGCAGAATCCGCCTGGGGAAGTACCACACCATTGCCTGACATTCAGCCGCCAAGCAGTAGTGTGCAAACATTACTGTGTTTCGGATTGAAAGACAATGTTTTCAGTGAAATTACAGGGCCTAAAGAGATTTAACATATAAAATCAGGGTGACGAGCGCAGTGCTTTGCTACGCGTGATTTTGACCTAAATAAGTTTATAGTTGCGTGGGTGTTGGGCGTAAAGAATATTCTCACACAACTGTTATTAGGCCTTTAATTGGTAAACAAAAGGCAAAAATGCAGTTCGTAATATATGGAAAACAAAGTTGCGTGTGGTCGCGTAAATCCGCGGAGGTCACGGTGACGCGGGCTTCGCAGCGACAGGTCGAGATCGGACTGGCGAGCCGGTCAGCAACAAGTGGTGCGCGGGCGCCGGCCGCGGCGATCGCAAGCCGGTTTCGCTGGTCGCGAGTAGCGGCATGGATTGCGCGTTTCCAGGAACTACTACGTTTTAATTTGTTGACATATAAATATAATTATAAGTAATATGATACATCTATATATATCATACGAATATTATAAATCGTGTGTGTAAGCGTGTAAGTATGTTTGTTTTCTCTTTACGCCGTAACGGCTGAACAGATCCGGATGAAATTCAGAATGTAGATAGCTCATACTTTAAATGTAGATAAATGCGGGTGATGCCGCGGGGCATGGTAAGTAATATAATAATATATTAATATATATGTATATATTGTGTTTTCTTATTTAATATTTTTATGTATATTTATATGATGTATTTATAGTTTATGTATATATGGGTATGTATGTTATAAATACGCGAGTTGCCTACATCACTCCCCCTCAGAGACCTGGCTAAGGGCGATAATAGTCTGGGAACCGTACTTGCCGCCCAGAGCGTGTGGTTCTGGTAACCGGATTATTTGAGGATGGTGGTTGGGGTGTTGGGAGTGGTTTGGGTGTCGCTGTGTCTTGGTAAGTGTCGTTGGCCAGTATGTAGGCTGGTTTTAATCGGTCTATCGATACTGATACGACTTTGCCTTTGACACGTATTTTGAAAACTTTTGGCTGACGTTGAATTACCTCATGAGGACCAGTATACGCAGGTTGTAGTGCACCTCTCAGCGCATCTTCTCTCAAAAATACATGCGAACAGGATGAAAGATCTTTATAAATAAAGATTTTAGTTTTAGAATGGTGTGAGGTTGGGACAGGCTGTAAATTATTGGCAAATGATCTGATACGTGCTGAAAAATCAGTTACATCAGTCGTGCATTTGTCAATTTTGTGTCCAAAAAATTCACCAGGTAAACGGAGAGGTTCGCCATATACCAGCTCGGCAGAAGAAGATTGAAGATCTTCTTTAAAAGAACTACGTATGCCAAGTAAGATTAATGGCAAGGCTTCTGCCCAGCTGTTATCGGCGTGGCACATTATGGCAGCTTTTAACTGACGATGGAACCTCTCAACGAGTCCATTGCATTGAGGGTGGTAAGCCGTAGTCTTCCGATGCCTGAAGCCAATAGATTTCGAAAGGTGTTGGAAAAGGGCTGACTCAAATTGTTTCCCTCTGTCAGTAAAAATATCCGTAGGACATCCTAGGCGGGCTACCCATCCCGATAGAAAAGCTTTCGCTACAGTTTCGGCAGTGATATCGCGAATAGGGACAACTTCGGCCCATCGCGTGAAGCGATCGACCGCTGTCAAGCAATATCGCATGTCACCAGATGGAGGTAGTGGGCCGATCAGGTCTAAATGGACGTATTTAAATCGAGCTGTTGGTAAATCGAGGGTACCCAAAGGGGCTGAAACATGTCGATTTACCTTTGTTCGCTGACATGCTAAACACGTTCTAGACCATTCACGGCAATTTTTCCTCATCTGTGGCCAAACATAGCGCTGTGCTATTAGTTTTGCGCTGGCATTTGCGCCGGGATGGCTTAGCGAGTGCAAACAATCGAATACCTTTTTGCGCAAATTAGAAGGAACGAAGGGCCTGGGGATCGTTGTGCTGACGTCGCAGTACAGTTGATAGCGACTCCCAGGTATATTTAACCTTTTGATGCGCAAAGATGTGTCTTTGCCTTCTACGTATACAGCAATTTCAGGGTCTGTTTCTTGAGCTTTGGCTAGCACCTCTAGATCTACTGGACTTTGCAATTCCTCGATTCGAGAAAGAGTGTCTGCTACGACGTTATCTTTTCCAGCGATATGTTGGATATCGGTCGAGAATTGCGAGATAAAATCCAGATGCCTGTATTGACGCGGTGAGCATTTAGACTTGCGCTCATGGAACGCGTAACACAACGGCTTATGATCTGTGAAGATTGTAAAGTGCGTCGCTTCTAGCCAGTGCCGGAATTGCTTAATGCTCTCGTAAATAGCCAGGAGCTCTCTGTCATATGGCGAATATTTCCTTTGTGATGGGCTCAGTTTACGAGAGAAGAAAGCTAGCGGCTGCCAATGCCCGTCCTGTAGCTGCTGTAAAACTCCACCGATAGCTTCATCAGAGGCATCAGTGACTAGGCCTAATTTGCATTGGGAGTCAGGATGCGCTAGCATTGCTGCATCGCAAAGACTTTCTTTGCACTCCTGAAAGGCTTTTAACGAATTTCCGCTAATGTCGACTGGTTGCGAAGCTTTTATAGAACCGGTCAATAAGGCATTTAAAGGGGCTTGGGTTTGGGCAGCTCGGGGTATAAATCTCCTGTAAAAATTCACCATTCCCAGGAACCTTCTAAGCTGCCTTGCAGTTTTTGGGACTGGGAATTCCTTTATTGCCTGGACTTTACTTTCCAAAGGTTTAGTTCCATCTTGTGTAATGTGATAGCCGAGAAATGTTACTTCTGTTGCTCCGAAGACGCATTTTGAGGTATTTATGAGCATACCATAATCCTTCATCCTGGTGAATAGCTGGCGAAGGTGCGATTCATGGTCTTGCTCTGATTTTGAAAATACCAGAAAATCGTCAAGATATGGATAACAGAAGTCAAGGCCTCGCGTCATTTCGTCAACAAACCTTTGGAAAGTTTGTCCTGCATTACGCAAGCCAAACGTCATAAACGGAAATTCGAAAAGTCCAAAGGGTGTTGTGATGGCGGTTTTGGGTATATCCGGTTGAAAGACCGGGATCTGGTTATAGGCTTTAACCAGATCTATTGTACTAAAAACCTTAGATCCAGAAAGATTGTGGGCAAAATCTTGTATGTGTCTGATGGGGTATTTATCAGGGATAGTCCTCGCATTCAATAAACGATAATCACCGCAGGGACGCCAGCCATTGTCCTTTTTGGGGGCTAGGTGTAGGGGCGATGACCATGGGGAATCTGAGGGACGTGTGGTACCATTCATTAACATTGCCTCAAACTCACCTTTAGCAATTTTTAATTTATCTGGAGCAAGTCTGCGAGGAGAGCAAGCTACTGGGGGGCCTGGAGTGGTGCGGATGTGATGGACAGTTGAGTGTTTAACAGTGTGTGGTTTGCCTGCTGGACGTGTAATTTCTGGAAACGTAGACAAGATTTTATGATACTTACTGTCACCAGTCACGACCTTGACGCTTGAAATGAGACTATTACTACTTTCTGCTTTAGCTACTGTAGACAAACTCGTAGTGCCGTCTAACAAACGTTTGTTTCTAATGTCGACAATAAGGTTGAAGTACGACAAAAAATCTACACCTATTATTGGTTTTGTAACGTCGGCTACTGTGAAGCTCCACAAAAAATCTCTACGCAGACCTAAATTAAGGTTAAGCTGTATGAAGCCGTAGGTGTTGATAGGCGATTCATTAGCAGCACTCAGTTGATAGTCCGTCTTGCCGCGTTGCTCACGAAGTGCAGACCGGGGGTAGACGCACAAATCAGATCCAGTGTCCACAAGAAATTCTACCTTTGTTCTAACATCACTTACAAATAGGCGACCAGTAGTGGGAGGGCAATCTTCAGTCGCCATTATCGACCGCCCATCGCGTTTCCCGATTTGTAGTCACACGGACGGATACATTTTCTTGCTTCGCTGCCAAATTTGTGATGATACCAGCACTGCGGGAACTTCCTGTAGCTGGAATCAGACCTTTGTGATGGCGTGCGGCTACGTTGCTTACTCGACGTCTGTCTGGTGCGGGGGCGGGAGCGATCGACTTCAGCAGTGAGAGCGCTGACTTGTCTGCTCAGCTCCGTAATTTGGCGGGCCATTAGTTCCAATGCTGCGTCCGTCTTTGAACTGGATGCCGCTGCGACTACGGGCGTTGCGGGTGCAATGTCATGTACTCGATCGGCGAGGTCTGCTAGCTCAGGAAGTAGGAGACTTGCCTGTGATGCCACGATGGTTTGGAGGTTTGTCGGTAGTCTGCTTGTCCAGATGGTCCGAATAAAATCTTCGGGAACGGTGGGTCCCGCTAGATGCTGGAGGTGCCGAAGGAATTGCGATGGCTTGCGATCTCCAAGCTCTTCCGTCTGCAGCAGCTGCTTCACCTTCTTCTCCTTGGACACTGAGAGACGCTTGATAAGTTCTATCTTCAATTTCTCGTATTTCCCAGTGTCGGGGGGTGCGACAATAATGTCTTCTACCTGTACAGAATATTGTCGGTCCAAATGTGACAAAACATAATTAAATTTAGTGAGGTCATCCGATATTCGAGACATAGCAAATTGTGCCTCTATTTGCGAGAACCATATTTGTGGTTTTTCTGGCCAAAATGGCGGAATGCGTACACCCACTCGAAATAATTCTGCCGGATGATAATTCGTATGGTCAATGGAAACAGGCTCACTTGTTTGGGATGTATTCGTTCCGGATCCAGCTGCGATGTTTTCGTCCTTACCCATTTTGCGTTAGATGTTCTGCACGGGTCACCACTATATTTGCGTGGGTGTTGGGCGTAAAGAATATTCTCACACAACTGTTATTAGGCCTTTAATTGGTAAACAAAAGGCAAAAATGCAGTTCGTAATATATGGAAAACAAAGTTGCGTGTGGTCGCGTAAATCCGCGGAGGTCACGGTGACGCGGGCTTCGCAGCGACAGGTCGAGATCGGACTGGCGAGCCGGTCAGCAACAAGTGGTGCGCGGGCGCCGGCCGCGGCGATCGCAAGCCGGTTTCGCTGGTCGCGAGTAGCGGCATGGATTGCGCGTTTCCAGGAACTACTACGTTTTAATTTGTTGACATATAAATATAATTATAAGTAATATGATACATCTATATATATCATGCGAATATTATAAATCGTGTGTGTAAGCGTGTAAGTATGTTTGTTTTCTCTTTACGCCGTAACGGATGAACAGATCCGGATGAAATTCAGAATGTAGATAGCTCATACTTTAAATGTAGATAAATGCGGGTGATGCCGCGGGGCATGGTAAGTAATATAATAATATATTAATATATATGTATATATTGTGTTTTCTTATTTAATATTTTTATGTATATTTATATGATGTATTTATAGTTTATGTATATATGGGTATGTATGTTATAAATACGCGAGTTGCCTACAAGTTCAAAATCTCTGGGTGACACAGAAGTGTAACGGGCAAGCGTGACGTCACTAGAACTAGGTAAATAAGCTAAGGGTAAAATGATGATTCTGTTTAATTATTACGATAATTAATCGCAAGCACAGCTTTAAAAATTACTTCATCGCTAATATTACGGTTATGGCTTGATCGATTTCGATTACATTTTTATGGGACCACCTCTGAAGTATACTCTACCAAATAAAAAAATCATTAAAACGATTCATAATTGGCGGAGATATCGCTTAACATACATAAAACATAAACATAAACGCTTTCACACTCACAGCCCCACACTAAGTTCCAATGACTTGTGTCGTGGGTGCCGGAAACATACACATCACACACACAATCACAACCAGAACCAGAAACACAAATTTTCCTTGGGGAGAAAACTAAAAAACGTACATTCGAATTGAGAACCTCCTTTTTTGAAGTCGGTTGAAATATATAGCATTCCGAAGATTACATGAGCAAAGGGTTCGAATGAGAATCAGAGTCAGAGAGATTTCTAGAATTTACAAATTACTTACCCTGTAGAAGATCTTTTTGATACATTTTTTGGAATGAAGTTCCATTAACACACGTTACACTTTATCTAAAATCCTACTGGTTGTTTTTTTTTTTTGGCTTTTTGTTGTTTTGTTTTTTTTTATAAATCCGAAAGTTTGTGTGTGTAAATGGTAAGTATGTTTGTTCCCTCTTCAAGCTTTAACGGCTGAACGGGTTTGGATGACATTTGGAATATATAAAGCTTATACCTAGTATTAACACATCATACTATACTATAATATTATAAATCCGAAAGTTTGTGTGTAAGTGTGTTTGTTTCCTCTTCACGCTTTAACGGCTGAACGGATTTGGATGAAATATGGAATATACATAAGATTAACACAAAGGTTATTTTTTAACTTGATAATAGCGGGCAAAGCCGCGGGCACGGCTATTTGTTTATATAGTCCCCACATTCGTTAGCAGTGTAAACGTTAATTAATTCGATGTTCGTGCGTTCGGGGTGACGTCGAAGTTGAGCTCACGAGCCCTCGATCGAGTTCGTAACTACGCGGTTTACACGGATCTAGAGAGTTACACTCAGTTACAGGTATAGTTTGACTATAGAGATAATGTGGGCCACGTAAAGCATGATAATGATGCAGGCCCTAAGAACGGGTCTTTCAAACGAAAGTGAAACAATGGCGTTGTCGATTTTGTGTTATTTTCTACCGACTTCACAAAAAGGAGGAGGTACTCAATTCGACTATATTTTTTTTTATCTGTGTTACCTCATAAGTTCCACGTGAACCGATTAGGTTTTTTTTTTTGTTTGATAGATGTTGCTTTCCAATTGGTCCCATTTAAATTAGACAAGATCTTATCAGTAGGTTTTGAAATATCGTCAATAATGCGTGTTTAGTACATCTAATCTGATCAAAATTCCGAAGATAAAGCGATGAAGTCGGTTTTTTTTAAGCTTTGCTTGCGTTAATTATCCAAATATTAAAAAACAGAAAGATATAAAATACATGTATCGGTTACAAAATTTAATAACTAAAGTGGTAAAATAGTTATTGTGGTGAAATGCTTGCCTATCGAATATAAAAAAAAACAACAATAACCTGGACTTAGTCAAAGCATTAAAATTTTAAAAATCCGACGACGAAAAAACCTACTTTCTTTGTAATCTTATGTAATCCATTTTTAATTGCCTCTATTTTGATACCCTACTAGATAGGTTTGGTTATTTTTTTTTTATTAATTACTATTTCGCCCCAAAAGTTCGCCATTTTTTTAGACACCTATCTAAGGATACGAATTTTGAGACGAATCTAACAGCCATTCAGCCGTTTGGAATATACGAAGTAACTGATAAAGAAATTTGCAATTATACATACATAAGTAATTATGCAGGCGGCTCAGGAGCTGTTTTGTTTTGTGGGTCAGCTTAAGTTAATTTAATTTAGTTACCTTTTTAGTTAGTTACGTTTTTCCAAGAATTACTTTATTTGCCCTAACGTAAGAACATACAATAGGACCGTCGTATTGTCAAAATAAAGGACCTTAAAATAAAATTGAATAAAAAAATAATATATATATTTAAGTCATTATACACATACATACAAGATACGCGCGAAAAACATAACCCTTCCTCGGCAGTCGGGTAAAATAACACCTTCCACATAGTCGTGTTTTTTCATATTTTTAATATACCTATAATGTGACTTATTTCTTTCTATAAGCCACTTCCAGTCCACTCTGGCTGCTCTGTTGACACCAGTATCACAAACTTCGATCTATTTGTTTTTACGTCGCTCCTCGGCTTAAGTTTTAATTGCCGTAGAAACGATATTGGAAAATTCCAGCACTTTCACTTTTTGCAAGCTTTCAGTGCTTGAGAACCGTGGATAACATTAATGAGTAAATAGTACTCATTAATGTTATCGATGTATTTTTAATATTGCTGTATTAAAGATATGCTTTAAGATAACCTGGACTTAGTAGATATGCTTTAATGAAGAAAAAAAAGTCGATGAAAACTCACGCATATTTCGGAATTATTAAAATTTAAACGGGAATTAGCGTGACCTACGCGTTGTCGATGTCTAGATCGACAATTGTTTCGAGTGCGAGGTGGGATGCGACGGCGAGCGCTCCGCACTCATCCTGAAGAAGGCTTCCGAATGAATCCGAAACAATTGGCGATCTAGACATCGACAACGCGTAAGTCACGCTAATTCCCGTAAAAAAGAAAGTCTTTATAAAAAGAACAAGGGGAGCCCTGACTGATTGGATACCGAGAGAAGGCAAGTAAGTCGTTGGCTAACCAACTGCTCGATGAGTCGACGATATAGTAGTGATCGCAGGAAACACCTGGATGTGATCAGAGCAAAACAGAGATGGCTGATGATGATGAAGATAAATCACACCACTCATTATACTATATGGCCTTTCCCTGATATTTCTAATGATTTTGTGCAAATAAGGCTTACTACCTTATCTAACATGTGTAAGAGTTGTGATACCTATAATATTTTTTCCGCTTAAAAGGACATTTTTCTCTTATAACCATCCCTTCCGATTGATAAGTATTCTATTTCGATAGTTATGCCAATTTTTCAAGGAAAGGTATTAACTCTTTTTATTCGTCCCAATATTTTCCTATGTAAAATGGGTTGTGGGATAAGGAGGGATCCTTATCCCTGCTTTTTATCTGAAAACTAATCCATCCCAAATGGGCAAACTACTTCAATAAACCTCCGAAGGCCATATTTATTTATCCCATACAACATCCATACGATATCCATACACAATACACCTCACGCGCTGAGGGCCAGTTTCTACCCGAACTTTTATCCCTTAGGTTTGTGCACACGATGTTGTACCGCAGGATTTATCCGACGATAAATCCTATAACGGTTGCCGGTTGCGACTTTAAACTGTTTTGTTACTGTCTCTTTTGTGTTTTGTTATGTTTATTAATTATTTCTATTTCTATAATACACGATAAATATTTGTAATTTTCTACTTATCGTGGCATAAGTGTTAGTATTTACAACTGAATTGACATAAAAATATCATACAATATCGACCTTGCCGACAAAATGTCACGAGAATCAGTTGAGAAATGCAACCTGTAGAGGAGAACAGCCGGACATCCGGACATACGAAAGCATTTTTGCATAAAGTTGAAACGAAGACGCTACGCTCGCACTCCGCCCTCGCTCGGTCAACTAGGGTGAGTCGTTGTGGGATACAGTCTCTTTCAGTATTGTCAACACACTTCAAAAAAGGAGGTTCTCAATTCGACTGTATGATTTTTTTCGTATGAATGCGCGATAATTTTGCCGATTATGAATCAATTTTGATATTTTTTTTTGTTTGGTAGATTACACTTCAGAGCTAAAATATAAGCGGTGAAGTCGGTTTTTATAATTAGCTTGCGTTTCAATTATATAATATACCTATTGGAACCAACCTGGATTTACTATCGCCTCATAATCAATTATTTCGAGCTGGAGAGATTTAAAAGCAAGCAAGCAAGATATAAAAGCTCGGCTAGAGCCCCGCGGCTCTGCCCGCGTTATTTAAGTCAAAAAAGTAGCCTTTATGTAATTCCGGAACCTAAAGTATCTACATTCTAAATTTCATCAAAATCAGTTTATTATTTACGAAGATACATGGTAACAATCATTCACACACACACAAACTTTCGCATTAACAACATTAGTAGGATAGGATTTATTCAGAAAGAATTCCACTACTTTGCGGTACGCATGATGAATGTGAAGCCAAACGCTTCGTGCGCCCTATTGGAATATCTAAAATAAATCGATGTCGATATGATCTATGGGAATTTATAGACCCATTCATCGAGTGTATCCAGCGAGTTGCCGACGGACCACGAACACTTTTGCCTTCTACTTGGCCATATTATGTGTGTTAATCTATGAGATACAAATGTACAATATGAATGACGCAACTCAAAGGCCACATAGTACGCTACGATGATAGCGCTACGTAGCCTTCGATTCACAGATCTCTGGACATATCCCTGTCATATAATACCTTGTGCGTGTTCCCTTAGTTATTCCTCTCACGGCCGTCGATTTATCCCCGCGTATATCGATGTATTGGCATGTGACGTGAATATCGACTGATCCGATTGTGGCTCGCAATGAACGGCCGAGTTATTTGTGCTCGTTTGGGACGATTGTTATAGGAGGTTAAAGTTTGGGAAATGCCGTTACAGTTGTTTGGAACAACGCGATGAAGTCGTTTCTTATACAATTACATTATACTTCTGATAATGCTAATATTACAATCGGGAAATAGCTTTGTTTACCTGTGGTTGTCCGTTGTTACCTTCACGTTACAAAACCACCAAACTGAACTCTTTTTAACCAACTTCAAAAAAAGTGGATGTTCTCAATTCGATTTTTTATTTTTTATTTTTTTTTATGTTTGATAGGCTAGCATTTGACCACTATCTCACCTGATGGAAAGCGATGATGTGGCCGAAGATGTAGCATGGCATGCATGCTATGTTTTTTTGTGTGTTGCATCAAACCTTTTTTCTCGGTGAACCGATTTTGATGATTCTTTTCTTATATAAATTCTTCTTTCTTGCAGGACAGTGTAGTTTAAACAACTATTAAAGGTAGAATGTTTAGAATACATCGTTTTAATTATGACGGAAAATAAATGATTCAGAAGAAAATCGTAGAACTTTTTATTTACTTATAATTACCAAGGGTTAAAATACGAATTAGGGTCTAAAAGCTCTCTGGTATACAAAAATAACCTATATAGAAACACCATTTTTTATACGGCTAGGTTTTCTACTTGAATATATAACAGTTGGTATAAAAGTTTGTATCAATAACGAGATATTTACCATGTATTTCGTTTGTTTAGGAACAACAAGAAACGTGTCTCAGTTTATTCGCATACGGATACTTGAGTGTTGTGTGTCGCGATCGAGTTCAAGCTCAAAGTGATAACAATGGTAGTGGTGTTCAACGCAGTAAACGAGTACGAAAGGGGGTAGACCGTTTCGTACCGCACTACTCCAGTTACTCCGTGATCATGGAGAAATATCGGAAACTCAAAACAAACGAAATACATGGTAAATATCCCGTTATTGATACAAACATTTATAGTGAAAGTGACCATGGTAGCTTATAACGGTTGGTTACTGTATAGCAGCATGGTAGCTAGTCTCTCGGTTTTTTTTCGGATACATTTCGGAGAGTTAGCTAAGGAACTGCACGATCTAGTTCCCCCATCCCCGTTCTATCATCGGACCAGCAGACGAATTGCTAAGCGACACGCCTATTTAGCAGACTTTCCACAACTGCGAAGCGTTTTGCTTCCACATTCATTGAGCAAACCGCAAAGGAATGGAACTCCTTGTCTGAGGCGAAGTTTCCAGATGAGTACAATATGGGAGTCTTCAAGACGAGTGAATAGGTATTTCTTGGCAAGCTTGCTCCATCTTCAACCACAACGTCGCTTACCATCAGGTGAGATGGTGGTCAAAAGTTTGTCTATCATGAATTAAAAAAAAAGTAGTAGAGATATTTCATTCTAAATGTCCACACTCACCCTCCACCAAATTTGTCAAACTATCGAGTGTCAAATGTATGAAAATGATTATGGAGGGGCGTGCATATTTTGAAAGAAAAATCTATACCTACGGGTTTATTGTAACCATGGATATATAGACTAGAGGAGATAGAAATTAATCAAAGTTATCATTGTATAATTCACCCACAAATCTTTTATTGGGCAAATATAAACGCTTCCACACCAACAGCCCCACACCAAGTTAAACTACTGTATCGTAGGTGCCGGAAACATTCACATCAAGAACCAGAAATACTAATTTTCCTTGGGGAAAAAACTCTAACTAAACTAAACTGTGTTCCCGCCTAACATCGGGAACACAAGCGGGGGTAACCCCCTGCTTTGAAGGCGAACGCGCACACGACTAAGTCAACGGGCAGTTCAATTCAAACAATTTGCATATTTTGAAGTTAATTGAAAAAGTATCCCCGTATTTGTCACAGGTTCGTGTAAAAGTTAAAAGCGCCTCACTGATTTTACTCGCATCAGCGGTCACCTTTTTTTTTCTAGTTCACTAGTTTATTGGAATAACGGTACATTTTTCTGTCATTAGGTTCCTTTCTACCGGGTAACAGTGAAATATTAATGAAAGCTTTCGCTTTAAACAAGTGTGTTTTTCTGCATCACACATGATAGTCAAACTCACAATTCGTTGTTTTTACACAACTGGTCTGCATTAAGTATCGGATTTGTAAATTTTCACCCAACTATACTGCGAAGCAAAGAGGTGGGTTATATAGCACTTCTATGTTTGTTTGTTCCCTCACACTAGGACTGTTTTTTTTTATTATTATTTTTTTATGTGTGTTGTTTCCTCATAACTTCGTTCCACGTGAACCAATTTTGTTTTTTTTTTTGTTTGATTGATGTTGCTTTTCAATTGGTCCCATTTAAATTTAATCAAGATCGGACCAGTAGTTTTTAATTATCCTCAATAATGCGTATTTTGTGGACTACATTGACGATGTTCTCGTTTTTAACTACCTTCAAAAGTTACCTCATAACTTCTTTCTTTGTGCTCCGATTTTGATGTTTTTTTTTTATTTGAAAGCTGGTGCTTTCCATGTGATCCCATTTCAATTTGATCCAGATCTAATCACTAGTTTTTCAGTTATTTCGCATTATTATATTAATAATAATGCGTGTTTAATACGATGAATCTGATCAAGGTTCCGAGGATAAAGCGGTGAAGTCGGTTTTTTAAGTTTTACTTGCGTTTAATTATTATTAGTGTGAATTTACTGGAAACTGCCCTTCAATCCG
This sequence comes from Lomographa bimaculata, assembly GCA_948107665.1. Classification (NCBI taxonomy): domain Eukaryota; kingdom Metazoa; phylum Arthropoda; class Insecta; order Lepidoptera; family Geometridae; genus Lomographa; species Lomographa bimaculata. The sequence continues at coordinate 16,158,848 of OX403599.1, forward strand.
AAGTACAGAAATGTGTGCACGCACATTACTGCTTGACAGTGGAATGACTGTCAAAGATGTGGTACTTCACCAGACAGAATCTGCAAAAGAAATCTATCACCAAACTCTCATTGTATTACTTTACTATTCAAATCAAATCAAATCAAAGCATTTATTTCAGAAAGTCATCCATATTATAATTAATTTAAAACATTACAAATTAAACAATACTACACATTGATAAAGTTAAAAATTTTAATTAGAATGTCACACTAAATACACAATAGAACAATAAAATACTATTAATAATTAAAACTATCGATAATGAAATTTTAAAACTACGTCAATAATATTATAATTTAATGATAAAAAATATTTACATTAATGTTATGGAATTATAGGACAATTTTACTTAAGTACATGTAATTGCGTCATGTGCCACCTGAACGGACAGTCTACACGATTAGCTAGCATACGGTATATTGATCTGGCGTTACTATTGATCTGGCGTATTATAGTTTTCATTGTATGATTTTAGAAAGTACTACCTATTACTTAATATTAGTTATATTATTTAATATTAGTTATCCCCATGTCTATGGCAGATACTCTTGGATACTGTCTGCAGGCCGGATTTAGTAATTACATAATGCCACAAAAGTTTGCTGCAATTAGCAAAGAACTCCGGAAATGGAAGTCGTTTACTATCCTTCCGACAGGAAGATCCTGTCGAGAAATAGTGGCCAACTTCCTGGTTATAATAGTTCTGGGACTCGGGACATTTATCAAGCTGCTTTCTCTGGGATATGTATGAAAGTAGGTTGAGAAAATGTTTACTTGAAAAGCGCTTTTGGATCTCGCGATTCAGATTTTATCGACCACAAATGTCTTTATATGTAAGTATACCTATATAACGCTATTTGCTCGCAATTAGAATGAGTTCGTTTCATGTATTACCTGCCAATCCAGAAAACAAGCGTTAGCGATTGTGCCGAAGAACGTCCTACTTCCTGAATGATGACTGAGAGCTTTGTTATTAGAAAAGTGATTTTAATCGATCACGGAATTCTTAAAATCTCAATTAAATCACACATAATTTGAACTTATTGGACAAAAAAGTCCAATTATTTCAACATTGGTTTGATAATTATTAATGTATGTATATTATAAATTGATATGGAAGAAGAATTACATTTAGATAGGAAATATTATCAAAATCAGAAATAATGATCTTCAAAAATCGCTTGGGATGGGGATTGGTGAGCTGTTAGAAAGTGACGATGTGGTCCCCAAGATGTATGATCGTGGTCATCTCTAGTTACTAGTTCTAAATATAAAGTAGAGTGTAATCTTAAGTAGAGTCATTAACTTTCATGAGTGCCTCTTTGGGGCCCATGTGAATAAACAATTTTGATTTTGATTTTGAAAGGAAAAATGTTTATATCTTGAAGGAATTCTAGAAAAGTAATGTGACAATTTACAATTTATAGGTTTCATCGACGAACGAAACGTCTCTTTCAGCGCTTTTCATTGAAATTTATTTGTGGTTTGAATATTTCAATATAGTCAACGAGACGGAACATTGTAACTACATTACTGAAATTGCATTAATATTGAAGGTGAATTGAAGAATATGACTCATTTTCACTTTATGTATATACTTCTGTTAAATTCCTTATGAATTATTTAAACATAAATGCACACTCACAGCCCCACACTAAGTTCGATGAGTTGTGTCGTGGGTACCAGAAACATTCACATCACACACAATCACTAGCAGAAACCCAAATTTTCCATGGGGAGAAAACTTGTGTTCCCGCCAGAAATCGAACCCGAGAAGCTTAGAAGGCGAACGCTCACCCAACTGAGCCAACAGGCAGTTAGTAGGTGGTTATTGGGCATTCTAATTCACTTTTTTCTTAAACGCTCGTTCACTCGCGTTTTTTCTCGAAAAAAGTGAATTAGAATGCCCAATAACATTTTTGATTTTTGCCAATCGCTCATGTTGAAAAAATATTTTAGAATTTCCAATCTTACGTTCGATCATACCCGTTCGGTTATTCTACTCACGATCACACAAAAAGTATATTACGATTGTCAACTAGCACGTTTGAACTTACCAATTCAATTACAGTCATGGTGAATCATCATTGTATATTCCGGTAATTAAACACACATTGCACACCACCAGAACTTCGCAATGATTCCGTTAAGCTTAGTGGCCGATCGCTCAAAGTTTGTTCTAGCCCGATTGGTCGTATCATTCTGTTATTACACAAAACGACACCTAGAAACAAACCTTCACTAAGTTGTCTCGCTTTCATTTACGAGTACCTACTAAGCGACATCGATTAGACTTCACGTGACACAGCGCCGGTCGGCCGATTGCTCAAAGTTCATTCTAGCGCGATTCGTCGTACCATTAATCTAGTACTCTGTTTGGATAAACTCATCATGTTCATCCAAATTTTCCCAAAAAAATGGCACCTAGAAATGGAATTTTCAGTTGGCAGCTAAGTCAAACGTGGTGTCACCTCAATGCACACCACCAGAACTTCGCAATGATTCCGTTAAGCTTAGTGGCCGATCGCTCAAAGTTTGTTCTAGCCCGATTGGTCGTATCATTCTGTTATTACACAAAACGACACCTAGAAACAAACCTTCACTAAGTTGTCTCGGTTTCATTTACGAGTACCTAGTAAGCGACATCGATTAGACTTCACGTGACACAGCGCCGGTCGGCCGATTGCTCAAAGTTCATTCTAGCGCGATTCGTCGTACCATTAATCTAGTACTCTGTTTGGATAAACTCATCATGTTCATCCAAATTTTCCCAAAAAAATGGCACCTAGAAATGGAATTTTCAGTTGGCAGCTAAGTCAAACGTGGTGTCACCTCAATGCACACCACCAGAACTTCGCAATGATTCCGTTAAGCTTAGTGGCCGATCGCTCAAAGTTTGTTCTAGCCCGATTGGTCGTATCATTCTGTTATTACACAAAACGACACCTAGAAACAAACCTTCACTAAGTTGTCTCGGTTTCATTTACGAGTACCTAGTAAGCGACATCGATTAGACTTCACGTGACACAGCGCCGGTCGGCCGATTGCTCAAAGTTCATTCTAGCGCGATTCGTCGTACCATTAATCTAGTACTCTGTTTGGATAAACTCATCATGTTCATCCAAATTTTCCCAAAAAATGGCACCTAGAAATGGAACTTTCAGTTGGCAGCTAAGTCAAACGTGGTGTCACCTCAATGCACACCACCAGAACTTCGCAATGATTCCGTTAAGCTTAGTGGCCGATCGCTCAAAGTTTGTTCTAGCCCGATTGGTCGTATCATTCTGTTATTACACAAAACGACACCTAGAAACAAACCTTCACTAAGTTGTCTCGGTTTCATTTACGAGTACCTAGTAAGCGACATCGATTAGACTTCACGTGACACAGCGCCGGTCGGCCGATTGCTCAAAGTTCATTCTAGCGCGATTCGTCGTACCATTAATCTAGTACTCTGTTTGGATAAACTCATCATGTTCATCCAAATTTTCCCAAAAAATGGCACCTAGAAATGGAACTTTCAGTTGGCAGCTAAGTCAAACGTGGTGTCACCTCAATGCACACCACCAGAACTTCGCAATGATTCCGTTAAGCTTAGTGGCCGATCGCTCAAAGTTTGTTCTAGCCCGATTGGTCGTATCATTCTGTTATTACACAAAACGACACCTAGAAACAAACCTTCACTAAGTTGTCTCGGTTTCATTTACGAGTACCTAGTAAGCGACATCGATTAGACTTCACGTGACACAGCGCCGGTCGGCCGATTGCTCAAAGTTCATTCTAGCGCGATTCGTCGTACCATTAATCTAGTACTCTGTTTGGATAAACTCATCATGTTCATCCAAATTTTCCCAAAAAATGGCACCTAGAAATGGAACTTTCAGTTGGCAGCTAAGTCAAACGTGGTGTCACCTCAATGCACACCACCAGAACTTCGCAATGATTCCGTTAAGCTTAGTGGCCGATCGCTCAAAGTTTGTTCTAGCCCGATTGGTCGTATCATTCTGTTATTACACAAAACGACACCTAGAAACAAACCTTCACTAAGTTGTCCCGGTTTCATTTACGAGTTTCTACTAAGCGACATCGATTAGACTTCACGTGACTCAGCGCCGGTCGGCCGATTGCTCAAAGTTCATTCTAGCGCGATTCGTCGTACCATTAATCTAGTACTCTGTTTGGATAAACTCATCATGTTCATCCAAATTTTCCCAAAAAAATGGCACCTAGAAATGGAACTTTCAGTTGGCAGCTAAGTCAAACGTGGTGTCACCTCAACTGCTTATAAATCAATGATAAAGGATGAAACGTAGTGGTTATATAATATTACAATGTACCTTAGTAATAGGGCATGTTTCACAATGCATGATTTATAACAGCTTATAAACACTGGTTATAATTCAGGCTGGTAAGTACGCTCTGTTGATATCATTGTCACTTTAGTTTTATAAATAAAATAGTGTTATAATTACAAAAAACACAGAATTATTGATTATTCATTATTTAGAAATATATGATTTAAACTAAATACTTATATAGATAAGTTGATTATATTCCTATAGATACCTTACTACAGAAAACACAAATTCTATGAGTGTATATATATTATTGATATAAATATCTTAAGTATTATTAAAAAGTAATAAAAAATCTATATTTAATTTTATATAATAATTATGTTATGTTGAATATACAAACTATTTTTTGACCGCTGGTTATCTTTAATCATAACATGTATTAAAGTTTTTCTTTTCGTATGACTAGCCCCTGTTGAAATAATAATCAATAGGTACTCGTAGTATTGTGCAACTAGCTACCTTGCTAAATAGCGCATGTTATTGACGTCACATGCACTTCTGCATAAACTGCAATAAAAGTACTGTCAACACCAGTTAGCTGCATGTTAGGTGATTTAACCGACCAGCAAAGACAGGTGTTAAAATTAATTGATATGTATGTAAATGTATGTCAATATATATATCCCTGTCCAATGTTACGTATATTTAAAAGACTAATACTTTACGTTATTTACGATGATGCAGAATTATTTTGTATCGATTTAATCTCCTTACCTGGTTGGAAAATAAATATGTTACCTTTAGCATTTCTCAAATGATAACTGCGCTCCGTCGCACATGAATAAATATTTAGTTAGTAGTACCTATTTAAAAAACAACTGAAACAAAATAAAATATATGTTTTGGAGCTTTCATGTGTTTCTTAAACAAAAACGTTACGCTCGAACATACATATAAAACACATAAAACATCATCGTGGTTTTAAGTCGATTAATTAAAGTAAATGATTGATTCGTGAGTGGATTATTATATTTCAGTGCACGTTTTCTGCTAAAGATATTTTTAACGTTGACTGTACATCCGGTGACCTCTATTTAAATTTTATCGCTTAGATTTCTAATATATATTTTTTTGTTATTGTTATCAATAATTTAATATTGATGACATACGAAAACAAGATTCAGGTACGCCAAACTGTTTTTAGTGTTAATAGGTATCGACATAAACTAAGTTTATATAATAATAATCGAATCTATTCGAACGTAAATGTTGACCACTTCTTATCAACATTATTTTTTTACACAAAACCTTGTGGGCCTGAACTGTGAATCACATTTCAACGACAAGCTTCAACGAACTCAAGATCCCGGAACAACTAGTGTCTCAGCCTCGAGGCTCTACAAGAATCCAGCAGCTCCAACGTGCTCATCGAGGCTTCAGCTACAACCTGCAGCAACGTGTGCTTCGAGACCGTAGCTGCGAGGGTCCCATCGAGCTCAATATCTTGCTGCTACATAGTTGTGAATCAAACTTCACTTCAGTTTAAATAATGTTCGTAAGTTTAATACTAAGTTTATTCCTATTACCTACTATAACATATTTTTATGACTTTTTTAGTCGGCTGTTAGCCCGCTGGACCATTCATCATGCGTAGTATGTTAATTTCTTGTTCTTTTGTTTGTTACCAGGTCGGACTCTGAGTACGAGACCAAGCGCTACCACAAAGATTCCGAAGACGAGCTGTTGCCAAAGTCAAAACGGTACGTTTTAAAATTATTTAATATTATACTAGGTACGTAGGTTTAACTCGAATGTGTATAACTTACTTGAATAGTCGGTTCAAAGGTCGACCTTTCGCTATTTACCTACATCCCAACCTTATGTAGAAGTTATTTATCGTCTAGTTAATTTACTTTTTTTTATTTCAGTGCCAACAAGCCTATGAAAAAGACAGCGAAACGCAAGATTAACCCAGAGAAAAAGGAGGCGTCTTTGTCCAGCAACAGCAGCGGGTGGCACCTTGACTTCTTCGACAGCGACGAGGATCGTGAGGTGACCCGAAAGAAAAAGTCGAGTTCACTACAGTCGGTGCTCACCAGACGCGTTGCCAACGGGGTTCTACGTCGTACCGCCGACCTATCGGGTGATGTGTTTGTTGAGCTGCGGCTCTATAATTATAAGGATATCCAGGCTGTCGATGCTAGGGAGCGCTGGGAGAAGGCGATCTTGTCTTTAAAATATCAAGTAGACTCCGACGCTCAGGAGTTGGAGTTTTTGCGATCTTTCGTACAAGCCTCTAAAGGGAAGTTCCACGAAGAGGGAACTTTTTTCGCGGACAAGAAAAAATAAATTAATTTAACCTATATTTATTGGTTATTCTTTTCTGTTTTCTTGCTCTTCGCATTAGGTTTATTAATATTTAAAATTTTTGTTTTTTATTTGTGAAAGCTCAATAAAGATTTTATATTACTAAAATCCCAGTATATTTTTAATTCTAATTTATCATGTATTTATATTTGAAAAATGTAATATGAATCAGGTAGGTATTTAATCATTTTAATGCTAACGTTTAGGTATACCTAGGCATCGTATTCACATATAGGCATTCTTTTACTTTTCAAATAGGTAGATAATTAATAAATCAATAGAATTACCTATTTTTCTTTTAACGCTTTTAGACTCACATCCCCACACTTATATTGATGACTTGTGTCGTGGGTGTCGGAAACATTCACATCACACAAAAAATTACGTCCAGAACCAGAAACACAAATTTCCTTTGGGGAGAAAACTTTCCACCGGGAATCGAACCCGCTGCTTAGAAGGTGAACGCGCACTTAACTAAGCCCTCAGGCAGTTCTTATTTTTGTACTTAATTATAAGACCTGATTATTTTTTAAATAGTAAAGTAGGATCACCATTTAGTTTTTGTTTAGATAGGTTGTCATAATGTCAACAAGAAAAATATTTTGTTCTGTTTGCGATGTATCTGTCAAAAGTTCGGCATTCTCAGCCCATCTGAGAAGCACTGTACATAAAAATAATAGTGCAGTTGAAGTAGATGACGGAATAGAAAAAATTAGTAGCGCATTTCGTAGTCGTATAGCATCATACAGAGTGCGGGATGTCGGGGTAGACGAGGGTTTCAAGTCGCTGGCTGCGTTCCTACACGGGATGCGCGCACGAGTGAGTCAGCTCTTGCATGCAAGGCTAGCCTCTTTTGATAGCATTAAAGTAAACTTCGAATTATTTGCCGAATTTGCTTTGCCTTCGAAAGACTCGCGGGAAGTTAAATCTTTTGCTACTGAAAATTACGTCGTTCATAAAAACTTTGATTTTAATGAATTGTTCACCAAAGTTATATCGATTATTTCAACTCACATCGATGAATTCCAAGAACGTGATAGCGGTTGGTCTTTTTTAGGTAGTTCGTACTTGGAGATTAATATAAATAAGTATAACCCTTTAAGAGCATCAGGTTTTATTAATTTACCAAAAGCTTTACGATCTAAACGAGTTAAAAATTAGCATTGCGCTAACTTTAAATTTAATTTACCTACTTAAATCTATTAGTTTGTTAAATTTTATTTTATTAATATACTGGGACTATAATATTTTAGAATATAAAAATAAAATGTTTTTTATTTATAATTTGTCGAGTGTTGTGTTAATAAATAAATAAGTTTTATAAATAAGTTATATATATGCTGTTTATAAATAAGTTTATGAATAAATTATCCTTATCAAATATTAAAATATGTTTTCATTTATCTTTAGTAATAAGAAACCTTTAAATAATAAAACAAGATTAGACAAGTACAATACGTATCATATTTACTATAGAGCTATGCGCTGACGACGCAAAATACATGAACTCGCATGAACTCATGACGAATCAGTGTCATGTTGGTTCATCAATTATTATTGCGACAGCACACACTACTATATGATTAGTTCGATTTATTTTCAGTCATAAATAAATTGCAATTTGTTACGTGCAGACGAATACGTCCATCTCACTTCACTACATTTTAATCGTAAGTAAAATATTGTTTTTAATAATGTTCCCTTATGTTCATTCCAGCTATTGTCCTTCAGTACTAATAAAAACTAGAGTAATGAGTACTTATGTTTGTTACCATTTACCGGCGTTGATATTATTGTCTAATATTTTGTTTCCTTGTTACAGACAATGTCTGATACGGAAATACCATGCAGCCAGTACGCACAACCGGATCCATGGCGATCACAATCACAACCCTTTGAAGAACTGTATCCAGAGATGTTTTTAAACGGGCGAGTGACAAAGCCGACGGGGAAAAAGCCTAAACAACGGCGTGATGCTGTCGTCAGAAAAAAGAAATGTAAGCTGCACGGAAAATCTTACGTGATAAACAATGAACCGCGACGGGGTACACGGCTTATAAAAATTAAAGTCATAGATCTGACCGCGTCGCCAGCCGTTTCCGACTCAGACAGTTATACCAGCCTTCTTCTTAGTGCACAGTACATAGTAAAAGATAGTGTTGACGAAATTATGGACGAGACAGAACGTGTAATAAGAAAAATTTCCAAAAAACTTTGCAGTGAAAGTGGTTTTGATTAAATCAGTGTACATAGTATAACTAGTTATAGCATCTTAGTATAAAAACTATCGTGTGAGTTATTCATTATAATAATGTAAGCGTGTATAAATAATGTAATGTCTGTTGCGTTTTGAAGCTAGACGCGCACGCCGGGACCTGTAAACGTAGTTCCCGGATGAAGGACATCGGATATGTCCGAAATCTGGTCGGAGAATTGATTTAAGTACGCGAGTGAGTGCTGGATTTATTTTATTAATTTATTTATTAAATCACAAAACAGGTAAATTACAATAAGAATTGCGTCAAACATATTCTAAATTAGATTACATTATTATAATAGTTATAACATAGTTTTAGATCGTAATAAAGATTTAGTGTTATATGAAATAAAATGATTGACTCTATTTTTTGTTTCATTTTAAGCATTTAAATATAAGTCATTACAACATATTATTAGGTAGTTAGGGGAGTAGGTTTTAAATTATCAAACAAATAGTAATTTTAGAGCAATTTTATTCAATAGATACATTATTTTCTAAACACCATTTTTTCACACATAAAACATTTCTTAACGCACACATTTTATTATGAACCAAACAATTAAAATTAAGTTTTTCTGGACAATATAACTGATACAATGTTTCTAAATTAGGCAATCCCTTGACACTTATATCTATGATATTAGCGTGAGTACATAACTCTTGGACCCATTTTACTTTTTCTTCACCTTTTACAATTAATATTTTATTTTCTAAGTGAGGTTTAATCATCCTTCGAAATTCTCTATAGTCTATGTAGCCTTCACTCCAATGATATCCTCTTTCTCTTTCTAACCATAGAACGCGCCGCTTTTCTTCATTAGACAATTTGGAAAACGGATATGGAGGTTTAATTAAAAATGTTTGAGTATGGTCATTAGCTATAGCAAATTCTTTAATAATAAATTGATTTTTAAGATTTTTGAAACCTTGCAAGTCCAAGAAAATGCAATTTTTATTCATGATATTTTCTTCACAATGCTACTCAGTGGTTTGTATTCAAAAATGCAGTCGTTTAGTATTAAGCAATAGGCTGCTGTCTGGTCAGGTATGTCTTGATCGGTTTCAATTTCAACTCGAACGTCAACAGAGCCTTTTAATGATTCGTGCTGGCGGGAACAATCGATCACAAATAGGGGAGCAATGTCTTTAAATTCTTTCATGCTCATCAGGGGTTCAGCACGGCGTCCGTAATATGACTGTTGAAATCTTGCATACTGTTCGTATAATAAAGAAAATTTGTTCTCAGAAAAGCTAACATTTAGGCCTTCGTATGGAAAGTAAGTAGAGTTCAAAAATACTCTTATGTCACGTACGTTACAGTGATCAAACTCTGCTGATGACATTTGAGCTTCATGTTTTCTATTCGTTTGTAATGCAATGACAACGAACCGCGGTTTTTCAATTTGTGATGAAGTTTTTACAGACCACGCATGTTTGCGCGTTCTAGGGAGCAAAGGGTATTCATACAAATCCCAGTTTCTAAAAGGTACAGTTAAAGGACGATCTTTTTCTAAGCATTTCAATAAATTAATTCTTTCGCGATCAGATACTTTCACTTGAGGTACGCGCCAAATAATTTTATTTATTTCTATATCATTTATAACTTCACCCGTATTTAACTTTAATGCATTTAAATTAGTATTGCTCCTTAATAGTACCAACTCATGTTTGCAATTTATTAGAATTTTTTGATAATCTTCCGCAAAACCCAATATTTTGTTTAATGGAATGGAAGCTGAAAACATGCCGTTTGTAACATTAGTTGTGCCAGACATAGACCAACCCCAAACCTGTGCAGATTTTGATTCTTGCTCATTTAAAGATAAATACGACTTCATTGTAGTTGTAATGCCTGCATTTTTAATTTTGTCTATTTCTACTCCGTTTAGTTCATATCGAATATCTTGAAATAGAAACAATGCAGGGTTATTAACAAAATGCACACTGGATACTTTTTCTTTCGGGTTATTTTTGTAAACGGATGCTATACCTTCGATATACAACGTGCTATGTGAAGGTAAAACATACAAGTCCTGTTGGTTGATAGGTATACGTATTTCGTCGTTCTTGTTGAAACTTGTTACGTATGGTTTATACGAATGGTATTCAAAACTTTCGATGCTGTTATCGTATTGCGTTTGTTGAGATACATTAAGAATATTCATTTTAGCAATCCAATTAATTTCAGGAACTTGATATTATTTTTTGTCAATTTTTTCTTTTGACGAGAAGGTCCTCTTTTATGAGATTCTGATTTGATACTGATTTCGTTTCTAGGTAAAGCAGGGGTTTTATTACTGAAGTTTAACATTTTTTTCTTAAATGTAAATATAGCTGCACTTCTTCTTCTCGTAAATTTATCACTTTATTTTCAGCGTCCAGTAATCTTATATTTATGGCAGTGATTGAATGTTGGTTAACAGGAAAATAAATTAGATTCTTAGGTATTTCTATGATTCGGTAACCAGGGGGAACATTTGGCACAAATTCGTAAATGATGTGACTTGCTATGCCGTTCACATATGAACCGCTCACCACATCACATTCGATGCGCACAATGGTTGTAGATAAAATACTTACAGGATACCGAGATTCACTGTTTATATTTGCTTTCAAAGTTTCCTTTCCAAAACCTAAGATTTTTCCAATAGAATTGTTTTTTTCAAAGTTAACAATTTGGGAACAAAATATCTTAGTCTTTAACGTGTTATTATTGCAAGATATTTCTAATATCTCATTGCTTTTAATGTTTTCTTTTAAATAATCACATATATCTTGTAGTTCATAAGAACCTTCAGGAATATTAATAACGTCATTTTCACCGTAATAAAATTTGTCATTCCTTTCGTCGATATTAGGAATAGAATTGAATGTGGAGAAATACAGAAGCCCGCATTCATATTCCTCACGTAATTCTAATGTTGGTGAATAGTTTGTGGTCAAACACGCTCCTCGCCCGGTTATCGATACAGTGAATGACATTTTTAGACTGATGATTATATTATACCATATACTATATTTAAACACGTTTCCAATAATGTTTTAGAAACTTTAAACAAAGATGACCACAGTTTACAGCGTCATACTTTTGGTATTGAGCGTAATTATAGTTAATTGGTGTACCTTTTAAATATTTTATTAATTCTAACGGTGGTTTTAAATTTCCAAAACTATCAAAATATTCACAGTACTTATTGTGTTTCACATAGGCTACCCAATGAGTTCCAGATTTATCTGAGGAATCCAGGTTTATAATTCCACACTCGATTTTTCTTGCTATTGCAGGTAACATATCTCTCATAAAAACTCCTCGAAAGTATGGAATATCACGAGCATGCTGTAATAAATCTATATTTGTGAGCGGTCTCCTGGGCAGCCTTTTGTTCAGTTTTTTGAAGGATTTAGATATAAACCAGCTCCTGTTTTGTAAGATTTAATATATAAACCTTTCCCAAGCGCTACCGCTTCCATCATTCTGTTATGCCGTATAGATTCGTGAAGGTTTTTTTGGTTAGTCTTGTAATCATTCACAGCTTTCGCAATACCTGCTGCACCGCCGGCCAATGATCCCAAAGCAGATAGTCCAGCAAATATTGGTATCAAAGGCAGCAATCCACCAGTTTTAGGTAGAGGAATACGACGCGGCATACGTATTTTCTTTTTGTTAGTTAATATTTTTTTTGCAGCTGCATATGCTATTTTTATTGCTGTATTTTGATCTTTAGATTTATTTTTCTTCAGTTGTGACCATATTTTTTTCACAACCGATTTAAATGAACTAATACCAGCCCCAGTTTTTAGTTTAGCTTTCATTGCATTTTTTACTATCCATGATGCAACTTTTTCTCCTTTACCAGAATCTTTTGACTTAAGTCTTTTTTTCGCCATGTTCAACAACTCTAAATCAGCTTTATGTCGAGTTTTCCGATCTTTATTAGTATACGCGATATCGTGATACATACAAGCCTCATCCAGTTTATTAATGCCTCGTTCACCTCTTTGGAGACGTTTGTCGAGTTTAGTTCCAGGACCGCAAAATTGATATCCTGGTAAATGTAGCTCAAAAGGTAAGTTATTTATTAAACTATCAATTATACCACTTCCTTCCTTCATCGATTTTAATGAAATGCATGTGATTTTATTTTAACACTTTATTTATATGTATTCGTTACAATATAACAGATTTTTTACTTATCCAACTGTTCTCTTCATCTCCCAAGCCTAACCATTTCACAAAAAGCCTATTTCCTTTTCTCTTAATTACCTTTTCTATAAGATATATTTCAGGATATTTAGTTTTTTGCAGCTCGTATTCATAAAATGAACCTAAAATATTACGATCGTTTTTATCTTTTAGTAGATAAGTTACAGGATTGGTTTTGTTAACTTTTGCTACGATAAATATTTCTGTGGACCAATTGGGGGTATAGCCTTTGTAAAAAATACCTTTGTATTTGCTTATACGAACACTGTCACCAGCACTAAACTTTCTTTTAGGATTTGTAGAACGTTTTTGCGATTTGATAATGTTACATTTTACAACCATTTCATTGGATTTATCAACAGCTATAGGTTTGAATTTCGTAGTTCGATGAATAGTGTTATTATAAGATTTTACTACTGATTCTATATTCTTTCCAAGCCAATGATATTGTCCATGTAAGCTGAAGCACTTATAAAGTTTAGACTTAATTGTTCTGATCACTCGCTCCACAATCGATGCTTTTTTTGTAGAAAATGTAGAATAATGGTTGATGTTATAACTTTTCATTAGATTTTTGAAAGGCTCATTATAAAATTCTTTACCTAAATCTGTTTGTAAATTATTCGGCCGTAGCTTAGTGTTAGATAATATGTGTTGCATTGCATTGGTGACACAAACTTTGGCTTTTGAGATTAATGGAATAGTCCACACGTATTTCGAAAAACAATCGATTACTACTAATATGTATTTATAGCCTTTATTGGAACGCGCATAATTTTGTATATCAATGAGGTCAGCTTGCCATAAGTCATTTATTCCCTTGATGATTGTAGATCGACGAGGGAAATTTCTCCGAGCAGCTCTATGAAGTTCGTCAACGATATTTTGCTTACTCATTTTTACTTGATTTGGTTACTTGATTAATCATGTGATCAATGTCCGTCTTTGAATAAAATCTTGTATTTAAATGGTTTATTGTTACCTTTTCTAAATTTCTTAGAGAAATTTGTACATTACTTTGTATTTTCTTTAATTCAGCTTTTAACGATTGCACTTCAATGTCAACATACGCTTTGTTCACAGCTTCATCGGAGTTATCTGGGGTTTTCAAGCCTTTGAGTCTTGATAGTTTTAAATCGTAATCTCCAGTATCAGATTTAGTTAATATGCAGCCATAATCAAGTGAATTAGATACTCGTAAACGTTTATGGACGTGATGTCCGAATTTATCTAAATTCATGTTGCAGAGTAAATTAACATCGATAGACTGTCGTAAAATATTAATAAATATTTCTTATATCTTAATCTATGTACCCTCCCTCGCGAAGTTCCTCTACGACAGAAATTATTTCGTTGTCTAAGCCAGTGTTACCAGCATCGCGTGATGCAATTAGTAATTTTAATCTCTCCACCAATTCGTTCGGATCGTCCCAATAAATGAAATCTGTATTCTTTTTATATATTTTCAAATTATTGATTCCTTTTCCTTCTGTAACATTTTTTATACTTCCTATTTTAAACAATGGTTTTATTATTTGCATGTATTTAATTCCTTTGTTGCTGTTGATGGGTTTTTTTGGGTCACAATTACGACGATGTGCATTAGTCATTGTAAGGAGAATTTTATAATTTTGTAAATCTATATTCTTAATAACTTTTAAATTTGGTGTTCTTTTAAACAGGAGTTCTATCAATCCAGGCGTTTTCTTCATTACTTTATTTCCAATCTTTAATGTATCCTCGTACTCGATAACTGGTGTATTCCCTAGCATAATTTTTCCTCGATCTATTTTAACACCGAAAGGAACATCATTCATCACTTCAGAAGACATTGACCAAGATAGTGACATATTTTTTTTATCTGGTGAAGATCCGAAAGATGTAAATGAATCATCGCTCTCTTGTAGATCATCAGAAGGGGGAACTGTAAGAGTGACATCTGATTTTGTGTTTTGTTCATCTAAACTATCTTCTTCGCTACCTTGTTCATCAAACTCCTCATTTGAAAAAGAAGAATGCTCACTTACGGCGTATTCCGATCCTTTTAAATTATTTTTTTCTATATTTTCGGATTTATTTTGATTGGACATTATGTTGAGAGGATCTACTATTGGTTTAAATAAAGTTTCCAAAGTAAGATTATTTATAGCTTTGGCAGCTCTCATCATTTCTACCTTTTTCTTTACAGCTTCTGAAGATTTAACGATCCTTTCTTTAAGATCTTTTTCCATATTTGATGTGGTTGAACCCGGTTGGTATCAGAAGTAGAAATGATTTGATATAGAGATATCACTTAGTTATTAATGTTAATCTATAGTTATAAACGTGTCAAATTCCATTCTGTAACAACCTTGGTTTTTCTGACAGTCTTTGTTGATCACAAGGTAGCTGTAAGGTTGATTCCAGACGATCGAGCACATTTCCCGGAACTGATTCCATGACATGTCAGAACCCACATGCTCCTCGTAAACATGTTTTAAATTAACATCATCTTGTTTGAACAAAACTATCAGGTTAGAATTATCTCTCACAAGTTGTTTTGGGATCTTGGAGTATGTTTGATTTATGTAAAAGCAATCTATGTTTTTATGTCGACCCATTGCAAAATAATCTCGTATATTATTCTGATTTTCGCATGCTACATCATCAAAAATAATAATTGAATCTGATGAAGCTTCATGAGGACTCAAAATCTCACTATTATGACTATATTTGTAAAATGGAACATCATTTACCATATTTAACACGTCTTCTAAGAATTTGTATTTAGGTTGGTATAAAGATTTAGAATAAACATACAAATTACAAAATCGTGGGCCGTCTTCATGTAATAAAAGACTTATGACTAAATTTGTCTTCCCACAATTTGACGGTCCACAAACAATACAACGAATCGTATTCGGTAACAAATTTCCGTGACGTTTAAATCCCTCTGTAAGATTCGGACATATTTCACCTAATCGTAACGAAATTGCTTGTTTTTCAAACTTCATTGCAGATTAACTTATAGTGTTCAGTCTAATATGGCTTCATCCAAAATGGAACGTGAAAAAAATTGTATTTGTTTTTAAATATATAAATGAATGAACCAACCAGTGACGTCGAACGTAAGATTGGAAATTCTAAAATATTTTTTCAACATGAGCGATTGGCAAAAATCAAAAATGTTATTGGGCATTCTAATTCACTTTTTTCGAGAAAAAACGCGAGTGAACGAGCGTTTAAGAAAAAAGTGAATTAGAATGCCCAATAACCACCTACTGCAGTTCCTTAATGTAGAATACTTAGTTGAAAGTGAATATAAAACATTGTCATATCTACATCTAGGACCGCGTCTTAAAAACCGGTAATAATCTTGTACCGTTTAGCGCCTAAGGACAAGTGCAGCTAAGATTCGGTTACAAACCTCTATCGACATTCAAATACAAATCATTATACAAATATCAATCATTATACAAGCATTCTCTAAATGTAGATTGGTGTTAGGTTAGGCACAACAATTAAACGGTTTAAAGTTTAAGCAAATATAAAAAAAATATTCGTTAGATATTTATTATGTTTTCTTTATTAAACCGGTTTTAAACGGTTTTTTTTTATTTTATAATTTTCGCTTCGCAATCTTTTGCTTTTAGCCAGTGTCAAGTAATATTATATTACAAGTGTATTTCATATATTATTCATGTATTTCAAATATTCATATAGTCCAAGTCAAAGTCAAATAAAAGAGTCAAGGTCCAGTCATAGTCAAGTCATGCCCTAGTAAAGTGGTAAAAACTTTACTAGAACTTCTATTGGAGTTTTGGAGCGAGAACAAAAATCACGTTTTTCAACTTTGTATGATTTGCCTACACTTATGCACGTTTACTAAGTATTATAGGTTAATAATCCACCATTATTACACATAGATCTTTTTATTTTGTACACAGTTTAAGCAATAAAACTAATTCTATTCTATTCTATTCTATTCATAAACACTCGAAGAATCACAGGTTTTGGAAAATTATACAAAATCAACAAAGCCATTTTTTCACTTTCGCGGCAAAACTCCTTTAAACGGTTTTTGTTGGATACGAGACGCGGATATTGTGGGGATCGCGTTAAATCGATTTGGGAGACAAACCTATCTGTAGCTGTATTTTTTTTTGCATATTTCCTACTGGCACGTGTATGGATATTCTACGCCATTCAACAGATGTTCCTGTTCGTGTAGCGACGATGACTAATATCAGTTAATATCTGTGGAAAAAATGATTCTACTACAAGGTTTGGGTCATGGTTAGGAGTACGTAGTAACTATTCATCTGTAGATATGGGTGGGCAAGGTTTTGGTTGACGGTCCAAGAAATAAAAAGAAACCAAAGTTAAAACCCGGCACTAAATTAAAAACTAAAAACTAGCCCTAACAGGCTTACTATAATTGAAGAAAAAAAATTATTTCATGACTTTGACGGGATAGTTTATAATTATGTACTTTGGTTTAATATTTTTATTGTAAACAAATAATAAAATATTTTTTTCTCTTAACTGTACTTTACTTCCTGTAGGTCTATCTGGAATAAAACCTGCGTATCCAAACTGTTTGACTATTCAGTATTACAAATTGGAACAATTACGTCCAAACAGTTAGATTATCAGACTATTAGTAGGACTAGATGAAATAACCCGATATATCTTGCAAACGGTACGCTTGACCTACCGACAAAACCCTACAAAACCCTACCTTCCTTTTAAAATCCATGTTCAATTATATTGTGAGGTGAAAGAAAATGTGACGTCACATAACCTGTATCCACCAGACAAACAAGGCGCTTCCAACAACACTTCATTTGTCACATTTTGAAAAGTAGTTTAGAAGTTATGAGGGAACAGAAGAACATACATACACCGGTCAAAAAATAACCCTCCCTTCGCCGTAGTCGGGACGAAATGAAGCGCTGTTTTTGTACGTGCAGCATACGAATAAAAAGACATTTCTAAAACCTAACATTTAGTGTAAGAGGAGTGTATAAGAAAAGGATAATTTCGTCGCTTCGAGCAGGGCTTGAGTAGCTAAGCGGTTAAAGCAATAGGGCATGACACCCTATGGCCACGGGTTCAAACCCCGCCTCAAGCGATAATTTTTCCTTTCTAAATTTATCACTAAATATTTAGTTTATGTTCAAAACATTGCGTCAAATTACCCTTGATGATGTAGGTGGCAAAAACGTCACAAACCGGTCCCAGAGTTTGCCAAGTCGCCGAGTTAAAGCTGTTTTCGCGTAAGTAACTTGGCTAACACCCAGCCGTGATAAGGGTGGGCTCAGGGAAGTTACAGTCACCCGTGATATGCTAAACGAGCTTTTGATTGCTTAGCGATGAGCGCTTGTGTAAGGTGTGTACGTTGAAACATTGGTACGCCATAGATTAAACGTAAGGGCAAGAAAGACGAAGGTTCCTTTGACGACCCAGTTGGCGCAGTGGACAGGTGTCCGCCCTCTGTGCCGTAGGTCCTGGGTTCGATTCCCGGCAGAAGTACAAATTCCTTCCCAAGGGATATTTGTGCTTCTGGTTCTGGGTGTAATCTGTGTGTGATGTGAATGTTTCCGGCACCCACGATACAAATCTTTGAACTTAGTGTGGGACTGTGAGTGTGAATGCGTTTGTTTGTTTGTTTGTTAAAAGTGTCTTCTTATCCTGTTACGATACTAAATGCAGCGTGATCAACAAAAATATTTTTTTATAATTTAGATAGGTAAGTATCTGTAAGTACCTAGTATATAAGCATTTTTTTTTAACTTTCTATTGGCTAATTTGGGTGAGCGTTCACCTGCTAAGCAGGGGTATCGGGATAATTGAGGATCACTCAAAAACTACTGGTCAGATTTTAATTAAATTTAAATGGGACCACGTGGGAAGCACTAGTTTTCAAAATAAAAATTATTATCAAAATCGGTTAACCTATATTAAAGTTAACACTATCGTTAGTATTACACCTTGTGTTTCAATGTTATATCCAGCTTAATTAATACACGTAAAAAATGACGACTTACTTTGTAGTCGACTAGTTTCGGACAACTAATTTGTCCGAAACGGCCAATTGCCTATATTTCTTAAAACAAAACTAAAATTATATACATCTATACAGCAAAGACCCAAGTTACCTACAAGTCATCGAGCTTATAGGTAACTCAAGTGCTCAAGCCCTACCAGCAGGTAGCGTTCCCTTCTGCTTTTCGACTATCCTGCACTTCATTGCAACCAATTACCGCAGAGCCAAACCGACATGCAACCGCCGAGCAAAACATAAAATCAATTTTTGTAGACTCGCGATTTCTTGCAAGAGGGATCACTTGGCGGCTTGCCAGGCCCCGGCTCCCTGCAGATTTCGAATGCAACCCTATTAGACGCAAGACGTGCCCTCGAGGACTGGGAATCACGCGATCCGAATAAACTAAGCTAGTTTACTTGCTGAGAATTTTCCGAGACGAATTTTCGGTTTTCAGAAGTTCGAAAGTCATGTTGAGTGCGCCGAGTTTATATTGTCGGGGAAGCGGTGTAAGTGAGGTTGCGCAAGATGGCCTAGAATGGAAAAGGTTTTGAGTATTTTTTTGCTTGTTAGGCAAGCATTCGACCACTAACTCAATTGAAAGTGATGTAGCATGCTTGCCTAGAAGATACCTATTCCCATTAAATAGAAGACTCCCAAATTATACCGTTCAGGGAACAAAGACGAAGGTAATGTGTTCCACTGCCTCGCAGTATGAATGATAAATGTATAAGCGAAACGCTTCGAACGAACTAGAGGTTCTTATGTCAACCATATATGGATGATATTTGACGGTTGGTCTTGTTGTTTGATGGTAAAAAGGGTGTATTTTTTACCCGACTGACAAAGACGGTTTTGTTTTTCGCGTATATGTTATGTATGTTAATTTCTATATTACCTTCGTATCCTCAGAACGGCTGGATGGATTTCCCGCGTCTTTGTTGCCTGTCCTGTTAAATCTAGTTGTACTTCGCCAGTGTCAAATAATAATATATTTTACGTGTATTTTATATTAAAAGTCCTAGTCACAAGGCACAGTCATAGTCAAGTCATGTTCTAGTAAAGTGGTAGAAACTTTACTAGAACTTCTATTGGAGTTTTGGAGCGAAGGCGAAAATCACTTATTTCAACTTGATATCATTTGCCTACACTTATGCACGTTTACTAAGTATTAACGGTTAAAAATCCAGCATTATTACACATTAACACAAATTTAACGCACCTAGTTTTGCCGCGAAAGTAAAAAAATGGCGTTGCTGATTTTATGATTTTCCAAAACCTGTGATTCTTCGAGTGGTAAATTGTATAAAACTGTTTCCTGATTCTTCTTCTCAACTATTAGTTGAGAATTAACAACAAATTGTATTAGTTAAGAAAGTGTATTACAGCAACAATGATTTCTTCGATGATAGATGGGACAAATACTAGGTCTGAAAAGAAAACAAATTATATTTTCAAGAATTTTTAATCGTTGATATACAAACATTTAACCACTATCTCACCTGCCTATGATGAAGCATGCTTGCCAAGAATGTAACTATGTACATGTAGCTTAGCTTTACATAGAAATACCATCTACTCATATTCATTCACTGTAAGATCCTAAGAGACAGCCCTATATCGGTATGTCGACATCCACAAATCCGGACCAAGCGTTTTGCTTCCACATTAATTATACGGACCGCAAAATGAAAAAAAAAAAGGTAGGTTGGGACTTTCTATAAAGTATAAAGATACCTGTGTCAGAAGACCCCGCTCTTCCATATCCATTCCATAATATATAATTAGCAAAGGAATAGAACTTCTTACCCGAGTCTGCGTTTCCTGATATAAATACAATATGGGATTCTTCAAGTCGCGAGTGAATAGGCATCTTGTAGCAAACGTGTTCCATCGTCGTCGCTTACTATAAATAGAGGTCAAACGTTTGCCTATCTTGAGTTAAAAAAAAAACATCTTTTTTTAGATATTTTGCTTTTGCTATTTAGGTATTTTATAGATTTACTAGACGTGTCCCGCAGCTTCGCCCGCGTTAATAAAGTTAAAAGAAGCCTCACTATGTGTTAATCCTGAGTATAAACTATCCTACCTACATAGGAAATTTCAGCCAAAACAATATCAGTTACAGCGTAAAGATAAAACAAACTTACACACTAACACATTTACACACAAACTTTCGGATTTATAATATTAGTGTGATTATAATAGAGTTAACTACGCGTTAGTTATTTCTAATTTACTGTAATGACTTATTATTGTAATAACCTTTTATTTTACTACTCAGATACGATTTACATTACATTTACTTCATAAATAAAAAAAGCATTCCCTATTGCACCACATTATTGCACCCCTGACAAAAAATATTCCATCTGTGTAACTTCGAACGAAATTGTGTAACGATAAAGAATATAATACTTACTTAAATATATAGATTGTTTTGGTCTGTTGTCCGTTGTACAACCGATAGGCCCACGGGCAATAAATATGTCAAAAATTGAATTTTATATTAAAAAAAAAATCTTATTCAAGTAATCGCTTCAATCAATAAGTTACTTCATTTTTTTTTGTATAGCCGGGGTTTCATACCGGTAGGGTAAATTTAAAATTAGTAAAGGAAATATACCTTCGAGAGATATATTTCCTTTACTAATTTACGAAAAAGAGGTCGCGGTAGGCCCAGGAGGAGATGGCGAGATCAGCTTGACTCTTATTGGAAAGACTGGACAGACAAAGCATAAAATCGTCTAGACTGGAAAGAGGGAAGAGAGGCCTTTGCCCTGCAGTGGGACAGTCATGGCTAATAATAATAATTTACTAGGTACTCGAGTAGTAGTAGTAATTTACTAGGTACTCGAGTTATACATACTTCATACATTCAAATAAAACGCATTTAAACTGTAAAACAACTTTATTACTATAATTTTCCAAATAATTTGTCACGTTTTTAGGTATTCAGAAATACGTTCTTACAACACGGACATAAAAAAAACGTAATGCCGCATGCAAATGGGTGAAGCACCCTGGGACCTACAAATTATGCTTGATCGTACTACACGAACACCAAAGGTCCGACAATCGTCGCCAATACACCTAGTGACTATTTAGTTGTCTGTGACAGTTTGCATCAAGATGCACACACAGACATTTGCATGCTTCACCCACGATGGTATCAAATTACATATGTATTTCTTTTAAGTCTGTGTCGTATAAATAGTTTTACAATTCGCTTTAAATATAAACGTATATATTATGAATTTCAAGAGGATTTACATGAAACTTTGTTTAAGATAATTAATTATTTATAAATAAGTAGTATCATATAAAGAATTTCAACACCGAGGACCAGACATGTACTGCGTGTGACTCTCCGGAACTAATTTTCCTGTCTTGTCACAGCAAAATACATTTGAATATAACTTAACGGGAACATTTCTGCCTGCATAGTTAAATAGTACTAGGAACAACAAATAATCGCACGAATATTATACATTTTTAAAGTTTGTGTGTAAGTATGTTTATTTCTCCTCAGGCTGAACGGATTTGGATGAAATTTGGAACATACGTAGCTTATACCTAGGATTAACACAAAGGCTACTTTTTAACTTGATAAACGCGAGCGAAGTCGCGGGGCACGGGTAGTTTATGCTTAAATGAACGGAGTACCAAAGCAGCCTATATTATTATTTTTTATATTATTTGTTCATGTACATAGTTAAAAGGTTCAAATGTGTGTAAGGGCTAAATTTCCAAGCGAATTTACTCTCATATGTATCATGGCAGTAAGTATAATGTAAAATTGCATGGTAAAATGGGAGTTTTCTAAAAGTGACACGTATATTGCTGTTTCATTTAATTTCAATTTAATTCTTTATAATATAATGCAATATACAAAGACAAATGTCCAGTATAAATTGACACACCGACATGGAACAACAATTGAAACTAAACCAATTAAAATATTTCAGAATAATTAAAAGACTTTACGTGTCAATTTAAACTGGACAGTCTTAAAATATTACTATGTACACTAATAGTACATTCAAGCTAAGATTACATTCGAGCGATAAAAAAATACGCGGCTTTATATATCCTTTATTTACATACAAACATGTACATGGAATTCAGACCTTTCGATTTAATTGCTTCTCTATACACATTCTCAAAATTGTAGAAACACAGCTAAAGAGATGAAGTTACAACATTTGTCAATTATATTTTTTATTGCGATCTTCTCTCTAGATGTATTTCAATACAAAGATATTATTAAAACCCACTCTATTTTTATAAAATAACATACATATCAGGAAAATAATCATTAAAAGTACTTTGAGTCAAACGAAAAAGTTTTTTATTAATAACGGTTGTATTGAGATTATTAGTAAAAATGCGCACGCAGATAACTCGCAGTTGGCGTTTGTTGTGGAGGTCATTTCTTTTCAGGCGAACCACGCGCGCCATAATTTAGTCAAAATCAGTAAAAAAGGGGCCAATCTTATATAAAGCCTGAACCTCAAAGCACCATAAAATAGTATTATAATAGCTAAATAAATAAACAAAGGTGTATTGATGAAATTTCTTAATTAAATTTTCTCTCTTTATTTAATACTTTGTAAACTGTAAGGTTTATAAAAATAGAAAGGGTTTTTTCATTCTTATTACGACACACCTTAATTCCTAATGTACCTACATATAATCACATGGCTATCGAAGGCTGGGCCACACAACATTTGGTAAGCTTTGACTGTTGACGGATTGACGGTCATTATTGACCTAAATATCTACTACCAAATACTATACGTCAGCTGACTCAGAAACAAATAAAAACAAATGCTTAAAAAATGGTGCAATGTACACCGCTATTATTCCCGCCGAGTCACATACCGTTGTGAATGTGTATGTGACTCAACGGGAATTAGCATATCTTTTACAGTGACTTACCAAGATTTAGTGCTTAGTTAGTATGACTCAGCAGAAAGTTATTTTTCAGTCTGGATCTTACTCATCGGGAACAAACCAAAATCACTAGCGTAAGTAATGAAAATATCTGACTAATAATAAATAAATATAAGTCGTGTTTACTATCAAGTCGGATAAAAGCAAGGGGTCTTATTACCATATGCTATGTGTACCATACCTATATCTAACTGCAACAGTTCGAAACATTAATTTTGCAAGTATTTATTTATTAATTTCACAAAACATTTAGAGGCCGAAAGTTTGATGGCTGCCGTAATTCTTAACCTAAACAATATATCCTAGATTAATAAAATATACATTGTCTTGTTTACACCAATAGAGCACTCGTCAGACGACAAATGAAGCATTTTTAAATCTGTCGGAATTATATAAATGTCGTCGCCAAATTTGCAAGTAACTTTAAAGTATGTACAGTCGGGTGCAAAATAGGCAATATAATTTTTGTTTATAATTCGGCAATTTTTTATGTTATTTGGCTACTAAATAGAATTTATTGTATTTTTAAATATATTTAGGGGTGAATTATCCCTAGTAATTATTTATAAAATCATTACATTTTATATCTAAGTAAATATTTTAAAATGCAATCTATTCTATTCAGTCGCCACATTTCGCGTTCGGTGATGACGCCTGGACGATGATATAATAATATTATGTCGACCAAGCGACACTAAAGCTAATAATTTAAATAAGGGACAAGTATACTTTTTTTTTAATCTTTATAGGTAATCAATTACACCTATAACATATATTTTTTAGTGTTTTTTGACTAGGAAATTTATATAATAAAAAGTGATAAACATGCATAGTAAATTCAGAATACCAAAACGCTCGCTATTGGCTAGACCGATTCGTGACGTCACTGTCCGCGTTAGTATGTTCAATGGCCGTCAATTTTGATTCGTGGAGTTCTAAAGAAGAGAGAGCGCTCCAAAATGGCCGTGTTTTTAATTTCCCGGTTCTGATTGCAGTGTTCAATAATTTATTTTAATTTCAAATACATTTCTTTTATGAGTGATGATTACTTTTGGGCAATGTATTTAAGTAAATAGTCGATTTAATATATCCAAAAAAAATCACACGGCAGTTCCACGAGCGTTTACAACTTCTAACTGCAATTTTGATTATGACTGTACATAATTTGATTGTATAAAAATTTTAAACTCTAACAGTCTTACTTATAAAAATGTCGCTAAGCAATGCTTAGCCACCTCTTAGTTAAGCAGCTCTTAAGCCCATAATCAATTATTAACTTTTCTTCACTCATAAACATTAGTTTATTTTGCGCCTTACGTAAAAAGTTTTGAAACATTTATTATTTAAAGATATAAGACCCGCCATCTTGCCTCTTAGTAAGTTTTAAACAAGGCAATGGCGGTGTTTAATTTTGACAACTATTTAAGCATTACTTAACGCTAAATCGCGTTTATGAGTGAAATTTTTGTTAAACTGTAGCTAAGCAAATGATTAAAAATTAAGAGGGGTTTATAAGTAAGACTGTAAGACACGACTTACAAGTTGTTTCTGTATATGTTTCTTCTAGAACCCTACCTTTATTATCGTCTTAACGATGTACTCAATCAGAATAAACAAAACATTACAATTAAAAATATGCTAATAGTGCAAATTAATTAAACTATATTTTGATATTCTGTTTATTTTGTTAAAACAATTAAATTCTACATGTTTATATACAGGAAATCTTTTCAATGGCAGTATATTACGTAACAATGCATATTTGTGATTATTATTCTGGTGTTTTACGGCCGCTTTGCTAACTAACGAATTAACTGAGACACGTTTATTGTTGTTTCCTTTTTTGTCTCACCACAAGATGCCAGACATTTGACAGTTGAAAGCCATTTTCACGATATATTGCTAGCCCAAATGTTACGCACGCCGAAGGACAGCTTTCCTCTCGAAAAGCCAGGCGTCTACAAAGTTAACTGTAGTTGTGGTAGTTCTTATATCGTGAAAATGGCATTCAACTGTCAAATGTCTGGCATCCTGTGGTGAGACTGTGTGGAAACAACAATAAACGTGTCTCAGTTAATTCGCGTAAGGATACTGTGAGTGTTGTGTGTCGCGATCGAGTTCAAGCTCAAAGTGATAACAATGGTAGTGGTGTTCAACGCAGTAAACGAGTAAGAAAGCGGGTAGACCGTTTCGTATGCTCGTAAATCTAAATCTTCATCCACCCGCACTACTCCAGTTACTCCGTGATCATGGCGCTTGCAACAGTGCCGAAATATCGGAAACTCAAAACAAACGAAATACATGGTAAATATCCCGTTATTGATACAAACATTTATACCCATATTATACTTTTCGGGAGTCTATAACAAATCTATAACAAATTGCCAGATAATATCATAATGTTGCAGGGTATTTAAATTAAAATTGCACAAATGGTTATTGGACAATTGTTTTTATAGTATAAACGAATTTCTTTTAAACAATGTAATTAATTTAGGCTAAACAATAAAAGAATGACAACTATTTAATTAAAACAAACAAACAAACGCATTCACACTCACAGCCCCACACTAAGTTCAAAGACTTGTATCGTGGGTGCCGGAAACATTTACAGCACACACACATTACACCCAGAACCAGAAGCACAAATATCCCTTGGGAAGGAATTTGTGCTCCTGCCGGGAATCGAACCCTGGACCCACGGCGCAGAGGGCGGACACCTGTCCACTGCGCCAACGGGGTCGTCAATTAATTATTAAAATATTGTAACATGTATTGATTTTATTTATATTACACCGCTTATATTGTTATTAATAAATAGACTACCACAATATGCGCACGCCTTCCCGCAGGCTGAATACATGGATTCTGATACATGCGACAAGTTATGCAACATGTTGAATGGAAGCCCACCAGTACCAAGATTAAATTGTTGCTGAAACTTGTTGCAGAGAACACGCGTTTCACGGAAAACTCGTATAACATTTTGTTGCGTGATGTACACCGAATTGTAGATTGATGTTTTCGTATAATTTTATCTTCCATGTGATGTTTTAGAAACATTGTATAAACATTTTTATGAAGATTACGAAGACTTTGGTACGTATCCATGTCAAGGTATATTACTATATTAGGATATTCGTTATATAATACTGTTAAGGAAAGATCACACGCCTAAGTAATTTTGAATAATTTATTGCTTATTACACCTCAAATATCACTGTATGTGCGAACAAAAAAGTCATAAAAAATATGGTTGTCTGTAAAGTCGGTTTACGAACGATAATTTTACGTGATAACGCCATAAGACGAACGCTTAGGCCGATCGTGCCTCTCTATCGCTTGTTCCGCGCTCTCGCTTGCACGCTCAGGCTCAGGCGGAACGTGACACTTTTTCGTGCGTGCAGCCGGTGTTCATCGATTTATAAGACTTTATCACGTCTTAAAAATCTGTGTATGTAAAAATCCGAAATACAGTGTAACGTTATACGAATAAAAAAAGATACAGTTTAAATATGTATTTTACCATGTTATGTACCTCTTTTCTTTGGAATTATTACCTGTATAACTTTCTAGGCAGCCAGTGACAGCAATATAGAGATAAACTACGATTACATGGCGCGCCCCTCCAAACTAATAATAATAGATTATTGACGTCACTAGTCGAGCAACAAATCCTCGGATTTGTTCTTGTTTGACAACCGTCTCAACACGCACACGTACGTTGCGTGTCTCAGTGGCGCTTTGTAAATACTTTCACAAATACATTCAAATGTTTTGCATTCTGTAGGGGCGCGAAATATATCGAAGTTTATCTCTACTTCGCAAAATGTACGTAACAAAATAAACAGAATATCATACACTTATATCTACGTACATAGGAAATCGTATATCACATATACACACAATTTTACTGTTAATAGTTTATTATGTTAAGGCTGTAGTCTCGATCACTCAGTTCATTTTAGATACAAAATTTGGCAACGGTTAACAAAAATAGTTGATAATTGATAACTTAATATAACTCGTGTTATTGCTAACTATTGAAAGAAATAGCAATATTTATTCCTTAACAAACAATGTGAATTTAAACTTTTTTCGACATTCTAGAACTCGACCTATTTTGAAAATGATTTTATGACATGACTATTCATGCAAAAATGCTTATGCACGTGGCGTCCAAAGAGAACACATACGTTGTCTTTGCACGCAGCGTGCATAAATATCTTTGTATGGCTATAAAGCTAAGCAGCGCAAATTTTGTTACTTCTTAATTTTTTTTCTATGCCATCGCTTTAAGATCCTAGATCATCAACGCGTCAACGTAACATCTAAATAGACTTTATTATTTACTCCTAAAAGTATGGAAATATATAAAAAAAAAGATAACATTACAACATTTTTATAGTATGATTTTACTTACCACGAATATTTCCCACAAAAAAATCGTCGATATTGGTTGCAATTCTTTTTTAAAATAATTAAAAAATATATCAACAATTGCAATATAGAAATTATTTGCACTGATATAATATTCTATATACTTTTTAGTCTAAACATTTAGATACATTAACTAATTGTCTCTAAATTACATTAAAAAAACGCGTTACGTGGAAGTATTTAGTCCAGCCCCAAGCTATTTTTCCATTAAAAAAAAACTACATATCTAATCAAAGCAAATGTTACAGAAACAAATCAATAACACACGTTTTTTAGTGTGATACTAAAGTGCCATATCCTTTTAAGGCCCATGGTACTACAAGAAGTACTAAATAAACATAGTCATTCAGAATTTCAGACCCAGAGCATTCAATACCTAAGTAATTATAAGCAACTTTCGATTTTCAAAAAATATCAGAGCGCCTGGTTGAGGCGGCACGTGATCAATGCTGGTACTTATTTAAGTGCCTACTGGTTAAATACCTATTGGGCACTTCAGTTACCAACAAGCTCGATGCCTTGTGGTTTAGGTCTTTGCTGTATAGATGATATAGTTTAGTTTTAGGAAATATATGCACTTGGCCCGTAGATAACAGCGTCAATATTTCTGTGATATCAGATATCAATCATAACAACATACTTACGTAGTCTTCAATTACCGTGATAATTAAATATTGAAGCTCTCATTAAAAAATTACTACGTTTATTTAGTACTTCTTGTAGTACCGTGGGCTTTAAAAGGATATTAGGAGTGTTTAGGAGTCTAATTAGATATTACGTCGACTCTAGCTAGAAAGAAATGTTTACATTTAAATAGGTACCTATGTACATAATTATCAGACCAAATAAGCCGCAGCTATCACGATGGGATTTAGAACGTAGCGTTTAACTTGCTTATGAAAACATTTAACACTCGAATCTACAGTCAAATAATAAACATTACTTAGACAAAGTAATTAATTATGTTAAAATTTTACACATACACTGCTAAAACACACACGCTGTTTTTAATCATGATGTTAGTTCGGCGGGACACGCGTGGTGTGGACTTATGCGTGTCTAGTTGGGAACTAAACTCGAGAACGCGTCGTAGACTCTGACAATGACATTCGTTTTGCGCCAACAAGGTCTTTTTTTACACATACACTGCTAAAACACACGCGCTGTTTTTAATCATGATGCTAGTTCGGCGGGACAAGCGTGACGTGTACTTATGCGTGTCTAGTCGGGAATTGAACTCGGGATCGCGTCGTAGACTCTGACAGTGACGTTGGTTTAGCGCCAAGGTCTTTTGAACACATTCACTGCTAAAACACACACGCTGTTTTTAATCATGGTGCTAGTTCGGCGGGACTAGCGTGACGTGTACTTATGCGTGTCTAGTCGGGAATTGAATTCGGGATCGCGTCGTAGACTCTGACAGTGACGTTGGTTTAGCGCCAACAAGGTCTTTTTAACACATTCACTGCTAAAACACACACGCTGTTTTTAATCATGATGCTAGTTCGGCGGGACAAGCGTGATGTGTACTTATACGTGTCTAGTCGGGAATTAAACTCGGGAACGCGTTGTGAAAACTAGGACTTAAATAAAAAAGTTTACATGAATTGTATTTTTTTATTCATTTATGATTTGAAAGAATTAAGCAACTTACGGTAATTCCTGTTTTAATTTTAATTTGTTTGTCGCCCGCTTACAGCTAGCGTACGTCACTTGATTTCTTTATATTCTTTAAACGTCAGGTTGTGCAGGGGTTAAAATGTTTGCTTAAGTATTTATTTGGCTTCAGTAATAAGTTTAGGTAGATTCGAGTGTTAAACTTTATATCCAGTGGTTAAAACTTCTTTTTTTTTTACAAGCAAGCCCATTCACGTCATTCAAAAGAATAATTAATAAATATATCTTTAGGCTAAAATATAATGTTGCGGTCAATTCTGGCCCGTCTCATAGGATACTATAAACTAGGTTTTCATACACGGATATTTTTGCATAGCGCGCGAAGAGTCTATACATTCTTTTTAACACCATATGCAAGTACATCCTTGTATGAAAACATTGCGATTTATTTTTATTTGAGTAAGAAAAAGGACGATTAAAAAAAAGAATATATAAACTAATTCATAGGAGATAGGGATAATTTTCCTTCATAACAAATTTTACCAACGGGGGAAGAGGACGTGGTAAATGTATGCTTGAGGGCAAGGCGTCATTAAAAATCATAAATTAAAATTCTTCAAGTCATAAGGTTTACTTAGATTACACTTACAAATAGTCATAGGTCACAGTCAAAGTCGACTACATGTCACCATGGTCAGTGTATAGTATATTACTAACTTTTTTGCTAACCCAAAACTCTTTCTCAATACATAAAATTTATTATGAATCGAGATTAAACAACCATTGGTATTTTTTCTTAACATTTAGCATCGCGATTTACATGCATTTAGCCAGTGTCAAGTAACAAATATTTTAAGATTTTCGGTTCAAGTTTCCAAAACAAGTCCTGGTCACCAATTACCGAAGTTAAAGTCCATTAAAATGGCCATCGTCATAGTCATAATCAAGTCATGTCATATTAAAGTTTACTAGAACTTCTATTGAAGTTTTGGAGCGAAAGTAAAAATCTCATTATTCAGCTTTGTATGATATTCCTACACTCATACACGTTCACAAACTATTAACGGTTAATAATCCACCAAAGTTACACATTAACACTCAAAGTATCACAAGTTTAAAAGAATATTACAAAATCAACAACTACTATTTCTCTTTCGCGACAAACGGGTTTCATACGATAATAATTTTCCGTAAACCTTTTCTTACTCAATAAAAAAAAACAAAACGATAAAGTTTACATGTCCGCCAGAATAAACCGCACTAACTAATGCATTTTTTTTTTTACAAATATTTCTTACATTTAGTTCGTTTTGACTTTAGATAGGTATATATTCTCTGATTTGCTGCAACGTTTCCGCGTCCGTGGATTGCACGAGTCGATCGAAAGTTTCGGCGCCCACTTGGCTCTTCAGTGTTTCCAGCTGAAATGTAAAAGGAAAAATATAAAGGCCCTGTGAGCTGAAGAACTCGCGTATTTTTCGAAATGCTCACAAAATTTCACGAGAATCTGTTGGGAAATGCGACCTGTAGAGAACAACCGGAAATCCGGACGATACGAAAGCTATTTTGCTTAATAGCCGTCAGTGCGCGACGGCAGTAGCGTGTAGTTACCTGGTGGTGCGAGACGGCAGTAGAGTATAGTTACCTGGTGGTGCGTGACGGCAGTAGTGTAGTTACCTGGTGGTGCGTGACGGCAGTAGAGTGTAGTTACCTGGTGGTGCGTGACGGCAGTAGTGTAGTTACCTGGTGGTGCGTGACGGCAGTAGAGTGTAGTTACCTGGTGGTGCGTGACGGCAGTAGAGTGTAGTTGCCTGGTAGTGCGCGGCAGTAGTGTAGTTACCTGGTGGTGCGTGACGGCAGTAGAGTGTAGTTACCTGGTGGTGCGTGACGGCAGTAGTGTAGTTACCTGGTGGTGCGTGACGGCAGTAGAGTGTAGTTACCTGGTGGTGCGTGACGGCGCGCAGGTCGATGCAGTGCGCGGGGTTGGCGGCGGCGAGGCGGCGGCGGCGCAGCTCGTGCGGCGAGTCCCCCGCGCCCGCGCCCTCGCCCCACCGCGCCGCGCCCCCGCGCCCCTCCAGCGGGGACGCCGGCCGGGACCCGGGCGGAGCCACGAGGCCGCTACCGAAACAACATTTACATTATATTTAAAATCTAATCATAATTATTCCCAAAAAAGAATTATACACAAAAAAGGAGGTCCCATATTAAAAACTATCGACCGAGCTCAATTCTTTCTGGAACTGGTAAATTGCTTGAATAGTAATAATGTCCGCATACTAATAATGAAAGAATACTACTCAATACATGACTATTTAAAAGATGATCTTTAAATTTTATAAATAAGATTGCGTCCTCTTCTAAGTTGCTGCACCCGACAGGGTCCGTATGAGACTTCATACCTACCTTTTGGAATGTAAAATCTTGTACTGTATATATGGAGGCAATAAACAATCTGAATCTGTTGCGAAAAATATACACAGGTACGTATCTACATTGCATTACTAGTCATTATGGCTTTTAACAAAAAAAATCTACAGCTACTAACCTTTTTGGCTATGTTAATGATATCGCCGAGGTTTTGGATAGAAATAGTGAAACTCATGCAATATATACTTATTTCAGCGAGGCATTTGACAAAATAAAGCACAATATGTTGTTAAAAGAGCTATAATATGGTATTGGATTCCATGGAACACTTTTGCGATGGTTCCAGTCGTATCTCAAAAATAGAACTCGATAAAAGTTTAAGTCTCCCGAGACAGAAGTGCCGTCAGAAGTTCACCAAGCACGTGGGCCTTTTGCTCTTCCTGATCTTTAACAAAGATCTGCCTAATCTGAATCAGAACTGTTTACAGACGATTTAAAATTTTACCGCTGCTTCCAAATGTTTCACTATAAAAAAAATATTTTTACTACACATAAATCAACCAACAGTTACTTACTCAACGTAGGCGCCACTGTCTTCCTGTTTCATGACGTCATTCAACACTTCCGTCAAATTGAGGAGAATCGCCGGGAACCTTTGTAACACTGTCGCGTTTTGTGTCGTTAGAAGTGCGGCTAAGCCTAGACCTGTAAGGCAATGATACGTATATATAAGTTACACTTAAGTTCAAGTTACACTTAACTTAAGTTACACTTAATACTTAAGTCTAAAATATTACAAAATTTCTAGGATTTTGAACTTATTTGAACTGTGATAAAACCTAAAGTTGTATGAAGTAAACTTACCAACTACTTTCCACCTTTCGACCTGCGTGATCAAGTTCATTTTTTCCGTCCAAACGTGCAATAGCCTGAAAGTAAAATTAAATTATTGATCGCTGAATTATACATGTAAAGCCAACCTCTAAAGTATAACATCAAAACAAAGTCATCACCTGTTTAAAACTTTTACTGGGTCCTTATCGTATTCTAACAAAGCCGTGGAGGCCTCCTGAATAGCTTTGTAGAAGAGATCGGTTGACAGCAGTATTACTCGAGACAAGAGGCACAATTGCACGGAAAGTACCATAGGAAGGTCGTCACTATCGAGTAAATTACTGAAAATTAAAGTATATTTATGTGTATTACATATCGTCAACGTTAGAAACTCAGTATTCAAAGACCACTTTTTAAAATCTTAGGTCAATAACTCTACTGTATTAAAGGTTAAGTTCAAGTTTAAAGATTCATAAACGGTCTCGGAATATCAGTCAATACAATGAAAGACAAATCTAACACAATTTATCTCTACTACAAATATTCTTTATGCTACAACACCCTTTCTCTTCCGTTGAGTATTTTATTTATATTAAAAAAAACTTTAAACATATTTGAAGTAAAAATACCACTTGTTAATAAAAAATAACAAGGTACAGTCTACTGCTAATGGCTCGAACACTATGGTCCTTCAAGCCGGATTAACAACGGACATCTTATAATTAAACGCAAGCAAAGCTTAAAAAAACCGACTTCACCGCTTATATTTTGGTTTTGGCTAGATCGATTTCGGTAATATTTATATGGGACCACCTCTGCAGTATAATCTACCAAACAAAAAGAGAATTATCAAAATCGGACTACTCTGTAAAAAGTTATGCGTACGTATACATAAAAAAAAAATATACGCGTCGACTTAAGTACCTCCGCCTTTTTTTGTGAAGTCGGTAGAAAATGTACCTTAAACCTTTTAACATATTTATGTTACAGTTTCCTGTATGACTGAAGTAAATGTAACTAAAACTTATACATAGATATTATATGTAATTACATACCGTATAGTCCTAAGTAGAATCGGCCATATCACCTTCACTCCCAAAAAGGCATTTCTCTCTGGAAAGCTAACGCTAACACATATCTCTGCCATCTTGAGCACAGTAACAATTCCTTCCGTCCTCATATCTGTGATCATATCCTCAAGGATGGCCATACATTTTCCTCCAGGTCCCGAGAGGAATTCCTCGGGACAGAGGAGGGTATACGCTTGCATTATATAGACGACTATGCGGAGGTGTTCGGAAGATGTTTCTTGAAATAAAAGAAATGGCGTTTGAAATGTATTATCAAGGGACATTTCTAACGTGGTTATTTTAGCAACGGATATAGATACAACGGATAAGTGTTTCGTGTTAGTTAGTTATCATAAAAACATAACTTTGTGTTTTTATGACGAGACGACGAAGGACTGTTTGCTATGGATGACATCAATCGCCTCGCTTTGAGACTAATGTAGATATTTAAAAACTAACAATAATATTCATGATTACATTAAAAATATGCAATGCACTCGTCATCGCTCGCCGTGCGTTTGTGTGCGTGGTATGTATGTATACAGTATACAACACAAGCCCACCGCCAACACTAGATCGAGCGGTATCGATCGAGATCGATTTAACAAGATAACCAGAATGCGCTTATTTTTATCCGTAGATTGCTATTAAAGAGCTATGAAAATAAATACTGTATTACGAAGCGGTAAGGTCCAATTACTTATGCTGCGGTACAGTTAACTTGAGCCGTTCTGGTGGGTATTTTAAAAAGTTACCTAGTATAGGGTATAGATTATCCGCCAGCTGTAACGTCTCAGGGTCTATTGTTTGCGATATTTCCAATATCGCAAGCCATAGTTCAAGCGCGTCTTCTAGTAGGTAAACATGCGCAGGTTCGCTCAGTTTTGTCGATTCGTTCACCACGCTTAGTACCCAGGGACGGATTGTGGGCGAGCATTCGCCTAGTGCCTGAAAGAAAGTGAAAGAAAACATGTTTTGGTAAAAAACAATAACATCGATTTTTTTTTTATTACAAAAAACCTGGGCTACTTTTTTGGTAATAAACAAAGTCTTGTCTACAACACTTAAACATGTAGGGTTTATTCCCTAAGTAATATTATCATGTGGGAGTCTTCAAGTGTGAATATATAAATGTACTATGCAAGAATGCTAATTTTTGGCAGCATTATTGTTTTTAATCAAATACTCACAGAGGTTCAAAATCAAAAAAATATTCCGGCAGTCTATCTGGAAAACGGCATCGTTGGTCCTCGTAATCGGTCATAAAAACTAAATCAAAAGCTTGAAAAATCACTTTCAATAATTTTACGAAGGTACAAAGGTCGCACGCTATAGTAGGGGAGCCCAAGCGGGGATTTCGGGATTTACTCAAGCGCGGCAGATTAATATACAGGGGGATACCTTGTACCCGGTTAAGTACCTCCACCAAATATGAGCACCATATAT
The DNA here is from genome assembly GCA_948107665.1 of Lomographa bimaculata. Lineage (NCBI taxonomy): Eukaryota > Metazoa > Arthropoda > Insecta > Lepidoptera > Geometridae > Lomographa > Lomographa bimaculata. The sequence continues at coordinate 16,194,774 of OX403599.1, forward strand.
ATGGCCGCACGTCAAGGATAAAGGATCAGATTAGTAAAAAAAAATTGATCATCAGAAAATCTCGAGCGCGTCAGATTAAGGTAGGGTGAGTTAATTACATGCTAAAAAGTGTATATTCCACTAATCTGACAATTTGAGAGTGACGTAAAGAAAGAGGAGGGCTAAAAAGTTGTAAAAAAAAAACGTCATCTCGACATTCTCGAGCGTGGCTAATTTTTTTTTATTTTTAAGGAAATAATTCAAGGTTAACGAAAAATATATAATCTGACCATTTCAACAAGCCGAAGTACCAAAAATTTGTCGATAAAGTTTAATGCGTGCAGCTGCATGATACCTATATTCCCCTCTCCGCGTTTCTATTCTCCTCTCCCTCTTTCTCTATATATTACTCTCTTACTCCGTCCCTACTCTGGTTTCGGTTGCCATGACGCCATCACAGCTGATGACACAAGGTTTTAAAAAAAAAAAATTTTTTTGTCAGTTTAGGCGAAGTTCAGATTATGAGACAGCATGTCTAGGACATAAAGATGAACCATATATATCTTAATCTGACGCGCTTGAGTATTTCAAAATGGCGAATTTTTTTTACACATTGTAATAATGGCCACGAGTTTGCGTCACATCAAAATCGTCAGATTATTGAATTAGAGCTTTTTTTAGGTACAGTTAACACCCCATTAGAAAATCTGACGCGCTCGACAAAATTTTTTTTTTTTTCGTTTTCAACCCTTAAGTACGACCACCCCCATCATGAAAACGATCAGATTAACATATGTACATTATTAAAAATACGTAGGACATTGATGCTATCAATATCTGACGCGCTCGAGTATGCCCATGCAACAGTATTTTTTTACATTTTTGAAAATTTATAGCCGCTCCCCCCACCGATGAAAAGGTATACATATATAACATTTTTTTCTTCTTATCATCTAAGCTTTCCAACCCAATAGGTCTCTATGACGCTCGAGTAAATCCCCATTTAGCATCGTGGGCTCCCCTACTACTACATGTTGTATAAATATAGGAATGCGTCAAGGTAACATCCAAGAGCCTATGCTGTTTATACTTTAAACTTTGTACATAAGAATTTCAAGTTAGCGTCTTAGACCCTATGCTTCATACTTTACAATTTACTAGTATTACCTAAACCGGTAAAAACCTAAACAAAACGCGCTCACGTCTAGCGTGAGCGAACGTCAGTTGCGTTTTGAAGATAGACGCGCGCGCCGCGACCTGTAAACGTAGCTCCAAGAAGAACATCGTACATGTCCGAAACCTGATCGGAGCATTTTTCTTCGACAATAATACGTCACGATTGTTTTCATGCAAAAAAATTACATTTAATAAAATTATCGGAAAAATAATAACAAGTTACCTTAAGCAAATGCACTAGGGCACAAAGCGCAGCCGCCCGCAACATATTATGATGCGCGGCGTGATGCCACAGCTGCGGCAGGTACGCGAACAGTGCCGCCGTGCCGCCGCCGCGTGCTACGCACGCACCCATCCGCTCCATCACGAACGAAACCACGTGCAACACGTGCATCTTAGTGTCGCACTCTTCGGACTCCACCTGGGAGAGCGAGATAGGTATAGGGTAGATTGGTGTTGACTGATTTAGTCGAATCTTGTCCCGCTGCACAGAATAGGAAATATGCACGAGATTCAAATATAAGATATTTTTTGTTTCTTTGAACCTTTATAGCTATAGAATTATTTAAATGCTTAAAAAGTTTGGAATTTTTATGAATAATTAGTGATGGAAAATTTTAAATAGCAAAACGCACGCTATTGGCTGATCGTGAAGACAGTTCACACATTTTTGGAGTCAATGATTGATCAACAAGGTGAGTAGATCAATCATTGACACTATAATGTAAGGGATATTTATGCTTCTGGTTCTGGGTGTAATGTGTGTGTGTGATGTGAATGTTTTCGGCACCCACGATACAAGTCTTTGAACTAATTGTGGGGCTGTGAGTGTGAATGCGTTTGTTTGTTTTTGTTCATCCATAATCCAATCACAGGTGCCGTAAACCTTTACGTAAAAAAGGCCGCGTTTAAAATTGCTCGATCATGCTCGCATTTTCAAACATTTATTTTGATATGCAATGTAGTGGTTTACAATCATTTATTTTGATATGCAACATAATCAACGCGGGACGCGATGTACTCTGTCATACCGCATAGTTACATTGTTAGTGAAACAAGTGCATGCGCGAATGAAACAACACATTTGAAAGAGCGTGAATATGGCCACTGTACTATCCAGCGAAAACTCTTCAACATCGATATTGAAATCATCTATTGAGATACCCAACTCTTCGCCAACTGCAATTGTGTTAACAAAATAGCTTACCAGCAATTCATAAAGCGCTGCAATCGCGTGCGGCGCGTATGGCGAAAACTGCTCAACATCGAAATTGAAATCATCTATTGTGCTTCGCAGCGCTTCAGCGGCTGCTAGTTTGACTGCGGCATCTTCGTCTTTTCTGGAGAGGGGTTCGAGTAACGCAGCATAGATTGCTGGCCGGAGGGATTGCGAAGCGCGAACGCCGCACCATTGTCCTGCAATGGATAGCTAATTGAAGCTCTATACTGGGTATAAAATAGTAATACAGAATAAAGAACACTATAAGGATTGTGATGTAAACCCATGTATCATAATCGTGATGAGCCCTGTTAATAAGTTCATGAATAGAACAGAATGCTTATGAAATTATCTAGCAGATAAATTAACAGGACCTTATCAGGAGGTGATGAAACAGGCCAGTTGGTGCTACAATTAACTAATTACTCTAAATGTTTTGTGTGGTATGGTGGCATGTGCCTCTGCGGATTAATGAACGATATTCTAATGACTCATAATTAACCTTTAAAAGGCAGACATCAGTTATTAATTACATGGAATACAGAAAAATTGAGAAGTCATTGTTTTTTCTAGGTAGAGAACCTATGCTCTCTTTTTGTCCCATACATATATTAGAAAATTGCAAGTGAAAGGAAATTGGGTTTGAAGATGCAAAGGGAATTTATTGAATTTATTTTTATGTTATAATTTTATTTATATATGTCTTAGACTTTCCGTACGTCACCTTACATAGGTCGGAGCTGAAAATCAGCGCTGAGGCTCTGTCCTAATATGCTGAGCTTTGCAGACCTTTTCCAGCAAACTATAGTATAACAATAACGTTCTTCGCAATCAGTTTATCATTCAAACAAATATTTGAGACTACACTGTTTACTTTTTTTTTATTGTCTTGTAATATTTGACAATTAATTAGTTAAGTTTGTCAGAATAAATGATTATTCTATTCTATTCTATAAGGATGATAATGGTATTTTTTTGCATAAACAGTTTAATATTATAAACTAAATACTCCTCTCCATCCAAAGATCGCTTTTAGCGATTAGACCGCCTATTGCTACACTTATTTTGTAAGTCACTATTTTCTGTTTATTCACAATTAATATGTTAAATAAAGAGTTTATCTACAATCTATAACTTACCAATAAGTTGACAGACTCGTCGCCTAATTATCCTATAGTTATTGTCTTTGATTTTTAGCTCCTGACTCAGAACATTCGTGAACCATTCGTCGAAATCCACCTGAAAAACATAAAAAACACTTAAAATTTTTTATCGTTAAATATGGGATTTAATTATTAATTAATTATAGTTAGAATGATCAAAAACATCATGCAAAAATTTTAATCGTATAAGCCCAAACTAGAAGAATTAAAAAATAGCCATTTAAGACTTTAACAAACAATCAACCTCCCGGCATCATCATCAGATCTTCGATGATACCAAATTATTATATCGTCATCTATAATTACAAACATTTTGCTTTCGAATCAAATCCATACCATATTAGAAGCACCCGAAGATGGGAGAAGGTACCTATTCACTCTAGACTTGAAATACCCAGATTTTACTATTAAATATGGCATTTAATTATTAATTCATTATAGTTAGAATAAACAAAAAAACGTGCAAAAATTAAAATTCGTATAACCCCAAAAAAAAAGAATTTAAAAGTAGTCATTTAAGACTTTCACTAACAATCAGCCTCCCGGCTTCATCATCAGATCTTCTCGATGATACTAAATTATTATATTACATATTAAAAATAGTTTGGTTTCGATTTCAAATCGATACGATATTAGAAGTAGGTCGAGATCGACTTCTAGATTTGCTTACATACTTGTTCCATACAAGAATTATAAAATGTGTCGTAATATGTGTAATATAGACCTAACGCCTTTGAATTAAGTCCCTGTATTGTTTAATCATACAGTTGTGTTGGTGATACTCACATCGTCGTACAAATCGAAAGCTGCCAAGCCCACTGCATTATAGATAGCATCCTTGTTCAGTATAGCCGGTAAGTCGTCGGGGGAAATCTGTTGTTGTTGCACCGAACCGAGCAAGCGGACCAACTCGGGACCCACTACGTCGCGGAATGGAAACAGCTCGGTGAACAGAGCTTCTGTGCATGGCTGGAGAAATAAACTATGTTATCTTCTTCTTATCGAGTCAATTAGTCAAACATACTAAAATTATATATCTTTTTATGCTGAATAGACAATAATAAGACCGCTATCTCACCTGAAAATGACGATGCGGCCGAAGACGGGTCTGCTTGACTAGAAGTAGGAAGGACTAGAAGGAACACCCAGATTTTACCAGGCACATTTCGTTCAGTCGTTTCCAATCGGTTAAAGCCACTAAGATTTTAAACGTTTAGCAATCCTTTTTAGTTCATCTAGCAGCCTAGGAATTCAGTTGATTTGCTGTTTGAACCATTTCAACCTTTTGGTTGCGACATATACATACCCTAAGACTATACTTCCAGGACTCTCCCGCCTCGTCAGTGGCAAATGTCTCCGGTTCTGCATCCCATAGTGCCAGATCGTCCGCGCTTAGCAGAAAGTAATGCGTAACGAGGTGACGGCACATATGGCATACTGTGTTGGGGTCAAGCACTTCCATTTTGGCTCGGTATCCTTGTAAGGTCACTGTGGAAAACATTGATTTTTGACAATGACAAACATTTGATCTCTATCTCACGTGATGTTAAGCGAAGATAGAGCTTGTCTGCTAAGGAAGGAAGATGCCTATTCAGATTGTCCAAATCAGGATACAAACTCTGACAAGGTGTTAATTCCGGACATTTATTGTCATCATAATAAGACGAAAATTTACGACTTCAAAGTATACAAGTTTCTAAATAACACCAATTTCGACACTTACATTTATTTAATAACAATCAATGCTTTTACATTTAAATAAGCTTTATTTTAACTGCCCATTGAGTGTGTGCAGTGTTTTGAGCACCCACGACACAAGTATTCAAACTTAGTGTGGGGCTGTGAGTGGGAAAGCGATTCTATTTAAGCATGTTATGTTTCATTTAGGTGAAGCACTCAAAGGGACAATCCATATGAGCCAAAAATTGTCCAGAAAAAGATCTTTCATTAAAAAAATATAGTTTATAAGTTATGGGAGAACAGATAAACAATTAAATACTATACATGCTTGCCTAACTAGCACAAACAAGACGTACATACCAGTCAAAATCATCACCCTCCTTTTTGCTTCGCTGTAGTCGGGTAAAAAAAAACAATAAACAGCAAGTAAATAGAACATGAACTTGCGTTATTTCTGAACACACTCTCCAAAATGCAAACGACAGGTGGAGAGACTATATATGTATAGCGTCCTTACTTTGATTTACAAGATTCAACTAGCGTATCGCCAACGAGTTTTTTGTCTCGTCTCAGTCATTCAAGAAAAGTACTTAAACAAATGTATAGATACTTACATTTGCTAGAATCACACACAGGCTCCACTCCTTTAGAAGGCTTATACTCAACGCACTGCAATATACACTTAACTATATTCAGACACTGTATTGTAAATCTCTCGTATATCAGTGCCATGCCTTGTTCCGTGAAGCAGTAGTATAAGGCGAATTCCAAAGATGGCTTGATAAATGGCAAGTAGGAGAATGGGTGGTTGCTCAACACACCTAAAGCTACTTTCGTAAGGTGTATGATGAATTTCTCGCATAGTTCTAATGGGTAGATGCCTCGGCCTTTCAGTAGCTTTCCTGAAAGAGAACTTTTGTAAGGAAATGCTCGAAAATAGTATTTATTACATAACGAGTAAAGTACAATGTATGTTTAAATAATTAATTGCAAGCAAAGCTTAAAAAAACGATTTCAACGCTTTATATTCGGAACCTTGATCAGATTTAATGTATTAAACACGCATTATTGACGATAGCTCAAAAACTAGTGAATAGATCTTGATCAAATTTAAATGGGACCACATGGAAAGCACCAGCTTTAAAATAATCATCAAAAACTTTTAAAGTCGGTTAAAATGAGACCATCGTCAATGTAGTCCCCAGAATACGCTTTATTGAGGATAACTCAAAAACTAGTAGTCAGATCTTAATGAATTGGACTGCATGAAAAGTACCAGCTTTCTAATAAAAAAATAATCATCAAAATCGGTTCACACCGAAAGAAGTTATGAGGTAACTTTTGAAGTCGGTTAAAACGAGAACATCGTCAATGTAGTCCACAAAATACGCATTATTATTATTGACGATATTTCTAGAACTACTGATCAGATCTTGATCAAATTTAAATGGGACCAATTGGAAAGCAATATCTTTCAAACTAAAAAAAAATTTTCGAAATCAGTTCACGTGGAAAGTAGTTATGAGGAAACACACATAAAAAAAAAAAAAAAAATACACTCGACTTGAGTACCTCCTCCTTTTTTGCGAAGTCGGTAAAAAATAGATTAGATTAATAACTCACTGCACTCCAGACTTGTCTTGGCTCTGTCAAACACCACATTCAAAAACGCAATGGCGTCCTGACTTTCATGTGCCTTCTTGAACCCGAACACGGTCAGTTTCCTAAGCACGCGCAGGCAGAGCAGAGCTTTCTCCAAGGGTTCCGTTATCAGCTCAGTGGCTGCACTCTCTTGGATGTGTCGGAGGAAGATGTCGGTGTTCTCATGCCAGAGGTTCAGGATGAATGGGTATACGGCGTTTGTTAGTTCCTGAAGCAAACGATAAGTTCCTAAAGCTTTGGTTTTACTGGAACACGGTCCTGTTATTACACCGACATGCAGTAGTATGTAAGTGTTACTTTATTCTGGATTGAAGGGCAATGGTTAACTACGAAAAATAGTTTTAAAATTGAAATGTCTGCTGACTTAGTTTGTATGACTGACTTAGTTGTTTAAGTAGTTGGTATATATGATTTTCAAACACAAGATTTATCCCCAAGGGAAATATGTGTTTTTGGTTCTTGGTGTGATTGTGTATGTGATGTGAATGTTTCCAGCACCGACGACACTAGTTGTTGAAATTAATGGGGCTGTAATTTTGAAAGCATATAAGCGAGAAATAATTTAACATCGAGAGAGTTCGAAAATGTCGGCAACCAAGCTCCACAACCAAGATAAAGGTATTAGAACATAGTGTGGGGCTGTGAGTGTGAAATAGTTCAAATGTTTATTTTACACCGTCGAAATATTTTCTCTACATACCTGAAAAGTCTTCCTATCTCCAATAAGCCTCTTAGAAGCCATGGCTTTAACAAGGTGGTGGAATATCAGCAGGGACCTGTGCTGGACCAGGGGCTGCGGAGCCTTCAGTGCACCCATCAAGTCTGGGACCAGACTGGGCCAGTTAGCTGGGCAGTCAAATCTGGAATGTTTCAATGAGATTAAGGCATGTGACAAACAAGTTCTTTAGAGGTTTTACTTAGACTACTATGTCGCCTCAATATAATCTCCGTGGCTTCGCCCGCATTATAATGTAGTACCCGGATGACCGAGCTTTGCTCAGTTGAAAACACGGATAAAACGACGTTTTCTAAAATTAAAACCTAGCTAGATCTATTTATCGCCCCCGAAACCCCCTGCATACAAAATTTCATGAAAATCGTTGGAGCTGTTTCCGAGATCCTGATTACACACATATATAATAATATATACAAGAATTGCTCGTTTAAAGGTATTAGTTTAGATAAATTAATATATTTATATATATAGGATTTTTTGCATGGAACTTATTCTTTTTCTAATATAAAAGTTATAGATAATACTCCTAATAACATCAGATATCTGTTAGTGAAAGTCCTACCAGATAAAATCAGTACAGCCGTTTTGTAGATTAGCTCTGGCTAATTTACAAAATGGCTACTACAAATGGACCGGCTGTAAAAAAGTATAGTACTGTAAATACTTTCATAAGCATTTATTGAAAAGCTGATATTTGGACCTTATAAACAGACACCTCAATTTTAATTATTTATATGCTGCTTGGGAGATCAAAAACAAGAATTCTCCACAAGCATAATATTTATACACATAACATAAACGAATTAAGCCAGAATTCATCAATGGATTTGGTTATAGTAAACCTCATTATCTATAAAATACCTTCGTCTTTGTTCTTTGTACAGCATAACCTGAAACTTTAGTCTAGAGGTAATATGTATCTTCTAGGCAAGCATGCTTCATTTTCCGACAGAATCATCACTTTCCAACTGGTGAGATTGTGTTAAAATGCAAAAAGTTGGATATGTTAAGCTACATAGACACAAATCTTAAAAGCAACATACACTCACCGAGCAATCTTGGAGATCAGCACCGCCTCCTGAGTAGCGATTTGAGTCACTGGCTCACTCAAAACGCTGGGATTTAGAATTCCCTGTCTTAGTTTAACCTTCTCTTCGTCTGATATAGCATGAGGTGCATTCTTCCTCCAGAATCTATCGACTCCATTCTTAAAGCACATTACCGCGAGCCACCGGACATTGCTGTCTATGGAATGATTTGATAGTACATTCTGTAATGTGTAAATATGGTTACTTAGCACTAGAAAAAAATATTAGTTAATTGTTATTAGTACAAATAAGTATTAATAATTTTGTGTGAGGGGCTCCACCCTATTCGGTTGACTCGATTCCTATTTTCATCTCTGTTGGACTGTGATTTGACCACTATGGTTAGTGATGATGTGGTTGACACCCTAGGCCTAGATTCACTGGCTCTCAAGGATATACATATACGCTTTCACACTCTTAGCCCTACACTAAATTCAATAACTTGTGTCATAGGTGCCGGAAACACTTACACTTAGAACCTAGAACACAAATTTCCCTTGGGAAGAAAACTTGTTTCCACCAGTAATCAAACCCGATACCCCTGCTTGGAAGGCAGTCATGCATCCAACTTAACCAACGGGCAGTTCAAACTATTGGAACAACATTTATAGTCATTATGGCGACTAATTTTACTATTTGACTGTGGAAATCTAAAAATGTAGCAAACCTGACGAGCATGAGAATGTACCATCATGAATTTCACAATGTTATCTTACCTACCGGAAGCTCAAGCCTGTCTTAGGATTCGAAACTGTGACCCTTGAATAGATGGTGAGCTGACTACGACAGTGCTATTACGGTTTCTTATGGTTTGAATCTTACAACGGCCTTGGGCTTCCAGTTTTTTTTTTTTTTTTTTTTTTCTTATAATGATGTACCAATTACGTTTGGAACACCATTTGAATTACGATCTAGCCTTAAGACTAATAGGTAATTTGATTTTGACCTAAAATGCTAAGTAGAATAGTATATTAAGAATGTGTCCAATAACACTTTTCTTACTGTCTCTATTATCGGGAAGACACTTTGTTCTTGTGTTCTTTGTTAATAGCACTCACTATATTACACTGTCACATCACTACACTAGCTCAAAAGGTTTAGTTCTTTTGAGTCTTCTCACTAAGTCTGTGTTGTCGAGGAGCTGGATTGCCTCAACATTCACATGGTGATGAAGTCTTTGTTCATGAGCTTCGGCGAGTCTTTTTATAACACTAGCGACGAGTTCCACTTTTAGGTCCCGATGAAGATCATCATTTCTGATGTACCATGGTGCATTAACAATGCCCTTCAGTACTTTGTTTTGGAATCTTTGTATCATCTGGATGTTGCTATGTTTGGTACAGCCCCACAGCTGAATACCGTACGTCCATATTGGCATGAGGACTTGCTTGTACAAGGCTTCCAGTGATAATAAGTTTTTTTTTAATATTGTAAGCTAGCTTTAAATAGTATAACTTATCTATCTATCTAATATTGTGATGAAATTTATAATACCAGGTCTTATTGTCATGCCTCCTCAGCTAGCTACACTTGAGAATGCAGGTTTCCCACCCTTAAGTAGAAAAATTACTGACGACAAACACAAACAAGTCTGTCTGCACTATGGGCCCTTGGTTTCGATTCCCAGCTGGAGCAAAATTTTCCTTCTCAAGGGACATTTGTCCTTCTGGTTCTGGGTATAATTGTGTGTGTATATGTAAATGTTGCCAGCACCCACAATACAAGTCTGTGAACTTCGTTTGGGGCTGGGAGTGTGAATGAATGATTAAATATTCAAGGGCTACAGTGTTAACCACCCGTGATCAAATCACAACTTATTAACAGGCGAAATGTGATTTTATTTATATAGCATTAGCCATGCTAGGCAGAACTATAGTGATAAATTTAGAAAGGAAAAATTTTCAGGCGGGGCTTGAGTAGCTCAGCGGTTAGAGCAATAGGGCATGAGACCCTATGGCCGCGGGTTCAAATCCCGCCTCAAGCGATAATTTTTCCTTTCTAAATTTATCACTATAGGTGAAATGTGGTCAACTTTTCTATCAGATATAAAAATTGCTGAAAAGGAATCTAGGTTGTATCTCTCCAAGTGAATTTCAGTCTCTACTAACCAGAAGCACCGAGTAGAACCCCGGTTCCTTCTCCCACTCCTGTAGCTGCTTCTCAGCTGGCTTCAGGAGCTCCGTGTCTTGACTGGTGGCCCGGCTCAAGGTGTCCAGCACCATCGCATATATTTGGGGATCCATGGTTTCTTAGCTGTAACACATATAACTTAAGTATTAGGTACTTATAAATGTTATAAATATTATTATAAAATTATTGAAGTTGGATAGCCTTAATACAAGTGACTGTCTTTCTGACCCGATCCGTCGCAGACGGATGGGGGGGAGGAGGAGGCAGTTCGCCCGCCTCCTCTCTCCTCTTCTGTAGTGGGGTCACCGGTGGAGAGTCAGGGAGCTCTCCACTGGCTTGCACGGCCCCACAAGTCTGAGGGGTGGCCTTGGTGAGCAAGGTCCCCCCCTACATAGGCGCAGTGGCCCGGTTGTACTCGGGCCTACCGCCGGGGCAAGATAGTGACTGCTAGCGCGACCCTATCTTGCCCCACCTCGGCGAGGGACTGCTCACGGGGGGGTTTTTAGTGGGTTTGAGTCCCACATACCCCCTTCCTTCACCCCCGGGAAGGAAGGGAAGTGCAAGGCATTTTCCACCACACAAAAAAAAAAGTGGCTGTCTTTAGATTTACATGTGAATTTTTTATTTATATAAATTAATTATAATCATTTTAAAGAAAATCTCTTATTATTGGTTAATAATCTTTAGTCTTAAGATATTATAAAAGAATTCTGAAGAAGAAGAGTCAATTTCTGTGTTTGACCTGGCTTTGGCATAGTTGATTATATGTATCTTCTATGCTGCTAGTTCATTAAGCTGTAGAAACACCCAAATGTGTGTGGGTGTGTAAGTGTGAGTGTTTCTATGTGGGCTATACAAGTTTCAAACTTAGTGCAGGCTATGAGTGTTGTTTGTTTTTGTTAATGTAACCAATACACAATTTTTATGACAAGTCAAACTGCAAGCAGTCATTTCTGTGTAAATTGGGTAATAATCATTGGAGCCGTTTCCTAGATTCAGATTATATTATACGCTGTGATTCGAAGTAGATATATGGAAGGGAAGGAGATGGAAGAGATGGGAAGTCTTCCTCTAGCTTAAGCTAATCTTACCCAGAAGATGGGTTATAATATTATGTTAAGTCTTATTTTGAATGATGTTAAAATTAAATGTCAAGTCTCAAATGTACATATACACAACATATATTTTATCCAGTTATCTCATAAAAACATGATTGCAGTTCATGATAGTTTAAAAATTCTGCATATACTAACATAAACATATAATACTGCTAGGATCAAGAGTGCTTATATAATAATACCAAAATTTTGCTTTTAATATTTTTTGTTATTTTCTTTACATGTATTAGACATACCGGACATGAATACCCATATACAATAATTAAATATATAGACATAAGTTATAATAAGACTAAATACTAATGACATGCATCCTGTATTAAAGGCCCTAGATGGTATTAGAACTGTCTCATTCAAAGGGAATGCTAACTCATGACCATAATTGAATAAGATTACCACTTTTTGTCCCCCTAGGGTGCATACAGGAACACAACCATTGCCCTTCAATGTCATGCATAATCCCTTATATATTTGGGACACTAATTAATGACCCTATGAAAGAGTATGGACGCACTGTGCACGAAACAGCTGTTTATAGTTTTTGTTTTTAAGTTCATGAGCCGCCCGCTTACATTAGCAAAAACATTTTGCTCTACGTGACATGTTTACCGATGTAAACTCGTCTTGAACAAAAGTTTATATGTATATATGATACATTTTACAATTAAGCTAATCAAAACATGTGCCGGTTTATGAATAATTACAGTAATATACATCAAAATGTAGCAAACTTACATTTCACCCTGAAAGCCCAAAAGGCCTAACATAACCTAGTACATAATGCGTAGATCGCAGACGAATCGTAAATAGGGTCAGAAATGATGTCAATTTAGCACTGAAAACATTTGTTCATCAGTTATTACACCGAATTTAAACAAAAATATGTTTTTACAACAAGAATTATTGCAAAATACCGAAAACACCACGGAATTCCGATTTCCGATATTTTTAAATGTCAAAGGAATGACGAACTGCTGTCAATGTCACATTGCCATTAATGACATTTGTCAGACAGGAAGTGATTCGTTTAAAATATTTCTACGTCATATCATCACTAATATAAGAGCTCGGCTACACTAGCACACTACATATCGGATCCTAATTCCTAATAGATCTTGATGCTTATATTTTATAATAAATATATTATTATGTTAAGCAGCTTTAAAATTTGATTAATTTCTAAGTCATTTTAAAAATATTAACCTATTTTATAACACCGGGTTTGATAATTTTTATCATCATTATGTTATCAGTATTTATATCTGCTATCTTCAGCAGATAATATTTAATTATTTTTTTAACTTTAAATGTACGTACGTCGTTACTTCGACTTGTTTTACTAATAATAAATAGTATTTTATTAAAATTATGTCTTGGGACAAATCCGTAACCGTGAGCTTGAACAGCGATTCCACAGGGTGCTTTTATACTGGGGATATAGTTACTGGAACTATAACTTTAGATATCGAAAAGGACTTAAAAATTGAGAGTAAGATATTATATTTTGCGAACTTAAAAAATCATATAAATGCTTGTAAATAGATTCATATATAAAAATATTAATATTTAATAATTGATAAATTCTAGGTATCGACATGGAAGTAGTTGGGACCAGCAAAGTGCAATGGACAAGACCTATGCCAACTATTCCGTATATAAAGATTTATTCAGAAAAGAAAAAAGAAATGTTTGTAAAAATAGATGATATATTTAGAAATTGCAGACACGGTAAGTAAAAATAAAAATAAACAAAACAAATAGAGTAATTATTAGTAGTTATAGTTACTTTAATCCTGCAAAACCCTGCAGTGGTAGTATATCAAATAATAATACAGATTATTAGGTAACAGGTAGAGAGAGATAAAAAATGATACATCTTCTGATGACTTCGTACTGGAGAATGTTAATTAGATATAATTTCACATATTTTATTAAATAGAATTTCAATATTAACCAAGTTTAAAATTTCAGGAAGTCGAATTCCAGCTGGAATTTATAGTTATCCTTTCCACTTTGCCTTACCTCATGATCTGCCATCTACTTACAAGGACTCTATAGCAAAGGTTTATTACGTAATAAAAATCAAAAGCAAACCAAAGTACAAAATCAGGAAAGTTATTCCATTTAACGTTCTGGGCAATGTCAATCTCAATAACTTAGAAGAAATACTGGTATGTACAAATTAATTTATTAAAATCGTCATATGAAACATAATATATTATTATTTATCAGTGTGAGTGAGTAAAACGCTAGTATCCTATTTCAAAAATATCATAATATATTGAAATAATTATAAGCCTTTGTATTTATTATTTCTGCATCTTTTTTAGGCACCATGCTTCTATGAATTCCATAAAATGTTTAATAATGTAGCGGGTGTAGTGACAGTTCATATCAAAACATACAAAGGAATTGCACCCAGGCAAACCATTCCGTTTGAAGTTACAATTAATAATGAAAAAAATATAAGAATATCGGAACTCAATATAATTTTATTGCAAGTAAGTACTTAATGCTAGTTTTATTTGAAAAGAGATAACTTTCAAAGAATTTTTCTAATTCTCATTACCTGGCAATGGCAAGAGCAAATGTTTCCAGGCCCACTCAGTAATTACACCGATAACTCGCTCTTTCAGCTGGAACCATACCTGCTAATGCAAACCTGCTATTCAACTGTTCGGCAAAGGGGTGCACTAGCAAGAAGTTCTGTCCCATTTGTTTGTTGACATAGATTCATATCTCTGTCCTTGTATGCGACTGGAGGAAGTATTCTGTCTTAAACTCCTGGATCTTACCCAGGGTACCTTCCAGCGGTCATTCCCCAATCCAGCACCTTTGACTCTGGGGACCTACCTATATTTTCATATGATCGTTTATACTTTGACCAAAAATTTACCGAAAATTGCCAAATTAATAATTAAAATCTACCAATATCAATATGGTTGAAACATCAAACTCTTTATTTATTGCTTTACTACAAATCCTGTAGTATTTTTACCAGGTGGACAATATTATATAATTATACATGTATAATTGTATAATAATAAAAAAATATTATATATCAATAGAATTAATAAAAATATATTATGGTTAGTAAATGATATAATAACAAAATATTTTATTGACTATTTATTTCAGAAACTCAGATATACCGTTGCATCTGGATACGCCACCGAAGAAAAGAGAATATCTAAAGTATCTTATAAAAGTATAGGAAAATCTACGGCAGAATTTTGTAATTTAACAATGGAAATACCACAAGTTGCTCCTTCAAGTGTGTACATGGAAGAGCCAATGATAGATATAGCCTACGTTTTTAGGGTAAGAAGTATCGAACTAATACAAAAAAAAACTATAAGTGCCTAATTGTTTTGGGACTCCACCCATGTCGAATAATCTAAAAATAAGAGCAAAACAAAACAATATGAAAGAATGTGAAATATCGAAATTCAATTAAAAAAGACTGAAAAGATTTCCAAACAAAATAAATGTTTTTTGTCGTTTTCCATGATTTTTTTTTGAATATTTTTATTTATTACCCATCAATGGTAATAATAATTTTTAACATTTAAAACATTTAGGTATACTACTTTAGTGAACGTGGTATTTGTTATTGTTAATTTTATCCTATCCTTAAACACCCGAAGATTCAAGATAAAACGTATACCATGTTGTATTACAACATAGGTACAAGGTAATTAATTTGGCGCCTTGAATGAACTCAATTAGATAAATATATAACCCCTAATTTTGACTTCGCTGTTGTTAGGTAACAAAAAGTTTTTTTCTCTTTTATCGCGTCATCCACGGGCCAATCATTGACGCCACGCCGCCCGCGTACCGTAAGGAAAGTTAAACATTAGTCGACACTTATTTTATTTAACATTTAAATAATAATATAAAAAATTATAGGGACAGCTATGATAATATAAAAAAATAATTTTTTTTTGGTAAGTTAGTTAAGCATTTAGCTGCTATCCCATCTGATGGAAAGTGATGATACGAAACTATATTTCAAACTCATGCATACGTCCTATTACTATATCAATAAAAATCACTATACCACAAATATTAATTACTTACTATTGTTTCAGGTGGAGGTTTGCTTTCCGTTTCATTTTAATCTCTACAAAGAAACACCAGTGACGATAGCAACAGTACCTGTAATTCATTACGATTTTTGATGGATTTATAATGAGAAATATCTCAATCATGGCCATAAAAGTAATATTTATATTAAAAATATGTATAGAAATATATTTTGAAAAAATATTTATTGTATAAACTGTGTACAGTATAATTATATACCCCACAATTTTCCCCATTTTGGGTGTACAGTTTGTTACAAAAAATATTTTATTTTATTCATAATTATTAAAGATGAAATGCTGGACACGTCTATTAAAACACTAAACTAACAATAATTTTTTTTTTTGTGTTATAATATTATGCTTTCGATATTAACTACCCCTTAATGCACCTTTTCCCTTTGTTTACTTCCAAAAGCTTTAAAGAGTGAGTGTGGGGCTCCAACCCACTAAAATCTACCCGTAAGCAGTCTCTCGCCAAGGTGGGGCAGGATAGGGTCGCTCTAGCAGTCATTATCTTGGCCTGGCACATGTGATTTTTTCTCGATTACGTTATCGTCTTCTTTACTACACTTGCTAATATAATTCGAAGCTTTTACTCGATTAGTTTTACTTGAGCGATCCCAAAACATTAAGTTCATATTTGGATTGCGTGAGCATGACCACAATATCTGAATTTCGCTTAGAGCTCAAGTCGCTTTCCATCCAATTTCTCCGGGTCGCTCATATCATGTTCTATCCAATCACTACAAAATATTTTTTAAGGATATACAGAAGTCAACAATTAGAAGTGCTATATACTCGCTATATACAAAACAAAGAAACATAATACAGATCACAGCCACTTCGTTTTATCTCTGTGAAGGAAACTACAGGGACCGTTCATAAACTGCACATAAGTCACTACTTTTTAATACTTTTCGCTTTCCTTTTCGGTTTTTAATGATCTTACTCGCCTTCCCTTGAAATTGCAGCATTTTTATTATTTAAAATAATAATACAGGTTCAAAAATTACAATGACTTAATACATTAGTACTAATCATAGGTTTGTCTTCTATCTCGAAATACACAAGAAACCTACGACAATAAAAATTGGTTTTATTTTAACGTTGAATATTTTTATACCAAAAACATTTAGGCCATATTTTTTTCTGATGAATATCATTAATGAGTACGGAGACATAAATTCATTGAAAAATAATATCTTAATTTATTTAATTCAAAATAACATTATAACGGATTCGTTAAGTTTACTTTATTTCGTTTTTTTTGATGCCATTGCCTACCTTTCGCCCATTGGAGACGCGGAAACAACTAGGCGCACAACACACCTCAATGAGGCGACATCAGATCATCGGTAAGCCTTCTGCTGAACTCGTGTTTCTGGAGAACTTTAATGCCCGCCACCAAGAGTAGCTATTCCCATAACAGAACACTGACCATGCTCGGAGAGAGATGTGCAAGATAGTTTTGACGCTCAACCTCACCCAAGAAGAAGAATCCAAGAACCAACTAGGATACCAGTCAATACCAGATATCGATAGCCACACAGCAAATTTTTTGGAACTTCTGCTGACAACAGATCCAGACTGATACTCGATCAGTGTCAGTCCATTCCTCGCCCCATTGCAGCCCCACTGGAACCCGATGAGTAGATCTAAGGACCTGTGCGCCTTAGTTAGTAACTCTGATTCTGACACGCCTCTTCTTCGCTTCTGTTTGAGACAGGACAAGTGCCGTAGTCCTAGGAACGATTTCCCTTTTTGGGTACAGGTTGTACGTTGGCAAACTTCCACGCTTTCGGCACTCCATTCGACAGAGCTCAGCTGGCCGCTAAGAAATTCGGTATCCTCGCAAAGGCTAGGCAGTACTTCACACCGGGGCAGCTTCTCATTTTATATCAAGCTCAAGTCCGATCGTGTATGGAGTACTGCGGCCACCAGTGGGTTGGATCCGCTATGTACTAGCTTGAACTTCTTGAGTCCATCGACCGGCAAGCAAAAAGCCTGGAATTAGATGATTTAATTCCCCCATGCTGTTTTTACCACCTTACAACAAGACAAATTGTCCAACGTCATCATATATATATACATACCTCTGGTTCACTCGAAGCGTTTTACTTCTACGTTTATCATACGTACAGCAAGGAAGTGGAACTCATTGCCTGCGTCTTTGTCACCCGAACGGTACAATCTGGGTGTCTTCAAGTCTAGAGTTACCTAGTAATCTTCTAGGCAAGCATACTACATCTTCGACCGCATCATCACATCATTAGGTGAGATAGTGGTCAAATGCTTGCATTTCGAGTTTTTTTTTTTGATGCTAGATAGGCAAGCGTTTGACCACCATCTATCAGAAGATACCTATTCACTCTTGAATTGAAAATGAAACAAAACCAATGAAGGTATACGCCTTCATAATTTTTTTAGTTCGTCCGTCTTTTAGAAGCTCAAAGCTTCTATTTTTTGTCAAAGCTGTTAGTTTAGTTATTTGTAATTACGTGAGTTCTTAATTTTATTTTTAATAAGTATCAACTTTTTTTTTATTATGTTATATTTGCAATCTACGGGCCAATTGCCTATATTTCCTAAAACTAAACGAAAACTATATACAGCAAAAGAAGAACCAAGTTTTTAATCAGGTACGATTAAGTTTATGCAAAACAAGATTATGCGAAGAGAATTATGAGAAACACCGGGTAATGATGTAGGTGTGACCTCGAGGTTGTATTTTGTAAGAATTAGCCATTCATTGCTTCAGAGATTTTCAAAATATATTATACTGTACTAATTTATCTAGTTTTTATTTATTACTTTGGACGACTAGGTTTATTGACGTTCCGCAAAACATAATTTTAAATAGGCGTACTGTGTTGATGATTAATTTTAAATCTATTCCAACCTCTTCGAACAAATGATATTTCGAACAAGTATTTTTGACATATGGCAATATTATTACTGCCCTCTAGCGAAGAAATAGGTACTACAAATATATGGAATTATTTGTTCATTTCAGGACTATTTATTGGTTTTTCCTAGAATTTATACAAATTTGTAAATATTAGAATACATATAAAAAAAATATTATTATTTTATTGGTTTTAATAAGTATTTGAAAACCACTGTGTAATTTTTGGTTTTTTAATTAATAAGTTTAACTTTGACTACATCCTCCTACCATGACTTTTTATGAAAGCGGAAATGGTTGGTCCGCCATAATCATTCGTGTGGGTCTGTGCTTGTGTGGTTTGGGTGTCTTTACCGGTGCCAACCATTATTTTTAATTAGTAATAAGTTATGCGTATGAACCCAGACATGGACGATGATGAGAAGGGGTGAGTGTATTCTAATTTATATTATTTTCGCTTTAAGACCGTCCCAAATGTGCCACATAGAATAGGTCAACCCAACTGGCATGTTCGCTTGGTGTGTCGCATTTCACGGCTAGCCAACGAGGCCCTTGAGGAAGCGTTATGAAATTTACGATGGATTCTCAATAACCCTGAGATTGATCGAGCTTCTTGATGTTTGATGACGTGCGTCACCCGTAACCTGACTTTGTTACGAGCCGCGAAGTCTCAATTACCCTCTTACTTTAGACCGGCTAGCGGGCAGCGACCCCAAGCCTCGCCGCGCGACTTGCGTGGTGCGATCATGGCAGCTATTACTTTCCCATGATATTATTTTCTGATCCTTTAGGCGAAACAAAGTTATAAGAAGCAGTTTATGTAACTGTATCGTTAGCAAAATCCGTGATGTGGATGCGTCGCAATATTGTAAAATTAACCTTTCTGTGACTAATCGTTGCTTTCTCTTATCGCTGATTTTGCCATAGGTTTTTGTAGCGTCATATATTGAATAGGACATGATTTCGAGAGGTCGTGCTAATGAGGTTATTAGATCAATGAGTATTGCCGCGTAGCGCGCTCTCATCTAAACATGCTGATTCATTTGCATATGGTAAGATTCATACAATGTCAGCTAAATTGACGAAACATTCCGTAAAACGTCTAAATTCTTTGCATTCGCGCGCGTCGCTTCCTATCGGACTTCATGACAACAATCAATAACCTTTCTCCATGTACAAAAGCTTTATTCCACATGATTTCATTAATTGAAGGTGTTTTGTCCTTGTCTCTCCAAGTGCAATATAGCCAATCTTATAATGAAACATTTTGGACATATTTTTAGGTTATCATTATTGAATACAAACAATCATAAAGCAGTAAGAACAACTGAATTGTTATCAATAACTAGAGTTATTGTCTTGTACTAGCTATTAACCTACCTACTCATAGCAAAAAAAGTGAATGTTACTTTCACCTCTTATGATTGTGCTTAGTAAGCTCTTAACTAGCACATGAAAGGCTTACAAACTTTTCAGAGAATAAAAATCAATATAAAAATTCAGTCATCTGACTTTATAGAATGATTTGAAATAAAAAAAAACCAGGAAATATTTGACATGCAGATATATTGACCCAAGTACAATATTTTACTGTTAATATTATCTCATTATGTTAGATCAAAAACCAAACTCATATCTTCTGAATTCTGATGTCTAAAGATTACTTGAATCAAGTCATTCACAATATGTGTAATATTGTGAAAATGAACAATTTGACATAGTAGATCATTAACTGTGAGAGAAAATAATCATCATTCAAAATTTCATCTCACTTTTGCTGATCTGAAACAAGCCAAAATAACAACTAATTTGCTCATTAACATGTCGATGTTGAACAGTATTGATTGTAACTTTACATGTGAAATTTTGGAAGTCTATGCATAACCAAAATATTAATATAACCTAATAGTAGGTAACTCAGTATAAATTTTAGTACAACAGATGTTTGGCTGACATTGTCGCTTTCCATCTGGGAGATAGTGGTTAAATGAAGAATTTTTAAAAATCATTACATAGACTACTTCTTCTATTTTTGACTTCTATCGATATTCTGCCAGTGTCGTAAGTGTGACCAGTGTATGGTTCAGGAAACACTGTACAGAGATTATTATATTACCATGTTTAAGATAGCCATTAATAGGTCAAACAAAAAATATACTCCTTAGCAACATTAGCACTACTGTAAAATGTTTGAGCCTAAATATAAGATATGTTTGGGCCAGATATTTGGGAAAGAAGGTAGTAAAAATCATTTAGAAATGAGGGTAATTTTATCCTTGAATAGTGATGCACTGTCACTATAAGCTTATAAAGTCCGCATTGTTAACTTAATTGGTTGACTAATAGGATGTATTTCTAGTACCTAGGTATCAAAATTGCTTAATCCAGTTAACATTATTCTAGGTGTTGACTTTAAAATCCTTGTTAATCCTTGACACACTTTAGTGCTGGCATTTTTAAATGTCAATGGGTACCAAGTCTTGCAATTAATTGTTCATTGTAACTGTCAGAGATGAAGTTTCTTTATTTGACGAACTATGTATTCAGAAATAAAGGTTTTCTATACATTGTCTTTGTATCCTGAAGATAACCTATGTACATACTTGTAGATAAAATTAAATCATACCTAATGACCTAAAAACCTAGTTGGTACACTTATCAGTTTCAATGTATACCAATAGGAGTTAATAGGCTCATAGATAACACAAATACTAAGTTTAATTGTTAATAATTGAAATGCAAGCATAGCTTAAAAAACCGACTTCAACGGTTATTTTTCTGTTTTGGTTTGATTGATTTTGATAAAATGTATATAGGACCACCTCTGAAGTAATCTACCAAACAAAAAAGAAATCATCTAAATCTATTCATAATTACCGAAATTTTTTGAAGTTGAAAAGGAAATTAATCGATACCTATTATAATTTTTAAACTTTCGCGATTCGAACACATAGTTTGCCTATTAGATGTTTATCTATACTAAAAGTGTAACTCATTGCCTGTGTCTTTGCTCCATGCTATATTATCTGGGAGTCAAGAGCGAATAGGTATATTCTAAGCAAGCATGTTACATCTTCAGCCGCATTATTACTTTCCATCAGGAGATGGTAGTTAAATGCTTGCCTAACTGAAACATACATAGAAGTAAAAAAAAAATATTCTGATGACAGCTGTAGTGGTAATTTACTCTCGCTGTTGCTGTTGATTGCTTGTTAGTTGTGAAATTCCGTGTTCAGCAGTCATCAATATCAAAGATTAGTATATTTTTATGGAATAAAGCTATTAGTCCTCTCTATTAGTCATGAGTTTATGTTGGATAGACCTTAACAAACCTGACGCTAGGATTTCAACAGTTCATCAAATCATATACTCAATAGAAACAGTTGATGATATTCTTAGTTACTCTTGTTTTTTTTAAAGTGTTCACTAAATAAATGCCTATCTATCTACATATTATGTAGATAGATATGCAAATTGTGTAGTACATAGTAATGAAATGTGTAATAGGAAAAATCTCCGCATTCCACTTAAACCTAAAGTTCATTTGAACATCTAATAAAATTTTCAATTTATGGGCCCAGAAAACTGTTCGTTGGCGGTCTATCATGGGAAACGTCCCAGGAGAATCTGCAGCGGTACTTCTCTCGCTACGGCGATGTGATTGACTGCGTGGTGATGAAGAACAGCGAGTCGGGGAGGTCCCGGGGCTTTGGCTTCGTCACCTTCGCTGAGCCTTCGCTGGTGAATGTGGTCCTGCAGAACGGACCTCACCAGCTTGATGGCAGGTAAGGGTGTAGAGCTTTTTTATTTAATCTCATAATAATATGTTATTTCCTTAAAAAGTAGAAGTGTTAGCAGCATAAAAACTATAATAATTTACGTATGACTAGTGTCCAAATGGCATTTTGCTCAATTACTGTCAAGTTGTATATAAGTATATAAGTGTTGTATATAAGCTGAAATCCATGGTGTTAGCCTTTTTTCTCACCCTGTAGGGGAATACAGTTGTAAATTACCACCATCAAGAAGAAAAATCTATCGCCAAGTTCTAAATAGCCTTCTGGCAGTTATTCTTGAGAATGAGAGCCTGTCACATTCTCAGCCTAGCGTGTACTGTCTCCTTCCACATCAACTGGTGACAGTGGTGAAATGCTCTAAACTTACCAGAGAAAAGAAAATATGTTAGAAATTCTCTCTTGGGTTATGTTTTGTTGGGTCAATACTAAGTTACGGATAGTGTAATTTTGTAGGCAGATCTGTGACGCTTACCATCAAGCAAATGACTAGCTTGTCTTCTAAAGATATTCATTTATAATTACAAGTCATTGAACGTAGTGTGGGGCTGTGAGTATGAAAGCGTTTATGTTTATTGATATAGCCAAATGTAATGTAGTGGATATGTCTTAAATGTTTTGTTATAGGTACATGCAAGTAACTTAATGCAAATTAATTAATTTTACTATTGAATAAAAATCAAATAATTAAGTAACATGCATCTATTACATATTATGACTTTAACTTTTGTTTTAAATCAATATGAACCCTAATTTCTTTCTATGTCAAGGTTTTAGTCATTTAGGTACATAAAATACCATTACTTACCTATAAAATGAGTTCCTGGGAATGTTAAGAAAAGGTAAGTTGGGATAAGTATTCATTCAAAATCGGGTACTAGGTAGGTTAATATAAATTAATTATAAATATAAATGTATTCTAGGAATTTAAACCTTAAAAAAAAATACTATTTTTATTTAAATAATTGAAACGCAAGTAAATCTTACAAATCCGACTTCATCGCTTATATTTTGGTGTTTGTTGATTTTCTCAAAAAGCGCTTAATCAATTTCGATAAAATTTATATGGGACCGCCTTTGAAGTATGATCTTCCAAACAAAAAAATATACGAAATCAATTCATAATTGGCGGAATTATCGCGTAACATACATACATTAAAAAGACAGTCGAAAAAATGTTTTGGAGTGAGAACCTCCTTTTTTGAAGTCGGTTGATAAAAACATTTAGAATAATGGTGAATCCTATATTTTTAATAGCTAGAAAAACAACATACATTATTATGGTAACTGTAAAACTTGTGTGACGTTATTTCACCTTTGGCTGAGCATAATAATGACTCTATTATGTTTATAACATCGTGACTATACTTTTGGCTATTATTCTCAGATGAAGTTATATGTCAACATCCATTACCATTGGATTCTCCGTCACACATAACTTTTCAAGGGATTATTTTTATGTACGTCTGAAATTTTAAGATAATGAAAGCGGCCATCGACCTTTGCAAACAGCTCATGTTATTGTTTATCGTAAGAAAACTACGCAAATAACTCGAAGTCATAAATTGATAAAATGACGTGACAAAGTAAGGTTCCACAGAATTTGAATTATCTTCACTATTTCTTTATAATATGATGTTGATGATATAATACAACATTCAGTTTTATTGCGTGACCTATTTTCAAACGGAAATAACTAACCTTGCCGGCTAAATAATTTAAAGCTGACAGAAAAACCGAGCTGCAAGTTCACAAGAATCGCAAGGCGTAAACCTTGATAAAGAAAGCTAGTTATCTCTATTTCGGTTATTCCGATATAGATAAAACTACGAATAACAATAACACAAATATAATTATTGTGAATATTAAATGTATTATTCCGCGAATGCGTATTGATCAACAACATGTTTATTAACTACCTAATAATTTAAAAGGATTTTTGAAGTGGGACTTATATGGAAGGGCTTTGAAATTCTGATGCGCACCCTTAGACGAAAAGTGGTGGGGATTGAAATGTTTCCTTTTAATAAAAAAGTATCACTTCTATCGTGTCTACGACATACCCTGTTTAGTCCAGTTCCCATCGAGTGTGATGATTATAACCTCGAACTAACGAATTAGTGATATTAGCATTATTGCAAATTCGATGGTGGTAGTAGACTTTCTCACGTCTAGCTGAATGGGTTAATTTTTTACCGACTTCCCAATAAAGGAGGTACTCAAGTCGACTGTATTTCTTTTTTTTTTTTTTTTTAAGTGTGTTACCTCATAACTTCTATCCACGTGAGCCGATTTCGAATTTTTTTTTTAGTTTGAAAGATGTTGCTTTCTAATTGGTCCCATTTAAATTTGATCAGTTCTTGAAATATCGTCAATAATGTCTTTTGTGACGAATAATGCGTACTTTGACGATGTTCTCGTTTAGCCGACTTCAAAAGTTACCTCATAACTTCTTTTGTTGTGAGCCGATTTTGATGATTCTTTTTTTATTTGAAAGCTGGTGCTTTTTATGTAGTCCCATTGAAATGATAAAGCGGTGAAGTCGGTTTTTTTAAGCTTTGCTTGCGTTTAGTTATGCTCAATTGGCAAGCTTCTGACCTCTATCTCGAGAAGATACGCACCAAATACGACACATTACACGTAGCGTGTTTACTAACCTCGACCACATGACATAGTTATCAAATGCCTTCAGAGAAAAAAAGTACTGGTCAAATAAAAGGGTCACAGCTATAAAGTAGACGGCCCAGGTGGGGCAATGGATAAATAAATCTCCACCCTATACACCGTAGGTCTTGGTTCGATTCCCAGCAGGAGCTCAATTTTCTTCTCAAGGGATGTGCTTCTAGTTTTGACTGTGGTTGTGTGTTATATTTAAATGTTTCCGGCACTCGTACAAGACTTTGAACGTAGTGTGGGGCTGTGATTGTGATTGCGTTTGTATACAACGTGCATTACTGCGGTCCCTCGCATCGAAGCCGGCATTATAAATTGCAATTATTAGAGTTCATACTCGTTGCATCACTCCCGCCAATCAAAATATCTCTTTGTAGGTTCGTTTAAACTTGTTGATTTTTTTACTTCAATCATTGTCCACATCCAGGCAGTGCCCTCGGCGATTCAGCCGTTGGTACGTTCAGATGTTTGTGGGATAGCAAAGCAAATTAGCATATACTCATT
Source organism: Lomographa bimaculata (assembly GCA_948107665.1). Lineage (NCBI taxonomy): Eukaryota > Metazoa > Arthropoda > Insecta > Lepidoptera > Geometridae > Lomographa > Lomographa bimaculata. The sequence goes on from OX403599.1 coordinate 16,220,692, forward strand.
GTTCATATGAACTTGGAGTCTACAAGATTTGCAACAGATGTTGTTTTTATACAAAACAAGACAGATGAATTACAATTGTATATTTAAGGTAAGCCTTATGCTATTACATTTATGTGTGCTGGTAGACAGAAACATAACACACACAATACATGTATCTTAAATCGAACTTGGTACCGTAGCGTTGACTTATGCTGACAAGGCAAACTTTAAATGAACTTAGGTTGAAATATCATGTTACTCATTGTTTACGTTAACTTAGGAGTCTATCTGAAACAGACGTAGTATTTATGCAGGACTTAAATTTTTTGGTAAACAATGCTATTATAAACATTTAGCCCAGCACTCAGTTTGGAGACCACCAAGAGGTCAGTCAGCTCTTGTCAGGCTTCATTAGCATTTAGGTGGAAACATGTGAGATGTAACGAAATAACTACGGTAAAGTCACTTCTATATCTGCAAAATACAAGAAACCTCTTGGAACATCATTCCATTGAGACCAACGGCTTTCGTGGTATGGTTGTTGAAAAATACTGTTTTATGATATTGTTTCTTACATATTTTTAAATATACTATTTATGGATGCCGTTAATTGCGGGTCAGTGTAGTTTAACCAAATATTAATTATAAATTGTCATCATCTTAATTAAAACGGAAAATATAGCAGTCAGAAGAAAGCCGTATAACAGTACTAGCCGTGCCCCGCGGCTTCGTCCGCTATTATCAAGTTAAAAAGTAGCCTATGTGTTAACCCTAGGTATAAGCTATGTACATTCCAAATTTCATCCAAATCCGTTCAGCCATTAAAGCGTGAATAGGGAACAAACATACTTGCACACTTACACACAAACTTTCGGATTATAATACATATTAAGTAGGATAACTAGATGAGCTATGGCTTATAACAAGAATCAGGGTTTCAAAGTTTTCTGGTTTTCAGGGTTTCAATTGCCCTATCTATTATAATAGCCCTATTATAATAGAAATTGCTTGCAACGTACGGCAGTTTAAAAATAGACGTACAAAATGTTGTTTGTCTACATTTTGGGTCTGTTGTAATGAAGCTCCAGAATTCTGGCAATATTTGGCCTAGCTAAATGAGTTCGCCACCTGCACAAACAGTAAAACCACAATATTACTCTAGGAACAAACCTTTAGCTTGAAGTAGGAAAAGTTTAAAAATATTCTTTCGTTTAATTATCATATGATACAGATCTTTCTTTTTTAACTATGTAAGTAAGGTATTTTACTTATAACATATGCTCAAATAGATTTTATATTCACAACACTTAACACTAATAATTCCAAAAAGTCTTTATTTAATCCTAAACAGTTTTCTCATCTAAATAACTAAGTCTGCCTGTTAATTACTAGGTTAGCGACCATCTATGGGCGTCTAAAAATTACTGATTGCCGACTGTATCTTATTCGTACTAATATTTTCTCTTCTTTCTTCACTTCTTAACCCCTGGATTATTCTTGATTAGATTTGGTAGGAAGACTGCTCTCAGTTATAGATAAAGCTGGTTCTGTTATGCTGGAACAGACACTGATGATGTATCAGTGATACTAGTTGATGATGGAATTACACAGAACCTTATCTTCGATAAGCAGAAAACAACATGATTAATAAAAATAACATGCCAGCAATAAACGAGTAAGATTACAGTGAGGTTAGGTTGACACAATTAAACGCAAGCAAAGCTAAAGAACTGACTTCACCGATTTACCTTCGAAACTTTGATCAGATTAGATGTACTAAACACGCATAATTGACAATATTTCAAGAACTACTGATCAGATCTTGATCAAATTCAAATTGGACTAATTGGAGAGCAATATCTTTCAAACAAAAAATAATTCAAAATCGGTTCACGTAGAATGAAGTTATGAGGTAACACAAAAAAAATACAGTTGACTTGAGTACCTCCTCCTTTTTTGTGAAGTCGGTAGAAAAGTGAAGGTGTTGTTACAATTAACAAACGAAATGTAGGTCATTTCATCAATGTACAAAGTCCAATCGCTAGAGCGTGAATGAGAAAGGTCCGAATAGTATCATATCTTTACTCATAATTGCGAATATTTTGGGTTAAATTCATCCCAAAACCGTTAATGCGGGCGTTGATTATGAGAGCACAGTAAAACTATAATTCCTAGCAATATTTCGATTTTACGATGAGCATTTAGTACACACTCTTAAAGCTTTTTCTATGATTTTACTAAGTAAATCAGTCGATACTAATTGCTTGCTAACAATTCCTATTAGCACAACCTAAGTTCTCATTGCTTACAAAAATAGATCTTCTGGAACTAGTAAGATTACTTTAATCTTACGTCAAAATTTGCGAAATATTCTCTTCCGTGAAAAAAACGAGACGTATCTACAGAGATGATTATATCTATCCTCCGTACCATGTCCCAGATTGAGGCTTTCAGTATTTGCATATTTATTAACATCTTTCACTTGAATGGCTGAGCATTTAAGTAGGTAGGACCGGGGCTAAAAAGAATAAATGAATAAGAAAATTTGCTTTGTTTTATTTACTGTATCAGTGATATTTTTTGACAAGAGCGGCTATAATATCGTATCTGCGATCAAGTCTTATCGATTAATAATAATAATAATAATAATAATAAATGTTTCTAGATACAGGTAAGCTCCTAGTAAATAGCTGTAGAATTTATCTAGTAGAAACATTCTGCTCGTTTATTAGTATGTAATTAATGTGACTTTTAAAACGACCATGTCGTTCGCTTGATGATAGGCGTCATACGAGTCACTCATGCTACTTGCTAGTTTTTAATTACTAACTTGTTATCCCAAAAATTAATTATAGTACGACAATCGATGTATTCAAATTAATCCTAAGAACCATCCTTCTTTAACACGCGTCATTAGAAGAGGACAAAGTGTAAAAGCTGCAACAATGCATCCCATGTAACCACAGAGTACTCGTGGGTTTTTACGTTTAAATGATTATAAACTTCGTTTCTTTAACCATATTAACATTGTCGTAGAACCATCGACCCGAAGCCGTGCAACCCTCGCACTCTGCAGAAGCCGAAGCGTGGAGGTGGCTACCCCAAGGTGTTCTTGGGCGGACTACCATCCAATATCACCGAGACCGATCTGAGGGTCTTCTTCGGACGTTACGGCAAGGTCATGGAAGTCGTCATCATGTATGACCAGGAGAAGAAAAAGTCCAGAGGTGCGTTGAACTGTTGAATATCTTGACAGGTTTCTGTATTATTTATCTTTTGAAGAATTTTATTCCTTGATTTATTATCTGTAGTGTATTTTGCTTCCTAAACTTTTTTATTTACATATTTTGATTAATTTAGATGATAGTGTAGTTTGTCATGTTGTTCGCTAAAGTATGTCATTTTTTAATTGATTTATTTATAATAAATTAGTATTATTTATAATAAATTAGTAATATGATAGTAAACTTACTGATTCTTGCGATCTAAGATCTAACACATATGGATCTAATTTGCCAATTTTAATTCTTTCGAATTTTCTCAAATGTCTACAAAATGGCGGACTGGCAAACCGCCATGTTCTGACTTACGAATTTTTGGCTGAAATTATTTGATATATTTAACAATCCACATTCAGGCATTGCCCTCGGCTGTCTTGCTGTTGTTATGTTCAGATGTGTTAGATATCAAGAAATAAAATATTAAATAAACCAAGATGTTCCTGTAAACATTTTGGGATACGGTTTTGCGACATTCCAACTTTTAACACTATCTTCATTGGCACAAATTTTGTCACGAAGCATTTAAGTAGCGCATTGCATCATCAATTTCTTCCATTGAACATTGGTTCTATACATTACATACATTCGCGACTAGTCAATCCCGCCCACACGAGCCAACCGCTTTATTGATTGAATGAATGTTCTTGAAACTTCCAATATTTGTGCTAAAAATACCATTTCAGGGATCTTAAAGATTTGATTGTATCCCGATCGCGACAGAACCGTAAATCGTATAAGTTATAAATAAATATAAGTTATTTGGTACTGAATCACGCAGAATATTGGAATTTCAGAATTCATGGATCAGGATGGTGTCTTGAAGATCGATGAGACGAGGCGACCTTCACACCGAGGTAGCTAGATGTTAGGCTGTGAAGTGACTATGCCATATGGAAGGTCTTTTCAGACCGTACTAAGAGGGATCTCTCTATTGCAGGCTTCGGATTCCTGTCATTTGAAGACGAAATGTCCGTTGAGCGTGTGACTCAGGAGCATTTCATCAACCTCAACGGGAAACAGGTGATCATTTTTTATTAAAAATATATGTCACTGCTATTGTTCCTTATGTCTTCACATGAAGTACTGAACTTGTTGCAATCTGATTGATAAAGACTGAATAAATAAAGTAATTTTTTTTTCTAATACAAATTATAGGAGTCGGATTCAGATATTACTCTTATTAAAACAAAATCAACTACATCCATATTTTTTTTTATCAAACTGATGCTTAAATGCCTCTATATTATAAGTTTATGTATGTAACAGAAATAATAATCTTCCAAAACAGCAGCTGCATATAATAAACTTGTAAAATGTGTCACGTTATGTATGAAATTCTCATATAGCAAACTTCAAACAATCATGTTTAATAAACAGCAATATCACATCCACAACTTAATTTCCACAATATGACAATCAAACTTCAATATCCTGTCTCAAGTAAAAAAAGTAGCTGACAAGATATTTTTGAGCATAGGGCTATAAGTCTTTTGATATACTATGTTCTTAACAAGTTCACCTCTACAAACACATGCCTTGTGATTTTATTCTTCGTGACGTGAGTACGGCACAACACAATTGGCGTGTAATTGCCATATAACTGTTAAAAGTAATTGTTATTATAGGATTTTTCCACATCCAGGCAGTGCTCTCGGCCATCGTGCTGTTGGTACGTTCAGATGTTTGTGGGATATCAAAGCAAATTAGCATATACTCATTGTTCACGTGGACATTAGAGTCTACAAGATTTGCTACACTGTACATTTTGTTTCAATTGAAACGGAAAACAGCCGAGATAGAACTTGACTTAACGACTAAAATGAAATGTAGCAGTCAAAAATTACTTTGTCAATTTTATATTTGACTTTGTAATTTAACTACTTTGATAATCCAGTTAGTAGGTAATTAACAGAACTTGCCCTGCTGTCCCATTTTATATCTTCTTTAGGAAGTAGTTTCTAGGTTAATAAATACTGGTTTGTAACATGTTTTCTTGTTCAATGATGAACTTGAGTTGACAGAGTACAATTTTGTTCCTCTGATTTTTATGTTTCACCTCTCATTGATAGCTAGAGGAAAGAGGCGGGCGTCGAAGTAGTTAAAATTAAATGTACATTATGCATGCTGTATGTCAAACAACCTACTTTATATCACAATTTACACGGTTATTTTAGCAAACATAACGGAATACAATCATATCAAACAATTTATAAAAATATGAGGTTCGATCTAAATTGTTTTCCATGCCTAATTGCAACAATCTAATAAAAAATTCATAAATTGCTAGGAAAGTTACTCAATACTCAATTCTTTATTGCTTCCATAATGTACATGGGTTCTTAAAATTACATAACATAATAAGTTACATATTGAGATCATTATGTTACAGTTTCATACATATAACAATTACCTTATATCTTAGACTTTACGAATAAAAAATATTTTATATTGTATAAAATCAACCATTCGTTTTACATATGCTTTCCTACGTTCACAACTGACACGGTTATTCCGTTAGGTGGAGATCAAGCGCGCCGAGCCCCGCGACGGGTCCGGCAAGCTCGGTTCGGGAGGCGGCGGCATGGGCGGAGGCGGCATGTCAGCCCCGGGAGATGCTCCCCAGGCCGGCCAGTGGGGTCCCCCGGCTACCGCGCCCATCAACATGATCCAGGGACACAACGGACAGATGGGCGGCCCGCCCATCAACATGCCCATGCCAGGACCTAACATCATGCAGGTATGTCATGTCACTAATCCTGGTTTGGGAACTTATTGCTCTAAAAACAAAAATGCGAATTGTGTTTTAGTAGGGTTTTTGATATGCATTGTAGTTATTTTTGTTTCTATTGCATTAACCATGCTATTTTTAATTTTATAGCCTAGCCTAGGTTCAATATATCTATATCATAGGTTAGGAAGTATGGGTCTAAGAAGTAAACTTAGAAATAGACTTTCATCACTTGTAGTGAGGCTCGGATTGCTCAATGGTTAATATGGTGGGGCGTTACACCTTTGTCATAGATTTGAGTTTCGCTCTAAGCAATATTTTTCCATTCTAAATTTACTACTCATTGGTTTGGATATAACCTTTCACTTTTGCATGAGCCCCATATAAAAGTGATAAAAGAAAGAAATTCATGAACTTACAGAGGGTGCGGAGAATGTTCTTATTTATATCCAATGACATATGCATGTATCCAGCACGTTATATCCACATCCAGGCAGTGCCCTCGGCCATTGTGCTGCTGGTACGTTCAGATGTTTGTGGGATATGAAAGCAAATTAGCATATACTCATTGTTCTCGTGGACATTAGAGTCTACAAGGTTTGCGACATTGTAAGATTGCTTTTATCCTTAATTCTTTTCATGTGATCTTACATTACAATAACCTTTTCATGTAACCATGAGAATAGGAATACATAAACTGGAATTTAACTGAGAAATAAGTCCAATTCATTCAATTTAGGTGTAAGCTTATAATTTTATCACTTCGTCCATAGACGGAAGTTGAGATAGTGGTCTTAACAGAAAATCAGTCTAATCAACTTTTTTATTGTGGTTTTAATATATAATTATAGTACCATATCTCCGGGCAAATGTTGTATGTGTGGTACGACTTTTTACCTCCCGATGAAAATTCCGCCTCTTCATTACCAAGGTACTTGCACCATACTAGGGTTTGGCCACTTCCCCGGGGCAGACCCTTTATGTGTGGTAAAACTGACGTTCCTATCAAGGTTCCCCCTGTCCATAATCTTGGTAGAATTTAGCAAAGTATTTGGGTCGTCAGGGCTACCACGTCTCTAGGGTAGACATTTTAAGCGGGGTATTACTCTTTTACCATTCTATCAATTCCCCTTCCGCATTCTCAATGGAATATAGCACTGTATTTGTATCATCAGGCAGACTTCATACGCTGGCTACCTTCATACCTCTCCATTTCTTCAGTAGAATATAAACAAACGCTTTCAGACTCACAGCCCCTCACTAATTTCGATGACTCGTGCCGTGGGTGCCGGAAACATTCACATCACTACCAGAGCCATAAACGTAAATTTTCCTCGGGGAGGAAACTTGTGTTCCCGCCGTGTGTTATATCTAAGCACTTGTATCGGCAGGGCTACCAGGGCTGGGGCACGTCCCCGGGGCAGACGTCGTACGCGGGGTACGGCGCGGCGGGCGCGGGCGCGGGCCCCGGCAACTACCAGGGCTGGGGCGCGCCGCCCGGCCCGCAGGCGCCGCCGCACGCGCCCTCGTGGCCCGCCACCAACAACTACACGCAGCACACGCAGCCGCCCGCGCAGGGCTACACCAGCTACGGTCAGTGCATACTCGCATACCTGCCTTCCCTCTGATGACGGATTGTTTTAGTGAGTGCCGACCTCGGCAGTGCGGACCGGCCTCAACGATGGAAGATACTACGATTGTTTGGTTTAGTGCGTACCTGCCTCGCCCCCGATGATGATGGATGACTTTACGGTCAACACCGGAATATGTATGATGGTTTGCTGTAAGGGTACACTGGCTACTGTCAGTGTATGCTGTCATCCTTTATTTGAAGGCGGACCCACCGATGATTGGGGACTAGATATAGAAAGCGCCCCAGGCGCCTCAACCAGGCCGATGTGATGATAAAATGTATGGCGCCTAGCGAACGAAATATTATTATTTTGGCGTCGCGGGCGTGCGGCCGAGCGGCGGACGCGTGCTTGCGACGCTTCCCTCCTCGCTGCGCTTCCCTCCTCGCTGCCGACGTTTTTGTATAGGCTCTTGTGTCTAGTGTCTCTAGAAGAATGGAGACATGTTGTATTGTAAAACGCGCGACTAGGACGCAACAGCAATGATCGCAGCGCGCATACTGGACCAGTTTCCGGGCGCGCGACCTTTGTATATCAAGTTCCTTAGTGCAGGCTTGCCTCGCCACCCATGATGATGGATTGCTTTAGAATGTGCCAACCTCGGTATAGGAACGTGATGATTGTTTTCTTTAGTGTGTACCTCGACAACAGAAGATACTAAGACTTATTACTTTAGTACCAGCCTCAACACCGGAATATGATGGTTTGCTGTAGGGGTACACCAGCTACAGTCAGTGTTGTGATCCTTTACTTAGTGCGGGCTTGACTCGCCACCCATTATGATGGATTGCTTTAGTGTGTGCCAACCTTGGTACAGGAATGTGCTTTGATTATTTGCTTTAGTGTGTACCTCGACAACTGAAGATACTACAATTGTTTACTTTAGTGTGTACCTGCTCTGTTACCGGAATATGTATGATGATTTGTGTAGTGCGGACTGGCCTTGGTCCATTAAGATTCAACATACCCTTTCGTGATTTAGGACCAGCCTCGTTTACATACAATTATTTGCTCTACTGTGGATGTGCTTTTGATGTACCTGCCTCGATACTGGATCATGCTAAAATGGTTTGCTTTAGTGTGGACCGCCCTCAGTCCATTATAATTCGACATACCAGCTACATGCAGAACTCTCTAAACTTTGGACAAACCTCGACATTGGAATATATAACGTTTGCTTTAATGGGAACCTGCCTCAGCACCGGAACATGTTAAGATTGTTTGCTTTAGTGTAGACCAGCCTCGACACTGGAAGATACTATGATTATTTGCTTTAGTGTGGACCTGCCACGACACCGGAAGATACTATGATTGTTTGCTTTAGTGTGGACCTGCCATGACACCAAAATATACAATTGTTTGCTTTAGTACGGACCAGCCTTGGCACTGTAACATATTATAATTGTTTGCTTTAGCCTCAACACCGGAAGATAATATGATTGTTTGCTAGTTGTGTTACTAGGCCTTGGTACCGGAACACACTATGGTCGTTTGCTTTAGTGCGGGCTAGCCTTGAAACCAGATATACTATGATTGTTTGATTTAGTGCGGACCTGCCTCGGCACCGGAACATGCTATGAATGTATACTTAAGTGCGGACTGCCTCGACATTAGAGTTGATTTAATCTGTCAAGATGTAATCTACCAGCCATGCTCAGTATTCTTGCGATTTAGGTCCAGCATCGACACCACATTACATTGTTTTTGTTCCTGACGTGAGCACAAAGAGTCTCCCTTCGAGTAAAATATACGCGATAAAATCCGTTAAAAGATATTTCATTCCATATTATAACCGTTGCTTTAGTGCAGACCAGCCTCGACATTGGACCGTATAATAGTTGATTGCTTTAGTGCGGATCAACCTCTACACAGAAACAAAATAATTTATGGATTTAGTGCTGAACAGCCTCGACACTGGAACTTTATGCTTTGCTTTAGTGCGGCTGCACTCTAGACGAACCTCGTCGCCACGCTTCGTTTCTCTACTAATTAAGTTTTGTGGAGACGCTGTGTCCCCCTCAAAGTAATTGTTACACTTATAGTAGTCCTTGACATCATAAGCCACCGTAGAGCGCTCACTGTCTACCACAAAATTAAAGTGACAACTTTCTCATTTTTGAACAGATTATAATCATAATAGAAACAAAATAATTTTGTGTTTACTGACTGGCTGTCTTTATAATCAGCTTTATATGACATAGCTTGTTTGTATTTAACTACCATTGTTAACTTTTGTTCAGCACTACATGCATTCGAAAGCTTCATTCTGGCTAGAGTAATGTGATCAATAATTAGCTTAGTAAATCCTATCAACTAAAAATAAGTCTCGATTGTCAATAATTTACCAAAGTGCAAGCAAAGGATTCGCTCGCAGCCAAAAGGGTTCAAAATAAATTAACGAAACGAATTGCCTCGCTGTCTTTAGCGTAACGTAAAATATCTGAGCATATATAATTGGATTTAACGTACGTATTTTTTTTATTGATCATATCCACATCCAGGCAGTGCTCTCGGCCATCGTGCTGTTGGTACGTTCAGATGTTTGTGGGATATAAAAGCAAATTAGCATATACTCATTGTTCACGTGAACATTAGAGTCTACAAGATTTGCTACATTGATATGTTATAACGATAACACATTAAATTTGGACTTCTATGCAAATATTTGAGTCAATATTCACTGACCATTTTTAACTTGAGAGTGTAATAAACGCCATAATGAATTTCGAATAGACTGAATTAATGAAGTAAACAAGGTTAATTCACGCCACTGTGGGTGGCTGTTTGGTAAATTTGACGATATTCTCGTGCATGAGGTATTGTAGAACTGGATATTTTGAGACGTGTACTTGAGTTATATCGAAAGCGTAATCCGATTATTATAATAGACCTAATACGGTTATGCCATACGTTAAAAACAAAGTGAGCTATGACGGCTAATAACAGTATAATACCATCAGAAGTAGCCGATTTTTGTTAACCAGGGCCAATTACGATTGTCATCTAGACTGACATAAACAACTATTCCTCGAGTGCTGATTATGTAGTTTCAAATATATGCGGTGCTTGATCACGCCACGCGTGTTGGGCTCATCTGCCCAACACTAGGCGTGTGTTTTCAGCAATGATAGTATAAAAAGTTGCTTTAAAAACGTTGTGATTTAAGCCTAAAATTATCAGCGATTTGATAACTAGGTCACTAATACAAACGTTAACGAGCTCATTTGATGTGAGGTCGTAAAGTTGCATTAAAAAACACCAAGCAGATTAGGTCCATCGGAATTTTTGTTGACTTGGCTTGGTTCTACTAAATTGGCTCTTTAGATATTATAGCTAAAATGTCAATTTGGTACAAACTAAGCCCTAATTCAATTTGCGAATTTATTTACACGAAAGGCCACGTGTAACAATATAATTGACGAATTCGCGATACAAAATCCTGATACAATTTGGTCTGAAATAGGCATAGATACTAGGATATGTTATTTTACATGGCCACGTGCTACTTCAGACTTAAATACTAAATGGTCATTTGTAGTCAATCAAACTATATCACGGTACAAAAGGCACAGTTATAACTTGGTCTGAACTATACCTAGATAGGATAATGGCGACGTGCCCCAAATACCACACAACAGCTAAAGGGACCACATAGGACAATTTGCGATTCACTTACTAACATACGGCCACGTGACCCAATAATTAACAAAGGCTAGATTTTAATCTAGCCTTAGCTAGATTAGCTAAGCTATCTAGCTTTTTAAAGCTCAAGAAACAGTTTGGTCTAAGCTAAGCTCGGATACGATTATCTCCCATTCTATAAAAGAGGGCAACGTGTCCCATCACACCAATGACAAACGGTCACGGCACATGGCTAAAGAGCTACGATTATATGCGATTCAATAACATAGACCAATCATTATCAAAGTCACGATACAATAGTTAAAGTTGCCAATTTGGTGTGCAGCTAACTACAGCTCGGCGCCGGCGGGTGCGTCTGCTGGCGGTAGCTGGACCAACTGGAACATGCCGCAGAATTCCAACTCTACTGGCTCCGGTGAGTCAAACGCACACAGAACACATACACGAGCGACTGAAGCCCCTTCAAACGTAGCTAAAACGCTTTCAGACCTAGTGCGGTATTTTGCGGTAGCGGATGTAGGCCCGGTTAGCATTTAGAAATAGAAGTCGCTTAGTTGTAGTAGATACTCACCGGAGGTAGAGTAGATGAAGTAATCGTTACTTCTGTAAGAAATCGGCATGAGTTACACGGCATTATCGTTTTATCGTCTTACGTGGCCAGTAGTGGTTTTTATTTGAGCCCAATTCGGCCAATAATTCGAAGCGCGAATCAAATTATTATACGGATAGCATGCATTGCGTTTTGCCTCGTTTCTTACAGAGTACCCGTATAGTAATAAAATAAACCAGCATAGGTACGTTGACATACCCCCATTAAGTGTCCAGTCATGCTGATCGATGACGGTTTTATAATGTTATCAAATATCACTGATTTCTCGTTTATGTACGGTTAATATATTGCTAGGATAAGTTCGATTGTATAACTATGAAAATGTGTTGGTAATATTGAAAGAAAGTGTATGGTGAATCACTTTCTCTTTATTGACACCACTTTGGAATGTGTTGTCAATCAAGGGTTGCACACAGAAGCTGAAACTGGAATAGCCTCCGCGCGCGCTGGGAACGTGAATTATTCCATAGGTTAAAAATCATTCGGAGTAAATGCTCGACGCTTGTAGCCGAAGTGTTAAATAGTTTTAGCAACTAATCATACAACTAATAATAGATTAGGTTTCTCATTAAGAGGTATAATTTCATTAGTTATGTCCTACTGAGCGTACGAGGCAATAATTACATTTCAGCTGGCAAAGCGCTGCGTGCCGAAATTTATATTGACCTCTATCGCGTAGTCTTATCCTTTTCTGGTGCGTGGCGAGGCATTAGGTGAGCCAGCCGAGGCGGGTGCATATTATAGCATTAAGTGCGGACAATGCCGGGTGGGGTGAACTTAAAACAGTCGTGAGTAAAAACTTACATGGACCATCGCTTAGTGTTTAATTCTCCGCAGCCGGGTCGTACGTGCCTTTATCGGAGGGCGGTGAGATGTACGGTCGCGGTGGAGGCGGCGGCGCGGGCGGCGGAGCTCTCGCTCCCACGGGTGGCCTCTCGTCAGCGGCGCTCTCCAAGTCCTCGTCTGCAGACTACTCCAACTACCAGCAGTACCCGCCCACATACCAACAGGATCAGGTACCCACACACGCGTATATGCACACACCACACACACAGTGACATACTCGCGTGACGTACAGTCGGCAATTATATGATGAACATGTAGAGATTTCCAAAACTGATACAATAAAAAATAGATGACCATCTATAAAAAGGAAATGTCATATGTTTTTCTGTTAATCTCTCGTTTCAATATGGATTAGCTGCTTTTGTTACCGACTGTACCACGCACAACATTTCTTCTAACTCGCTCGCGTGAGGTATCAGTTCTACTAAGATTTAACTGATCGTAGTGTGGGAATGAATCTGACTGCACTCCACGTTAAGTTAAATCCTTGTCTAGCTATACCACTCGCAACATTCCCACTAATATGCCCGTGTGAGGTGTACACGCGACACACTAACACATTCTTGTGACGTACGCGATCGAACAAATCTTGCCTAGATGTAATCTTCTTTACATAATGCTAGGTGTCGTTAAAGACTAGTTTTTAGTCTTGATTTAGAGCCTTTCGGTTTTTTTAAACTTGATAGTATTAGGTTTTAAGAGAGGTGAAACAATTCAAAAACAATTTCCTCTATATTGTACATCAAAACACGCCACGCGTGTTGCGCCGCAATCGCGTCGCGATCAAATGCAAGGTATGTGTGTTCAGCTGTTAAAAGTTAATATTAATTAATGTATCCATCAGATAAGTTTACAGTCATAGTTTTAAGAAACTCTTAGGGTATTTATTAGTCTAATGTTTAGTAAATATTAATAATGTTAATAACCTGATGAGCTCAATCAGATTAACGGTTTCTAATTCGTTTTCAAATCCAGATCTGGCTTTTGGCAGCTATTTGTAAGTGATTAATTTTAATATTTAGGCCGATATTGTGTTAAAAAATAAATCAACTTTATGGGACAATTCTCATTAGGCATATTGCTATCATTACTAGGAACATTCGATTACTATTACTGCCCTGCTGAATGCATTCAAAATATGTATAAAAGTATATTTAGAAAGCATAAATCAAATTTGATAGAGGAATCTAGAGCAAAACACATTGATTCAAGTGTTTGTTCGATCGCCTACGCATAAGTTTACGTAGCCCTGATGATTGGAGGATTTATCAAATCTTAATCTAATAAAACTTACTTGTTACCACAAAACTTTTTTACAATACACATTTCTTGCTACACCATATGGCAATTACCCAGACAAGTCTTCTTAGCAGATAGATTACGATGTTTGTGTTTGTAACTACTAAGATGACTTACTGTATCTCAATATGATATTGCAATCAGATATATTATATTTTGTTGTGATATCATATAATAACAGTATGAACTATCCATAATAACTTAACGATTATCATCATACATGACTATAAAATTCAATATGAGAAATTAGAAATTCATCGTAAGTAAAATTGATGATGATAGTCGCATGTATTAATAACTTTCAAATAGATGTGTCTGTAAGAATAACTTGTACTGTTTTAATAATTTTGAGTCTTTCAGTTCCATCGTATTGTAAACACAATGGGTGACAACACCACATGTTATCCTTATAAACAGTCTGATGTGTTTCAGCTTAAGCCTAGCATGGACCATTGGATTTTATTAAAACAAACTTTTTGAATAAACATTGCACTGGTGTTGGTTTTGGTTATGGCTAGGAATCATTCAATTAATATATTATACATTTTCGTGAAAGGAAATGTATAAACGTTTTCAACAGTTAAAATGTTCATCTTTTTATAGAGACAGGTAAAAAAATCTGTGCCACTATCTGAAGTTATATCGTTGCATATATAACTTATAACAGTTTTTGTTTTGTACCCACAAGACTCGCAGCATGTTATGTACTTTACAAGAATTTTATTTAAATAAAAGGCTTTTATTCCTTACCGTTATATTTTACCTGTTGAAAATATCATCACGCTTTGTATTTATATATTTATATGCATATGCAATCCTCATTTGAGACTGAATCGTGTTCTAACGTCTAATGCGTCAAGTTGATTTTAAAGCAGTTTTTAAACAGCGACTAAAAATCGGGGTCAAAAATATAGTAATAACAATTGACTATTGTTAGAACACGTTTCATGCCAGTGGGTCGCGTTGTGAAGCAGATAAGTTAACAATGCTCTAGATGGCAAACTAACGGACATATGCTAAAGTTTCCACCGTTTATCGACCCCAGTGAAAGGTCAAACGTCGTAGATGCGAGTTGCCGCTCAAATATTTGCATGATTAAATATTTGTTCTAATTTGTTGTTCTTTAGCATTTGTTCGTGTGTGTGTATATTGGAAACGCTTGATAGTTTCATTTCAATAAACGCATTTCCATTATAATGAAAGTCGCAAACAATCACCTCTGGTCTAACATCTTACATTTTTTTTATGAATTTGTATTGAATTTCTATTGGCTCATTTCGGCTATAGGCGAAGTTTCTTAATGAAAAATGATTAGTAATTAATATTTTTTATCATTCGTCTTTATCGGCTATAGTCTAAATGATCTGTAAATATACATGTGTCATGTGTTCAAGATACAGTTGTACCGAAATTTGGTTATCATTTACACTAAAGTACAGCCAAGTTGATGGTTAAAACACGGGCCTGTTTGTATTATTTGCTCACAACGCCGGGGCTTGCAACCTTCCCACCCTACCCCTATGTTTACTCCTACGCTTTACATTTTATTTTATCCCGCATCAAACTCCCCCTGTATTAGCGTAGACCCAGTATGCACGGCCGAACGGACGATTTAATTTTACTGCGACCCATATTTACGAATGAACGAACGCCTGATTAGCACGAAAGAAAAACGTACGTTTGTTTTATCACTTAGTTTTTCCGCATAGCTCAATTTGGTTGTACTTGCCTTGTGATTGTTTGCGTAACCGGTGTGAATGGTGATACGCGAGGCACTGGTGGATGAGTGATGTTCAGCGAAATAGAATGCGAAAGAGTCGCGGTTGAAACAGCATGATTGATTTGTTATAGAGCCATTAGTTTGCCACCCCTGCATCCGTGTGCTGTGTACCAAACGCTTGTTTATAATCACGACGTGAGCTCGTCTGCTGCGAAGCCCACTCTGCATGATTCCAGTGGCGAGAACAAAATGTGCGATGTCTTTTTGATTCTGATGAGCTATGCTGCGGTAACTTTAGAATGATGTATGACGCCGCGAATACGGGCGTTCCAGCAAATGCTAGCGCTCGCACCACTATCCATAGTGAAAATCAAAGGAGATTATGTTGTCAGTTTCGCTGAAGGTCTCTCATCACCGCGCGTGCCGGTGCCTCCATCCCCCCACTCCGCCTCCCCGACCCTTCCCCTTCCCCACCGGAGTCATCTCGCCCTCGGGTCAGTCACACGCTTTCGGTCCATTTTCACGCGCTGCGCTACTTACATAACCCGCTAAACAGTTGTGGCGAGTGGGACTCAATGTCTTGTTCTTCTTTTCCAGTTGGTCGATCAGGGCCAAGAGTGGCTCCTCCAGAAAGACAATTAGGGCTAAGGGCGGGTTTCGAATGAGGGAATGTCGCGAAACACTGGGGATTTCTCACTATGGACGGTTCGGTCGTTGCGACGATAGTGCGCTCATCAAAAAGGCATCGCACCGCACTAGATATAAGCTTAACTTAGTACTCTATATTCATATTGCATTTTGTAGACGTGCGAGATGATCCGTCGCCTGTTTCATCTCAACATGTAAATTGGCATTTAAAGTACAAATTAGTAAAATTTGGATTTTTCATATTGTTACAGGTTCATTAATACATAAATCTAACGATAAAAGAATAATATTAAGAAGCTGTACTTTAAGTGTTCAGAGATGAATAATCGTTTAATCGTATTCCATTTTTATATGTAATCAGATCAATGTTTAATCAAAACCGTGACCACTATATGTAGTTCTGACATCATGAGGGCATCGTCCAATGCGGCCCCATAACACAATTTAAATAAATCGCTGGTAATCGTAAAGTTGGCTTCATTTCGATCCTCTCATGAGTCGGGAGGCCGCGAGTCCAACGCGCTGATATTTGGTACTGACATCATGGGAGAATCCTCCAATGCGGCCCCGCTGTTTAAAAATTAGAACTTGAAATAGTACAGTTAATTATTGTTCGCATCAATACAATCCTTTCATGTATCTCGCGGTCACGAGTCCAGCGCCCGCTATCGTAATATGTAGTTCGGACGTCATGGGGGCATCGATCAATGCGGCCTCGCATGTAGTGAAATTTCTGGTAAGTTTGTAATTTATTTACCAACTATACCAGGGATTGCAGACTGGTAGCCTCATTCAGATCCTTTTTGGCCGGGTCCAACGCGTTTATATTTAATTCTAACATCATGGAGGCATCGTTCAATGATGCCCATCATTCAATGCATTGTTTAAAAAGTGAAATCTATTGAGTAAAGTCGAGTAACTCGAGGCCTCATTTTGATCCATGCACGTCCGGGCTGGCGCGTGCTAGCGTGCCTACGTAGTTCTGACATCACGCTGGCATCGTTAAAGTTTATAAAGCTGGGGGCCTCATTCGGATCCTCCTATGAGTGTCGAAATCCGCGGCGCCTACGCTAGTTTTCAGTTCGGACACCATGAGGGGCATTCAATTCGGTCCCGCCGTACAGAATAGTGTAATAAAAGTCGGGGACTCTTAGATCCGCTCGCGATTGTTTTTGGTCCTAGCCCGCGACTTCTTGATTTATTTCTGACACGGGGGCGTTGTTGCAGCCCGCCCGATGTGGGCCAACCGATATTAGCTTTGCAATACAAACTAGTATAAAATATTATATATTCAGTTCCAATAAGTATGCCTTAAATGTCGAGTCCAACATGTACGGGGGCCTCATTGGGATCCTCTCGTGAGTCGGAGCCCTGTAACGAAACATACGGGGGTATCGTTGCGGCCCCCGTGGCCGGACGGGCGCTAACGTTGTGGTGTGGTAGGGGTCGTCGTACGGCGGCGCGTCGCGTGCCTACGCCGGCGGCGAGTACCACGGCTCGGCGCCCGCCGCGCAGCCCCCAGGTGTGCACCACCCGCACCACGCGCCCAAACACTTCAACAACGAGTTTAACAAGGAGTGGCCCGCCGCGTAGGCACAGCCTGCGACCCGCACGCAACCCCCCACTGTTACTAACCGCCTAGGGACGACTCTCGTTTGCGCCGTTTCGGGGAGAGCTTGATGCGCGAGCGTTGTTGATGCGATCGTGTCTTAACGGTTGATGCGATCGTGTCTTAACGATTGATGCGATTGTGTCTTAACGGTTGATGCGATCGTGTCTTAACGATTGATGCGATTGTGTCTTAACGGTTGATGCGATCGTGTCTTAACGGTTGATGCGATCGTGTCTTAACGGTTGATGCGATCGTGTCATCAGTTGATGCGGACGTGTCTTGCTTTTTATGTGACAGTGGATGCTAGAGGTTTATCTTTGATGTATTTCTCGTTTCTGTTGTTTCGTGAGCGAGCTAGATGCGCTTGCATTTTTGATGCGATCGTATAATTCTCTCTCTTGTGACAGTTGATATGGAGAGGTTCATCGTTGATATATTTCTCGTTTCTGTTTCGTGAGCGAGGGAGACGCGCGAGCTTATCTCCAACGGTTGCTGCGATCGTGAATCTTGCTCTTCCTTGTTACGGTAGTAAAGGGAAGTATAAATATTAATCGTTTATGCTGTTTCGTGAGCGATTGAGACGCGCGAGCGTTGTTGATGCGATCGTGTATCTCTTTCTTTCTTGGGATAGTGGAAATGAGGGGGTAATGTACTATTTATTTCTATTATTTGAAGACAGAGCGAGATGCACGTAGTACCGATACGATCGCACATCTCTCTCATTTTAATGACAGTTTAAATGAGAGATGTAAATTTGAATTTTCGCCCCTAACTCCGTAGAAGTAGATTTTCGACGCGAACGCGCCTGAGCGCAGATTCCTTTTAATTTCTTGTGGAAACTATTTACATCGGTATAATTCTCATTTCTGCTGAATCGTGATGGAGAGAAACGCACGTTCGCACGACTCTCTTTCTAAAGTTAGTAGAAATAAGATTTATATTGGAATAGATTCTTATCATTGCCCCCCCGATTTTAGTAGAGTAGCTTTCCTACGCGAACCCCATGAGCGCCATTTGGGGGGCCCTTAGGCCCGATCACACCAGCGATCTGTTTACGAGTAGATTCCCGACGTGGGTGTCGGTTATTGACTTTTAACTTGACGCAGTCTGAAATTTACGAACGACGGCGAGACGCACGTTATCCTAGTTAATTACAATGCAAGATAATACATATTTAATGTTAAAAACAGACTAATTTAACGACTGTTTAGTGTAACGATACGAACACTATGTTTGAAATTGAAAGCCTTTTTAGGCGATATTTGTAACCGCTAAGGTCACGTGGACTGCACGACACAAACCCACACGCGTAAAGTAAGCGTTAATTTTTTGATATCTAATTAAAAATAGTTTGATAGTTTATTAATCGATTAACATAGAAATATACAAGTTTTGAGCTTTCCTTTTTTTTGATAAGATATTTCACGTTTTTGTCTCGTTAATGATCGTGACGTCTCTGAATGCTAAGTGGATTGATATTATCTGCAGCCTACCGGCCTTTGATATTACTCGCCGGCAGATTTCGCGACCCCTCTTCCAAGCGGAAGGACGCTGTACTCGCACGCGTACAAACATTTGTACGCAGTTTTATTGCTTTTAAAATATTCTATTTGGATGTGGGCTTCACTTTATTTTTTAATTTAACTTTCGAAATATTTGAAACTTTTAATATTTTTTTCTCCCCTTTTAAAATGATTTCTTTTAATAATGTCTTAGGTATTGTCTCGGACCGCACTACGCTCGTAGTGGTCCGTATAATTAGTGGTAGCAAGGCGACACGCGCCCGCGCCGAGTGGCGAACGTTTGACAGAGATGTAAAACAAGGCCAATTTAGGGAAAATGACCTTTAAAACTTAACTTAAGCTAAACTTGTATAAATATCTGATATATATATCGGTATGTATATTTAATATTAGTATTTTGGTTATTTACCACCCACTAGACTTAGGAAAAACGGTAGAGATGTAATGAAATAATTATGTGTTAATAACGAAAACATAGTATGACTGAACGTGATTATTTATTTTTAATAATTCCCGTTTTTAAAAAAAGGGGAACAATTCTTTATAAATATTCGTAATTTTAATTTGTTTTCTAATATGCATTTTAGTTTTTATCGCAATTATTAAGTTGATAATGGTAATAATACGGAATTTTATTATATTTTAATGGATTAAATTAACCTGCCAAATTGCAAAGTATGTGTTAAGTGAAGGAGCTCAAGCATTTAGGATATAGTAGAGTTGGTATCGCACCGAGCCCCCTCGCGCGGACCCCCTGTACATATTTATATACTTGTGTGTAAAGCATAATTTTAATCGATTCTCTCGTCACATAGTTTTAAAGTTATAATTTTATGTGATTGCCAAATAATTTTAAAAACTGTATAGTGGAGTTGCGCGGAGCTAGCGCAGCGGCGCGCTCGTTACGCCGCGCCTCGCAAAGTGAGTTATAATTTTAAATAACATTTATTAGATTAAATTTAATGTTAGTCTTTTACTGTACTATATCGCTCAATCGCTTGACCGATCGACTGATTAAAATTTTAGTGATAAGCTAAGTAATGATAGTCGCGAAGTCGACGAGCGCGCCGACCATTATTTGTTGTAATTATCTTAGATACGATAGACTGCCCGCGCCCGACCAGCGGCGCCGTTCCTTACATTATATATGAATAGCGCGCGAACGGTAAGATTTGTTATTAATGTTTTAAATAGACGAATTGTTGACATTGCATAATTTGATCGTTTAGAATAGGGTTATTTAAGATCGCTCCATAAGTATAATTTATCTATTGAGGAGTATCGTGAGGAGTAAGCAAATTGTAAGCGACGCGGTCCGGGGCGAGGGGTGCGGTGTCCCAAATTAACGTAAAATAGTCAAGAAAATTAACGCCTTATTGTGATTCTCATAGATAACACTTTGGTACATCATGTAGCCTTAATGTAATTACAAATTCGACTGAGCAAGTTCAATAAGTAGGATTCGACAAGGGAACACCTTGGTGACAAATAATGGATGTAGTAATGTTAACTGCTCGCCCGCGTCGGTGCCGACTGCCAGTTAGGTTACTATAGTCGTGCTTCAGTATCGCTTCGTTTACTCTTCGTTCCTATGTTAGTTAGGTTAATTTGTCTCGATTCATTCCTCGGTAATATTTACTTCAACTTAGGTAGTCGTTCGTTTCGGTCGTTCTCTCTTGCCACTCCTAACTGTCGCCTCTTGCTCTAACCTCCCCGCTGTCCGCTCCCGCTTCCGTACCCGCTGCCGCTCGTGCGTGTAAGCGCTTCCTCGTCTCATGTTCAGTTTGCATAAATCAGTTCCATCATTTTGATGTAATTTCTCTAAGTATATAGGTATAATTGTACATCCACCGATGATACGAACGGTATGGTTCACACCTGTTTAATGTTAGAAGATAACGCCTTTAAAATGCTTAGTAATGCGTATAGATTATGTTATGTTCAGTGATATAAAGATTAGAACTAAGGTGTGAAGCGAGGCCGCCAGCCCGCGCGCGCTCACAAATCTTGGAACAATTAAGAACTTAGTTTATAATGAACCAGAAGTGGCAATCTTCTTATTATAAAGAGAATAATTTATTTAAAAATAAAAATATGATATGTATTAGAAATTTTAGATTTACTCAACATTAAACTTAGTGCAAATTATTGTGAAAGAATAAAAAAATCAATTGATACTATTTATATGAGTTTTTAATTATTATTATAGGAGAAACGATTAAAATATTGGATGAATTTATTAATTAAAAATAGTTAGCGAAATACAAATACGGTAAGACTCGTTAGAGGCTCATCTGTCAAACGTACGTCCACTCGGAGTCGCGTGTCGCATCACTCAGTCGTACACTCACGGATGCGCTCGCGTACTGTACCATTACATACTATATGACAATCTGCGATCACTGTTCGTACATACCGTGAGTGTAATCATCATTTGCATTTTATATTACACTGAGTAATATCGACTTAAGATATATTACTGTATCTTTAAATATATAATGTTTATGGAATAATATAATCATGGCTTAACTGTAGAACTGTTGTGTAGTTAACCCTTCGACTCTTGTTTGTATTACTTTATATTATTATAGTGTATGCGGTTTTTATATGTGTATGTTTATTCGGTAGTATATAAAGGAAACATGTTTAAGTGTATTTTGGTATAATGATAACTAACTAAGCACGGAGCGGACATACGGCGGCGCAAGCGGCCGTCCGTTGCCCGCTACACTTTAATTAAATAATTAATATAATCGTAATTGACTAATTATACAAGACAAGACCCCTAGTGTTAAAGTTAGAATAGCCGTTCGATTCTTCTTTTTTTTTAGTTGACTGTTTACTCGTCAAGTAAAACTAAATAATTTGCATTTAATATCGGCCGACTAACAGCCTATATTTACTGTAGACTTTTGGAAAGTTATTTTAAAACCGATGCAGGTATTACTAACTATTAAACCTCATATTTATACTAGAATTTAATATAAATGTAAAATAATGATCCCAATTTTAATCGTAAAATAAATTGCACGGGCTTTACAGTTAATTATTAAAGTATTAATTAATATAAAACCTAGGGCAAGTTGTTATTTATTTTTCTGTTAATTAAAAATTTTGATGTTGTTTATTTTTTAACTATATTTTCTTAGTGGATTAAAAGTACATAATTCTCGATCGATTAGATTACAAAATTGTTAGAAGACTCGACTGATGTACAATATATAAAGTAACGTTGACTTACAGTATATAAGTTTACTTTACGCCGCGTCGATGCGACGCGTTCTATACATAAAATATTTGTATTAATTTTCTAAACTATAATTAAATTGGAAGCGGCGACCGCAACCTAGCCACAAATTAAGCATGTTACGAATGTAAGACTATTATCTAGATTTGTTATAAATATTTAATCTATACTTAGCCCTTACGATTGCACATTGGTGAAGCCTAGGCGACGCGCGCGTTTCAAGATGGCCGCCGACCGCCGCCATCTTGCATCCCGCGCGGATCACATAAGTTTACTTTATGTTCGTTATATAAAAATGAAAATTATGATAGACGTACACGAGTGTCCTTGTTGTTTTTTTTAACGACAATTACCTAATGATAATTAGTTAATTACGGTTTTAATTATTAATAATAATATTAATCGAAGCACTAAATTAAGACGAGAAGCTTGTACGCGAGAAGTTTATTGATGTAATTTTTAAGTGCTATCACAGAATATAACACACAGGTCTTTCTTAGTAGAAATTATGCATTATTCTTTATAGGTATTTTGGGTATGTATTTAGTGTTAGATTTAACTGGTAACATAAGTATGTAGATTGTAATGTATTTGAAAAAACAGTTTTGTCGTAGTTTCCTATTATTAAGCTTCTTCTATCTTAATGGAATAAGTAATTACTACTGGTTGATTAATTAAAATTAATAATATTACCACTGCAAATATTTGAAATAATATCTTATGATGAAATATTATATCTACTTTTAAGGACATTATAAAACGTAGATAATTAAAAGAAATCAAAAATTTCAAAATAATACTGGCATTTTTAATGTTCGATAATCCCCAAGTCCCGTAGAATAACCCAATAGGGGATACCTACTCAAAATATCATAATTTTCCGTTTTTATGTGGTGGCATAAAGTAAAAAGAAACTCCCGTTAATCTGACTCTGACTAAATACCTAACATAGAAACTATCAAAGGACCAAAATCCGTTAGACATCCGTTTCCGTTAAAATAATAACCCACTCCCTTTTGCACACTAATACATATTGAACTCTTTTATACTATAGTATATTATGTAATTTGTATCCCTTGTAATTATTCATTATTTTCCTATACCAGTATATATATTAGTACATAGTGTTTTGCAAAATAAAATGTGTCAGTTTATTAACTTACGAGATATATTCATATGATTCGCATTTTATTTTGCGAAATATTTTCATCAATATTAAATATATAATAATTTTCCCCTATCAAATTGTAACTAACCCCGCCAATGTAGGTCACATTGCATGTCCCGATAGCCTTCACATTTGAATAATAATTTGATAAAAAATCCATTTAAGTTCAGTATGTCCCTTTTCTAATGTCCCATTCCCAGAATCACCCTTTTCCAGAATGATCCTTACT
The DNA here is from genome assembly GCA_948107665.1 of Lomographa bimaculata. Classification (NCBI taxonomy): domain Eukaryota; kingdom Metazoa; phylum Arthropoda; class Insecta; order Lepidoptera; family Geometridae; genus Lomographa; species Lomographa bimaculata. Next base: position 16,244,855 of record OX403599.1, read on the forward strand.
AGACAAAGGCCTATTTCTGTCATTTCAGTGAAATTATTTCAAAAAAATCATGGAAGATAAAACGAGGATGGTAATTATTTCACTTCTTAGAAGATGACGGAAATAGGTGTTCCTAGGAAAGGGACATTTTGGGAAAGAGTAATTAAGGGATGCACGGATGTTTTGAGAAAGGTGTACATTTTTGGAAAGATACATTTAGAACCTTTAGTATCGAAATCATCTAAATCCCGTATGAACTTAGTTCCGTAGTTAATCGGTGTACATGGTTAGTTCTGTAGCTTTAAGAAGATGGCGACACCGATCTCAGAGTAGATGAGAGATTAGTTACATCCGCCAGAGGGCCATAGAATTAAAGTAGTTCTGTACTACAGAGGGAGATGGTGTGGCAAGTAATGCGGGCAGCCCCAAGTACGTGATACCACAAATGAACGAGGCAATGGGAACGCCGCCGCAGGTTCACACATTTGAAATTATACACAGATGACTTATAGTGAATTAATCAAGTTTAAAACTAGGAAGGATATGTGTTAAGCAGGATTCTCGTAAAGATTGCTGGTCTAACATTCAATCTCTTTAGCTATCTGTGCCATGCTTTATCCTCATCTATCACTTAGTGTTGCCTGATACAGGCCGTAAAATCTTTACTTTCATTATCCATCTATTCAAGATCAGAAATCGTTTAATCTAAACTTCGCGCCCCTCGATAACGTTTTCAGACATTTTATACTTATTAACTGTTTGACAAATTTGGGCGCTTAGTTTTAAATTAGATCATCTATCTTACCACCATAATATTACCCACCTCTTGCTGTAGGATAAAATCTTGCAATTATTTTCGTAGCTACCTCCAGAGCCATCAATACACGAGTCATGCAATGAGATCATAGTTAATTAAGTTCGAATAAATATAGAAATAACGAGGATCAATGTTCGACAGGTCCAAATGATGTATTGTGGGGGAATGGTGTCGCCACAGCCGTCGTTTTGTAACGTATCAGACATAGCTTCCGTCTCAGGTTAACATTCCATAAGTCTTAGTAAAATTCATCAAAGTATATTTTCATTGTATTTTAGTTTAAAAGTACTTGTTAATCCCGACGAAACTAGCTAGCGTCGGAATTGGGATGGTTTCAAGACTGCGGGAAAGATGACGCTGTATAAAGAGCGGGCATGACAATCCGTCTAGTTTTCTCAAGAGCGTTCTTTTTCTCGTCAGAACATCTGAATCCCATAAGAGGCCTTTAAATTAGATTCTTCTTTCTATCGAGTACGTGCGGAATAGTAATTAGCTAACTTGAGTAGTTGTATTGTAAGTTACGTGTGGTTATGGGAGATGTAGTTAAAAATGCCACCATAGATTATTGACAGGTACCTATATTCGTTTTGTCAAAGTCCCTTAGAATAATAGAATAGGTAGAATTAGACGGTGTGGAGTCGGTGCGTGGTGCGGTAAGTGATTTTATTTTTCTTGCTGCTTTGAAAACGTTGCTGTTTAATTACAAGCTTTAGTATCGTGTTGTTAACGTTTGTTTTTGTATGCAGGTGATGATTACGAGTACACAGGCGGGTCTGGAGATGGGTATCAGCGGTCATCGAAGCGCAGTTACCACGGGTCTTCTAGCGGGTCCGCCTCGGCTCCATCCTACCATCCTTACAGGCGTTAACGAGTAGATGACGTCACGGGTACGAGGACCACGATGAACTTTGATTCTTGCTAGTTCACTGGGATTACCACACTTTATATAACGTATCGAAGGTGTTCCATTTGATATGACAAGGGCTTGAATGTGCTAGAATCGCATTTTAAATACCTGATATTTTTAGAAAGACTATTTTTTTTTGCTATTTTACTTTACACCGGAATAACTTGTGTATCAACAAATTGACGAATCAAACGATGGCTGCGATTAATTTATAACAGAGTCCCGTGAACTAGCCAATCTCAAGGAATTTTCTCGTATTTATTGTAAAATAGTTCTTTTTCTACAAACGCAATCATTCGAGTTTGTAAATTGTTTTTATCGGAGACGAGTCGATGAGAAGAAAGTTTTATGCATTGGTCTGAATCTGTACACTGAAACTTATTTGTAAGATGAACTATGACTGTGTCAGCATTGGATAAGGTAGCGGAAGGACAAGTTCTTACAGTCAATGAGGGACTTGTCGACCTAGGATACTGGTGTATACTTACATCCCTATGAAATACTTTCCTATAGATATTAAAATACGAACCTAGCTATATTAGCATAAAATTTTAACGCTATCATATACCTAAGGACGATTGATGCTTAATTTGTTAGATTTATAGAATTCTCATAGACTCATTCCCGAATGTTTTTAAGTTAGTAGATTAGTTTTTCTTTTAGACACATTTTGTTGCCTCTATTTCCAGTGAGCGTAAGAAATTTAAATCCTTAGTTGTAACATCAATCAGCTGCTAGATTATTTATATATATCCGTAGTTTCATAGCTCGTAAGAACGTGAAATAAGAGTTCATATCGTATGAAATTGATGTCAAGTATTTGGCAGTTATTTTTAATACTATTTGTATACATAACATGTATTAACATAGGGTGGAAATTATCGGTATCTGTAATATAGTATTCCGACGCTTTCGGAAGCCTTCAGTACCTGTCTTAACATAGGAATAATAGTACGTTTATTAATTAACTTCTTGGAGTATAATCATGTTTTAAGAGATGCATTTACATGAACGATGTCTGTTGTAAGTAAATTTAAAATGTGTTTGCGCGATCTATAAATGTTCACACTGAACAGACTCCTTATTGTTCTCGTTTGACGTTTTGTACTTTATCGCTAATAAAATTACTACTAATTTTAAGTTTTATTATTAAATTTGACGAAGAAGACTGGCTTATAGATAACCGCTAAGAAGTATCAACTTTGTCTGTGAAGCATGCCGCTCCTCGTCGAGCGAAGCTTTCCTGTGTAGTAGATCAAAACTGCTTGATTTTCCTAAGACTTCTCGAGACGATACATCTTATAAACGACTGGGAGCATCAATTGACGATTGAACGAAGATGTTGATCGTCTCAAGTAGTCTATTTAATTCACAGACATGTTGATTAACCTCTAACATAAGCTTTTTTTTTAATTTACATAAAACCCATGCGCCGTAGAGTATATCGCAATAACAAGATAGGTCGTACGGTTTTTTATAAATTTTATTTTTGATCGATTTTAAAATACATTTTATAATGCGAGTAGATAGGCCTTGTTAAAACTATGTTTTATTAATTACGCTTAAAAAGACATCGGGTAAGTACAATCGAAAATAGATCAGAATTATGTAATGTATGTAATTAAAAAATGTTTATACATAAAGATGTAATATAAAATAGAATCTAAATGTACATTTTAATGTAGAAAATCGAGAACAGTTCATTGTGCAGATGGACAGGTTTATGTTTAGGTCATATGGAAATTATCTTAGCTGTACTTAAATCTAGGTTCTAAAATTAAGACGTTAAAATACTTTAGCACGCATTAATTTTAATACTCTAGTTTATCTCTTCGTTTCTCTGGACCATAGTAATAATTTTAATCCACCTACACGTAATATTTATTTAAGTATCTAGTTTGGCATACTTTTTATTCGATAAATAGAATATTTTTCTTATATTAAAATTAGAATTACGGAAAATTTCTATGTAGCAAAACGTCAAAATAAATTGTGTGAAAATTACTTTCACTTTTCTTTTAAGTTAATTAAATATATACTTATTAAATATAATATAGAATCCGAGCTAGATAGACAGACAATACACATAATATTTTGAAACTATTTTAATTTTACCTTAGTCTACACAAATTGTGTCGTTTTCCTTAACTATAAAAGCGATTTGGATGTGCAATTATTATTATTACACAAAAAAAAATATAATAAATATTACACGAGGTACACTTTAGTAAAATAGAACAGGAAAAAGCGTTCAAGCGTCGCATCATGCTTGAATATTTAAAATACAGCTTAGGTACGTAATATCAATGGATTAAATATGATGTTAATAATATAATTTAATTAATACATACAAGGTTACTTCAAAAGTACTCTCCATATATCTGTTAGCATCTAGACGGGGCAAGTTTGGGTATAAATAACGTAGCAGCATCATCGACCTACAATCAAATGGACCTGCAACTTATGGGTCTAGCACTTAATTTTTCAAATAAGTGAAACGGTTAAAACCTATACAAACGTGGATTGGATACTGTATATGATTATAAACAAACTAAACCAATTGATGTCTAATCTCTATTACTACACAGCTTTGCTTGCAACAATTATTATTCAGTGTATGCAGTTTCGACTGACGCGGCGGTCGCACTATTTTTACGTTACAATGTTTTGAGCGAGGCCAGTTTGTCGCTTATATTCCGTTTTGTCGCCTATGTTCCGTGGACACTTCGAGTGCGGACCCAAATATATTGGTAGATCGATGAGCAGCATTAATAATAAAATTTCTTTTATATTTATTCTTGTAACTACTTGTCGATAGCCATAATTGCTGGAATGTAAATTTTCGGTAATTATATTAACTAATTTCTTGTTTCAAAATTACACGTAGGTACACAGGTTTTGAATAGCAGGCGAGGTAAGGCACTAGGACAAGCAAAATATTATGTTCCTAAATGTTAGATTGGACTCGCGAAATTGACCTCCGTTGGTAAGATTTAGGCGATATGGAACAAACGCACTGAACTTATCTTAGATCAAACCCCTTTTATGTACTTCAAATTTTAATTATAAAATTGATATGGAGAGACAAAAAGACTTGAACATATATATTTACGTATGCCTTAGATCAAACTAGGCCTTTTATGTTCTTAAAATGTCCTCCAGTTCCACTATGTAATTTACCCAGAATGTTCAAATATCTCTTCGTTTCTGTATTCAGAAAGTGAATAAAATACCGCTTTCTTTCACATTAAAAGTGAACAGTAATATAATCCAATGTCTACTATTTTTCTTAGTCTAAATAATGCACACAATTTTTCTGAAACCTAATCATACCAGCAAGTTGTGTCGTACGTAATGTACTTGGGGGTATTTTTTTTTGTAAATATGTGCGACTATACGGTTCTGTGCTGTGTATGTTATTTGCGTACAGTATATTACCAACAAAATGAATAATTAAACTCAAGCAAAGCTTAAAAAACCGACTTCACCGCACCAGCTTTTTAATAAAAAGATAATCATCGAGATCGGCTCACAACGAAAGAAGTTATGAGGTAACTTTTGAAGTCGGGTAAACGAGAACATCGTAACAGTAGTCCATAAAATAGGCATTATTACGATATTTCAAGAATTTTCGAAATCGGCTCACGTGGAGAGAAGATATGAGGTATAACACACATTAAAAAAAAATACAGTCGACTTGAGTACTTCCTCCTTTTTTGGGAAGTCGGTAAAAACAGTTTTCTAACGACCGTAACTAGTAAGCATTGGGTTTAATATATTATTATGTCAATGAACACTCTTAAATGTGAAAGAAGGCGGTATTCTGGGAAAGTGACATTCAGGGAATCGTGATTTTGAGGAAAAAGGTACTTAGGTAAGATGTGAAACATCTATGAAAGCTATCTTCATGTCATACTTGGAAGCCGAATTCCATTTCCATCGGTTAGATACGCTCTAAAAGAACCATACGAATCACACTTATATTATAAACGTAAAAGTTGTGTTTAAGTAGTTTGTTTTTTCTTCATGTCGATGTCGTATGCTTCATGAACGGATTAGGTCCTATGACATCGTAGCTTCCAAACGGCTGGACCGATATTGAATTAGTTTAATTTTGTTAGAAAGGCGACTTAATCGAGAGTGTTTCTAGTTACCTATGTTTGGTGGAAATGGAGCCGTTTTCCAGGTAGAGCACACAATTTGCAAAGTTTTGATTTTGCTACTTCTAAAAGAGACTTCGCATTGATTGATTTTATGACATAACTAGCCGTAGCAGCTTCGTCCACGTTATTAAAATAAAAAGTAGCCTATATGATATGCCTATGATAGGTATAAGCTATGTACATTCCAAATTTCATCCTTATCCGTTCAGCCGTTACAGCATGAAGAGAAAACAAACATGCACATTTATACACAACTTTTCGCATTTATGATATTAGTGTGATTTGTGTGGTAGCTCCTAGGCTCTTCTGTGATGATATCTCTTCGGGATACAAGGTAGGGCTGTATATGTGGAGTTAGATCAAGGTTCAGCGGAGCGTCGCCTCGTGCAGTTGGCGCAGGCGCAGGCTCGCGGCGCGGGCTCCACGGGCGCGTGCGCGTGCGCCGCGCGGTAACACAGCTCGCGGTAACGCGCGCAACCTGCGACCAATAGATAACGTTGACAGTGTTTACGCTGAAGGAGCATCAGGGTAAGCTGTTTGTGAGCGGCGAAAGCGGTTACGGCTATGTTTGTCTGTCTTTATTTCCCGTAGGTACAGTAGGTAGCAGTCGTTGACTGAACGAGTGCTTTCATAAACATAAACGCTTTCACACAGCTTACAAATTTAATTACTTGTGTCGCGGGTGCCGGAAATATTCACATCAGCCGTTCACAACCAGAACCAGAACCAGAAACTTGTATCTACTGGAAATCGAACCCGATGCTAAGATGGCGGATGCGTTAGCCAACGGGCAGTTCATGCGTTTGGGCGGATTAACATCACTGACTCGGTGTATATCGGTATTGCGAGGCATTTCCCACCCGTAGGACTAGCATTGGACTAAATTTTCCTGGGTGCCTCTTTGGGGCCCATGTGAATAAAAGATTTTGAATTTATCTTTTAATATGTGATTAGAAAGTTCCGACTACCTAGGAACAGCAAAATGGTGTAAAACAGATAAAGTCACCTGTAGGAGGAAGCGCGAGCCGTGTGTCCGCCGCAAAGCCACGCTGCGCGAGCCGATCCAATAGTGTAGAGGCCGACCATCACCTTTCGTTGTCCGTGTCGACCCCTGAAGTAATTTGAATTAGTATTTCAGATAACTACACGTGACAAAACCAGATTAGGCAACCAGGTAAGGCAACTAACTGGTTTGTCAAAGATTTCAAATTGGATCGTCCTAGGAACGAACAGTTCTAAAGATTCGAAATAAATAATTCAGACTATTCGCTGTCACACTTGGACGCACTTTTCCCATCCGGTGACACTGGAGAGAGTACACAGCCAGCTGTAAGTAGGCATTCCACAAAAGCGCACGAAGCATTTTGCTTCCACATTGTGCGAACCGCATAGGTATGGAACTCCTTGCCCGAGTCGGTGTTTCCTGATGAGTACAATATGGGAGTCTTCCAGTTTCAACTGATTAGGTATCTCCTAGGCAAGCTTGCTCCATCGTCGACCACATCGCCGCTTACCATAAGGTGAGACGGCGGTCAAAAGTTTCACCTTCACCACCATGACCTACAGACCATGGAAAGATTACACCCAGTTATCTTGAGGTAACCACAGGGGGAAAAATGCCCCTGGTACAGTAATGTAATGAACGATGTATAGCAGCCCTAATGGGGTGCTACACGTAGCTAATAATAATCGTGGTTCACTTTGTCGCTTTGTTTGTCGATTATTGAATCGTACCATAAGGACCTAAACATCCTTGTGGTTCGCTTAATCGAACCTCGCGGCCGGAGCGTCAATGGGGTGCCTTATGTGTTTCCGAGTGGGTAAGTAGTTACATATGTAGGTGTACCGTACATATCGCTCCTTGTGAACAGTTCGTTAGTACCTAAAATACAAGATAGATTTTTATTATATTATTTCGGTACGGAGCATCAACAACCTTTGATAACCGTAGTCGATAAATCTGGTAAGGGGTAAGGTGCGTCTGAAGGGTAAAAAAACCTGGTAGGAAAAAAATAAACAAAAGTCTACCTTCGCTGCGAGCAGGCGATCGACCCCCGGATTTGTCATCGGCGCGTGGAGTGGTCGCCCCATCCGCATGTTCCTGAAATTTTAATTAAATTTACTTAGTTAGTGATGAGTCCGTGTTCGCTGAATGGATCAGTGTCCGTGGAAATAAACCTGGCTTAAAAATTAACTGACCCTAGGAATGGAGGTCGATCGAGGTTGTTATACGACTTCGACTGGTTTGAAACTATGTTATCGATTACGAAGGTTGGGTTCAAATGTAGATTTACAAGTAATTAGAATGTTTTATGTCTTTTGGCGACATTTCGCAGTTCCCATATTTATACTAATATTGCTATAGTACCTAAACTGATCTTACTGTTACATGCTTAGGAGTTAACGACACAACCACACGATGCCTACATAGTAGAAATATATTGTTACTATGATGCCTAGCTAGACATATATATCTATAGATATTTACCTATTATTAGTAATTAAGAAGATGATTAGCAAAATACTATAAGACACGGCATAACCGATAATTAAGCCATCGACGACCAATATTTCAAAATTTGCAATTCTTCGAGTAGTTCAACTAGGTAATTGTGGATTATTAAATGTGATTTTCTCTTTCGCACTACAACTAATATAAGTTCTAGTAAAGGTTCGACCACTTTGAGAGCATGACTTGACTATGACTGATCCTGAATCTCTTACTTGACTGTGAAGGACTGTGTGACTTGTGAACAACTTGTATTAGGAAATAATAATTTGTCATACTTGCTACTGGCTAAATGCACAAGATTGCGGAGCCACAATTAAACGAAAATATATATACTTACGTTGATGCGACGGGAGTAGATAATGTACGACCCGCTATTTCACGGCTCGATTTTATACAGCCAATAATGCAGTCCCAGATAATTCATGAATATGGATTCGAATTATCAGGCATTGCATTCTCGGGTCGCCAATTATTGCCTGTAAAATTCGGTCCGTATTGATAATGTACGGCCAAAAATTCAAGTACATGGCGTCCAAATATCAGGGTGTGCAATACTGTGCTTGCAATAATGGCTGCGTAAAATGGGAGACAATAATGTACGACCCGATATTTCACGGCCCGATCTTTACAGCCAATAATGCACACACTGATAATTAATGTCCATAGATTCTAATTTTCAGGCCGTGCATACCAGGGTCGCCACTTGATATTATAATCTCCTTGGAATGTGCTTGAGGTTTATCTCATGCGACGACAGCTGCGATGGTCCGGACATGTTACACGGATGGCAGAGCAGAGAGTAGCGAAGCGTATCTTTTATTCTGAACTCGAGGAGGGCAAGCGTAAGCATGGCGGTCTCAGGTTTAAAGATGTGCTGAAACGCCACATGAAAAAATGCTCCATCGAGCCCTCGCAGTTGGAGCAACAGGTTGCGAAATAGAAAGGAATGGAGAAATCTAGTAAGAACTAGAATATATAATTTTGAAGTTAAACGTCGCGCCGAGATTGACGCTAAGCGCGATGAATTGAAAGCCCGACCACCAGCGGTGATCAATTATAATTACGTGAATGGTGTGCTCACATGCCCACAGTGCGCGAGGATCTTTACGAAAAAGATCGGTTACAATAGCTACATAAGAATATGTTAGAGAGTTAAATGCAGTCACCGTGGTCGAAACCGGCCGGGACAACATCATCATCATACCAGGGTCGCCAATTATTGCCTGTACGATATCGGTCCGGCCAATAATGTACAGCCAATAATTCATATATGTGGCTTCCAAATATCGATATTGTACCAGTATTGCACAGCCAATAATTGGAAGCCAACCATAGACAAACATACTCTCTATGCGATGCCTCGTTTGTTTAGGCGAGCTGCTGGGAAGAGTTGGCACATATGTGCTTCTCTGTGGTCTTTCTAAAAGTGGTTTGCAACCACTCTACAACCCGTCTAGGTTAGGTTAGGTTAGGTTTGAACTGCGACAAAACAAAGCGCGAGCCAAGCAATTGAAGCGAGCGTGCCGCGGCAGCTGCCGGCGAAGAGCTCAAACTAAGGTTTTTTAAAGAAAAAAATATGAAATAAAAATTGTTAAAAATTTCTTACGCTTTTCTTTCGAATATAAACAGTTTGTATGAAAACATAAACAGTCATATCTTGACCTCTTGAAATTACTGGATCATCTAACCGAGGCTTTGATTTTTGTATGTACCTACACGAATTATCGGCAGTGCATTATTGGCTGTATATTATCAGCTCGTGCAATTATTTTAAGATCTGTATGGCCGTACAGGCCAGTATTGGAAGCCAACCACAGACTATTATATACTCTCTATTAAAAACTTTTGCTTCTCTGTGGTCTTTATAAAAGTGGCTGCAAGTCTAGGTTAGGTTCGAACTGCGATCAAACAAAGCGCGAGCCGAGTGAGCGAAGCGTTTATGCCGGGGCAGCAGCCGGCGATGCGCTCAAAACAAAGTTATTAAAAGAAAAAAAAAATTAACAAAAAACAAAATATAATTCGTCATCCAATTATGTACGGCCCGTATTGCCCTGACTGATAATTGGAAGCCAGGTCACGGAATAAAGGAAGCGAATTATTATTGGCCGTACATTATCAGGCCGTGCATTATTGATCGTACAATATAGGGACTCAATGCGACAAGCATCATGGTATAATTGAAACGCAAGCAAAGCTTAAAAAAACCGACTTCATCGCTTATATTTCGGTTTTGGCTTGAACGATTTCGATAACATTTATATGGGACCACTTCTGAAGTACTCAAAATCATCAAAATCGATTCATAATTGGTGGAGATATCGCGTAACATACATACAAAAAAAAAGATACAGTCGAATTAAGAACCTCCGTTTTTGAAGTCGGTTGAAAATAATATAGCTACTATCAAATCAGCATATAAATTACAGCGTATGAAGTAATATTCGTTCAGTTTCACACTGATCTTGCATACATGGATATTGATAGCAAGCATGATTTATTTTCGTCCTCAATTGACCGGACACTATTCCGTACATAAGGGACACCGGACACGGCCCTCGCAAATTGAATAATTTCACACGCTAGCTGGCGCGCGACGGGAATAAAATTATTCGGGCAAGTAGGCCAGCTAAATTTTGTGTTTACCTATATATGCTTTCGGGAATTCGGGAAACGATTCTGTGTAACAAACGTAACCTAACTATGGATACCTACCGATCGATCGTGAATATTCTTTCTTCTACCCTGGAGTAAGATTTAGGTATATTATGGTATACCCTGGTATGAGTACCACAGTAGGGAGCGCCAACATTTCATACCTACTTACGTGCAACTAGTTGCCAGTTGGTGAAATGTAAGCTTTTAGACCTCTGTATCACAAATTCACAATACGAGTAGGTACAGGCAATTATACCCACAGAGCATTAAAGGTATGCAGGTATTTAGATATGCCTGAGATGCTATAGGTTGTTAGGTACTTAAATAGAGCGCGTAATCACCTGCACGCTGTGCCGATCACACCTATCGATAATATTTGCTTTTCGTGTCCTATTCCGTGGGTTTACCCATAACTTTTTATATAAAAGAAATATTTCACCAAGATGAAGCCTCTGGGAAGGTACCTAAGTTACAGAAGGTTACCTGGTCTACATTATTACCTGCTTAATTAAACCACGCTTTTGGTCTAGTTTCTAGTAGAGATAGGCACCTAACTTACACACGTACCTACCCTGATAATAAATCATTTTAGCCTTTGATACAGTTAGCAACAAAAGTAGGTGATGACAGATTATTCAAAATATATGCATTTATGTACCTAGTTCCTGTAATTTAGACGATTTTTTTTAAGGATCCAATAATGTGTAATAAAATTAAAATCCAATAAATATGACATTAAATAATTACAATAAAACATATCGATCCAACTACTTTTTTTTTTTTTTTTTCTTGCCTAACTACGTGCCAATTGCCTATATTTCCTAAAACTAAACTAAAACTATGTACAGCAAAGAACTAAGTTACCTAAAAGACATCGAGTTTATAGGTAACTCAAGTGCTCAAGCCCACTACCAGTGGGTAGCGTTCCCATCATGCTGGCGGCATTGCCTCTCTGAATTGCAATGCTAATACGTTGAGCCAAATAAGTGCCAGCATTTTGATCACGCGTCGCTTCAACCAGGCGCTCTGATAGAATTTTGAAAATAGAATGAGCTCCCGGTCCCCACGGACCCAGTGTCTCAACACCAAACGGCTCAAATATGTAACCACTACCAAGGTTTCCATATTTGCGCCGTTTACGCTGCTCTGCCGAAGTTGCCGCGACGCCAACCCCATTCTGTGTTTCAGGAAGATGTGACGGAGCTAAAGTATCGACACAAGTTGCATCCCATACTAAAGGCCGTCCCATCTTCCATGGAATTAAAGTCATGCCGTCGGGTCTTTTACCATCGTCACGCATCAGACCATTCGGTTCGAGAATGGCTGGAACGTTGGCACTGGTAAAAGCCCGGCGGATGATATCGTTGAGGCTGGCGTGGCGGGAAATTCGGCCAGCACTTTTCTGGCACGAGAGGCCGTGGTGACCGAGCTGGTCAACAGCAGTACCTCACTGACGGCTATGGGCAACATAGCACCTTGTACCCAAACGTAAGCATATAGCGAGACGGAAAGCAGATGGATCTATAAGTGTACCAGTATTAAAAGAGGGAATGGCCTGCAACCAAAGCCCTGACTCCCATACAGAAACTGCTAGAAGTCGAGCACGCTCTGTGACGCTAGGACACGTATCTAAAAGATGTTTCCGTGCTAGTTCACAGAGCGGCCGATCCCACAGTCTCTGTGAGGATAACCTCACTGGGAGCCCGGTATTTGGGCATGCCATCTCCCAGGCGCTTCTGGCCTCAGTCAGGTTTGCTATTTCTAAAGAACCCAAACTATGTGAAAGTATTTTTTCGACTAATTTAGAAGTACCATGAACTGAGGACAAGAAAGCCGGTAACGCAACACTAGAAATTTTACGTATACCTAAGCCTCCTAGTCTTACAGGTAAAGAAACTTGCGACCAAGCCCTGTCATCTATGTCAATATTCAAAACCGATATAAGAGTATTCTTTACGATATTGTCCATGCTCTCGAGGAGCGCGCCATGTTTCCATAGCGGACAACATCTTAAAGAATACGTAAATTTTGGGACAAAAAGACAGAATCTAATAATTGTAAAAGCCATATGAGTGTTAATTTTGAGCAATCTGTCGGAAGAATTTTTAAAATTTTGAATTTTTTCTTCTACAAAAGGTGAAATTGATTCATCTAATATCGGCGAACCCAAAAGGCGAAGTGAACACTTGTCTACTAGTTTTATATTGTAAGCCAATGAGTTAAATTTTTGTAAAACCGATAATTTGTCTGAACAGTTATCGCAAACAAAAAGTATAAATTACACGCAATACTGGTGCCTAGGTATAATAACGAGAATGAAGCCTGAATTATGGGTGAACGGACATGTGTATGTGATGTGATGCGAATGGTGCGTGCGTGGAATTGTGTAGATAAATTAACGAAGGAATTTGAATTGTAGGTAGGTAGTTAAATATAGGCAATTGGCCCGTAGTTAAGCAAGAAAAATAAATAAATAAATATATTTATGTACTACTTTATTGCTATGCCCTTACGGGGTAGTTACATATATTGAGACCATAGGTACAAGATGTTGATTTTTAAGTACTATGTAACATATTATATTATGCAATGAACGATTGAATATGAATATAAAAAATCATAATTATGTCAATTACATTTTGTAGGTATGTGTAAATAAGTAATAAGTGTAAATACCTAGGTACTGTTCATGCCCTTATAAATAAGTAGGTACTTTTACCTACTTAGATGGCACCTACCTCCCACACCGAAGTGTTTCGTACTACGTATACACACAGTTCGTCGACTTTTATTTTTCATAATATGGCGTGTGGTGTTCGCCATATTGAATTTTGATTATACTTTCATGTCTTTAGTGACACTCGCAAGATAAGACAAATCTATTGACCTAAGAATCTTGAAAATCGATTCACGCGTTTGGTCCTTAGAACGCCACAAAGGAACAAACATATGTACATAGACTGATAAACATATTACCATGCTTTGCGTGCAGTCGGCTAAAACTTAAGCGCATTTCGCTGAATTTTGTTGCTAACTGTAGTTACGTACAGTACACGTGTGAAACAGGGCTACTCCCCCGAGGCTTTAGTCATCATACCGGCATGGCAGCATGAAGCTGTATATAAATTACACGCAATACTGGTGCCTAGGTATAATAACGAGAATGAAGCCTGAATTATGGGTGAACGGACATGTGTATGTGATGTGATGCGAATGGTGCGTGCGTGGAATTGTGTAGATAAATTAAAGAAGGTATTATTGTAGGTAGGTAGTTAAAAGTCAAGGATAAATAGGAGAGGTGTTCTATAGTACACAGTTACCCAGTTTTACCTCCCAATCACAAGTGTCATACATACGTAATCTGACAGGAGAACCCATATCTAATTTGAATTTTGAACAGCCTGTTGACTCAGTTAGGTGCGCGTTTGTTTAAGCAGCGGTTCAATTCCCGGTGGAAACACAAGTTTTTGACTCAAAATAAATTTGTGGTTCTGGGTGTGATGTGAATGTTTCAGGACTCCAAGATACAGGTCTATGAACTTAGTGCGGGGCTGTGAAAGTGAAAGCGTTTATAACTTATATACCGTCCGGGGTAAGTAGTGCACAATACTGCAGGGGGTGGTTTGGAATCGATAAAGGAGCAAATTAAAAAAAAAATATATTTTTTTTTATTTGCTCCAAAAAAAAAATTTTTTTTTTTTATTCGACTGGCCTGCTGGCAGTTCAGTAGTAATTGTCAAGTAAAGTATGGCCCTCCGTAGACAGCCGCTACAACAATAGCTTCCAGAGTAGGTGAGTGCTACGAGTGCTACGGGGTCATTGAACTAACATGTGACGAGAGGTCACACTGAAAGGCGGTTCAGGAATTACGAGAACCAATGTTTCACGTGAAGCAAACCATTGGTACCTGGTAGGTATTGAATTCCCAGAATTTGTTGTAAGTTATCAAATCAACGAATTCTGGGAATTCAATACCTACCAGGTAGTAGGTACCTACCTAATTACTTACTGAAGACAAGTATTTAGAATTCGATAGGTGTGGTTTGCTTCACGTGAACATTGGTTCTCGTAATTCCTGAACCGCCTTTCAGTGTGACCTCTCGTCACATGTTAGTTCAATGACCCCGTAGCACTCGTAGCACTCACCTACTCTGGAAGCTATTGTTGTAGCGGCTGTCTACGGAGGGCCATACTTTACTTGACAATTACTACTGAATTGCCAGCAGGAAAGTCGAATAAAAAAAAAAAAAAAATTTTTTTTTTTTTTAATTTGCTCCTTTATCGATTCCTAACCACCCCCTGCAGTATTGTGCACTACTTACCTCGGACGGTATATATAACTCGCGGACACGACAGACGTCCTGTTCAAATGTTTAAATTCAATAATAATTCAAAAATGGTAAATCTAAACCATTCTCGAATACACCTGAACACACACAAAATAAATCATCAAAATCGGTCCAGCCGTTTAGGAGTTCAGTCACATAGACACGTACAGAAGAAATATATATACCTATATAAATATTTAGGAGCCAGCTCCCTGAAAAATATGGTATTTTCAATGATATCCTGAGTCAATCACTTGTAATGTGTAACTTTAATAGGTATATACATTTTCAGTCATTTTTTCTATCCTACTATTAGCCAGTTTCACGATAGAATGAATAAATGAATGATGAATCGCTTCAAATAATTTTTAGTAAAAAATTATAGGTACGCCTTTTTGAGTTTAGTTTTGGATTTTCCGTTACTTTAGCCTTTTGAATTAGAAAACATACCTAGTTTTATTTTCCGTTGTTTAACTAACATTTTGAAACCTAAGATTCTAGCTAAAAATCCACGGAACCTATAAAACAAACGCTTTCTCACTCACAGACCCATACTAAGTTCGACGTCTCGTGTCGTCAGTACCGGAAACATTCACATCATACACAATCACAACCAGACCCATAAACGAAAATTTTCCTTAGGGAGAGAACTTGTGTTCTCGCCGGGAGTCGAACCCAATATCCCTGCTTAAAAGGCGAACACGCACCCAATTGAGCCATTTATGCACTTATGTTATTTATCAGATTGCAATCCGATATCTGACTATCACGTTTGTCCCAAATGCGGCGTAATTGGACAGAGTCCGAACTCCACAGGTAAGCCAAAGCCGAGCTAATGAGATGAACACGATATATTATTACTTTATCCAATTATTCTGTGAGAGAATTGGATGCCTGAGAAATTAGTAGGTATACCTTAGCTCGGGGCCGGGCTTTAATGATTAGGATACCTAAGTAAATTGGTAACCTCGACTCGGCCAATTATTACCTATTGTTTTGCCGAGGTCCCTACTAATTCTATTAATGATTATCTGTATATGTAATTATTTTGATTCTTCTGTACGTGTATGTGACTGAACTCCTAAACGGCTGGACCAATTTTGATAATATTTTTGTATGTGTTCAGGTGGATTCAAGAATGGTTTGTATTCAAGCAGAATAAATATTAATTTATTATTTATTTTATTTATTTAATAGTTTAGTACAAAACATTGTACAAGGAATAGCTTAATGCTATGAAGCATTATCTACCAGCTTTCCCGGGCGTGTAAGAAAAGTGTTTTAGTGAATACAATAGAAAAAAAATTTTGCTCATGGACAGGAATACGTTACTCGGATTTAGTAAAGTACTAGGCAAACATAAACATGAAGAAGGTAATAATGTTTTAGTCACGTGGCATTGCAACGCATACCCAAGTCTATGCCCAGAACTTTGTTAGAACATAGTATTGTGGGCCTTCCCTATAGACGATATTATTGTAGGTTCTTATAAAATCACTTTACTATTTCGTAGGTGGCATGTCTTAGGGGCTTATTGCGAGTTTTTATTGTTTGCGTTAACTGGAATATGTTTAATTTTCTAACATAAGTACATTTACTGACAATGTATGAAATTAAGTTTTTGCGTATAACGGTGACTCGTACTAGATCCGTCTCGTGTAAACCTTGTACACTGTAAACTAGCATGAGGATATCGATCGAACGCTTCCTTTGTGGAGGTAGTTACAAATTGATCACGTAGCAGAGGTATAGGTAGGATTAGGTAGGTAGCTACATATAGGAAAAAAAGCAGGTACCGGAAGCACAACATAACTCAATCACTGGTACCGGAAGTCGTGTTGTGAGCTGTCACTTCGCCAAGCTTTCATGAAGCTTTCAGCTACCACATGGCGCGCCTAAACTAATTTCCCGCCGTGATATCAATTTCCGCTTCCCGCGACCTGTCTGATTGAGTTCCCGCGCTTTCTCGGTTTGTTGGCTCTGACAAATATGAACGCTTCGTTTGGTATTGGAATGGAGGTCTGCCTTTTTTAACAATTTAAAAAAGGTTTGGCTTTTTTAATGTCTGTTATTCAGACCCCTATTACCTAATAGGTACCTACGTATCTATGTTGCGATTGATTACAATTTAAAAATAGACAAAACTTCTAAGTTTAAGGTTCGCATGCAACTAAAAACTTATTTAGATTAGACCCATAGAATTAAAAAAAAAAAATTTTTTTGAAGTCGGTTAAAAATGAGAACTTCGTCAATGTAGTCCACAGAATACGCATTATTGAGGATAACTCAAAAACTACTAGTCAGATCTTGACCAGATTTAAATGGGACCAATTGGAAAGCAACATCTTTCAAAAAAATCCAAAATCGGTTTACGTGGAACGAAATTATGAGGTAACATACATAAAAATAAAAGAAAATACAGTCGACTTGAGTACCTCCTCCTTTTTTGTGAAGTCGGTAAATTATACTCTGCTCGAGCTTCGAACCCTCGTCGGTTTGTTCCGATCTATCCCCAGACCCTTCATTTGTGAACGTTTTCAATTCTAACTAAATTGAGAAAACTCTTAAGAAATGAGCAGGATGAGGAATAATTTTCGCTTTATCGTTTGCGTTCGTTTTGCTGCTGGTAACAATCGGTAATAGTGGGTCAGGTGACTTTTTCGAAATGTGAAAGATCGATTTTTTGGTGAGATTTGACATTAGTTCGGAGACAAATAGGAATTAACAGGTGTGGCTTGATTTATGTCGACTTGAGAGTAATAGTAGGTATACGTCGATATAGTAGGTCCTACTCGCAGTCGGCGGTGGACAAGTCTCTGCCCTCTGCGTCGTGGTTCCTAGGTTTGATTCCCGGCAGGAGCACAATTTTCCTTCCCATTTGAACTTCTGGTTCTAGGTTGTATGTGTATATGATTCCGGTACCCGGGATACAAGTCTTTGAACTTAGTGTGGGACTATGAGTGTGAATGTGTTTGTTGTGTACACATGTATTAGTACAGTCATAGTTTATCACGTCCAAGTATAACCTGTCATTTTTTGCTGTGTTCCGGCAGCGATCCTTGAAAGCCAGTTGCAATTCCAAGCGTCAACCTCTGCTACCTTCGACCACAATCCACATCATCACTTACAAACAGGTCAAACTTTAGCAACGGTGAGTATTGACTAAGTGGTATTTCTTATAAAGGCAAGCATCTGACCTCTATCTCATGATGAGAAGTGATGATGCGGCCAAAGATGTAGCATGCTTGCCTAGAAAAACCTATTCACTCATAATCTTCTACAGTTCAGGTCTCTTATACTATTCAGTGAACAAAGACGTGGGCAATGAGTTCCACTCCTAATAAACACCTAGGTATAATATACAACCTACAAGTAGCACTAAATCATAAACATTTTAATAGATACCGTAGCCGTTTCACCAGAGAGATAACAAAGTAACTTTGCTGTGGAAATTCACTGGAGCGGAAGTTTGTGGGAACTTCTCGCATGCAATCAAAGAACTGCGCTTGAAGTGCTCTTTGCTACAAACGACCAGTGGATAAGTCCTTGCGCTCTGCGCGGGTTCTGGGTTAGATTCCTAGCAGGAAAATAATGTTCCTCTTCAAGAGTGTCTGCTTCTGGTTCTAGGTGAGATTGTGTATGTTGTAGGTAAGTGTTTCTGGCACGATACGAGTCTTATTGTGGGGTAAGAGTAAATGCGTTTGTTTTCAACCGACTTCAAAAAAAGAACGAAATTCTCAATTCGACTTTTTTTATGTGTTAGGTACCTCAAGACTTTATCTAGGTGAACTTTTGTTATTTGAAAGCATACGCTCTCAAGTTGGTCCCATATAAAATTGAGAAGATCTAATCAAGGGTACCGGAGATAATACGGTAAAGTCGAATTTTTAAAGCTTTGCTTGCGTTTAAATTATTTGTTTGTTGATGTATTTAGGTTCGTTCCGATTAGTTTCAAAGACGCAAGTAAGGTGACTTTTTGTCCTCAATCTTCAGGTTTTTGAAACCTTTTGTTAGTATCCGCACGTGGAACTTTTCAGTAAGTACAAGGAATTAGCAGTGAACGTTTTGTTTGCAATCAACCTTCCAAACCAATAGAATCTGTGTTAAGTATTTTATTATGTAGATAAGTCTTTGTCTCTTTGTGCATAGAGTTTATATTATATTCTATGCTCAAACCATATACATAGCCAAACTGATTTTAATGTTGTTTTTAGAGCTATTTAACGAGATGGTTTTTAGCCATACCTAGTTATGTATATTATATACTAAAAATAAGATTAAGAAAGTCGGAGTAATTTAAACATTCTTCATGATGTTATGTAGAAATTACTTAATTAATCAAGTTATGTATATCATACTCTTAAAATTACATAATTATTTAGAAGTAAATAAAAACTTATTCTTTATAGCATGTGCACTCGAGATTAACTGGAAGATAATGTTTTATAGCATTATAATCACCTATGTACTGACAATTTGTTTTCGTTTGTGCATTTAAAAAAACCAGCCAAATGCGAGTCGGACTCGCGCACGAAGGGTTTCGTACCATTATCTGTAAAAACGACAAAAAAATCACGTTTATTGTATGGGAGCCCACCTTAAATACTTGTTTTATTTTAATTTACTTATTTATTTTATAATATAACTTAATATTCTGTGTATATTTCAACCGTATACCTGTTGCCGTTATCAAAATCGAGCATAAACGAGCAAAAAAATCACGTTTGTTGTGTGGGAGCCCCCTTAAATACTCATTTTACTTGGATTTTTAGTATATGTTGTTATAGCGGACATCATCTGTCACAATCTCAACTGTTTTACTTCACGGTACATGAGATACAGCCTGGTGACAGATGGACGGACAGCAGAGTCTTAGTAATAGAGTCCCGTTTTACCCTTTGGGTACGGAACCCTAAAAAACAATAAATTTATTATCATGATACCTGCATCTCTGTTTTATTAAAAAACTTTCCAGTAACGGCACTAAGCCCATAAAATCCAACTAACAAACCAAACAAACAACTAGCAGCAAACTTTAGAACTCGCCTTCCCAGCGACAAGCTAAAAGCTTTACCAATTGAGGGGAACTACCGGCAAATAGTCCGGCAAATTGTCCGACAAATTGTCCGACAAACTGTCCGACAATCCAATTACGGTAAAATGTTCTTCCGTTACTAATTGACGGTTAATTCTATTGAGGTTGTTTTTGTAACTTTATCCGTTGGTTAATTGAACTTTGATTCGGTTATAAGCTCGGGTTGGTTTACTCGCAGAACGTCCCATTCGCTATTGGTCACGCGGTCGCTAAACGTCTCATTCGCAGAACGTGTCACGGTTTATGACATTTTGCGAATAGCTCGTTTTGTGAATGGGACTTTCTGTGAATGAGTCTATCTGAGAACGATACTGAAATTTTGTGTCGATCTGAGAACGATATTGAGATCCGAGGTTTTGTGAATGGGACGTTTTGGGATTGAGACGTTCTGCAATTGAACGTTTAGCAACTGCATGATCAATTGCGAATGGGACGTTCTGCGAGTAAACCTCAGGTGTAGTTATTTTAAATGTTATGTTCGATTTGTGTTTTGCTTGAACCCCCGACGTAAATGTGTTTTAAGTTTATCGTGTGTCTGTGTAGCATCGTAGCTCCCAAACGGCTGGACTGATTTTGATTAAGTTTTTTTAATGTGACTTTGAGTTTTATACGTTATAGATACGTTTGTGTCGTTTGTATTCAGTATTTTATTGCATGTATAAAGTAAAAAGAAATTAAAATAAATTTGTTGCAGTCTTCTGTCTGCGTAGTTTATGGCATCGTAGTATTTTTGTTTGAAAAGTGACATAGTCTAGAGTGTCCTAAGCTGGTTTGGTGAAATTCGGAGCTGCCTTCTCCGGAAAGAGCGTCGGGGTATTTAGAAAGTGATGATTTTGCCAATCGTGTTTTTAATAGTCGCAAAAAGTGACATAAGTTTATCATGTGTATCTTTATATCTGCGTGTCTGTTTGTGGCATTGTAGCTACCATACGGCTGAACCAATTTTGATTTAGTTTTTGTATTTGAAAGGTGAATCGATCGAGACTGTTCTTTCATATTTTTGGTGAAAATCCGTGCAACCGTTTTCCAGGCGTCGGGGGTATTATCAAAATTAGTAGTTTAAAGAAACAAATGAACATTGTGAAAACAAATGAATGTTAGTAATTTGAAGAAACAAATGAACATTGGGAAAATAAATGAAATAATGAAAAAATATTAGTAATTTGAAGATACAAATGAACATTGGGAAAACAAATGCATGTTAGTACCTAATTTGTAAAAACAAATAAACATTGGAAAAGCGAATGAACTTTACCTGTCGAGGATCCAAGTTGGTAGTAGCAGTCAGCAGGTCCAGTATGGCAGAGAAGGAGCCCCTGGCCGCCCGCCTGAACCCTTCGGGAGGGGACTCCGCCCTCGCTGCTCCTCCGGCAACGCTCATTGGGGATTGAGACCACTGGAAAGAAAGGAGGTTTTAGTTGGAGTTTAGACCTTTACTTTTTGTATGGACTCATATCGCGATAAAAGCTATTTTTAGCGCGAATAAGTCCCGAGATATTACCTAAAGTAGGTGTTCGAATCGTGAAAGTTTTAAAGTTACAATTGTATGGACTCGAACTGTAGATTTCAAGGAAACAGTAAATAACTAGCGGTGCCCGAGGTTTTGCCCGCTTTAATGAACTTAAAAAGTAGTCAAAAAATAAATCCTATAGGCATAAGCTATGTCAATTTAATTCTATATCTGTTCAGCCGTTACAATGTGAAGAGAAAACAAACATTTACACATTTACACTTACAAATTTACTCATTAACTTTCTAGCACAAAAATAATATTAATTGGTTCTGATTGAGTGTGAATGTTTCCGGCACTCACGACCCTTGTCATAGAACTTAGTGTGAGGCTGTGAGTGTGAAAGTGTTTATGTTTATTTCATTACTAGCTTCTGTCCGCGACTTCGTCTACGTATAGTGGGTAAAAAGTCCCATCTCATGTGTTAACGCCGGTAATAAAATATCTGTGTGCCAAATTTCATCCAAATCCATAGGTTAGTTTTAACGTGATTGAGCTAAAATATCCATCTACAATTTAAGTCCTGATATCGACATCGGGCGGCTTGATTTGTCTGAACTTGCGACTTGTTGATGGTCATAGCGAAACATACGTTCACGGGAAACTGTAAGTGTTAAAATTGTAATGGGAAATTGTTGGGAATGAGAGATTTTTAAGTTCCGAAGCAACAAATCGGATTTTTTTTTCAGAACGATGCTATGTGCGGGGAGTCCGTTTGCAGAAGAGAGTTAATAAACTCTACTAGAATAATTAAAATGTTTTCCTGCAATACAACATTTTTCACTTCTATCATTGTTCGGTATATTACCGAACATCTTGCGTCGGCGATTATTCGCGTGCCGTGATGCCCTCATAAGTTAAGTTTTAAGACTTTTGTTTTTTTTACTTTTGCACTTTTAGCTACCGCGGCACACGGGTGCATTCAACATAACATAAACATTTCAATAAGATAAGAACATAGTTTAAGAGCATTTAATACCAATAATAAATAGTGCCAGTTATAAACAATTAATGAAATTCATTTACCACTACAACCTCGCTACCGTACCGAACAATCATATTATAGGACACATCCTGTTTTTTATTTACGATTGTTTACGTAATACGTTGAATTACATACATTTATAACATATTTTATTAATGAAAATTCCTATAAAAATATTTTATTTCTATATCTATAATGATTTAAAAAAATTACCTACCATGCATATACTGCATGAGATTTAAATATAGGAAATACAAGCTTCGTGAGAGATTATGGTATACGAATGCGGCCGAAGCGATAGACATAAACAAATGCTTTCACACTCAAAGCCCCACACTAAGTTCGATGGCTTGTGTCGTGGGTGCCGGAAACATTCACATCACACGCATAATCACAACCAGAAAAAGAAACACAAATTATCCATTGGGAGAAAACTTATGTTCCCCCTTCTTAGAAGGCGAATGCTCACCCAATTTAGTCAACTGGCAGTTCATTCATAAATTCTAACTAAATGAATTATTTAGGTACTAATTCTAAAATGCTGGCACTTATTTGGCTCAACGTATTAGCATTGCAATTCAGAGAGGCAATGCCGCCAGCATGATGGGAACGCTACCCACTGGCTGACTGTGGGCTTGAGCACTTGAGTTACCTATAGGCTCGATGTCTTGTAGGTAACTTGGTTCTTTGCTGTATATAGTTTTAGTTTAGTTTTAGGAAATATAGGCAATTGGCCCGTTGATAGAATTCTAACTAAAATATTATATGTAGTATAGTAGGTAAGTAACTAGGTATATATAATCGGAGTGCGTAACTAAGTAACGTAGGCAGATGAAGCCTACATTAATGACAAGGTTGAGTGAAACGTGGTATGGTAACACAACCATCAACTATAATTTACAATTTACATCTCAGTGAAACCACTGCTTCTATATAGGCTTCTAAATTCTCCGACCTGTAATTATTCATAAATGAAAGTACGCGCAAACATCAAAAGCTGAACATGTTAGGGATGTTACAGGCGTCAAGTCAGAAATTGTAGTAAAATGCTTACAATTTCAAACAGCGTTAGACAAGCTTATAATGCTATAATCATTGCTCTGGCACTATTAATAATCTGGCATCTATTACGTATTATATTATCTACGATATTGGTGCTAATTTTGTTGAGCACCGAACTAACCTAAACTAAACTAAAAATAAACTAAAAATAAACTAATTTTAGTCAAAGAATACCTAAACGCTATTCTGATTTTACGTTGAACTTAATTTAAAAGTTGAAATGACAGGACTAAAATTGATTTTGACAGCAACCAAATTGAATTGTATTCACAAGAGCCACAATCACATATTCCTCCATTATAGACTTTGTAGGTCAGTATTTTCTTCATTAATTGCACGTGTTATTCTTTCAAGTATAAGATCACATTAAAAATAATCCAGACCTTTTTCATACAGACTAATTTGAGTTGAAAATTTCTATTTTTAGTCTTAACTTGACGTAAAACATTTACATCAGAATAAGAATTTGGTCATTTTCACTAAATAGAGTAACTAAACCAACTTAGTCCTGTCAAACTTAATTTTAGTCTAATCTTGCATTTTCTGAATAGGTTTTGGACTAAAGCAGGACTAAAACTAATTTTAGGCTAGTTTAGTCTAATTCTGGACAACAGAATCGGCACCATTATCTTCTCACTTTGACCAAAGATCTGTAGATAGGTACTATACGGGCTATTTAGAACACGATGTTTTATGTTTTTTACCCCCGACGCAAAAAGAGGGGACCGCTCTTTAACGGCTTTGGATGTGGATGCAGTTTTTTTTTATTTGACTTGATCGAATGTTCTTTTCTATGTTTGGTGAAAATCGGTGCAATCGTTTTCCAAATACAGATTCGGGGGTGTACTTAACATTTTCATTTTGCCTCTTATTGTCTGAGACACGAATATTTTTGTACATTTGTTTTACAAATGTACAAAAATGAATCACTTAATTAATTGGACGATTAATTATTTATACAAGTAACGAGAACTGTGAGATTATTTCAGCTATTTTTTAGTTAGATTTCTTTTTTATGGCTTTTACATAATTATATAATTTCCATTTGGTTATGTCGTATGGTTATTAATGTTAAGTTTGATTTATTTACTAATATTATACATAATTATGTGAACATGTTTCAAATTTAATCATTTTTCTAATATAAAAAATGCAATCAATAGCTCTAAATCTATATCGCTGCTTAGAAGGTGATCCGAACTAAGACAGCGGGCAGTTCATATTATTTTAAATATATTCGTAAACTAGCTGACCCGGTGAACTTCGTACCTCCAATAAAAGTTATCGGAACTTTGACAACAAACATATATGTCACATTTGTCTGTGGTCAAATATGTATAGTGCATCGAGATAGGAAACAAACCTACGGTTTGTAAAAGCTACAACATCTTTGGTATAGGTAGTGCGTTCAGAAATAATTTTGTGTCTAATCTTTGACAGGTATACGAACAGCTTGTATGGAAAAACATGGTTGTTTTTACTTCCCTTGCAATTTCTTTATATTTTCTCACCTTTTGAACCTTCCTTGGACTTCTACAGATATTTCAAAACCAAAATTAGGCAAATCGGTTTAACCGTTAACTCTCGAGTTTTTGTGAGACTAATAAACTTCAATTGATTTAAATATATATAGATTACTAGATGCGTCTCCATTAATTAAATTACATAAGTTTAATAAAACATGTATTTGTTTTACTTCATAATTTATTCCTTTTGCATGACTAAAAATATATAGGTAAGTTAATTATTTTTATCAACAAGTTTTTACGTATCTTCTTAGTATAGGTATAGATATAATTGCTTTATAAAAATCGGTGTACCTAGGTACTACCTACATAATTGTTTTTCAGAATCAGTGGGCACCTTTTTTTGAAACCTTGTTTCTTGGCCACTTTTAAATAATACGAAGAGATTATGATTGTAACGTCTGTACCAGCCCTAAGAGCCCATAGTCGACGTATGCATTAGTAATGTGTTCCTAAGTTAACAGACTCTTGAGCGTGTTTGTCTTGGCGTTGGTAGAAAACAAAAGCTTTACATGTTTGGACAGAAACGGAGCTTTGTGATGCTTATCGACAGGTGTCCCTTAGGAACAACATTGTTTTGAGAAGCGTAGGTTTTCATAAACATATTCGTTCAGAAAAGTATTTTTTGACGATAATTTACTTTATCCAAAATTGCTTTCATATTTATTCCTCAATAGCTCATGCATTTATGGTTGATATACCTCCAGTTCGTTTAGCTGAGCTTCTACGTTTATTATCCGTACTCGTCTTTGTTCCCCGAACAGTAAATCTAACCTGGGAGTCATTAATCAAGAGTGAACAGGTATATTCTTCTAGGCAAGCATGCTACATCGTCGGCTACATCATCGCTTTCCATCAGCCCCCATAGTCAAAAAACAAAATGCTTGGTCTATCAAAAGAAACGCTTTCTAAATGTAATAGACCTTAACTATGTTTTAAGGTTTAAAATATCTTGACTTGTTATTTAGCGTTCACCGAGATTGCAAAGTATACAGACAAGCAATTTGAAACATATGTACACAAGTTTTAAAGTCTGTTTTACATTTGGAAAGCGTTTCTTTTTACTGACTTCCCAAAAACGGAGGTGGTACTCAAGTCGACTATATTTTTATTTATTTTTTAGCCGTTTTGAGCCGTTTTCGATTTTTTTTTTAATTTGAATGATGTCACCTTCTAATTGGTCCCATTAAAATTTGATCAAGATCTGATCAGTAGTTCTTGAAATATCGTCAATAATACCTATTTTGTGGACTACTTTGACGATGTTTTTGTTTACCCGACTTCAAAAGCTACGTCATAACTTCTTTCGTTGTGAGCCGATTTTGATGATTTTTTTTATTTGAAAGCTGGTGCTTTTTATGTGGTCCCATTGAAATTTGATCAAGATCTGTTCTCTAGTTTTTGAGTTATAGTCAATAATGCGTGCTTAATACATAAAATCTGATCAAGGTTCCGAAGATAAAGCGGTAAAGTCGGTTTTTTTAAGCTTTGCTTGCGTTTAATTGTTATACAGAATAGAGACGATGCGTTTTTGGCTAAGGGGGCAGGTGACATTGTAGTCAAGTGCTTGCCTATCGAGCTTAAAAACATACTTATTGCTTCAACACCTTTGCAGTTAAACCTTCTAATTATGTAATCACGGATTCCTCATATAATATACCATCATGAACGCGGCTGAAGACAGGGGACACAACATAGCCGTGAAGAGTTACAGAAAGCGATGCAGCACTTCGTATATATCGCGGATTTCTTTCTAAAGGGTCCTTGTAACATTTCTAAATTTTAAGATTGATGTTATCTTACGACTAAACAGAAACGGCCTGACTTTAAACAAAAGCACTATAGTTTGCCATATTTAAGAGATACTCTCTGTAGAACACGTTTCTCCTCTTTAAACTTTTAAAGTTAATGTAATAATGGTCAAACTTTATAAATAATCCACTTAGGTATTTCGAAATAGAAAACAGAAGTTAAGGGGTCTACCTCAGTGATGAACGACTAAATGATCAAGAATCTAATTATAATAATCTACAATTTAAACGGATTAAACGCTTAAAAAGACAAACGCTTTCACATTCACAGCCCCTCTCTAAGTTGGATGACTTGTGTCGTGGGTGCCAAAAATATTCATCATACACACAAATTCTCCTAAAAGAACGGATCGGTTATATTTTTCGCGCGAATTTTGTATGCATATAAGTTTGTAAATTTCAATATTACCTATATATAGTAGCTTCCAAACGGATGGACGGATTTCGACAGTTAGGTATCGTTAAATTTTTCTCAGAACCCAAGTGGCATTACATAGATGTATAAAAAAACCTATATAACTTAGGTATCAATAAATTCAACAAAGACCTTGAATTCTGATAGCTACGTAGGTACATTAATCAAATGGTATGTATGGTACGAATATAAACTTGCTTATGCTTCTGGGTGAAATTGTGGGCTTTAAATGGAAATTTACTTAAATATTTCCGGCATCCCAAACGCAAGTCTTTGATCTTAGTGTTCAAGTGTTTTTGTTAGTCAGAATCAAGTGCTATCACTTTGTAACATGTAACTGTGAAAGACAAAAACTCGACCAGAGAATTTTGTAACAAAAAGTTAACTGGTCTAGTTGAACTCCACCACAAATAATTCTGATAAATGAATCCTTATGTACCTGAATCCTAATAGGAGTAAGTTCTGAAGCCCATAAGATAAGGGCTTCAGCAGCCCTTGTCTGTTATAATTAATTATTTAATCATGTCGTAAGCTAGACCCTGACGGCGAAACGGCTTTTACAGAAAGCGGTATTTAACATTTACTTTATTTATTTTTATGTAGTAATGGAATACGCTGATAAAAATCGTATTAGATATTATATTTCTCAAAATCTTCTCTCTTCTCGCGTCGTGGTTTGCCTCTAATTCACATTATTCAAATTTTCTGGTGGCTATGTAGTAGTATTGAGGAGGCGTGACGCCCTGCGGTTGGCACCAACCTTAAATTTGCCACTTAACTAACTGCTAAGAAACTGGGTATTCTCGCTAAAGTCTGGCTAAAGGTTGGGCATTACTTCACGCAGGGGTAGCATCTCAATTTGTATCAAACTCAAGTCCAATCGTTTCGGATTACTGTTGCCTTTTCATTAATGGATTCGCCAAGAAATAGCGTAAAGCTCTTGGATCCACTGAACAACGTACAATAGAAAGTTAGTTAAGTCTTAGTTGCAGTCTTGGTCCTACGTAAGGAAATTAATTAATTATATTAAATTATATTTTTTATTATATTTTTAAATTACATTATTTATTATTATTAAATTAATTATTTAATATTCTGTCTATTAAATTAAGTATTTAATATTATTTAAGTATTCTGTCGGTTTGATTTTGGAGAGTTTGTGCACGGATTACAATCATTTATTCTCCACTATCGAACAAAAAGACGAACTGTCAAACATCATCTATTTATTATCAAAAATATATACAAGAAGAATAACTGATAAGAAATAGCTGTTTTTTGTCTGATTAATACTTCATAGATTGACTATTTGAAAAGACGTCCGCGCTGTTTAAGCGCTTGATGTGAAGGCTCAGACTGGGCTTGTGTCCTTAATATAAGGAAACGGAAGAACGTCAAACATTACTTTCCGAGACTCAGGAAATTAAAATACTTTGCCTTTGTGAGGAATAATGAGGATTTCCTTGTCGTGGTCGTTTGTTTGCATACCTGGGGATTTATATGAATTATTTTTAAGCTAAGATGTGTTTCAAACATGTATATCATCTTTATTGTTTATCAGAGAGCCGTTTAAATATACCTACTTTATACTTATTAGTCTTTTATATTCTCGCAATGCAACAGCTTGAGTAAAAGACGCTTATGGATTTGCGGCTCAATAAAACCTTTTCTAAAGTTCTATTTGGTGTTCGATAGAATATTACTAATAGACAGTGATCAGTGGGTCGTCTTATGAGATAGGGTACCTTGTATTATTGGCAAGGTACCCTATCTCATAAGATAAAAGAATAAAATCAGTATGTAGAGATAGCCAACACTACCTTTGGCACCAACAATTTTTTGTCAGCTTAATCAAGCTTGGCAAGTTTTGCAGTATACTTAGGTCAAAAAGTGCGTTATTTTTACTCCTAAAACATCTCATCGTATTAAAGGATAGAACTAGTCTATTAGGCTAGAAACCGATATATTAAGATAAAAAAGCTTGGTCGGCTGAGTCCTGTCTTGGCACGTTCATGGGTCCGACCAAATTTATGGTGCCAAAACCACTCGTAACAATTAATGGATTGCAGCTTTTCTCATATACTTAGGACCTCAGCCTTGCAGCTTTTTTTTTAAATATAATTAGGCAAGCATTTGACCACTATCTCACCTGATGGAAAGTGATGATGAGGCCGAAGATGTGACATGCTTGCCTAGAAGATACCAATTCACTGTAGACTTGAAGAAACCCAGATTATACCCCTCGGGGAACAATGACGCAGGCAATGAATTCCACTCATATATTAGCGGTATTTGTAGTGCTACCACATAAAACTTCAAAATGGTTTTTTAAACTTATTTAGCTACTACAACTAACTACTATTTACTGAAACTACTCGTGCAAATGAGTAGTTTAAGAAGCACAACACTTTGGTAGCGTGCTAAATCGATCTTGTATTTTGGCTGCCAAACTTTTATTCTGATGCACGAACTTTTTAACATATAGTGAGTCTAACATCTTATGAACAAAAAACATTTTTGACTGTGGTGGTAAGAAAAAGGCACTCTATAAAGTAGATAGGATAGGTGGAAACTTCCTCGTAGTTTAATTTCCCTGTGGAGACATTCCAAGCTCATTATGAGCATTTTGAATGTTGAACTGTAGACTAAATAAATATTTTAAACTCTTATTATAGATAGAAGTATTAATCAGAAACTTCCAGTTAATTTCTAGGCCACTATCACAAAGTCCCGTGATAAAATTTGCAAGCAGGCAAACACGACGGGTTCTGTATTTGTTTTATAAAACATGTACCAGGAGAGCAGAGCTGGGGCGGAGGTCGTTCCGTTTCAATAATTCAGAGACAGTGGGCTTGCCGCATGCCAGATTCTGTAAACTAGCCGTGAGATACACGTGCGGCTTTTAGCACTTCAGTAAAGCTAAGGATTTTGTAAATCTTCTTGTTTATAACTCCAGGCAACTCTATCACATAAATTAAGTGAGTTTATTAAAGATAAAAGTAAGCCTTATTCCTATTTATTAATACCCCGTTCTTATGTGTCATTTCAACGCCGCGGTATTGGTATCTCCTCTACAAGCAGAAGTATCTGATGACAAATTATTGATGGTAGGGTGAAGATTAATTTATTTTTCAAAAATACGCATTTCATTCTCAGTTTCATACTAAGTTCAAAGACTTGTGTCTTGGGTGTCCGAAACATTTACATTACACACAGAACTAGAAGTCCCTTGGGAAGGAAAATAGTGCCCCTGTCGGTAATCGAACCCAGGACCTACAGCGCAGAGTGAAGACACCGTCCTGCGGCGCCAACTGAGTCATCTAACTAAAACATTTCTATGTTAACTTTTGAAAAAAATCCAACACTGCACTATACAAAATAATAATTATTATGTAAAATGAAAGGCGGTCCCTTACCAACTTACCAGAGCCGGTCGAGCAAAGTAACAATTGACAGTCGGTTAAAAATGAAAATCGAAAAACTTACAAGAATTTCTAATTGTGAACCTCAAAATCTGTCCTTAAGAAAGTACCTATTTCATCTCTTTCTTTCGTAGTATAGCAGAGTGAGACGCAACACAAACATTAAGCAACTTTACCTAGACCGTAGAGCAATATAACAATTATCAATTAATTGGATAAAAAAATCTAATCGAAAAACTAGCATGTCTTTCATAGTGTGAACCAACCTCAACATCTCTCCTTAAGAAAACACCTCTTCCATCCCGTTCTCTCCTAGTATAGCTGAATGAGACGCAAAACATTTAACAACTTCACCGAGCCGGTAAAGCAAAGTAATTGTAATGCTTTTCGATGAAATTAACTGAGAGAAGCCTTCCAGTAATTACGTTTTCATGTTACTGGTTCCCTCGATTTGATATTATAAGTGGAGTTATGAGAGATTCTTGAAGGCGATTAGGAAAAGGGATTGCGGGAGCTTTTGACGGAAAATGGTATGGCCATGAATAAGATGTTAATGGGAAATACTTAGAAAGGTAGAGATCGTCTTAAACTCTGCCCGCTAAATCAAAACGGCTGGCGTAGCTAGTTACATGTCTGCACCGCGGTTCGATACCTAGTACGAACATAAGTTTTGGAGAAAAAATGTTGCTGGTTTTGCTTTTTTATTATTTTCTATAACTTGTGATTATTTTTCGTGATATCATAGAAAGTTGAAAAACGTGATTTCGCGTTAGCTGCAAACTAATAGGAGTTGTAGAAAAGTTTCTACCATTTTATTAGGCCATGACTTAATTGACTGTGACTAGACCGGCTAAATGTACAAAGAAAGTAATAAACGCAAGCAAAGCTTAAATAACCGACTTCACCGAAGATAAAGGTCTTCGGAACCTTGATCAGATTAAATGTATTAAACACGCATTATTGACGATAACAAAACTACTGATAACAGATCTTGATCAATAGAACATAATCATCAAAATCGGCTCACAACGAAAGAAGCTATGAGGTAACTTTTGAAGTCGGTAAAAAAACGAGAACATCGTCAATGTAGTCCACAGAATACGCATTATTGACCATATTTCAAGAACTACTGATCAGTTCTTGATCAAATTTAAATGGGACCAATTGGAAAACAACATAAATCAAAATAAAATAAAAATTCGAAATCGGTTCACGTGGAAAAAAGTTATAGGGTAATAAAATACGTTAAAAAAAGAAATACAGTCGACTTGAGTACCTCATTTTTGGGAAGTCGATAAAAATAAACGAAATAGATTCAGTACTTCTCTCTAAAATTACTGTAAACTGAATCGGTTTTTTTCTTCAACCTTTACAAACAAACAAGCCCCTTATATAGTGTAGATTGTTTCCAGCCCAGAATGAGGTTGATGAATGGTCGGAATTTTAATTTTCCTCTCGTGTGAAAATAATGCACGTTCTGCTAAATTGATTTTGCTTTGCCTGCTCTTTCGTTTATTTACCTGCATAATTGTAAAACGTGTTTTGCTTACATACTTTTTGTTACAATCTACGTTTGTTATTTTTAAATTTTGACTTAGTAATCTTTGTGCATTTAACCAGTGTAAAATAAAATGTTTCAAGTGTAAGTATTACATATTTAGTAGTAAATAAAGTCCCAGTCAGAAGTTAATTAATACGAGTTATTATTACGAGTTAATTCCAACTTGTCCATTTTACCATCTAACAACAAGACAAACTGTCAAACGTCATCCATATATGGTTGACATACCTCCAGTTCGCTCGATGCGTTTCGCTTCTACGTTTATCATTCGTACTGCGAAGGAGTGGAACTCATTGCCTTCGTCTTTGTTCCCCGAACGGTACAATTTGGGAGTCTTCAAGTCAAGAGTGAATAGGTACCTTCTAGGCAAGCATGCTACATCTTCGGCCACATCATCACTTTCCATCAGGTGAGATAGTGGTCAAATGCTTGCCTATCAGGCATAAAAAAAAAAAAAGTCACAGTTAAAGTCAAGTAGAAGAGTAAAAGGCAAATCATGCTCTAGTACCAACATCACCGTTTATTCAAAATGTATAAAACTTTGCTTAGGTATCAAAATATGAGCAAAAATCTTTCCAAATTTACTTTCCATTATAATTTTTCAACCATCTATATTTTTTTAAGGAATATAACAAAAGCTTTGTTCTGTTATGTTTGAGCTTCTTTTTACACAAAATATGAAATGATAATTACTTTCTCTAAAATATTAACAAGTATAATAGCTTATTTTAAGGAGATCTAACAACGTCTGACATTTGTGGAATGTAAATACAAAATGTTTTCAGTTAAAATTAATTACCCTGATTAATAAAAGGAGAAAGGTGCTTAGTATTAGGTACTAAATATTTTTGTAAAGTGGTAAGAACTTTACTAGAACTTCTATTGAAGTATTGGAGCAAAAGCGAAAATCACGTATTATGATTTTCGGCAAACTATTAAGGCCTAATAATCCACCGTTTTTCAATATATTAAGTAACTAGTTGAGCCCCACGGCTTCGCCCGCTGATGATGATGATGATTAAAGTAGCCTATGTGTTATTCCGGAACCTAAACTATCTACATTCTAAATTTCATTGAAATCGGTTAGTTCGTTACGGCGATACGTGGTAACAAACAATCACACACACACAAACTTTCGCATTTATAATATTAAGTAGGATATTAACAATGCTTGAAAAAAAAAGAAAAACAACATAGCAATTTTTTCACTTTCGCGGCAAAACTCTCCTATCTACCTTTTTACAAACTTTTATGTAACTTGCAAAGTTTGTGTTTGTTTGTCTGTTTAGGTCAACCGGTAGAATTAAAACGACTTCCTATTTTCTACGAATAATTTTAACATGTTACAATACATTTTTAAAGAAAGCAGGAATTAAATCATCATTCAGTATTAGATCCAGAGAAAGGATCTCTTCTACGGCTACCAGCACAGACATTAAATGTTGTAGATATACAATATTATAAATGTCGCCGAAACATTCTAAAATAAAAAATAATGTTTTTTATTTTATTTAATTTATTGATTGAGGGAAGCGAGTTCTATCAATTGACTTCGGTGGTTCATTGTCTGTTCATCTGTCCGTCCGTCTGTCAGAGGCATTTAGCGCCTTAATTTTTAAACTTTCAAGCGAATAACTTCAAATTCTCAGATCATAAAATTATAAAGCCAAAAATGGAAATTAAATTTCTCTTCACTCAATTGAGAAATAATTTAGAAGCAATTTACGTCAATAGCTTTTCTCTATTGGTATAGGCAAAACGTACGCGTAAGATCTCAATTCGGAGCAAACTGTATTTTTTTTGTCTACACTATCTATGTGCTTTGCCCATTGCTTGCCCCCGTTTGAAGCTGTGCCTTACAGGCACAGCTTCTTATGAACTGATAAAACCACAAAGTTGTAATTTTAGGCAAAACGTTTTAGCGAGGTCACAGATCGGGGCGAACTACTATAATTTAAAACAATGAGCAGTCACTGGCGGAGATGGTTGCGCATCTGCGTTCTAAGCAGCGAGTATCGAGTTCGATTCCCGGTGGTACCTTAAAAGGTTTTCTCTAAAAGTGATATTTGTGTTTGTGAGTGCATGTGAATGGTTTCGAAACGATGCAAGCCTTCGAAGTGTAAAAGCGTTAATTATTATTCAATTTATTGAGTATGATTACAATAAAAAAAAAAGATGTAGATATTAGGTTAAAATCAAAATTGTATCTACTATTTTAAATCTGAGCCGAGGACTCCTATTTATCTGTGACTTTAGCATGACGTTAGCATGACGTCATTTACTTTATACGTGTTATGATAATGACTGGGTATTTCGCCTTGAAGTACCATGGGGATATAGCTCAGTGGTAGAGCATTCGACTGCAGATCGAGAGGTCCCCGGTTCAAACCCGGGTGTCCCCTTGATTCGATTTTGCTATATTTTTGTGTAGAAATTTTAAATTACTAGCTGCGCCCCGCGGTTTTACCCGTGTAAGCTCCGGACCCGCGGGAATTCCGAGATAAAGAGAAGCCTAAAAGTTGTTCTTTCCCAAGCTCTAAACTATCTGTGTACCAAATTTCATTTAAATCAGTTCAGTAGTTTTGGCGTGAAAGCGCGACAGACAGACAGAAAGACAGTTACTTTCGCATTTATAATATTAGTAAGGACTAGTTGTGCTCCTAGTAGTTAGAAGTTAGTACATACTAGTTAGAACATTTGCTACTTGTAAACTAAATTAACGCGGGGAAAGGCCCGCCGTTATTAAGTTGAGTAGTAAATTTTATTTCATGCAAGTAGCAAATTTTCTTTCATACAAACATTTTACTGACAATTAAGTTTTTTTTTTTTTTTCCTTAGTTTTGGCTTCGCAATCTTATGCATTTAGCCAGTGTCAAGTGATAATATATTTCATGTGTATTTCATATTATAAGTCCTAGTCACAAGTCACAGTCAAAGTCAAGTAAAAGAGTCAAGGTCCAGTCGTAGTCAAGTCATGCCCTAGTAAAGTGGTAGAAACTTTACTAGAACTTCTATTGGAGTTTTGGAGCGAAGGTGAAAATCACGTTTTTCAACTTTGTGTGATTTGCCTACACTTATGCACGTTCACTAAGTATTAACGGTTAATAATCCACCATTATTACACATTAACACTCGAAGAATCACAGGTTTTGGAAAATTTTACAAAATCAACAACGCCATTTTATCACTTTCGCGGCAAAACTCCCACAATTAAGTTTATAAAGAGATTTAACATCTAATAACTCGGGGTGACGTGCGCAGAGATTTGCCACGCAGGATTTAGACATAAGTGTATAAGTTCAAAAATGTTGGTGACACTGAACTCTAATGGGCACGCGTGATGCTTACCATCAGGCGAGCGTCTTGCTTGTCTCGTCTGTCAATTAGATAAAAAATATAAATACGTACATAACTATAGTTTAAACGTAAGCAAAGCTTAAATAAACCGACTTCAGAAGCATCAAAATCGGTTCACCTATAAAAAAGTTCTGAGGTAACACAATAAAAAAAAATACAGTCGGACTGAGAACCTCCTTATATTTTTGAAGTTTGAAAATAACGGCAATGTCGATGTCGGTCAAACAGTTCTCGAGTGATGATCTTGCATATATGCTGCAATTGATTTATATAAGTATGTATAAGTAAATGCTTGATTATTAAGATTATTGGCGTAAATTTTATCAAGTTTCCCCAAGGCAATAACTACTACGTAGCTTAGAAGGCGACTAAGCCAAAGGGAAAAACATGAAAACATAATATGTTATATTAAAATATCACGTACATTCCTTGTTAGTAACAATCTAGCGGACCGCCACGGTTTTCCCGAATGTTATGGTGGAGGGTGTTTCTTGCCACCGAGTTTCTTGCCAGGTTCTTTTCGAGATGGCTGTAATTTTGTGAATGTGGCAGTAGAATAATTAACTTTCACGAGTGCCCCTTTGGGGCCCATGTGAATAAACGATTTTGAATTTTGTTGGTAAGGTAACATACCTGGTCGGTGAGTGCGTATAAGTATACTTATAACAAGTTGAGGAAAATAATATATAATTTATTTTAGTTGCAACTGATCTTGAGATCAGATGGGAATAACAGGTATGATCGGTTAATCTGAAAATCTGATAATATGATCTATTGGGAAGTACCCCAATCGACCTAGCGGACCGCGCTACGAGTGTCCCGAATGATATGGTGGAGGGTGGTAAGGTGACATACCTGGGCTGTGAGCGCGTATTAGTATATGAGAATCGACCTAGCGGACCGCGCTACGAGTGTCCCGTCCGATATGGTGGGGGTGGTAAGGTGTCATACCTGGTCAGTGAGCGCGGGGTCGGCGCCGTGTGCCAGCAGCAGCTCCACGATGTCCGTCGCGTCCGCAGCGCACGCCGCGTGCAGCGCCGACGAGCCCACCTACATACAAACACTTTTATACACACTTACCAACAAGTCAATATTTTTTCGGTGTACGATATTTTTTTTGTTTGAGAGTAGTGTTTGGGAAACCGGGTAATCCAGTCGTGGAAGAACCCCGTGGTTTCCCTCTAACGGCTTCTATATGATGGATGAGAGGAACGTACTGAAGGAAACGTCCGTACTATTGTAGAAACGTTATAATCGTGAAACACCGTTAACAAAAATCACACATATATACATTAACTAATTTAGTTATCAATTTGGCTAAAAACAAAATTGTCCTAACTACTGATAACCCAAAACATCTCTTGCTCCTTACCAGGAGTTTTAAAGGGTGACAATCCCGCGCATTAGTGACACTACAGATAGTGGCGATTCGCCACAAGTGTCTAGTTGGTCCCATAAATGTCCCATACTTAATATTATTAATCCGAAAGTTTGAATATCTTTATTATTTATAATATTTGTTTCATTAATTTCTTCTGTTGTTATTTATTATAGAAAAAGTTATATAAGTTCAGAATTAAATTTAAATCGGTTTATTATTTTAGTTTTATTATTTGTTTTTTCTATGATTTTATTAATTATTAGTCCTAATATAATTTGAATTTACCTCTTCACGCTTTAACAGCTGATCAGATTGGGATGAAATTTGGAATGAACATAGCTTATACCTAAGATTAACACAGGCTACTTTTAACTTCAAAATAGCGGGCGAAGCCGCGGGGCACGGCTAGTCAAAATAAAAGGTTGCAGTGTTTTTTATTTGCAGTGAAACTAATCCACGACCAGCCACGTGAAAAATAAAACGAGTAATACTTTTAAAAGTTTTTTTAAATCAAAGTTTTACCATTTGTAAATAAAAAAGGACTGAAAAGTTATATAACCAGAGAACTTGTTAAGGCGAATTAAACGAGTCCAAACTAGATTGGTTTATCTTGTGATTCAGAAGTTCCTATGGCCATCTTCTGTCTCCATCATCAGACCAGCTCCATGGTCTTCATTGTTTTGTCACCGAAGATACATA
This sequence comes from Lomographa bimaculata, assembly GCA_948107665.1. Lineage (NCBI taxonomy): Eukaryota > Metazoa > Arthropoda > Insecta > Lepidoptera > Geometridae > Lomographa > Lomographa bimaculata. Next base: position 16,283,040 of record OX403599.1, read on the forward strand.
AGTGCACCAAATTAGAGTCCAATCGGACATCGGGAAGTGGGTCTTATTTAGCTTGCTACATTTGATTACAGACCGACAGATAGACAATGGGACAGGCGAAACTAAATAAAAGCTTGTAAAAATAGTAAAATGAATGAGTTCAGCCTATACTCTGGAATATGCTATATACAATGTGTAATAGAAAGGTGTAGTAATACTTAAGTGACACATCTAGCTAAATGTATGGAGTCTAACAGGATCTTCTGCATTCGCGGCAGCACCATTAATATTGAGTTATGATGAATTAAAGTTTCTGAAAAAATATGCCATTTGCAACCCTATTTAATCAGCTACCGTTCTACACCACATAGCCTTTGGACCTAGGCGTCTGACAGTAGTGACCATCATAAAGTTCAAGGTCACGCGCTACAGATGTAATCGTAGGGTTGGTAAATAATATAATTAAATTTTTGTACAGAACAAATAACTCCGATTGCTGCATATGTAACTGTAGGGTTGTCAAAAGTATTTGAAAAATATAATTTTAAATTTTTGTACGCAAAAAGTTTTGTCCAATTTTGACTTTCGTTTTCTGGCAGACGATTCCTGGCACGATACACATACACACCATCAAGTATTACTACACCTTTTTGTTACAGGTTGTATATAAACTAAGTTAAGCGAAGGTGCTATCATAAATAAGGATATCCAAGGGATGGCCAGAAAATTTGAATATATTGTCGAAGTTTATCAATGAAACTTCTCCTATGTATGAATTCCTGAGATCCCTAGAGTTATGCCATAAAGTGTTAATTAGTTTAGTTTACAATAGGTATTTTATTTTTTATGCTAGATAGGCAATCATTTGACAACTATCTCAGCTGATGGAAAGTGACGATGCAGCCGAAGATGGGACATGATTGCCTAGATACTTAAGTATTCACTCTAGACTTGAAATGAAGCACCAGAATATACTGTTTGGGGAACAAAGACACAGGCAATGAGTACTCCTTCGCTGTACGGAACATAAACGTATGTAATTGTCTTGATCTTAAAATGTCATTGTAACTAAATCAACATAAGCGCTTAATTCCATTGTAGCAAAAGTAGGATCAATTACTCCTAAAACAAACTAATGTTAACATGTTAACTGTACAAAATCTACAACCTACTCCAAAAACAGAAACTTCAAACTGAAATAACCATTATTGATCCACAGCATCGCAGAGAGACACAGCCTAAACAAATTTCCATTAAAAATACATTTAAAATTGCACACAGAAACAAGTCCCGTACTCACATTGTTTTGCATATGGACATTAGCGCCAAACGCTAGCAGATGTTCCACAATGCCTCGACAGCCTTGTGCGCAGGCCATTTGCAATGCCGTCACACCATTCTGCAACAAAGAACCTTACTAAAACTACTTAAAGTTTAAAACACGATGGCATAGAGAAAATACCATTTTTCCCGACTTTAATGAGCTTGCGTTTTATTCATCAGAATAACTTTTTCTATAATTACTTTTTTCTCTTCAGTTTTATGATTGGTTTGGATCTCTGATCAGCGGTAATGCAAAACGGATAAGGGAAGTATGTTAATTGGTCATAACTTGTGGATTAAGTGGCGCTTGAGAGGTTCAGCCAATTATCAGGTTTCGATTATTGAATTTTCATTGAAACGTGCTGATTACATTTTATAGAAGATTAACATTTTAAGGTAGATCGTAGCTCCCTTATTCATAAACAAGTATCACTTAAAAAGTTTTTAAATCAAGCTTTTAACTAAATAAATAATTAAACGCAAGCAAAGCTTAAATAATTAAACGCAAGCAAAGCTTAAAAAAACCGACTTCGCCGCTTTATCATCGGAACCTTGATCCACCAGCTTTCAAATAAAAAAAGAATCATCAAAATCGGCTCACAACGAAAGAAGTTGTGAGGTAACTTTTGAAGTCGGGTAAACCAGAACATCGTCAAAGTACGCATTATTGGTCACAAAATAGACATTATTGACGATATTTCAAGAACTACTGATTAGATCTTAATCAAATTTAAATGGGACCAATTAGAAAGCAACATCTTTCAAACTAAAAAAAAATTTCGAAATCGGCTCACGTGGAGAGAAGTTACGAGGTAACACACATTAAAAAAAAAAAAAAAGAATTACAGTCGACTTGAGTACCTCCTCATTTTTCGGGAAGTCGGTAAAAATGGACTGAATACTTGTCAGAGAACTTGTCAAGACGAAAATAAATAAAAACATGTTTAAATTATAGAAGGTTTATCGAACGTAGGATAAAACTTGGAAGGCAGGCAATAACAGTCAGACATACAGGAGCTCAGTGTTGTTCTTGAACGCGTTCCGAATCGAGCTTCAAGCGCCGGCGCCATCGCCATACCTAACTCTGTCCGAGCAGTTTCCATTTGAATTAAACAAAAATGAACATTATTTCTTTGTAGTTTTGCCTATTTATAATTTTAACCATTGGCAACAGAGGGTCTGACAAGTTTAGTGTGTCTATGTATAGTAGCAATATAGACTTTAATACCTAAGTTATAAAGACTATACTACGTTAGTTATACGGTCAGAATTATTGTTCATAACTTATTAGCTTGGGAGTCTTTAGGACATTATAATTGTATTGGTGACATAAAATTTTTCTTCTTGAGATTGGTGAATATAGGACTGTAATTTTATACAAGGTAGCGTAGTTAGGTGGGGATGAGAAAATTGATGTCCATGGATTTGATCACGAACATCATCGGATGTTTAGGTCTATTAGAGGAATCGAAACCGCATCCATTCGGGAAGCGTATTTACTACAACTGAGCTAAAACTGCATTTAAAGTCATGTTAAGTACATAGCTTAAATTTATTTTCTTGCGAGTCTATACAAGGACACCTTACTCGTAGTAACTGTTATATAATCTGTGAAAATCTGTGTCAAACGTAGTACAGGACGCCCTCAGGCTCGGTGGAGCGAAGATCTTCCCAAGGTGGCTAGCAGGAACTGGATGAAAGCAGTATAGGATCGTGCTCAGTGGCGAGCAATTGGAAAGGCCTATGTCTAGCAGTGGACTTCCATAGGCTGGTGATGATGATGAATCTGTAACCTTGCTTTACTTACGTTATCTGCAGAATCGACCTGGCACTCTCCATCTAACAGACACCTCACGAGCTCGGTGTGTCTGTGGACAGCTGCAATATGGAGTGGAGTACGGCCCGAGTTATCCCTGGCTTCTTTGCTGGCACCTTTAGTGATGAGAGCCGTGGCTGTAGACACGTGACCTCCTTCGCAGGCCATGTGGAGTGCTGTCCGGCCTTTCTATTGAAAAAAAAAACATCACCGATCAAGGGCTTTGTACCTCAACCTCTTATAATAACAATACATAATAGCTGTCACCTCTGGTCTCGCCTATGTTTTATTTCAGGGTCTATCTGGATATTAAATATCGTCTCAATACATGAAGCAGTTTTTTTTTTTTTTTTTTATGCAGAACATTTGACCACTATCACACCTGATGGAAAGTGATGATGCGGTCGAAGATGTGACATGCTTGCCTAGAAGATACCTATTCACTCTCGATTTGAAGACTCCCAGATTATACCCCTCAGGGAACAATGACGCAGGCAATGAGTTCCACTCCTTCGCTGTACGGATGATGAACGTAGAAGCAAACCGCTTCGAGCGAACTGAAGGTATGTCAACCATAAAAGGATGACGTTTGTCAGTTTGTCTGGTTGTTAGATGGTAAGTTAAGAGATACCTCATATCAAACTTATTCATCTTCACACACTCACAAATTTACGGATATATAATAGAAGTAGAGATATTATCACACCTTCACACACTATTAGAGATTGCAATAAGCATTTGAATTTGAAAGTCTGAAGACTTATCACGTTTACATAAACAATTACATTACTACAATCAGGAACAGAAATTTACCTTAAGCTAATTTAGTTTAATAGTACAAAATGTGGAAGTTTTTATCAAAATAACTACATAGATGTAGGTGCTTTCAGGTCAGTACCCTCAAGATATATTTTTGTCTTGAAATTCAAATCACATTCTTGCCTTGTGCAGTGGGTAGAAAAAACGTTGTCTGTCGCGCGGGTCAAAATCCTAAATTGGAATTCTATTCACGACACGTGCTTTTGAAAGAGCCTCAGACTTAGGGCATTCGAAAGGGTAACTTGAAATTTTCAGCTGAAGAGGTGAACAATGAACTTGTTTTTAAGCGTCATTCCTTTATACAAGGTTACTTTGAATAAGCGCTCCATACTCCACAGGGGGGTAGGGTATCGACAATGCAACACAAAAAAATATATTAAAAAAAAAACTTTTTTTTTAATATTTTTTTTTGATAAGTTTGTAAAGTGTCGAGCTACGATTAAAACCAATTATCCAACTCGTAAACTCAAAAATAAAAAACAATATAACGAGTCCTTCGTTTCTACGTCGCGGGTGGCGAATTCGATTCCCGCCACGAGCACAGTTTTCCTCCTCAAAGGAATTTTGGTGTTTCTGGCTCGGCTGTCAATGGGACTCAACAGTTCGTAGGTTATGAATGACCTAATGTCCGATAGGACTCAAATTCAGTGTATCTTCGATGACAATACACTGATATGGTATCATGGAGCTGATCTGATGATGGAGACGGAAGATAGCCATAAGAACTTCTGAACTAAACAAGATAAAACCCATTTAGGCTCGTTTGACTCTTCGAACTTGTGTAGGTAATGCTGTGAGTGGAAAAGTGATTGTTTTGTTCACTTATTGAAATTGGTCATTAAAAGCGCAGTGTACAATAATACTAGGCTCGATTGCACGCGGACGGGCATTGATCCGACACTCGCCCCGACGCGCACGCATTGATGTTAGTGGTGCCGCGCAGCGTCACCCGCGTAACATATTGGTGAATGCGAACAATAACAGCTGTTTTAGTTGTTTTTTTATTTTTGAGATTACGTGTTGGATAATTGGTTGAAATCGTAGCTCGGCACTTTACAAACTTATAAAAATAAAGGTTTTTTAATTTTTTTTTGTGTTGCATTTTAGATGTTGAGTATGGAGCGCTAATTCAAAGTAACCTTGTATAGGTTCTGTAACCCTTAGCAAAGAGAAACAATTCAATGTACTAAAATTATAAAAGTCAAGCGAAAAATGTGAACCTACTTTTTAAGTAATTGTATGAAATCCCCGTTTAATTTCCTTTACATCGATAGCCTAATAGATATATTTGTTTTCTTTTTTCATTAGCGTATTACTATTTCGCAATAACAATCCACCATATTGTTTTTTTTAAACACCTAACTAAGGTCACTTAGTTTATAAGACGAACATAACGATACCTTAAATGTCGAAATCCATCCAGCCATATTAATAAGATAAAAGTTTTTCAGTATAACGCAAAATGTAGGCGCGAGATCTTAGTTCAGGGCGAACTAGTCAGCTATGTACATTTGTGTGACGAGAATACTGCGGGCTATTTTTGTTTCAGGGAATGCAAGATTTAATAAGTTTCCACTAGTTTTGTGCTGAATGGACACGAAAAAGGTGCGGTTATATATTATTAAAAAAATGTGTTACTATGAATTACTATGAATGATAATGTTTCTATCTTCGGCACAGCAGCAGCAGCGCTAACGTCGAATCCTACTATCCTACTAATATTATTAACCACAAAGATTGTGTGTAAGTGTGCAAGTGTGTATGTATGTTTGTTCCCTATTCACGCTAACGGCTGAACGGATTTGGATGAAATTTGGAATGTACATAACTTTTACCTAGGATTACCACATAGGCTACTTTTTAAATTGATAATAGAGGGCGAAGTCGCGGGGCACGGTTATAATAAATATGGAATCTCACCAGTGATTACATATTTGAGTCGTTTGGTGTTGAGAAACTGGGACGGGATTTCATTCTATTTTCATAACATTTATCAGAACGCCTGATTGAGGCTGCGTAGCCTCAATCATGATTAAAATGCTGTTATTTTTATTGTTTAATGTATTAGCATTGCAATTCAGACAGGCAATGCCGCCAGCATGATGGGTAGCCTACCAACTGTGGGTTTGAGCACTTGCGTCACCTACAAGCTAGGTGCCTTTTGAGTGACTTAAGTCATAACTGTATTCATGTAGTTTTAATTTAGTTTTAGGAAATTAAATAGTTATTATAAAAAAAACTGTTCGTATAATTATGGGCTAAACAGATTTAAAAAAAGTGCGGCGATAATGAACAGGCTTGATTGATGTACACACATCGAACTAATAGTATAAATCCGAAAGCTAGTGAGTGCGAGTATGTGTTTGTTCTTTCTTTTACCGCAACGGGTGAATCGATTTGGACGAAATTTTGATTATTTATAAGTAGTTTTCATCCCAAGATTGACACATATGCTACATATTAACTAGGTTAACGCGAGCGAAGCCGAGGGGCACAGCTAGAAGTATAATTCATAGCATTCATGCGTTTTTATTAAACAAATACAAATACAACAAATACAAATAACTTTATTGACATGTTAGTACATCGTTAATGTTGAATCCATAGGCTCCTGAACTAGTTAAAAACTGTGTTTCTGGAGCCAGTGGCTTCTCCCATAATTATGTTTTAAATTAGATTATGTCTAAAATATATTTTTTTACTATATTTTACAATTTTATTTAAAAGTAAATATAATTATTAATCTAAAATGTATATTGTATATAATATACCTAAACACGTTTTAATCATTTAGAGACTGGTGCTTTATTACTATTTATACTATCATAAAGTATATGTTAAAGTGGCAGAAGTTCCTCCAAGTTTTAACGCACTTTTTATTTTAAACAAAACAGTAAAGAAGAGTATGTATACTGTGCGCTAAATTTAACCTTAATGGGTATAGATTTTAAGTTATTTCTTTTTAAGAACAATAAAATTATAGGTACCTATACTCAAAGCATACTTTATTTAGGCTTTGGGTAGATAATTCGGGGCATTACGCGTTGCGAGTTTATTAGGAAATAAACATTAAAATAGAAGATAGATAATTATCCTAGGTATGATAATTTTATTATGTTTGACGCCGTTAGTCCTGGAGTCCCGGTAGAAGCGCAATTTTCCTCCCCAAAGAAAATTTGAGCATCTGGCTTTGGGTGTGATAATGTTTGAGATGTAGATGTTTCCTTTCAAACGCAAATAAATCATGGAAGTATTTCTTGTGCTGAAAAATGGCCAAACGAAATTTACGCCGCGATAGGCGCTTACCAGTTGCGCTTCGACTGCGCCCATACGTGCTTGCTTCATCGTCGACCACATCGTCGCTTACCATCAGGTAAGATGCTGGTCAAAATTTTGCCTATCTTGAAAAAAATTATTAAAAAAATTACAGACGCGAGACATCGCGCGCCGCGACAGAGGAAGTGACAAATGTAAAGTATGCGTTACACAGCACATTAATTCCAAGTAGTCAAAAAAGATAAGTCGGTATTTTAATTGTAATACATTACCTTGTTAATCAATGATCAAGTTCCGAACACTCCCGGTAGTTTTGACCACGCGTCAGCTCTGTTCGTAAATTTCCGTGAAAATGCTCACTATACTCCTTAAAGTAAATTCCTTCATGATTTATCCGCGATCACTGAAAACAACCTTCTGAAAAATGCCGACGTCCCAACCCTAAATCATAACACGACAAAATTAACGATGTCCCATGGCAGCTTTAACATACATTTAACGAGCTATATTTTTATCTAAATGGGGTTTAATATCGTGTCCCCTTGCCCGCGTTCCCAAGCTAGCGTTATGTTACGAGATCATATTTCGTTTGGATGACGCTGTAGGGAGCGAGCACTGTGTAAATAGAAGAGAAATATTGCCACTTGACAAATTGCATACTGTCCACGATCATCTCTAGTTCTCGAAAGATGCTACATTTTTGAAGTTATAATTCTTTTGGCGCGTTTGGGAAAAATATAATTGTTAGTAATTGTCTCTCAAGTTTTTGTGAGAACTGATAACTGTATTCAAGGTAGTCATTTAATGTCTTTTTGTACCGATATCACAAAAAAAATAGGTTTTTTTATGTGTACCTCATAACTTCTTTCCATGTGAACCGACTTTGATTTTTTTTGTTTGATTAATTAATTGGTCCCATTTAAATTTGATCAAGATCGGATCAGTAGTTCTTGAAATATCGTCAATAATACGTGTTTAGTACATCTTATCTGACCAAAGTTCCGAAGATAAAGAGGTGAAGTCGGGTTTTTTAAGCTTTGCTTGCGTTTAATTATTTACAAACAAAGAGTACTGGCACACGGGATATTTTTTTTAGTTACTATTGTTTTGTTACGCAAAAGAAGTTTACTTCTTACACACACACAAATACATGTCTTTTTTTAATGTTAAAGATTAAAATGGCTATACTCAAGCTCTGCTAGCGTGGTTAGTTACAAGTGTGCCTTCTACGTTGCGGGTGCCGAGTTTGATTTATCGTGCAAAACAACGTTCTCCTCAATTGAGATTGGTATTTCTGTTTTTTTTGTACTTTATTTATCTTATTTAATTATCTTCATCTCGGTGAGGAAAATCGCGATAATAGATAACGTTTTACTTGTAACTTTGGAGTGACAGGTTCTATTATAGAAAGTGTTCACTGCAATCATAGTTGCATAGTAAATTCAAACTGACAGGAAATGTTAAATTCGAAAACCTTTACTTTACCTATTATTTCAGATTCATTTGTGTCACCTTGTTACTTACTTGTACTACGTAGAGTTAACTGCCGTTCATCAAGTAGGAAAGTACGTCTTTTCTATCTTGGTGAATACAATGCTGATTAGATAAACATTTAACGGTATTTCTTTTTATTCTACATTGCTGGAACAGTTATGTCAGCGACCTAAAGCTATACTCGGACATATCAAAGAGTTGAGAGTACTTGGGTAGTCATTAAGAGGGATAATTCATGAACGTTACTTAGTGTAGACTTTATAATCTAAAAGTAAGTTTTGATAGCGAAAATAAAAATTTTTTTCTGAAAGAGTAAGTTCGTGGTCCTAAAAAATTTAAGTGAAAATTCACAGATGTGTTGACTTAAATAAGCTGTACCGTATTTCGTATCTACCGCTTTCTTACTTTATGGTGTATGGGTGCCGCGTCTCCTCAGCATCATTCATCAGCTTGTTTGCTGATGACGTGAATGGCCGGAAATATTAGGGTGACGAGGACAGACCCTTTTATTTTTGTGCTGATTGGTTGTCGATGATTAAACATGGCAATTTGATGTCTAATTGTTGGCAAAAAGGCATACTAATTTGATTGGACTTTGTGAAAATGCTCGGTGAAGCCGGATAAGGGCAGGTTTATGGTACCTAGAAAATAAAAACGTATCATAATGAAGGATCAAAAATGTACGGACTCTTCTAAAATCGTAACGACAAACATGGATCATGACCCTCAATTTTGATTTTTCGTAGTTAGTCTGGTAATTTAATATGACTGCAATGACTAATGATACCACATTAGACATTTGAAAATAACTCCATTAGTTCAGTTTTTTTTTATTACAGGTAGGTAAGCATTAGGATACGAGGAAGAGTTTAAATCTCAATGTACTAGCTGTTCCCTGCGACTTCAGCCGCGCAAATTAAAAAAAACATTATTTATCGGATCGAATTGTGAATCTAAATCATTCTTAAATTCACCTTTGATTCAACGCAAACACAAATATTTATCAAAATTGGTCAAGTCGTTTAGGAGGATTTCAGTCACATACAGACGTACAGAAAATTTTTATATGTATAGATAAGGTTAACTAATCGTTTATTACTTCGTTAAGTATCGTTTATTGTTAATAAAACGCTGAGTGTAACCGTACTTCGTAAGACACGTTAAGCCGTCGGTCTCGCATCCTACTAATATTATAAATCCGAAAGTTTGTGTATAAGTGTGCAAGTGTGTAAGTATTTTTTCCATATTCACGCTTTAACGGCTGAACGGATTTGGATGAAATTTGGAATGTACATAACTTATACCTAGGATTAACACATAGGCTACTTTTTTACTTGATAATGGCGGGCGAAGCCGCGGAGCACGACTAGTTTAACTATAAAATAGTAGACGTCCATAAATGTCGCATACCTTCAGGCTTCAAATCCTGACAACTCAATGAATTCAGTCAAATGTTAAAATTGGCCGTCGTCCGTCTGATATGGAGCGAATGGTTCGTATCATGTAGTTAGCCGAGTTGATATCTTGGGACTTAATCCTAAATAGACGAGGGACCTCGTGACGTCGAACAACTATTTGCTACTCCAATATGCATGAACAATTTGATAGGATCACCAACAGAATTGACAGCGTAATTGAATACAGACGGGAATGGCATATGCAAGAATTTTAAATATATATCAACTATTTTTCAACCGACTTCAAAAAAAGGAGGTTCTCAATACGACTGTTTTATTTCTTAGTTTTATGTATGTTACGCGATATCTCCGTCAATTATGAATCGATTTTGATGTTTTTTTTTTTGTTTAGTAGAGTATATTTCAGAGGTGGATCCATATTTTATCGAAGTCAAAACCGAAATATAAGCGATGAAGTCAGTTTTTTAAAGTTTTGCTTGCGTTTCAATTATTTTAAAACTTTACAGCCATAGAATTATTTTAGGGCATGAAACCTCATGGGCGTGGGTTCGATCCCCGCCTCAAGCAATATTTTACCTTTCTAAATTTACTAGGTTAAAATAATAGCAGAGTTTCTAAATACCACTCAATTTGTAGTAGTATTTCACAAAGAGCCTTCTCCGCGCTTCAATCTGTGTAAAATTAAACTTTCAAGAGCCTAGTAGTACAAAGAAGTGGAAATCCTTCAAACATAAAGTTTAATCACAAGTATCTTTACACGCCGCTACTTTACGTAGTGTTTTTTATACTAGATAGGCAAGCATTTGACCGCTATCTCACCTGATGGAAAGTGACGATGCGGCCAAAGATGGAACATGCTTGCCTAGAAGGTACCTATTCACTCTAGACTTGAAGACACCCAGATTATACTGTTCAGGGAACAAAGACGCAGGCAATGAGTTCCACTCCTTCGCTGTACGGATGATGAACGTAGAAGCAAAACGCTTCGAGCGAACTGGAGGTATGTCAACCATAAAAGGATGACGTTAGACAGTTTGTCTTGTTGTTTGATGGTAAAAAGGGAATGGAGGAATTATATCATGTAATTCCTGAGCACACTCTCCAAAATGTAAGCGATATAATACCGATAGGATTGTTACATTCGTCGGTCACGTACCTATAGTCATGAGATCGATCACGTATTTCAGCCATTTAAAATAACGATGTTCATCACCTAAATTTTGTTACATTGGACACAGAAGAGAGAAAGTAATAGAAGGTTTTCCACGTGAACCGATTTGATGATTGTGGGGGGTAAATGGGACCAATGGGAAAGCTGGTGATTTCCCATTGGTCCCATTTAAATTTGATTAAGATCTTATCAGTAGTTTTTGAGTTATCGGCCATAATGCGTGTTTAATACATTTAATCTGATCAAGGTTCCGAAGATAAATCGGTGAAGTCGGTCTTTTTTAAGCTGTCATCATCATCATCTCAGCCACAAGAAGTCCACTGCTGGATATAGGCCTCCCCCAAAGATTTCCTCAAAGAACGGTTGTTAGCGGCCTGCATCCAGCGTCTTCCTGCGACCTTCATTATGTCGTCTGTCCACCTTGTGGGCGGTCTTCCGACACTGCGCTTGCCAGTCCGTGGCCTCCATTCGAGAGCCTTTCGGCCCCATCGGCCATCAGTTCTGCGTACTATGTGCCCTGCCCATTGCCACTTCAACTTGTTAATCCGCCGGGCTATGTCGGTGACTTTCGTTCGTCTACGGATCTCCTCATGTCTGATTCGATCTCGTAGAGAAATTCCGAGCATAGCCCTTTCCATAGCTCGTTGTGCGACTCTGAGCTTATTTATAAGGCCCACGGAAATATTATACAGACTGTAGGTTTCGTGTATCGATGGTAATAGGCTAGCATTTGGCCATTATTTCAAATATCGGTAAGTGGCGATGTGGTAGTTGGCGGCATGATGAAACAGATGGGGAAAAAAGAAAAAGCGGTTCTTATTCAGCTTACAAGATTTTATCTAGACAAATTGATGAACAATTTTGCAAGTTAATAAAAAAAAGGTTCTAAAAGCCGCCGCCTGTAGAGGCACTAAGTGCACTTGCACCGCTAACTCGGCAAGCGATACGTATAACTAGATTAGTCGAACGCCACTCAATTTGCCCTCACTGTGGACGTCTGAGAGCTAATTCAATATTTCTTCATTACTTCGAGGGAATTTTAAATCTTATTAACAACTGTTATACCTATTTTATTCTAGCTATAACTAATAAAGAACCTGCTAGGGCTGATAAAATATGAGTTTTGCGGAGACGTGTCTATACATTCGTCATCCAATCTGCAAAGAAGTGAAATTTTCAACCGACTTCAAAAAAGGAGGTTCTCAATTAAACTGTATGTTTTCTTTTGTATGTATGTTACGCGATATCTCCGCCAATAATGAATAGTTTTTTTTGTTTGGTATACTTCAGAGGTGGTCCCATATAAATGTTATGGTAATCGGTCATGCCAAAAACGAAATATAAGTGATGAAGTCGGGTTTTTAAGCTTTTCTTGCGTTTCAATTATGTAAATACGTTTCCATACTCAGAGCTCCACTTTAAGTTTGATGAGTTATATCGTGACCGGAATCATTATTATATCACACACACAATCACACCAAGAACAGGACGCACCAATGTCGCTTGAATGAAAATTGTGCTCCTGCTGGGAATAGAACCCAGGACCCACGGCGCATAGATCATAGTCTTACCCGCTGCGCCAACAGTCTTTTTAGTCAACTTTCATAAGTGCCTCTTTGGGCCCGCGTGAACATCTATTTAGACTTGCCAAACAAACCCTTTTAAATGAAATTAAAAGCAGATATTAGAATAATGAGCATATTAAGCACAGTAAACAGAAGACCTCCAAAAACCAGGTCAATGCTGTTATTGTAATGATCGCGTCCGATCATAACTACAGCTTGCCCTGATTTAACAGCCTATACATACCTACCTGCCTACATTACAATACGAACGTGAATTATTAATGTTCTGCAACTATAATATACTAGCTTTCCAATTACGGTGCGCGCATTCAGATAAAGCAAAACGAATAAATCTTTTATGGCAAATGGGGTTAGATTTTACAATAGAATTCCTAAAATCGGAACTGAATTACCACTGGGAGAGTTCCAATCTGTAATAAAACGGGCATTAATTAAGAAAGCTTACTATAAAACGATCGACTATATTAATAACAAGGATACATGGAGGCAAACTGCACAAGCTCTTTCTAGCGACTACCATAATGACACCTAGGTTAATAAAGTTATGTATAGAGATTAAGAATGTTTTTTAAAAAAATGAATGAAACAAAATGCGCCGCCGAGTTTCATGCCAGGTTCTTCTCGAGATGGCTGTAATTTTGCGAATCTGGCAATAGAATCATAACTTTCATGAGTGCCTCTTTGGGGCCCATGTGAATAAACGATTTTGATTTGATTTGATTAGAGCTTATAGGTGTCACAACAAACTCGCTAATGAAATAGATTTGGATATTTTTGTTACCCCAACATCTAAGTTTAAGCGGATTTACAACGATCGCTTTTTTTTCTACTCTCAAATAATTATTATTTACCAACAAACTTTGTCATAATAACATTTTTGTCTTAATCGATAATTAAATGCAATATGTATTGTATTCTTGCTTTATTTTTTTTTTATTGTATTCGTACTTTCAATTATTATTGACTAACAAACCTATACTTAATTTTACATTTATATTTAATGTGTGTATTTTATGCTAATTAGTTAACTTATCAGTGAAAACTTTTAATTGGCTTTAGTTTAATAGATATTTATTATTTCATGTACCTACCTGTTAGTATTCCAATAAATAATATAAAACTACGGATAGTTTGTATGTTTGCTGGATATTGTCTCACATTGTTGTAAATTATACAAACACTAGCTGACCCGCCCGGCGTCGCCCGGGTAAACAAAAGCCTACACATAAACGCTTTCACACTCACAGCCCCACTCTAAAAGTACTATAAGTTGTATCGTGGCCGTTAACAATTAACACCACACACACAACATTCACGTCATACCCAGAACCAGAAACACAAACTTCCCGTGTGGAAAAAACTTTTGTTATTGTGTTCCCACCGAGATTCGAATCCGCTGCTTTGAAGACGAACGCGCACTCATCTACCCAGTGGGTAGTTCAAAGTTCAAAGATTCCTCACCCTGCGTCGCCCAATTAAAAAATCTACACATAAACACTTCCACGTTCACAGCCCCCACTAAGTTCAGTGACTTGTAGCGTGGGGCCGTAAACATCCAAGATTCACAACATATTAAAAACAAAAATTTCCCGTAGGGAGAAAACTTCTGTTACCACCGCGAATCGATCCCGCTACTTTGAATGCAAACGTGCACCCATTTACGCGAGTAGATTGTTCAAAGTTCAAAAGATGACCCGCCCGGCGTCGCCCGGTTAAAAAATATACAAATAAACACTTCCACATTCACAGCCCCACACTAAGTTCAATGACTTGTATCGGGGAGCCGTAAACATCCAAGATTCACAAAGCATTCACAACATACTCAAAACCAGGAACACAAATTTCCCGTGGAGAGAAATCTTCTTGGTAAATTACCACCGGGAATCGAACCCGCTGGTTTGAAGGCGAACGCGCACCCATCTACGCCAGCGAGCAGTTCAAAGTTCAGGAACGACCCGCCCGGCGTCGGCCGGGTAGTAAATATTAAAAAACATACCCATTAACGCTTTCACATTCACAACCCCACACTAAGTTCAATGACTTGTATCGTAGGGCTGTAAACATCCAAGATCCACACAACATTGACAACATACTCAAAACCAGAAACACAAATTCCCGTGGAAAAACACCTTTGTTCCCACCGGGAATCAAACTCGGTGCTTTAAAGGCAAACGCCTACCTAACTACTCCAGCGGGCAGTTCAAAGTTCAATGATAAGTTATATATAACCGACTAAACAAAAAAAAAACAGTCGAATTTATATCTTCCATCTTATGTAAGTCGGTTCAAAACATAGAAGTATGCCGGATTACGCAGTAACTATTACATTCTGTGATCCACCGTTTTCACCCTCAAATAAACTTAACGATTTCTCCTAGGCTATAGCTCCAAATTATATGCAGTGAAGAGCAAATTGCATCTACGTGAACTACGTAAGCAGATGAAATAGGTTTTTTTGATAAGGATTAATATTAAATACCTAAAAAAAGGCAACGAAATAGAAGCCGCTATTTTTATGTGCAGGAATACGTAGTACGTGTCGATAAATTTCTGACCCGTCCCATTCACGGGAGGTCTCCCGTGAAACTAATTTCACGATTTCTCATAGACTATTTATCCAAATCACATGCAGTAAAAAGTAAATGGTATCTACATGAACTACGTAAGACGATGAAATAGTTTATTTGGATAAGGATTAATACTGAATGTCTCAAAAAGACAACTAAACATCGGCCGCTTTTTTTTCAGATTTTTAACAAAGAAAAGTATTTTTTCTGAGCTATACATACATGTTAGATATATGCTGTCGCGGACTTTTTTGTAAAACTCATGAAGGCCAACATTTTTGCTGAACATTGTACTCACCTATGTCTAACTGTTTAGTCAGCGTACGCCGATAAAGTAAGCAAATTTATCTCCGTCTTCTCTTACGAATATTATTATTTCGAACTGATAACTAACTTCTATCCCAACAAAACATAGCCTATGACACTCACTGATAGTGTAGCTATCTATTAGTGAAAGATTTTTTGGAATCGGATCAGTAGTTTCAGAGATTACCTTTTACATACAAACAAACAAACAAACAAACAAACAAACAAACAAACAAACAAACAAACTTTACCTCTTTATAATATTATACAAATATACAAATATACAAAATACAAACATTGTGGGTATACGCCCAGCATACTTAATATTAAACGTCTAAAACGTGGTTTACTTTCTACGAATAAATAATAAGTCAATTAATTCTCTAGTTTACTATACTATAAACTGTGACATTTAGGGTTCCGTACCTCAAAAGGAAAAACGGAACTCTTATAGGATCACTTTGTTGTCCGTCTGTCTGTTTGTCAAGACCCTGTTTCTCAGGAACGCGTGGAGGCATGGCAGTATCAAGCTTTTTTTAGGTATTTTTTTCATATCAATTACTCAGGTCTAAACTGTCCCTTGGAGCTGTAAAAAAATCGAACTTCTAAGCCAATACGGGCCAATTGTCTTTATTTCCTAAAACTAAACTAAAATTATATACATCTATGCAACAAAGACCTAAGTTACCTACAAGGCATCGAGCTTATGGGTAACTCAAGTGCTCAAGCCCACTAACGAGGGTAACGTTCCAACCATGCTGGCGGCATTGCCTCTCTGAATTGAAATGCTAATACGTTGAGCCGAATGCATACTTTGAAAGAAGTCATAAACATACCTAAGTTTACTCTAGACGTACATGATTTACAACAAAAGTGAAACTGCACATTTCAGATATCCGGTATTTCGATTTAGCAATCGAGTGAACATGAGTTCCACTTGCAGAGCCTGTTGCGTCATCACTTAATTAGCCAGCTAGCGTGTGACGTCACAGATTGGGTTGGTACTGCACGGCTTGTTCAGACATACACGTGTGAGTGCTACGTCTGTACATACTCGTGACGTACAACACATGCGCGATTCCGCTTTTCAAGTCATGAGTGAAGGCAAGCATGCTACATCTCCGGCCGCATCTTCACTTTCCATCAGGTGATAGTGGTCAAATGCTTGCGTATCTTGTATAAAAAAAGTAACTAACCTAGTCAACTGGAGATAAAAAAGCCGTATCCACCGATTGAGTTTTTTTTTATTTGAGACTAAGCCCGCGTTTGACCGCAATCTCACCAGATGATGCGACGATGCGGTCGAAGATGGAGCACGCTTGCTCAGTAAATACCTATTCACTCTCTTCTTGAACAACTCCATATAATGCTTTTCCGGAAACACAGTAGACGCCATGGCGTTCCATTCTTTGGCAGTTCTCATATTGAATGTGGAAGCGAAACGCTTCGTGCGAATGGTCGGTATTTTTACCATTGGAGGATGCCGCATTATCATCTGCGTAGATGTTCGTTAGTAGAACGGTGATGTGGGTGAGTGCTTTAATCAATGTACCAACCTTGTTAACAGCATCGATGTAAGCCCCTTTCTCCAATACTAGTTCTACAACAGCAGTATGTCCCGCTCTAGCTGCCAGAGACAAGCTGGCGTCACCAGCTGCATCCAGGGTCTGCACCCGGGCCCCGAGGGAGATGACGTACTCGGCCACGGCGGCTGCGCCACGGGAGCACGCACATTGAAGGATGTCGTTCTGCTTCTGTTGGTATAGGTAAGGGTTAAGGTAACGACGAAGAACTGCTCACGGGGCGGGGAGGGGGGGGGGTGTAGTGGGTTCGAGCCCCACACACCCTTTTCCTTCACCCTAGGAGGGAAGGGAAATGGGCATTTTCACCCGCACAAAAAAAAAGGTAAGGTTTTTTTAATCTCTTGATTGATTAGCGTTATAACAAAATCTGATGGTAAGTAATGTGAGTCTAGGATGATTAACATGATAGCTTCAGAATGCCTGGCTCTCATGAAATGCTGCCGTAATTGAATTTTTAATCATACTCTAGTAACAGATTTTCCTTTCTGACACTTTGGCGCCGTCTCATCTTCCAACAACATCGCAGCAGGCAAGTGGCGCTGTTACCGCAGCTGAATCTTCAAAACGGGGGAAATAATCATACCTCGACAGAGGTTACATATTTGTGCCTTTGGAGTAGAAACGCTGGGGACTAAATTTATAAAGATTTGGCTGGGAGACTGAAAGAGTCGACTCGTGGCCTAAATAATTGTATTTTGCTCAGCAATTAAGTCTCGCTGTACACCAAGGTAACGCAGCCAGCATTTTGGTCACACTGCCGACCAATGACTTTTTGTATTAGGTAAGTAGATTAGTTATGTTATTAATTATACAATGTTATTGTTTTATTGGAATTCATTATGCACATGTTTTTTTAGCCAGACTAGAACATTGGAAAGAACCTGGAAAACAAGTAATATTTAGTTTCGATGCTAAATGAATTTGCAGTTCAGCGTAAGTGTAAACGTATGTGATAAACAACAAATTAACGCTTTCACACACAACGATTCTGTGTCTGAAGCTCGAAGACTTGTATGTAGGTATTTAGGTTAAATACAAAACATTAAAAATGCTAACTACATCAAATCGAATGAATAGAGGCGTAGCATTATTGTTTGTGATTAATTAAAATTATTTGTTGTAAATATTTGCACTTCGTTATTTTGGTTTATTCCCGGTCGTCCCCACCCTGTCGTCCCCACTGGGTACGAGTGGAAAAAAAAAGTTTCGTTCGTCCCCAGTGGTTACGATTGGAACTTTTTATTTCCCACTCGTTCCGCTATAGACCGATAGTCAAAATACATAAGATGATCACACTAATAATATAAAAGCGAAAGTTTGTGAGTGTGTTTGTATGTTTGTTACCTCTTCACGCTCAAACGCTGGACAATTTTATGAATCTTGGTATGGAGATAGCTGACACCCAGGATTATTATTAACATATAGGCTTCTTTTTATCCCAGAATTCCCGGGGTCCGGGACTGACGCGGGTAAATCCGTGGGGCGTAATGAGTTTGATAATAAATTAATTTAGGGTTGAGCTTGATAGTTCATTTAAATCGTCATTAATTCTACTATGGCGAAGTCATTTAAGAACTTTTATTCTTGGCTGCATTAAGTGTGTACTACATGATCATGAGATTTTCAAATACAAGAGACACTTTATCAAACCTCCAAACAACTTTCTTAAACTCTTGAGAAACTTTCTCGAACCTTCGGGTATCATTCTCAAACCCTCAAGAAACTATCTCAAACCTCCGAGCAGTTTTCTGAAATCCTCGAGAAATTTTCTCGAACCCCCGAGCAATTTTCTCAAATCCTCGAGAATGTTTTTTCAAAAAAATGATTTTTCCTCCGAACATCATTCTCATTATTATATTATTAATATAATTTATCATTCAACATTATTCGAGCTATTATCTCGATGCCCAAATCAAATTATAAATACATTGTATGTAGGTGTATAAAATAATCGAGCGATGCAATCTGGTTGATAAATGTAGATTAGGCCAATCTTTTTTGGCCAGCACTGTCAATGGCCAAAATCAAAGATAATGCCAAAATGCATTCTTTTCAATTATCTACCGATAAATGACTAACCGCGGACGAATACCATATCATACCTTATTGGTAGCCCCAAGGCAAGCGCCAGCTTTGACCAATGTCTTTACTGCATCTAGATGTCCATGCCATGCTGCCATCAGGAGCGGCCGCATACCGAACTGTGAAGAAAGGAAACTTAGAAATGTATGCAGACGATAGCACTGTTGTCGAAAGATACGTATCCAAAGCACGACCAAGTGAGGTACAAGTCCAGTCACTGAGAGAGGATAATAATATGACAGTTCGATTGAACAAAAGTGTCGACTTTTCTTACAAACTGCGACTGAAGAAATGTTTGACTCCAATCTCACCTAATAGAAAGCGAAGATGTAAAAGAAGAATTTGGATGTGGCAGAGGCCGACCGCGAACTGCGAGAGCTCCGGCACCTGCTTGAGGATCTCCTCGGTGACCAGGTGTACGGGCTTATTATACGATTTTAAATTTAAATTTGGATGTGGCAGAGGCCGACCACAAACTGCGAGAGCTCCGGCACCTGCTTGAGGATCTCCTCGGTGACCAGGTGTACGGGCTTATTATACGATTTTAAATTTAAATTAGACATGCTGATAAATTGTCTCAAAATTAATATTAATAAATACAAAGTGTACATTCCCCTAAATGAGATAACCCCTCCAATTTCATAGATGTATTAACAAACGCAACTCCGAGCAAAGATATATTTATTTTGTAATCTCTTCGGATCTTATCAAACATTGACTCGAGGAATAAACCTTTCATAAATAATAAAAGCCGATACGTTCTCAGAGATTATTGCCTTTTTATATCGCAATATCGCTTCCGAGAAAGTAGAAACAAGCTAATATCTTGAGGTAATGGTAACATAAATTGGTAATATAGTCGTGTGTTATATAAATTACTATTAATACCTTTAGTTTTCATTATTCTGTTCAATGGGCGATTAGTACCTATTAATTTTTCTGTTCAATAGGCTAAAATTTAAATTTCTGTTTAAACTGAACTGAACTGCCTATTGGCTTAATTGTGCGAGCGCTCGCCTTCGAAGCAGGGGCGGGAACACAAGTTTTCTCCTCAAGGAAAATTTGTGTTCCTGGTTCTGGTTGTGATTGCGTACGTGATGTGAATGTTTTCGGCACCCACGACAGGAGTCATCGAACTTAGTGTGGGGGTTGTGAGTGTGAAAGCGTTTATGTTTAATGTAAGCATACGACGCAATATATGACTATTTAAAAGATAATCTATAAATTTTATAAATAAGATTGCGTCCTCCTTTCTTGTAAGTTACTACGCCCGATATATGAGACTTGTCGATACCTATATTTTGGAATGTAGCACCATGTACTGTATATATGGAGGCAATATACAATCTGAATCTAAGCAGGTTTAAAGGACAAGAACGGTAATGAGGAGGTACAAATAAAGACAACTTTTATCCAATAAACTATTCAATTTTTTTTTTCCGCCTGGGCACTTTTCCTTCGGCAAGCGGTTTAAAAAACTTTTGAATACTATTTGTTTTATTCTCCATTTGTAATCTTATCTGACATTGTTATTAATATTATATAGATTTTTTATTATCCTTCTAATATTATAAATCCGAAAGTTTGTGTGTAAGTGTGTGTGTAAGTATGTTTGTTCCCTCTTCATGCTTTAACGGATAAACGGATATGGATGAAATTTGGAATGTACATAGATTATACCTAGGATTAACACATAGGCTACTTTTTAACTTGATAATAGCGGGCGAAGCCGCGGGGCACGGCTAGTACTAGATAAGCCGGTGAATATTATGTCTATTGAAAGTAATCCGTGGCAATTTCCGTACATAAATACCAAAACATATTTTTTTAGACTTTTCATACATTCAAAGAGTAAAAAATATAGATATTCGTATGTATATCTATATTTTTTTTTATATATTCATAGAGAAAAAAAACAAAATAAATCTTTATCTAATATAACGTGACTCATCGAAGAATTTGTGAAATACCGCCAAGCTTGATATTATCATATTTTCCTTTGCGATATGACTTCATGGCACAAAAAAAATAATAAATTAAATTATACGAGTAGTTAGCCTCGAACTGAGACCTCGGGCCTACATTTTGCCCAATAGTGAAACAATTTAAGGTTAATAACAGTAAATAGTTTAATTACTTATAACTTTTTTATAATAAGTACTTTTGATATCAACATACGTCCTGGACAAAATACTTCTAAAAAGTGACTTATTGGTATCCTACCAAATTGTTATATTCCAACAAATATTATTTTTTATATAACAGTTTGAACGTACACGGGCTGTTAAAAAAATGTGCCCAACTTCCGTGTATGCTGGCATCCAGCATACACGATAGTTGGGCACATTTTTTTTGCCCTTAATAATTTGATTTACCTATATCATTTAAATTCCCATTATTGGCTTTGGCACAGCTTTTCATATTATTTGAGAATTTGAAGTTCTTTGATTGAATGATTTGTATGTATGCTTTAGAGTTTAGACGCTAAATGACTCTGACTGTGGACGGACGGACGGACGTATAAAGTGCTGAACCACCCAAGTCAACTTATAGACGCTCGGTCTATTATTATTATACCCTGGCGCACATCCAGGAACCTGACTGCCGATATTGCTAGTACCTATAACTTTTCTACCTTCATAAGTGCACAGTAATACAAGTTATATGTCGACATAAAGCGTCGACAATAACGAGCTAAGGTTACCTTATCAGCTGCTTCGATATCGCATCTTGCCTCGATCAGGAGGTTGATGATTTCTACGTTGCCTCGACTCGCGGCCCAGTGGATCGGCGCCCGCCCATACTGCAAATAAACAGAGTGTTAGTTACAAACGCATTCACACTCACAGCCCCACACTAAGTTCAAAGACTTGTATCGTAGGTGCCGGAAACATTCACATCACACATGCATTACTCCCAGAACCAGAAGCACAAATATCCCTTGGGAAGGAATTTGTGCTCCTGCCGGGAATCGAACCCAGGACTCACGGCGCAGAGGGCGGGCACCTGTCCACTGCGCCAACTGGGTCGTCAAGTTACTTGTATATAAACTAAGTAGGTAGTCTGGTGTCAGGATTTTTCAAACCGCCAGAAGGCATCTAACATAGCTTAGCAACTGTTCCTTACGACTCACAATCGAGACCAATAGCCTAACGTGTCCTCCGAAGCACGGTGACACTCAGTAGAAAATCCCACTAAACGGTAACCGCTCCAAGCACTGGTCTGACTGAGCATTACTTATGGTGGACATATACGCTACGAGAAATTGTTACGATCAGACTGTACAGTTCGAACGGTACCGATAAATCGCTACATGTATGTTATAAAACTGTACAGTTTCGTCCGATTTTTTAAGACTGTTGAACAGGATGAAAATTTCAATTGATTAATCGGAATCGGACGAACTGTGCCGACTGATCGTAGCGTGTATGTGCTCGTCAGTTTTTGTGTTCAGTTTTGTTGTCACTCGCAGTTCGGATGGATGTGCGAAAACATCGTCCGTCGAAGCCATCGCTGACACGTGTGCATCGGCACCGTTTATTGTACCGTCTGATCGTAACGATTAACGTAGCGTATATGGCTTGTATGCCATGTACGATAAACTGTACAGTCTGATCGTAACGATTTCTCGTAGCGTATATGTCCACCATTACCTTGTCAATCAGTTACGATCGACCAGGTGGACCGCGAAACGGCCGAAGCGGTTACGGATGTCTCTGAGCGTGAGTTAGTACCTATATCTATAGACTAAACTCGAAATAGCTATGAGCCCGAGCATAAAGAGCAAAGGCGCTTAGTAGGTAATAGATGTTTAAACACAAAGCAAATGTGTGCGATAAAAAACCTTTTTAATCGCACATGTTCAGAATTAAAGTCAAAAATCAACCATTAGGTACATATCTAATCACACTGTCACCGATCATAAAATCTATTAGAGTTTTGGAGTCAAAACTAAAATCACGTTATTTAACTTTGTATGATTTGTTCACACAATACTACACTACACATAAATTTAATAATAAAAGTTTATAATCCATTGTTATTACTCATTAACACTCGAGAAATCACGAGTTTTGGAAAATGATACAAAATGTAAAACGCATTTTTTTCACTTCCGCGGCATAACTACAGGAACATGCATGCCTTCCCGCTGTCCGCCATTTTAAAGTATTTCCCGCCTTGTTTAATGGTAACATTCATAAACAACCGCCAGAGTTTTTTTTTTGTCACAAAAGTGAAAAAATGGCTTTGATCATTTTGTATAATTTTTCAATACCTGTGATTCTTCGAGGGAAAATGTGTAATAATGGTGTACCTATTATTAACGTTAATACTTAGTTAACGTGCATATGTGAAGGCAAATCATACAAAGTTAAAATACGTGATTTTCCCCTTTGCTCCAAAATTCCAATAGAACTTCTAGTAAAGTTTCTACCACTTTACTAGAGCATTACTTGACTATGACTGGATCTTGACTCTTTTACTTGACTTTGACTGTGACTTGTGACTAGGAGTTTTAATATGAAATTCACTTGAATACTTGGCACTGGCTAAATGCAGAAGATTTCCGGATGGCGCGCGGCATGTACGACCGCGCCGACAACGGGCCACACCCCCACCTCCACAACATTGCGCCGCTGCACGCCCGACCGCCGGACGTAACGACCTGGCGTGCACTCCCACGCGACATCGTCCCCAAGGGTGACGACGAAGACGAGGGAGCAAGAGACGGCATTGACTGATGACCGAAGATAGGAATGGAAGACTCAGTAGGGAGCCCAAGCCAAGATAGGCAAGGAGCTCCCGCCAAGATTCCCCGAGGGTAATAGCCCTCGGCGCCCAGCCGTGGTAAGAATGAGTTACATTGGGACCACTACCTGACGCCAAGAAAGGCGCAGATGACGAATACTGACTGACTGGCAGAAGATTGCGAAGCCAAAATAAAAAAAAGTCAATCTATAATTTTAACATTCTTTTTTAAAACTGTGTTATTGGCCAGTTTTTATGTCACTAAAGATATATAGGCTTCGACCTCCTTCGATGAATTAAATGAAATGAAATGTCTATTATGTACTTGTATTCTTTGGGACGTTTACTTACATCTCTGTTTTGAACTAAACCGGAAAAATATGCTTCTTTATAGTGCAAGTGTGATTATTTATTACTTTCCAAGCATTTGGAAAAAATGGTGTCGTCTATATTGTATTATTTAACAAACTGTGTGTTTCTAGTATTCATGTGTAATAATGGCGGATTATCAAACTTTAATATACCCATAGTTTGTGAACGTGCATACCTACTGTACGACTGTAAGAAGAACGTGTAGGTACGTTCTTCTTACAGTCGTACAGTTCAAACATGATTTTTCGGTTTCGACCTATAGACATTTCTAGTAAAGTAACTAGAATATGAAATGACTATGACTGGACCGTTAATCTTTTATTGACTAGGTGACTGTGGCTAAGGCTTGTTTAAAAAAAAAATGTGGAGTTACTGACATACCGACTGTATTACTCTAGTACCTAAAACCTGAATAAAGATTCAGGTGAAACATTTATTTTATTTAATACATATAATGTGTTGAATACCACTAACATTTAACTGATATATCATCTAAATCTATATACTTATTTATTTTAATTTAATTAATAATATAAAAAAACTATGCCTACTTTATGGAATCCAGAAACATGATTGGTAACATTTTCTCGATACATTTATTATTTCAAGTTAAAGAATAATGATTTATAAGTATTATAATTATTTACTATTTATTTCAACAATAAAAATGCCTTAATAAATGGACACATTTTTTTTAATGATAGATAGGCAAGCATTTGACCACTATCTCACCTGATGGAAAGTCGAAGAAGCGGCCGAGAAAAAACAAAACAAAAATTGTGTTTATTATAAATTTAATTATTTTATTTTATTATTTATTATCTATTTTACTTTATCATGTTTATAAATTTTACTTCTTTTATTATATTATATAGTCCTTACGTAAAATGAGGTTTTTATAACATATCGCTTAACAGAGATAATAAGCGTGTCTCTTTTTAATGTAGGCGAGTAAATAGTTCGTCTATTTTTACACCTCCGGATAAAACACATTTGTGTATCGTCTTAAACTGCCTAATCTACCTACAACATGTTCAAAGAAAAACATTTAAGTACATTTAATCCTTTCCAAAAAGATTACGCAATATCTCCTCATTCATTTATCTTCAGATTTATTTCACACAATCTTTCATCGTAATACCTTAATCCTACAAGTTCATACCTATTCACCATAGTCTCTTCTCTTCATATTGTGTTCATTGTTACGTATTTGTGAGCCAAATCCTGGGGATTTATCTCGTTTTCCAGTGACGTATATAACATAACATGTATATGTCAATACACAATTCTACATTTTATGATAAATCTTTTACTGTACAAGTTATTCACCTCTGGAACGGTCCCAATACATCGATCTAAATCACTGCACAGTTTTATAGAACTAATAAAAATTTAAAGCTATGAATATCATTTATTAGTCAATATAAAAACTTACTAGATAATAAAATAACTGACTAAATTGTAACTGACTTATCATTGGGAAAGTTCAAATCAGTAATAAAATGGGCATTAATAAAGAAAGCTTATTATTAAACGATTGATTACATTAATGAGAAGGATGCATGGAGAAAAACTGCACAAGCGCTTTCTAGCGCCTACATACTATAGATACACCTAGGTTAATATAATTATATATCAGTGATTAAGAATGATAAAAAAAAAATATGAAAGAAAATGCGCCGCCGAGTTTCTTGCCAGATTCTTCTCGAGATGGCTGTAATTTTGCGAATCTGGTAGTAGAGTGAAAGGAATTGCATAATCTTATTCCTGCATCACCGTTCTATTATCCATCACCGTTCATCTAGACAGACGGCAATGCGGCATCCGCTAATGGTAAAAATACCGACCATTCGCACGAAGCGCTTCAACTTTCATTATGAGAACTGCCAAGGAGTGGAACGCCCTGCCGTCTACTGTGTTTCCCGAAAAGTAGGTATAGTATGGGGTTGTTCAAGAAGAGAGTGAATAGGTATTTACTGAGCAAGCGGTCGTCACTTTCCATCGGGTGAGATTGTGGTCAAACGCTAGCTTAGTCTCAAATAAAAAAAAAAGAAAAAAAAAGAAGTCATTAACTTTCATAAGTGCCTCTTTGGGGCACATGCCAATAAACGATTTTGATTTTGATTTTATGTCATATAACGTGCTAATTGGAGCTTCAAATGCGGATTTGGACTCCAAATAAACGCAACAGAACCAAACAATAATTGCTGCCCAACGGTATTTGAATTTAGTGATTTAAAAGCAGAACACCAAAATTATCTAAATTCGTTGTATTTATGGATAGAGTGTAAGACAGAATCGCAGCCATTGGTGCCGATTCTGTTGTCCAGAATTAGACTAAACTAGCCTAAAATTAGTTTTAGTCCTGTCATTTAAACTTTTAAATTAAGGTCAACGTAAAATTAGAATAGCGTTTAAGTATTCTTTGACTAAAATTAGTTTATTTTTAGTTTAGTTTAGTTCGGTGCTCAACAGAATTAGCACTATTATACAGTATTGTGTAGACAGCACACCTTTAAGGATTATCCGAGCTAAGCGGCCCAGGCGTGTCGAGATTCTCGGCTCACGGGATTACAGTGTGGGGTCAATGCGAACCCGGCGATCAGCTCATTAATCTTGCAAACAAAAGCTCTCACATAGCATCCGCACTAACTACTCATAGCATTGCAGTATATTCGTAGGCCTTACAGGTACAACAGTTTTATATTTACTCTGTGTGATGTTAGGTATCTATCAGTCAACTACATCAAGTATCTCTATAAGGTTTTTTTTTTTTTTTTTTTTTTTTTGCCGCGAAATTGAAAAAATGGCGTTGTTGAATTTGTAAAATTTTCCAAAACCTGTGATTCTTCGAGTGTTAATGTGTAATAATGGTGGATTAATAACCGTTAATACTTAGTGAACGTGCATAAGTGTAGGCAAATCATACAAAGTTGAAAAACGTGATTTTCACCTTCGCTCCAAAACTCCAATAGAAGTTCTAGTAAAGTTTCTACCACTTTACTAGGGCATGACTTGACTACGACTGGACCTTGACTCTTTTACTTGACTTTGACTGTGACTTGTGACTAGGACCTATAATATGAAATACACTTGAAATATATTACCACTTGACACTGGCTAAATGCACAAGATTGCGAAGCCAAATCTAAGGAATAAAAAAAAAAAGTATCTATAAGTCACTCAAGAATTCAATACTATTACGGTGGGTTTTAAATAATTAAAAAAATAAGATTTTTTTCTTTTAATTTTTAGCTTCGCAATCTTGTACATTTAGCCAGTGTCGAGTGATAAAATATTTCATGTGTATTTCATATTATAAGCCCTAGTCACAAGTCACAGTCAAAATCAAGTAAAAGAGTCAAGGTCCAGTCATAGTCAAGTCATGCCCTAGTAAAGTGGTAGAAACTTTACTTGAAGTTCTAGTTTGGAGTTTTGGAGCGAAAGCAAAAATCACGTTTTTCAACTTGGTATCATTTGCCTACACTTACACAAGTTTACCAAGTATTGACGGGTAATAATCCACTATTATTACACTTTAACACTCGAAGAATCACAGGTTTTGGAAAATTATACAAATCAACAATGCCATTTTTTCACATTCGCGGCAAATCCACAAAAAAAAAGTTACAGCTTATGCTATTATAATACCCTCAGATTAGAGTGCCTGGAGATTTTTGGAGGAGGCCTATATCCAGCAGTGGACTTCTTGTGGAGATGATGATGATGATTAATCGAAGTAGCTCGTGACCGTGCTGGCAAATATTTTGGACAGAGATTGAGCATTGCCATTCAACGTGGCAATGCTGCCAGCATTTTGGGTACTTTGCTAACTGGCAGCAGTCTATTAGATTAAGTTTTGTACATATTTATATTTAGTAATTGTTATTTTTGGTAAATTTTAGATTAGTGTTCATTTTCTTTTTAAATAAAATCTATCAAGGTATCTGGTAAAGCACACACAGGGCTGTTCTCTTTAACTACCACAGAAGAGGGCAACATTTTACGTAGAACAATAAATCTATTTTACTCTATTTTATTATTCAATGAAATATTCCCGAGTAGTTTTTCACAAGCTGATAGATCGTTCAGAGTTCAATCAGTCAATGTGGTAGTTTCCGAGAGTCTATCTATCTTTTACACTCACTTGCTCTACAAAAATATTGAGGCACTCGAGTGACGCCATCTTTGCATATCGTAAAGCTCTACCTTTTTTTATTTTTTTCCGTTTTTATAGCTTTGCACGACAAGAGCTTACAGTCAATGAAAAAAATGCGCCACCGAGTTTCTTGCCAGGTTCTTCTCGAGATGGCAGTAATTTTGTGAATCTGGCAATAGAGTCATTAACTTTCATGAGTGCCTCTTTGGGCCCATGTGAATAAACGATTTTGATTTGATTTGGTTTGATTGAGCCATTGTCAAGTTAAAACCATATTACAACTGTATTTCAACTTTGCTTCCTAGTCTTTAGTCGCAGTCAAGAAAAAGAGCTGTCCAGTCAGAGTCCTACGTAAAATGGTGGAAACTTTACTAAAAGTTTCTAATACAGTTTTCGAGCGAAACCGAAAATCAAGTGTTTCACCTTTGCATGATTTGCCTACACTTAATCACGTTCACGAACTATTAATAATTAATAATACACTATTATTACACATTAATATTCAAAGAATCACAATTTTAGGGAAATAATACAAAACAGACTATGAAATTTTTCACTTGGTGGTGTCTACGCTTGGTGGCAAAACTAATTGTTTTTTTTTTTTTTAATTATTTCATGACCATGGATGCATAGTCCTTCAGTCGAAATATTAAACAAATATTAACAATTTCTATTCTTCATAATAAAAGTCTTAGTCACAAGTCACAGTCAAAGTCAAGTAGTCAGTCATAGTCAAGTCATGCCCTAGTAAAGTGGTAGAAACTTTACTAGAACTTCTATTGGAGTTTTGGAGCGAAGGTGAAAATCACGTTTTTCAACTTTGTATGATTTGCCTACACTTATGCACGTTCACTAAGTATTAACGGTTAATATTCCACCATTATTACACATTAACACTCGAAGAATCACAGGTTTTGGAAAATTTTACAAAATCAACAACGCCATTTTTTCACTTTCGCGGCAAAAAACCCAAAACTAATTGTTTTAGTTTATTATTGCCATGTTAAATAAATGTTTCAAACGTCTGTTTCTTCGAGTGAGTTGTGTAATAATGGTAGATTATTGACGTGCGTCAAAATGCGATGTACCTCTTCTAGTTTAAAATGCCCGTAGCATTAAGTCCACCAAAAAAAAACGTAAATAACTAATAACTATAACTTATATTACTTTTTTATTGTGCGATAAAAAAGTATTATAAGTTTGAAAGGTAATCGAGAGCCGTTTTTCCACATCTTTGGGTTGGGGGTTATTTTCATTTTTTTATATATATCCACTTA
Organism: Lomographa bimaculata; assembly: GCA_948107665.1. NCBI lineage: Eukaryota > Metazoa > Arthropoda > Insecta > Lepidoptera > Geometridae > Lomographa > Lomographa bimaculata. Next base: position 16,313,017 of record OX403599.1, read on the forward strand.
TTATCTTTGTTATTGTTATTAGTAGGTATACTGACATTATTCCGACAGTTGACGTCAGTTGGCCGCTGCAGCGCCTCGCGAACCGCGTCGGGTTCATTCTTGATCACTGCTTCATGCAGCAGCAAATCATTTTGCTGCACTCGAGAACGTGCTTCGGACATCTTGGACCCTGAAACAAAGGCAGTGTGGGTATATTTACTGTAACACTGGCAACACCTAAACCGGTGTATAATCACTGGAGAGTTTTGCCGCGAAAGTGAAAAAATGGCATTGTTGATTTTGTATAATTTTCCAAAACCTGTGATTCTTCGAGTATTAATGTGTAATAATGATGGATTATTAACCGTTAATACTTAGTAAATGTGCATAAGTGTAGGCAAGTCATACAAAGTCGAAAAACGTGAATTTCGCCTTCGCTCCAAAACTCCAATAGAAGTTCTAGTAAAGTATCTACCACTTTACTAGGGCATGACTTGACTATGACTGACTACTTGACTTTGACTGTGACTTGTGACTAAGACTTTTATTATGAAAAATAGAAATTGTTAATATTTGTTTAATATTTCGACTGAAGGACTATGCATCCATGGTCATGAAATAACTAAAAAAAAAAAATGTATAATCACTCTGACATGTATCTATTTATCTCTGATAGTAGCAAGCTCATGGTAGCTATGTTTTGATAAACCCTTGTGTCAGGCAATCCAAGTTTGGTTCATATAGTTTTCATGGACAGAAATACGTCACTCGGGTATGTTAAAGTACTAGGCAGCCATAAACGTGAAAGAGGTAAATGCTTTTGTTCTTTAAATTGCATTGCAACGCATGCCGAGTACCTATAGCTCATAGGAAAATGTTTGTGAAGATGCGTTCATTTTGTTGAAGACTTCTACGAAATTATTAGTTACTTTCACAGCGTGAGTACTGACAACATGTCAAAACACAAAACAACTTTACTTAGCAGTCTATTAAAATTTAAGCATCGTCGGTGCTTAGCTCGGAGGGAGTTAGTGACACTGTAGCAAACTTTAAAATGCTTTTAAGACGCTATGCATTTTTGGAACCGCTAAGAATTAGTCGTATTTAGTAACAACAAAATATAACGTTTTTTTATATTTAGAAAATTATATACTTGAGAATATTATCAGAATAAATGAAAACCCGAAATATTATTAGTGAATGTTATCTCGATACAGTTATCTATATATCTATCTATCTATCTAATATCTTTAAACGAGCAATTATTGTATATATATAATCTGAATCTCGGAAACGGCTCCAACGATTTTCATGAAATTTAGTATGCAAGGGGTTTCGGGGACGATAAATCGATCTAGCTAGGTTTTATTTTTAGAAAACTTCGTTTTAACGGCAAAGCTCGGTCATCTAGGTCCTGTTTTTGGTTTGTGGTCAAAGGTGGCTTATTTTGAAATAGTTTTGATTATAGTTCTTACACCAACTCTACAAAATATATTTTGTAGAGACGGTATTCTTTACTTCATTGAATCTAGTAAAAATATATTTTTGAATAGATAGCAATCATTTTTATTGTAAACTAATTGTGCCCGCGGCTTTGCCCGCTATAACTTAGTTAAAAATGTATATCACCTTGTTTTGACAATGAAATCCTTCTGAAATACAGTTTGAGGCTAGTTCATGATAATAATGTTAAAGATATCCTATTAAGTCAATAAATTCAATTGTATTTGAATATTTAAAAATCCTATCGGTATTCTATCATTTGCATTTTGGTGAATGTGCGCAGGAATTACACGAGTTAATGCCCTCATGCCCGTTTTACCATCTAACAACAAGACAAACTGGCAAATGTCATATGTTTATTGATATGCCTCCAGTATGACCGAAGCATTTCGCTTCTACTTTTATCATTCGTACTGCGGAGGAGTGGAACTCATTGCCCGCGTCTTTGTTTCCCGAACGGTATTATCTGGGAATCTTCAAGTCAAGAGTGAATATCTTCTAGACAAGCATTTTCGGCCGCATCATCGCTTTCAATCAGGTGACATAGTGGTCAAATGCTTGCGTAGAAAATATCCATTTGCTTTAGATTTGACAACACCCAGATTGTACCGTTCGGGGAACAAAGACGCAAGCAATGAGTTCCACTCCTTCATTGTACTGATGATAGAAGCGAAAAGGTTCGAGCGTACTGGAGGTATGTCAATGATAGATAAATAAATGGAATAATTCTCACGCGAAACGAGTTTTTACGATTTATAGCTTAACTGAGATAATTAGACGTGCCTGCGATCAATTTATAGATAGATATGTTTTTATATAGATATGTTTATGTATTTTTAATGTAAGGCGAATAAATAGCTCATCTGATTTTCGTCCACCTCCAGCTAAAATAAATTGTATATCGTCTTAATGCTTCATCTAGGGGTTATTTTATATAGGTCAAGTCTCTGAGAGAGTCCACTCCTCGCTAACGATCGAAGTTTGTCTGATTCGTGACTCTCGTAGTGTCTCGAAATCATTTGTTTTGACTTCTGACACTTCAAGCAAAATAACAACGTCTGAGACCTATTATTATGACAGTTTATCAACTGACAGTCCACTGGTTCTACGCTTGGACTGTTGGAATTATGCATGATGATTGTGAAATAAACATAAACATTTTCACTCTCACAGCCACATATTAAGTTTGATGACTTGTGTCGTAGGTGCTGGAAATATTCACATCACACACTCAATTACACCTAAAATAAGAAACACAAAATTTCCCTTGCGGAGAAAACTTGTGTTTCCACCGGGAATCGAACCCAATATCCGCTGCTTAGAAGGCGAACGCGCACCTAATTAAGCCAACGGGCAGTTCAATTGTAGTTTAGTTTTAGAAAATTTGCTTTATTTTCCAATCTAACATCTTAATAATGGGTAAGATTGTGCGTTCCGGCACCCACGACACAAGTGTGGGAGGGCGAAAGCGTTTTTGTATATTATCTATCTAATATTTTTAAACGAGCAATTCTTGTATATATATATATATGTGAAATCAGAATCTCGGAAACGGCTCCAACGATTTTCATGAAAGTTACAGATTAGGGGTTTTTCGGCCCAAAGAATCGATTTATCAACGTTCCAGGTCCGAGAAATGCTCGGTTCCCAAACTGCATTTGAAAAACCGGGTTTAAGGAACTATCAGCGCCATCTATTACGCCATGACTGATGTAAAAAACTGTTTCTACTCGACACTATATATGATGGAGCTTTCTGAGGCTACAAATTTAAACATACTACCAAAAACAAAAAACCGAGCAAAGCTCGGTCATCCGGATATTGTATACATAATACAGCAACAAAGCTACCACCAATAATTCATGAGAAAAATAAATTATTTACAAATTACAACCAACAAGTCTTCAACAGTAAAAAAATTGCCGAAGAATTACATTTCAATGTAATAATAACAAGTTGAATCGAACAATAAGCAAGTGCTACATAAATTTTTGCCTCTGCCGCGAGCGTTTTATTACACAAAGCTTTTTCCGTTTCTCATCGAACCTGCTTTCTATTGTTCTTAAACAAATTAAAATGGAGTATATTTTTGCCTGAATTTTCTTTTATGTCGCCTATTTTATTAATAATGTATAGCTGCGACGACGGTATGATTTATTAACCATTAATAGTTTGAGAACGTGCATAAGTGTAGGCAAATCATACAAAGGAAAACGTAATTTTCATGAACTCCAATCGACATTATATGAAAAATAATACAAAATAGACAAAACCCCAAATTGAACTTATAAGTTACTTACTATTATAATTTAACAACCGATTTAAATAACATAAGCACAATAGTAATTACTCAGGAGTACCTTCTATTCAATAATATTGTGTCATAATTATAACATGACTATCTCCATCGGGACCTAAAAATGGAACTCGTCGCTAGTGTTATAAACTCGCCGAAGTTCATGAACAAAGACTTCATCACCATGTGAACGTTGAGGCAATCCAACTCTTCGACAACACAGACTTAGTGAGAAGACTCAAGAGAACTAAACCTTTAGAGTTAGTGTAGTGATGTAACAATGTATTATAGTGAGTGCTATTATATATTATCAAAGAGCACAAGAACAAAGAGTCTTCCCTTTAAAAGAGACAGTAAGAAAAGTGTTATTGGACACATTCTTAGTATACTACTCGGTGAAGCGTCTTTGCCTTTTATAATATAAGAAATAAGTATAAATTATACATCTGTGAATTAATACTTCACTTTATATACCTAATATTCATATTGGCAAGAATCTTTGGATATTTGTGTACATTTGCAGTGTATTAGGCTCTCTGCTGACCACTGTTAGAGATCGTTCAAGGACGATCCTAGAGATGGCGCTAGTTGTATCGAGTGACATTTTTTGCGCACGCGACTAACTTCACAGACTTAAAATAGAAACTTCATTCGTGTGTGTCACCTGGTCCGTGTGGTTGACAAAAAAAACGCTCCGCTATTAAATTTTGTGACGTAGAAAACTAATTAAATAATTATCATCTAATTAACCAGGACTTAAAATAAAAACTTCATCGTGTCTATTGTGATCGACCGCTTGAACTGTGATGTGACTTATTGTTCAGTGCCTCGCAGATTTTCGGATGTGTTCGGATTCTAACTCGCCGGCCGGCGCGACGTGGAGTTGTGTGTGTGCGCTTAGGCATACATACAGTTTGCTGTAGTTCCTTTCTTGGGGAGCTCCGGAGGCGGTTTCGACGCAGTCTTACCTAGACTGCGTGGCTTAAATAAACACTGTAAATTGATTCGTGTATCCCTACTGATTTTTGCCAATGTTCAAAATAATTTACCGCTATCATTAAAAATATTAATACGTAAATGGTGGGCTATTTACACGCCAGCGATTTTACTCGCGCCAACATAATTTTGGTCCTTTTCGAGCCGGATAGTCCAGTTTTAATTACCTTTTGCTTTGAGTTATTAACCATAAACATTTCATACATAAGTTCGCCCGCCCGTTGCTATGTGCAATTCACTCCGCTTATAACTACCTATAGTGTAACTGCCGCCCGCTAATTTACCTACTTGTATCGCCCGCATTTGTTGTTTGTAAACAAACATTTAGTAGTTTATTCTTGCATAAATTATTAGCATAACGATAACCGAACATGTCGAAACCAAGTTCAGATACGATGTTGATCATTTTAGGAGAAAAGAAAGAGTTGTTATTTAAACGTATGAATCATTTGTTTAATATGTCTAAAAACATCACTTCTTTCGAGAGTTCAAGGTCGAATGAAAACTTTATGTCTGAAACAGAAACTATGACCTTCATAATAATTTTGAATCTATTGTAGATAAAATTAATGAGATTACCTTAATGTCAAACCCTTCCGCGAGTCCCGATTTTGGTTGTTTGGAGTCGTTTGACCAATTGTTTACAAGAGTGAAACGCGTTAGAAATAAAATGAATAATCACGCCGTGTCACCGCTGCGAAGTGATAGTGCTTCTGTGTTTAAATTGGAGCCGCTTCATATTAAGGAATTCGATGGTAAAATACAGAATTGGCCAGCGTTTTATGAATCCTTTAAAGCAAATATTCACGATAATACGCGTCTAAGTAATTCGCAACGCATTCAATACTTGGTAAGTAAATTGAGTCATTCCGCAAATTCCGTTATTTCGGGTATTTTACCAACGGGTGAAACATACAGCATAATTTGGGATAGCTTAGTCAAGAAATACCAGGATAAGCGACTTTTAGGAACACATTATCTCAACAATGTGTTAGATTTAAAAGGGTGTACTCACACTGCCGCTAGTCTCGATTCATTTATCGATCATTTTTCGGCATCGATTTCTGCTCTCAAACAGCTGCATGTTTCGGATTTGACGGATTTTATTCTCGTGCACTGCGCACTTAGAAAATTAGACACTCAAACCGCACAATGTTTTGAACTTTCTGTTAGAGATGTTGAAATACCTACAACAAAACAGCTGATCAGTTTCGTTCAAGATCAGGCTAAGATCTTAGGACGTTTGAACCCGACCATGTACATGAACTCAAACCCGCGTAATTCAAATAACACATATAAACCGCCCGCTTCTACGTCACGGAACACACGCTCAAACACATATAAATCCTTTGTTGCGAGCGAGGTACCAATGGTTGCTACCGGAACCTCTGCTTTGCACTCATACCCGCCCGCCATATCTCATTGCGCATTTTGTAATGGAACCGCTCACACACATTTATATACTTGTGCTAAATTCAAAAATACACACGATCCTAAATCTCGTTATGATTTTATTAAATCCAAACGTGGATGTGTAAACTGTCTCAGTATGACGCATAATTTATCGACCTGTAATTCGTCATCTGTCTGCGAGTTATGTAGAAAACGACACCATACGCTTTTACATTTTGTGAAACAAAATAATAATACGCATGTACACACTGCTTATGCGAATTTTCCCGTGCTGTCGCCGACAACGCCGCCGCCGCCGGTGCCGCCGCCGGTGCCGCCGCCGGTGCCGCCGCTGACTGATTGCGCGCCTTCACCCGCTTTAAATCTACCGCTTACGTCACATAATGCCGCTGTGCTTTTATCCGCCGAAACAAAACCGAAGTCGACTGTCTTATTATCAACCGCTCAGGTGTACGCGCGTTCTAAAGGTAGTACAGGTCCGAAAACTATCATCAGATGTTTAATTGATAATGGTAGCATGAACAATTTAGTAACGACTGAATGTTGCCGCGCTTTAAACTTGCCGATAATACCTTTGAGTTATTCTTTTGTCAAAGGTGTTGGCTCAACTTCGCGTCCAATCGTTGGATACGTGTATTTGGATATTGAATCCCGCATATACCCGCAACAGAAATACACCATACACGCTCTTGTCGTGGAGTGTATTACAGATCAATTGCCGTCGCAATTTATTGAATGGAATCGTAACATATATTACCACGACCTCCCGCTCGCAGATTTTAGTTGGAATATTCCAGGAGACATTCAGGCAATTATAGGTGCCCAACTCTTTCCGTACATTTATTTGGGGAAACGGGTTGACTTTGGTCTGGGACTTCCACCTGCACTTCTAACCACTTTTGGTTACGTTCTGATGGGAGATTATCCGCGTAATGACACCATACCTACCGCTTCTTTCACCGCGCTCGCGCTGAACGATCTAGTACAGAAGTTTTGGGAACTCGAAGAAGTACCTACGATGCGTTTGTTGTCACCCGAAGAGACGGAATGCGAAAATATTTTCACGTCATCAGTGACGCGTGATGATGTCGGTCGCTACACGGTATCGCTGCCATTCAGCAAGGATCCATCTGAACTCGGCAATTCACATGCTGTTGCTCTTCGCCGATTTATGGCACTAGAGAGAAAATTTCGCCAGTCACCCGATTTGAGGGAAAATTACAACCAGGTCATTCGAGAATATATCGATAATGGTTATCTTAGCTCTGTCGATGAAACCGAAATTTCTGGTGGAGGCTACTACATACCTCACCATGCGGTCGTGCGACCTGATAAGCCGATGCCGCGTATAGTGTTAGATGCAAGTTCGAAAACTCACACAGGTTTGTCTTTAAATGACGTGTTGCATATAGGACCTAATTTGCAAGCTGATCTGTTTTTATTGCTTTTGCAATTCCGCTTGTTTCCTGTCGCGATGAACGCTGACATAAAACAAATGTACTTACGCATAGGTGTACCCGTGGACCAGCGTAAATACTTACGCATCTTGTTTCGTTTCAACGAGAACGAACAAGTGCGTACTTTTGCCTTCAAACGCTTACCGTTTGGACTCAAGTCGAGCCCTTATATAGCTATGCGCACTGTGCGACAGCTGGCTTCCGACATGAGTCCACACTATCCTGACGCTGCAAAAATTGCAGAATCCAGTCTCTATATGGATGATCTGGTATATTCTGCACATAATGAACAAACCGCTATGCAGCTGTCACAAGACCTAATAAACATGTTCAGATCGGGTGATTTTGATCTGGTGAAATGGTCTAGCAACTCACCAGCTCTCTTAAGCAGTCTTCCTGATTCGCACCGCAAATCCCTCGATTTTGACGAAGGCAATATTTCCGCGAAGATCTTAGGTCTTTCCTGGGAATCTTCTGAAGATAACTTTTTCTTCACTTCCGCTGTAATAACCGACAAATGCACTAAGAGGAATATACTCTCCGTAGTTGCACGATTATTCGATGTTCTGGGTTTGGTCGCTCCAGTCATTCTCTATGCCAAATTGCTCATTAAAGAGTTGTGGTTGAGCAACAGTGGCTGGGACGATCCCGCTCCGGAAAATATTGTTGTCCGCTTTTCCGCCCTTGTGCAAGAATTTTCCTTGCTTGATACCTTACGGATTCCGCGCCATGTAGGTGTAAATATTTTTTTTTTTTTTTTTTTTTATTCTCTATAGGCAAGCATTTGACCACCATCTCACCTGATGGAAAGTGACGATGTGGTCGAAGATGAAGCATGCTTGCCTAGAAGATACCTGTTCACTCGAGATTTAAAGACTCCTAGATTGTACTTATCGGGAAACACAGACTCGGGCAAAGAATTCCATTCCTTAGCAGTACGTATAATAAATGTTGACTGCATTGTGAATCTCGTTAGCTTTTGTGATGCTAGTTTAAATGGCATGGGTTGTGTGATCTTTTTACACTGTACCTACCCTGCTGGCATCATAGTTCGCTTACTTTGCGCAAAGTCAAAGGTCTCACCGACTAAAGTCACGACTCTTGCACGTCTTGAGTTATGTGCTGCTGTGCTTATGTCTAAGTTAGTGAAGGTTGTCCATGACTCTTACGCTGCACGCGTTCCTATTGCAGGAGTGTATGCATTCTCCGATTCGACTATTGCCTTATCGTGGATACATTCTTCCCCACATCGTTGGTCGATTTTCGTGAGTAACCGCGTCGCTCAGTGTCAAGAGAACTTAGCCGCGAAACACTTCTACCACGTAGCTGGTATAGAAAATCCTAGTGATTGTTTGTCTCGAGGTATGCTGCCGTCGCAGCTAGTCTCGCATGACCTTTGGTGGAATGGCCCTTCCTGGATGCATTCCGCTCCTGAAGAATGGCCAATCAAGCCATTTTCGCCGACTGACTGCAGTAACCTTCCTGAGCACAAGACAAATGTGTTGACAGTGACTTCTCTATCGGAACAACCGCTTTTATGTGAGTTGGCGCAACGCATTTCGTCTTGGGACAAATTGCTGCGTGTCATCTCATACATCCTGAGATTCGCACGACCGAAAAATAACATCGTGCCACGGTCTGTTCAGGCATTGACAGCCGCGGAACGTGCTATGGTCCGCGCCGTGCAATCAGTTCATTTTGCAGATGACATAAAGTGCATTAAAAATAAAAAAATGCCATCCATGAAGCTGCAACGCTTGGCTGTCTTCTTAGATGAAGAGGATATTTTGCGGGTTGGCGGAAGACTTTCTAAGTCAAATCTTCCATTTGACGCCAAGTACCCAGTCCTACTTCCTAAACGCGATCATATCGTTGATCTTATCATACGACATTACCATGTCGTGAACTGTCATACTGGCCCTGGACTTCTCATGTCGATTTTACGACAGCGTTTCTGGATATTAGATGCCAGAACTGTCGTCAGGTCTCAATGTCGTAAATGTAATACGTGTTTTAAGGTGAATCCGTCGCATCCCACTCCCATGATGGCAGATCTTCCTGCGTATCGTGTTTCAGAAGCGAAAGCCTTTGCTCACACAGGATAGATAGATAGATAGATAATACTTTATTGATCCACTTTATAAGATGAGATAAAACAAAGGTAACAAACAAGCTTATACGTAAAGTATCACAACAGGCGGCCTTATCACTAATAGCGATCTCTACCAGGCAACCTTCGGATGGAGAGAACTATAGAATGTAATAGACGGGGTATAATAAATGGCTGTATGGAATACCTAATTAACTTAATAAATATCATTACTTATACTATGACATAAATACAGTATGAATATACATAAACAAGTAATATATTACTATATAATACATAAAATAATTATATAAAATAAATAAATAACATACCTATGTATTTAAATATATATATATATATAAAAAGGGACATTCAATATGACACGTTTAAGATGTTTTCCTAGATACACTTTAATGAAAAACGCAAATCTCTTGAGCGAAAGACGAGAGAAATAAAATAATAATAATAATAATACATTACCTATGTTTCGGAGAGGTATAATTTTCTAACCCGATCTTTGAAAGTGTTCAAAGTAGGAGATCGTCTTATAGGAACAGGTAAGGAATTCCACAGACGGACTGCTTGCACTGTAAAAGCCCGATCATAAAAAGTGCTGCTATGTGGAGGGAAACTAAGCATTAGATTCTCTGATGACCGTAAAGTTTGCGAGGTATCACAATGCATAAACTTAAAACGTTCCTTGAGATAGCGTGGGGATTTCGGATTGAACAAAATATTAAAAAGGAGGGTGAGTATGTGTGTATTTCGGCGACGACGTAAAGGGAGCCACTTGAGCTTACGACGAAATTGGGAAACGTGATCATACTTGCGCAAGCCAAATATAAATCGTATACAAAAGTTTTGAAGACGCTCAAGCTTGTTAAGTTGATCTTCTGTGAGATCGAGATAGCTGGCGTCGGCATAGTCAAGGATAGGAAGTAGAAGAGACTGAGTTAGTGCAATTTTAGTAGAAGTGGGTAAGAAATTACGCAATCTTCTCATAGAAGCAGCAGAAGTAGATTAGACAGGAGTAGATTATGCGGGTCCTATACGCATAACGCTTACCCGCCATAGAGGTCAACACGCGCAGAAGGCGTATGTCTGTCTGTTTGTATGCCTGGTTACCCACGCTGTGCATATTGAGTTGGTAACTTCATTAAATTCTTCGGCTTTTGTAGACGCCTTTAAACGCTTTATTTCCCGCCGCGGACCAGTATCCTGTCTTTACTCTGATAATTCCACCACTTTCGTTGGTGCTAAAGCTCAATTGGATGAGCTATATACTTTTTTATTGAACTCTAGTTTCAATTCGTCACTCTCAGAGGAGTTGATGACCCGACGCATTGACTGGAAAATGATTCCTCCTAGAGCTCCCCATTTTGGAGCAATGTGGGAATCGAACATTAAGAGTTTGAAAACTCATATGTACAGGGTGATAGGTAGTCAGCTTCTAACATATGAGGAATTACAAACCGTATTGACGCAAATAGAGTGTATTCTTAATTCGCGCCCTCTGAATGTCGTATCTTCTGATCCACATCCAGAGGTGATAACTCCCGCCCATTTTTTAATGTCGTCTCCCCTGCAATACTTACCCACTGCCGATCTTTCTGATCAGCGCATCAGTCTTGCACAACGCAAAGAACTTTTGGACAGCATGGTCCAATCCTTTTGGAAAAAATGGCGCTTAGAGTATTTGCATACGTTGCAAGTAAGGCAAAAGTGGGCGACTCCGGATAAACCGGTTGAAATCGGGACTGTAGTACTCGTTGGGCAGGATAATTTAGCTCCTCTAAACTGGCCTTTAGGAGTTATTACCGAAGTTTATAAAGGCACCGACGGTATTGTTCGTGTTGCCACGGTCAAGACCAGTTCAGGTAGTTTTAAACGCCCTATCGTCAAACTATATCCCATTCCGACACAATAAATGTATATTCGTAAAATATTTATTATTTATATATCTACGCGTTTATATAAGTATTCCGCATTATGAGGATTAAGTTACAATTTCTTAATAATTAACATTCACGCCCGATCAGACATAAAGTTCATTGATCTTTTAGATTATTTCATAATATAAACGAGTAGAATCTAATAACTCTTACTGTTTCTTTTGAAAGATCTTGCGCTCTTCCAAGGCGGGGTGCATGGTGAAGCGTCTTTGCCTTTTATAATATAAGAAATAAGTATAAATTATACATCTGTGAATAAATACTTCACTTTATATACCTAATATTCATATTGGCAAGAATCTTTGGATATTTGTGTACATTTGCAGTGTATTAGGCTCTCTGCTGACCACTGTTAGAGATCGTTCAAGGACGATCCTAGAGATGGCGCTAGTTGTATCGAGTGACATTTTTTGCGCTCGCGACTAACTTCACAGACTTAAAATAGAAACTTCATTCGTGTGGGTCACCTGGTCCGTGTGGTTGACAAAAAAAACGCTCCGCTATTGAATTTTGTGACGTAGAAAACTAATTAAATAATTATCATCTAATTAACCAGGACTTAAAATAAAAACTTCATCGTGTCTATTGTGATCGACCGCTTGAACTGTGATGTGACTTATTGTTCAGTGCCTCGCAGATTTTCGGATGTGTTCGGATTCAAACTCGCCGGCCGGCGCGACGTGGAGTTGTGTGTGTGCGCTTAGGCATACATACAGTTTGCTGTAGTTCCTTTCTTGGGGAGCTCCGGAGGCGGTTTCGACGCAGTCTTACCTAGACTGCGTGGCTTAAATAAACACTGTAAATTGATTCGTGTATCCCTACTGATTTTTGCCAATGTTCAAAATAATTTACCGCTATCATTAAAAATATTATTACGTAAATGGTGGGCTATTTACACGCCAGCGATTTTACTCGCGCCACCACTACTCTACTTTAGAATTTATGGTGTACCGAATGAAATTGGTATGTCATTAAATAAAAAAAAAATGAACGTCATAAGACGAGCGGTTAGGCCGATCGTGCCTCTCCATCGCTTGTTGCGCGCTCTCGCTTGCACGCTCAGGCTCAGGCGGAACGTGACACTTTTTCGTGCGTGCAGCCGGTGTTCATCGATTTATAAGACGTTATCACGTCAAAAGATAAAATAATTATTACGCCACCGCACATGTTGTGAAGAGAAATTAGTGGTTAGCAACTGGTTTCATCCCCCTTGTCTCAGAATCAACGAAAATATAATCCATTTGCTATTACAATCTGGAAACAGTTTCTTACTGGTTAAAGGGACGGAAGGGACAATAGAGTTCGCCCACAATAGTCTTCAGCAAAACAGGGTTCTGTCGTACTTACTTAATCTTATATTGATAGTTCCTGTCCTCTGAAAATTATTCATTGTACGTTTAATTGTTCCCGTTATATCAGAGCCTAGCTGAAGTTTTAGAAGTATATAAGGCTTCTTAGGCTTATTTGTTTGTTATTTTGCACAATACATAAGCAAAAAAATTCGTGGTAGTGCAGTATAAGGGCTATTAACTATTATTTAAAATATACCTAAATATACAATGTGTAACAGAAAGGTGTAGTAATACTCAAGTCACACATCTAGCTAAATGTATGGAGTCTAACAGGTACTTCTGCATTCGCGGCAGCACCATGAATATTGAGTTATGATGAATTAAAGTTTTAAATAAATTATGTCATTTGCAACCCTATTTCATCAGCTATCGTTTTACACTACATATCCTTTGGACCTAGAAATCTGACAGTGGTGGCCATAACAAAGGTCACGGTCACGCGCAAAGGATGTAATCGTAGGGTTGGCAAAAAAAAAAAAAATTTTGTACGGAACAAATATCTCCGATTGCCGCACATGTAACTGTAGGGTTGTCAAAAATATTTGAAAAAAATATTTTTTAATTTTTGTACGGAAAAAATGATGTCCGATTTCGACTTTCGTTCTCTGGCAGACGATTCCTGGCACGATACACATACACACCACCAAGTATTTCTACACCTTTTTGTTACAGGTTGAGATGATGATGTATTCCATGCCGATTTCGGCAACGGCGACCATTTCTATTATAGAAGTGTTACTGATGCGTCCTCACATGACTGATATAACCAATTTTAGCTGTGAAAGTCCGAAGACAGGTGCTACATGTGAGGACGCCATTTATACATAATTGTAGGTAATGTTCGAAGGCGGTTTGTTTTTTAGATGTTCCCGTCGCAAATCCAGATCGCGCCTTCGTGAGTTTTCGAATTCATAAACGTTTTTGAGTAGTTTTTGTCTCCATTCAGTGCGATTGGCAGCTTGTGACTCCCATGCTGCAGGCTCAATCCCACATCCCTTCATATGCCTCTTCAGCACATCTTTATATCTCAGAAACTGCCCTCCGCTTTTACGCTTGCCTTCTTCAAGTTCTGAGTAAAAGATGCGCTTAGCCACCCTTTCATCGGGCATTCGGGATACGTGCCCACACCAACGCAGCTGCCTCCGCATAAGGTAGGCTTCAAGACCGCACACATTCGCACGCTTGAGAACATCTGTGTTTCTGACACGGTCTGACCATTTGATGTTAAGAATGTCACGAAGACATTTTAGGTGGAATCTGTCAAGCGTACGGATATGACGGCGGTACAGGCACCACGTCTCTGCCGCGTAAAGGATGTTGGGCAAGACAATCGCCATGTACACTTTAATTTTTGTCTCAAGTTTGATATCGTGTGAGCGGAACACTTTAACTCGCAGTTTCCCAAAGGCTGCTGAGGCGGCACCGATTCTGCTGTTAATTTCGGAGTCAAGGTCACCTTTAGCTGTTACGGTGCTTCCTAGATATTTGAACTTATCAACTTGCTTTAAATTCGTCCCGTTGAGCCGCACACTTAGAGGCACCTGCTGAGCGGTGTCGGCCATCATGACTTCAGTTTTTATGACGCTGATTTTTAGTCCAAATTTACAGCACATCGAGTCGAATCTGCTCATAAGCTCTTGTAAACCTTCGGAAGTATCCGTAATAAAACATAAATCGTCCGCGTACATTATTTCAGCTATTGTATGAAGAGAGACCTTCGTGTATGCCCTAAACCTTGCCAAGTTGAACACACTACCGTCAGTTCGATATCGAATACGGATTCCTTCTTTATTATCCTTTAATGTTTCGGTAACGACTGCTGCAAAATAGATAGCAAAAAGTGTTGGCGCTAGTACACATCCCTGCTTGACACCACACGTGACGGAAAAGAACTCTGATTGATCGCCACTTGATGTTACGCAGCAAGTCATACGATCATGTAGGAGCCTAATCAAACGAATAAACTTATCAGTGCAACCGAATTTTGATAAAACTATCCAAAGAGCCTCCCGAGGAACGCTATCAAAGGCCTTTTCTAGATCAACGAAACAAAGAAACATTGGTTGATATTGTTCCTTGCTCTTTTCCTGTAGCTGTCGTACGGAAAATATTGCTTCGTTTGTGCTCCTATTAGGCCTGAATCCAAATTGAGTCTCGGGTAGAAGTGCTTCAGACAATTTTAGCAAACGAGTCAGCAGTACCCTAGCAAAGATTTTTCCGGTGGTTGAGAGTAGAGAGATCCCGCGGTATGAATTGCAATCTGCTCGATCTCCTTTGTTTTTGTAAAGGGAACATATGACAGATGTTCGGAAACTGGATGGTACCTGTTCGTCGGACCACATTTCCGAAAATAATTGCCATAAGATGGTATGAAGCTCGTCACCACCGTACTTGATCAGTTCACCTGGAAGGTTATCAACGCCCACTGCCTTTTTATTCTGCTGGGCTCCAATAGCTCTTACAACCTCAGTCAACGTAATTGGTTCATCCAATTCAGCTGCTTGGGGATGGTTAGACAAAGATTTAATAAAATCTAGATCTGCTGTTCGATCCACGTTCAGCAAGCAGTTAAAATATTCGGCCCAACGGTTTAACACATCCTCTTTGTTCGTTACGAGCGAGCCGTCAGATGACTTCAAGGGTACACATCTTCTACGTGTGGAGGTCCCTGTCAGTTTTCGGACCTCACTGAAAAATGCTCCCAGCTGGTTCGTATCGGCAAGCAGCTGAATTTGATGGACTTTCTCCTGCCACCACTTGTCCTTGGTAGCACGGGCAAGCTTTCTTATGTTAGACGCACTTTGCTTGACCTTATCAGCAGACGCTGAGTTATTCAGATGCTTGAAACCTGACTGTCTTAAAAGCTTTCGGTGATTGGAGATAACTTCAGTAAGCACTTGGTCATTCTCATCAAACCAATCTTCGTTTATTCTTGGTTGCAAACCGAGAGTCTCTGTTGCGGCACCGATAATGTGAGAACAAAGGCTTTCGTACCTGTTTTCAAGATCACTGCCTTCAGAACATTTTGATATAGCTTTATTAACCGCTTCTACATATTTAGTACGTGTTTGGCTGCTTTCGAGTCTTTGAAGATTGAGATGTGGTGGTTTTTCCTTATTTCGCCTACTGGGTTGGTGAAAATAAAGACGCAGTTTGATTAAGACCAGTCGGTGGTCAGTCCAGCAATTGGCACCACGCATCACTCGTGTAACCTTCACCTGTGAGATATCGCGCTGACGCACAATTGCATAATCGATCAAATGCCAATGCTTGGACCGCGGATGCATCCAGGTGGTTTTATGTAACATAGGAAGCCTAAACATTGTATTGGTAATGGCGAGCTCGAATTGTGAGCATAAGCTCAGCAGCAATTATCCATTACTGTTCATGCTACCAATTCCGTGTTTGCCTAACACCTGCGGCCAAGCTTCAAAGTCTCTGCCCACACGAGCATTAAAGTCACCGAGAAGCAAGATCTGTTCATTGCGTGGTACTTTCGTTAAAGTTTGAGAAAGTTCTTCATAGAATTTATCCTTAATATCATCACTCTTATCTAACGTTGGAGCTTATATACTGATTATATGTACAGAATTTGCAGTATTTAGTGGTAGACACAAAGTCATAATGCGATCAGAAATGCCAACAGGATGGTCAGTCAGCTTTGCTACTATACTATTTTTAATAGCAAATCCTACACCAGATCTTCTTGGATCCGCACTAGGTGTTCCTTTCCAAAAGAACGTATACCCGCCACCTCTTTCTTCTAGCTCGCCTTCGTCCGCTAGATGCGTTTCGCTCAAAGCGGCGATATCAACATCATAACGGCCGAGCTCTCGAGCCACGACGGCAGTTTTTCGTTCAGGGCACACGTTCCCGACACTGTCTAGTAGAGTGCGCACATTCCAAGCGCCGCATGTCATATTCTTGTTTTTATTAACTTTTTTATTTTTATTGCATCTTCGACCACGTGATAACGGATGCGTAGGCAGCCGTGGTTACTACCTCCCGTAAAATTTTTGGGGTAAGCGTTTGTTTGGGACACCTTTTCTAGTCCCCTCCCCGGCTGAGCGAGGGAAGCAGTGCCTCTCTAAAAAAGAGCTGCTTCGTCACAGTGGGTGCTGCCGAATCGCACTGTTACCCCATAATGCAGTGCAGAAGCGACCACTCTCCCAAAGCCGCCCACGTGCAAGTATCAGACAAAGCCCGGCTTACATCATGACCGGACCTCTCTACCTCTACTCATCGCCATGGGGCTTTATTTCTCAGTAACCTTTAAACAGAAGCGGTCAAATGCGCAGGATATATTTTAGTGCGTAAGTGGTCGCGCAGTCACAGACGCACTCTCTCGTCTACTCTCTTCCACGCCCAGTGGAACGGAAACCGCTACGACTGGAGGAGAGCTAGATGCAGTGTCTAGCCGACGGTAACTTTACGACTCCTACCGCCGCCTTTGGCCTTTCACGATGCCTTGCTGTCCCGCCGGATCCGCCAACATCAGTCGTTTATCAACTGTCGAGTTGCCATCACCGCCATGACAGACTTTATGCACAGTACGGGGAGTAGCCGTAGAATGACTTGCGTGTGTCGCAAGTCCCCCTCAACCAGGTTTGGTCCACGAGTCAACGTGGTTTACCGGGGTGTGGCCGCTGCGTGCATGGCAGCTACTTGGAGCCACTGGCGAGAGATTATGGGTTATAGATGTTTTGGTTCCCTGCCTTCAAACGGAAGACCGACTTAGAGAACAAATTACCTCTAAATACCCACTACACCCCATTTACAGGTTGTATACATAGCATAACATACAACAAATATAATAGGCTCATAGCTAGCACTTCGATGCTAAGAGACGTAAGAAGGACAATAATGTATTGCAGGATACACTTTATGCACACTGTATGCTGTAATACATTATGTGCACCCAGCGGAGTAAATATAAATATTATTATGGCGATTCCGCTGGCTCTCCTAAAAAAACGATTTTTATGAACTTTCTTTATTTTCTGGGAAAGTTGTGGTTAGCTATTATGTACCGAATAACAAAAGGAGTTTATCCAATCTGTTGCCAAGCACTAAATGCTGTTCTGGCACCTATCCTTCACAACCAGACATACTAAGCACTCGTGTGTTTACCACTCAATCATCTCTTATGAGCTAGTCGTCAAACGCTAGACTGTCAACGTAACGTAATCCGAATTAGGAATAGATTTTTTTATTTTTTAGGGTTGTCAGTCCGTCCGTCCGTCCGTCACCAGGCTGTATCTCAAGTACGGTGATAGCGAGACAGTTGAAATTTTCACAGATGATGTATTTCTATTGCTGCTTTATCAACAAATACTAAAAATAAAATAAAATAAATATTAAGGGGGGCTTCCATACAACAAACTTGATTTTTTATAGATAATGGTACGGAACCCTTCGTGCGCGAGTCCGACTCGCACTTGGCCAGTTTTATTTATTTACTCAGATACTTTGACCAAGTTTATGGTGGTCCGGGATGAGAATAAGTCAAATAAAACCCAGAATCAAGAACATGTTTTGTGTTTTAGATCATCGTAAACAAAAAGCAACCCAGAATATTTAATACATTTCATATTTTCTAATAACACCCAACAGACTTTAAAATAATCAAAAAATACCGTAACATGTATTTAGTATTTACAAAAGGTATTCAGAAGAGCACTCATCAAAATGAATTTTAAACGTCTTGCGAAGAAAGCCCAGAGAGTCAAACAAAAACAAAGTGTTCATTCGAAAAACATCTCTATTACAAGCGGTGTAGATTCAAAGGAAAAGTGAGAATGTAGCGAGGCTTGTAAGCCTTAGGCTATTTGCGTAGACCGGCCGGTTAGCTTCAGAAGGTAAGTATATATAGTATATAGGTATAGGTATGTAGATATTACACGATACACGGCCATCGGTTTTATAATAAGGTTCAGAAGGGATTTGCAGCGAGCACATTGTAAATAAATGCTTTCACACTCACAGCCCCACACTAAGTTCGATTACTTGTGCCGTGGGTGCCGGAAACATTCACATCAAAATCAAAAATCAATCAAAATCGTTTATTCACATGGGCCCCAAAGAGGCACTCATTAAAGTTAATGAATCTATTGCCAGATTCGCAAAATTACAGCCATCTCGAGAAGAACCTGGCAAGAAACTCGGCGGCGCATTTTTTTTTCATTCATTTTTTTTTAAAACATTCTTAATTTCTAATACATAATTTTCTTAACCTAGGTGTTATTATGGTAGTCGCTAGAAAGAGCCTGTGCAGTTTGCCTCCATGCATCCTTGTCATTAATATAGTCTGTGGTCTTATAGTAGGCTTTCTTAATTAATGCCCGTTTTATTACATATTTGAACTTTCCCAGTGGTAATTCAGTTACGATTTTAGGAATTCTATTGTAAAAATCTAACCCCACATCATAAATCACAACCAGATGCACAAATTTTTCTTGGGGAGAAAAACTGTGTTGCCTCCGGGCATCGAACCTGATACCCCTGCTTAGAAACCGAAAGCCAGCCTACTAAGCCAACGAGCAGTTCGGCATTTGTAAATATTTAGTGTAAACGAGGGGATTTTAAGTACTTTGACCAAGAAAAATATAATGCAGCCAAAAGAACTCGAAAATTAAATAATAAGTCATTTTTAAATATATTTATTGACAAGAAGCCAAAATAAAAATTATACGACGAACTATCTGAACAGATGCACCAATTTTCACCAAACGTAAAAACATCGATAAAGTAACCTTTCAAATCGAATAACCACATATAAATTGGTTATGTTTACCGTTTTGGAAATAAATGTGTATTTGTTTTGCACACACACACAATCTCGCACCTTACAACTTGAAAAAAAATACACACAGCTTCACACTTACACACAAACTTCCGGAATTATAATATTAGTGTCATTTATTTTTCTCCAAATCTATCTACTACTAAAGATCCGAGTTAGCTACAAGTCATCGAGCTTATAGGTAACTCAAGTGCTCAAGCCCACCAGTACCAGTGTAGCGTTCCCATCAAGCTGGCGGCATTGCTTCTCTAAATTAGAGTTAATACGTTGAGCCAAATAAGTACCAGCATTTTATTTGTACACTCACAGCCCTAACAATGATTAAAGATTTGTATCGCAGAAGCCGTAAACATTTACATAAACACCCACAATGTATTAGAAGTATTAGTAGAATATTTAGACCTGCTTGCGGTAAAACTTACCAAGTTTTTACTATTTACAGTAAAATTCGCTTCAATTCGAAACTATTTTCATTTAAATTACTTTAATATCAAAGGTATAATATAATAACACATTTATAATTTCGCTGAAGGCTGGTAAAAGCCAGAGAAGTGCTACTAAATAATTAAATTTCAAAGTGCTGTTTGTAAGTTAGTTTCACATTGCAGCTTTACCAAGGTAACTTTTATCTCCAAAACTGCGAGTAATAATAATAATTTTGTAATTATCTATACACATTTGCGAGGCTTTTTTGCTTTAACGGGCTTATGGTAGTGACATTTTAATTGTCTATCTTCTCTTATATATAAAAATGAATTGCTGTTCGTTAGTCTCGCTAAAACTCGAGAATGGCTAGACCGATTTGGCTAATTTTAATCTTGAAATATTTGTGGAAGTTCAGGGAAGGTTTAAAAGGTGAGAAAATGTATAGAAATTGCAATAAAATTAGTAAAAAGTAGTATTTTATTTTCCCATACAAACTGTTCGTACCTGTCAAACAGGAGATGTTTCTGAATATTTGACCACAGACAATTGGCGGTATGAAGTTCGCCGGGTCAACTAGTATTAAATATATTATCACTAGTATATATCTTTATACAAGTTGTTTTGTTTTTTTATATCTTTACAATCACGATACGTCATTGAACTTAGTGTGGGTCTGTGAGAATGAAAGAGTTTATGTTATATTGAGGAGTGGAACTCGTCGCCTGTGTCTTTGTTTCCCCAACAGTACCTACAATAAAATAAATATAAATATAAAAATTAATTGACGTTTGTTAGTCTCAAAAAAACTCGAGAAGGGCTGAACCGATTTGCCTAATTTTGGTCTTGAAATATTTGTGGATGTTCAGGGAAGGTTTAAAAGTCGAGAAAATATAAAGAAATTGCAATAAAATTAGTAAAAAGTAGTATTTTATTTTCCCATACAAACTGTTCGTACCTGTCAAACAGGAGATGTTTCTGAATATTTGACCACAGACAATTGGCGGTATGAAGTTCGCCGGATCAACTAGTATAAATATAAAAATTAATTGACGTTTGTTAGTCTCACAAAAACTCGAGAAGGGCTGAACCAATTTGCCTAATTTTGGTTTTGAAATATTTGTAGAAGTTCAAGGAAGGTTTAAAAAGTGAGAAAATATAAAAAAAACTGCAAGAAAAGTAGTAAAAAGCACTATTTTATTTTCCCGTAAAAACTGTTCGTACCTGTTAAAGACAAAAAAAATGTACACAAAATTAATTTCTGAACGCACTATAAATACTTGATCAAAGACAAATGTGACAATATGTGAAGTACGCGGAAACTTTTTTACTATGCTAAGGAGAAGACGACCTTTAAAGCTTTTTTCCGAATTTGTTTTATTTATATAGATAAAGTTTAGACAACTTGTAATTGGCGGCACGCAGTTTGCCGGGTCAGCTAGTCTTTATATATACAATTATTCTGTATGTATGTATGTAACTGAACTCGTGCTAAACGACTAATCGGAAAATCGGTTGATTGTGATGAAATTTTTGTGCGTTTTCAGGTGGATTTAAGAATGATTAAGATTCACAATTCGATCCGTTTCGAAGCCGCGGGGAGCAACTAGTTACATATATTATTTGCAACATACATACATTGCAAGTTTAATAAAATTTTGTAATATCAACCTGCACAGATTGATGATTTATGAATGATTACAATCCTTGTCATATCAAGACACAGAAGACCTTATAACAATTACTAAATAAACACACACGCACACACAGAGACACACAGAGACACACACACACGCACGCACACACTCACTCATTCACACACACACACACACACACACACACACTCACACACACACACACACACACACACACACATATACACTTAAAAAAAAGTTTTAGCTGTAACCTAATTTAGTTAGATATTATGTATAGTTCTTTTCTAGACAGATTCGTAACTTAAATTATTTATTTTTGTCTGAAACAGTATAATTGTTTGAAATTGTGAATATTGTATCAACATTTTTCGGAGGAGGGCGTTGGCAGCTGCGACTCAGTTTTACACTACTGCAGGTGTCATCGTTTTACCAAAATTTTTGTCTGTACAACCTTGTTTTTATCCTAAAATAAACGATTTTTCATTTCCACCAAAATTTACAAAACAGATATTCGTCAGAAAAACTGGAGCTATGTAGGATAGCCAAACGAGCACAAAGCATGACTAGGATAGATGAACACAAAGCCAAAACATGACGACAAAGTGTCATACCAGAACAAGGGTGACCATATTTATCAGTGTTTTTGTTATAACTAAAATTTTACTACTATGCACGGACTTGATAGAAATGCGGACGTAACAATCTGACCACGGGTGAAGCATGCAAATGTTTATTTGCGCGTGCATCTCGCTGTAAACTGTCATAGACAACTAATAGTTACTAAGTATAAACTGAACTGCCTGTTTGCTTAGTTGGGTGCATGTTCGTCTTCTAAGTAGGGATATCGGGTTCGATTCCCGGCGGGACCATAAGTTTTTTCTCCAAGGAAAATTTGTGTTTTTGGTTATGGTTGTGATTGTGTGTAATGTGAATGTTTCCGGCACCCCCGATATAAGTCATCGAACTTAGAGTGGGCTGTGAGTGTGAAAGTGTTTATGTTTATATTCGAGCCTATTGTCCGATCTTTGGTGTATCTGTGTGCATGTAGTTCGCGTTATGTCAAGCGAAATTTGTATGGCTTATAGATGCGGCATAACTTCTATTTTTTTATAAGTCTGCGCTACTATGCTGCCATTTTTGTTTTTTTTAGGTTAGTGGCTAGCCACTATATCTCACGTGGTATGATAGGCCTAGAACGTCAATGTGAAAGCGACTGTCTCTCAAGGTTAGTACCCGGAGCACCATTTGGTGCTTGGCGACATTTTTTTCTGTTTGAGGGATGTAAACTATGTTTTATTTAGCCAGGCAGCCTGAGAAAACGCCGTGATGATTTAAAAACCAAAACTCGAAAACATTAACACTATTATTTAAAAAACACATATGTAAAATATAATAGAAATAGCAGTTCGAAGGTCATAAATTGTAATTTAATGCCTACTACAATATTTAATTATTTATTATTATTAATTATGACTGCTATAATTTTTAAATACCTGTCCCGGCGAATCTAGACGAATTCAACAATACCTTATATTATGTTGCAATCGGTTTAATAGCTTCAGCGCTGTCAGGGACAAACAAACATTCACACGTATATTATATAACCACATGCATATATAGATAATTACAAACACACGCTGTTAAAATCATAATCCTTGTTTGATTCGTCGTAGTCGGGTAAACATTATTTACATAACGTAGAGCAGATTAAATATTGTAGATTGTAATATTATATTCAAAATATTTTTTTTTATTTAATGTATTGTATTAAACAACGTTTGTAGTTCAAAAGGGCACGGGTGAATAATGTTTAATAAAAAACATTGCAAAGAAAGGGAAAAGATTATTTTTATTATTCTGACTATTTTTATGATTATTTTGACTTACTTTGTAGTCGACTAGTTTCGGACAAATTTTTGACGTGTTTCAAGCCGTATACAACATAAATTATGTGTAATACTCACGATATTTTTAATTTTCATAAAAAAAGCTAGTCCGGAGAAATTAGGTAGGTGTGGTAGCCCTGCCCGGGGCCAAAGGGCATCCGACCTCAGAGGTACAAACACGTTTTTTATGGGTCATATATTATTTTCATGACCGAAATTGCTTCATTTTGCGAGATCGTGTATATCGGGCACAGAATATGGCCTTTTTTGTGACACTTTTGTTGCTTTTGGCCTTTTATTAGAAGATTTTAAATTGGATCGTTCGTCGCTTGGAATATATTATTAATGGCTTTTTAATTAAAAAACTGGCCACTTTTATCTCCAGAACCAGATCTTACCCTCTTAAACATAAAAAAAAACCGGCCGAGTGCGAGTCGGACTCGCGCACGTAGGGTTCCGTACCATTATCTATAAAAATCTAGTTTGTTTTATGGGAGCCCCCCTTAAATATTTATTTTATTTTATTTTTAGTGTTTGTTGTTATAGCGGCAATAGAAATACATCATCTGTGAAAATTTCAACTGTCTAGCTTTCACCGTTCTTGAGATACAGCCTGGTGACAGACGAACGGACGGACGGACAGCGAAGTCTCAATAATAGGGTCCCGTTTTTACCCTTTGGGTACGGAACCCTAAAAACAATCAAAATCCGTCAACGTACGCATAAATTAAGAAAAAGCAATATTCAGTCGCAGCCTTTTCTATTCTAGGGTGTCTGTAGACTATGTGACATATTAAATTGCATCCAAATCCGTTCAGCCATATTTATTATTTGTTATTGTATACTGACCGTCTTATAACCGTGGTTTATTGGGCGGGATGCCTTCGACGCATTTCGTACATTTTGATGTCCAATATTAAGAAAATTTTAATTTCAATAAATTTTTTACCGACTTCACAAAAAAAAGGAGATACACAATCCGATTGTATTTTTTTTCTTGTTTTTTATGTTTGTTACCTCACAACTTCTTTCCACGTGAGCCGATTTTGTTTTTTTTTATTTCAAAGCTGTTGTTTTCCTATTGGTCCCATTTAAATTTGATCAAGATCTGATCAGTAGTTTTTGAGTTATCGTCAGTATTGCGTGTTTAATACATTTAATCTGATCAAGGTTCCGCAAATAAAGCGGGAAAGTCGGTATTATTTAAGCTTGGCTTGCGTTTAAATTATTACAAAACAAAAAATGTAAGAGTATAAGAGCTGTCGATAAAAAAAACAGTGGTAGGTATATTATAATGGTAATTATTGATGAAGATAAATCTCAGCAGCAATTATAATTGCTGCTGAGATAATAATAATTATAATTTCACTTTAATAATTATTATTATTAAAGTGAGTCTTTTTATTGGAGGGCTTTGAAATTTAGATCCGCAACCTTTTTGTGTGCCGAAAAGTGGTGGGGGTAAACACTGTGATGTATAATTTAAATATTTCCCTGTAATACAAAAGTTTAACTTCTATCGTGTTTTTTTACGACACACCCAGTTTCTTTTTTAACCAACAATCCCTCGGTTTAAACAGGCTTAATTGTTTGATATTCGACTTAGTGAGTACTGGTTTGTATCCTCCCTGGTGCTGGGGGATAACCATGATAAAGTGAAACACCAGACAGAATGTTTACTCTTTTTTTTTTTGTGAGGGGGAAAATGGCATTGCTAGACTTCCTTTTCTTCTTTCCTTTCTTTCGGGGTGAAGGAAAGGGGAGTGTGGTGCTTGAACCTACTAAAAACCCCCCCGTGAACAGTCCTTCGCCGAGGTGGGGCAAGATAGGAGATAGGATCACGCTTGTAGTCACTTTCTTGCCCCAGCGGTAGGAACAACTCTATATTAATAATCATATCACATAATCATTAACCTAGCTTATATCATAATATACCGTGCCTTTAATTATGTATGCCGTATCTCAGTCATGTACGATGGTACATGGCTTGTCTATAAACAGTTATACCCTACAGGTTGACAGGTACAACATTGGTAATTTGTAGTTGCATAGGTATATTATTGAGTACTACGCATTCTAAGCTCAAACCAAGAAACATGTAGAGACGCACCGTATAGCGAGACTCAAAGCGTAAATAATTCGACACAGAAGTGAATTATTCAGTTACAACTTCCTTGTCTCGTGTTTCACATAAATTCCTTCGTCCATTTGCATAAAATCCTCGTGAATCTGGTAACCTGAATATTTTTGTCACAGATAAATTGATTTCGGGTAATATGATCGAGGCATCGGAAGGTAAATAGGAAAAATTCGAGCACGCAATCAGTTGAGGATTTACATGCCAATGGATTGTTTGTTTGGATGGGAAGATATTTATTTGTAGGTTATTATTAATAAAATTTTTGGTAAAGCATATTGTATGTTCATATCTTTTAGGATAGGTTTTTTGTCTGAGCGAGCGCGAAGCGAGAACGAAGCGTGTCCGTTTCAGCTTGGGCAAAATTGCTTTCGTATGTCCGAACGTCCGGATTTCCGATTGTTCTTCTCTTCAGGTCGCAATTCTCAACCGATTCTCGTGAAATTTTGTAAGCAGGTTCAATAATTATATATAATTTATTGTCGATTCAGTTTCGGAAAAAATTTAAAATAGTGGAGATATGGGGGTTGAAAACGTTATGTATTTCATCAATTTAAAAAAATATGCGAGATTTTCAGTTCACAGAGCCATTACGATAGATAATCTTTGGTCGCAAATATCTCCTTTTATTTGTATAATGCATATAATATATGTCAGATAATGATACGACCCAAAAAGTTTTTGCTACCTTAAATTTTGATTGTGCATCGGTGTATCAAATTCGAGTAAGTAAATAGACTAGCGTTTTACCACTATCTCACCTGATGGTAGGTAATGATGTGGTCGAGGGTGGTCCCACGTTGTATAAAGGTTTGGCATCAGTTTTTATGGTCGGTCGTCTGACTCATTTGGAAATATTTTGTGTTTCATTAGGTCCTCGTTTGCTAATGAGCAGAGACACTATTCGTAGATGCAAGTGAGGTCAGCTTGGATTAGTTACACTCAATTATATTTTACTAGCCGTGTCTCTAAATAATGAATATTTGACTTCATTTGCAAATATCTCCGAATCTTGTCATCAGAGCTTGATCAAATTATAGTGGGACCTTTTAAACAAAAAAAGATTTTCCCGAATCGGCCCAAGCGTTTTCGAGTAATCGGGGAACTCACATAAAAAATAAGATTCCGACGAATGGAGAACCTATTCGTTTTTTTTTGAAGTCCGTGTAAAAAAATCTATTATTCATCCAAATAATGTATCAACTCAGCTTTCATATCTTACCTCAGAAGTGATAATAGAATCCTATCTCGAGCATAATTTGTCAATTTAGAAACCGTTCTCTCACCTTTGTTCTCGTCTTGTACTTCTGAGTGAATAACAAGGTACATTACCGTCGTCCCTATACTTTACATTTTTACGAGGGACCATTGCCTAAGTGACTTGTTTACGATTCTTTTTATAGTTAATTTTTGCTCTCGTTTTACAGCGATCTTTATTGAGAAATACGTTGATGTTACGTATCAGATCAGATAGAACGCTTTGGGAGGATGGATCAATTTCAATAAGACATTGATCGTAAATTATTACGTCAACGTGGCTAAATACTTGTACTATCTAGTACTTCATTACCATAATATAAATTTTATCACTCATGGTCATGTTTGCCTAGTACTTTTACTAGGCCCGACAGACGTAAGAAAACCATTTTCAATATTTTTCGAGCTAAAAATCTTTGCTGACTTTCGCAGATCAACTAACAACATCGCAGAGCGTGAAATAAAAAAAAAAGACGTGTGGTACTCGGGGACTGCCGCGGTAAAGCTATTGCATAGCATTTTTTATCAACTTATGCAATTATAATTATTTATTTATTTTATTTATGCAGTATTTTTTTTCCTGTCACCTAGAGGCGAGTTGCTGAACTAAAGAGACAAGCGTGATATTTCAAAAAAGTCATTAAAAGTTCTGCTATTCATCGATAGATGGCAAAACTAAAAAGTATCACCGCTGTGCCGGTCGGAGTGGGGGGTGTTAGGTTCTTTTCGTTACGGAATTTCTGGATTCGGTCTCCACGCTCAAGGCCCGCGATAGAAGCTATGCAATAGCTTAAAAACAAACATTTATCTATCTCATACCTTTAAACGAGCAATTCTTGTACATATATATATAATCTGAATTTCGGAAACGGCTCCAATGATTTTCAAGATATGCGTTTCGGGGGCGATAAATCTAATAAAAAACTGCTACAATGTAGAATGCGAAAGTAAATTTCGCCACTATCTACAAGGTTATAACAGCTCAGGTGAGAAAATCGGGCGGTCTCCAAACCAGAGGACCTCGGTCATCCAGGTACTTTATATGTAATATAAGGAAGATATACAAATCTTCGGTGTGAGGGGCCAAACTTTGAAACTTGGTCGCCTTCCGCCACCGAGTACTGTGTTAGTATTAGTGTGTAATGTATCTTTGTTTATTTATTTATATATGTAGTTATATTAATGTATTATGTAAGTGCTATTTTTGTTTTTGTAATTTTTTATATTTCAAATTCCTATATATATATATATAATCTATAGTGTAAATTTAAGTATTTTTTTAAGTTCGTGTCTAAATCTGTCCTGATGCGCGTGATGTCATGCATGGGTTCCGCCTGAAAACCAGTTACTGGGTAGGTAGGAGGGTTCTGCCCACCTACTTACCTAGTTATATGCGGACCTCATTCGTGACATCACGCGGCGTTATATTGTTTGTTTTTTTGTATTTTTTTATGTGTTTTCTTATTGTTTTATGTACATAATGTAACGTCGCGTGCTGTCCCGAATAAATCTATTTTCTTTCTTTCTATTTTCTTAAATCATAGAGTTTTAAGGTCTACGTTAAAACGTGAATGCAATTATAATCAAGAGATCGCATTGCTTTAAATAACGCAAACCACTAGTTGAAAATTACTGAAAAATATTTATTCAGCGTCGATGTAGTTAGCATATTTAAACGGATTCTTACGGATGATCAGCAAATGAGCAATATAAATTGTCCATGTTATGACAATTTCAATTGCTCTCTTATTTGTTACCTGCCAAAACTTTCTCCCACCTCATACAATCTTTGTATATTATATAAATAATTCTTCTTTACGTGTGTGACTGAACTGTTTTCTAAACGGCTGGACCGATTTTGTTTTTTTTTGTGTATGTTCAAGTGGATTAAATAATCGGTTAGATTTAAACAGAAAAAATCATTAACGAAAAAATAAATTTAGCAAAAAATAAACATTTTCTCATGGGCAGTAATACGCCACGGATTTGGTAAAGTACTAGGCAACTATAAACTTAAAAGAGGTAATATGCTTTTTTCTCTACGTGGCCTGCAACGCATGCCATATGTTTACGACAGCGCTGCTCTGCTGAAGTAGCCGCGGCGTCAGCCCAAAAGACTGCTTCAGAAAAATGGTAATGGTAAATAAAAAAAAAGGTATTTAGCTTAATTTTATATTAAGTTTAAAAAAATGCTGGATAGATAATACGTTATATTACATGTTGCAGTCGGTTTATTAGTTTGGGACCTGTAATACTAATATGATACAAACGATCATGCTAAAATCATAACCATAAATTTTCTTCACCATAGTCGTTTAGTTAAAAGTCAGTAATTTCTTTTTTTGTTTCTTGAATGTTATATATTTATTTAATCATATATTCAAAGTATTTTTTATGCTGGATAGGCAAGCATTTCACCACAATCTCATCTGATGGAAAATGAAGATGCGGCCGAAGATGTAGCATGCTTGCCTAGAAGGTACC
Source organism: Lomographa bimaculata (assembly GCA_948107665.1). Lineage (NCBI taxonomy): Eukaryota > Metazoa > Arthropoda > Insecta > Lepidoptera > Geometridae > Lomographa > Lomographa bimaculata. Next base: position 16,342,698 of record OX403599.1, read on the forward strand.
TATTCATTCTTGTCTTGAAGACCAGATTATACTGTTCGGGGAACAAAGATTCTCATCTTTGTTCCCCGAACGAAGGAGAGTACGGATAATAAACGTAGAAGCGAAACGATTCGAGCAAACTGGAGGTATGTCAACCATATATGGATTACGTTTGACAGTTTGTCTTGTTGTTAGATGGTAAAACGGGCATGGGGGAATTAGCTCGTGTAATTCCTACACTCTCCAAAGTGTAAGCGGTAGAATACCTATAGACTCGCGATTTTGTATTTATTAATAAAACCCCGTCTATTACCTTCTATAGTTCTATCCATCTGAAGGAAGAGATCGCTATTAGTGATAAGGCAGCCTTTTGTGACACTAACGTATAAGCTTGTTTGTTACCTTTTTTCATCATATGAAGTGAATAGTAATATATTTCTACCTATCTATTCAAGAACCCCTACTATATAGTATCTATATACTGTATTTCTACCCACTAGCTTCCACTTAGTACCGGGAAACTTTTTACTTTATGTTGTGATATCCCTCAGTTCCTAATTACTTCGGAAGTATAAAGTTTTACTCGGCTTTCACATGTCGGTAATTTATTCGCTATTCAAATGAAAATGTTTTCGTAAGTTTCCTTTATTATAAAGCCTTAGTATTGAGGCAATAAGTAATTGTAAAGCAAATGGACTAACAATTAATACGACGAAAAGAAGTAAATAATTGTGACGTAAAATGTTTCGATAGTATCACACTTATATTATAAAGGAAAGTTTGTGAGTGTGTTTGTATGTTTGTTACTTTGTCACGTTCAAATTGCTGGCCCACTTTAGTTGAAATTTGGTAGCTGACACCGTGGATTAACACAGAATTTTAATTTCCGTAATACCTGCGAGTTCGATTAACGCGGTTAAAACCACGGGGCGCAGAGTAGTGTTATATTTTACGAAATTCCGAAATTAAAAAAGAACAAGAACTTAAGTTTATATATCTCTGTCATTTGTGGTAAAAAAATTGAGTCCATGGGAACCAGGTGCGCTCGAAATTAATAAACATTTGGCTGGGAGACTAAAAGAGTCGACACGTGACCGAATGCTGGATTGTATTTTGCTCAGCAATTAAGTCTCGCTGTTCAAAATGGCAACTCAGACAGTATTTTAGGCATACTGCCAAATAACTACTTTTGCATAGGTAAGCACCTATACTTACCTATACACAAACTCAACTGCAGTTTGTGTATAGGTTCGTAGTTTCTTGAATTTTAAGCAATATTTCTAAATGGAAAATAAGGCATACATACGGCTATGTATGCTTTATTTTCCGTTTAGAATTTGAATTATTTTAGCAGCAAAATAATTCATTACAATCCACAATTTTTATAGGTAACTCAAGTGTTCAAGCCCATTACCAGTGGACACTGCTCACTGGTAATGCAGTCTATCATTTTGGCAGCAAGGAAAGACGGCATTTTGCGCTTTTATCAAATCAAAATACACCTTATTGACACGTAAGCATAATAAAAATCAGCTTCGTCAGTACTTACTTCTTCTAAAATGTTCAAAATATATATTATAATGTTACATATTTTTCCTTATTCCTTCGTTTTTTGTCATTAACTAGTAAAATACCCAAAATTTCAGCAAAATAAATAAAGCAACCAACCACAATCAAACAATACGTCCTACAAAAATACTCCATTATAAATACGGTCTCATATCTGATTCCACGAAATACCTCAGGCCGAAATCAATTTCATACAAAAACATTACAAAACGAATATATTGTTTATCTCTTTTTACTCAAGTTATCTTTTAGGGCTATCTGCCTTTTTTCGTTTTCTTACCTTGGTATTTTTCTTTTTGATGATGGAATTCTGTTCACAAAACGGAGTATTTCGTTCGCATTCCAAATTAGAAAAAAAACTTTTTTTTCGATACCTACGGTATTTACGCGTCGCGAATTTGTAGGTGCGCGAAATTCTCGCAGACACGTCCAGTCTACGGCGTAGCTTGCTACGGACTGGCGACCTGTAGCGCCGTAGCTGAGTTACGAGTCTACGTCTACAAAATAGATAAAAGTTTTGCAATATTGTCCGTTCTGTTTACACGGTCAGATGAGATAAGAGGAGAGCATTATATGCGTTTGACGGCTTCCTTATAGCTGGTAAGTGATAAAGTGATTGAGGAAGGTAAACATGTTCGACCTAGAATGAGACTGGTGGTAAAGGATAGCTGCCGGATACTATTTGGTTTGGCCACAGTCTTAACTTATTGCAGCTCTTTTAAAATCATACAAGCCAAATACGGTGTTCCGGCAGTTATCATTATATCCTTATATATATTGAGAGCCTGCGTATTCCAGGTCTAGTGTGTTTACCAGCTTTGATCACATCGTCACTTACCATCAGGTGAGATAGTGGTCAAACACTAGCCTGTCACAAATAAAAAAAAGAAAACATTAAAGTATAAGTACTTTTAGGAAATATAGGCAATTAGCCCGTAGATATAGTTACATTAGTATTTGTATAAAAAAAGTAGTCTGATGTTTTTAAGGTTCGTAATTTTTATTCTAAGCATCTTATTTACCTTCTGTGTAACCGGAAACATTAGTAAAATTAGCGAAATTTGAAATATTTGGAATTATCGAGTGATCCTATACTTTAGGACTGCAAAAGAAATTTAACGAAACAACATAATTTTCATTTATGCTATGACATGATCGATTTACTAACGGAATAGTTATTATACTTAGTTTATTTTCTTAGCCGGCTGGGACTCCGGTGGTAGTTTGTCGGTTTTTCCGACCAATTTCATATATATATGGATAGCACTCACAATAGTTTTCAATTCCATATATTTCGATTAAAATAATATATTGTTTACGATAATTTATTGTGAACATTTAAATATATTTTTTACTATAACACAATTTAGTTTTCAACTACGACATAATAATCGAAATATATGGAAAAATTAAACGATGACACCATTAAATAAAAATGATAGTTTAAAACTGTGTTGCAACTGTCGACGGCCTTCACCAAAAATTTGGTTTTAATGTTCTAACTTTCAAACTTTTTTATTGTTTCAGACAACAATAAATTATTTAAATTACGAATCCTTCTAACAAAGAAATAATTGTATTAATAATTAACATACAATGGAAAAAACGTATAAACGCCATCACACTATCTTTATAAAGCACTTTAAATTGCTTATGAGGCTGTGTATTACATCTATCCACGTCGATCAGTGCTTGCGGTAGCCCGTGCCACAAGTAATAAATACGAATATTAATAAAAGATATTATACAATATACAACTATATATGTATAGTGTAGAGAATTTTTAATTGACCACTATTTGACCTGATAGAAAGTGGTGTAGCCGAAGCTAACATGCTAGCCTAGAAGATACCTATTCGAAGACGTGACAAATATGTGACAAATTGGGTCTGTTATTGTACAACATTTGCACAGTGCACCTACATACGGTATTCATGATACTGCAATGTCCGTAAACAATAGTGTTGTTCGAGGGTACAGTCATTACTGCACAGTACAAATATTTATATAGCGAGTTCTCTGTTTCAATCCGCACGTTCAAATAGCGGTGTGTACTCACTGAACCGAATGCTTTTTAGGGTTCCATACCTAAATAGGAAAAATAAACCTGTATAGAAACATTTTGTTTGGTATCGTTGAATTCGTCTCAATTTTACAGGTGACATAAGCTAGGTTTTTTTAGCAAAGATAATATGGCGTGAACATAATGGCGTCTGCGGTGTTTCATAAAGTAGCGACTATAAATAAAAACAACGTAAAACCATCGTCATGGGTATCAAATGAAAGAACTTCAATATACTATCTCTAAAATATATGGCGCAATGGAACATACGTCATTTAGTTTTTAAACATACAAGTGCAGAACTAAACAAAGTTTAATTATGAAACAGCTACGCAACATTTATAAGTAGATCTTAAACAAATACTTAAATAATAATGACGATGTCATCAGCAGCTGTACTAGGAAAAGGGCCAATTTAGGTCTCATTCACACTGACCGACTTTAATTTAGCTGCTCACTGGATTTGAACGTAGGTACGGTAAAAATTTCGTAGAATTGGTAACAAGGCATTTTCAAGTTTGTAAGTATAATAAATGCATAATCAAATTCGTTTATCTCTCAACTAATTGCAAATAACTTGCTTGCCTTGAAACTCAATGATTAGATTGTGTATGCAGCTTTTTGTCCCAGGTCGAAGATCCATAGGCAATCCAAAAACGAGATGGAAAGAAGTAGTGCAGAAGGACATGAGAGAATGTGAGCTATCCGAAACTGACGTCCAAAAAGAGCGAAGTGGAAACTAAATAGTAGGAAGGCTGACCCCACCTCCATGTGGGCTATTTAGTCAAGAAGAGAGAGATGTAGTACGCAGCACAATGTTATATAGCTGTAGGACACTAGACGGCAGTTATCAGAATCAGTTACGAATTTGAATATTAGTCATAGGAATCTTAAATAGATGCGCTCTTCAATTTGTGATGCACTATTCAAACAAGACTGGTTCCAGTTCTAGTTAATTATATGTCATACACTGTTCATGAATACTATATAATCGGTTTTTTAGCCTTGTTTAGGTTAGGCATCTTAATCATTTATTTAATTATTGTAGGGAAACTTACAGCTAGTTACGAAATATAGGTACACAGATAAGTAATGAGAGCCATTTTAAAAAATTTCTACATATAACATAATTATGTAGGGTAAAAAATAAACGTAGTCGTAAATACAGTAATGCTATATGATACACTATTATTACGTGATAGACAATGAATACAGCATAAGTTAAATTGTAAATCATTATACATTGAAGAATGCGCTTGAAGTTTTTTAATTTAACCGCTACGTGTATTATACAGGCCAACATCATATTCCGCTAAAAGCTCACCTACACCATAGTAGAAACAGAAAAGTATGTTATCTTCAAAGAGTGGTACCAAACGCGGCTTGTATGTGTGCACGACCGTACGCACGTCCCTCAGAGCCTCTTCTGTTTCTACTATGCCTACACGCCACCTTATTAGGTAAGAATTCTGTCTACAATTATTGATGATTGATTGATATGCTATTGCTGACAATATTGTTGTATCTATAGTTTAAAATGTCAATAGAATGTAAAGTTATGGTGTCTAGAAGCGAATTTAAATTTGAGGAATAATATTATCTTGTTTTTAAGGCGAAGTTTCTAGAAACATTAAATAAGGTCATTAGATGGACTATGTAAGCTACCAGTTCATTATTATCGAATACTGATGCTTGGAAATTCTTCTTATATAATCTTATATAATATTTTTCCTGTTCAATGAAACAAAGCTGTGCACCGCTGGCACTGACAGCCGAGTTATTGTATATTGTGGGCGGTAATAGATGTCTAGCTACAATAGGTTGGATAGCTTGGCTTTATTACAGAGGATGGATCATGACTAGAATAGAAACATATTGTTATTATACAATGTGTCCGGGCGGAAACTACTGATGTTTTAAAGGAAACATTTAACATTAATAATGAAACGCAAGCAAGGCTTAAAAATAACCGACTTCACCGCTTTATCTTCGGAACTTTGATCAGATTAGATGTACTAAACACGCATTATTGAAGATATTTCAAGAACAACTGATAACATCTTGATCAAATTTAAATGGGACCAATTGGAAAGCAACATCTTTCAAACAAAATAAAAATTCAAATTCCGTTCACGTGGAATGAAGTTATCAGGTAACACACATAAAAAAAACAATCGACTTGAGTACCTCCTTCTTTTTTGTGAAGTCGGTAAAAATGACATTAATTGAATTAGGCGTTACTTTTCGATAATCCATAACGATAAAGAAATGTATAAAAATATATATTTAGTTCATATCTACATCATTTTTACATTGCGTTACCAAAAATTAAAGATATTTTCTGTCAATATGTTTTATATTTTAATGTTTTAAGTCTGTTTTGTGATTAGTAAAAATATAATCTATAATTAATTTGGTGGAACGTTTAATTTACATTTGGAATGTTGTTTTTAGCAATTATTTAATTTTTCTTGTGTGTGATTCCGGCAGGAGCACGAATTCCTTCTCAAGGGATATTTGTGCTTCTGGTTCTGGGTGTAATGTGTGTGTGATGTGAATGTTTCCGGCACCCACGATACAAGTCTTTGAACTTAGTGTGGGGCTGTGAGTGTGAATGTGAATGCGTATTGTAAAACACTAAAAAATTGAATAGGTACTAGGCACGAACCAAAAAACATAGACCAGTGACAGTAGGTCAAAACAAGAGTTCTTTCTGCTTTTTATATAATACCAGGCAAGTACCAAACGAAAGCATGTGTGGTCGGCGCACCGATTTTCATTATAACAAAACGAATATACATTTCATTGGTGCCGATTCTGTTGTCCAGAATTAGAGTAAACTAGCCTAAAATTAGTTTTAGTCCTGCTTTAGTCCAAAACCTATTCAGAAAATGCAAGATTAGACTAAAATTAAGTTTGACAGGACTAAGTTAGTTTAGTTACTCTATTTCGTGAAAATGACCAAATTCTTATTCTGATGTACATGTGGTGCGGCGTAATGCGAAATTGCGGGACCAACTAATGTATTGATACTTTTCGTAAATAGAAAGATGAGCGTATTCACACCAAATAATAGGCAACAGAGAAGGTGCAATGTACTCACCGTTAAGCCGGCAATTCGTCCTCCAGATCTGACACCAGCAAGCAGTAAGCTAAGCAGCAGGCTAGAAGATGAAGCACTAGAAGTCTTTCACTTTTCGGGACTACACAATGAGATGATTAATGTCTAATTTGCGGTGATAATACATATATTTGCGGTGATGAGAAGTAATAGCGGGAGATGGCGGACACCGACTGCTTTTTCCTCGGCAGTCTTCGAGAAAGATCGCCGTAACTTCGGTGATGCGCGAGCGCTGACAGGTCGTCTCTGTCTAACTCATTGACGACATAAAAGCACATACATTGCACCTAGATGGCGCTGCCTAAGCATTTAGTGTGAATGAAAACTGCGTAACCATACTCCCCGGCTTGAGAAACCGGAGGGTTCTCAAAGATAATATAAAATGCGGGACTAATGCTTTGAAGATATGTGCGATAATAATATAAGCGACAAAAATATATGCGGGAAAAATAATATATTATGCGGATATAACTGTATAAATAAATTAATAAATTAATGCGGAAGAAAGTATTAAATTATTGCGATGGAAGGGGACATAATTTGATGACTGGCCGTTTGTACGTTCCAGATACAGAACGTACAAGTGCCATTCGCGTAATTCCGTCTTTACCCGGGTATACCTGTTCAATAATACCAGTCGGCCAGCGAAGCGGAGGGGTATCATCTTGGTGAATGAGAACAAGTGTACCTATTTTAATTGGCACATCAGGAGTATTCCATTTTTGCCTTAATTGAAGCGTGTGTAGGTAGTCTGCGTGCCACCTTTTCCAATAGCTTTGTACTAAGCTGTCTAAAAGTTTATGTCTGTTATGAAGACTTAAAGATTCGTCAATTTCATAAGCAGGTAGCGATTGCAAAGGTGTCGTGTTTAAAAAGTGAGCGGGAGTAAGAATAGTGTGTGGCTGGTCAGACAACAAACACAGGGGACGCGAATTTAAGAGACATTCAATTTGAGTAAGCACGGTCAACAATTCTTCGTAACAAAGCAATTGTTGCCCGATGGTGCGATATAGTAAGGTTTTTACTACTTTTATATTTGCTTCCCAAATTCCACCCCAGTGGGGTGCGCGAGCAGGAATATTACGCCACGTGATTTTGCGATTATTTAATTCCGTTTGAAATGCGGTAGAAGTGTCTTTAGCTGCAAGGAAAGTGTACAACTCGTCCAATTGTCGTTTCGCGCCAATAAAATTTGTACCATTATCGGAGTACAAAAAAGAAATTGGCCCACGCCTAGCCAAAAAGCGTTTTAGAGCATCAATAAATGAACTAGAATCCAATTTTGACGAAATTTCGACATGAATTGCTTTAGTCGTTAAACATACAAAAAGGCATATATATGCTTTTTGGCTCTTAACTCCACGTTTTCGTGTAAGCGTAATGTTTATAGGGCCAGCGTAATCGACACCGGTGTGAGTAAAGGCCTTAGCTTCTTGCACACGAGCGGGGGGAAGGCTTGCCATCATAGGCGTTGGATGCGATGGTGCAACTTTAAAGCAAAAATTGCATTGACGTATGCGTTGGCGAATTACGTTTCTAGCAGAAATTATCCAGTAGCGTTGTCTTAATAAAGACATGACAAGATGTGAACCTGTATGACAACTGGAACGATGACAATCGTCAATTATGAGATCCACTAAGTGATCTCGGCGGGGCAGCAATATTGGGTGGCGGTTTTCAAAAGGTAAGTTAGCATTTGTCAATCGGCCACCGACGCGAAGCAAACCGTCGTTGTCGTCTACAAACGGATCGAGTTTTCTTAAAGCGGGGGAAGGTAAGTTACCTTTTCTTATATTTTTGATTTCCTCAGCAAAGTATTTGCTTTGTAAATTGCGGAGAATCACGATTTCAGCGGCATCCAAATCCGAAACTTGAATGGTAGGCGAGCGAGGCAATTTTTTTGCGAAGCGTAGAATATAAACAATAATGCGTATGAGTTTTTTCCAGGAGGAGACCCGAAGAACGAGCTCCAGAAGAGGCGAGGTATCGATATCGGATATAGCGGTAAGTGTTACTGAATTTTTGATTTCAGGTATACTAGTTTCAGCGGGGGGTGGTTTTAAAGGCACGATCGGCCAATCTGCGACTGACTGGCGGATCCAAGGTGGACCCTGCCACCAAAGCGGATGATCTAGCAGCTGAGATGGTAATAAACCTCTCGATAAACAATCGCTAGGATTCGTACTGCCACTTACATGAAAGAAGCGGTCTGGAGACAAGAGTTCCTGTATTTTCGTAACGCGGTTGGCCACAAAGGTCTGCCATTTATGTGAAGATGAATGAATCCACGACAGCGCGACCGTGGAGTCAGAAAATGCGAATATATCCTTTATTGGATAGCGATCATGAAAGGCAGTATAAACTTGTTTGACAAGTGTAGCGAGAAGCAATGCAGCGCACAACTCGAGCCTAGCTAAGGACACAGTTTTCAGCGGAGCTACTTTAGACTTGGCACACACTAAATGTATCGATATATCATCGTTAGGGTGTGTCACATGTAGATAGACTACACATCCATATGCTTTTAAACTTGCATCTCCGAAGGCCAACAAATTTACTGTGCAGCCTGAAGCGACACCTAAGTGCCGAGGTATTTGCAGCTCAGACAGCAGCGGCAATTCATGTTTGAATTGAAGAAAGCGTTCAGTTATAGATTCAGGGGGCTCTTGATCCCATCCTATTTTAGCAAGCCAGAGTTCTTGCATTAAGAGTTTAGCGAATAATATGACAGGAGCGGCAAATCCTAGTACGTCGAATAAGCGTGCGATAGTCGAGAGTATAGCGCGTTTAGTGTTACCTACTGACGCGGTAGTTGTGGTGAACGAAAAGGTGTCAGTAGTAGGTATCCATTTTATACCTAAAACTTTCAATGTATCACTGTCGTCAGTGAACTCAATCGATGCGCGATGCGACGCTGGTAAATGAGCGAGTAGTTCAGGCGAATTACTTGCCCACTTAACAAGATTAAATCCACCAGCTTTGAATAACGCGAGCAACTCATGCGCCAAGCACATGCCATTCTCAACGGATTGTACGGATGTGGTCAAGTCATCCATGTACAGTTCTTGATATGCGACCTCTGCTGCGAGAGGAAAGCGATCGCGTTCGTCATCAGCGAGCTGACGAATACTTCGCATAGCCAGAAATGGGCTAGAGCGGAGACCAAAGGCGACACAGTTAAATTGAAAAATTCGGAGCGGTTCATTTTCATTGAAGCGGTATAATATTTTCTGATATTTACAATCATTTCCCGATAACAATATTCTTAAATACATCTGTTGTACATCAGCGGTTATAGCGATTTTGAAGTAGCGGAATTTCAAAAGAAGCGCGAATAGATCTGCTTGGAGATTAGGTCCAGTATGTAATAAGTCGTTAAGCGAAGTGCCTGTATTTGTTTTAGCACTTGCATCTAGAACAATGCGAGTTTTTGTTGTCGTTTTATCTGGTCGAACAACAGCGTGATGCGGTATAAAATAACCTTCAGTTAAAGCGGCGGGTGCGTAAGGTATCTCCGAAAGATAACCTTTTTCTAAGTAGTCGACGATAACTTCGTTATATGATTGTCGTAAAGCGGGAAGAGCGTTAAACTTGCGTTCGAGTGCAGTCAGTCTACGCTGGGCGGCGATGAATGAGTTGCCTAAGGAGGTAGGATCACCCCTAAAAGGCAGCGAAACAACATAACGCCCACAAGGCATTCTTGTGACTGCAGATGAGTATAACTTTTCACATTCATGATTATCCGGACTTAAACTATCAACAGAAGGTACCTCCTCAAGTTCCCAAAATTTTGAAATGTTTTTATTTAGTTCGTTTACTAAAGGACCGAAGGACCAGACTATACTTTCAGAGTTTACAGGAGGTATATTACCCATGACAATATAGCCAAGCGTTGTCTCGAGAGCGTGAGGCAAGGAGCGAGCGGTGTCCAAAGAATCATTATGTGAAGTAGTAGCGGTGGGCGGCGGTAGCACTTTACCTCCGAGAAGAATATATGCGAATACCTGAGCGCCAAGAATTGCGTGAATTGTGTCGGGCGAGCCCCAGCACTCGTCAGCGAGTGGCAAGTCTACAAAATGATCCATAATTGACGTATGAACCGAGCGGGTAGGTAGCTGATCAGTTATATGATCGACTACAAGCAGCGTCAACTTATATTGAGCGTCCGAAACGCGCGATTGAATCGTAAGCGACACGTAACCTCTAATAGGCGCCGTGATTGAACCAACTGTTTTTAATGAAGAGTTGACAAGCGGTTGAATATCTAGCTTTAATTCATTACAGCATGCGAGCGTGATAAGATTATTTTGAGGTGCACTATCTATCAAACATCTTATAGTAATGCGTTTACCGTTCTCCGTAGGAACGTATACTTTAGCAGTAGGTAAAACAGTCGTTATGTTATCTACTTGCAAGCGCGATTCATTACCTGAATGCAAAATGAGCGACTCGGAACATTTATTATTATCAAGCGCGGTGTGATTAGCGGTAGTTAAAATGTCCAATGTGTTCAAATCCGGTACTGATGTATGTGTATGCATAGGTACACATAGATTGCGAACATGTTGTTTGCAAACCATCAGCTACGCCGGAGCTAGTTGCTACGGGAGCAGCGGCTACGTAACTTACGGCGGGACGTATCGCAGCAGGGTGCCTATTCTCATAGCCTGTGTTTTGTCGCGAACTGTTATCAAAGTGTAATAACGAGTGATGTTTTTTGAAACACTGTTTACATGAGCTACGTGAACCACAATTCTTGAGTGAGAAATGTTTTGTAGACAAACAATTTATACAACATTTACTATTTTTAATGTAGTGAAAGCGGTCTTGAACAGACATTTTCTTAAAAGCGGTGCATTCATATAAATGTATATGATCCGAGGTTTTACATAAACTACATGCGGGTTTATTCACAGTATCTGTGGTAACAGCAAATGTGTGCGAAACTTTCGATGCCGAGTTATTACTCGACCGATTTCTAGAATTGACCCCCAAAGGGCGCGATTGCGAAATAGGCTGGTTGCTAGTAGTGCGTTCCAGCACTTTTATGCGGTGTCGTACAAAGTCTACAAGGTCAGTACTAGAAGGCATTTCCTTGTCGCGGACAAACAACTCAAAACTTTGCACTAATTGCGAATCTATCTTTTTTAGAGCGAGATGCGTAAAGATGAAATCTGGTAAGTCATCGATTTCCAGCTGGTTTAATGCGGACCAAGACGCGTGTATTCTTTCAATAAAATTATTTAATTGCGCGGCTGAATCGGAGGTAGGTTTTACGCCGAGTATGTTATTCAGGTATATCGACCCAAGAAATCTTTTATCTTGATATTTAGTTACTAACGAATTCCAAATCGTAGAATAGTTAGTTTCGTTCGGTACAATTCCCGAGAATACATTAAGCGCGGCTCCAGTTAATTTGCCAACTAAATATTGAACGCGTTGTGCATCATTTATTTGCGGGTTGTCGTGTACATTTGTTTTGAAACTGTGATAGAAGAGCGGCCAAGATTCCGGTTCGCCGGAAAAGCTTAGAAGTTCCAAGCGCGGTAGACGACACGAGTAGGCATTTATCGAGCCTTGCTTATCAGCTGTTGCGGGAGCGCGGCGGCATTCCAATGATTGGCGCGTATTCTTTACAAATGCGAACAAAGTTTCAAATGCGCTCCAATTACTAAAGTTAGGTTGATAGTCGGGATCTTCTTCAAGTAATAACTCATTGTGTTGATCACATAAATTGTTAAAACTGTTATATAATGTCTCAATATTTGGAGAACCAGCCAAAAACTCTTGTTTACTTCTAGTATCAACGTCAGAGGGAAGTATTTTCTTTGCCGTATTATACAACGTATTAAGATGCGAGAATATTGCCTCTTTTTTAGCAACAACAATTTTTAATTTTGCTTCGAACGCCATTCTGGTACTTCTGAAGTGCGTGTATATCTAACTATAGTTTATTAAATGCGATAACAATAAAAGTGTATTATAAAGGTACGTAACACAGTACAAATTGAGAACCTACTTCTTTTTAGAAGTCGGTTTAGAATGCGAGAAATGCGATGCGGCTGAACGACGAGTATTATTAACAAGTACGTAAGTAATCGAATTGCAGACGAATACAATACGATTTGAGAACCTACTTCTTTTTAGAAGTCGGCTAAAATGCGAGAAATGCGGTGCGGGTGAACGACGAGTATTATTAACAAGTACGTAGGTAATCGGATTGCAGACGAATACAATACGATTTGAGAACCTACTTCTTTTTAGAAGTCGGCTAAAATGCGAGAAATGCGGTGCGGGTGAACGACGAGTATTATTAACAAGTAGGTAGGTAAGCGGACTGCAGACGGTTCATATGCGGTAGGTATAAAACTTCACAAAACTAACCAATTATCAGAGAAACAAAGGGATAAAAGTGTGAAGAAATGCGGTGATATGTATTATCTTATTGCGTAGTAATAGTTTATAAACTAAAATACAGTTATAAACGCGAACATATTAAGAATTGCCAAGAAAAGAAAAATATCAATTACAAGTGGGTAGGAGAATCTACCTTAAACTTGCGGATGGAAAATAAATCGAATAATTCGTTCCAGCGATAGCCTAGGAATTAAAATCTGGTTCTGTCCGGTTCGAATGGACCATATTATGGTGCGGCGTAATGCGAAATTGCGGGACCAACTAATGTATTGATACTTTTCGTAAATAGAAAGATGAGCGTATTCACACCAAATAATAGGCAACAGAGAAGGTGCAATGTACTCACCGTTAAGCCGGCAATTCGTCCTCCAGATCTGACACCAGCAAGCAGTAAGCTAAGCAGCAGGCTAGAAGATGAAGCACTAGAAGTCTTTCACTTTTCGGGACTACACAATGAGATGATTAATGTCTAATTTGCGGTGATAATACATATATTTGCGGTGATGAGAAGTAATAGCGGGAGATGGCGGACACCGACTGCTTTTTCCTCGGCAGTCTTCGAGAAAGATCGCCGTAACTTCGGTGATGCGCGAGCGCTGACAGGTCGTCTCTGTCTAACTCATTGACGACATAAAAGCACATACATTGCACCTAGATGGTGCTGCCTAAGCATTTAGTGTGAATGAAAACTGCGTAACCAACATGTTTTACGTCAAATTAAGACTAAAAATAGAAATTTTAAACTCAAATTAGTCTGTATGAAAAAGGTCTGGATTATTTTTAATGTGATCTTATACTTGAAAGAATAACACGTGCAATTAATGAAGCAAATACTGACATACAAAGTCTATAATGGAGGAATATGTGATTGCGGCTCTTGTGAATACAATTCAATTTGGGTGCTGTCAAAATCAATTGTAGTCCTGTCATTTCAACTTTTAAATTAAGTTCAACGTAAAATCAGAATAGTGTTTAGGTATTCTTTGACTAAAATTTGTTTATTTTTAGTTTAGTTTAGGTTAGTTCGGTGCTCAACAGAATTAGCACCATTGTCTCTCAAAATTATATTCTAATCCTAAATAATATTTAGGATTTAAAGATTTCACTCACGGTTAGTTTCTCGCATTGTTGCGAGACTAGTTTCAGAACAGTCGGTGCTCCTTCATTAGTTGAGTAATCTTCCATTCTAAATGTGCACACCCCTCTACCAAATTTGTCAAAAAATCAAGTGTCATTAATGTATAAAATTTTTTGTGAAGGTATATTGGTCGATATCTTCGCACATAGACCGCCCGGTGCCTCGACGTGTACTGAGCAACAATGCGTGAAACTATCCGTGAGCTGTTTGTCGCATCTTATCTCGCATATCGGCAGTTATCCTTGAGAGCCTGCGTATCCAGGTCTGGTGTGTTTACCGGCTTCGATCACATCGTCACTTGCCATCAGGTGAGATAGTGGTCAAACACTAGCCTGTCACAAATAAAAAAATATCATCTGTGTCATATTGCTTCATCATCACGTTAAGCTGTCGGTCCCGGTTGTTAGTCGTAAGTCTTTAAACTAAGCCCGATGTCTTCAGGCCTGAATAATCGTGATACTAGGAATGCTCAGTAGTCTATATGACTAGTAAGTTAGCAGAGTAAAATTGATAAATCCAAAATATGATTATGTTTAATGCTTGCGAATCTTTCTATACACGTTTTTTTTTTTTATTTGTGACAGGCTAGTGTTTGACCACTATCTCACCTGATGGTAAGTGACGATGTGATCGAAGCTGGTAAACACACTAGACCTGGAATAAGCAGGCTTTCAAGGATAACTGCCGGAACACCGTATTTGGCTTGGCGGCAGACTTTCAACTTGATGGTGGTAAGCTACTTTGGTAGTAAGCCAGGCGAGCAACTCACAAAATGCTCTACCACCTCTCAAATGTCACCTGATTAGCACCACCCGGGGACCACGTGTAGGAGTCAGACTTAAGGGGTATCCTCCTACGGACGTGGGTGACTCAGCCCCCACGTGGGTGACTCAGCCCCCACTCTAATAGTCTAGGAGATATGTTTTTCAAGTCACCATGGCATTATGTTTACTTATCATTTTAGCTTCAAGAGCAACCGATGACTTTTAACCATTTAATTTCGCTTATTTATACACCTTATTAAATTATTTCCAGTGACAAATCTATAAAGGTGTCTGAAGCCGTTAATCCTTCGTCTACAAATATTGCGAGTTCTGCGGCGTCCCATTTCTCGAAAGAGGTCAAACTACAAACTATCCGAGAAGACCCCTTTTCTTATCCGGATCCCCTCTAACGTGATATAATACTATTAGATAAGGGTGGACTGTGGACAAGAGTTAGGTACTATTGTTTGAAGATTGGAGGCTTTGTCATTGCTTATTGTTTAAATTTTGAGGGGAATGCAGAGAAATTGGTATCAAATCAAATCGTTTATTTGCCAGAATATGTATATAAAAATAAGATCTTAATGTAAATAGTGACACAATATATTCAGTCTGCAAGCGACGACGTGCAAATAGTGATTTCCATGTCTACTATATTATATAGTCTACAGATTTAAAAAAACTTAAACTCCTTACTATAGAAACAATGGCTATGAAGCCAGCTACTCAAATATATAAAATTATTTTTAAATTATATGTTTGGTGTTTAATGTATCAGTAAATATAGAATCTGATTACTCAACTTTACATAATAATAATAGTAATAATAGTTTATTCACAAAAATATCGGTACTTATATCTACAGACATATAGTAGGTATGAACAGGTAAAATTATTGTTGCACATGTACCTAATGCAGTAATACTGTAAAAAAGTAACTATTCATTATAAGAAAGGTGAAGCTCTTATCTTTGAAAACTTTGAATATCGACTGAACATTTCGTCGAGAAATACCAAACAATTTTATTTTATTTGTGGCTAAGCCATACTTCAGCAACACGCAAAACATTATAGTTATCCTACTAATATTATAAAACCGAAAGTTTGTGTGTAAGTATGTTTGTTCCCCTTCACGATTTAATGGCTGAACGGATTTGGATTAAATTTGGAATGCACATAGCTTATACCTAGGATTAACACATAGGCTACTTTTTAACTTGATAACTGCGCTCCGGCCGCGAGGTTCGATCGCGTAGTTCTATCAAGCGAACCACAAGGATTTTTGGGTCCTTATGGTTCGATCGATCGAACTAAGAGTATTTGAAATTCCTCGTAGTTCGATTATTGAAAATCAGGCGAACCACAAGGATTTTAACATCCTTATGGTTCGATCGATCGAACTAAGAGGATTGCAATTCCTTGTTGGTCGATGATTAAATCGATATAATAGTATCATTATAAAACCTCTTTTATATATCTGACATTTAACTATACTGGCAGATAAATGTTTGTATCAATAACGGGATATTTACCATGTATTTCGTTTGTTTTGAGTTTCCGATATTTTGGCACTGAAGCGCCATGATCACGGAGTAACTTGAGTAGTACAAATAAGATAGTGCAGATAAACAAACGAAATACATGGTAAATATTATTGATACAAACATTTATAGTGAAAGTGACCATGGTAGCTTAAAAACGTACATTATACTGGCAGACGTTTACATGCATAATTTACGGATAACAGCGGGCGAAGCCGCGGGGCACGGCTAGTAAATTATAGCAAACTGCACAAGCGTTTATTGAAACTCTTGTGCAGTTCGGCTCTATAGCTAAGCATGTCCTACATATTAAAATAGCATTTTTTATTCTGTTGTGGACCCTCTCCGCATAGCCTCATATTGGTGAACAAACTCGTTGGGTTACGAATAACTTACTATATAGGATCACCTGGCAACTGTGGGAGTAATCTGTACTTTTTATAGTGTACTACGGAAGGGTACCCTTTCGACGCCTATTACCGTAGCACGTGACGAACCCATTTCCGTTACGGCTCGTCTAATACAGGTAACGGCTAATGGGTCGTTATACGAATGGCGTTTACTAACTCCCATTGTTGTTTTTCTTTCGATGCTTTTCTACCGACTTCACAAAAAAGGAGGAGGTAGTCAAGTCGACTGTATTTTTTTTTATATGTTTTACCTCAATACTTCCTTCCACGTGAACCGATTTTGATTTTTTTGTTTGCATGATGTTGCTTTCCAATTGGTCCCATTCAAATTTGATCAAGAACTGATCAGTAGTTCTTAAAATATCGTCAATAATGTGTGTTCAGTACATCTAATCAGATTAAGCTTTGCTGTAATTATCCTCTGTCAAGTTTGAACTAAAGCTTTTCGATTTACGCGTGCCTTAGAGATAGCATTGCTATAGTTATACAGTAATGTAATCTCCAAAGAATGGTTGTAAATATGTTTGTGAAAATTTGTGTAAAGCTCTGAAATTTTAAAACGGAAAAAAAAAGATAAAAGAACAGATAAAACTCATAATTTAACAACAAACAAACGTGTTTCTATTCACAGCCCCAACTCCCTCAGCTCTCGTTGCCGCTATATTGAATGTTGTTTAGTGTTGAGTAATTTTTTTTTTTACATAAACGCTTTCACACTGAGATGGATGACATGTGTCGTGGGTCGGAAACATTCACATAATCACAACTTCTGGTTGTGAAGGCTGCAATTTACCTTGGGGAGAAAATTTGTGTTTCCGCCAGGAATCGAACCCAATACCCCTGCTAAGAAAGCGAACGCTTACCCAACTAAGCCAATGGGCAGTTCTCCCATTGGTTTAGTTGGGTGAAGTAATACTCGAAAAATTTAGATAAATCGAATGACGTAAGAATCATCAAAATCGGTCCACGCGTTTTGTCTCTAGAGCGTCACAAAGTAACAAACTTACATACATACATAGGTTGGATAAACACATTACCCGCCTTAGCATCTCGCGGGTAAAAAATGCACAAGTTGGATAACCATAGTTAAAAAAGATTTCTTTATTATTGTTACTAGGCGCAACTATGGCGGCCTTAATTCCTGGCCTAGTAGTATATCTAGTTATATAGTACCCAACCTCCATAGACTTTTAATCTTACAATTTGTAATTTTTTTACTGTTTCAACAAAGCCTACAAAGGAATAATCCGAAAGGATATCCTAAAACAGCATGATGTTAATGGACGAAAAACAATTTTCTTTAGAAGGATCTAAATTGATCAAGTTATATTTTTCATGATCAGACTTTTTTCAATACCATTTCGCCACTAATGAACGACTATTTCTCGTCAGGCTCTCACTGCTTTAGTTCTTTTTCTGATATGCGTTTATTCACTACCTCATCCACCCATGAGTAATGACAGCGTGAGCGAAAGAGTGACTAGAATATGACTGGACTGGATTAGGAACTGACATAAAAGCTGCCAGAACACCATTCTAAAACTTATCGTAATTTTTTTCACTTGAGTAGTACCTATTTAAAAAATAACTAATCCTATCTAGGTCAACACTGTGGTAGCTACAGGCTGTAGTTTCTACTATTTAAAAACTAACTTTAACTAAACCTATATACTTCTTAGACCTAAATTACTTACAAAGCATCAACCTTATAGGTATCTCAAGAGATCAGGCCCACTACCAGTGGGTATCGTTCTCATCACACTGGCCGGATTGCCTCTATGAATTGCAATGCTAATATGTTGAGCCAAATAAGTACCAGCATTTTGATCACGCGTCGCCTCAACTAGGTGATCGGATTACATTGAGATTACTTGAACATTGCCAATAAGGATGAAAAATTACTTTTAAATAGCAGTCAAGAAAACTAAGTCAATATTAAACTACCCTACTGTTAACTAAATTACCCTAAGAATCTCGAAAAACTCCGCTTTACTAACGTTTCGTAAAGCGGAGATTTTCGTAGCTTAATGCTTTATTGCCAAATAATATGAAGAATTAAAAAGTATCTTATATTTTTTGACTGCTGTGTTTTGACCTTCAACAAGGATGTAAATGAAGGTATTATTATATTTTACGAGCATTTCTGGATCTCTGGAGACTGACTTCTCAACAACCTGGAGGACTCAACAAATAATTGAGGAAAGGTAGCGTAATTTGTTATTTTGTAGAGGAAAAGGTCGCGCGAAATATTAAAATGCGTATTGTGTCAAGGCGGAGCTTTTGAGTCTGGTGACAGGAATCTAAAGGACTTACTTCTAATTACACTGATTTATAATGCGGAATACACTTATAATTGTAATCATAATCATAATGTGACATGTTCGTCCAAAAGATACCGATTCACTCTTGATTTAAAGGCACCCAAATTATACCTCTCGAGGAACAAAGACGCAGGTAATTAAATAAAAAAAAGTTCCACTCCTTCGCAGTAAGTACGGATGATGAACGTAGAAGCGAAACGCTTCGAGCGAACTGGATGTATGTCAACCATAAATGGATGACGTTTGACAGTTTGTCTTGCTGTTAGATGGTTAAAGGGGCATGGTGGAATTAACTCATGTAATTCCTGCGCACACTCTCCAAAATGTAGACGATAGAATACCTATAGACTTGCGACCTTACGTCGGTGACTGAGACTCCGCAATTTGGACTCGAATAGCTTATCATCGCGAATGAGTCTTTTTGCTCGTCGGTCGATGGACTCAACAAGAGTTTCATACTGGTACTTAACGGAGTTGCATGATTCCACCCGAACAAACATCTCTTATATATAAAAATGAATTGCTGTTCGTTAGTCTCACTAAAACTCGAGAATGGCTGGACCGATTTGGCTAATTTTGATCTTGAAATATTTGTGGAAGTTCAGGAAAGGTTTAAAAGGTGACAAAATATAAAGAAATTGCAATAAAATTAGTAAAAAGTAATATTTTATTTTCCCATACAAACTGTTCGTACCTGTCAAACAGGAGATGTTTCTGAATATTTGACCACAGACAATTGGCGGTATGAAGTTCGCCGGGTCAACTAGTAGTCAATAAATATACTTCATGGGTATATTATTTCAATGTTCATTGCAAGTTAAATAAAAGCTTGTAATAATAAGTTCCAAACAAACTACCCTCAATACATGAGTGTGCAACAAAAAGGATGCAAACTTTTATATGGCTGTCATCCCTTTTTTGAGCCGGGAATTAAAATTAAACCGATTTTCAATAGCACCCAGCTGAATTAATTCTTTTCATCAAACAAAAACAACATTCGAGAAAAAGCGCTCTTTGCTGTCACTATTGTCCAAATTAAACCAAGCGTTGAAAACGAGGATTATTTGAAAAAAAACATTAATTCTTCTTTTAAGTCCTGAAGAGCTTTCTAACGATGAATAAACATTTATGAAAGTTCTTTGTAAATATTTAATTCCGAATTGCTACTTTAAGATGAATAAAACATAAAATAGTCTAACACGCTTGTTGTGAACACCTTGAGTTTGGTTTAACAGTAAATATGCCACTCCAAATAAATATTTTCGTGAAAACATAAATGAATAATTAAACATCTTCAGCGAAAACATGGCCCATGGCTCCACTAATCATTTTTACCCGACTGCGCTACGCAAAGGAGGGTTATATTATCTGCAGCCTTTGTATGTAGGGGAAGGTGAAATGAATGGACCACTTAACTTTAAGACCTCATATCTCAAAAAGTATAAGTGATAAAATGAAACCAGTTTATCATTTTTATTTAGTTAAACCTTTATTTAAAATAATCAAACGAACAAATAATTCGGGCTTACACTGTTTGATATAAATGAAGAAAACGAAATCTTGAGCTGTTGCCTTCTTTGGACCATGGGCACCTTCATTGAACCACCAGGTTGCCATCAATGGACTTCGAGAAATTTGTTCTAGAGGTCCAATTAAGGCAACTTATTAAAATTGGCAATATTACAAAATTTGACATACGAGAACAAACAATACTCATACACATGTGAAAAACAAACAAACTATAATTATACGCTACTTTTAATAAATTAGTAATTAAAATTTTACATTTGGTACATTTAATGAGATCAACAAGTCATCAAAATCTTAATTCAGTCTAAAGATCACATTAAGAGTGATTCAATTACATTTTAAACACTAAACACTTACACACTCACAGCATAAATATATATATTTTATAATAATTTTGGTTATCTGTGGTTTTTTCCATGATAAGTAAAATACTCGGGAGCTATTCCGATGACCAAAAACAATACAATAAAAAGTTGCTGTGATTGGACCGGTCCAATGGTGGAACTCTCTTGTGGTCCATTGATGGCAACAAGGACCTCGTTAAGAAAAAAAAATCCCAAATATACATTGACATGATTAGACACAATTGAATAATACACATGGAATCAATATTAAATTGTCTAATATTTCATAACCGTGCACGCAGACTAATAAGAAAACAACGATACTTACGTCAAATTGTCCCGAGTCAAATTATTAGATTTTGACCGCCGCAAACACACCCACACGCGTCACTCCTCGCCACGTGCCGCAGCGTCACTGAGGTTAGAGGGGGATGCAACTGAATCGCCGCGGTCTTGTTTCGACTAGTTTGGGTGCTGCTAGGTTGCACAGTTTTGGAAATACCTTGGTGGTCCAATGAAAGAGCTAGTCGCTAATGACGGCAACCTTCCCCTATGTTTGTTCGCTTCTTATGTATGTTTGTTCGCCTTTGTGGCGTTCAAGAGACCAAACGCGTGTTCCGATTTTGATAATTCTGAAATCAATATGTATCTTACGTATCTTAAGAGTGTCACTAAATACCTGACATTAATCAAAATTCTATATGGCGACAACTAGGCGCCATATTGTGAAAAAAATTAAAATCTATGTCAGCTAGACCGTGTCGAGTCCGATTTCCTTGTAGTTGATGATTCTTCATTGTCCAAAGCGATCGCAATAGCCGCTAATTCCATCGTCAAAATTCAACATGATTGTCGTCTAGTATACAACACTATTCTTGCTCTGACGGGTAGACTGCATCACGGCGCAACCGTACTTGCTCGGTCGTAGCCCGTCTTTGTAAATTACAGGCACGTAACCAGTGACCAATATTTTTAGGTATATAATTTGTAACAATACTCAAGTCATGCCCTAGTGATGTTGTACAAGCTTTAATAAAATGTCTATTGGAGTTTTGGGGTAAAAAAAAAAACGAATATCAAATTTTCTAACTTTGTATGATGTAGTCATGTGCCTACAAGAACAATAAAAAATTAAAAATCCACCATTATTACACATTAACGTTTAAAGAGCAAGTTTTGGAAAATAATACATAACCAATAAGAACAGTTTTTCAATTTCGCGGCAAAACTAAAGAAATTATGATTGTTTTTTTTTTATTTGTGATAGGGAAATGTTTGACCTCTATCTCACATGATAGAAAGTGAAGATATAGTCGATGAACAATGGATAATTCATTCATCACAAATATTTTTTTCTTATAGTTTTTCACAGGTGTAATATATGATTAAACAGTTTTGGATTTTTTCGTTACCTGTTCTATGAAACCTTACTTCTAGCTACATTTCAAAGCTCTAGGTATAATATTCAATTTCATTGTTCATCAAAATTATAGGTTAAACCATAATGACATTCATTTTGAGTATAGCCCATATAATTTCATTAAATTATTTCACCTGAAGCGGCACAACTGTAAGTAATTAAGTTCCTAGTCACAGGAGAACATAAATTCGCGCGACCATATCGCAAAGTGATTTATAGAGTGTTATCGATCGCCTGTGACATATGGTGCCCTGGTAGGCTGATTGATTACAGTTCTGTGTTTGATTGATATGGCAGGTGTTTGTGGTTGAAGTTGTGAAAATTATTGGTGTAGAATCAGGGCATGGAATAAATCATTAATGCATTCAGACTAAGCTAGCCGCGCACAAAATTTAAAGACTTAGTTACCAGTAGTAGTAAATAGAAAAGCCGTTGTACAAGAAAGTGTTCCTGGTATGATCTGGTATTACCAGATAGAGAAAAGACAATATGAAGCACCAAGAACATCGTACTTAATTTTCTTTCGAGCTTGATCATGCTAATTCATCTAAGCACTATGCATTTTAAACTTCACACCATGAACTGGCAATATGGCCCTTCCTTTTTATCATTTAACATAAGACTAACTGTCAAACTTCATATATTTGTATTTGAAATGCCTTCAGTTCGCTTGAAGAGTTTCGCCTCTACGTTCATCATCCGTACGGCAAAGGAGTGAAACTCATTGCCCGTGTCTTTATTCCTTAAACGGGAGTGAGTCTACAAGTCGAGAGTATTCACTCTTGACTTGTAGACTCACGACTATTCAGATGTTGTCTATGCAAGCATGCTACATCTTCGGCTGCATAATCACTTTACTTCAGGTGAGGTAATGGTTATCTAAAACAAATCAAATCAAAGCATTAGTTTCACAAAATCATCCATATTATAATTAATTTAAAACATTACAAATTAAGTTATATTAGACACTGTTAAAGTTACAATTAAATTAGAATGTCACACTAAATACACAGTAAAAAATTAAATAATATTAATAATTTAAAATAATTTAATTGCTATCCTATCAAGCTTAAAAAATATACAGAATAACACATCACTTGGTCTAAATCCAAGTTTCGACGAGTCGTGTATTGCCAGGTTTAATAAAAAAACAATCATATTACCAACATCACCGTTTATTCAAAAAGTATAAAACTTTGCTTAGGTATCAAAATATGAGCAAAAATCTTTCCAAATTTACTTTCCATTATAATTTTCCAACCATCTCTATTTTTTTAAAGAATATTACAACCGCTTTGTTCTGTTATGTTTGAGCTTCTTTTTACACAAAATATGAAATAATAATTACTTTCACTAAAATATTAACAAGTATAATAGCTTATTTTTAGGAGATCTAACAACGTCTGACATTTGTGGAATGTAAATACAAAATGTTTTCAGTTAAAATGAATTATCCTGATTAATAAAAGGAGAAAGGTGCTTAGTATTAGGTACTAAATATTTTTAAAGCTATTGCATAACTTCTATCGCGGGCCTTGAGCGTGGAGACCGAATCCAGAAATTCCGTAACGAAAATAACCTAACACCCCCCACTCCGACCGGCACAGCGGCGATACTTTTTAGTTTTGCCATCTATCGATGAATAGCAGAACTTTTAATGACTTATTAAAATATCACGCTTGTCTCTTTAGTTCAGCAACTCGCCTCTAGGTGGCAGGAAAAAAATACTGCATAAATAAAATAAATAAATAATTATAATTGCATAAGTTGATAAAAATGCTATGCAATAGCTTTACCGCGGCAGTCCCCGAGTGCCACACGTCTTTTTATGTAACTGAGACAGGGGGCGAACAAGTCGCTTGCTTGAAGGTAAGCGTCGCGCTCGTTCAGTGCCACCCAGAAAACTTATATAGGTTAAAATCCTGCTCGGCAAAGCCCTGCACTCATCACCCTGAGATATTAGATGTTAAATCTCTTTATGCCCTGTAATTTAACTACATACATTGCCCTTCAATCCGAAATACAGTAATGTTTGACGACCCAGTTGGCGCAGGACAGGCGCCCTCTGCGCCGTGGGTCCTGGGTTCGATTCCCGGCAGGAGCAAAAATCCCTTCTCAAGCGATATTTGTGCTTCTGGTTCTGGGTGTAATGTGTGTGATGTGAATGTTTCCGGCACCCACGATACTAGTCTTTGAACTTAGTGTGGGGCTGTGAGTGTGAAAGCGTTTGTTGTTGTTTTGTTTGTTTGTATTGCTAACTGCTAAATGTCTGGTAATGTTTTGAAGCGGACTCTACAAAGAGCCCTGCCACTACTTTATAATTTTTTTTTCGGTCAGAGTACACGCTGCTGGTTATGTGTGGCCTCTGCAGCGTCACTGGGCGGGTGCAGCGTCACCGGGTGGGACTAACGCTATATACATAGTACTATAAAGATAAACAACGAAGTCGTGGCGCGCCTCTGCATTATGCAAAACGTTTGAATGTATTTGTGAAAGTATTTACAAAGCGCCACCAAGACTTGCAATGCATGCGTGCGTGCTGAGACGGCTGTCAAACAAAAACAAATCCAAGGATTTGTTGCTCGACTAGCGACGTTATTAATAATAATATTATCTATCTATCTAATATCTTTAAACGAGCAATTCTTGTATATATATATATATATATATGTGTGTAATCAGGATCTCGGTAACGGCTCCAACGATTTTCATGAAAGTTACAGATTAGGGGTTTTTCGGCCCAAGGAATCGATTTATCAACGTTCGAGGTCCGGGAAATGCTCGGTGCCCAAACTGTATTTAAAAACCGGGTTTAAGAAACTATCAGCGCCATCTATTACGCCATGACCGATGTAAAAAACTGTTTCTACTTGACACTAGATGGAGCTTTCTGAGGCTACAAATTCAAACACATTCTACCAGAAACAAAAAACCGAGCAAAGCTCGGTCATTCGGATATTTACAATATTATTTAGGATGATAGCGCGTCATGTTATCGTAGTTTATCTCTACTATTTATATAGTACCCCTTTTTTGTTTTGTACCCTAATACATTCTCATTAATTAGTAATTATTGTCATCACGGTTTACAGGAACTTACGTTTACACCTATTATATTATAATAATATTATTTTAACTAACTTAAAGAGGAGAAGGTCCACAGGTAAACTAAATATTTTTAACTTATTTTGAGATTGCTGTGTATGTTTTTTTCCTTACGAGATGTCGGATGACTATTATGAGATTTTAATAGTATTAAGAAATAAAAAAAAAACAAAAAATATGGTTTTATTTACATTGTCAAATAATAGTTACATTGTCGGTTTTTAAGTCATGAAATTACATCAGTAAAACGAATAATTAGAAAATATTATAAATAGAGAATAACTAGCTTTCGCCCGAGACTCGGCCAAAGTAGGTATTATACCTACTTTAACCCACAGGAGACCCATCAATAATCTCACTTTCAAAGTACAATTTAAGATAAACATTTCCACCATACATATTATTCGTGTAACTCTTACAGTGTTTTGAATTATTCCGACCCACAACACTTATCGTTATATGTTGACCAATTTACGCAATATCTTTATAAATTATATTTTTTTCAGTATTTTTTCAAGTATAACGAACATCCATACAGCGTCGCTAACTTTCGCATTTATAATTTTATTAGGATCTGTTTCTTATTATTCGTTTATTTTGCGTTTATTATTGCTGATTATGTGTGATTGAATAATACACGCTTCTTAATGTTATTTTCATTGACTATTTTTAAATAGATATTTATAAATTATACTTGACCATAGTCAGCATTTTGTAAGGCTAAATATATCCCAACTGTCTCCTCAGATTGTAAAATTTATTGCTGATTTTAAATTTATATCTATTTATAGATAAAACAATTGTTATTTTTCAATATTATATCCGGCTTAAAACACGTAAAATATGTACACTTACTTGCCGGATATAACATTGAAACATAATGTGTAATACCTACTCTTAACTTTAAAAACCAATAGTTCATATAAAAATAGCTGATATTGAAAATGATATTTTATTACCATGCTAAGTAGGTCCAAAGTTAAAACTTGGCGGTGGTTCAATATAAAATAGCAAATCGAGTTTCGGAGATTTCGTGAAGTTTTTGTCAGGCATTATTTTAGGCGAACAACTTGATTGTTCATGTTCGTTTATATTTTGGTGCGATTTAGGATTTATCAGGCCAATATAAGGTATCCAACATGTTTGCGGACCTATGCTGTCTTATAACTAACGACAGGGTCCGACAGCTTGACATGTCTTCCGATGAAGTCCGTTGCATGGTGTCATATAGTTCAACATTGCACTAAACACATTTAGGTTATTAAAGTATTCACCGTAACGAACATTGCTAATCCAAGGGAATCAAACATTTATTTAATACTAGCCGTTCCCCGTGGCTTCGCCCGCTATTATCAAGTTAAAAAGAAAAATAGCCTATGTGTTAATCCTAGGTATAATCTATGTACATTCCAAATTTCATCCAAATCCGTTCAGTCGTTAAAGCGTGAAGAGGGTACAAACATACTTATACACACAACAAACAGTAGCAAAATATTAGACTATTCATTTGGACCACGAACATCAAGAAGGTTAGAGGACTGTTATACTTCCAATTTGTTGGTGCTCTCTTTGGATCTGCCATCCATTTGAACTCTTCTATCACATTATATTGGTTTATAGCGTTCGTTATAGTATTTTCGCTTATGTTTCCAATCTACTCCTTAATAACATACCCTAACTCTTTCATCTCTCTGTCAAAACCCTCGTCCCTGTACTTCTTAATCTTCTTCAACCATTCTCCAAACGATGCAGTATTTCGGCAGGTTCCACCATACCGCGGCGGGAGACATTCCTTATCGATATGCTGCTGCAGACTGTTCAGGTCACTCCCGTGGAAGAAGATGGACTCCCAGGCCTGCTGGGGGATGAACCGTTTGAAGAGGTAGAAGAATGTGTTTAGGAGCCAGGAGTAGTTGATGATGTGGCATGAACGGAGGCGCGTCGGGTTGGCGAGCTGGAACGAGACAAATTAATTTGATGAGCTTGTCTTCTAACCGTCGATTCCTTGTGGAAATATAAGTTTTCTCCTCAAGGGAAATTCTGACTAAGAACTTCTGGGTGTGATGTAAATGTTTCCGGCACCCACGACACAAGTCAAACTTAGTGTGGAACTGAGAGTGTAAAAGCGTTTATGTTATTTTATGTTTATAAGTGTTTAGTTAACCCTAACCAAACAGGACCCAATTTGTAGCCTGCGCAGTATGTCGGTTTCACTTTATTTGACTGTTTTGAACCATAAAGCAATAAGTAAAAAATGCAGTACTCCATATACATTTTGGACAGTGTGCACAGAACTGCATGACTACATTACTTGAGTCTCCTTCCATCATCGGACAACAAGGCGTACTAAAACGCGACATTCTTTCATGGTGGACATTTCCATAATTTGAGCCAAGCGATTCTGTATAATTTTTACTAAGCGAACTACAAAGGAATGGGACATCCTGCCTTCGTCTTGTTTCCCGAAGTATAATTTAGGCCTAATCAAGTCAAGACTGAACAGGTATCTTCTAGGCAAGCATGTCCCACCGTAGACCACGTCGTCGCTTCCATGAGATTGGGGACATATAAACGCTTTCACACTAAGTTCAATAACTTGTGTCGTGGATGATGGAAACATCACATACACAATCACAACCAGAATCAGGAACACAAATTTTCCTTGGGGAGAAAAGTAGTGTTCCCGCCGGGAATCGAACCGGATATCGAACCCCTGCTTAGAAGGCGAATGCCACCCGACTAAGCCAACGAACAGTTCATAGTTGCCTATTGATAATAAAAAGCTTTAAGATTTTGTTTCTATACAACAGTACTTTCCATAATAAAATAAAACCTTTCAACAATTACAAAACTCATGCCACCAACAGATACAATATTCCAAGTTTTATGAAAAATAATCAAAGTAATATCATTATATTACTTGGATTATTTTTCATTATACTTGATATATTGAATTTAATAATGATTAAATTGAAAACATCTTTCGCTCTTTTTCAACTAATACAATTTCTTCGGTCTAATCTAAAGTATCCCAAAGTATTGGCAAACTGTGTACACGGGTAACTTTGTACAAAGGGCGCCGATAACTTTGGCTTGAAAGATGCTATCACCCCCTGGGGGCTATTGGCCCGATCGAAAACCGATGTTAAATCTACGAACATGTTGGATTTAAAATAAACGCGCAGAGAGGATGGACTAGTAACATATTCTAGTAACATTTTCTATTTGTATTGTAAAACATTTTATATGACAACCCCGTTGGTGCGGTGGGCAAGTCTCTGGCCTCTGCATCGAGGTTCTGAGTACGATTCCCGGCAGGAGCACAATTTTTTATCCCAAGGAAGAGTTGTGTTTCTGTTTCTGGGTGTGTAGGTCGACTATAATCGTTCCACCATCTTTGGTGGAACGATTATAGTTGAGATCTTTCTCAATATTTCTTTGTTTGTTATTGCCCTATGTCCTTACCCCCATGAGGCAGACGATCTGGTAAGCCACAGTTGGCGTCAGCGCTGAAATTTGCCGAAGCGTGATTCCAGCCAGGTCTACTATGACCGTACCGCCGAGGACCTGCATCTTCGGCTGCCGGATGCCTATTTCACACATCGCCATACCAGCTCGAACCAGGTCTTCGACGGGAAACTCGCTTGGGTCCCATGTTCCTGGAATATGACATGAAATTAACAATAATCAAGGTAATAGCTGATTTATATAAATAGTAGATTATTGACATTAATTACATATTGACAATATGTTAAATAAACAATTTATGTTCATAAACCAATTCTTGAAAAATATGCTTTTTACAAATAAATAAATGCATTCACACTCACCACCCCACACTAAGTTTAAACACTTGTATCGTGTGCGGTGGAAATATTTACATATTGCACACGCAAATATAAAAAATAAATAAACATAAACATATTCGATAAAGATTTTTTTTTCACTTTCGCGCCAAAGCTACTCACTCCTCCATTAGAGCTAGTGCAAATTTGAGCGCGATTCCATTGGACTCCATCCATTGGACATGGATTTCCATGGAACCAGAATCCAGTCAGCACTCGTTGATATTAATCTATCTTATCGAGCAATAAAAGTAAAAAAAAATGTTTGAGACAGTCAAAATAAAATGTACTTACCAAACCTGAAGATAGAAATCCGTCCAATATCAGGTCGATCGTACATTACTCCCTCGTATGCGTCTTTGACCTTGACCAGGCCCCAGAGGTCCACGCCGTCGTAAAGGGTTCTGTGGGCTTCTCTGAAAGCGCAGTATCGAACTAGCTAAAAACAAATTTTGATACGTTAGTGTAATAGGGGTATAGAGCT